>CM077219.1:27576141-28928641 GCA_039654775.1 Spinibarbus caldwelli | reverse complement strand
TGGGTTTGGCTAAAAGAAAATTTTGGTTTCGTCTATACTGCTAGGTACTTAAACTATATTAACTGGGTTAAATAGAATTGCATTACTAAAAAGAGACTAAAATACAATTTTCATTGACTAAAACTAGACTAAAATCTCATCAATTTTTGTCGACTAAAACTAGACGAAAATAGTCATGGATAATTCTGACTAAAATAAGAATAAAATGCTCAGACTTTTAGTTGACAAACTTAACTAGACTAAAAAAAGAGTTTGAACGTGAGTAAAACTATTAAAAACTAAAATGACAGCTTCACACAAAGACTAGACTAAAACTAAAATTAAAACAGGCCGCCAAAAACAACACTAGTGGGGACTTGGTTCTATGCAATGATTGTTGATTGAATGATAAGATGTGGCCGCTGCATTCAAAAGTGGAGGCAGATGAATGTGAGCATGTGGTTGATTGTAACAAAGGGGTGGAGTTCAAGCAGACTCAGTGATTGGAGAAGTATGTCATACACTACCAGAGAGAAATCTGTCATTTTCACTAGAAGATCGAATTGTATATTGTATACGTGTATATTATGTTTTCTATGGTATATTTTTTAGCCTGTTTTATCATCTGCCGGGCAAAAATCATAAACTTCAAAAGTAATAACACAATCTCCACAACATGCCACACAATTTCATACTGCTCATATCTGTAATACAAAATATGTGGGATGAGTCAAGTCCATTGTATGCAACAGACGACAACCATTTGTCTCGCTGCCTCTCGTGTTTATATTCGCTTTTCCGTACACTCGAGAAGAGCTCAAAACAGTACTACATTAGATTTTTTTGATCACATATGTAAACGCCATTTGATTGATTGAGAACAGAGTTGTCTTTTATTGCTCAATGATATGCGGCAGCCACTAAAAGATCTTTCACATTGTGTGCCACTAGCAATTGTACACGACAAAGGGACTGGATTCTCACTAACAAGCTTGACCCTGTAATGCATTTTCCACTGAAAATTAATTTTAAACTCATAGTTTCCACCTATCTAGGTCAAGCCTAGGCAAGTGCGCAATAATACTTAACAAGTGTTGGGGAGTAACTAGATACATGTAATGGCATTACGTAATATAATTACACACTAAATGTAACTGTTACAGTTACTGAGAAAAAAATGTGTCATTAAATTACAGTTACTGTAATTACAAAAATGGTAAGGATTACAAAGGGGGTTACATCTGAATATTTTCTGTAAAAAGCAAAGATATGCTGAATAATATTAATTTGTTGCTTTGCCTGTTTTTGATGTGCACAATGTCTCCTGCCATTTAAAGGCCGTTTAGTAAAGTGATGCTATTCTGATGCTTTTGATTGGTTCTCTTCCTTGAATTTGCAGCGCAGCACGTCTGCCAAAGCTAGTGATAAAAGTGCGTTCCAGTGCTGGAAATGTAAAAATCAAAAATCAGAATGATCTCAAAGTGAAAAGAGGTGCTAAAGTCTGATTTTGTGATGGCTGTGCTTTAAAATTAAATTATTATAATCTTGAGTTTAGTGCTGAGTACTACTGTAAAGATAACCCTGCCTGGTTTAAATGTTTGAAAATGATTAACAGTTGAAAACATTCATTAGAAAGGTATCAAATGTAATCAGTTACATTATTTTAATGAAGTAATTGAAATAGTTACACTACTTGTAATCTGTAACCTATTACATTTCCAAAGTAACCTTCCCAACACTGTACTTAACATATTTCGCATTCATTTCACAATTCTTTGATTCCACCAATCAAATCGTTGTCGGAGTTAACATTAAAAACTGTACCTAGAGCATTACCTTTGTCCGACTCAGAGATGCCAGGATTATGCGATGGTAATCCAAAAGACTCCAGCGCACAATAAACGCTCCCTCCTCTGTTTCTTTCTTCAGTTTTTGGAGCACAAACTCATCCCTAAGAGCAAGAAAAAGAGTCAATAAATATGGTGGAAGACCACATGGCTGCATGTGGAAATGCGAGTGACGTACAGTATGGGACCGTGCAGGTCATTGGTCTCACTGAGAACCACTCTGGGCGGAGCAACTTCGTGACACAGATAATGATGCGCGTCAGTTGTAAGGCGGAAATATCCATCCAGCAGTGAAACTAAAGAGCGAGCCTGAACACTAGAGCCCAAACGCATGTCCTGGAAAACAAATATATGTAGGTGGGTCACGTAAAATACGAACACAAAAGATGGAAACCAAATACAGCTTTACCAGAAAGTTTACCATTGACATGTTGTCATGCCGACTGATGCAGACGCTTATGCCCTGAATAGCAATATGAGAGATCTCAGGAAAGTCGCAGAAGGTGCTCCATTTGTCCATTTCCTGTTCATCAGGTGGCTGTGCTTCTCTGTTCTGACTAGGAATATAGTCATTCTCCTGGAAAGTGGGAAGAAATTAAAAGTACAGCTCTACTAGCGAAGAAGAAGGTTAAATATGTACTCCATCAACTTACCCATTGTGCTGATGTCTTCCTCCACCATATGCCGGCTGATCCAGACACTCTGATCTCATAAGTAGGGTGACCGTTCATAGTTTCCTCTGAGGGAGTTTGTGTTCGGGAGGCAATGAGGTATGACCCACTGCCATCTCCATTGGCTCTCAGGTCAAGATTGAATACAGGGAAAGTCTCGACACCAAAATTTGGTGCCAGGCGCTCCAGCGTGGATATATACTTGTACATGACCTCTTGCGACCCAAGTTTTCCCATGCTCACTGTGTGCTGCTGGAAAGTTTTCACAAAGTTCGTGAACACACGTCGAATACGAAACCTCGTCAGGATGTTGTTCCGGGCAATGTGTCGGGAAAAGGATTGAGGGATGCAATGGAGAAAGCTGAAGGATGTAGCACAAATATGTTAATATGCTTGATGGAACCATAATCAATACTGTAATGGCTATCAGCATTATTAAAGATGTACATTTTAAAGTGCTCCATTATAAAATGCACTTATATATCGCAGAGTTTTAGATACAGCTAACTAACTGAACTCTTTTATAGTCTGGACATATTTAAAGAGGTTCACGTTATGAGGAATTAATTTTTCCCTTCAAGATAAAAGAGCTTAACATAGTATGAAAGAATATTGTAACTTCCTCCTTAGTGAAAAAAAAGACTACTTATTGAAACTATGCTAGAAATTATACTATGCTATGCTATGAGTTATATTTGGACACATGACCGCCCACTTTTACATGTCGGCAATGGCTATTTAATGTTCAGAAACTTGACCTGTTGGTGTGTGTAGCACCTACAGCTCTGCATATCATATAAAAATAAACAACGATTTGTTTTTAATAAGGTGCCTGATCATTTTACTATGACTTTCATAGTTTGTAGCACATTTGAAGGATGAGGCAGTTAAAAACTGCATTTGTCACAGCAAACCTTCAGCTTGTGAGTGACTGCAGGAAAGTGCTGTAATTCAATGTATTTTCTATTGTATTTCATATACAAAGAGAGCATTCACTTATAATTCAACAAGGCCCAGTAGCAAATGAGAGAAGGTGGAAAAGTCACAAACTAATCTGTGACTTTGTGTTCAGAAAAAAACCTTTATTAAGATTATGCTAATAATTTTGTAAGATAGGACCCCTTTGAAGATAGCCCACCTGCTGTTTTATAAATTATAACATTCTTCAATAACATATCTTTAATTAACTACTTTGTTTCAAATCTTTCTCTGAATAGTAAAGAAAGCTGAAGCCCGCACCTGGTCTGCTTGGCCACATCCTGTAGAGAAGAGCCACTCTGCAGTGCTGTGTAAGAGAGGTGAAGCACAGCCATACCTAGACATTCATTCTTAAAGCGACTGATCTCTTCCTCTCCCCTCACTGCATCCAAACATGTCAAGTCATTCACAAAATCATATTTCGCCTGGTAAGAGAATCAACAAAATCAGCTTATAATTTGAAGAATTCTTTGGGCAATAGTTAGGACATAAAAATAGCAAAATACAACTTATAGAAAACTTTATCATTTAGTTCTTCTATTATTGTTACATTATCACTGTTATACTTTTTTGGTGACCTTGTATTGAATATGAAGCTATTGTATTTCCTCAAAATACATCCATGCTCAGTCACTGAATACAGTCACTCAGTGTTTTTGTATGATTACTCATTTATTTTTACAAGCAACCAATCTTGATTCATTAGCTAGAAAACGTACTGAAGCCGTGTTACTTCAAACAATGTCAAAAACAGTTGAGTCTGCACCAAATTATGTATGTAAATAATTATTAGGTGCATAGATTCAAGAAAGAAGTTAAAATCACACATTATGGTCAATAAAGACCAAAAAAATCCAATACCCAATCTAAAAAGTTTTACTGTCAAACTTACATAAACTTTACAAAAAAATGTGCACAAAAAGCAGAAGCAAAAGTTTCAGACCCCACAGACTATTTTCAGTGCTTATTGTCCAGTTACAGTAAAGCAAGATAGATATTATTTTTTAACATAAGAA
Organism: Spinibarbus caldwelli; assembly: GCA_039654775.1. Classification (NCBI taxonomy): domain Eukaryota; kingdom Metazoa; phylum Chordata; class Actinopteri; order Cypriniformes; family Cyprinidae; genus Spinibarbus; species Spinibarbus caldwelli. The sequence continues at coordinate 28,924,150 of CM077219.1, read as the reverse complement.
TAACTAAAGATAAAGGCAAAAAGAGGGTAAGTCTGTCAAACATTGTGCTGTTCCTGGCTGTGTGTAGAACCTGCAGCTCTGCATATCTTTATGATGCCAATGTCACAAAGCTCAGGTTTATTGTTCAAGTCGTAATGAAACAGATGTAATGAAATGTGACACACCCGAGTGGAACATATTATTGAAAAAGAAAAAAAAATGTTGGGTGGGGGACTTGGTTCTATACATCAGTTGTTGATAGCATTTCTGTCACTTTCACTGGAAGGTCCAGTTCTGACATTCTAATTAAACACTACTAGGCTACAATTATTTTTTAAATAAAACATACAGGGATGAATAATTCACAATTAGATCTGTTTTTGCATTTAGAAAATAGGTGAATTTGAATTGCGTGGCGAATTTAACAAGAACTCAGATCATTTCAGCCTGACTTTAACTGTTTATCTGGCATCTTTTAGTGTATGGTTTGTTTACTGAATCTGTCCGAAAGTAATTCAAAGATGGTTATTGAAAGACAGCTCAACTACTGTATAATGGACCTGATTGAAAATCATCTCAAATCATCTTTGGTGCCAACAATTTATAAGTCTACATTGTAAGAAGACTCTTAGAAAGGACAAATGATTTAGTTATGCAGATGTTTTTTCATGATCTCTTCTGTTCAGTCTAGAAAGAAATATCTCAAAAATAGCGACGCTATAGCATTTCAGTAATATCTCTTTCAGTTATTTTTAGAGATTGTAAAAATCACCTGAGCAAAGAGGTATTCCAGGGAGGTCATCTCCAGCAAAGGAGACGTCACCGGCTCAGCCCCTGTTCCAGTGCGGAATGCATGACGTGTCACTACCGGTTCCTTTTCACATAATCCATGCCAGTTACGGAAGTAAAATCTATGAAGCAATAAAGTTTATTGATGTTTAACACCATTCAAGCACAATGCATATCTGTATGCATATCATTGCATAAATCTCTACACGTGCACACAATCTCATATTTACCTCATACGGAAATGCAGCAAAAGCCCAGACTGGTCTTCTGCATTAAATTTGTGATTTGGACTGTACCAACATGAAGATTTTGGGTCATACAGAGCAAACAAGGCATGACAGACTGGAGTGATCCCTGAGGAAGGCAGAAAACATTTTAGATGGCTGAGAGCAACAAAAAAAAACAAAAAAAAACAAAACAAGCTTTTACTGGCATCCACACCCAAACCTACCCACAGCCTTTGCTGCGAAGATGGTGAGATCTTCAGCAGTCACCTCACCCTCCTTGTAAGACAGGCAGTGCTCTCCCTCTTTGGTCCAGAACAGAAACACATGTACCCCAGGACCCTCACACTGTCCTGTGAACATGTGAGCTTTGGATTTTTTTGAACGTCCTCGTCGAGACATTATACATCGAGTTCAGCACCTGGGTCAACGACATATTAAGAACGTTCACGATTAAAAACAGCGAAGAAAGTCTGGTTTAAAACACTTGTGTCAAGATCTTAGAAATGTACTCTTTGTATTGGTTTCATATGGTTTTCGAAACATTTGTACCATTTTCAACAAAAGTTTACATTTAATGACTCTATTAATATCAAATGTTGTAACCATCAAACATTAACCCTCAAAAACCATCCATTTAAAAACAGGCTCTTCATGAAGTATACAAGATAAAAGGCCTCATATACGCAAATTGCATTTTTAATGTATTTATGAAAAGTTTAATGTCTCAGCTATCACAGTGTGAGAAGATCTCTAATCCTCAAGCACAACTGTACTGTTGATAAAACGACAAGCATTCAGAGACCGTGACACTTTTATTTTAAGAGAACGGGGGTAGCAGATTAAACAACTTGGATAAGCGACCCAAGTAAGCGTAAAGAGATAATTTCAACTTTCGGTTCGAAGATAATGATTACTCTGATAATTTTCAGAGTATGTAAGTAGCCATAGCAACTTAAGGCCCCGATATACTTCAAACGAAATCGAAGTACAAACTGATATGAAGTCATTTCGAACAAAATCAGGCCGAAACGAAGTTCGTTTTTAGTTTGTTTTGGCAGCTCGATACAGCTCACCAAAGCGAACTTTCTGGGGGACTTTTTTGGCTCCTAAACACCTTTTGCGATTACGCAATCGGTGGTTGTGTTCTGGAGCTCCACCTTCTTGGACGCGCAATTTTTTTTTTCACCCGGTTCGTTTCTCATTCAAGGGAGGTCAGGCAGAAGAACAACATCTCCAAGTCACTAGCAGCATAAATACACTGTGTCGAATAACTGAACTGCCACAAATATATCTGCACCTGTACGATCGCTCGCAGAGAGACTTTAAAGATTCAGAGAAAGCATTTAATTCCTAGAAAGAAATTGCATTGAAGCTTGGTGTCGATGACCCGGAGTTATGCAAAAAGCGACGTAGAGAAACATCAGATGCAAGTTTTCCAAAGCCATGAAAAGAATGAAAGGAAAGAGTAAAGATATAAGGTAGCAAGTACCAAATACATGTGTTTCAAATAAATGTTACACCATACTGCTGCTGCTGTTGTTCTTTCAATAAGCGAATTTAAAAGGAAAACAATAAATGAAATGCCAAAAGAACATACAATAATAAACCTTTGTTTTTATCAAATCATGACACCACATAAAATATAAAAACGTTTAATTTATCCAGTATAATAAAACACCTAGATACAGCATCATTGCATCGTTGTTGTGTTTAGGGCATACGTGTGAGTGTCGCGACACGTTTACTTTAATCTACACCCGCCTCCAGCAGCGCGGGGGTGTTGGAATGTTTGCCCCCAAACGAAGAACGAAAACGAACTTTGTTTGAAGTATATCGGGGCCTTAAGTCTCTAAACGTGACTTGCACATACATGCCATTTTGATGAGTCTTCAGTGGGTGTGACAGCTCATATTATGCATAATATTATATAGTTATATTTTCTTAATTATAAAGCAGTTTTATAACATAAAGCAATGTTTATTTTATTTTACCCTCACAAATCTTAAAACATTTTATCAACCATCGTGGATCTGCATTCAAAGCGTATTTATTTATTTAGCAACCAGACCTTCTCTATGCAATGTATTTCTAGAATAAAAAGCACAGACTATATTCACATTTATCTATTAAGCACCAAACAATATATATATATTTTTTTTTTTCTTTTACACAGTAGTGTTGTAGTCAAGGCTAAACAGGGAAAAAGTCAAGACCAAGACAAGAGTGTGTTGACACCAAGACCACGACCAAATGAGCACTTTTTAAATTCCTCTGAAATATCCACATTTACTGCCTGTCTTGATAAAATAATAAAAAGTCATTGAATATATTATTTTCCTTTGGTTACTATTAACTTAACCATCTTTATTCAACAAAATATAACATTTTAAATCTAGAAATATAACGGAAAAACAAAATGCTACTTTTAAATATGAAACTAAAACCACCCCTAGGTGTCAGCAAGTCAATTAATGAGTGAGTCGAGGAATCATTTGTTCAACTGATTCGTTCAAAGCAGATTGTTCATTCAGTAGTGAACAACAACAGTTGTGTTTTACTGGGAAACGCACAATAATTCTGCTATGAATTTGTTTGGAACTAATTTTGTTGTGAAATAGAGCAATAAATTCAGCATGACACAAAAATTGTAATTGTCTTCCCTATTGTGACATATATCCGACTGAAAGGACTTCTCAAGTGAGAAAATGTAGGGTGGGACTTTTTTTGTCAATAACTGAGTGGTTTGTTGGATAATTATTGTTTAGCTCCAATCACGTGATGACAGGTTGTTTTTAGGCAAGGGATTACAGAGAAGAAATGTTGTTTTGCAAGAGGGAGATGTTTTTGATCAAGGATTGTGAGGGCACATTAAAAAAAAAAAAAAAAAAAAAAAAAATCGAAATGTGCCTAGATAAATAATTTATTTTAAATGCCACAATATTCCATATAAAAAAACAACAACTGTCCATTTTGATGTCATGTTGACTTTAAAATAAAATAACTGCACAACTGCCCAGTAGGTGGTGATATGCATTAAGAATGTAAATTGCCATTAAACAAAAGAACTATGGCCAGAGATTAACTGCGTCCCAAATGATGCACTATACACTATAAAAGACTATGGAATACCAACAACCAGTGCTCTGAGATGTGCGCTTAGAACTGCGCATGCGCACTGGCTGATCTAGCCTGAAAAATACGCTTTTTTTAATGCTAGTGGAGCATAAGGAACAACATTTATGAGGCAGTTGTTGTCAGATTTCATTGGTGATTTCAAATATGAAATTTAATTGTAAGCTTGGTGAACAGTTTTGGAGAATTTTATGTTTCCACATTCAAAGAGATAGGAGCTGCCCTTGCATGCCTGAGAGGCGTTTCAAAGATGGCCGCCGAGTGAAATGACTTTTCTTAAAGGGACTTTGACACTATGCACTTACACACTTTGTACTTACGCACTATGTACTCAACCATGTAGTGTATGAATTATATAAGATTATTTTGTCATTAATAATCAGAGTCTGACAGCCCCTCCCCCTTTGCGAAGTAATTAAAACTGCGACAGTTGAGTGCATGAAGTGTTCAACATTTCACACTTTGTTTTTTTGGTTATTTAAGTGCATCATCCGGGTTTTTAAAGTGCACTTTTTCTTTTTGATATTTTCAGTGGGAACACACTACTCGCATTATTTATACTACAAAACGTCATAGAATAGTGCATAAGTACGCGATTTGGGACGCACCAACTGTCTTACTATTGGGAGATGAGAGGGTCTGTATTACTTACTATTGGAGAAAGCGTAAGGGTCAAGTTGTATCACGTGAGCCTTAATAACCAATAAAATTATAGCCTTGACGTCAATGAATTTCAGTCAGAGTTGTGCGACAATCAGTCGCCGTTAACGGATACCATAGGAATGAATGAGAAGTGCCGTAAGCTGAATCCCACCTGTCGCAAAAAGTCAGTGACTTCTCTTATAAAACGGCATTTTTTTCAATGTAAACTCTAAAAATAGTTCAATCCAAAAGTACTGTTTAGTGTAAAACATGTTGAAGATTAGCCGATAGGCTGTCAGTTCATTAAATGAAGTTGTTTCCTCTAAAAAGCTGTACGTTCAACGTAGTGAAGCCTTGCAGGCTTGCCTTCTAGTGGTTTTGCTATGGCCAGAGATGGTAACATCAACCTGGATCATGTGTGCCATGATAACCAATCACATTACAGCCTTGATGTCATTGAATTTCTGTCTGAGATCTACGAGTCTCAATACTGTTTACAAATACCATTGAAACGAATGAGAAGTGCTGTAAACTGAATTCTACTTGTCGCAAATTTGTCCCTGACTTCTCTGATAAAACAGCTTTTTTTTGGTGTAAATAAATAATTCAAAAAGAATATTTAATGCCAAACGTGTTTAAGATTATCCAAGGCTGTAGATTCATTAAATGATAAGCCGTTTTTCCACAAAAGCACTTCATTCAGCGTAATGCAGTGTCTCCTCCATTGACATCCATGAAAAAAAAAAGGTCTCTGGTCTCCTTCCCTGCACATCGCAGCATTGTGCTTTTTTGCTAACCTTGGAGGCTTGCCTTAAAGTGGGTTTGCTATGGCATGCCTCTTCTTAACGTCTGTTTCCATGGTGACTCTCAGATTTGACATTCTGTCTTTGTGTTTTTATTGTGAACTATGAGTTGACTGAATTAACTCCTAAATTTATTTTCTATAGCTGAGAGTAAACAAAGATTGGGTCAATCAACCGCAGGGGTGATTTTAGAAATTCAGTCACAGGGGAGCTCACCCCCCAATGAGGGTATGATAAATAAATAAGATAGATAGATGAGTAACGTCACTTGTGATTACTAAGCCAAATACGAGACTAATTCCTTGTAAAAACGAGGTACATACACATATACGCACATGCGCACACACACCTGTTCCCTGTACAAACACAAATACAGAAACGCACAAACATGTTTTCTTGCTGGTACATTGGCTGGTTTAGGCCTGTCTCACTCCTGAAGATTTGCAGATTTAATATATTCTGTGCCAGTTAACAGAAATAAACCTTTCCATTAAGGGGCAATTTATTTAATAATGTAAAAAAATACTGCTAAAAAAAAAAATGTATCACTAAAATATAAAAAAAGGTCATTCAACCAACCAATTTGTTCAAACAGCTGATTCATTCAGGAACGAAGCAAGTGAATGTCTTCACGAATGAGTCGTTGAATCACTGACTCACCTGATTTGTTCAAAACTACAGATTCATTCAGTAACAAAACACAGTTGCGTGTTGCTCAGCGATAGGCAACAGTTCTGTTGTGGCTTAGTTGGAACTACTTTTGTTTGTGAAATAGAGCAAAAACAAACAATATTGCGTCTAAAATGTAACTCACAAACAGGGCCCCCATATGAATATGAATGCTGGGTGCATTCTAATAGGCTACATCATGAAGCAAAGGCATGTTTTTTGTACAATGAGTGACATACTCTATTTTTAAATGGCAAACGGTTTTGCATTGCTCTTGCATTAGGTTATGTAAACTGCATTTATAACAAAGAACTGCACAGAAGCACATCTTGTCATCTGCTTCTATGTAGTTGGCACTGCCGATTGAAGAATGCGTTGAATAACAAAGACTCAGCTGGGAAAGGTGTTGAAATGAAATATCTGAAAATAGTGCTGCCGTTTTCACAACATGAGTTTTAGGGGCTGAGGCACAAATATTAATCACAAATATTTAAAAAAGGCCTAGTAATGACAAGAGTTCAGGTTTATGTGACAGCATGTTAACACTCCCTTTTTGGGAAACACCCCCATATCTGACAGTTATTCTCTTGAACAATAGACTATGAAACCCAACTCTCAGCGACAAGGTAATACTATTGGATCCATGTAAAATGTTTTAACTACAATTTAGTGATGTCAAGATGATAAATATTTTACACTGTATAATTTAAAATATTTAATATTTTACATTTAATATTTAACATTGATTAAATATTTTAACAACATTTTTTTTCCCAACACATTTACCAAATTTGATTGTATTACTATTCCATTGTACATTCTAAGACTGGTAGAAAACCTTGAGATTAACTATTTACTTTATTTTATTAATATTAATTATTTCTTTACTAGGATTTTAACAGCCCTACGAAAGCTAATAAGAAATTCTTATAAACCTGCTTATAGTTTGGTGGAAAAAAACAAAAACATTCAAGTTCATCTCTCCTTTCTAGTGACATAAATGCATTCATGTTTAGAGTGTTTTCTGTAATATCCTCCAATACAACTGCTTTGAAAAAATATTTATTGTGGCGATACACAAATAAATTTGCACTGAACAAAAAACGTTTCTTGTCAAATTGATACATCTAAAATTTATAAATGTAACAGCTCAGATACACTCCTAGCTTAAAGTGCCCCTATTATGGGTTATGAAAGGTTCATATTTTGGTTTTGAGATTCCCCAAAAACAGGCTGACATGCATGCAAGGTCAAAAAACACTTTAATTGTGCACTTTCAGATTTAAAACTTTGCAGGATGTTTTCATTCACCTACACACTGCATGAAAGGTAATTTTCAAAAATCCATAATGGGGCACTTTAATACTTAATATTACTAATACTTATTAATACTCAACTTAAGTGAATACTTTGCACATAATATTAATATAACTTAATAATAAACAAAGCTTTGGTTTTAGTACAGTGACAATAAAATAACTAATTATTTAATTTTGCAAACAACAAGTTGTAACAGTTATAGCTTACTATTTCTTTTTTTTTCTTCAGTGTAATGATATTTTGTAACTCAATGCTATTGTATACCTTAAACACATCAGTGTTCTTATATTTTAGGAAGGAGTGCCTCGCAAGGAGATTACCGTATTTGGGAACCCATCAAAAATCTAATGTAATGCTTCTACATCATTACTATTAATATAACACTCTGTAACGTTACTTCTGTAATGGCCGTGGATGGCAAGTCTCAGAAAACTGTAGTCTGCGGATTTCCAAAAACTGATTGATCAAGTCAGCAAAGGCCAACTATTACTATTACTAAACCAAGAATGTGTTTACTGTCATATTATGAAGGCGCAAAGTAGCGATAAAGAAAATAACATATAAGCTAACGTTACTTCCTGTTTCACACACAGCCCCGCTGGGCAGCTACCTGATCTCATTTCAATATTAAAAATAATTGGGAAAAAGTACTGAAAACTGATCATGAGTTAGTATTTACCTACAGGCAGATGATCGACGGTGTTTATCTCACACAGTGTTTAGCTGTCCTCTTATTACAGGATTCGCATCTCTAGCCACTGAGGCGCACAGCAGACATCGCGTATTTTCACTCTCGCTGCTTGAACTCTTCCAAGAGGAGAAGAAGAAGAAGAAGAAGACGCGTCACATACTGCACGCAGACTGCGTGTCAAACCCTAGTGAGCTGCCTGCTTAGAAACGATGCGGAAATGACAGGGGCGTTCGAAAAGTGCTGTCTGTATATTCGGCTCGGACGGTATTGAGACACGGCCGGCAAGTGTTTTCGTTCACGAGCTCTTCAAATTAAGAGTTCTTAAATGACAAATATTTTACCGTTAACAAGGTTTAGGTATAATGTAGGCATAATTTAGGTATAATAATTCACATTTTATTTTATAGACCTACTAAAATAAATCTAAAAACAAACAAATAAATACATAATCAATAATCAACCTTGATTTTGAACTATAGTTAACCTAAATTAATACTAAGACTTTGGTCTGGAATATACAAACATCTAGTCAAACACCGAGTCAATAAAACAAATAAAACTAAATATAATTTTACAGAATGTCAAATATAGAAATAAATTCAATAAAACGCCGCAAAGGTTAATCCAAATCCTGTTCTTGTTTTCAAACTTGTACCTTAATGATATTTCAAGTTTGTTGTGAAATACAAGCATCTGTTCGTACAGTGAAGTTTCACCGCATTCTGTTGAATAGAGTAGCCTACAGCACAGAGCTTCAAGCAGTCAGTTTACCTAAAAGATGAAGATTAAAAAATGGCAACACAATACAGCTATGTTTAATGTTTTAACCAAGCATATATCAATACTTCGTGTCTATGTTTCTGTTATTATTATTATAATTATTATTAACCATAGATGTTTCATTGATGCATTCAGTGACGAATTATTTTTCCTGCAATGGAAGGAAGGAATAAATAAATAAATACATTTAGGAGTAGTTTTATTAAATTACATTAAGTGATTTCAAGTCAATATCTTTCATCTTTAAATATATTTTTACTTTATCTTTATCAAAATATTTAAGTAATTGAATACTATGACAGATATAGGCCTCTATGCCTATAATAATTAACCCAATGCTTAATTTATTGGCTTTATGATAATTTTTGTTGTTACTATATTCTTTCTAATAACTAATAATTCACAGATTAAATCACATTTTGTAACTTTAATGTAACGTTTCACATGTAATGTTTGATCTTGTATTTATTCCATATTTCCCTCCACTCTTTTTAAAACACGAGGCTTGTTTTTTTATCTTCTCAAGATACTTTAGATTTTCTTTGATAAAGGGATGTTGGAAACCACTAGAGGGAGCAATTCGACAAACAAACGGAAGGAAAGGCCTGCAGGTGGTGGGATGATGTTACATACTTAAGAAATTCAGAAGAAGAGATGTGGGCAGTAACTGTAAGTTGTTTTTTGATAACTCATCAAATATCCTTACAGCCTAACAGATGTCTCATATAATATTCCCTGAGAAATTATACATGTCTTTATATGTCACAGCTGCTTAGGAGTTATTTAAGGCCTTTTTAAGTTAACCACAGGCCTTAATTTAGCCTACTCATAAATCCAAACAAGAATCTCAAGAGAACTTGTATGCCTATAAAATGAAAATTGTCTACTGGTTTTAGAAAACCTGAACCAGAGTTGTAAGCTAACTCCGAAGATGTAATTTCAAAAGAAATGTCCTCCATCCTTTTCTTTGAAAGCAAAATGTTTCTCTTTCTTCCTCATATTCTTCTAAGTATGTATACAGCCATTGTTTGACTTCAGGTTTCTCAATCAAGACAATGTAATAGTATTTCTACCGTTTGTTTGCAAACTCTTCCATTATAAAATCAAACACTAGGTTTACACAATAAGAAATGATTGCAAAGGAGTCTGTAAATAATATTGATGTTATATCGATACACCAGTCATCTACATGTCCCAACTGCCCAGAATGAATTGCTAAGTGCTAAAGTAATTAACAAAATTAACATAGAATCAAACCATCAAGTACTCTAACATCATTAGTGCAAGATAATTAAAGGAATAGTTCACCCAAAAATGAAAATTTGCTTAAAATTTACTGACCCTGAGACCATCCATTTGTTTCTTCATCAGAACAGATTTGGAGAAATTTAGCATTACATCACTTACTCACCAATGGATCCTCTGCAGTGAATGGGTGCCGCCAGAATGAGAGTCCAAACAGTTGATAAAAACATCACAATAATCCACATAACTCCAGTCCATCAATTAATGTATCATCAATTAAAGCATTTTGAGGTTGCGTGCTTGTACAAATCTATCATTAAGACATTATTAACTTCAAACCACTGCTTTGGGTAAAAATATGAGTCCTCTGTCCATGTGATGTTTTTATCAGCTCTTTGGACTGACGGCACCCATTCACTGCAGAGGATCCACTGATGTAATGCTAAATTTCTCCAAATCTGTTCCAATTACTGTAACAAACTCAACTACATCTTGGATGGCCTGTGGGTGAGTACATTTTCTATTCCTTTAATTATATGTTCCAAATTATGTAATAATTTATGATAATAACACAATCGACACAAAACATTAATTCCAAACAACAACAACAATAACGAACCCCACCCAAACATCAGGCTTGAGTCTTAAAGAGCATTAAATTAATCAAACATGCTTTATCCTTTTTTTTTTATTGGGTGAGTAAATATCTACAAAAACATTATAACCATATGTGTCATGAACGAACATACAAATGTTCGGTTAAAATGATCTTACACACAATATTAATAAAGCTTACTAAGATAGATTTGATACATATAACTCTCATATTTAACAAATCATAACCCCTGAAAAGAGAGTCCCCTAAAATACATCTAAAATGTAACAAAGAGCCAAGCTAGATTTTGATCTCCCATGTCCAGAAAGTCCTGAGCGTACCATCTAGAACTATATGTCTTCGGGACTTTCTCAAGGTCTCTGGACTTAAACACCTGTAAAAAATACACATTAACGGTGAATTGCAAATTAGCATTATAAAAATGTTCAAGAAACTTTTGATCTTCTGCTGTTTGGAGATTGCCTAGGTGTTTTGCAGGACACAAAAACAAACATTTCAAAACTCATTTATGTAGATCTGCGAAAATAAGACATAAGAAGTTTTATACACAAACAGGAGGATCTTTACATCTGCTTTTATTTTAACTAAAAGCCAATGCAATGTGAATCCTTTCCATGTAGACTTGTGAAGCATGACAAAAAGCATGCAGGACTGATATTACAGCAGTATCTGTAACAATAAAAAGTGATGACTTGGTCTCTTATGACAGAGGACCAGCTACAGGAAATCCTGTTCTTGCTTTGCTTCCTGTTGCTGTTTTACTTGACAGATATCACAGCAGCACTTCTGTTATGGCTATTTTGCTAATTTTTTATTTTTTTTGCACTCTTTGGGAAGCCATTAAAGAACTTATCCAAAAACTTTACACAATTTACTCAAAACTCATGTGACTTAGTTTTATCCACTAAACACAAAAGCAGATATTTTGAAAATTGTTCCATGGAGCTGCTGTTTTCCATGCCGTGAAAAAGGATGGTGATTTTTTTTTTTTTTTTTTTTTTTTTTTTTTTTACTTCAAAGCTCTAAGCATGCATGTTAGTCCATCTCTTTCATGGGTTTTTGAGGCTTTGTGTGAAGAGCAGACTATTTGTTGTTGTGTATATTTAAAGGAGAAGAGAGGTGAGGATCTAATCACAACTTTTTACTGAAGAAGAAGCAAAAGAAAAACTGAAAAGAAGAACCAGGGTACAAGGAACTAGATGACAGAACTCATGAACCAAGAATATAGGAAACACAAGGGCTATATATACAGACAAGGGCTAGGGAACACTTGGGGAGGCAATCAGGGGTAACCAGTCAATAACGAAACAGAAAGGTTACAAAACCAGAACAGGAAACCAAGAAACAAACTGTATGTACAAACACAACACAACACAAGCAATGTATTTCACAGTGACACTTGTGAAAAGAAGTGCTTTAAGAAAAAGTGCATTTTATGATACTGTTGAATTAAAAGTTGTAAAGTATATTTTAAAGTATTATCTTTTAAGAATGTTGTTGTGCTATAAAAAGTACACTTATTTTGATGTGTTGACTAACATACTGAAACATATTTAAAATACTTGATTATAATTTTAACTGTAATGTTTCTTCAGTATTACACTTGAAGTTAATACATTTTAAATGTACTAAATTGCAACTTCATTACAAATGTGTCCTTACGCACATATTTAAATACATGACATTGAAGTTGGCATTAAAGTATATTTTAGTTTACCATGAAATGCTTGTTAATACATTCTGCAGTGCACTTTAACCATATTTTAAAGACAATAGAAGTAATTATGAAAATACATATAAGATGCACTTATGTCCTACAAAAAAAAAAAAAAAACACTCTAAAGTTCAGCTAATTGCATTTAATATACATTTAAACTATAATAAATTTTAATTGCAATTAACATGCAATGCAGAAGTGTTTGAAAACATGATTATTATTTCTGTAATTAGTATTCTTTTTAAACCTGCAAATGTGTACTTCTTTTTCACAAGGATTGTATGCTATCTGAAACAAAAATGTGTGGAATGTCTTATCTTTTGGGAGTGTGTTTTTGGGAGTATCTGTACACTGAGGGGATCAACTCAGTGAATGGTACTACGATGCTACACTGGCAAGAAAAAAAATCATTTTAGGGCTTCGGAAGCTTGGGGCAGCGCATAGATAATGTATGTGGTTATTGAGCATCTGTGTGCATCTTTGTAAAAATACTCCACTTGCAAAATGCTTTATTCTTCACAGTCAAATATTTAAGGGTTCACTTCATTTTTGACTATGTGTAAGACTAAAGTTTTCACAACTGAAAACTTGTTTTACTAAATGATAATTAGCTAAACAAGGAATTATCTGGTGGCATGAGGAGAATTTTTAAGAGACTTTTTGCATTTAGTGAATGAACAATTTAAAACTGGCTAAACAAACCAGTAACTAAGTCCATCATGGTGCCTTGATTCAAAAGACAATGGAAAATACTTTAAAGTTTACATTTCTAGTGTGTTTTATTGCTCTCACCTTTGGATTTGTGCTTGATGACAAACTGTTTGCTCTTTTTTCCCAGGACATTGGATGCAGTGCATGTATATACCCCTGGGCCCAAAGAAGCAGCTCTCAAAACAGGCTGATTATCAGCTTTCTCCTGAAGGTTTGAGGAAGTCCAGATATAAACAGGAGGTGGGTTACCCTCCGCAGTACAATCCAGAACCATTTCACTATCCTCACTGATGTCCAGTATCTCTTCCTCTGCACTGCGGAAGTCAGGCGGGTCTGATTAAAAAATAAATAAACAAAAAAATAACATTAACAGCTATAAAATGTCTTCACTATTGGATATTGTTGACTTTATTCACCTACATTGAACTGCAATGTTGAGAACTTCAGACTGAACTGTTGGAGGAGGTTGAGGTCCTTCTGCTCCCAGTACCAGCTGTGCTTCACACCTGTACTGAGCTCCATTATCAGCTCTGTTTGGGACAATCAGCAAGGTGGAGGACACCTGGACTGGTGTTGCAGGGGATAACTCTGAGAACGAATGGTTGTAAACCTCAGTATTTCCCCTGTACCATTGTAAAACAAGGTACTGGACAGGTGCAACGTTCTGCACCTCACACTGTAGCTGGTACTCTCTTCCTTCCACCACTGGACTGCTGTGATTCACTAAACTTATGGACACACTGTCTGGTTTCTCTGCGTGAAGACAATTGCAAATTTAAACAAAGGCATGTAATGGAGGTACTCAAAAAACATATTAGTTTAGATCAGTTTGGAGCAGCTTAAATACCGAAGTGGTTTTGTTTTAGATTGTCAGTGCTAGGCTGTTTCTGGCACAAGCTGGTTATTGTTGCAGGTCGACCTGTTTTAACCATGTTAAAAGCCAGTTGGTTACCAAAAGTAAATGAATAGTTTGCACCAAAATGACAACTGTGTCAAAAATAAAGGTGCTTCACGATGCCATAGAAGAACCTTTTTGTCTAAATGATTCCATAAAGAACCTTTAACATCTGAAGAACCTTTCTGTTTCACAAAAGGTTCTTTGTGGCGAATAAGGTTCTTCAGATTATAAAAAGGTAAGCAAGAGATGGTTCTTTAAAGAACCTTTGACTGAATGGTTCTTTGTGGAACAAAAAATGGTTCAGAAATCTTTTGAAGCACCTTTATTTTTTAAGAGTGTTGTTTACCCTCATTATTCACTGGTGATCTTTTTCTTCATGAAATCTCTCGAAATCTAAATTCTGCTTATGTTCAATTAAAAACACTGCCACACAGACTCGTTACAAAAATGTGCCTGTGGCAACATTTATAAAAATATAATTGCATTTCTTCTTGCATGTTTCGTAACATTTCCAAAGTAAAATGTGCAGTGAGTGGCACTAAAAGTTCCATTTTATCCGAAACCGATGATCTTTAATCTGGAAACACTTTATCACGTTGGTTGTTTTATGTTTCGCGGCAGATCAGAAATGAAATGTCTGGTGAGTCCCGCTGAACTGCTGAATGTGCTCTTTCGCATTTGAAAATAATGTACCACCTACACTAAACCCTACCCTAAACCCAACCAATATTGTTAACAAAAGAAAACATGAGAAAGTAACACATTTGCTGTAGCAACCATGCCATTTTAGCTTTGTTTCATGGGACTCATATTGCAAGTTTAATGCCATCCCAGGTGACCCACCAAACAATTTCTTGCTATGCCAGAAAAACCACACATATGAGGCTGGGATGGACAATCTGCCCCTAGTCAAAATTTGTGCGTTTGGTCACACTTTATTTTAAGGTCCAATTCTCACTATTAACTATGACTTTTGCCTCCATAAACTCCTAATTTGCTGCTTATTAATTGTTAGTAAGGTAGTTGTTAATTTTAGGTATTGGGTAGGATTAGGGATGTAGAAATGGTCATTCAGAATATGTGCTTTATAAGTACTAATAAACAGCCAATATGTTAATAATAGTCATGCTAATAAGCAGCTAATTAATAATGAAAATTGATCCCTATACTAAAGTGCTGCCGATACTAAGTGTCATTTTATAAATTTCACTATGTTTGTGGTGTGTTGCGAATGAGTAATGACAACATTTTCATTTTTTAATGATTTACTCCTTTAAAATGGATTAGCATTAAGCTGGTCATTTGAAGCTAGACACAGCTTAGTCTCGCGTAGCCAGACCTTCAGACTGACGGCTGAAGATCTGGAATCTATGGTAGCTTTCATTTGCCAAGGCCCGCCCATGAGGCCGTTTGACCGACATGTCAAACAACCAATCACAGTTCGTTTCGTTCAGCGTCACGTTTCGAGGCGTGGAAATGTCACCACAATAACAGACCGGTGTGTAAAACTCTCAGACGTATTTTAAAGATTCTATGCCGCGAACTTTAAATATTTCACATACTTTTGAAAATTCAGCGTTTATTTGATCCTGATAAGCGTTTGTCGTCACAGTTGTAAACACGATGGCTTTCTTCTTTCGTGAGGGGGTTTGGCGTCACGGCCTCTTTGTTTCCAGGCGGAACGTTAAAAAACGCGACACACACGTCTCCCGGAAATCCTGTATAATTCAACCAATCCGACGACGACTTCGAAACTCCTGAAGTGTTTCCACTTTTGTGTGCCATATGCATCAGACGTTTAGCCAACGTTCCGTGGGCGTGATGTCTGAGGCTGAGACTAGACGCAGCTTGTCTACGCTGATTTTTTGTCTTCAGAAAATCATGTTAAATACTGTACTTACTATATAGAACAAGGTTGAGTTTTTCCTCACACTGTCTGGGTGCAGTGAAAAAAACACCATAGCAGATTGGCTCCTCAATCCAGTCAGTCAAACTGTCCACCCGCCACTGAACGCTGAGGTCATTCTGAGTGTGTGATGCGGCAATGACCGATTCCCATCCCAGTACGCGTACTGGACGAGAGGCCACGCAGCTGACCGACACTGGATCCCCAAATTTCACCACTACTCTGGAGGGAGATATCTCTAGCGAGCAACTGTCAGCTGACACTGAAGAAGGCGTGAATCAGAATCATCAATATCACAAAATGCTGGGTTGTTTCAACCCAACTTTGGGTCACATATGGACTAACCCAGCTGTTGGGTTAAATTTATACATTAAGTTTTTAACCCAAAAGTTGGGCTAGTCCATATTTGACCCAAAGTTGGGTTGAAACAACCCAGAATTTTTTAGACCGTAATATGCCATATAGAAAATGTAAATGTTTTTTGAAAACAATTATTTTGCAGTAAGCAATTTAGAATGCTTTCCATCCAAAAGTAGATTAATTATTTTTATAACCAAGTTTCTTTCTACTAAGAAATACTTTTATAGTGAACAATGTAAAAAATGTTTTGAATGAACTTTACAAACTTCCAGAAACATTACAGATAAGTTCATTAGGTCTGCATGGGAAGTTGGTAAGTGTAAACAGATATGCACCTCATAATTGTTTTCTTTCAACTTAACCTGAAATATTACTAAACAACTAGCGTTATTTTCACAGAGAAACATCTTACCTATTCCGATAATGGACAGACCGAGCAAGCAAAAGAGATTGTTTCTCATTTTGATGAAAATAGTTGAAATCTACTATAGTCCACAAACAGAGGCGAAAGGAATTCCGACTCGGTCTTACTTGGCAACTAAAAACAGTGAACAGTGACAGCCAACAAAAGCCTTGTACTGAAGGGCCTGGAGGGGGATTGAAGTAGTGGGCCTCATAACAATCAGCTCTCCCTCTACTCGCACTTAAATATTTCTCATCCTCTCCTATGTATCTTGTGGAAATGCACATTTGAGTCTAGCGTACTGAAGCGTTAACACATTAGAATGTCTCTTTAATTTTATAATCTTATTTGTCTACATTTGTCAATTGCAATAAATACTTTAATGGCTCATGTTTATTGTTTTCGTGGATCACAACATACGTCACTCATAAACTTTATTTTAACTGATTTTGCACATTTAATTTTCATTATTTCTGCTGACACGTGCCACAGAGATGATACTGTTTATGCATACCGTCTCTTTAATTTTTTAATTCGTTTACATGAGTTAAGAGCTGTTGAGTTCCAGCTTGCTGTCTTAAAATGCTTCACTGCAGCGAGGTTGCTATGCCAACACTCACTCACAGAAGATTTGGCAGACTGAAGTCGCGCAGGTCACTGTGTTAAACAGCACACAAAAGAGACACAAAGAAAACTTCATTTAAAAAGCATAAGGATTAGAATTGATGTGTTTCCCTTAAAAGTATTACTTCATTGGGTGTGATACACACCACAGTGACACCACAGTCCAAAGTCACAGAAAGATTCATGATTCCACTTTATATTATGTTGCCTTAAAGGGTTAGTTCACCCAAAAATGAAAATTCTGTTATTAATTGCTCACCATCATGTCGTTCCAAATCTGTAAGACCTTCGTTCATCTTAAGAACACAAATTAAGATATTTTTGATGAAATCCGAGAGCTTAACTGAAATTTTCCCAGACCCAGAAAGGTAGTAAGATAGTCATTAAAATAGTCCGTGTGACATCAGTGGTTCAACTGTAATTTTACGAAGCTACGAGAATACTTTTTGTGTGCAAATAAAACAAAAATAACGACTTTATTTAACAATTCTTCTCCTCCAAGTGACCGTTTTCCTCCATTATCGAGAGTACCACAACGCATGTGCGTGCAGCTGCTAATGTAGCATTGTGGTATTTTACTATTTTATCAATGTCCTTACTACATTTCTGGGTCTGGGAAAATTTCAGTTAAGCTCTCGGATTTCATCAAAAACATCTTAATTTGTGTTCCGAAGATGAATGATCCGAAGATCTTACAGGTTTGGAACGACATGAGGGTATGTAATTAATGACAGAATTTTCATTTTTGGATGAACTAACCCTTAGCTACTATGCACTTACATTTAAATTAATCGTTACAATGCACTACGTTTTCACATTGTACTTATATTTTTTTAAAAATCCCTGCATGTAATTACATCTGTAATTAGTTTCTGTAACCACATTTATAATTACACCCATCCCTTACACCTTAACCCACCCTTAAACTATACCACCAAACCTGTCCCTAACCTTAACTGTATCCCACCTCAAAAGCAGCAAAAGTGTTTTGCAATGCAATATGAATAAAATAAGTACAGTGTACTTATTGTTTTATAGTTAAGGCCACCTAATAAAAAGTGGGACTTTTTGGGTCAAAAGAGCTCGCCCACAAGTCTTGTGATATATGACAAAATCACACTCTGTTTGAAGGCTTTGTCGTGATTAACACATTTTTCTATACATATAACACCTTGAGTCATTCTGAAACTCCACCCTAGTTGTCACAGTTTCCACTGATATGCATCAAGCACATTTTCCCAACAAACTGAAACTGCAAAATGAGAAAGAAATCAAATCCAAAGAAGTTAAAGTTTATTTTTCCACGGTTCAATCACTCAAAATACATTTTCTTGTGTTTTCCAAAACATCCTGGCCGAGGGAAATTAGATGTTTTTTCTTCAGGATCTTAAGGATCCTGGCAATAATAAACATGACATAAGTTGTAAGGAAAACGTTCATTTTTGTTTTTGTTTTTTAAATACAGTATTATAATGTTTTCAGACTTACAACTTTATATACCTTCATATTAATTGGGAGACAAAATGGAATATTTGTACTGTAAAGTGAATTTGTCATACAGTAGTGAGGACAAACTTAGGGGGGAAAAATAATCCAAATGAACATTCATGAACATTCATGCACTTTCCAGTTATTGTCAGATGTTAAAATTCATGCTAATGTCTAAAGGCAGGAATTTATTTATAAATAAAAGTGATATTTTGTAGTGGTTCCCACTGACTTCATGACTGATGAACCACTACAAGTCAACAGATTTTTATGAACTCCCAGCAGAGTAGAAAGAAAGAAAATACAATACTAATTCTCTCCTAAATGACAATAATCAATGCAACCAACAACTGGAAGAAAGTAAGAACAGTCCAGAATGTGGGTCGACTACCTGTGGAAGAGAAGCAGTGTTAATGATGGTACAAACAGAAACAACACTCAGTGTTTTCAATGCTGAATCCCTGTCTACAGCTACACTTTTAAAAATACAGGTTCTAAAAGGGGAGTTTCCTGGTGATGCCATCGAAAAACCATTCTTGGTTCCTCAAAAGTTCTTAAAACTGAAACCCAAAATTCTTTTTTGAAGAATATTTAAAAAATCTAAAGAAACGTTTTCCAGAAAGAACTTTTTGTGGAATGGAAAGATTTCATTGATGTTAACGGTTCTTTATGGAACCATAAATGCCAATAAAGAACTTTTATTTTTAAGAGTGTACAAAAGAGTGACTCTGGTTTTACACCCACAAATCAAACACAATGTATAAAATAAGAAACACTCAAACCAACATTTAAAAGAAAATATCATAAATCTGCACAAAGTATTCAAGTCATCAGATATGTCACAAATGTGCACTCATTGTTATTGAAAGCAAAACAATACACACATTCAAAAAAGAATACATAATACAAATTTGAAATATCTAAATTAACATTCATAAAATCTAATGCAAATATAAACAAAATAATAGTTTTGTTAAACAAAAATCACACAGACAGATGATATGCAGATCATATTTTCATTCATAACCCACCTGTAGATTTGACGATGAACACTTTGCTGTCTTTTCCCAGAGTGTTTGTAGCGATGCACGTGTAGCTTCCTGGACTGAGTTTGGAGGACTGGAGCACTGAGGAGTTGATCTCCACTTTCAGATGATCTGAGTGCCATGTGTACCTAGGAGCTGGGTTTGCCTTCACTGTACAGTTTAGCATGACCTCATCACTTTTAATGATGGTCTCGGTTGAATTGGAGTGTTTTGGTTTATCTGAGGAGGACAGAGATACATTTCTCAGCACAACAGCAACATGATGAGCAGCTGTTATTAACAGATCAGTAGACATACTGCACAACTGAAACCTTTTTAATCTACAGTGGGGCAAAAAAGTATTTAGTCAGCCACCAATTGTGCAAGTTCTCCCACTTAAAAAGATGAGAGAGGCCTGTAATTTTCATTACATTTATGCATTTAGCAGACGCTTTTATCCAAAGCGACTTACATTGCATTCAAGTTACAGTTTTTTACATTTTATCAGCTCTTGCTTTCCCTGGGAATCGAACCCATGATCTTGGCGTTGCTAGTGCCATGCTCTACTATTTGAGCTACAGGAAATAGGTATACCTCAACTATGAGAGACAAAATGAGAAAAAAAAAAATCCAGAAAAATCACATTGTAGGATTTTTAAAGAATTTATTTGCAAATTATGGTGGAAAATAAGTATTTGGTCAATAACAAAATTTCATCTCAATACTTTGTTATATACCCTTTGTTGGCAATGACAGAAGTCAAACGTTTTCTGTAAGTCTTCACAAGGTTTTCACACACTGTTGCTGGTATTTTGGCCTCTAGATCAGTAATGTTTTGGGGCTGTCGCTGGGCAACACGGACTTTCAACTCCCTCCAAAGATTTTCGATGGGGTTGAGATCTGGAGACTGGCTAGGCCACTCCAGGACCTTGAAATGCTTCTTACGAAGCCACTCCTTCGTTGCCCGGGCGGTGCGTTTGGGATCATTGTCATGCTGAAAGACCCAGCCACGTTTCATCTTCAATGCCCTTGCTGATGGAAGGAGGTTTTCACTCAAAATCTCACGATACATGGCCCCATTCATTCTTTCATTTACACGGATCAGTCGTCCTGGTCCCTTTGCAGAAAAACAGCCCCAAAGCATGATGTTTCCACCCTCATGCTTCACAGTAGGTATGGTGTTCTTTGGATGCAATATCAGCATTCTTTCTCCTCCAAACACGACAAGTTGAGTTTTTACCAAAAAGTTCTATTTTGGTTTCATCATTCTCCCAATCCTCTTCTGGATCATCCAAATGCTCTCTAGCAAACTTCAGTCGGGCCCGGACATGTACTGGCTTAAGCAGGGGGACACGTCTGGCACTGCAGGATTTGAGTCAGTGTGTTACTGATGGTAGCCTTTGTTACTTTGGTCCCAGCTCTCTGCAGGTCATTCACTAGGTCCCCCCGTGTGGTTCTGGGATTTTTGCTCACAGTTCTTGTGATCATTTTGACCCCACGGGGTGAGATCTTGCGTGGAGCCCCAGATCGAGGGAGATTATCAGTGGTCTTGTATGTCTTCCATTTTCTAATAATTGCTCCCACAGTTGATTTCTTCACACCAAGCTGCTTACCTATTGCAGATTCAGTCTTCCCAGCCTGGTGCAGGTCTACAATTTTGTTTCTGATGTCCTTTGACAGCTCTTTGGTCTTGGCCATGGTGGAGTTTGGAGTTGGACTGTTTGAGGTTGTGGACAGGTGTCTTTTATACTGATAACGAGTTCAAACAGATGCCATTAATACAGGTAACGAGTGGAGGACAGAGGAGCCTCTTAAAGAAGAAGTTACAGGTCTGTGAGAGCCAGAAATCTTGCTTGTTTGTAGGTGACCAAATACTTATTTTACCGAGGAATTTACCAATTAATTCTTTAAAAATCCTACAATGTGATTTTCTGGATTTTTTTTTCTCTTTTTGTCTCTCATAGTTGAGGTATACCTATGATGAAAATTACAGGCCTCTCTCATCTTTTTAAGTGGGAGAACTTGCACAATTGGTGGCTGACTAAATACTTTTTTGCCCCACTGTATGTTCATTCAATTCATATGTAATATTTGATCAAACGATCTCAGTTAATATGCAAATCTCTGTGTGTGATTAAATATAACAGTAGCACATCCTTCACACTAGAAGGCCCTTCAGAAAATATAAATTTAATTTAATGGCAACTTCGGCAATAATAAACTTACAGTAAATTTCAACATTAAGAGGTTCTGATGTGACTGTAGCGGGAGGTTGAGGTCCTTCTTCTCCCAGATCCAGCTCTGCTTCACACCTGTATTGAGCTCCATCATCAGCTCTGTCTGGAGGGATCAGGAGTGTGGCCGTTTTATTCACTGGAGTCTTGATGGTGTCAGTGAAAGTGGTTTGATTCAGCAGAGTCTGTCCTTTGTACCATTTGACAGTGAGATACTGAACAGGAGCCACATTGAGAACATCACACTGGAGCTCGTACAGGTTTCCCTCTATCATTGGTCCAGTGTGATCCACAGTGCTGATGAACACACTGTCTGGAGTCTCTGTGGAGGAAGATTTACACACTCTGAAATCTGCAGTGATGAATGTACATTTATTAGATATTTCTGAGAATGAAAGACAAAAATGATCAATAACAGAGAAACTGACTGTAAACAGTGACTGGGAGCTCTACTTGACACTGTTCCTTATTATGGTTTATGTAGCAGTATGGCTTTATGTCCCATTCTGTCAGTTCTGACACTCTCCATGTGATCAGACTCTTGTCTGTGGTTATGGGCACTCCTCCCTCACTGGCTTCCCATCCCATCCCTTCATGCGGGACTGAAGTGCTACAGTTAACTGCTACAGAACCGCCATACTCCACAACAGCTCTCTTTGGGTTGAGCTGAACAGGACATTCAGCTTGTGCACCTGCTGAACACATTGAGGAGGATTTTTTTTAAACACAACTCTTTAAACAAAA
This sequence comes from Spinibarbus caldwelli, assembly GCA_039654775.1. NCBI lineage: Eukaryota > Metazoa > Chordata > Actinopteri > Cypriniformes > Cyprinidae > Spinibarbus > Spinibarbus caldwelli. The sequence goes on along the minus strand of CM077219.1, from coordinate 28,901,147 downwards.
GCTAATCTCACAACTTTTCAAACATTTCAGCATATTTTCTAATATGTTAATACACAAAATCACAAAGTATCCTTTTCACTACATATTTTCTTAATCTATATAAACTATTCATTCACAGTATCTGCCTTTGATAATGCTATTACTATCAATCTTTTCATTTTTTCTATCATTCAATCCATTAACATGGTTAATCAATGAATCATTTGGTGCATATATATAGATTTCTATCAATTCTATAGATATATAGTATTTTACAGATATAGATCTACTAGATATAGAGTATTTTATAGAATTGGGCCAAGGACGTTTACTTAATAGCTTGAGAAAAAACAGAAAAAAAGTAATCAAATCATAGGCTCCAAAAATGCAAAACAATTTAATATTGGACTTCACACAAGGTAAGGTTTCAAGCTAACAGGATCTTCGTCAGACAATAATAAATTATTTCAAACACACCTTTATACTCACAGGTGATTAATCAAGAATCACATGAGCTTAGAAGTAAAGTAAATGTATATGTATATATATATATATATATATATATACACAGTGGTGTGAAAAATTGTTTGCCCCTTCCTGATTTTTTATTTTTTGCATGTTTGTCACACTTTAATGTTTCAAATCATAAAACAAATTTAAATATTAATCAAAGATAACACAAGTAAACACAACATGCAGTTTTTAAATGAAGTTTTTTTATTATGAAGGGAAAACAAAATCCAAACCAACATGGCCCTGTGTGAAGAAGTGCTTGCCCCCTAAACCTAATAACTGGTTGGGCCACCCTTAGCAGCAACAACTGCAATCAAGCGTTTGCGATAACTTGCAATGAGTCTGTTACAGCGCTGTGGAGGAATTTTGGCACACTCATCTTTGCAGAATTGCTGTAATTCAGCCACATTGGAGGGTTTTCGAGCATGAACCGCCTTTTTAAGGTCATGCCACAGCATCTCAATAGGATTCAGGTCAGGACTTTGACTAGGCCACTCCATAGTCTTCATTTTGTTTTTCTTCAGCCATTCAGAGGTGGACTTGCTGGTGTGTTTTGGATCATTGTCCTGCTGCAGAACCCAAGTTCGCTTCAGCTTGAGGTCACGAACAGATGGCTGGACATTGTCCTTCAGGATTTTTTGGTAGACAGCAGAATTCATGGTTCCATTTATCACAGCAAGACTTCCAGATCCTGAAGCAGCAAAACAGCCCCAGACCATCACACTACCACCACCATATTTTACTGTTGGTATGATGTTCTTTTTCTGAAATGCTGTGTTACTTTTATGCCAGATGTAATGGGACACACATCTTCCAAAAAGTTCAGCTTTTGTCTCGTCAGTCCACAGAGTATTTTCCCAAAAGTCTTGGTGATCATCAAGATGTTTTCTGGCAAAACTGAAAGTTATGAAACTTTTTCACACAGGGCCATGTGGGTTTGGATTTTGTTTTCCCTTCATAAAAAAAACTTTATTTAAAAACTGCATGTTGTGTTTACTTGTGTTATATTTGATTAATATTTAAATTTGTTTGATGATCTGAAACATTAAAGTGTGACAAACATGCTAAAAAATCAGGAAAGGGGCAAACAATTTTTCACACCACTGTGTGTGTGGGTGTATATTTGTATATATATATATATATATATATATATATATATATATATATATATATATATATATATATATTTGTATATATATTTGTATATATCAGAACTAATACACCCCACAGCACACTCCCACTTTACGATATGCCACGCACTGCACTTTAACTCCAACACAGTTCAAACTGGACTACACGTACACACTGCACTAATACATCAATCTATCTGCTACCACTGGATACCATCCAATGCACATCCATTACATTTGCGTATCCAGCTTACGTATAATCTACTGCACCTTCGCATATTATTGTGTGTATATATGTGTACATAATGCAGAATGTGTATATACGTGTATAATTGTGTATTGATAACTGTATGTATGTCTAATAGTACACTGTGTGTACTGAGTATCTGTATGTGTATATTGCACATTGTCATCTGTAGTATGTAATGGTACTGTCTATATGTTAATTGTTTCTGCACTGTCTGGAGCACGCTCTCAAGAATTTCACTCACCAAGGCACACGTGCCGAGATGATGTGACAATAAAAGTGATTTGATTTGATTTGATTTGATATATATATATATATATATATATATATATATATATATATATATATATATATATATATATATATATATATATAATAATTATTATTATTATTATTATATATATAATATATATATAATAAAAAAATAAAGGATCATGGAATGAAAAAGTCAAAAGAAAAATACAAAATAATAACTGAAAGTCAAATTCAAAACATACAAAATATATAATAAAAGCAATAATAATACAAACAATGATGCCTGCAAAACCAAAATCATACCAAAAAGGACAAATATTGAGAGGTAGGCCTACTATTTCGTGTAAAACTGCTAATGTGACCTACATGTTGCATTGTGCCTGCTGTCTTTGCTATGTGGGTAAAGCTAGTAGACATTTAAAAACCCTCATTTCGGAACATGGTTGTGCTATCAGAAATAGTTATCTTAAAAGTCCGGTAGCTCAGCATTTTGCGACTTTTAGACATTCAGTTTTTACTCTAAAATATGTAGGAATAGAATTAGTCAAATTAAAAGACAAAAAAAAAAAAAGAAAGAAAAAAAGAACAAACCCCACCCTGGAAAAGAGATTTAATTTGACTGACTTGTGGATGACAGCCAGATAGAAGCAGGTGGCATTAATAATTTACTTTTGAGACAGGAGACTTTTTGGATACACATTAGATATTGTAGCCCATAGGGGATTAAAGAAATATTCTGATATTTGTCAGTTTTTGTCAGTTTGCAGGTAGCCTATCATTGTTTGTATTATTATTGTTATTGTTATAAATTTTGTATGTTTTGAATTTTATTTTTATAATTAATGTTTTCTTTTTGCCCGTTTCATTAATTAATCCCTTGTGAGTATAAAGGAGTGTTTGAAATAATTTTTTATTCTCTGACGAAGAACCTGTTAGTTCGAAACGTTACCTTGTGTGAAGTCCAGTATTAAATTTTTTTTGCATTTTTGGAGCCTATGGTGTGCTGATTTATTTATTTATTTTCTTTGTCGAGCACCCAATTTTGAGCATTTTGTGCCATTGATGTGCATGCTTTGGTTCCGTTTTTGCTTAATTTGGTTGCTGTAGAAGCCTGCTATTGTCAGAATCATGATATGCAACAAAAAAACAAACGTCAACTGAACAGAAATTAATTTAGCACCCCAAACACTGGTCCTGAGATAGATAACAAAGTTAAAATTATTACATCTCCAAAAAAGTAATAACGAACACATATTTAAGCTCATTTCAGATGTTCACACTTCAGGCACTGAACAAATAAAACATACAAACCTGTGAGACTCACAAGCTGCGAAACTGCAGAGAAATAAACAAATCCAAAGAAGTGTTGAAGCATGTTCAATGTGCTCAAGAAAAAGCAATTGAACAGAAAATATTGCAATTAAGACCAAACTTTATGACTGTAACTCTGACTTTAAGGTCTGTAACTGAATAGCGGTACCTCCAGCACATGACAATGAAAAAAAAAAGAAAAAGAAAAAAAGAACAAACCCCACCCCGGAAAAGAGATTTCATCTGACTGACTTGTGGATGACAGCAAGATAGAAGCAGAAAACTAAATGAACTCTTGTAACCTGAATTCTTGTCATGAGTTGAGGTTACCCCGAGAAGATAACCACAAAATCATGCAAAAACAACAGTTATGAATTTTGCATGAATTCAGCTATCCTGATGCTAGCCACTTGTTTTGGTATAAAATAAGTTCATAAAGTGTAACATTGGTAAAACATTGAAAAGTGAACTAGTTTATTTGGGTTTTTCTATGTGTTCAGGGTGGTTGTTCAGCTTTAGAATCAGTCTAGCATTGTTTTAAATGAGAAACTCCACCCTAGTTGTCACAGTTTCCACAGACGGCACATTTCCCCTTACAAACTGAAACTAAGCAAAATCACAATAATTAACACTGACAAAGAAATCAAATCCAAAATAACCAATTGTTATTTTGCTGCTGTTCAGCTGCTCAAAACTAATTTTCATGTGTCCTCCAACATTCATGTGTTCTCAGCAGGTTTTGCTTCAGGACCCAGATTTTACACTGGAGACAAAGTGGAAACCCATTACCTCTACAGAAGTCTTTACCTTGTACAAGCAAACATTGTTTTTTTTTTTTTTTTAATTATTATTTTTTTAAGTACCATGAACTGCAACAATTCACATGACAGAAGGATTTTTTTTTAATGCAACACTTTAATGTTTCACTTCCATCTTTACCACTTGTTAACTTGAAGACAGAATGAAATATTTGTACTTTTAAAATATTGCAAAATGAATGTTTGGAAATGTAAACTGATACTTCCTATTGACACACTACAGCAGAAGATAGAAATAACTGTTTTTCAAATGTACATAACAGATTTTCAACAAAACATTCAAGTCTCCCAGTCATTGACTTTTACTAAAATTATGTAATTTACAACCCAATGTTGTTAAAAATTATTTAGATAAAACCAGATCAAAAAACGGAGCATTTATAAGTGCCGCGCGGGTCATATTTGCCCGCTATATAATGCATGTATTTCGACGCTGTCATTTTCTTGCCGCTTATGTTTTAACATTGTACATTTCTAGGCAACGCCTTTCCCTCACTGATTTAGCGGTTATCTGTTTCATAAATAAAGTCAAAATGACTAAAAGAAGGCTATTTATGGAAGGTAGGCGTTAGAAACACTAAATGCTGTGAGTGATGGAGAGTCTGATGGTAAGTTATGCGTCCTGGGTCGGCTCAACATCTGACAGTGATCCAGACATCATATTTAGATGTTTTAGCCTAACGTTACTCATAATTGGTCAAACTTTGGTTTTATTGTTTAATTTTTGTCTTGCCATATCGTTTATTGTTCGCTACTGTGTTGCTATTTATTCTAGTCTGGCCGTTGAAGAAAAAAATCCGATCTATGATGTAATGGATAATTTTTTTAAATTTTTTTTTTTGATTACCCGAAGTTTATTGGTGTTGTTCTCTTATTCAAATTATAAATTATATAACTAAACAAATTAATAATTGGGCCTAGGTGAAGCTGTGCGCTTGAATTTGTCATAGCATCATCCTATGCAGTGTGGAGAATTATTATTGCTCATTATTGTCTATTGGCTATTTTAGTAATTTAAATAACATGGGTTATCCTAATATATTGATTAATGACATTGTATTATAATATTACAGTACCCAAATATTTACTACCTTCTAATTTTCGTTGTCAGTGCAGGCTTTTTTTTTTTTTTTTAGCTTACTGACCATAATGGATTAGTGTAGGCTTTAAACATAAAACAACAGGGTAAAAATATAGTTGATGACTATAGTTAATCATTTCATGACTCTAGACACTTATTTGTGAAGACAGTGGCATAATACAGTGAAATAATATGTTCTTTAGCCATATAAAAACAGTTGCTATGTATGCGGGTAAAATTTACCCTCTGGCGCTTTTAGGTATACAGCGACCTCTGGCGGTTCTAGTGTTAAAACCATTTTTAGCTGGTTAAAATACTAGTGTTCAATTTTGGCCACCACTGTAGTAGTAGTGGTTCTCTGAACATGCATATCAAGTCATTGACTTAACTGTCTTCACATGCATAATTGGGAACTGCTAAAAATCAGCAGAGTTTTATGGATTTTAACCTACAGAGGGGGAAAAAACTTCTGTAACTAATTCTCTCTTATAAGCCTTTTGAACATTTTTGACCCTTTTTTTTAATCAAAATGTTTTCCTCCATCTGAGTGATTCAAAATGCACTTTTTTAGATATGTAATCTAAAAATAAAATAAAATAGACTTCATTCAAGTCTAAGTGTATGGAAAAAAGAGAAAAAAAGAGTCACACTTTGTCTGTGGTCAAAATTGCTGACCATAGGAATTGAATGGAAAGAACTCTAATGCAGGGCAAAAAAAAAAAAAAGAAAAAGAAAAAATTCAATTCATTTTCACTTTATTTTTAATGCAACAAATGGCACTGACCAATGTGCTGTACAATAAAACATAACAAACATAACCATCAGATACATTCGAGCACAAAGTCACAGATGGAAAACCAGTATAAACAGTAAAACATCACATCAGATTGTAGGCCAGATTGAATTCGCAGACTGTTCCAAAGTTTAAGAGCAGCTATGGCGATAGAATTTAGCCTAGTTTTTCGACCAACTAATAGCCTCAATTCTATAGCAAACAGGTAACCAAAGTAAGGGCCGTGAATGCTCATGCTTTCGAGGCTGTAGCCACACTGGAGGCAGGATAGGGAAGAATGGTTAATTTTAATTGATACATACAGAGAGATCTGTAGGATAATAATGTAGAAATAACGCTTCATGTAAATAATAGTTCCATAAAATCTTTTTATTTTTAATTTTTTTTTATATATGCTGAATAAAATCTAAGTATCACCTGACTACAATGCTAAACAAACAGAGAAATAAAGAAGTGAGACTATAAAACATCCAGAGTGCAAAAGATTCACATCTACCAACCAACCCACTCTTACATAGACAGAGAGTGTGAAATGAGTGGGGGTTTATCGCTATACGCATTACTGGAAAACTTTGTGTAAAACTGAGAACTTTTAAACAGCAGGTCTCTGCATAGAAAACTGCAGCCGTCTACAGACACCAAGTGAGATGTCATATTGAATTTAGCGTGGATAAAAACGAGGGATATACCTGCAGTCTTGTCATATGGTGGTGTAATTGTTTTTTAAAATACACAGCTTTTTTAATTTTATAAATTTTTGTATACAGTGGTTTGGTTAAAAAAATGACCCCCATCAGCCTAGCAGTTTGGGAGGAGTAAATATTGTCCAAAAAAAAAAAAAAACCCAAAAAAACATTTTACTGTTATAACTTCAGGGACATTAGTGTAATAACATTTCAACAGACTAAAAAAAAAAAAAAACAGCCAAGGTACTACCTTAGGAGAGTTAAATGACAATGATCAATGCAACCAACAACTGGAAGAAAGTAAGAAAAGCAGTGTTTATTAAGACCCGTTCACACCAAGAACGATAACTATAAAGATTAACTATAAACATAACAATATTAATGTCCACACCTGTGGACAATGTCATCTGTTTATTCTAAGCACGCTCGTCCACCGCTTTAAATTCTCGAGCTCATTATAGCAGAATTGATTCTGATTGGGTGTCACTGTTTTTATCGTTCATCAGCTGGAAAAAATTGTTCTGAAAGTGATTCCAACGATATCGTTTCTCTGTGCCTTTATCGTTAAAGCTGTAGTGTGGACTCTGCTATTTTTTTTTTTATTATTGAGAACGATTTTTAGAACTATATCTTTTTTCGTTATCTTTATAGTTATTGTTCTTGGTGTGAAAGGCCTGGTACCCTTAAATGTATTGAACGTGCACTTGTGGTTTGCTTTCAAAATACACTTTAACCATATTTCAAAGACGAATGATTACTGTAGTTTGACAAATTATATTTAGATCTGACGATGAACACTTTGCTCTCTCTTCCCAGAGCGTTTGTAGCGGTGCATGTGTAGTTTCCTGGACTGAGTGTGGAGGACTGGAGCACCGAGGAGCTGAACTTCTCTTTCAGATGATCTGTTTTGGTTTATCTGAGGACGACAGATACATTTCTCAGCACAGCTATTATTAACAGATCAGTAAAAATACTGCACAACTGATACCCTTTTATCTGTGTTCGTTCAGTCCATAATATGTATGTAATACACTGCCTGTCCAAAAAAAAAGTCACCACCTGGATTTAACTAAGCAAATAGGTAAGCCTCCCATTGGATAATTACTGCATGGATGATTATGTTTCAGCTGGCAACAACTTATTTAACCCTAACTGATGCAGTGAGCTTCTCATTTCTTAAACAACCATTTCAGAAGACACATCCTGTGGTCGTGGAAAAGATGTCAATCTGTTTCAGAAGGGTCAAATTATTGGCATGCATCAAGCAAAGAAAACATCTAAGAAGATTGCTGAAACTACTAAAATTGGGTTAAGAACTGTCCAACGCATTATTAAAAACTGGAAGGATAGTGGGGAACCATCATCTTCAAGGAAGAAATGTGGTAGAAAAAAAATCTTGAATGATCGTGATCGGCGATCACTTAAACGTTTGGAGAAATCAAATCGTAAAAAAAACAACAGTAGAACTCACGGCCATGTTTAATAGTGAAAGTAAGAGCATTTCCATACGTACAATGTGAAGGGAACTCAAGGGATTGGGACTAAACAGCTGTGTGGCCTTAAGAAAACCACTTATCAGTGAGGCTAATCGGAAAAAAAAGGCTTCAATTTGCTAGGGAGCATAAAGATTGGACTCTGGAGCAATGGAAGAAGGTCATGTGGTCTGATGAGTCCAGATTTACCATTCCAGAGTGATGGGTGCATCAGGGTAAGAAGAGAGGCGGATGAAGTGATGCACCCATCATGCCTAGTGCCTACAAGTCTGTGAGAGCAGTGCTATGATCTGGGGTTGCTGCAGTTGGTCAGGTCTAGGTTCAGCAAAGTTATGTGCCCAAAGAATGAGGTCAGCTGACTACCTGAATATACTAAATGACCAGGTTATTCCATCAATGGATTTTTTCTTCCCTGATGGCACGGGCATATTCCAAGATGACAATGCCAGGATTCATTGGGCTCAAATTGTGAAAGAGTGGTTCAGGGAGCATGAGACATAATTTTCACACATGGATTGGCCACCACAGAGTCCAGACCTTAACCCCATAGAGAATCTTTAGGATGTGCTGGAGAAGACTTTGCTCAGCTGTTCGACTCTCCCATCATCAATACAAGATCTTGGCGAAAAATTAATGCAACTCTGGATGGGAATAAATGTTGTGACATAGCAGAAGCTTATCGAAATGATGCCACGGCGAATGCATGCCGTAATCAAAGCTAAAGGCAGTCCAATAAAATATTAGAGTGTGACTTTTTTTTTTTGGATGGGCAGTGTATTTGATCAGATGATCTCAGTTAATATGCAAATCTCTGTGTGTGATGAAATATGACAGTTGCACATTCTTCACACTATGAGGCCATTCAGAAAATATAAACTGAATTATATGGCAAGCTTAGAAACTATAAACTTACAGTAAATTTCCACATTAAGAGGTTTTGATGAATTTGTAGGATGAGGTTGAGGTCCTTCTGCTCCCAGATCCAGCTCTGCTTCACACCTGTATTGAGCTCCATCATCAGCTCTGTCTGGACGGATCAGGAGTGTGGCCGTTTCATTCACTGGAGTATTGATGGTGTCAGTGAAGGTGGTTTGATTCAGCAGAGTCTGTCCTTTGTACCATTTGACAGTGAGATACTGAACAGGAGCTACATTGAGAACATCACACTGGAGCTCATACAGGTTTCCCTCTATCATTGATCCAGTGTGATCCACAGTGCTGATGAACACACTGTCTGGAGTCTCTGTGGAGGAAGATTTACACACTCTGAAATCTGCAGTGATGAATGTACATTTATTAGATATTTCTGAGAATGAAAAGATGAAAAATATCAATAACAGAGAAACTGACTGTAAACAGTGACTGGGAGCTCTACTTGACACTGTTTCTTATGGTTTATGTAGCAGAATGGTTGAATGTCCCATTCTGTCAGTTCTGACACTCTCCATGTGATCAGACTCTTGTCTATGGTCATGCGCACTGATCCCTCACTGGCTTCCCATCCCATCCCTTCATGCGGGACTGAAGTGCTACAGATAACTTCAAAAGAACCGCCGTATCTCACAACAACACTCTTTGGGTTGAGTTGAACAGGACATTCAGCTTGTGTACCTGTTAAAAACATTGAGAAGGATGTGGTTTAATACTGATGAAGACACAGCACAGAATAGCAGCACTGAAGTATCAGATTACAAGTAGACACAGAAATAATCTACAGTACCACAAGTCCTTAAGACTTGCAAACTGGCCACTGATCTACGTGCATCTAGAGCTTTGTATTTTATAGATTTGGGCCGATGACATTTTGTTTTTGGTTGCTGTAGAAGACCATCTATTGTCATAATCATGATATGTAACAAAAAACATTACTAATAAATGCAGTAGCAACAAGACAACATTTGGAAGAGTTAGTCCAATCCCTAACATGTCAATTTAATAGAAATTAATTTAATATTTCAAACACTGGTAAAAATAAATAAATAAATAAATAAAGTTATAATCATTTAATCTCAAAGAATGCAAAAGCTAAAAACATATCTAGGCTCATTTCATATAAAGAATGTTTGCGCTTCAGCATACAAACCTGTGAGACTCAGAAACTACAGAGAGATAAAAAAAAAAAAAAAAAATCCAAAGAAACATTGAAGCATATTCAACATGCTCAAGGAAAAGCAATTGAACAGAAAATGTTGAAAATAAGACCAAACTTTATGACTGTAGCTCTGACTGTAAGGTCTGTGACTAAATAGCTGTACCTCCAGCACACTATAATGAGAAAAAAAAAAAAAGAACAAACCCCACCCAGAAAATATTTTGAGAGGTCATTTCAGTGGACCGAGTCCAAGAACTGCTCACATTAATAGATGGCCGCAAAACAGAAGCAGAAATGAAACTAAATGAACTCCAGTAAAATCTTGAACCCTTGTAATGAACTGAGTTGTGGGTATGCTATCCAGAGAACCAGAACATCTGTAGACGAGGTTTGGGGTTGAATGACACAGGGTTCTTTTTTGGTTCATAATTTGATGCTTTTGCAGAAATTTAACAAGCAAAACAACAAAAACCAATCTTAAATTTCTTTAAAAAAATTTCCAAGGGGTTCAAGGCTGAAAAATGGCTAAGTTTAATTGCATATTAAATCATGGGCGTCAGAACCATTGTATGTGGGTGGGACGGGACCCACCCGGGACCCACCCACTTTTGAAGACCAATGCTATTGGACCCACCCACTTTTACCGTCTCTAATTCAGTGAATATGTCTGTGCACTTTTCAGACCGCCGTCGGTCAAATCTATTCCACGTGGCGAATGCCCTAATAGATTAAACTCCATTTAGCTACAGACTTGAATTCCACACTGCTGCTTCCTTAAATCTATTCCAGTTGGCTCATTCAGAGTCCATATAATTCCATTCTGTGTTTTCACTAGTTACTCGCGCCTGCTGCACTCCCAGCCAAAGACTATAGAATACCCAAGACGTGTCACTTGTATAGTTTTGAATGGGGAAAAATGCAACGCTTAACATGGCCGCTCAATCGCAGGAAGCCCCTCCTTCTGAGCAAAAGAGCCAATCGCGTTTATTAAGCCCAGTTCACACCAAGAACGGTAACTATAAAGATAACTATAAAGATAACAATATTAACGTCCACACCAGCGCACAATGTCGTCTGTTTATTCTAAGCATATGCTCGTCCATCGCTTTAAATTCTAGAGCTTTTCATAGCAGGATTGATTCTGATTGGGTGTCAATGTTTTTATCGTTCATCAGCTGGAAAAAGATATTCTGAAAGTGATTCCAACAATATCATTTCTCTGTGCCTTTCTTGTTATAGCTGTGGTGTGGACTCTGCTATTTTTTATATATTGAGAATGATTTTTAGAACTATGGGCCCTATTTTAACGATCTAAGCGCATGGTCTAAAGCGCACGGCGCAAGTGCACTCAGGGCGTGTCCGAATCCAGTTTTGCTAGTTTAACGACGGCAAAACTGTCAGCGCGCCCAGGCGCATGGTCTAAACGGGTTGTCCCTATTCTCTTAATGAGTAATGAAAATATGAACTGAATTATATAGCTTAGAAATTATAAACTTACAGTAAATTTCAACATTAAGAGGTTTTGATGAATTTGTAGGATGAGGTTGAGGTCCTTCTGATCCCAGAGCCTGCTTCACACCTGTATTGAGCTCCATCATCAGCTCTGTCTGGACGGATCAGGAGTGTGGCCGTTTCATTCACTGGAGTCTTGATGGTGTCAGTGAAGGTGGTTTGATGCAGCAGAGTCTGTCCTTTGTACCATTTGACAGTGAGATACTGAACAGGAGCTACATTGAGAACATCACACTGGAGCTCATACAGGTTTCCCTCTATCATTGGTCCAGTGTGATCCACAGTGCTGATGAACACACTGTCTGGAGTCTCTGTGGAGGAAGATTTACACACTCTGAAATCTGCAGTGATGAATGTACATTTATTAGATATTTCTGAGAATGAAAAGATGAAAAATATCAATAACAGAGAAACTGACTGTAAACAGTGACTGGGAGCTCTACTTGACACTGTTCCTTATGGTTTATGTAGCAGAATGGTTGAATGTCCCATTCTGTCAGTTCTGACACTCTCCATGTGATCAGACTCTTGTCTATGGTCATGCGCACTGATCCCTCACTGGCTTCCCATCCCATCCCTTCATGCGGGACTGAAGTGCTACAGATAACTTCAACAGAACCGCCGTATCTCACAACAACACTCTTTGGGTTGAGTTGAACAAGACATTCAGCTTGTGTACCTGTTAAAAACATTGAGAAGGATGTGGTTTAATACTGATGAAGACACAGCACAGAATAGCAGCACTGAAGTATCAGATTACAAGTAGACACAGAAATAATCAACAGTACCACAAGTCCTTAAGACTTGCAAACTGGCCACTGATCTACGTGCATCTAGAGCTTTGTATTTTATAGATTTGGGCCGATGACATTTTGTTTTTGGTTGCTGTAGAAGACCATCTATTGTCATAATCATGATATGTAACAAAAAACATTACTAATAAATGCAGTAGCAACAAGACAACATTTGGAAGAGTTAGTCCAATCCCAAACATGTCAATTTAATAGAAATTAATTTAATATTTCAAACACTGGTAAAAATAAATAGAAGAAGACGTGTCAATTGTATAGTTTTGAATGGGGAAAAATGCAACGCTTAACATGGCCGCTCAATCGCAGGAAGCCCCTCCTTCTGAGCAAAAGAGCCAATCGCTAATCGGTAAAGACAGCGCGTCACTGCAGCTGCAGTTAGAAGTCCCGGTTGCTATAGAAACAGTCAGCGTTCTGAGACGTGCGCCTAGGACTGCGCATGCGTACTGGCTGATGTAGCCTGAAAAATAAGCTTTTTATAACGCGATTTGAGCAAAAGAAACAACATTTATGACACAGTTGTTGTCAGAGATTTCAAATATGAAATTTAATCGTAAGCTTAGCGAACAGTTTGGGAGAATTTGATGATTCCCCATACAAAGTGGTAGGAGCTGCACTTGCATTCCCCGAGAGGCGTTTCAAAGATGGCCGCAGAGTGACATGACTTGTCTTAAAGGGACTTTGTCCCAGCAAAGTAAACAAAGCATCTGAGCGTATCTGCTGCCCTACCCGGTACTTTATTAAAACTTTTCGATTATTACCTTCATTTTTGTTTTAATTGAAAACAAATGTCTTTCCGATGTAATATGAAATGTGAAAAGGGAGAAGCACGATTTCGGCAAAAGGCGGACGCGAACTCGGGTCGCTCGCGTCAAAAACGCTGCGCCACTGGAAACACGTTCAATTAACCGTCTTTTCATCTAGCAAAGGTCATGTAAACAACCCCTGCCAACAAGGCAGCCTATTCCATGCATTAAAAGGCACCAGACTACAGAAAATGGCATATACTCCAGTAATTTTTTTTCTGGGGGAGGACCCACCCACTTTTATCTTGCTTCCGATGCCCATGTATTAAATTATTGCATTATACCATAATAGCAATGGAAAAATGCAATCAACAACTGGAAGAAAGTAAGAAAAGTCCAGAATGTGGGAGAAAAGCAGTGTTTATTAAGCCCAGTTCATACCAAGAACGGAAACTATAACAAACAAAGATAACTATAAAGATAACGATATTAACGTCCACACCAGTGCACAATGTCGTCTGTTTATTCTAATCACGCTCGTCCATGGCTTTAAATTCTAGAGCTTTTCATAGCAGGATTGATTCTGATTGGGTGTCAATGTTTTTATCGTTCATCAGCTGGAAAAAAATATTCTGAAAGTGATTCCAACAATATCATTTCTCTGTGCCTTTCTTGTTATAGCTGTGGTGTGGACTCTGCTATTTTTTTAATATTGAGAATGATTTTTAGAACTATGGGCCCTATTTTAACGATCTAAGCGCATGGTCTAAAGCGCACGGCGCAAGTGCACTCAGGGCGTGTCCGAAACCACTTTTGCTAGTTTAACGACGGCAAAACTGTCAGCGCGCCCAGGCGCATGGTCTAAACGGGTTGTCCCTATTCTCTTAATGAGTAATGAAAATATGAACTGAATTATATAGCTTAGAAACTATAAACTTACAGTAAATTTCAACATTAAGAGGTTTTGATGAATTTGTAGGATGAGGTTGAGGTCCTTCTGCTCCCAGATCCAGCTCTGCTTCACACCTGTATTGAGCTCCATCATCGGCTCTGTCTGGACGGATCAGGAGTGTGGCCGTTTCATTCACTGGAGTCTTGATGGTGTCAGTGAAGGTGGTTTGATGCAGCAGAGTCTGTCCTTTGTACCATTTGACAGTGAGATACTGAACAGGAGCTACATTGAGAACATCACACTGGAGCTCATACAGGTTTCCCTCTATCATTGGTCCAGTGTGATCCACAGTGCTGATGAACACACTGTCTGGAGTCTCTGTGGAGGAAGATTTACACACTCTGAAATCTGCAGTGATGAATGTACATTTATTAGATATTTCTGAGAATGAAAAGATGAAAAATATCAATAACAGAGAAACTGACTGTAAACAGTGACTGGGAGCTCTACTTGACACTGTTCCTTATGGTTTATGTAGCAGAATGGTTGAATGTCCCATTCTGTCAGTTCTGACACTCTCCATGTGATCAGACTCTTGTCTATGGTCATGCGCACTGATCCCTCACTGGCTTCCCATCCCATCCCTTCATGTGGGACTGAAGTGCTACAGATAACTTCAACAGAACCGCCGTATCTCACAACAACACTCTTTGGGTTGAGTTGAACAGGACATTCAGCTTGTGTACCTGTTAAAAACATTGAGAAGGATGTGGTTTAATACTGATGAAGACACAGCACAGAATAGCAGCACTGAAGTATCAGATTACAAGTAGACACAGAAATAATCAACAGTACCACAAGTCCTTAAGACTTGCAAACTGGCCACTGATCTACGTGCATCTAGAGCTTTGTATTTTATAGATTTGGGCCGATGACATTTTGTTTTTGGTTGCTGTAGAAGACCATCTATTGTCATAATCATGATATGTAACAAAAAACATTACTAATAAATGCAGTAGCAACAAGACAACATTTGGAAGAGTTAGTCCAATCCCAAACATGTCAATTTAATAGAAATTAATTTAATATTTCAAACACTGGTAAAAATAAATAAATAAATAAATAAAGTTATAATCATTTAATCTCAAAGAATGCAAAAGCTAAAAACATATCTAGGCTCATTTCATATAAAGAATGTTTGCGCTTCAGCATACAAACCTGTGAGACTCAGAAACTACAGAGAGATAAAAAAAAAAAAAAAAAATCCAAAGAAACATTGAAGCATATTCAACATGCTCAAGGAAAAGCAATTGAACAGAAAATGTTGAAAATAAGACCAAACTTTATGACTGTAGCTCTGACTGTAAGGTCTGTGACTAAATAGCTGTACCTCCAGCACACTATAATGAGAAAAAAAAAAAAAGAACAAACCCCACCCAGAAAATATTTTGAGAGGTCATTTCAGTGGACCGAGTCCAAGAACTGCTCACATTAATAGATGGCCGCAAAACAGAAGCAGAAATGAAACTAAATGAACTCCAGTAAAATCTTGAACCCTTGTAATGAACTGAGTTGTGGGTATGCTATCCAGAGAACCAGAACATCTGTAGACGAGGTTTGGGGTTGAATGACACAGGGTTCTTTTTTGGTTCATAATTTGATGCTTTTGCAGAAATTTAACAAGCAAAACAACAAAAACCAATCTTAAATTTCTTTAAAAAAATTTCCAAGGGGTTCAAGGCTGAAAAATGGCTAAGTTTAATTGCATATTAAATCATGGGCGTCAGAACCATTGTATGTGGGTGGGACGGGACCCACCCGGGACCCACCCACTTTTGAAGACCAATGCTATTGGACCCACCCACTTTTACCGTCTCTAATTCAGTGAATATGTCTGTGCACTTTTCAGACCGCCGTCGGTCAAATCTATTCCACGTGGCGAATGCCCTAATAGATTAAACTCCATTTAGCTACAGACTTGAATTCCACACTGCTGCTTCCTTAAATCTATTCCAGTTAGCTCATTCAGAGTCCATATAATTCCATTCTGTGTTTTCACTAGTTACTCGCGCCTGCTGCACTCCCAGCCAAAGACTATAGAATACCCAAGACGTGTCACTTGTATAGTTTTGAATGGGGAAAAATGCAACGCTTAACATGGCCGCTCAATCGCAGGAAGCCCCTCCTTCTGAGCAAAAGAGCCAATCGCTAATCGGTAAAGACAGCGCGTCACTGCAGCCGCCGTTAGAAGTCCCGGTTGCTATAGAAACAGTCAGTGTTCTGAGACGTGCGCCTAGGACTGCGCATGCGTACTGGCTGATCTAGCTTGAAAAATAAGCTTTTTATAACGCGATTTGAGCAAAAGAAACAACATTTATGACAGTTGTTGTCAGTGATTTCAAATATGAAATTTAATCGTAAGCTTAGCGAACAGTTTGGGAGAATTTGACGATTCCCCATACAAAGTGATAGGAGCTGCACTTGCATTCCCCGAGAGGCGTTTCAAAGATGGCCGCAGAGTGACATGACTTGTCTTAAAGGGACTTTGTCCCAGCAAAGTAAACAAAGCATCTGAGCGTATCTGCTGCCCTACCCGGTACTTTATTAAAACTTTTCGATTATTACCTTCATTTTTGTTTTAATTGAAAACAAATGTCTTTCCGATGTAATATGAAATGTGAAAAGGGAGAAGCACAATTTCGGCAAAAGGCGGACGCGAACTCGGGTCACTTGCGTCAAAAACGCTGCGCCACTGGAAACACGTTCAATTAACCGTCTTTTCATCTAGCAAAGGTCATGTAAACAACCCCTGCCAACAAGGCAGCCTATTCCGTGAATTAAAAGGCACCAGACTACAGAAAATGGCATATACTCCAGTAATTTTTTTTCTGGGGGAGGACCCACCCACTTTTATCTTGCTTCCGACGCCCATGTATTAAATTATTGCATTATACCATAATAGCAATGGAAAAATGCAATCAACAACTGGAAGAAAGTAAGAAATGTCAAGAATGTGGGAGAAAAGCAGCGTTTATTAAGCCCAGTTCACACCAAGAACGGTAACTATAAAGATAACTATAAAGATAACGATATTAACATCCACACCAGCGGACAATGTCGTCTGTTTATTCTAAGCATATGCTCGTCCATCGCTTTAAATTCTAGAGCTTTTCATAGCAGGATTGATTCTGATTGGGTGTCAATGTTTGTATCGTTCATCAGCTGGAAAAAAATTATTCTGAAAGTGATTCCAACAATATCATTTCTCTGTGCCTTTCTCATTATAGCTGTGGTGTGGACTCTGCTATTTTTTTAATATTGAGAATGATTTTTAGAACTATGGGCCCTATTTTAACGATCTAAGCGCATGGTCTAAAGCGCACGGCGCAAGTGCTCTCAGGGCGTGTCCGAATCCACTTTTGCTAGTTTAACGATGGGAAAACTGTCAGCGCGCCCTGGCGCATGGTCTAAACAGGTTGTCCCTATTCTCTTAATGAGTAATGAAAATATGAACTGAATTATATAGCTTAGAAACTATAAACTTACAGTAAATTTCAACATTAAGAGGTTTTGATGAATTTGTAGGATGAGGTTGAGGTCCTTCTGCTCCCAGATCCAGCTCTGCTTCACACCTGTATTGAGCTCCATCATCGGCTCTGTCTGGACGGATCAGGAGTGTGGCCGTTTCATTCACTGGAGTCTTGATGGTGTCAGTGAAGGTGGTTTGAGGCAGCAGAGTCTGTCCTTTGTACCATTTGACAGTGAGATACTGAACAGGAGCTACATTGAGAACATCACACTGGAGCTCGTACAGGTTTTCCTCTATCATTGGTCCAGTGTGATCCACAGTGCTGATGAACACACTGTCTGGAGTCTCTGTGGAGGAAGATTTACACACTCTGAAATCTGCAGTGATGAATGTACATTTATTAGATATTTCTGAGAATGAAAAGATGAAAAATATCAATAACAGAGAAACTGACTGTAAACAGTGACTGGGAGCTCTACTTGACACTGTTCCTTATGGTTTATGTAGCAGAATGGTTGAATGTCCCATTCTGTCAGTTCTGACACTCTCCATGTGATCAGACTCTGGTCTCTGGTCATGTGCACTGCTCCCTCACTGGCTTCCCATCCCATCCCTTCATGCGGGACTGAAGTGCTACAGATAACTTCAACAGAACCACCGTATCTCACAACAACACTCTTTGGGTTGAGTTGAACAGGACATTCAGCTTGTGTACCTGTTAAAAACATTGAGAAGGATATGATTTAATACTGGTGAAGATACAAACAGAATAGCAGCAATGAAGTATCAGATTACAAGCCGACACAGAAATAATCAACAGTACCACAAGTCCTTAAGACTTGCAAACTGGCCACTGTTCTACGTGCATCTAGAGCTTTGTATTTTATAGATTTGGGCCGATGACATTTTGTTTTTGGTTGCTGTAGAAGGCCATCTATTGTCATAATCATGATATGTAACAAAAAACGTTACTGATAAATGCAGTAGCAACAACACAACATTTTGCAGAGTTAGTCCAATTCCAAACACATCAATTTAATAGAAATTAATTTAACATTTCAAACACTGGTAAAGAAAAAAAAAAAGTTATAATCATTTAATCTCAAAGAATGCAAAAGCTAAAAACATATCTAGGCTCATTTCATATAAAGAACGTTTGCGCTTCAGCATACAAACCTGTGAGACTCAAACTGCAGAGAGATAAAAAAATCAAAAAAATCCAAAGAAACATTGAAGCATATTCAACATGCTCAAGGAAAAGCAATTGAACAGAAAATGTTGAAAATAAGACCAAACTTTATGACTGTAGCTCTGACTGTAAGGTCTGTGACTAAATAGCTGCACCTCCAGCACACGATAATGAGAAAAAAAAAAAAAAAAAAAAAAACCCACCCAGAAAATATTTTGAGAGGTCATTTCAGTGGACTGAGTCCAAGAACTGCTCACATTAATAGATGGCCGCAAAACAGAAGCAGAAATGAAACTAAATGAGCTCCAGTAAAAACTTGAACCCTTGTAATGAACTGAGTTGTGGGTATGCTATCCAGAGAACCAGAACATCTGTAGACGAGGTTTGGGGTTGATTGACACAGGTTGATTGAAACAACAAAAAACAATCTTAAGTTTCTTTAAAAAAAATTTCCAAGGGGTTCAAGGCTGAAAAATGGCTAAGTTTAATTGCATATTAAATCATGGGCATCAGAACCATTGTATGTGGGTGGGACGGGACCCACCCGGGACCCACCCACTTTTGAAGACCAATGCTATTGGACCCACCCACTTTTACCGTCTCTAATTCAGTGAATATGTCTGTGTACTTTTCAGACCGCCGTCGGTCAAATCTATTCCACGTGGCGAATGCCCTAATAGATTAAACTCCATTTAGCTACAGACTTGAATTCCACACTGCTGCTTCCTTAAATCTATTCCAGTTGGCTCATTCAGAGTCCATATAATTCCATTCTGTGTTTTCACTAGTTACTCGCGCCTGCTGCACTCCCAGCCAAAGACTATAGAATACCCAAGACGTGTCACTTGTATAGTTTTGAATGGGGAAAAATGCAACGCTTAACATGGCCGCTCAATCGCAGGAAGCCCCTCCTTCTGAGCAAAAGAGCCAATCGCTAATCGGTAAAGACAGCGCGTCACTGCAGCTGCAGTTAGAAGTCCCGGTTGCTATAGAAACAGTCAGCGTTCTGAGACGTGCGCCTAGGACTGCGCATGCGTACTGGCTGATGTAGCCTGAAAAATAAGCTTTTTATAACGCGATTTGAGCAAAAGAAACAACATTTATGACACAGTTGTTGTCAGAGATTTCAAATATGTAATTTAATCGTAAGCTTAGCGAACAGTTTGGGAGAATTTGATGATTCCCCATACAAAGTGATAGGAGCTGCACTTGCATTCCCCGAGAGGCGTTTCAAAGATGGCCGCAGAGTGACATGACTTGTCTTAAAGGGACTTTGTCCCAGCAAAGTAAACAAAGCATCTGAGCGTATCTGCTGCCCTACCCGGTACTTTATTAAAACTTTTCGATTATTACCTTCATTTTTGTTTTAATTGAAAACAAATGTCTTTCCGATGTAATATGAAATGTGAAAAGGGAGAAGCACGATTTCGGCAAAAGGCGGACGCGAACTCGGGTCGCTCGCGTCAAAAACGCTGCGCCACTGGAAACACGTTCAATTAACCGTCTTTTCATCTAGCAAAGGTCATGTAAACAACCCCTGCCAACAAGGCAGCCTATTCCGTGCATTAAAAGGCACCAGACTACAGAAAATGGCATATACTCCAGTAATTTTTTTTCTGGGGGAGGACCCACCCACTTTTATCTTGCTTCCGACGCCCATGTATTAAATTATTGCATTATACCATAATAGCAATGGAAAAATGCAATCAACAACTGGAAGAAAGTAAGAAAAGTCCAGAATGTGGGAGAAAAGCAGTGTTTATTAAGCCCAGTTCATACCAAGAACGGAAACTATAACAAACAAAGATAACTATAAAGATAACGATATTAACGTCCACACCAGCGCACAATGTCGTTTGTTTATTCTAAGCACGCTCGTCCATGGCTTTAAATTCTAGAGCTTTTCATAGCAGGATTGATTCTGATTGGGTGTCAATGTTTTTATCGTTCATCAGCTGGAAAAAAATATTCTGAAAGTGATTCCAACAATATCATTTCTCTGTGCCTTTCTTGTTATAGCTGTGGTGTGGACTCTGCTATTTTTTTAATATTGAGAATGATTTTTAGAACTATGGGCCCTATTTTAACGATCTAAGCGCATGGTCTAAAGCGCACGGCGCAAGTGCACTCAGGGCGTGTCCGAATCCACTTTTGCTAGTTTAACGACGGCAAAACTGTCAGCGCGCCCAGGCGCATGGTCTAAACGGGTTGTCCCTATTCTCTTAATGAGTAATGAAAATATGAACTGAATTATATAGCTTAGAAACTATAAACTTACAGTAAATTTCAACATTAAGAGGTTTTGATGAATTTGTAGGATGAGGTTGAGGTCCTTCTGCTCCCAGATCCAGCTCTGCTTCACACCTGTATTGAGCTCCATCATCGGCTCTGTCTGGACGGATCAGGAGTGTGGCCGTTTCATTCACTGGAGTCTTGATGGTGTCAGTGAAGGTGGTTTGACGCAGCAGAGTCTGTCCTTTGTACCATTTGACAGTGAGATACTGAACAGGAGCTACATTGAGAACATCACACTGGAGCTCGTACAGGTTTCCCTCTATCATTGGTCCAGTGTGATCCACAGTGCTGATGAACACACTGTCTGGAGTCTCTGTGGAGGAAGATTTACACACTCTGAAATCTGCAGTGATGAATGTACATTTATTAAATATTTCTGAGAATGAAAAGATGAAAAATATCAATAACAGAGAAACTGACTGTAAACAGTGACTGGGAGCTCTACTTGACACTGTTCCTTATGGTTTATGTAGCAGAATGGTTGAATGTCCATTCTGTCAGTTCTGACACTCTCCATGTGATCAGACTCTTGTCTATGGTCATGTGCACTGCTCCCTCACTGGCTTCCCATCCCATCCCTTCATGCGGGACTGAAGTGCTACAGATAACTTCAACAGAACCACCGTATCTCACAACAACACTCTTTGGGTTGAGCTGAACAGGACATTCAGCTTGTGTACCTGTTAAAAACATTGAGAAGGATATGATTTAATACTGGTGAAGATACAAACAGAATAGCAGCACTGAAGCATCAGATTACAAGCCGACACAGAAATAATCAACAGTACCACAAGTCCTTAAGACTTGCAAACTGGCCACTGATCTACGTGCATCTAGAGCTTTGTATTTTATAGATTTGGGCCGATGACATTTTGTTTTTGGTTGCTGTAGAAGGCCATCTATTGTCATAATCATGATATGTAACAAAAAACGTTACTGATAAATGCAGTAGCAACAACACAACATTTTGCAGAGTTAGTCCAATTCCAAACACATCAATTTAATAGAAATTAATTTAACATTTCAAACACTGGTAAAGAAAAAAAAAAGTTATAATCATTTAATCTCAAAGAATGCAAAAGCTAAAAACATATCTAGGCTCATTTCATATAAAGAACGTTTGCGCTTCAGCATACAAACCTGTGAGACTCAAACTGCAGAGAGATAAAAAATCAAAAAAATCCAAAGAAACATTGAAGCATATTCAACATGCTCAAGGAAAAGCAACTGAACAGAAAATGTTGAAAATAAGACCAAACTTTATGACTGTAGCTCTGACTGTAAGGTCTGTGACTAAATAGCTGCACCTCCAGCACACTATAATGAGAAAAAAAAAAAAAAAAAAAACCCACCCAGAAAATATTTTGAGAGGTCATTTCAGTGGACTGAGTCCAAGAACTGCTCACATTAATAGATGGCCGCAAAACAGAAGCAGAAATGAAACTAAATGAGCTCCAGTAAAAACTTGAACCCTTGTAATGAACTGAGTTGTGGGTATGCTATCCAGAGAACCAGAACATCTGTAGACGAGGTTTGGGGTTGATTGACACAGGTTGATTGAAACAACAAAAAACAATCTTAAGTTTCTTTAAAAAAAATTTCCAAGGGGTTCAAGGCTGAAAAATGGCTAAGTTTAATTGCATATTAAATCATGGGCATCAGAACCATTGTATGTGGGTGGGACGGGACCCACCCGGGACCCACCCACTTTTGAAGACCAATGCTATTGGACCCACCCACTTTTACCGTCTCTAATTCAGTGAATATGTCTGTGTACTTTTCAGACCGCCGTCGGTCAAATCTATTCCACGTGGCGAATGCCCTAATAGATTAAACTCCATTTAGCTACAGACTTGAATTCCACACTGCTGCTTCCTTAAATCTATTCCAGTTGGCTCATTCAGAGTCCATATAATTCCATTCTGTGTTTTCACTAGTTACTCGCGCCTGCTGCACTCCCAGCCAAAGACTATAGAATACCCAAGACGTGTCACTTGTATAGTTTTGAATGGGGAAAAATGCAACGCTTAACATGGCCGCTCAATCGCAGGAAGCCCCTCCTTCTGAGCAAAAGAGCCAATCGCTAATCGGTAAAGACAGCGCGTCACTGCAGCTGCAGTTAGAAGTCCCGGTTGCTATAGAAACAGTCAGCGTTCTGAGACGTGCGCCTAGGACTGCGCATGCGTACTGGCTGATGTAGCCTGAAAAATAAGCTTTTTATAACGCGATTTGAGCAAAAGAAACAACATTTATGACACAGTTGTTGTCAGAGATTTCAAATATGTAATTTAATCGTAAGCTTAGCGAACAGTTTGGAAGAATTTGATGATTCCCCATACAAAGTGATAGGAGCTGCACTTGCATTCCCCGAGAGGCGTTTCAAAGATGGCCGCAGAGTGACATGACTTGTCTTAAAGGGACTTTGTCCCAGCAAAGTAAACAAAGCATCTGAGCGTATCTGCTGCCCTACCCGGTACTTTATTAAAACTTTTCGATTATTACCTTCATTTTTGTTTTAATTGAAAACAAATGTCTTTCCGATGTAATATGAAATGTGAAAAGGGAGAAGCACAA
Organism: Spinibarbus caldwelli; assembly: GCA_039654775.1. Taxonomy (NCBI): domain Eukaryota; kingdom Metazoa; phylum Chordata; class Actinopteri; order Cypriniformes; family Cyprinidae; genus Spinibarbus; species Spinibarbus caldwelli. Next base: position 28,877,203 of record CM077219.1, on the reverse strand, counting down.
TTTCGGCAAAAGGCGGACGCGAACTCGGGTCACTTGCGTCAAAAACGCTGCGCCACTGGAAACACGTTCAATTAACCGTCTTTTCATCTAGCAAAGGTCATGTAAACAACCCCTGCCAACAAGGCAGCCTATTCCGTGCATTAAAAGGCACCAGACTACAGAAAATGGCATATAAAATGGCATATGCTCGTCCATCGCTTTAAATTCTAGAGCTTTTCATAGCAGGATTGATTCTGATTGGGTGTCAATGTTTTTATCGTTCATCAGCTGGAAAAAAATATTCTGAAAGTGATTCCAACAATATCATTTCTCTGTGCCTTTCTTGTTATAGCTGTGGTGTGGACTCTGCTATTTTTTTAATATTGAGAATGATTTTTAGAACTATGGGCCCTATTTTAACGATCTAAGCGCATGGTCTAAAGCGCACGGCGCAAGTGCACTCAGGGCGTGTCCGAAACCACTTTTGCTAGTTTAACGATGGGAAAACTGTCAGCGCGCCCAGGCGCATGGTCTAAACGGGTTGTCCCTATTCTCTTAATGAGTAATGAAAATATGAACTGAATTATATAGCTTAGAAACTATAAACTTACAGTAAATTTCAACATTAAGAGGTTTTGATGAATTTGTAGGATGAGGTTGAGGTCCTTCTGCTCCCAGATCCAGCTCTGCTTCACACCTGTATTGAGCTCCATCATCAGCTCTGTCTGGACGGATCAGGAGTGTGGCCGTTTCATTCACTGGAGTCTTGATGGTGTCAGTGAAGGTGGTTTGATGCAGCAGAGTCTGTCCTTTGTACCATTTGACAGTGAGATACTGAACAGGAGCCACATTGAGAACATCACACTGGAGCTCATACAGGTTTCCCTCTATCATTGGTCCAGTGTGATCCACAGTGCTGATGAACACACTGTCTGGAGTCTCTGTGGAGGAAGATTTACACACTCTGAAATCTGCAGTGATGAATGTACATTTATTAGATATTTCTGAGAATGAAAAGATGAAAAATATCAATAACAGAGAAACTGACTGTAAACAGTGACTGGGAGCTCTACTACACACTGTTTCTTATGGTTTATGTAGCAGAATGGTTGAATGTCCCATTCTGTCAGTTCTGACACTCTCCATGTGATCAGACTCTGGTCTCTGGTCATGTGCACTGCTCCCTCACTGGCTTCCCATCCCATCCCTTCATGCGGGACTGAAGTGCTACAGATAACTTCAACAGAACCGCCGTATCTCACAACAACACTCTTTGGGTTGAGTTGAACAGGACATTCAGCTTGTGTACCTGTTAAAAACATTGAGAAGGATATGATTTAATACTGGTGAAGATACAAACAGAATAGCAGCACTGAAGTATCAGATTACAAGCCGACACAGAAATAATCAACAGTACCACAAGTCCTTAAGACTTGCAAACTGGCCACTGATCTACGTGCATCTAGAGCTTTGTATTTTATAGATTTGGGCCGATGACATTTTGTTTTTGGTTGCTGTAGAAGGCCATCTACTGTCATAATCATTTGTAAAAAAAAAAAAAAAAAAAAAAAAAAAAAAAAAAAAACTTTACTGATAAATGCAGTAGCAAGACAACATTTGGCAGAGTTAGTCCAAGCTCAAACATGTCAATTGAATAGATAGAAATTAATTTAACACTCCAAACACTGGTCGTAAGAAAAAAAAATTATAATCATTTAATCTCAAATAAAGCAAAATCTAAAAACATATCTACGATCATCCCATATGAAGAATGTTTGCGCTTCAGCATACAAACCTGTGAGACTCACAAGCTGTGAAACTGCAGATAGATAAACAAATCCATAGAAACGTTGAAGCATATTCAACATGCTGAAGGAAAAGCAATTGAACAGAAATTATTGCAAATAAGACCAAACTTTATGAATGTAACTATAAGGTCTGTGAGCACACGATAATGAAGAAAAAAAAAAAAAAAAGAACAAACCCCACCCAGAAAATATTTTGAGGTCATTTCAGTGGACCGAGTCCAAGAACTGCTCACATTAATAGATGGCCGCAAAACAGAAGCAGAAATGAAACTAAATAAACTCTAGTAATAACCTGAATCCTTGGAATGAATTGAGTTGTGGTTACCCTATCCAGAGAACCAGAACATCTGTAGACGAGGCTTGGGGTTGATTGACACGGGGTTCTTTTTTTCGGTTCATAATTTGATGCTTTTACAGATAATTAACATGCAAAACAACAAAAACACATCTGAAGTTCCTTTAAAACATTTTCCAAGTATCCTAAAAATGGCTCAGTCTTATTGCATACAGTGCCCTCTTGTGGTATTTGCAGTATACAACAGAACACAACCAGAAACATCGAGCAAGAGAGGGGGTAACTGGAAGGGGGCGTAACTTGAAGTTGTCCAAATCACACAGAACCACGCGAGATGTCAAAACGAGATGTCGGGCTGCGTCCGAAACCCAATACTCTCCTCTACAAGTACTTGCTTAACGAGCGCTTAAAGAGTACATACTCTACAGCCTGAATGCGTAAAGTATGAATGCGATTCGATATCATCCGCAATGTTGACGTTATCATGTGACCTAAGACGTTATAACAAGCGCAACAACTTAAAAGGTATGAGTGACAGGTTTAATTCATCTATCTGTAAGTATCTTGATACTGATGAAATTTGCTCATTTTGTGATCTTATTGAAGAAACAGCTGCCCTTTTATTTTGTGATTGTAGTATAGCCAATAGATTTTGGGTTGATTTAAGTTCACACCTCATAGCATCACTAACTCAACAATATAGTACGGTTTTCCTCAGCGTTTGCAATTTTAGTACAAAGGAGATGTCGGGCAGCTGCTCGAAGATCTCGCCTTTGGAGAAGACTGTTGATTTTATACCCTAAAAATGTAAGTATTACTACTCAAAAATTAAGATTACCCAGAATGAATTGCATCGTTTGCCCACCCCAACACTTACACGCAATAATAATAAGTGCTAACCAATAATTACATTACTTTTTTCTTTCTTTTTTTTTTTTAAACTTAAAATGACATTTTAGTAAAACAAGCAAAATGTCATTTTTGTCGTGACATAGCTATACATGAATATACACTAGTTGAAAAAAATGCAGTCGATGTGAATACATCAATTTTCAGTCAAGCAAGTAATACATGAATTAATAAAATATATTTTATTTACTGACAACAATAAGAAACATGAATAAATGAGTAAAAGAATGAATAAAAGTAAGCATCACAATAAATACATATACAAGTCAACAAAAAATGAAATAAAGCTTCATTCAAACTTATTATTCTAACAATCATGCATTTACAGATGGTGAACCCCACATCCTACTGCCATCTCAACACAGATGTGTCAATTCTGCAGCTGTGCTTCACAATCTTGCTCTTCTCAATGGGGACATCGATGACCCAGAGGATGAGGAAGACCATGATGACGGCTCTCTGAACCACACAACCTTGAAGCAAGAGCAGGAGAACATGTGCAAGACAATAATGGCTGCCACTGTGTCTGCTCCAAACATTCGTGTGCCTGCTCTCCATGAGCACGACTACCTGTAAAACATTTAAACAGAGTTTAACATTTTACAATTCATGTTGTCAGCTTTCCATTTCTTGCCAAATTTCATGTTTACAATTACATGCATTTTTTTTGTTGTTGTAGATTTATTTACTTTTGTAGTTGGCTAAAGCACTGAACTGGTGAGCAGAAGGTTGTTGGTTCGTCACCACCGGTGTGTCCTTCAGCAAGGCTCTTTTCTCCAGGTTGATCCAGGGGATTGTAGGTCCCTGTAATAAGAGCACTGTAAATCACTTTGGATAAAAGCTTCATGACATTTTTTGATGATGCTTTTGAAGCTTCTGAAAGTCAGCCTTAATTGTATGAACAGAGACAAGCAGAACAAACCTGCCCAAAATCACATCCTCCGTGTCTTTTGGTCTTTCTCTAGATGCTCTCGCTAACTCTGAGCTCACTGAGGATGAAGAGACCACAGCAACATCCGGTCCAGATGAGGCAGTAAGGGCAGGTGGAGTGATGGAGCGTCTCATCCATATCACTGGACCATTTCCAGGATGCTGCTGTGGACTTCTCCATCCTCACTGCTCACAGCAGTCTGCAGACATTTCAGATCATACAAAAACGCCCAAACATAATACAAAAGCAGTCATTTTAACAGCACAATGTCATCTGATCTCTGTATTAGAAGTAACAAAATGATCTTACTTTATCCTTTTGTTTCAGGTTTTCCCTTTTTTTCCACAAATGTCGCTGTCACCTTGCCTTGCAGGTCCTGCTCCACCACAAAAGATCTACAGCAAATGCACAGGAATCAAGAATAAGAAAAGTGCTGTAATAATTGTTTGAAATTACAATAATTAAAATAAACTACAACTTAAGATTTAAAACATGTTTTATTGATGTCTGTAGTGTACTCACTGAGCCTTTGAGCATTCCTTCATCAGTCACTCTTCACCGGATAAACACACCTGTGTCTCATCTGTCCTTTAACATCCAGACAAGATTCAGTCACCTCTGTGATTTATCTGCTCAATACTGCATTTACATGTTGAGGTAGTTGCTGATGTAACCAACACAAATGTTCCTTAAATTATCAATATTACTAATGGATAAATAAAATAGATAACTTATGTTTAGTTACTCCATGTAGATTTGTTTATTTACATTACTTACATTCATCTAAAGCAGTGCTGACAACAGTGAATTCTACAATAATAGCACACATACACAACTCACTCAGATGTCCGTTTCATGTCTATTAGATGTGCTCATCTGCAATACTTATCAAAGATTATCCTGTCAGATGTTAAACAGACATTTAGTAATAATCTTTAAGATGTACTGTATTTGGTTTATGTAAATCCACTTTTGAGACGTATGTGTACTTAATGGAGCTCCCCTGTTAGTTATGCATTATAAAACGTGTTTTTTTACAGCAAAATCACAAATATGCTATATTATGTAGGTCACAGACAGGGTTTAGATTAAGCCAGGATTAAAGCCATAGTTCAATTAGGACATTTGAGTAGCTTTTATAAACGTGCCTTGGATAAAAACACTACTGATGTGCATCTTGAGACAAAACAGTTATTTTAAGATCAGTTCAAGTTGCTTTCAGTTAAAACAGCCCAGACATGCATTTTAGTCTGGGACTACTCTTGACTAGCTTTGTCTGAAACCGGGGGATAGGGTCTTTACACCTTTTGTTTATATATTGCTTACTTTACACCTTAGTTTTAAAAGATTATTAACTCCATAAACAATACCACTGTATGAAAATGACTTACTTCAATTTAAACGGTTATTTCGGGGGTTATTTCTCACCATTGTCTCTATACAAGTGGCCATCTTGTCAACAACATCTCGTTTTGACATCTCACGTGGTTCTGTGTGATTTGGACAACTTCAAGTTACGCCCCCTTCCAATTACGCCCCTCTCTTGCAGTCCGCAGACAGACTCTATTGGGGGAAACATCTGAATGATTTCAATGGTGGGTGTTCATCCACATCATCAGGTTCATGCGGACTGTGGCCTGTGATCCTGTCAAATGTACTGAATATACAGCATGTCTGGAACCTCACATGTCATTCTGACCAGTGTTTGGTGGCAGACATTAAAGAAGCGACACCATGTGTTTACAAATTTCACATGGATCCATTTTCCAATCCAATTTCCAATTCAGACACCATAGAGGAGAAGAAGAATACTTTCAAAACAGTTTTTGGTGCTAATCCGAGGTTCTTGAGAATATCAATAATTTGCACAGCAGCGCAAACTTTTTTTTGGATCAGTTTAGGGGTTTGTTGATGCACCACTTTGTAAGTTCTGCTTCTGATTTATTTTTTAGTTTCATCATTGCTATTGAGTGGCCAACTGTCATTATAATGGTGTCATTTGTGAATTTAATGATGCCACTTTTGCTCTGGGTTGCACACTGTACAGTAGATAAACAATGAAAACAGCTTGGGGCTGGAAAATGGTCATTAATATCAAATGTTAGGCTAAATGATTAAATGAATCATTCACCAAATGAATCATTCACCATTTAAATGGTTAAATGATAAATGATTCACAACACTTGATATTCAACAACCATGTTTGTGTATAAATCTTAAATTGTACACAGATGGCTTGTCCTCAGCTTGACTGAATAGTGTCACTGAATCATTTACTGTAGTGTCTCAGTGACATGGCAGCGAAATGAAATACTGCACAAGCACATAAATAATAAATTGCTATGAGTTACAGTAGAATAGAGATCCATTTTAATCTCCAATGTTTTGGGGGTTTGATTGGAAACGCCATTACGACTGACTAATATTAAGCAATATTGTATGTAGTCAGTAACCAAGCGAATTCCAGTCGGAAGGGAGCAATAGAAATCAAAATTTTCTTATTATCTTCAAAGATGTTGATACGACAAGAATCTCTCATTTATTACTATTAATTAAACTGCTGTTAAATGTTGCCACCTGAACCCTCTGGTAGTCAAATTTAGTAGCTTTTAATAAACTGTTAGATCAAGTCTCCACATCAGAAATTTCAGATTCGACCCCAGACGCCGGATCCTGCCAGAGATATCCGTTTTGTCGTGTTCAAAACCCAATCAGCAGAGTATTGCCTGATATCCAAAATCTGTTAACAGCAAGGCTTGTCTGCACCAGCACAAATCCAAGAAGTGATATTATACCACAAGCAATAGCACTGGAAAATTGCCGTCCAGTGATGTTAAACACCTTAAAATGGAGACATTCTGATGATACATGCTGATGATACTCAACTATATATCTCAACAAGACCAGATGAAACTTCTAAATTATCTAAGCTAACAGAGTGTGTTAAAAATGTAAAAGATTTGATGACCAATAATTTTCTCTTATTAAATTCAGATAAGAGATATTACTTATTGGACCAAAAAACACAGAATCTCTTGGATTACAATTTGCAACTAGACGGATGTACTGTTACTTCCTCTACAGTCAAAAATCTGGGTGTTATATTAGACAGCAACTTGTCTTTTGAAAATCATATTTCCCATGTTACAAAAACAGCATTCTTCCATCTTAGAAACATTGCCAAGCTACGAAACATGTTACCTGTTTCTGATGCAGAAAAGCTAATTCATGCATTCATGATCTCTAGACTGGACTATTGTAATGCACTGCTAGCTGGTTGTCCTGCATTTTCAATAAACAAGCTACAGGTAGTCCAAAATGCAGCGGCTAGAGTCCTTACCAGATCAAGAAAATATGATCATATTACCCCAATTTTACAGTCTCTGCACTGGCTACCTGTCAAGTTCCGTATCAGTTACAAAATATTATTACTTACCTATAAGGCCCTTAATGGTTTAGCTCCTGCGTACCTAACTAGTCTTCTACCACGCTACAATCCATCACGCTCCCTAAGGTCGCAAAACTCTGGACTTTTGGTAGTACCTAGGATAGCAAAGTCAACTAAAGGAGGTAGAGCTTTTTCACATTTGGCTCCCAAACTCTGGAATAGCCTTCCTGATAACGTTCGGGGTTCAGACACACTCTCTCTCTTTAAATCTAGATGAAAGATATCTCTTTAGCCAAGCATTCTTCTAATGCATCTCATAATCTTGTAATGCAGTTATATCTGTTCAAACACACATTATTCTTTAGCTTAGGTTGAACAAATATTTTTGCTTGGATGGAACAGTAGCTACGCTAATTATGTCTCTATTTGTTTCTCTGTTTCTGCTGTAGGAATTACACAAGCTTCAGTCTGGATCCAACCCTTAAATGATCTGAGATGACCAAACACATCAAAGAGATAAAGAGATGATGCCAACCCTCAGACAACATACAAAATTACCAAATTTTGCCATATGTTAAATATATTAAGTTTCTACAATAGCTATATAAATATCGGCGACACACAAATGACATATAACAGTGGATGCTAGACTCAGGGAAACACAGGGCTTATAAACAGGAAGAAAATGAGGGGATTGGGAAAACACAGCTGACATCAATGGAACATAATGGGAACATAACGAGAACAGGAAACAGGAAGCACCAAATAAGGGCATATACACTCTAAAAAAATCCTGGGTAATTTTTTTTTTAACCCAAATGCTGGGTTGAGCCTTTTGGGTCATTTTTTTGGGTTATTTTTTCAGTGTTTGGGTAGTTTTTGTGTAACCCAGCCCCTGGGTCAAATGTAACAACCCAATGTTTGGGTAGTTTTTTAGTTTTGCCCAGCTACTGTTTCTTTGTTTAGGTGGCTAGAGAAATATTAACAAATTAGAGAGGACAGACATAAGAAATTATTTTTTATTTTATTTATAATTGATAAAAATAAAGATGCTGTAATTCATTTTGATTAACTAGATTAACAAACAAAAACACAAAAACCATCACAAGGAGAAACATTTGTTACATTTGGCTTTATTTGTTCTTCTATGTACCTCCAAAAAACATTTCAAAAACTTAAAAAAAAGGTAGTAGTGAGAGTTGACACTTACTTCCATTTGTATAGTTGAATTGCTGCGGAAAAAAAATCAACAATATCACTTCCTGAAAATGATCTCAGTGGAATTGTAGTCTATAGGCCACGTACACACTGCAAGTTTCAGGAGTGACAACCGCATTTAAATGCGGGAATAAGTCCCGTAAATTATCGTTTCATGTGTGTACGGAACAGCACTCACTCCCGCATTTGTAACCATAGCAACATTCTGTCGTCTTGCGGGAGTGAATAAAAGTTTAGCCGTTTGTTATGTGCCATTTTTTGACTAAAGATTCTTTTTGTCCGTCGATTTTAACTAAACTACCGCTGATAGACGTGCAGCGTTGTGTTTATGCTCGGGAGGCTGCTTTAGAGAGCGCAGTCTTGCTGTGTTGCCATGTCCTCAAATTTACAAGCGCTTTCAGGCATGTTGTTTGGTCTTAGCTCATAAAGCTAGGCACTTTATGGAGTGAATAAAGTTGTCTGTTGCGGATATGAGATATATGATTTTTTATTTATTTATTTATTTCTTGGTGTTATAAAACATAAAACATTTGGGTGTTTTAGTGCTTATCCTTGTTTGTTGTGTTTTTTCTATGAAGATCTGGCAACACTGACACTTTAACGCACGGCTCATAAGCGCAGCTAGCCACGTGCTAAGTTAAGACTTCTTTCACTGTTATTTTCTTGCTTCTCACATAGGCCGCATTTACACTGCATGGTTCAAGTGACCCAATTCCGTTTTTTTCCTCCCGTGTGGCACAGATCGGATATGGCCTACGACCGTGTAAGCAGGAAAAAAATCGCATGGATTCCATATTCTCCGATCGGTTTCAGGCCTCATTCATATGTGGAAATAAATCAGATATGAATCGGATATGTGCATTTGCGCCTGCCGTGTAAGCGGTCAGATCGGATACTCCCCTGTAAATGCGACTCCTAAGTCATTGAAAAGTGACTTTTTAAAAACATTTCGCGGTACAGACTTACATGTAACTAATGAAACATCTCTAGTTGAGTAGCAGAGTATTAATCTCTTTCGTTTGTGTTAAATAAAAGACGATCTGAAGCTGAAATGTGCTGCTGTTGTCAGTGACGGCGGCTCGTGCACAGACGAGCGATTCAGTCCCGTTCGTTCCATTGAAACAACAAAATTAAATGCACACAAACATGTCCCTGCCTTTGATATACAATCACTGATGAACGCATTTGGTTTTAATTACAAAAAAAAACAAAAAAAAAAAACAGACGATGTGACATGCTTAACAATATCTACCACCTGAGTATTCCACTCGCAAGCTTTCAGCGGAGCTGAAGATCATCACTGTCAAATTATATAATTATTTTGATGTATAGATGTAACTATTGCATTAAAAACGTTTCTATATGAATTCCATGTCAGTAAATTAAACTCAATGTACTATTCAAATTGATTTGTGATGTCATATGCTATTTTTGGCTTGTTTCACCAAGTGCAGTGTAAAAAGCACACATCGGATACGGGTCATTTTTAATAGAAATGTAAGCACGTCATCCAAAAAATCGGATATAGTCACAAAATCGGAATCGGTCATCAAGACTTGCAGTGTAAATGCAGCCATACAGACGAAGACACTGATGCACGTCCAAATACGTCATTAACAACTAGTTGTTCAGTTCAGTTATGTACACACTGCGTAGAATTTCTGTAAATGCGGTTGTCACTACCTGTATTTTTCGGGAGTTAATGCGGTTGTAGAATGCGGTTGTCACTCCCGTATTTTATTGAATTATGTGTGTACAGAACGCGATTAAGGAGTAAAAGGTGAACTGACAACAGAATTTAGCTACAGTGTGTACCTGGCCAATTTTGGAAGGCGCGGGGTGGAAGATGACTTTAGGGACACGGTAAATGAAGAAAATTGTAAAAAAAAAATAATAATAATAAATAAAAAAAATAAAAAAGTTTCACATGATTTATATGTATGATTAGATTAAGTTTAGCCTAGTCCATAACATAATTTAAAAATATTTTGAGGTTTTTATCATTTCATGGTTTATATTTCTAGTGGAAGTTGATCACTTTGCACTGAGGACATGATAAAACCGAACGCTTGTATCAACCCAGCGGGCACCTTGATGTCAATTTGACGTCAAATATTAGTCAAGATTTGATCAAGCTTCTGTATTGCAACATTTTAAGTTCAGCTTGGACGGCAATTTCTTCCGGTGGTTAACTGGATAAAAATAGGAAGCTACCCCACACTGAAAGTAGTTTAATATATATGTAGGCCAATATGTTTGATGTTCAGTTTACGTCAAATCAACGTCAAGTTTTAAACGTCCAATTGATGTCATATTGACATCACATTGACATCAATGATTAGTATGTTTAATAGGATTTATGCAAATTTATGGTATAATATGAATTTGTCATTAGGTTGATTAAGTTTAAATAGAATTATTTTCTTAACTGAAAGCTCGAAACGCATTTGGCACATCTTTTGAACCGTTAAGTTAATGGTGGTATCTGGTCCAAAATGAGTTACATTCTTCGGATTACTACTTTTAATATGGTATTATAATATCATATCATCATACATTCTTTGTTGAACTATATGAGGATTTTAAATATTGGAACTAGAGGAAATCCCGCGTGGCGGAGGGATACCCTCTCCTCAAGCACGCACACACAGTGGAGCAGCAGCGCGGCGGGACTCACTCGACTGTCCAAGTACACCCGGCTGCAGCCTGCAGATCGAGGCGGGGTTGCACCTGGGGCGGGGCTGCACGTGTCGCCCCGCCCACAATGATTCTCATTGGTTAGTGACAAAGTAAAGACGTCGACGCCGCGGTAAATAGGAAATGCGGTTGAAACAATAGGCCTACATGGTATTAATACTTAATTATATAAAACAAAACTGTGAACCCGTTAATTACTTATACCTGGTAAAAATATATAGTACCTGGTAAAAATATATAGTATTAAACAATAGATTGTAAATTTGTTAATTTTTTGGAAAACGTTTCATTATGTACATTTCCACGCAAGAATCCAATTACTGCTTTTGACTTGTCACATTGCAATCGCAATGTCAACGAATATAGTTTATTTACAACTTAAGTTTTAAGTTATTTCTATTCATGTGCATTGGTCATTTACCACTTATAAGCTATTTATAGTCGTTTTTTTATTTTAATTTCAGTATATGCTTTACTGTTACATGTATTATTAACATTTAAATAAAAGTTAAATATTCTCAGCAAGTGTCATGTCTTAAGATGTTATTAAAATTAATGGTCACACTTTACAATAAGGTTCATTAAACATTAATGTATTAACTAACATGAACTAACCATGAGCAATACATTTGTTATTGTATTTACTAATCTTCGTTTACGTTAGTTATTGAAAATACAGTTGTTTATTGTTTGTTCATGTTAGTTAACAGAGCATTAACTAATGTTAGCAAGATTAATAATGTATTCGTAAATGATGAGATTAACATTAACAAAGATTTATAAATGCTGTATAAGTGCAGTTCATTATTAGTTCATGTTAACTAATGAACCATATTGTTAACAAATTAATAATTTTTGGATTTACTTGACAATGAAAAGCTTATGGTAAAAATACCAGCATTGTTTGTATATGAATAACATGCCAATACAATTATTTCCTTGTTATTTATTTAGGCATGAAAGTTTAATTCTGATAAAGAAAGGTGAAATTTGTACATCTGTATATAACACATCTTTTTGTACATATAAATCTCTGGTTAAACATTAACATCCTTTACACACTTTCTTCAGAATCAGAATCAGAAAGAGCTTTTATTGCCAAGTATGCTTGCGCATACAAGGAATTTGTTTTAGTGTCATATGCTTCCAGTTTACAGAGACAACAACGACACAGACAATAAAAATAAGATGAGAATAAAAAAATACACATATATAAATATAAACAAAAAAAAAAATAATTGAAACATAAATTATTGTAGATACAGCTGTGCAATAGATGATAGAATGGGATGGAATAAAAGGTGATACAGGGATGTACAAGGATGGAGGTGGTAGCAAATAAATATAAGGTCATTGCACATTGCATTCAACTGTTCATAAGTTGGATTGCCTGGGGGAAGAAACTGTTATAATAAATACATGTAATAATAAATACAACAACAGCTGAGAGTATTAACATTCTGAACACTGTAAGCACATCTACAAAAGTAAGTATACTTCAGCCAAGGAGCTGCATAAAAGGATTGTTCACCCAAAAATTTTGGTCTATGACTGTACATGTATATACTTCCATAGTATTTTTTCCCCCCAATACAATGGAAGTCGATGGGGACCACCAACTGTTTGGTTACTAGTCATTGTCTTCATCTTTTGCGTGAACTCCAAACACAAAAGACTGAGGCAGCGGCTGCTGGACTGAGGAGGAAGACTGAGGCTACGGCTGCTGGACTGAGGAGGAGGACTGAGGCAGCGGCTGCTGGACCGAGGAAGACTGAGGCAGCGGCTGCTGGACTGAGGAGGAAGACTGAGGCTACGGCTGCTGGACCAAGGAGGACTGAGGCAGCGGCTGCTGGACCGAGGAAGACTGAGGCAGCGCCTGCTGGACTGAGGAGGAAGACTGAGGCTGCGGCTGCTGGACCGAGGAATACTCAGGCAGCGGCTGCTGGACCGAGGAAGACTGAGGCAGCGGCTGCTGGACCGAGGAGGAAGACTGGGTGGCGATGTGCTTCAGCAAATTTGGACAACATTTTAAAATGGTGAAATCTGAAAGGGTAAAAAAAGAAAATAAGTTTGTTGAGAATTGCCTAAATTGAACCTTCACTTGTTTGCATTTTGCTCTGGACGGTGGACAGTCGCAAGACAGAATTTTCATCAGCACCATCCATGAGCAAGCACATTTTTTTTGTGATTTGAGCAACAAAGACCCATGGTCAATGTGCGGAATGCAGAAAATGAAGTTTACCTGAGCTTTAAAATTAAACATTCTACTACAAATTCATAAGCAATTAAATCAGAAGCATGCACAGTGCATTGCTGGCTGGTTCGGCACCATATTGAACTTTAACTAAAGTGACATAAGCAAAAGACAGTTAAACTCACCATGATGTTGCACTGCCCACTGAAAGTGATTTTTGATGTGATAATACAGTTGTGGCATACTGGTGTAATTGCAGAATGGGCACTCACTAGTGCAGTTTTTTAAATACTGCTCACATTTCCCCTTGCTTAACACAGTTTTGTGCATTTTTGCAAGGGGAAATGGCTCTTAAAAGAGCCGTTGGGTTATAAAATGAAGAACAACAAAAGAGAGGAGAGAGATGGAGGGGTGGGGATAACAATGACAAGGCTCTGCAAAAAAAAGGAAATACAGAGAATCAGTATTAGCATAAAATGTTTTTTTTTTTTTTTTTACTCGTGCAGGGGTGTCCAAAGTCGGTCCTGGAGGGCCACTGTCCTGCAGAATTTAGCTCTAACTTGCCTCAACACACCTGCCTAGAAGTTTCTAGTATGCCTAATAAGATCATGATTGGCTGGTTCAGGTGTGTTTATTGGGGACGGAGCTGAACTCTGCAGGACAGTGGTCCTCCAGGAGCAGGATTTGGCACCTGCTCTAGTGCATATACTGTATAGCAGCATAACAGTATGTAATATAAAAAACGAGCTATACTTTCAAGGACTGTTAAACTTAATCATACTTTTTTGTTGAATTATTATTATTAAATGTAGTTTACTGTTTATTTTAATAGATGTATAGTTAATAATAATAATAATAATAATAATAATAAAATCTAAATATTTTACATTTAATAATTTTATTCACAGAAAAACAATATAAATTTGTGTAGCTATTGTTAATATGAACTTGTCCTTTATTACTTCTGCTGGTTCAGTTTTACCACTGTATTTCTTTTTAAGGGGCTTATTTTGGGAACACTATATCCTAATCATAATCCCACCAAAACCACACACACAAACGTTTCTAATGCTGCCTTCAAGTGTTCTCGGAATTATCGTAAATACGAGTTTCCTAGATAAACAAGAACGCTCTTCCATTTCGTAATCACAACTTCAATAGTGAGAATTATCAAATTTCCGATAGAACGTGAAGGCGGTATTAGGCCTAACGTTACGATAATTTTGGGAAACGCAGCCCTGGTTATTTTAAAAGCAGACCTTCACACCTTGCGTGACATGGTTGAGAAAAGTTATGTGATTTTATTTTGAAACTACTTCACATTTCCTTTTAACAACACACTAAACGCCACTTTACAATTAAAAATTGTAATTAAACAAATTAGACAAGAGATGTAGCTCGCCTGTACTCACCATGCAGCGAAGAACAGCGTAAATGAAAAACCGCTAGAATCGACGTTATGACTTGATGCCACTAACCAATGATAAGCATTGTAGGCGGGGCGACACGTGCAGCCCCGCCCAAGGTGCAGCCCCGCCTCGATCTGCAGGCTGCAGCCGGGTGCTTCTCCGACTGTCAGCAACCGTTCATGGATGGATGTGAATAAAACAATAAAAAGGTGTGTAAAAAAAACTAAATAATATTTTTAATGTCTATTATCTCTGTTTAAGTGATAAAGTAGATCTAATATGTATAATTTAAGCAATTTCTTATAAATATGTGACTATTTTAGAGAAAATATGAGTAAGTAAATCATAGAGACAGAAAAGTCACTGTATAACAGGACTGACCCATTTGCATTACTGACTGATGAACTCACTGTACATTTTTCTGCTTATTATACTAACTAACAAATAAAATACATGCCCAGGTAAAACCTTTGGTTTGATCTGAGATGGTTAGTTTTCGGTTGTAAAAAATAAAACCTAAAAATAACCAGAAACCTTCTGCAGGCTAGGTTCCCTTTAGGTTGTCACAAAAATGCAATGCTCTGAAAAAGTTAGTTTTGGTTATAAAAAAATAAAACCTGAAAATAGTTATCAGGAAATGTTCTTTATGTGTTCAATTTAATTATCCTTATCGAGTGAAAGAGGCAAAACGTCCAACTACGGCGAAGGCTTAATACATGAATATTAATTACGTAATGCTGACGTTGCTCGGTAACCTTGCAAGAGCGTCCTTTCAGGCAACCGAATTAATATTCATAATCCAAGCTTTCGCCATAGTATGATATGTAAACTCACCAGTGGGATTCACTCAGACACACGCCTCCCATCTCCCATGTTTACGTCAAATCCTTCCCAGCAGCGGATGTTATTGGAAAAGTGCGGCTACAAACGTCAGCGTATGAGCTAGAAACCACTGAAAAGTTGTCAGAGCTGATATTTTCATTAACACGGTGGATACAGAAGGTAACGTTGCCTGAATGACCATTGCTCTGTGTTTTGTGCGCTTGTAGCGTAGCTGCAGCCGTCAGGCCTGTGCTCGCATCATTTACAAGTATCAATCGCCGAGGGATTTTAATCGCTAATGATGTTTATCTGTCAAAGTTGTTACGTTTAGTTTGTATATAATGCTTGGCTTTTAACAGATCGCTTTCGTTATTATGTTAATATGACTAAATGACAGTGAGACATGTTAGCTAGCCAGGCTTATTGCTGATTCTATTGCGATGAATAAGGATTGCATGAATGCAACAGAGCTGCACATAGTCATTCTACACTTGTGTGCTATATTTGGGGTTAGTGTAGAGACCGGGGTTTATTTTAGACAGGATAACGGTAGCCTTTCCTGTTAATGATGAGGCTAGTAACTATTGACACAATTAGCAATTTGCGGTTCTTTGTAATGGTGAATCACAGTAAATGTTGAGTAATACTGAAGGTTAGGGCAGTCTTATGTAATCAGTGCTAGCGGCGATGAAACAGGTTGGATAATCGCTGATCTCTGTTTGAGCGTATCATCTACTCCAGAAAGCACCAGAACAACCCAGGGCTTCTGTGGGACTTTAAAAGTCGTAATCCACAAACTAGTAAGGCCAAAAAAGGTCTTAAATCAGAGCAGAAAAATCATGTTGAATGTTAAATCATGTTGCATGCATTACAACAAATGTATAGGGCCTATTTTCAACAGTTTTGTTTTCCAATATAAATATATACCCTGCTGAAAAAAAAAAGACCATCACAAAATTTGTAATGTTTTTACTGGTTATGAAGAGAATTGTATTGTTTTTAATGGAAACTGTAATGGACCCTGTGGGGTTCTGCTGGTAATTGGTCGCCTTCTATTAAAACCATTAAATCCTAATGGAATATGTCCCAAAACACACTACACTAAACCATTTTTAATGGTTTTAATTGTTAAAAGTTGATGGTTTGTAATGTTTGTAATGGTATTTGTAGTGAAAACCATTAGGTTGGTTTCTATTGGTTTCTATTGTTTTGTTCAGCAGGGTAAACATACTTAAATCATAATACATTTACATGAGATGCAAACTGAACAAATATCTGTCAATGGTGTATAAAAAAACTTATTTTCTTTTTGAATTAAGCTGATTTTTCTGACCCCATTGGCAGTTCTTGTTTTAAGCATAAACACATTTCATTTTGATAAAAAGACAAGACTTTTATATCATATTACTTCTGAAGTAAATGTATCGTGATTTAACAATCAAGAACTTCACTGTTTTGCAGTGTGATCAGAGAGTAAAAAAAAATGTAAAATTAATTAAAATGAAATGTTAACCATATTGATGAATTGTGTACCATTTAATTTATCACTTACATTTTCTTCACTTGGTCTTAAAAAGTAATTTACCTTCATAAAACTTACAGAAACCCTGGGAAACACCAACTTTTGTGCTGGTTGAACACTAACCTCAATCTTACAGTTGATAAAATTAAAAATGCCTTTGGGTTCCCTATAACATTGAATAAATTAATATGTAAATCCATGCTGTTCAAACATGCAGAAGTCGTAAGAATTCTAATTATTGTTGGTTAATTAGAATGGTTTTGTTTACTGTTTCTCTGATGTAGAAGAACAGTACCACCACTGGCCTATAGCTGGCGCTATTATTTTATGCTTTATATGAAGTAATACTGTAGAACAGGGGTCGGCAACCTTTTCGGCATGACGTGCCATTTTAAATTTTTCTGGTTAACCACTGTGCCAATGCCCAAACCCCGCCTACTTTGATTTGATTGGCCATCTCAGTCATTTTGACATTGACGAGCGCTGTTAGACGCTGAGGCTTTGATCTGAAGCGCCTAGTATGTGCAGCGGTCGTGCGCGCATCCGTAGCGCAAGTTAATTCTCACATTTTAATAGTATTTATAGCTCCTCACAGGCTGTGTGACTATGAGAAGTTATTATCTCAAAATGTACGTCAGTATGCAGTTTTCACTATTGCTCTCGTGCCAGCGATTATAACTCCGCGTGCCACTGTTGGCACGCGTGCCGTAGGTTGCCGACCCCTGCTGTAGAAGCTGGTGTTCAGTCAGTGTGGATAAAATATTCAGGTACATGCAATGTTAATGTTTGTAATCAACAGGAAGGTCTCTTGTAAATCTTCTGGTTAGTAAAACTGAAGTTGAAATGCCCTAATGACATGAGAGAAATGCATCAGATATGTTGACATGATTTGTGGTTATGGAGAAGCATTCTGTGTAATTCATTTCCATTATCCCAAGTAATACAGGATGTGAACTGGGCAACAAATTACTTTCATAAATCAATAGGCGTTAGGTCCACACAACATTTATATGCTCCACATATAGTAGTAGTCACATGCCTTTGTTTTTGCATTTCCTGCTTCATCCCCATTGGCTGGTGGTAATCACTCCAAGAAAATGCAAATTAGATATGTTTGGTTATATCACCTACTAAGTCATGAAAGGGGACACACATGATGATAACAATATGTCAATATTGTATGGCTATACTTACATTTGGCTTTCAAATGAGGTGCTGTTTTCACGTCGATCTTGTTTCTCATTTGCATTTATTTTTCCTAAAATGAAATAATTTTCTTTTTTCCCCCCACGAAATGACACATTTCACATGAAGGATGCAGTGTTTGACCTCTAGTTAGTCTTGACCTACATATGAGTTTCCAAGAATAGTGTGCCATTGTGTTTCTACTGTAAATGTTATTACTTTAACTTCTCAAAGGCCCAAACTGTCTATTTAAACCCAAGGTGCTGAAGATCGCACTTACTAGCATTGCTTTGTATCCTAGTTACTTATTTTATTTGTCTGTTTTTGTTTTATCTCTAGATTTCTTAAATGTTTGGTACAAGAAGAATCTTGATAAGTTGAACTAACTAGCTAACTACCTATCTTTAACTGGCAGGTAGGATGATGCACCTCACCATTCAGGCACATATATTATGAGGATTATGCATTATACACTACCATTCAAAAGGTTGAGGTTGGTAAGATTTTTTAATATTTATGAAGAAAATAATTCATATTTGTCTCTTTTGCTCACCAGGGCTGCCTTTATTTGATCAAAAATACAGTAAAACAATAATATTGTGAAAAATATTACAATTTAAAATAACTGTTTTGTATTTGTATTAAAATGAAATTTATTCCTGTGATGCAAAGCTGAATTTTCAGCATAATTCAGTGTCACATGATCCTTCAGAAATCATTCTAATATGCTGATTTGCTGCTCAAGAAACATTTCTTAGTATTATTTTTGTGGAAACCGTGATACATTTTTTTTTTTTTTTCAGAATTCCTTGATTAATAGAAAGTTCAAAAGAACAGCATTTATTTGAAATAGAAATCATTTACGTTCGCTTTTGATCAATGTAATGCATCCTTGCTGAATGAAAATTTTGTAGGGATGCACACAATATCTTCAAAAAAAAGAAGAAAAAAATACTCCAAACTTATGTGTATATGAACTTAAATACAGAAACATTTATTTATTTGTTAAAATATTTGTTGTGTGTAATATTTCTGTTGATTTGTTTTATGAATAGAAAGGTCATGTGTGTGTGTATATATATATATATATATATTAGGGCTGCACGATATATCGTTTCAGCATCGATATCGCGATGTGCGCATCCGCGATAGTCACATCGCAGGATGTGCGATGTTTAGTAGGCCTGATCGTTATATTTATACTGATCGTTTTCTTTGCTCACACACAGACACCGTGTCTACTCCGGACGCGACAGCTGCACAGAGATACCCATTTTTAAATAAATTTAGTAGCAGAGCTACTGCAAGCGATTTTCAGTGCTGGAAATCCATTTATCCTTTGTTGAAACTTCCGCGTCGTCGAGGAGAACACATCACGGATGTTTAGCAACGGCAGGCGCCAGGAAAGCGCAAGCTTCCGAGCGCTTTGGAAAGGAGGAGGAAGTGGCGCGGCTGGAGTTTTCCACGCGTTTGCAGATGCACCATGTGAACGGCCCCAAAGTCTTTCTACACTGGATGCGACAAAGCGACCATTGCCAATCGTGTCAACTTTGTGTCAGTACGTCATAAATAGAGCGAGGCATATCAGTTTACTGGCGGGGATTCGTCGTGTCGCGCCGCGTCCAGTGTAGTACGACACATATGCGCGAAACCGTGTCAAAATGCATGTCTCCAAGTATCCTTGTAAAAAAAACAAAACAAAAAAAAAAAAAAACCGGTTGCTTATGTCTTAGGTAAACAATTGAGAAAGAAAGAGGTTAACAATAACAGCAGTTTAATGTCTCTGTTGCTTTCTGTGTCATAATCAAACAACAAAACAGAGAAAAATCACTTTTGTAGCTTTAACACAGATTTATTAGATTTAATTTATACAATGAAGACTGTGTTATGCAGTGTTATTTTACATTTTATTATTCAATTTCTGCACCTTAATACTGTTGGACTTGCCTTAAAAATACAAAGCTCTGTTTATTTCATTTGTATCTTTGTTCTATTACATTTATCTATGCTTGTAAATTGTTTATTTCCTATGCTGATTTACTCACCTACAAAATCAATATTTTTTTTCTCTCCAAATAGAGCTATTCAAGTCATTTGGTGATTTTTTTTTTTTTCACATCGCAATATATATCGCAGAAAAACAAAATATCGCAATGTGAGTTTTTTCCAATATCGTGCAGCCCTAATATATATACACAGTCAGGTCCATAAATATTGGGACATCGACACAATTCTAACATTTTTGGCTCTATACACCACCACAATGGATTTCAAATGAAACTAAGATGTGCTTTAACTGCAGACTGTCAGCTTTAATTTGAGGGTATTTACATCCAAATCAGGTGAACGGTGTAGGAATTACAACAGTTTGCATATGTGCCTCCCACTTGTTAAGGGACCAAAAGTAATGGGACAATTGGCTTCTCAGCTGTTCCATGGCCAGGTGTGTGTTATTCCCTCATTATCCCAATTACAATGAGCAGATAAAAGGTCCAGAGTTCATTTCAAGTGTGCTATTTGCATTTGGAATCTGTTGCTGTCAACTGTCAAGATGAGATCCAAGAGCTGTCACTATCAGTGAAGCAAGCCATCATTAGGCTGAAAAAACAAAACAAACACATCAGAGAGATAGCAAAAACATTAGGCGTGGCCAAAACAACTGTTTGGAACATTCTTAAAAAGAAGGAACGCACCGTTGAGCTCAGCAACACCAAAAGACCCGGAAGACCACGGAAAACAACTGTGGTGGATGACCGAAGAATTCTTTCCCTGGTGAAGAAAACACCCTTCACAACAGTTGGCCAGATCAAGAACACTCTCCAGGAGGCAGGTGTATGTGTGTCAAAGTCAACAATCAAGAGAAGACTTCACCAGAGTGAATACAGAGGGTTCACCACAAGATGTAAACCATTGGTGAGCCTCAAAAACAGGAAGGCTAGATTAGAGTTTGCCAAACGACTTCACAGTTCTGGAACAACATCCTATGGACAGATGAGACCAAGATCAACTTGTACCAGAGTGATGGGAAGAGAAGAGTATGGAGAAGGAAAGGAACTGCTCATGATCCTAAGCATACCACCTCATCAGTGAAGCATGGTGGTGGTGGGCATGTATGGCTACCAGTGGAACTGGTTCTCTTGTATTTATTGATGATGTGACTGCTGACAAAAGCAGCAGGATGAATTCTGAAGTGTTTCGGGCAATATTATCTGCTCATATTCAGCCAAATGCTTCAGAACTCATTGGACGGCGCTTCACAGTGCAGATGGACAGTGACCCAAAGCATACTGCAAAAGCAACCAAAGAGTTTTTGAAGGGAAAGAAGTGGATTGTTATGCAATGGCCAAGTCAATCACCTGACCTGAATCCGATTGAGCATGCATTTCACTTGCTGAAGACAAAACTGAAGGGAAAATGCCCCAAGAACAAGCAGGAACTGAAGACGGTTGCAGTAGAGGCCTGGCAGAGCATCACCAGGGATGAAACCCAGCGTCTGGTGATGTCTATGCATTCCAGACTTCAGGCTGTAATTGACTGCAAAGGATTTCAAACCAAGTATTAAAAAGTGAAAGTTTGATTTATGATTATTATTCTGTCCCATTACTTTTGGTCCCTTAACAAGTGGGAGGCACATATGCAAACTGTTGTAATTCCTACACCGTTCACCTGATTTGGATGTAAATACCCTCAAATTAAAGTTGACAGTCTGCAGTTAAAGCACATCTTGTTAGTTTCATTTGAAATCCATTGTGGTGGTGTATAGAGCCAAAAATGTTAGAATTGTGTCGATGTCCCAATATTTATGGACCTGACTGTGTATATATATATATATATATATATATATATATATATATATATACACACACACACACACACACACACACACACACAGGTGCATCTCAATAAATTAGAATATCGTGGAAAAGTTCATTTATTTCAGTAATTCAACTCAAATGGTGAAACTCGTGTATTAAATAAATTCAATGCACACAGACTGAAGTAGTTTAAGTCTTTGGTTCTTTTAATTGTGATGATTTTGGCTCACATTTAACAAAAACCCACCAATTCACTATCTCAACAAATTAGAATATGGTGGCATGCCAATCAGCTAATCAACTCAAAATACCTGCAAAGGTTTCCTGAGCCTTCAAAATGGTCTCTCAGTTCGGTTCACTAGGCTACACAATCATGGGGAAGACTGCTGATCTGACAGTTGTCCAGAAGACAAGCATTGACACCCTTCACAAGGAGGGTAAGCCACAAACATTCATTGCTAAAGAAGCTGGCTGTTCACAGAGTGCTGTATCCAAGCATGTTAACAGAAAGTTGAGTGGAAGGAAAAAGTGTGGAAGAAAAAGATGCACAACCAACCGAGAGAACCGCAGCCTTATGAGGATTGTCAAGCAAAATCGATTCAAGAATTTGGGTGAACTTCACAAGGAATGGACTTAGGCTGGGGTCAAGGCATCAAGAGCCACCACACACAGACGTGTCAAGGAATTTGGCTACAGTTGTCGTATTCCTCTTGTTAATCCACTCCTGAACCACAGACAACGTCAGAGGCGTCTTACCTGGGCTAAGGAGAAGAAGAACTGGACTGTTGCCCAGTGGTCCAAAGTCCTCTTTTCAGATGAGAGCAAGTTTTGTATTTCATTTGGAAACCAAGGTCCTAGAGTCTGGAGGAATGGTGGAGAAGCTCATAGCCCAAGTTGCTTGAGGTCCAGTGTTAAGTTTCCACAGTCTGTGATGATTTAGGGTGTAATGTCATCTGCTGGTGTTGGTCCATTGTGTTTTTTGAAAACCAAAGTCACTGCACCCGTTTACCAAGAAATTTTGGAGCACTTCATGCTTCCTTCTGCTGACCAGCTTTTTAAAGATGCTGACTTCATTTTCCAGCAGGATTTGGCACCTGCCCACACTGCCAAAAGCACCAAAAGTTGGTTAAATGACCATGGTGTTGGTGTGCTTGACTGGCCAGCAAACTCACCAGACCTGAACCCCATAGAGAATCTATGGGGTATTGTCAAGAGGAAAATGAGAAACAAGAGACCAAAAAAATGCAGATGAGCTGAAGGCCACTGTCAAAGAAACCTGGGCTTCCATGCCACCTCAGCAGTGCCACAAACTGATCACCTCCATGCCACGCCGAATTGAGGCAGTAATTAAAGCAAAAGGAGCCCCTACCAAGTATTGAGTACAGTAAATAAACATACTTTCCAGAAGGCCAACAATTCACTAAAAATGTTTTTTTTTTTATTGGTTTTATGAAGTATTCTAATTTGTTGAGATAGTGAATTGGTGGGTTTTTGTTAAATGTGAGCCAAAATCATCACAATTAAAAGAACCAAAGACTTAAACTACTTCAGTCTGTGTGCACTGAATTTAATACACAAGTTTCATAATCTGAGTTGAATTACTGAAATAAATGAACCTTTCCACAACATTCTAATTTATTGAGATACACCTATCTATCTATATATATATATATATATATATATATACACATTTACATTTAGTCATTTAGCAGACACTTTTATCCAAAGCGACTTACAAATGGAGGACAATAGAAGCAATCAAAACCAACAAAAGAGCAACAACATGCAAGCGATATGACAAGTCTCGGTTAGCCTAACGCAGTACACGTAGCAAGGTTTTTTTTTTTTTTTTTTATTAAACAAGTAGATAGAATATAGAAAAGAAAGCTAGTGTTTTAGTTTAAGAAAAGCTAGCAGTTAGAGAATAAATATGCAATTGATAGAGGGTCAAGTGTGTGTGTTTTGTTTTGTTTTTTTAATAAAAAGAAAGGAGACAGATAAAATAAAATTAGAAAAAGAGAATGCTAGAGTTAGAGGGTCAAATAAAGATGGAAGAGATGGGTTTTTAGCCGTTTCTTGAAGATGGCTAAGGATTCAGCTGCTCGAATTGAGTTGGGCAGGTCATTCCACCAGATGGGAACAGTTAATGAAAAAGTCTAAGAAAGTGATTTTGTGCCTCTTTGGGAAGGCACAATAATGCGGCGTTCACTTGCAGAAGGCAAGCTTCTAGAGGGCACATAGGTCTGAAGTACTGAATTTAGGTAAAGGGGTGCAGAGCCAAAGGGGGTTTTGTATGCAAACATTAATGCCTTGAATTTTATGCGAGCCGCTATTGGTAGCCAGTGCAAATTGATGAACAGAGGTGTGACATACGTTCTTTTCGTCTCATTAAAGATTAATCTTGCAGCGGCATTTTGGATTAAGTGTAGAGGTTTGATGGAATTGGATGGAAGACCTGCCAAGAGAGCATTGCAATAGTCAAGTCTGGACAGAACAAGAGCTTGAACAAGGAGTTGTTGCATATTCCGAAAGAAAGGGCCTGATCTTCCTAATATTATATAAAGCAAATCTGCATTACCGGGCAGTTTTAGCAATGTGGTCTGAGAAATTCAGCATATCATCAATCACAACTCCAAGGTTTCTGGCTGGTTTTGAAGGAGTAATGGTTGATGAGCCTAACTGGAGGGTGAAATTGTGATGAAGTGATGGGTTTGCTGAAACTACAAGCAGTTGTGTCTTAGCTAGGTTGAGTTGAAGGTGATGGTCCTTCATCCAGCAAGAAATGTCTGTTATACATGCTGAGATGCGAGCAGTTATCGTCGGATCATCAGGATGGAATGAGAGGTAGAGTTGAGTGTCATCAGCATAGCAGTGATATGAAAAGCCATGTTTCTGAATGACAGAATCTAATGATGCCATGTAGACAGAGAAGAGAAGTGCTCCAAGGACTGAGCCCTGAGGCACCCCAGTAGCTAGATGTTGCGACATGGATACTTCACCTCTCCAAGATACCTTGAAGGATCTATCTGAGAGGTAAGACTAAAACCACTGGAGAGCGGTTCCTGAGATGCCCTTTCTTGATAGGGTTGACAGGAGGATCTGGTGGTTGACCGTATCAAAAGCAGCGGACAGATCCAGCAAGATAAGTAATGAAGACTTGGAAGCCGCTCTTGCAAGTCTTAGGGCTTCAACAACTGAGAGCAAGGCAGTTTTGGTCGAATGTCCACTTCTGAACCCAGATTGGTTACGGTCCTGGAGGTCGTTCTGTGTGAGAAAGGCAGAGACTTGGTTGAACACAACTTGTTCAAGTGTTTTTGCAATGAAAGGTAGAAGGGAAACCGGTCTGTAGTTCCCTAAAAGAGTTGGGTTAAGAGTGGGTTTCTTAAGAAGTGGGGTTATACGAGCCTGTTTAAATGATGAGGGAAAAACTCCAGTGTGAAGGGATGTGTTAACGATGTGAGTGAGTGCAGGTACAACTGCAGGAGAAATGGAAGCTTTCCTGTAGCTCAAATAGTAGAGCATGGCGCTAGCAACGCCAAGATCATGGGTTCGATTCCCAGGGAAAGCAAGAGTTGATCAAATGTAAAAACTGTAACTTGAATGCTATGTAAGTCGCTTTGGATAAAAGCGTCTGCTAAATGCATAAATGTAAATGTAAAAATGGCTTGAAGGAGATGGGATGGAATAGAATCAAGCGGACAAGTAGTAGGATGACTAGAAAGGATGAGTTTAGAGACTTCTGCCTCAGAGAGTGGAGAGAAGGATGTGAACGAGTGTATGTTTGATGGTAAGATGTGTTTGACAGTTTGTGGTGTGGAGAATTGTGCAGTGAGGTTAGTAATTTTATTAATGAAGAATGTGGCAAAGTCATCAGCTGTTAGAGTTGATGAAGGAGGGGGGAGGAGGAGGACAAAGGAAGGAGGAGAATGTTTTAAAGAGCATGCGAGAGTTAGGCGAATTGTTAATTTTGTTGTGATAGTATGTTCTTTTAGCAGTAGAGATATTAGCAGAAAAGTCAGAGAGGAGTGATCGATATAAATTAAGGTCAGTAGGATTTTGTGATTTGCACCATATCCTCTCTGCAGCCCTGAGCTGAGAACGATGTTCACGGAGAACATCAGATAGCCAAGGGCCAGAAGGGGTGGTACGGGCTGGCCTGGAAGATAAAGGGCAGAAAGTATCTAAACAAGATGTCAGAGTGGAACAGAAAGTATCAGTAGCACTGTTAGCATCAAGAGATGATAACTGTATAGAGGGAGGAAGCGAAGATGAAACCATAGCAGATAACCGGGAGGGTGAGAGTGAGCGTAAGTTACGTCGAAAAGTGACATGTGGAGGGGTATGTGTTGGGTCAGGAATCATGTCGATGTTAAGAGTGAGGAGGAAGTGATCCGAGGTGTGCAGTGGAGTAACCAGCACATGATCAGTGGAGCAGTGTCGTGTGTAAATAAGGTCCAGTTGGTTGCCTGATTTGTGAGTAGCCGTAGTTAACACTCTCTTGAGATCAAAAGAGGCAAGCAGAGTGTGGAAGTCTGCAGCTTGAGGTTTATCGAGGTGGATGTTGAAGTCTCCAAGTATAACTAAGGGAGTACCATCCTCAAGAAAGGTTGAGAGCAACACATCTAATTCTTCCACGAAGTTACCTAGTGGTCCTGGAGGTCGATAAACAACTACAAAATGTATTTTTAGAGGGTAGGTAATAGTAACCGAATGTGATTCAAAGGAGCTGTTGATACACAGAGATGGTAAAGGAGGAAATTTCCAATTATTAGAAATGAGCAGACCAGTACCTCCACCTCTTCCAGTTAAACGGGGGGTGTGGGAAAAGGAGAAATTATTGGAGAGAGCTGCAGGTGTAGCATTGTCCTCTGGTTTGATCCAAGTCTCTGTCAGGGCCATGAGGTTTAGCTAATGAAATCAGCTTTGTTGACAGCAGACTGACAATTCCAGAGACCAATAGAAAAAGAAAGTAGTGTATTAGCAGACATAGGCAAAGTGCGCAGGTTGTTAGGATTGCGCTGCTACAGTGTGTGATACGAGGTTTGCGAGTGGTAGTGATAGTAGTGATCTGAAAACACATAGAAAGAATTAGTTATAAAACAGAAGTGAAACAAGTAATAGGAAAGAGGATAAATAAAAAGTGATACTTATATCCCTTGCTGGTGTCCCTGCACGGTAGAGTTGATGGTCTTTACACTCTTCGGTCTTCACACGACGAGGGCTGCCGCGGTAAACTAAGCTTATTTATACCCGTCTAACAAATCACCAACTGAATTCAGCTGAACACACTTTCCTGTTAAATCACAATAAATTGCCAAGCAAGCACAGATACTGACAAGGTACGCGATACAGTACGAGACCAAACGCGATTTCAGCACGTCTCTACACAGTAAACAAAACAAGCGTTTCCTAGCAACGGCAACTGCGCTAAACACTAATGAGACAAATAAATACACTTACGAGCTGCTTTTAACTTCCGCTGATGGACTGCTTCTCTCAAAGAGTATTTCTTACACTGGCTTCTGCTGGCGCTTGAACACACTTTCCTGTTAAATCACAATAAATGGCCAAGCAAGCACAGATACTGACAAGGTACGCGATACAGTACGAGACCAAACGCGATTTCATTTGAGTATTATATATTTGAGCCATGTGTATATATGTTTTATAACATAATAAATGTCTTTTCTGTCTCTTTTGATAAATGTAATGTGTCCTTGCCGAATAAAAAGTTTAATTACTTTTAAAAAATCTTATTGACCTCAAACCTTTCGAAAAAATCTTAACTTTTAAATGGTTTATCATATAGTATATTGATGTAGCCTCAGTAGTATATTGATGTTACCTCTGACTCAAAGATGATCACAGACATATTGTGAATATTATTACAATTGAAAATAACTGTTTTCTATTTTAAAATATTTTAAAATGTAATTTAATCCTGTGATGTCAAAGCTGAATTTTTAGCAACATTACAATATACTGATTTGCTCAAGAAACATTTCTTAATATTATTAATGATAAAAACTGCTGCTTGATATTTTTGTGGAAACCGTGATACATATTTTTCAGGATTTCTTGATTAATAGAAAGTTCAAAAGAACAGCATTTATTTGAAATAGAAATCATTACTTTCACTTTTGATCAATTTAATGCATCCTTGCTGAATGAAAATATTAATTGGTTTTAGGGATGCATATCTTCAATATCTTAAAAAAAATCATAATTACCCCAAACTTAGTGTACATTAATATATTGCTGAGTAAATGGTTTAATTACTTTTACCCCAAACCTTTTAAAAATATCTTAACTTTTGAACGGTTTATCACATAGTATATTTATGTAGCGTGTACCTCTGACTCAAAGATGATCACAGACAGTCTTGCAGAACAGTGTTTTATTTCATAACCTGTAGTATTAGGATACAGGTCTATATCAGTGAGGCACATGGCTTGACCATCTGACCCTTATTAGTCTAAAGTGCAAAGAAAATCTGTTCATAAGAGCAGATATTTCATGCTTATGGACATGTTGTTTTTATTTGTGGGCTCAGGGGAATGTAGAGGCATTGAGCCTCTGCAAATCGATGATAATTGGATGCGCTTGAAATGCCTCAGCAACAGTAGTCAGGGATGGCACTATCACATTACACTGTGTGGGTACTGAACCATGCGGCCTGTTTGTGTTCACCTCAGAAACGCTGCTTGAACGTCAGCGCAGTGTGAGAAGAGCTCCCATCTCTGGCCTCCTTCCAGGGAACCAACATGTCCAGTGACCCCCCTCCTCCTTACCCAGGGGGCCCCAGTGCCCCACTTCTCGTGGAGAAAAATGGACAACCTCCAGTTCCTGGTAAATTCCTAGATATTTTTCTCATCTCTAAAGACATTAAATGAAGTCTTAGTTTTTAAACCTGAGACAGTCTCACAATATGTAAATGCAGTGGCTTGAAGAAATGTTCTGCACCATCATTAGCTTCCAATTAATGCAGAATTGCAAAAAAGTCGTTCCAGGAAGCCATGGAAACTTGAATGAAAACACTTTCCTCACAGCCTTTTAACAGGGCACTAAAATTAACATTTTTGTTTTATGTTTAACTTAATTACAGCAATGGAACATTACTCAAAAAATGGAGTACATTTTCAATGTTGTTGTTGTTGTTGTAATAATTTTAATAATAATTAACAATTTGGTGTAAAGGAGGAAAGACTATATTTGAAAATATTATTATATTAAATAATATTAAGGTCCTAGAGAAACCATTTTGCTGTATAAAAAAAATAAATACTTTGAAATATGAAGTGAAATATGAAGTAAACAAAGTGGTTTTAAAAAAATTATATTCACCCCAAATCCGTAAAAAAAAATTTAACGTTTGAACGATTTATCATATAGTATATTGATGTGGCGTGTTCATATATATATATATATGAACACGCCACATCAATATACTATATGATAAACCAATACCAATTGTGGTTTATTTTTTAAATATAACAATTTTCCTTACAAGTGACCTATAAATAAATAAATATTTATTTATTTATAGTAATATGTAAGGAAAACTGTTACAGGTATATTTAAAAAAGAAACCTAAATTGGTATTGGTTTATAATTAATTATGAGAAGAGCAAATCTAGCAAGAGGCATATAAGAGTTCTGTCATTTAACTCCTCAGCAGCTAGTGCTCCAGTAACGACAGGACCGCCACAAGGGCAGCCGCTGCCTCCAGAATACGGACCTCCACCTTATGAAGCTATACTACAACCTGGCTTTGTTCCTCCACACGTCCCAGGAGAATGTCCCATGCCTAAGCCTGTGCATATGCCAATGCCCATGCCTCATCCTCACGGTGAGTGTGCCTACTTAACTGACACACTAATGCATCAGCAGTCATTCTGAAACCAATAGTGAGAACTACTACTAAATTGAAGTCAAAATCTGTTGTGATGTGACAGGTTTCCAGTAAAAGGTAATTTTTCTGCTCACAATGAAACTGAAAGTGATGTGACTTTTTTATGTACAATCTGTGAATGATTGGTGTACATTATTCAGTAGAAGAAACAAAAGTTTGTCTTTGTAAACTTTCATTAAAGTTTATTAACTCCTTCTGAATTAAAATCTTGTAAAGGTATAGTTCAGGCAAAAAATAATATTCTGTCATTTACTCACCCACATGTCATTCCAAACCTGTATGACATTATTTCTTGTTTGTAACAAAATAAGATATTCTGAAGAAACAAACTGTTTTGTTTCCCATTGACTTCCATTGTAATTTTTGCCGATACTATGGAAGTCAGTGGGGCCTGAAACCATTTGAACATTCTTCAAAATATCTTCTTTTGTGTGACATAGAAGATAGAAATAGGTTTGGAACAACATGAGGGAAAATGATGACAGAATTTTCATTTTTTTGGTGAACTGTCCATTTAATAGTTAAAGAAGTAATTTAATGCTGGTTAATATTTATGTAATTTACATTGAGATTTTGCACTAATGAGATTTCACTGTGGGGAGGACTATGCAAGATACAACAGGAATAGAAACCTTTTAATGCTTTATAATTCGTCACAGTTGTTTTTTAAAGGAATAGTTCACTCAAAAATAATTAATTACTCAACCTCATGTCGTTCCAAACCCCTAAGACCTTCATTCATCTTCAGAACACAAATCAAGATATTTTTAATGAAAACCGAGAGCTTTCTGACTTTGCATAGACAGCAACACAACAGACACGGTCAAGGCCCAGAAAGGTAGTAAGGACATCTTTAAAATAGTACAAGTGACATTAGTGGTTCAACTGTAATTTTATGAAGCTACGAGAATACTTTTTGTACACGGAGAAAACAAAAATAAAAAAATTGTCTACGAGATCTATTGTGTACAGAGATCTGTAAAAATTCATTCGTGTGCTGCAGGTGGTTACTATGCTCCGCCTGGACACTTTCCTCATCCGATAGCGGAGCACTATGGTCCAGGGCCCAGTCACTTTGCTCCAGGTCACACAGCCACAGTCCTCGCCCCTCCTGGTGCCGCCACCACTGTGACTGTTCTGCAGGGGGAGATGTTCCAGGCAGCTCCAGTGCAGACGGTTTGTCCACACTGCCAACAACCCATCATCACCCGCATCAGTCACGACATCGGCTTCATGAATACTCTTATCTGTATGTTCTGCTTCTTTGTCGGGTAAGTGAGCCATGAAACTGAACAGCACATTATGATCTGATATGACCTCTCCAGGGTTATTATAGTTTAGTTAAACTAAAACTAAAACCACAACCATAAAAACCTTGTTATTTGAAATCAAATTAACTTTAACTGAAATAAAATATGAAAAATATAGAACTTCAGCATTAATTTCAGTATTTAATTTAGTGGAACTTGGTTTACTAAAATAACTACAACTGAAATAAAAATGAATAAAAAAAAACTATAGATATATTTTAAAAAATTATAAAAAAGGCAAAAACGCAACACACACACACACACACACACACACACACATAATCATTCAAAATATTAATAAAAACAATAACAGTGATACTGAAATAACACTGGACCTCTCTATGAAATCATCTTTCTGTCATGTATTTTCTTGATGTTGGTTGGACCTCATGTCTTTGATTTGACAGACATTCATTTTTCTAAGAAATAATACTAAAAGCTAAAGTATGCTAAAGTACTAAATTAGGTTTTCACATTTCACATTAAGGCTTTTTTCCCCATTATGATTTCAGGACAGGTGTATCATCCTGACATTTTTTTAGTTTTTGGTCTCCTCCAAAAATATCTACACTACCATTCAAAAGTTTGGGGATTTTTTTTAATATGTTTGTATATGATTTTATGTTTTTGAAAGAAGGCTTTTATGCTCACCAAGGTTGCATTTATTTGATCAAAATACAGTAAAACAGTAGCCTAATTTTATGAAATAATATAATACAATTTAAAATAAAAGTTTTCCGTATGAATATATTTTAAAATGTAATTTATTTCTGTGATGCAATGCTGAATTTTCAGCATCATTACTCCAGTCTTCAGTGTCACATTATCCTTCAGAAATCATTCTAATATGCTGATTTGCTGCTCAATAAAATTTCTCATTTCTCATCTGCAAATTTCTTCTTATTATCATCAATGTTGAAAATATTTTAATATTTTTGTGGAAACGGTGATAAAGACAGTTTAAAAGAAAAATCTTTTGTAACATTGTAAAAGTCTTTACTTTCACTTTTGATCAATTTAATCCATCTGTGCTGAATAAAAATGTTAATTTCTTTTTAAAAATCATACCGACTCCAAACCTTCGAATGGTGGTGTACATGAATTTTAGTACAAAAATTAAAGCACTTTCAAAATAGAAGAGGTGTATTCAGGTCATTGTGTGCATGAATTGTATTTTTAATTTAGTTTTGAATAAATTAATTCATAATGAGCCCTCAATGACATACAATACCTGTTTGAGATTCCTCCTGACTTTTGTCTTTGTTTTGCAGTTGTGATCTAGGTTGCTGCTTGATCCCCTGCTTGATTGACGACCTCAAGGATGTGACACACACTTGCCCGAACTGCAAGGGCTATATTTACACATACAAGCGCATATGCTAACAGTTTATCCCATCAACGATCATGCTGTGACCTCATTCTGGTGGGTGTTGATGACTCGCTTTCATTTCTGTCTGCTCTCTGTGTTCATTTTGCCTCAGCTGACAGTTCATATTTCCAGTCACTTCTCACTTCATGTAACTATTGATTCTCACATTTTTTTTTTTTTTTTTTTACAGGGGCTTGACATAGTTACTGACACTTCTAAAATTAAGAAGAGGTGATTAGAGTTCATTGAAGGATCGGTACATTTTATATGCACAATGGTCAGGGTTACATTGTGTCATCAAAGTACTGTTTTATTTTTATTTTAGCAGTAGAGCAAAGTGTATACGTTTAGAGAATATGTGAAAACATTAACCTTGAAAAGCTCATTTTTGAATATTACTGAGTAGCGAAACTAAATGAAGTTCACTTCAGGGTCAGTATTGTTGGATTGTAGGATTATTATTTTATGCATTGTTTTATTTTAACCTATTAAAATGAAAGTCTTTGATGGCTGGGTCTGGGACTTTTTTGAAGTCCATGAGTTAACGTTGTTGCTTTTACATGTGAAAATGTCACTGTATTTGGCATTTTATGCAAATGTCATGGGAATTTTTTTTCTTTCACTTTTGTTTTCGATTTCTTATTTGTTGATAAGACTCAAATCGATTTGATAATATGTGTATCAATGTAACAGGCATTGTTATATAGATGTGTCATTTTAGATGAAGGATTTCTATTGATAAAGGGATCTGTATGTCCATCTAAATCTCCTTTTAGTACTTTAGAGATGCTAGATTATAGCTGTCATTAAAGCTCATGGTGTTTTAAAGGAATAGTGCACCCAAAAATGAAAATTTGCTGAAAATGTACTCGCCCTCAGGCAATCCAAGATGTACATGACTTTGTTTCTTTATCAGATTCAACATTATTTGGAGAAATTTAACATTACATCACTTGCTCATCAATGGATCCTCTCCAGTGAATGGGTGCCGTCAGAATGAGAGTCGAAACAGATAATAAAAACATCACAATAATCCACAAGTAACTGTTCCTTTAATAGGCCATGCAGTTCATGCTAGGGACATAATTGTGGAATTTAACCAATATATACTTAATTTTTTTGAACTGTGAATCAAAACTATAGCCATGGTGCTTTTCAAACCACTATACTAGCTGTTCTGTGTTGTCAGTAAGCTGTTTGAGACTTCTGTAAACTATCATCTGTTATTCAGGTCAGTTTATTAATCATTAATAAGGTAGATCTGTGTTTGCTGATACTAAGATTGGTGTAGAAACATCTATAATGACAGATAAGCATCCTTTACAATTATTCTGCTGAAGAACATGTTCAGAAGTGGTTGTTGCATATTTTTTTTTATTTCTACTTCAAAAAGAAGACGTTTTTGGTAAAGGCTGTTCAAAGCTGCTTTGCTGTTGGAGTTCACCAGCATGATGAAGAACGCTGCATGATATCACTGTAATCTTGCATAGCGCTCTATTGGGCCATATGTGCCCTCAGTGTGTCACGCTTAATACTGTGTGCAACAGGCCACAAGGATTTAAAGGATGATTGTCCTGATTTTCCTTTTTTTGTGTGTGTGTGGTCAGATTGTGTTTTCTATGGAATCATCCAAAGAGATTGTTTCATTTATTTGGTGAGGGTTATTTCTGAATAGCTGTCTGTCCTGGCTGCAAAACTGTATATTTTCAATTAATTTTGTTCTTTCCAAAAATGTGATTTAGCTACTGCTGAAATGGTACTTAATCCAAAAGCTACAACATCAGCAGTGCTTACTATATCTCAATATTAAGATTTCTGTTTTTATTATTTTTGTTGTTGTTGTTGTTTAAAACTACACTAAGTAACATTTGGGTCTGTAGCGGTTAAAATAAACCTGCATGCGTCTTGCGGAAGAACATTGTTTTGGTTGTGCTTCGGTTCCGCTCCTCTGCGCGGATGAATGTAGTTTGACGCACCGCTGTGCGGGGTTTCTTTGATCTTACAATCGCGATTTCCCGTGTTGAATGCTCCATGGTCATTTTTATCGTTCGTTGTAACAACAAACGTTCAGATTCACGCTTCTCCCACGACATAAACGCTAAGATATTTCTCTGTGTACGGATATATGCTGATAAATCATGCAATGCACGGAAGAATGGCGTAGCCTGTGCAATTTCCCGCAAAATCCGTCCCGACAGCTCTAACAATTATTATAGGATAATCAAATTGTATTTGGGTGAATTAAGGACGTTTTTACACTAGCTCTTTGGTAATATATATATATATATATATATATATATATATATATATATATATATATATATATATATATATATATATTTTTTTTTTTTTTTTCATCAAAAAGTTACATAGTGTAATTTTAAATGTAGATTCATATAATAATTATGTTTCTCTGGTAGACAATCTGACAAAATTATAGCTATTAAACAATCAGACTTTCCATCTTTCAATTGTGCAATTTAACACAAAGGGAAAAAAAATGTAGCAATCTCTCTGTAAATGTACAATAACCGCATTGTATATGATCTTTTAATCAGAAACAAATTTTCATAGCATTTGCCCTATATGCATATGCAGGTTTTACTAAAAATACCTTCTGCCACATTAAATTCTGAATTCATAGTATTCAGAGTATTTCCTCATCCCATCCAGCTTAATTTCATCCCATCAACCATGACCTGTAATATCATCAAGATACCTCTCCATCATCTGCAGAATCTACATGATGTCTGTTTGATTACTGGAAGATAATCTCCAGTAAATATGTATGCATGGCGTTTACTTGCACAGTCCAGTCTGGCTCCCTTTAATTTAATATGCTCTTGACTATGTAGGTCTACTTGCTTTGTGAAGTGACTTGATGTTACAGGAATGCAGCTGTAGATAGATGCCTTGAGAACAGTATATGGC
Organism: Spinibarbus caldwelli; assembly: GCA_039654775.1. Classification (NCBI taxonomy): domain Eukaryota; kingdom Metazoa; phylum Chordata; class Actinopteri; order Cypriniformes; family Cyprinidae; genus Spinibarbus; species Spinibarbus caldwelli. Next base: position 28,841,509 of record CM077219.1, on the reverse strand, counting down.
ACTACAACAGATGCCATGCTCAACTCAAGTATCAAATGTGTATGTAAAACAAAACTTATGGACTGACTATTTGAACAAATAAAAAGACAAACTGTATCATATATGAGCAGTCATTTTATTACTTGCACACACACATTCACACAAAATCAGTCAATAGGCCAGAACAGCCAAGCTGTAAATCATGTAGCTACTGTCTTACTGATACTTACACATTCTGTAATAGTTAAAAAGTAGTTAATGATGCATAAAGGTCTGCGGTTTTTAATCTGAATAAACAATTACACATTTTTGGCTCCAACAAATAAATACAAAATCTTCTATAAGAAAACTGAATATTCTATTATGAGCAGATATTCTGAGCCACAAAGTCCAAAACTGAGATATCTGAATTAGTCTCTCCAACGATGCCCACATTGTAGATTGCAGCACTTGTAGAAAGTTGTCATTGGTTCATCAGCAGATCTAGTTTGAATCTGCATAAAGTAGGCCCTTGGGTGCTCACATTTTGGACAAGGTTCTTAAAAGAAAAATGAGAAAATGTTAGACCTCAAAATAAATCAAGAAGGATTAAAAACACTCATTTAAAGCCACCAGAATCTGTGGTAAACTATTCACTGTGCATACGAGTACTGTTTTTATTACACTTTTTTACCTGGAGTGGAATCCACATTTTCCCAAGCAGCAGAGCCCCCAAGAACATCATCAACCTCCTTCAGTTTGGGGTACTTTCTGTTATTTACCTGTCAAAATAACCAATAGCTATTTCCACACATATCATATCCTTTGGTGGTGCATCTGAAAATACATATTCTCCAAGTGGTTACTTATTTTAAATAAGTATTCAGTTTGTGACCATTAAAAATGTATGTTTTATATAGTACAAATTTGTGTATTATGAATGTAATCCGGACATACTACTTCTGTCATGTGACCTATAGTTGCGTACTTGTTTTCATATACTATTTTTCGCCTACTACATAGTAGAGAAGGATGCATATTCGGATGCAGCCACTGAATCGAAAAGTAACATTATTTCTTGTGCATTCAAAACGTATTACATATGTTCTAAAAGAAAAGTATTGTTCCAGTATTACATGTATTTGAATGGAACATTCACATATAAAGTGTTATATCATTATAAGGTTATAAACATTAATCGTATGAAGTATTCGAATCACATGTTCACATATTACATGTTTTGGAATGAAACAATAATTTTAGTTAGAAGGTTCACATCATCAGATATGGTTGAATCATAATGTCCCATCATTTCATCTTCAAAGTATTTTAATGTGTTCCATTTAAAAACAAACAAATCACGTTTTTAAATAAAACGTTTCAAACACGTTTATGTGTTGTAAAGGTAACTCAGTACCTTCCTCGTGATATTGTGCACATATGGACATGTGTTACATGCGAATCTGAAGCATTTCTGTCCCTCTTCCACGATTAACACATTCCCACAAGTTGGACAAAACAGGAGCATTTTCAAGCGGTTTTATATAATATTGTATACTAAATACTGTTATTGCTTTTTCTGATGCAACTGAAGTTTGTGTTTACATACATCCTCACGCCTAGTCGCTACAGGAAACACGTGCCTCACTATTCTAGGCTCGACAATGTAAACGCGAATAAACATTAATAATATGGTACATAATAAAGTTGCACATACCAAGAACTTTCAGAGACTATATAAATGTTACGTTAAAATATCTGAATGTTAAGAATTGTATAGTCAGTATTGGAAATATAATATAGAAACGTATGCGGAACTAAAGTGTGGTGCATCACAGAAATATTCCGACAGCGTGTTTGTGGAAAAAAAAAATGGAAAGCTGGAACGCAAAAGAGCTGTTGATATTATAATTTCACCAGAAATAATTGACCAGCTTTGCCATTTAATTCTGTTTAAATTCACTAATAATTTAATAAACATGGAAAGAACCTGATACTTTTATGTCTTGTATTTTTGGACGTACACTTACAACAAGAACTCTTCGCTTGTTATCAGTTGAAAATGGATGAATTAAATGAAGAAAACCTAAAGAATGTCGACGAGGCTGAGTTTGAGGAGAAAACTGTTGCAGATGAAATTAAAGAAGAGCAAGAAGAAGATGAGGAGGCATTGCCACACTCTGAATTTCTTGACATCTTTGAGGAAGGACTGGCTCTGTTGGTGCAGGACCCTTTACTGTGCGACCTGCCAATTCAGGTCTACCATCAAATAACAATGAAGAGTTTGTTTTAATAGATTAATATTAAAACAAGCTACACTGAATGTATTAATTTATAAGTTCTAGAATTCTGAATCTTTTAAATGTTCAGGTCACATTGGAGGAGGTGAACTCTCAGGTGGCTTTGGAATATGGTCAAGCCATGACTGTTCGGGTTTGTAAGGCTGATGGAGAAGTCATGCGTGAGTTTTCTTGGGGTTATTTGGAATTGCTATACATTTATTGATTCTAACTGGAGCAAATCTCTTTGCAGCTATTGTGGTTGTGCAGTCTGCTACGGTTCTGGATCTCAAGAAGGCCATTCGCAGATATATGGAGCTGAAACAACAGCGAGAGGGGGGTGTCAAGCACATCAGCTGGTGAGACATGAAAAAAGCATAGGATGTGATTTTGGATATGCTTTTTCCCTCTTAATCTACTTTCTCTGTCAAGGAAATATGTGTGGAGGACATTTCATCTGGTCTTCAATGGGGAAAAATTAGAAGATGACAAAAGAAAGCTGAAGGAGTGAGTCCAAATAATCTGTTGCTTTTGTAGAAATGTGTTAACTTCTATTTATTTGGTGCGCAGTAGTTGCTTAAGATATGTTTTAATTGTGTTTCTCAGCTACGGGATCAGGAACAGAGATGAAGTGACGTTTTTGAAGAAACTGAGGAGGAAATGAATAGAAACAATTGGAAGTTCTTTTTAATTGGAGAAATTTGTAAATAATGGACATTTAAAGGAAATATTCACCCAAAAATGAAAAACTCATCTTCATTCCGTTCCAAATATTGTTCGCTGTTATTTTTCTGTGGAACAAACAAGGAAAACATTTGAATTAATTTTTTTTGATTTTCTGTGTGTAATAAATTTCGCTCATATAACTTTAGGAGATATGGAATGTATTGCACAAGCCATATGGGCTACTTTCACAGTGCTTTTTCGGCACGTGGCAGCTGTGGTCACCATAAACTCTGAGCAATGTTCTTTAAATAGACACTTTTTCTGTTTCACTGTCATACAAGCTTGGGATGTAATGAGTATGAGTAAATAATGACTTAATTTTTTAAGGTACGCTTATCCTGTGAAGATGGACACTTGTTGAAGCAATTATTCTATCTTAAATAGCTATTCTTAGAATACATTTTATAAAGGCTCTTTGTTCTCTGTCATATTTGCAAAGATGCAAATGTGTGATAGTCCTCCTTTTATGAAGATGCCTAGTTATTAACATGTATACATGGTACATCCACAAAACAGCTGATTCACTGGAAGTAAATGTCTCATGAAATGTTTTTAAAATCATATTTGTTTATTTTATGTTGCTTTTGTATTGATCAAAATAATTAAACTTGAACATGGTGAAAATGGGTTGTTTTCAAGAGTGCTATTTAATGTTTCTTTTTAAAATGCTTAAATATTATAGTCTCACCAGATTTGCCACAAAACTATAGATATTTGTAGTTTAAGACCCTTGTCACGATGTGAGTTAGTAGTAAAATACAGGCAAACCACACACTTTAAATATTATGGACATGTTCCTCATACTGTTCCACTACAGTATAACCAGCCTCTCTTTTTCCTTATTACTGCAATGTGAAGAGCGACTGAGCAGACACTGCAGCACACATGGGTAATTATTAAATATCTCTTTTTAAAATTTTGTTATTGCACTGGGGTTAAGTAGTATTTTTCATATCAGGAATAAACCATTGTATTAAACAGTTCTTCTTGACTGGACGTTCTAGAGCTATAAAGTTCTGTTGTGAAACTATCTTATCTATTTCAGAGTGGATGCTCTATGAAGGTTTGAGGCTTTTGGAGGTTTAAGTGAACCATCGTCAACTCACAACATGCCTGATGAACAGCTGATGAACATTTTTGATGAGCTGAACCGGCTGTCCTTTCGCAGACAGCAGCTGATTGACAAACGCAATATCCTGGCAATGCTCATCCAGTTCAAGCAAAACAATGGCCAGAATGAGCAACGTGAGTCCCATTAACTGGAACTACTTGATAACAGAAGCCAAATAAACAGTGAAAGACATTTAGAAATTATTCATAAAGAATTTGGTTATATATGCGGATATAGCGATTTCTCATTGTATAGTGTTACAATATGTAAGGAATAAACTGATGTTACACACATGAGATCTTGTGACCAACAGAGTATTCCAGAGAGACTGAAGAACTTACAGAAATTGATGAGCAGCTTAAAGATCTCACTAAAAAGAAGCTTGAACTGGAGAATTTGCAAGAAAGATCGGGAGGCAGTCATTTAATAGGTATGGCACTTTGATATCTTGAACCTCTGTATTTGTATTTGAAGGTGCAGTTCTTTTTTCATATGTCCATATATTCTTATAATTTCAGACACAACTGTTTCATCTATAGACAGTCCGCCACCTTTTCCAGGTTTGTAGGTTTATACACTATTTTCAGTGATGTGAGGTAAGATGTGATGTTTTTGAGACAACTACGCAAATACAAAATCTAACAGGACCAGAGCTTCCTGAAATCGGCTCATGTTTGTTTTTCTCAGCTCCGCAGGTGATTCTGGATGTTGAGCAACTTCCTCGACACTCAGCTCAGACGCAGTGTCCATTCTGTCGCCAGTATATAACCACAGACATCACAACCAAAGCTGGCAGTGCGGCCTATATTGTGTGTCTGATTTCCATTCTTTTTTGGTGAGTTGAACTGTCATCTGATATTTTACTTTATTTATTCTCATTTACGTCCACTATGACATGATTACTATTATGTCTTTCAATTAAGGGTTAAAAATGACATATTTGTGTTCTTGACTGTTTCTTGTGTAGTTGTATAGCTGGCTGCTGTGTCATCCCGTTCTGCATGAATGGATGCAAAGACGTCGTTCACAAGTGTCCAAAATGTCGGAGTCACATAAAAACATGCAAAAAGCTCTGAGGAGTGGAATATTTGAATCTCGTAATGTGAATTGAACTGAAAAGGTTGCTGGAATTGTTTCAGCCGGTGTCATCCTGAACGTATTACAGGGATAGTCCCCATGGAATTACCTGAATTGCGTTTCTTAAAGGATACGATGGCAATTTCTCACGGTTCGCTCTTTGTGGGGACTAAGTCAACTTTTCGTTTGCCTTATAACTTACCTTCAGAACTATCCATACTGAAAGAAAAATGTAAGACGTCTGAATCTTCTGTGAGATTTCAGTCTTTTGGTTTAAACTTAAAGAACATTCAATGCCAAATTTGAATTTTGGGTTGAAAATTTGCTAAAGCACTGAACACTTTCAGGTTGTGCAAGATTATAAAAAATGGAATCAAGATGCAATCAGGGTTTCTGCGGTTTTAAGAGGTTTTAAAATTCTTAAATCGCCCTTTTACAATTTAAGGCCTTAAAAAGGTCTTAAATCAGAGTAGAAAGTAAAGATACATTTACTTGAAATGAAGTGAGTTTATGCTTAAAACTAATAAATATCTGTAACAGTACGGTTTAATTAAGCTGATTTTTCGGATCCTATTGGCAGATATTTAGGGGCCAATCACCGAAGGTGTGTAGATACCTGTTGTATCTGTTAGTGTTTTTCTTCTCGCTCTTGAGTCTATGGCAGCCCATAGAACCATATGGTAAAAAGTTGTGAATTTATTTTTTTTTGTAAAATTAAAAAGTAATGGAGATCAGTTGGACACTTGTACTTTCAAACTTTGAAGTATTATTAATACAAGCCATTCTTTGCTACTTAGACACTTTGAAAACATTGTGTTCCCTTCAATTTATTCCTTAAAAGTTTCTTTACTTGGTCTTAAAGTCTTAAATTTATCTTTATAAAATCTGCAGTACTTTGTCACCAAATGCCTGATTCTGCTTGTGTGTAGTAGAGCATGAGTTCTTCAGCTGTTCTAAATTATATTATGTTGTATTTATCTTCTTTTGTAGGTTATGTTAGGTTAAAAATATTGTCTTTGGTAAACTGTCAAATGTTAACCTATTTATTGTGTTGTACGTGTTACTAAATAAGGTTATGTGGGGCCTTCCAAAGGACAGAGCCAAGTAATTTCAATGGTTTCAAATACAGAAACATTTTAATGATAAAAGGCTGTATATACAATAAAGATATGTACAAAGATAACCTCAAAACATTATTTACAGTTGCACAAATACATTTGTATAAAATGTATTTTGTAAAAATATATACACTGTGCAAAATATGAGGCAAACAATCTACATTGCACTTCAAAGGGTCAGTAAGATTTCAAATATCTTTTTTCCTCTTGATAACAGAGCATTTACTCTGATGGACACGCTGGTACACAACCCCTAATAGTCTTTACAGGTTCATCTGAGGTCTTATGATAGGAGTTTACTTTACCGCAGATCTTTTTTCACACTAAAAAAAATACATATAGAGCCATAAAATGTGTGATAAAAATGTGAGAACTGCATAAATGCAGTAAAATGGTACGTTTACAAAATTAAAAGCTTTGGGTCTCTGACAGAGACAGAACTATGGTATCCCTTTAGAAATTACATTTCTAAATATAGAAATACATTCTTTCATTTTGACAACATGTTTGGATAAGGAACTGATTGTCAATGATTTCAGTCCAAGGTCAAGTAAGTGCACTATTTGGCATGTTTAGCATATTTTCACAGAGTGTCTAAAGAGAAATCTGCTATTACATCTGCCAAACACTAAAGAAAAACATTTCATCGTGATACATCTAATGGGAGTGGTGATAAGAAATTCTTTCAGTTGTCTGTTTCAAAACTTTCCAGCAGATGTCGCTACATTGTCACATTTTATAGAAAAATCATCTAAAACTAATTCATTCTTACAAATAACTGAGGAGGTGAGGTTTAGGTACATTAACAAAGGCAAATTACCAGCCAGTTACATGTATTTCAGTGGTTATGAAGAAAAGCAGCTCAAATTCTGGGAAATATAGTGAATTTGGGCTTCAGCAGTTAAGTCCAAAACAAACATCTACTGTACTGCAGTAAAGAGTCTGACCAATCAAACCGCAGCTGCTCTCTGATGTCATTCTGATCTGAATATGAAAATTTCACTGGTCCTGTTTAGTGTTGTTTCCCTGGTCAAGACACGCAACAGTGGCAGTTCAGACTGTTAGAGGTGAACCCTGTTCACTCTATCTCTACTCTTTTGATAGGGATAATAATGGCCCCTAGTCAGGTGTTTGTGTGCCTCTCTCCCTCCCTCTGTTTGGCCCCAATGCTGGGTTTGGTAAACAAACTCGCTCTGACCTTTCCCAGTCTATGCACTGGATGATTTCGAATGTTTAGAAATTAAATGTTATTATTTAGCTGCCACAATTTGGAGTACCCTAATGCAACAGTTAACAGCTCATTGACCATGACAGTTGGTAGTGAATGTAAATGAGCCACTAAACAGGTTCCTTCGATGAAGGTGACATCACATTTGTAACATTTACCATGGCACAATGTTTCCATCACAAATGTCTGACATTTGCAAACTTTGTAGTTAAAAGGATATTTCACCCCAAAATTATAAGTCTGTCATTATGTTGTTCCAAACTCATATGGCTTTTTTCTTTCTTCAACAGAACACAAAAGAAGATATTCTGAAGAATGTTTCAGTTGTTTGTGTCAATACCATAAAGTCAATGGGGTACAAAACTTTCAAGCTCCAAAATGGACATTAAGGTAGCATGAAATGAATCCATATGAATCATTTTGTATGATATTTTAAATCCATATGAATCATTTTGTATGATATTTTAAACCTTTATGTTGATTGGGCAAATGATGTGCCACATTCAGTGAGGTTTGACATTTAAAGTGTTGATTAAATTCAAGTCTTTTGTATTGTGACATATCTGAGTGTAACATGTTATTGAAAAAGAAGAAATGTATGGGTTCCTGATAAAAATAACTAAATTATGGTCAATTAAAAAAAAGTTCTTGAAGCCAAATTGAACTCTTTAAAGTCTCTGTATGCACTGCTGAATGTTTTGGTGTGGTTTGAGAGTGAATAAAGACTTGGAGTGAATAAAGTTTGATCTGTTTATCATAGAAAGTGATTGTGCTGCTCCAGAAGGCTTTGAATATACCAGTCAAGTCATATGGATTAATTTTATGCTACTTTTATGTCCTTTTTGGAGACTGAAAGTTTTGGACCCCAGTGACTTTTTATGGAGAAAAACAGCTGAACAAGCTTCAAAACATTTTCTTTTGAGTTCAGAAAGAAAGAAAGATAGAAGATTGGAATGAAAACAATTCTTTTTGAAAGAACTATCCCTTTAAATTCAAAAACTACAGAGTTTCTGGACAACGTAAATAGCAAAGGCACAATGATTGTACGTACCATCCTTACTTTCCCCAAAATATATGATATAAATTTAAAATATGTTGTTTTTTTTTAAAGAAACTATACTTATCAGAATCTAAAAAACAACATTCTAACACTCTATATAATATAGGCCAGCAGTTTCAAAGGCTGCTTCAAAATATGAAAAGCAGCAGCTCACTGCCTAAATATACAGGTGAAAAAAAGTGTCTCTACATTCTTCTTCTGCCTTGAAAGAGGTGTTGGTGACAATAACAGCACACAAACCTGTATATATAGGCGCAACTGAGAAAAGCTGATGCTACACTATCAGTGGTTTGCACACAGATCCTCGGAACCCAAGAAGTCTGAACAACCGCAGATCTTTTCAGAACGTCTCCAATCCTCATCCCTTTGTGAGCTCAGTCCCAGTGTAACTGTAAATCAGCGGAGTCCAAAAAATCAGATGAAAAGACTGCAGTCGGTGAGGAGATACCAGCAGGACCTGGAAGCGTAAGGTCCAACCACTCCATGTTGTCGAGGCCTGCGTCTTGCAGAGGGAGGGCAGAAGGCGGAGTGTCAGTGAAGGTCAGATCTGAAGTGTCCATCGGGGAGTGGGGCCGCTCCAGCAGCTGGTTTTTAAGCTCCTCCATCAGTCTCAGGGTCCGTGGCTCAGCGTCCTCCAGCAGGGCCTCCAACTGGTTATTGGAGGCCAGGGCTACCATGTTGGGTGGAGGCGCTTGGGTTTGGTTGGACGTGCGGGCAATGTGTATCTGCGGGGGAGGACGAGACAGCACTGTGTTGATGGGCAGGGTGGTGATGTTTGCGGTCACTGGAAGAAGTTTGTCCAGAGAAGGATCCTGCCTGGATAGAGGGGATATTTCTGGGAAACAAAGAAAATGGTTTAGTTACACAAATCTATCGCAGCTGAAATCAAAAGACCTGTTTTGACTTTTCTCACCTCCACTCTCGATCAAAATTTCAAACAAATCGTCCATGTGCTGACTGGTAGCAGTGGGAACCTTTATAGAAGATTACAAGGTATTAAGACAACAGTAAAGTGTTCAAAATAGACTACAGAGTATGCAATATTAGCCCTTCAAATGGAGTTGGAAATATTGTAATTTTGAATTCTGAGCAGTATTTATGAGTGGGAAAGTCTGTTAACCTAAATCCCAGAGCATCCTTCAGTTTCTATGCGTATGCCAGGGTATGAGTATAGTATATGTGACAAATTTCATCATCAGGATATTTTCTAATGGCGTAATCTGTATTCTTGCACTAATTTATCTGTCCACAAGGTGGCACCACTATTGTTTCATATTTCAAACAGAAACGGCAGAGACAAAACCATAACAACAAACTACTAGAGACAGTAACAACAAAAGACACAGCCGTTGATGACCGGGTTAAGAAATACCCGCAACTCTAGTTTAAACGAGTACAAAGACATTTTTTTTTTTTTTTTATCAGTTATGACTTCTGGAGAGAAATATTGCAGACATTAGACAAAGATGAAACTGTCACTTTTTTGTTGCCACACACTAATCAACCCTGTTGAAAAAACAGCATATGCGGGTTTGGTATGTTTTGAAGCATGGTAGCTGGTTTGAGCTGGTCTTTAGTTGGTCATGAGCTGGTTCAAGCTGGTCTAGTTGCTCAGGACCAGCTGAAGAGCAGCTGATAACCAGCTCAGGACCAGCTTAAACCAGCTCATGACCAACTAAGGACCAGCTTAAACCAGCTACCATACTTCAAAACATACCTAGCCAGCATATACTGTTTTTTTCAACAGGGAAGTGGTGCATACTTTGAAAGGCTATGTGTTCAGCTGTCAAAATTGAAGTATACTTTGGGCCTAATTTTAAATTACCTGCATTGTGGCTTGTAGACCTCTGGTCTGTTTGACGGCCTCCTCATAACGGGGTGGGTCTTTGCTCTTTGGGCTGCGGTGATTGGGGAACGTAGATGGCTGAAGGATATAGTTGAGCTGACAGGGCGAGGGAGGCTGAACAAAACATATAACTTATAAACTGTGTAACAGGGATTACTAGACAAAGACAGAGTTCTAGAGTACTAGACAAATGAAGAGTATAGAAGTGGATTTTGGCCTACAATATACTATATGCATGCAGTTTGTTCTAAGTGTTTACCAAGGTATTACTATACTATTGTAAAGCTGTTTTGAGTGGTTGTTAACATTTTACTAAGTTGCAAGAGTGGATTTGTTGTACATACTTGACATGTTAGTGGGGGCATTCAAATGTCTGTGCCATTAAACCAGATTTTATGATAGTTAGCTAACAAGTTGAGTTGAAGAAGTTGAAGACTGTTTACTCTCCCACTGTGTAAAAAGTTTAATACCTGATATAGCACCCCTTGTAGCAAAACTGAGAAAGCAACGTGTGCTTGTTTTGCATTACGAGTTCTAAACCATTTTTTGAGCACATCAACACTTGAGTGCATCAATGCATTTGTGTTCATGTACTTGCATATGCTGAGTATTTTTCTGGATGTAACAGAGCGGTCAGTTTGTCTTACTTTGTTAGTAAGTCCATTTGTGTGTCTGGGCGAGTTGTTGAGGAAGCACTGGGGCATGTCTGCCATGGGCTGGTTCTGGTTCTGCCTGTACTCAAACCCAGAAGACGAGCTTCCACACATGGGTAAAGCCTGCAAACACATACAGCAGGAGGCAGTTTTAGGCCCAGTATGTTGTGTGAGTAAGAAAATCTGCGTATATCAGTGTGTAAACACAGGCCTCTTGTTCTCGAACCAACTCTCTGTCTTAGTGATAAGTGCTCGTTCTGATTTTCTCTGTACTCTCTACTTCTGTCACCTATTTAGTCAGGTCTGCGTTTGATGTTGTCGAGAGGGTAATGTATCACCTGAACTCAACTGCTATTGCCAGGGCAACATCAGAGATAAGCACAGAACACATTGCAGGCCTCAGAAAGGCTTTCCATTTCAACCTACGTGCCAAATCAGAGAGAAATGTGTCTGGGCCTTGTCATCACAATAGTGAGCTGAACTGGATTTATGAAGTGCGGGAACATTAAAAGCAAGAGTAAAGGTTGAGATCTACAAGCAGCCTAAAGTATACATGCATAACACAACTCAGATCATATGGTGTATTACTTTCTAACTATTGTATTAATGTTTTTATTTTACTGCAAATTAAAATATCATTATTTGTGATTTGTGGTGTCCTTTCAATTAGAATTGTGCATAATGGATATTGTAATTACCTTGTATGTCTAAAGTAGCTCATATAATTAGTGTCAGTGGTGACTGGGCCAAAAAGTTGACTATAGCCAATGGCCAATTAGCACATATGTTCTGAGCCAGCTTGAGAGGAAATTACTCTCCATACCAGTAGATGTCAGTAATCTGTATTAGTCATTCCAAAAGGGAAACCACAAGAGCTAGGATTGTTTACAAACTGTATACAAAGCCTCCTGTTTGCTTGTTTTCATCACTTCTGTTTTTCTTCTTGTTCGCTAAAGCCGGGTTCACACTGCACGATTTTCAAAGTCGTCAGATAGTTGTTGGTGTGTGCAACAATAATTTTCAATAGGAAGAATCACCGACAACTCTGCTTTGTCTACAAACTACTTTTCACAACCCAAATACACACGAGAATTAATAAGGGAAACAATGTAAGATCAAACGAGAGACAGGCGTTCTCGCACAAGCATGGATTTATTTCTGTCAAAAAATGGTAGCCTGCAAAAGGCCTGCAAACCTAAGTCGTCTGTACACTGATATACAGTGAAAAATAAAAAAAGAAGTATATGAAGAAGAGAATAGTTGCTTGCTGATGTTGCCTTGCAGGTCTATTATGACTCCTCCCCCTGAATTTTCCCTTGCCCTGTATTCTGCTCTCTCATTGGCTGTAGGTTATCGCCAATGTCATTTCCAGTCAAAACACATTTCGAACAAATATTTAGCATGGCAAATATCTCCTGGGCATTTGAAATGCATTGACGGTTCTCTCAGATCACGTCTTTGATAACACAAACTACGTGACTGTCGCTCACATGAATGAACACTGATTTGCCTTTGATTTTGGGCATTTGTCGATGATTTCCACAAAATCTGGGCTAAAATCGTGCAGTGTGAACCCAGCATAAGATAAACAACCAATCTTAATGGTCTCTCACTAATAAACTATGCTGTAAATTCAACATGCTCACTTGGCCAAAAAGCTGCTCAATGACAGCCGGACATTGGCCGATTAGCGACAGTTGGCTTGGTGCATCACGGTCTTTACCAAGCAGTTGTTAGGGTGTTCATGGTGGTTGCAAAGACGTTGCTACAGTATTGCTTAGGTGTTTTTGAGTGTTTGATAGTGCGCTACAATGCAGTTGGTAGGGTGTTCTGCATTTGTGTTACGAATGAAAAGGTTAAGCACTGAAATCGGTTCAGCTTGATGGTGGAAAAGCAGCTTATGATAACTGTCTCTAGCCATGGATCAGGAGCCCTGTTCAATGTCTACAAGATATATTTTTCACCCGTTTGATCATTTGCTTGATATAAATTGCACAGAAGCGGTTTGCTCACTTGAGGTGGAGATGGAGTCTGATTTGAATGCTGTTGTAACAATGTGTTGTTGGACGTCTGTGTTTGCAGAAATGGTGTTTGTATGATGCTTTGAGCCAAACTGGGCATTGCTGGTTGGAGAACAGTCTGCACCTGCAAAAAGTATAGAGAAAAATTCCAAATAAGATATTGTAATTTTATACATTTTCCTCACTGCAAATAGAACTGGCATACATGAATGTTAAGAGACCTGTGTGCTGATGGGGTTGTTGGGCAGGCTGATGGGCAGCAGGATTTGTGCGGCAGGCTGAGTGTTGATCAGTGTCTGCTGATGCAGCACTTGAGGGACTTGCTGGGTGTTGATATAGAACTGCTGGACTGGGGTGTGGTGCTGCTGGGCATGTGGCTCTTCCTGTTTCACACCTGTAGTTTGCGGCAGGGGATTCTGCTTGGAGTTGCAGCTCGGGGAGGCTCCATTCTCCTCTTTGACCTGGACTGATGGATTGGTTTCAGGCTGCTGCCCTCCGCCCTGCTGACTCCTCTTCTCCACCTCCAGCTGCATCTTCAGCTCCTCCACCAGCCGCTGCTCCTGCTCCAGTTTACGCATGAGTTCCTCAATCTGACGCTCCTTCTCGTGAAGGCGCTGGTCTTTTTCGGACACCTTGACGTCCATGGTCATTTCTTCAGGTGGGGGTTTGAAGGGTGAGATGCCTGTTGGCGGACGGGATGGAGACAACGTGCATAGAGCTTTGGTGGGACTGTCTCTGCTGTCCTCCATACTCATATTGGAGGCCTCAGGAGAAACGGGTGGAGTTGTGCTCATTCTGTCAGGGTGCAGAGAAGCTTTGGAGATGTTTGTATCCATGGTTGTAGCAGATTGAGAGCTCTCCTGGTGGGCCTTAAGCCTTTCGATGAGATCCGTCTTGGTGCCAGACACAGGAAGTCCTCTCAATTTCAACTCCATCTTAAGCTCAGCCACCTAGAGGTTCAAAGAACAGCTGTACTTCTGCATACTTATGTATTTGAGGAGCAGGAAATAAATGAGCTTATTACACACCTTCATCTCATCTAGGTTGGTAGGCAGAGACCCGGTTTTACGACCAGTCACAGTGTTGTTGGGACGTGAAGGAGCCGCACTGGGCAGAGATACCACAATGGGAGCAGGAAGATTCGGGCTGGTGCTCAGTGTGATGTTGGGGCAGCTGTTCTGACTCTCAGCTACTGGCCTGTAGAGGATGAGGGATTTTAAATGCAATGGGAACTTCCAGTTCCTTCATCATTCACAATAAACAGTCTTTCTACACAATAGAAGCAGAGGTACAGTATATCTTGCGGCAACAGAAGCCAAAATGGAAAATAATTTGAGGAACTGACGTACTACAGCTGGGGTGGTGACTGGTCTGTTAAACAAGATTAATAGGTGAAACCATTATTTAAAGGCTCTCGCTCATAGCACACAATGCTCAAATTCTTTTCTGAGTTACATACTTCTGCTGCAAAGCAATCAGGCTCACAGTAAATCCTTTTAGTGTCAGAGCTGAAACTGATATAATCACAATCATATGCAACTACACTGATCCATAACCAATTATTAAACTGAACTGACATTACGCAAGGGGAACTAGCATTCTGTTTTTATGCCAGTGCTCCCCAAGGCATTGAACTCTATGAAGTGAAGTGCCAAACTACAGCGCTACTGTAGCAAGTTGATGCACATCACTTTTTATGGACAATCCGCACAATGTACATATAAAAAGTCCTAATGTAATTTTTGTATATACTGGAAAAATATATAGTGTTCCATCCCCTGCTCAATATTCTCCTCCAAAATAATGTGCAAATTGAAGGCTATACAAAACAAAAATAAAAGTATAATTGTAAGCTTTGCTATACATTAATGCACACAAAAATTATCCTAAAGACAAACAGTTTAAATCACTAAATAATAATATTAATAACACAGGATGTATGATTCTGCAAGAACACACATATTCATTCTTATGAATATATTACTGTCATTTATTTATTTTATGAATATAATAGACTTCTCATGTCTCTCATAACAATTGTGTTATATGTTAAATGTATGATTTCAATTAAGAATGTTCTAATTAAAATCAATTTAAAGCTGAATAATGTCCAATTTTTTTTGTTATAATATTTTAGTCAAAATTATATTATCAGTCTACTCGATGTGTATGCAAGACATTTTGCAAAATGCAAATCCTCAATTTGTAACATTTACAACTAAAAATGCGGGCGTAAAATATAAGTTATGTATTAGAGAAAAATGGACAAGCTTGAGCGGTCCACTTTTCTTGCAGCAAAGCATTTTTTCTTCAGAAATGTGTTTTTCATTAATGTAAAATTACATCACTGACAGAGTTTACCAAATAATCAGTAATTAAATTTGTTCCTGTTTATCCAGATTCAAACAACATGTTATGACATTGAAAGAATAATCAACATTTTATACTCATGTTGTATCATTCTATTATATAATATGTGAATAATTAAACAAAATTGGTTGCGAAAAATGCTTTTCATGTTGAGGTTATAGTGACACAAGGTGCTTATGCTAAGGGAAAGTTTTTAAGTTGGAAACTTTTTCAGAAGTGTGACATACTTGAGTGGTGCTGGTAATATGGCCTGGTAATTGTAATGCTGTTGCTGTTGGCTGAGAATCTGGAGCTGTAGGAACTGCTGCTGTTGTTGAAGCAGCCTGGCATATGCCGAGTCCATCGGGGCTTCATTGGGTTCCTGCTTCTGGTCGGGTGGGATGTACTGGTGATACTTGAGCTTCTTAATTCGCGGTTTGGGTTCTTTACTCTTCTTGCTTCGGCTCTTGTCACTGGACTGTTTGGGCTGGCTTTGCTGCATGGAAACAAGGGCAGAAGAACTGAACAAAAGGTATCACCTGAAATCCCACAGTCAACACCCTTGCACTTTGGCAAGTCTATTTGCATTGTGATTTCCCATAATGTTTCAACTAGCCAGTTCTGTTGCTAACAGAGATGTCAGCACTCTGAGAATATAGAAGCTAAGAGATTTGTGAGCAAAATCGCAAGTTTGTAACCGCTGTGAATAGGTGGGACTTGTATGAACATCTACCTAAAATCACAGGAAGAGGAAACAGGATGTGTGGAGGGGACATGACCTTCATTGTTCCTAAAGGTTGAGTCACAGGATACACATGAAAATGGTTTGGCTTGTGAGGAAGGGAGCTGAAAGTCATCAGGATGTAATAACACACCATTTCAAGCTGGCTTATGTGTGAGCAGGTTCCCGAAGCACCACTGGGAGAGGGGGTCAGCAGTGACCCTCTGTCATGGAGTAAATATGCGGAGTATGCTTTGAAGGCATGGATTATGATAAATGCACAAGTTAGTGCCTGACTCCTGTTTCTATGTCCCCAGCTTCAGTTTGTTCTTCTCTGCATTATGAGTGTGAATGTTTCATTTAACCTCCAGCTGAAGACAGAAGACGGCTGCTAGCTCTTCTAGCTCTGCATCTGCTGCTCTTCTGAAACTGATTTGGCCTAAGGTACCTTTGACAAGTTGTTCTAAACAAGCTTTTTAGTGTGACAAACAACAGCTCTACTGCTCTCCTGTCTTTACGCTATCCTTTTTATTAAAGATTTAAACTACTGTTCAAATCAGTATAATTTTTTTTTTAAAGATATTAATACTTTTATTTAGCAAGGGTGCGTTAAATTGATCAAAATTGATAAACTGAAGACTGGAGTAATGATGCTGAAAATTCACAGGCATAAATTACATTTAAAATACATTCAAATATAAACAACTTATTTAAAGCTGTAATAATAAATAAATTATATTACTATTTTTACTGTATTTTGGATCAAATACATGCAGTCTTGGTGAGCATTACAGATGTCTTTCAAAAACAAACAAAAAAAATCTTACCGACCCCAAATTTTTGAATGTTAGTGTATATAATGTTCTTCTTCCTGTAGGCAATAACTCTTTGGCATCAGTTTTTTAATCTATCTTTGGCTTAATTTTTCAGTTAATGTCTGACTGTGATAACAGCATTATCAATTTATTACCTCTTACTCTTTCAGTTTCAGACAGTGTGGTATATTATTTAGCTGGAGTTGCTATTGTGAAATTAGCCAGTAACTCTGTGAGTCACTGACCCTTATCTCAGAAATAAACATCGGCAGGAAATGACATCATGGTGGTTAGGACACATGATTTACCTTCACGAGGGTGGGTCCAGGCTTTGTGGCAGCAGCAGCAGTGACTGTCTGAGTGGAAGTCATTACTCGACCATCTTCTACTGATGTTCTGTTCAGGAAGTCTGAACTCTGAGTTGTAGGTGGACACAATTGATAAAAAGAGATTAAAAGCCATATGGCCATAAGAAAAGGACAGAGACGTATAAATAACCAGAAACACAAGGCTGATGTCTGGATAATTTGTAGAGAAAACAGACACAACTTAGTTCTTCTGGAGAGCTTCATACTTCATATGCTTTAATGAAAGCATTCTCTATCAGACCTTTTTATCATAAGCTAACTGTAAATATTAGAACTGAATATTTCTGAACTGGTTATCAGTCTGGATGTGAGTCTAGGGATTGTTATGACGCTGACCTGGATTTTGGAGCCAGTCGGAGGTGATACAGATGATGGATCAGGCAGTCTGGCTTCTACAGGAGAAGATGCAGAGCCTTGAGACTCATGACTAGCTGGCTGCTCTGGAGACAGAGTTTCACTGCTGTCCTCATTGAAGTTATAAACATCCAGTCCTCCAACTGCAGTGTCAAACAAAACAAAACAAAACTATTTAGTAATTGACATTTAATTTCCTTGGCAATTCCAGTAAATTTGATGATTAAGCATGAAAATAATACAATATTTCATTGTTTTTACCAATGTCAACAGGCAGAATGTTCTTCTCTACCAGTTCCATTGGACCAGGCCTCTGTGCAATCTTCTCATTGAGGTCATCTGCTAGACGTGCCCTTTTTAGTTTCATCTGAGTGGCTTGCAAAGAAGGCTCTGCATGGGTTTCTGAAATACATTAACAACTTTACACCATACTAAAGATGTGTGATAAATTAAGTATCCAAGAAGTGAAACAAAAGACTGACAATGCTCTTAAAAGCTAAAAATCACAACAGTTTGGTCAGGTGCGTACCTTGTAAAATGTGCATACGAACAAGTTCAGCACGGTCAGGTCTGCTGCGGATCTTATGCTTAAGGAAATTCTCAGTCTGTATATGGTGAAAATGCAATATATATGAATTAAGAAAATAACTTAAGATTTTTCCATAACCTTGCATTATTAAACCTGTGTAAAGGCCAGTTCACTAATAAATAATGCAAAGTGTAGGAATATTTCTGAGCATTTGAGTCTTACCCTTGCTCTCTCCAGACTTCTGACCTGCCCGTGAAAAGCTGCAGGTGTCTTCAGCGCTGGAAACAAAAACATATTCATAGCCTCCATTTAAAAACAAGAAGTCAAATGACATTAATATCCCATTATATAATACATCACATTTACATGGCGCAAAGCTTTTTGCTGTATTTTTAATATTTAAATAGTTTACATTTTTTTTGACTGGAAGACCAAAATATTTATTACAAATATTTCATGTTTTCATAAACAAATACTGTACATCAAAGAAATATTTCTGCTATGAGTATTTCAGTGGGTGTTGAGCTGGCATCTACACCCATGGTCAACAGGAAATGAGCACACTGACACAGTCGCTGTGGCTTGATTAGTGAAGACATTAGTTGCTCACCCTGATTAGTCGTATATCACTAACCAAGAGTGGCCTCTTAAATAGTCTGCTGCGCTTACAACACTTTCAGGAAAGGTATAATCCTGACATTAATATGATTATAGAATGCAAGAACTGGTCTTTGTGGGAGAATCTGAGCCATTATGCATTGACTAAAGCCCGAGAGGTAACCACAGATCTTGCTGAGCAAAAGTGCAGGCCCAGTCGCTGACTCACTCTTGTTACTCTTGGAGCTTGGACCATGACGTTAGGGGCCTTATACAGACGGCAAGCACTGAGAGAGCAGGACAGCTCCCGCTGTTCCAGACAGACATCAGTCACACCATTGTTCTATCTCTCCTTCCTTATCAGTTTGTATCCTCAACAGACGCTTTCTTTTATTAGAACTGCTCTCCTTACCGACATGCATACCTTACTCCATCCCCCCGCCGTCAAAAGGGTAATCTACAAAAAACTGTGTCTGGAGGTAAATGTGTTCTACTTTATGAAGAATAAGTACAGTGTGTGTGCAGAGCTTAGGTGATAATGTGAGCAGCAGTTTGTTAATGATGCTGGATTAGGAGTTAAAATAACAAGGAAGTAGATCATTTGACTAATATATATTTTTTGGTTTCAATGGATTGTTTCATGAAAGTCCACTGCATGTCGGCTGAATTTGTCTAAACATTAATAGATGACATTTCAGCGTTATGTTTCCATGAAGCATGCATACTCACGTGGCATGATTCCCTGGTCTGCGAGCTGCTCGCGTGTGCGCCTCTGCTGTAGTCTTAACTGAAGCACTGTGGAGGAAGCAAAAACAGAAAAATGTAACTTCGTTTTTTTTACTTTTAAAGGGTTAGTTCACCCAAAAACGAAAATTCTGTCATTAATTGCTGACTCTTATGTCGTTCCAAACCCGTAAGACCTTTGTTCATCTTCTAAACACAAATTAAGATATTTTTGGTGAAATCCGAGAGCTTTCTGACCCTCCATAGACAGCAACACAACTACCACGATCAAGGCACAGAAAGGTAGTAAGGACATCGTTAAAATAGTCCATGTGACATCAGTGGTTAAACCTTAATTGTATGAAGCTACAAGAATACTTTTTGTGAGCAAATAACTGTTCAACACGCATTCACAACAGTACCACAATGCATCATGATACTGTCGTGAAAGCATGTCGACTGACACGGCAGAGAAGAAATTGTTGAATAAAGTTATTTTTGTTTCCTTTTGCACAAATAGTATTCTTGTAGTGTCATAAAATTACGGTTGTAAAATTAACGATGTCCTTACTACCTTTCTGGGCCTTGATCGTGGTAGTTGTGTTGCTGTCTATGGAGGGTCAGAAAGCTCTCGGATTTCACCAAAATTATCTTAATTTGTGTTCAGAAGATGAACAAAGGTCTTACGGGTTTGGAACGACATAAGAGTCAGCAATTAACGACAGAATTTTCATTTTTGGGTGAACTACCCCTTTAACTAAAACCCATAAAAAACTGAATCAAAATATAAAAAACTAAAAATGAATTTTATTTCAGCTAGTTACCAAGATTTCTTATTATCATTAGGTTAACTTGATGTGCTTGAATAACTAAAACTGAAATTGAAATAAAAATTACTAAAAAAAAAAGACTTTTTTAAAAACAAAAATGAATAAAAATGACAAAAACAACAAATTAAAAATTTTACAAATTAAAATGTAAACAGAAAACAAATAAAAACTAATTCAAAATAATAATAAATGCTATAATATAGTATCTCAATGATACTAAAATGATAGTGCTGAAAAATTAGATTTTTCCACCTCAGGTTCATAGTTTCAGGGCTGTAAGCAACATATACACTGGGGTATTACCATAATAATAATAATAATAATAATAATAATAAACCATAATAGTAATAATAATAATAATAATAATAATAAAGAACAATAAAGAATAAGAAAGAAAGAAAGAAAGAAAGAAAGAAAGAAAGAAAGAAAGAAAGAAAGAAAGAAAGAAAGAAAGAAAGAAAGGAGTTTTTTTCCCCTCGAAAGGCCAAATCTTAATGTGTTGTATTGAGTTATTTATTCTCAAAGCATTACATTAGTTCAACACCTTTGTAGATGTGGAAATCAAAATTTGGATAGGTATGCATAATTTGAATAGTGAAAAAAGTTAATAGTGGTAATATTGCTCAGTTTAGGTGTTTCTGGTAATAAATCATATTAGAACCTAATACTTAATAAATAATCCACAACATTTTATCTTTCATCCAAAATGTTTCGGGGTTGAAGGTCAACCCAAAATTTATACTCGAAATTAAATGTAGTAAAAGTATGAACCAAATCAAAATCTCAACAGATTTGACCTCAAAAGCAAACATACAACAGAATGTGGTTTATAAGAGAGATCAACAACAGTACGACGTCCAAAGCACAAAATAATAAACACCGCAATGGTCTTATCAACTTCTCGAGGTGATGTCATCTGAACTCTTGGCTTTGGATTTGCTGCCCATAAAAAGCGAGATGCAAGGTGTTAAGCTTTGGATGAGGAGGCACTGGTGCATTAACAACCAAGAACATCAAAAAGACAAGCGAAAAGCTGAAATGCGGGCCGTTATGCACAGCCTACGACATACACCCTGAATGCTATTTCACCATTCTAACAAGACGGCTCAGTTTATACATTTCAAAACACACAAACGTAGGCATGTTGGTTCAAGAGAATAACACCACTCCTCTGCAAAACACTTAAAGAGGAGGATGGCAGTTGATCGTGACAAATGGGACAGCAGAGCGTGGAACATGCCCAGCAGACCCCCGCTTCCACCCGTCGTTGGCACTGGGATCACAGAGCCAATCTGATTGGATGCAGAATGAGGCCTAGCACACCCAGTTCTGCCGAAATCCCAGGAGAGCGACCACTCTGTCTGACTCACCCCTGCTTAAATAAACCCAGCTGTTGTGAGAACAAGGCCTGGGAAACAGAAGAGCTTGGAAATGGCATTGGGGGGGTACGTTGAACACATACATTCTGCATCACAGCTGAATAAAGAGTGCACAGACTGAAGGAGGGGACTGAGTGCCTCTTCTAAAAAACCCCCCCAACAGCCTGGAACACTCAGTCCCGAATCGTGTTTTCCATTATTATCTGCACCAGGAGGTTTCAATATTAAAGCGGTTATCCATTACAAATCAAGATCCGTGCCACCACCAAGTGGCTTTTTCAAAACAATGTGCCCAGTGAAGCTTGATGGAAGAGTAATACCATAATCATCTTCACGTCAGTACGCCGGTACATGACATGCCTGCAGTCTTCCCAGTGTTTGTTGAGCTGATGTCATCCCTGATGTTCTCTGCTGAACCCTGACTGACCTGTATGTGGCTCCAGGCCTCTCTTTCGAACTGTACAATAAACAAAAGGCAGCTTAGATCCTTGTCTGTCTCACTTCTCTAAAACCCTCTAAGATTCAGTTTAAATCTAAAACCAAGCCTAAAGTAGTCATATTTATCACTGTTCGGCATTTTGTGGGGGTGAAATCAAGTCATTTCAATAGGAATCCATGTGGAGCAAAAATTTCCCCACACAAATGTTGCAATTGGTTCAAGTTAGTCAAATTCATCCGCTTGGTTTGTGACTTCTGTGTGAGCTTCATTGACAATAAACAATGGACCTTTTCGCTCTCAAAACTTTGCTAATATGACCGCACCTTAACGCAACTAGACGCACTTGTAAATTAAATGAATGGGCTGTGTTATGGCTACAAAGCTTGTTAATGTTGACTAAACTGAAGCTGTTTAAGAAACACTCTGACTCTGACATTGACATGGACTGTGTTGACAATACTGTTGCAAAAAATATTTCAGCAGCTCGACAGATGAGTGTATCTTCGTGGGTGCGTGCAGATCTCCGGAGAACTGTAGAGACTGTATGTTGGCTCAGGTTTGAGATCTGATAAATGAATTTGGTTTATGGTTCACTGATGGGAACCATCCTAACAACCAATAACTCACTTGAAACTCTCTCAAGTGAAGCTATATATTAATAACAGTGATAGCTGCAAAGATATCGTCATGCACTTGAAAGTTGTATTGTTAAGAAACCTGTGAAGAGGTGTTACTCCCTTTAGGCATTAAAAGCAGATAAACTTCCTGAACAGGCACGGTTAGCCAGCTAAATGATTAACTGAATGGTGAGGTAATGTTTGGGTGCGAGTTTGAATGAAAACATAGCTGTTAATACAAAAAAAATATATAAATAAATAAATAAATAAATAAATTAAAATTTAAAAAAAAAAAAAATTATATATATATATATATATATATATATATATATATATATATATATAGATAGATAGATAGATAGATAGATAGATAGATATAGATATAATGAAACCATTATCAGACAGCTAAAAAAACAAAACAAAAAAAAAAAAACAACTACCCTCACCATAACCAAACCTTTAGTCACTTTTTTCATCTGATCACACATCTCATTTGATACGACAACATTTTTATCCACTCCAGATCTTCTCAACGTGTTCCAGTAATAATTACCAGATGCCTCATTCTGTGTCTTTCACTCATGTTTAGCATCAACTTCCACATTTTAATTCATGCTGACATGGAATTTTAAAAAGATTTCAAACTATTTGCATTTACCCCTGCAGACACTCAAGGTCTCCACTTCAAGACAGGCCATGGAGCGGAGAGACGGATCGGAGAGCTGCCGTGTCTGGAGTCCCATGGATTGCTGTGGGAAATGAGGACCGAGGCAAAACGGCGAGATCTGGCAGGAAAATCCCCAGCGTGTTGTTCGATTCCAGACCGTTCCGACAAGTTCCTTCACCGGTTCTGTCTCTAGACTGCTTGTGTGAGTGTTTGTGGGTGTGTAGTTCTCAGCTCTCTGCAGAGCTTCAGCTCCGACAGGAGAGGCGGGACTACAGAGCTGCAGCTGTTAACCCTCAACAGCACTGAACACTGGTTACAAACAATAGTCCAAAAGCTAACTTACTCTTAGACAATAACGAGGAAGCCAATGCAAAAATCTACACATACAACCACAACTTCCCATAATTCTATTATATGCTACTTCAGTTTTAGCAGTGAGTAAATTAATTTTGTACCTTTTTTCCAACTTGTAAACATATTGTCATGGAACAAAAATGACAAAAACAACCAAGTTGCACCCCAGGGATATCTGTGTTTGTCTCTGTCACTTAGTGTCGACATACACTATTCATATTCAGGGTTTACAGATGAGAGTCAACATTTCACTCTTCTCATTTGTATTTCAGCAATCCGCCTTTCTAATAAAGCACTGTATCTCATGGGGATTCTAGCAAAAATGCCATTACTTTTCTTATCTACATCCAGGGATGTTTCTTTCATAGTCGCTGGAGATTAATATTGCAGAGAGGGAAAGAAAATATTTAAACAAAGCCTATCTGTATCAGCCAAAGTGATTAAACATAATGGAACAGGAACGTCCCAGGGGAAGGGGATAGGGAATAGAGTCCCAGGCCCACTGAGGTCCTGCATGGTTTAGTCTATTAGTGATATGCAAAACTATATATTTAGTGAGTGGGTTGTGTGAACAAATAATTGGTCTTAAACAATGTTGGGAAGGTTATTTTGGAAATGTAATGGTTACAGATTACAAGTTACCA
This sequence comes from Spinibarbus caldwelli, assembly GCA_039654775.1. Taxonomy (NCBI): domain Eukaryota; kingdom Metazoa; phylum Chordata; class Actinopteri; order Cypriniformes; family Cyprinidae; genus Spinibarbus; species Spinibarbus caldwelli. The sequence goes on along the minus strand of CM077219.1, from coordinate 28,817,046 downwards.
GTGGTGTGACTGCAGACAGTGCAGCCGCACTGGGGCCCGTGCGGCGGGGGGGCCCGCGTGTGACGAAGTTACTATATTAATATATATAAAAATATTAATAATACAATATAATTCATGCCGAGACTTTTAGTGGTCTAGTGGTAGAACTTGTCAAGGTTCCGGGTTCTAATCCACCCTCGTATAGTTTTTTTTGTTCTCATTAAAACCAAAGCGGTGTTCATTAGTGTGATTGCATATCAAGAGCAAGGGACACGTTTGTATGCATTTTGTTCTGTGCTTTTACCAGAACGAAGCACTCGATCGTCTGTGTGAAGATGCGCATTGTGCACGAGCGCCAATAGAGAACTGATAACAGCGGCAACGAGCGCTCGCCATAACACATACCAGCGGTAGACCATCCTGTTATTTAACACAGACCAACAAATTTCTTATCGAATGGAGATGTTTCTTTCTTTTAGGTACATCTGACCGTGCATGCCGTGAGATGGTCGTGCTTTCAATTACATTATTAAAGTAATGTAACTGATTACTTTTCTAAAATTCTAACAAATGTTTTCAACTGTTAATCAATTTTCAAACATTTAATCCAGGAAGCATTAACCTTACAGTAGTACTTAACACTGATTCATCACTTGAATTAAGATTATAATAATTAAATTTTAAAGCACAACCACCACAAAATCAGACTTTAGCACCTCTTTTTACTTTGAGATCATTCTGATTTTTTATTTTTAAATTTCCTGCACTGGAATGCATTTATCACTCGCCATGGTGGCAAATCTCAGACAGGTTGTAGCCTAAAGTTTTCAGCAGAAATGTGGAATGATGTAATTGGTAGACATGATGCACTGCAAATTCAAACAAGAGAACCAATGAAAAGCATCAGAATAGCATCACTTTACTAAACAGCCTTTAAATGGCAGGAGGCATCGTGCACATCAAAAACAGGCAAAGCAACAAATTAATATTATTCAACATATCCTAGATTTTTGCAGAAAATATTCAGATGTAACCTCCTTTGTAATCGTTAACATTTTCATAAGTAACTGTAAATTAATTACACATTTTTTTTACATTACAGTTACTTTTATTTTGGGTTTAACTTTATTTTAAAGTGTCCTTGTTACAGTGTAATTATACATTTAAGTACTGATTGATATTAATTAACTACATATACTTACAATGTAGCTATGGTTAGGATTGGCTTAGGGTTATTTGCATGTAATTATGTATAATTAATTGTTATTATAATAGTAAGTATATGTAACGTGTAACAAGGACACCTTAAAATTGTTAACTTATTTTGTAATTAAATTACATAACGCCATTACATGTAACTAGTTACTCCCCAACACTGGTCCTAAAGAAGCCCTAAACAATTAATCAAGTTTCAGGTCAACTGACCCAGATCGGACTTGTTCCTTACAAAGGGTTTACATACTATGCATTCCTATTTTCAAATACAGCTAAAGAGTAGATCCAAACACAAGGGTCTTGAGACACTTTTAACCCCCTTAAAAATGTTTCTTTACTTTATCGCGTATTGTATTTGATATGTTTGGACTGCGTGACCCCAAAGTGAGTTATATTATTATTAACTTGGCACGCTATCTGAAATATATAACCCTTAAGGGGACACTCAAAAACTTAAATAAAATATAAATGAATCAATTTAAAAAATGCAAAGCAAAAGCCAAAAACATCCATCTGCATGTGTACGGCTGCAGTGTGTGTTCTACAGGGAATTCGTTTAAAAATGCAACTTTTAAAAATGGTTTTACTGCAGAAACTAAAACATCAAAACTAAAACTACAAAACAATTAATTATTATATTAAAAATAATTCAATTTAGATTTGTTTGTTGTTGGATGATATTGTGACACATTGCGTCTACCCATTAAAACTGCATTTTAGCAACAACCCATCCAATGGAGTCTCATGTGAACTCACTGGACAAACAGATCCAACCGAAGATTAGAAAACAGTCCATTTCTACTCAGACAATAATGAGACAATACTAAGACTCATATGTCAATATAATATAACATGTATGTCTCCAGATAACTCGTGGGAACATAGTCATAAATATTTCAGTAGGGGAATTTGTGAACAGTGGTGACGTTAAGTTTAACTACAGCTAGACGGGTGGGTGGAAAAGAGGAAGGATGGGTACGGTCTGTCCTCCAGCCTGAGCAGGAACAGATCATGTTGATTCAGGCCAGTGCAACAGACCATCTATGAGTTCATAATATCTTCAGGCAGCCGCGAGCAGGAATCAATTATGAGAAAATACAAGAAAAGAGTGTTCCTTTAAAGGTATTTAATGGTGCAGTTATTCTGATAAATGACATTTACTCAAACTCATTATTTAGTATCTCGAAGCTGATAAAAAGCAGAAATTATGCCTTGTATTAGGATTTATTGCGAGTCTCTTTCAAGTTTATCATCTTATGCTGAATGTTATGAGGTGGTCTGTTGCACATTATGTTCTCATGAAGTACACCTTGTACCAGGGCTGTAACCACATGTCACTGAGGGTGGTGCCCCCCAAAATTCATAACTGTGGTCGATCGGTTTGGGTTTTCAATGCGACCCATCCTCTCTTCAAAGATTTGCTTACCTTATAGACATTTCTATCTAGTAATGCATCAAAGTAAAACACCTTGGCCATAACCATAACCAAAAATCCTGGACACACAATAAATGAATATAATCAAATACAATAAACAAGTAAAAAAAGACTGCATTTGACCATTTCATTCTGCTGTCTAGAGATTCATGAGATTAAACACAATTGACAGCTATGGTTTAAGTTTCTCCTTAAGTTAGATCAAAAAATGCTTAGATGACAGAAAACAGATACAACAAAACTATTTACCAAGTAGTATATGTCTCTAAACATGAAAATATACAGCTACCTTTGTATTTTAGGAAAATATCCTCATATTTGGTGGTCTGTGACATTAAACCCCCAATCTAATTATTTAAAAATAAATATATTATTAAAAATCCCCTGCACTAATAACCAAGAAATCCTTGGCATGAGGACTTTTATGCACAACTAGGAAAATTGAAACACTAATGGAATTTGTAATGTTGTTTGCATTTTGGCAAAATATTGCAAAATATCTTGCAAGCAGCAAATGTTGTAGCATATAGTACAACAAGCACTTGATTAAAATAACTCCGTGAACAAACAGGGTAATTCTGAGGTCATGTTAAATATTGAAGTGTTTATATGAGTCACAGTTTCTTATTTTAATGCATCAACCCTGAGAAACCGCTGACTGACACAGAACAAGATGAAGAAAGTCATGCAGTGGGGTCAGAAATACACACATGCCTGGTGAGGTCTCTGTTTATTTCCCTTTTGCACTAAATTACCCAGCAGCCTGAGGACACATTGACATTCTCAAGGGCAAGGATGTCCGTAGGAGTGAGACATGAACTCTTTCTGTGGTCGGATAGATGTCAACGTGTAGTTTCGCAAACGTTCACTGCCATTCCACCCACTGGACCATCCCTTTAGTGCCTTCTTATTAGGGTCCATATACTACTAAAACATTTCCAGAACGAAACTTTGCCCAGGATTGTGAAAGCCACACAGAAGGAAAAGACAATAACAGCAGAGTGACCAGCACTCAGAGAATTCAACATCACTTTTTAAAATGGCCAATTGTAAAGAGACCGTTTCCTCAAGAATGAAAAAAAAAAACAAAAAAAACAACAACAAAAAAAAACAAAACATCATTTCCTCACCCTCATGTCTTTATAACCCCTTTTGACTGACTTTAAGAAAAATTTTGAAGAATGCGTGGTTGCTGTTTATGAAGTAATAATTAATGGGGACTTGATTTGGGATTTGATGGAAACAAATCATTTGGTTTTGTGAGCTGATAAATGGATTCACAGAAAAGAACAAAAAGACTCAAAAGAACAATTTGTTCATAAATCAAACATTGCTGTTTCTCTCATGAAGGCACTGGGAGAATGTTGCATAGAGTGGTTTTTATTTTTCATTTTTTGAGCCTGAGTGTTCTCATTCACTTATATATCTGCACCATACTGGTTATCTGATATTAGAGATTTTTCTAATTAATATTTATGCTATTATTGCAATATTGGAAATACATAATTAAAATGAATGTTTTCAATGTTATATTTTTATTTTAAAAAAAAGTTATCAAAATGAAAAATAATGTTTCAGTTTTTAAATTTGGGTAATTGGGTAACTATTAGGATTTATCCTGTTCAGAGTGTTCTCAGGCGATATATTAAACCACTCGTAGTAAAGTTTTTCAAGCAGACTTCATATTTCAGCTGAACAAATTTTACATATTGCTGTTCTGTCATCATTTTTGGTCACAGTCAATTGTATTCACACTTCTGACTTGTTTACTTGTTGTAGTTTATCCATGTTTTGTGCATGAAATAGACACTGACACAGTCTAACAAGTTATCTGAGAATTGTTAATTATTGTAAATATGACTTTTTCAGCTTTGCAGAATCAAAAATGATTTTTTTTGTTTTAGTTTTAGATTGATTGGTGAAATCTTGGCGCATGACTAGACAAAATAGTAAAGAATTCAAACATCTACCATTTATCTTTTGCCAGCCACAGCATGAACATAATTATCAGCTTATCGGTATTGTCCAGAATGTTACATAATTGTAATTTTAAATTCTTTTCATTACTTTAAGTGGCCCAAGATATTCAACAAAAATCCACCTTTTGTGTTCCACAAAAGAAAGAAAATCATAGAGCTTTGGAACATATTAAGGGTGTATAAAGGATAAAATAATGATTATTTCTGAATGATCAACTGTTCCTTTGAGTTACAGCCAAACGAAAACCACAACATAACTAACTGCAAGCCTTAGAATCCTCTATATCTGAGACTTTAGGCAATCATATTTGACGCAAAATCTATCACATTAGCTTACCAGTCGTGCACCCTTACGTGAGCCAAGAACACTTTGGAAAAGAGTTAAAGGGAGCACTTAAGTCATGATTACATGTTGGCATTCACACACAATTCCTGTGTAATTCCCCACATCTTACCGCAAACAAATTTCTCAACTTTCTGGCAAGCCTTATTTTCTCAGTGTCAAATCGGGGCGGTAGTTTAACGGATGAGGAGGAAATAGGAGCTTGGGAGCAGAGTTATGGCCTAGGGGCCTGACCAAATGGGCTCACTCACTGTTCTTGCACTCTTTAATGGGTAGAAGGCTCTGAGTGGGCTGCAGAGACAATTCCTCCAGGTCATGGGTCACCGCTTCACTCCGTGGGCTCGGCACCAGCACCCCCAGCGCCCCTGAGTCGCCCTTCACTCCCAGACTCTCCTGGGGCTCCATATCTCCTCAGGGGGAGAGGCAAGGGTCTCTCCCTGGAAACTACCACAGCAGTACAGACGACTGGCAGGAATCTCGGACTGCAGTCTGCCAGAAATACAAAGAGAAAAAACAAAAGGCTTTCAAGTGTTTTGCAGCCCTTGTAAACATTAGAAAGCCCTAATGGAGCTGAAAGTTGTTGTTGTTGGGGTGTGGTGGCAAAACTAATTTACATGTATGTGGTTGATTGTTAATAAACTTGGGCCAGAAATGTGCTCAAAGGTTAATGTATCCATTTATATCAAATTGCTAAGATCTAGGACGCATTTTGTTAAGAAACACTCTTTTTTCGCAGAGCTTTCTTTAATAGCTTGATCGAAATCTGACCAGCCAACCCCCAAACCTTGAACTATCCACTCCCATGTATTTAATCAAGTAAGTTTGATGGTCCTCCTAGTTAACCTATAAAGAAAGCTCTTAAATCCTTATGGCTGATGTTTAAAAGTGCAAGTTGTATAAGTCTTCTTGTGGCTCCAATCCAAGACAAGTTATACAAGAGTATATCCAAGCAGCATATCTGGCCCAGCTGTTTAATGTGTTATTCTGACAGATGCTTTACATCTCGGTACACAGAAAGTCCACTTAGGACAACTTTGTCTGTAATATCTGCTTGATCTAATTTTGCAATGTACTGCACTTGAAAATATATGTAAACACATTTCATGGTTTAGACATGGAGATTTATAAAGCAAATATTTTAAATGACCACAGGGCTCCATAAAGTACAAGACATGTAAAACATGTCACATTGCAAATTCATGATCAACATATCAGGAATACCTGTATATATGTAGTTATGCATAGAGTGATATAGACTAGTGATGCATACTAGTCACTTGTCCTAGTTAGGCTAAATGCCCATAACTAAGATGTATATTGACTCCACCCTGTGTTTACAATTTCAAAGTCTATTAAAACTAAGAAAAAATAAAACATTGTACTAAAACACTGGTTTAAAGAAACTTTATTGGCTGAAGTTCTATTACTGGGATGCTGAACTGATATTTCTTAATTACATTTTCTCTAGTATTTGCAAATCAACAATACAAAGTTATAAAATAATAACTATCTAGCAAACACTTGAATGTAAATTTTCTCAATTCAGTGGTTCCAAAAATTATTTGGACTCTGAAATAACACTTAAATGCACAAATAAACAAATAAATGGTGTAAGTGTTATTTGTAAATGATGTATGTTGTATATTATACACAGATATGCAACATAAAAAGACAGACTTGTGTCCTGTAAGTCCACAAAAAAAAAAAAAAAAGAATTAAGAAGGGTTCAGAAAAAGTGAAGCTAATTTTTAATGAAGCTCTGTCATTATTTGGTTTCACATACCATTTGATTTGAAATTTTTAATACACTGAAAATGATTTTTTAAAAATGAAGGGTTTAAATCTAAATTTATCAAAATATATCTCAGCATAGTCTAAGAACCAAATTAAGATTCCAAAGTACGAAGGCAATTCAAAGACTCTTTTCTTTGGAATGCTAAAAAAATTAATTTGATATGCATTGTGCATGATGTCTGCTCAGAAAGCTCAGTCTGTTCTCTTTCCAGAAGGATGAGAACTAAAGATGCAGCATAAGAGCAGACAGACTGACTGATGGGATGTGGAGCTATAGGTATCCAGCTATGCAAATGCTCCTGTCAAAGACTAATCCTGCACTTATCTGTTCTATCCATCCATGCCAAGCTGAAGACAAAATGGAGTTTGGCAAAACCACAGCATCTGCTTATTCTACCCTGACTGAGTCTGTCTGGATTGCTTCACATAGAGTTTTTAGTCTCAGTGGAAGGATGGAGGTTTGCCGGTGTGCAATGTGATGGACTGGACAAAAAAAACCATATGAAAGAGGGTTTGTTTTGTTGTGAGAGAAGACTCTTGCTTCACTGATATCCCAGAAAACACCCACCACCTTCTCATGGTGGTGCTCTTCTCTCTGGAGACTTCAGTTCAGCAATGCTGAGAACAAGCACAGGCTCATCCCTATGGGTACATGCTTTTGTTCTGAAGCCATGAGTCTCACGACAGCCAATGAGTGATTACGGGTTGGCGTTGACTTGGAACAAGTGTTCAAAACATCCTCCGCCCACTGTACGGTTATCTAGAAAAGTCTAGTTTCTATAGCAGCCGTCATAAATAAAAAGCTCTTGTGACGTTATTACAAAGCTAACATGATGTGGAGCACTTGAGTGGTGCAGCGTACAAAAGATAACCTCAGTAAAATAACATTTGGCATAGTTATTATTACTTTTCTGCCTACCATAAAACCTTGTTATCTAGTTTCTATCCTACACACACATATACATACATACATATATATATATATATATACACATACACATACACATACATACACACACACACACACACACAGGTATCTTACCAGTATTATTGTTAGTTTTTTACAGAAACACAGAATGACCAAAAAAAAAAAGCACCACCACCAGTCCTAAGTTTAGTTAAAATGACTAATATGCATTCATATATGGTTACCAAGTTTTAATTCAAATTACTGAAGTTCTATGATTAAATGATACTTGATTATCATAATATCATATTATAATGCTTGACTGACTGATGTACTGAGAGTCTACTTTCAGATATTTAAAAAGCTGTGCCATTTTACAAACATATATACACACACACACATTATATATATATGTGTGTGTGTATGTGTGTGTGTGTGTGTAAAATAATATAAAATATATATAATATACATATCCATATATAGTATATCAGTCTGGCGAGTAAACTAAAAAAAAAAAAAAATTTACTAGCCAATGGCGATTCAATTGCCAAGGTGTCCGTAGAGGGTTGCATGCATACCAAAAATATATGTAAATTAAAAAAAAAAAAAAAAAAAAAAAAAAAAAAAAAAAAAAATGTATATATATATATATATGCGCATGCATACAAATAATTAAATTTAAACAAAAAATGATAAATAAATAGATAAATACATAAAAACAACATCTCAGTATAATACAAAGCCTCATGCCACAATCATGCAATAACAAAATAATAAAAAACCATCCCAATTTAAATTTACAACTGTAATTTTAATCCTAACTGCCCGTAAAAATTATTAAATACTTTTTGAATGAAATCTACAATGGGCTATATTTAAATATTTTGCAATTCTACTTCCCTTTAAATAAAATACTGTAACTATGATGGACTAACCAAAGAAAACCAGTTTATGTTATTAGAAAGGTCTACAACTTGCTCAGACAACTCAGGTACAATAACTTTAATTCTAATCTGTCACAGCAGATGATTTACCTGTCAAAAGAGAAGGATGCTTTGTGCCACAGTGCTCCTTATGAAGATCACTAGGTCATGATGTCTGAAACAGAAAATAAATATTCTGTCATTAGATGAAACAGAACAACAGCAGGTTGAAGCAGCATAAATCTTCCCATTAGTAGTTTTCCATAGGTGAAAGCAGAAACATTGTACCTCATCCGGCAGCAAAGCGGCATGTGAAGAAGAGGGCAAGGAAAGGGAAGGGTGGTTTGCATCTAATCAATGCAGTTGCTGTGGAAACGCTAATCTGCCTGTGCACTGATTAATAGCTAAACAATAGGATGACAGATATTTATGGATGTGTGCCACTCCACAGAAGAGGCCATCAAGAGATATGGAAAACAAGCTTATGAGAGTCTGCTCTCAAGCCTCAAACACAACCTCCGCAAACAAGGGCATTAATATTCATTAAAGCACAAGACAAACATTCAGCTGTGCTGCTCTCTACTGCACATCTGAAATTCTGTGATTATATTTGATCTTTTTTTATACTACCAGAAGCGACACGTCTAAACTTTAAATGCAATTTCCAAACAAAAAATTGTATCTTTGTATTTGCATGTTTAAAAACTAAGCACACAGTGTTATTAAAACAAAAAACTAAGGATACACCAAAGATAATAATCTGGGTGCTACAAATAAGATGATAATTATTTTAATGTTACTACAGATAAATGACAATAAACTGGCAATATTACAAACAATATACTATTTTGTATAATTAAATATCCACTATTAACAGACATAGATACATTTAGGGGTAAAAATACAGTAAAAATAGTAATATTATGAAATATTATTACAATTTAAAATAGCCTGTTTGAACATATTTTAAAAATGTAATTTATTCCTGTGATTTCAAAGCTGAATTTTCAGCGTTATTGCTCCAGTTTTCAGTGTGAGATTATCCTTCAGTAATCATTCTAATATGACGATTTGCTGCTCAGAAACATTTCTGATTATTATCAAAGTTGAAAACAGTTGCGCTGCTTAATAGTTTTGTGGGAACCGTTATTCCTTTTTTTTTAGTATTCTTTGATGAAAAAGAAAATCATTTATTTGAAACAGAAATCTTATGTAACATTATTAAGGTTATTACTGTCAATTTAATCAATTTAACGCATCCTTGCTAAACAAAAGTATTAATTTCTTACAAACATAGCGATTGACCAGCCCCAGTTTCATCTTTCACATCTATTACTTTTGATTTCTTTGATGAATGCACAAAAAAAAAAAAAAATCCTAAATATGTGGACTTGAGGACTTCATTCTTGTTGAGTTCACAACCACTTTCAATGGAAAGCAGAGAAAGCAGATTAAGTGACTCAGTGAACACTGTGATCTTGTTATCTTGTGCAAATTAAAAACAGCAGGTTGATGAATGTCTTAACTCTTCCAGACATACAAGCCCCTATGACTTGACTAAGCCTTGGCTGGCTTTCTTGCCTACTCAGATTCCCTGCTCTCAATCTTATTCCGCTGAGTTTAAAGACTTTCGGCTGTTTTCTCGCTAAGGATCAGCGGTAAGCCATTCTCAGTGACACTATGACAATTCATCTTAGTCCAGCACAATTTCGAAACCTCAAACAGAATTACATGTACGATTTTGAAGTGGAAACTCAGGCCAAATGGGGACATCACTGTACCGCTCTCTGCCAGTAAACTCAATGGTCAGTTCACTGGATTCTTTGGGTTGGGATGCATTTTCACTCCACCTAGAATAGGAAGCGAAGATGTACATGACTGAGAACTCAGTGTAAACAACTTCACTCTCCCTACGGACGGAGATTGTGGCTGAACTTTAACTAATATAAACCACACATTGTAATAGACTTAATAAAACATTCATTTCACAATTTAAAAGATGGAAAAAAATGGATTGCCGATGGGAGTGGAAAGTTCTTTTGGTGATCTACTGACAATGTGCAAATTAAAGAACACAGATGCAACTCATTTTCATAATGACAAATGCAATCTACCAAGAACTATCGCAGCCACGTCAAGCACAAAATGGGTTGTGCTTGGTGATTTCAATAATTAGGGGTATTTCATTTTTTCCCAAATTCAGTTTTTTTCCATTTTAATTTTTCTAGACTCTGTTTTAATGGTTAAATTCAAATTTATTAAATCAAAAAACATGTCTAATAAATTGAAATCACAAAACACACAATATTAAACAGCAATTTATTAAAAGTTTAACAAAAATTTAATTAAGGGCCTATGAAATGTTTTATTTTTTTTAATTAACATTATTATTATTAACATTATTTTTATTTTTTATTATTATTAGTAGTAGTAGTACTCAGGGCCGCATTAATGCAAAGGCTTACCTGGGCTTAAGTCCAGGGCCCTGGGCTGAGGGGGGGCCCCGGTGATACAGGAAAATACTGTAACCGCATTTTATAATGAGTTCACTGTTCCCTTAAAATTACACGTTATCGGTTGACTTTGAATGCACATACAGGTGTCCCAAGTCCTGCGCGAGAAGTGTCAGCCCGTCAGGCAAGAGAAAAAATGGCCAAAATTCCGAAGCTGCACACGGCATATTAACGCGGGGCTAGGAGAAGATACCGATGCAGATCATGGCAGGTAAGTCATATGCTATCAGTATTCAGTAGTTAGAAACAGTAGGCTATAATTAGTCAAATACTTTTCCATCTTAACATAGTTGAGCTCGCAGTTGTTAGTTAGCCACTACAGCTGTGGAATATAATCATTTTTTATGACGCATCGCGATGCTGATGTAGACGATTCTGCATAAATGTAATTAAATAGTCGTATCATATAATGTACTGTTTTATTATAAGAAAGTATAGGCTATATTAATAAAGAAAAGTTGCGTATGCCTTTGGATGCAAAGCACAAACTTCTCATAAAGCAGGATATTTGGGCACATTTAGTTTTTTACAAAAAGAATATGTATGAATGAGAAAATAATGCGGGAAGTGCTTGATGTTAAAACGAGATTTTAAGCGCAATAGGATAAAACACAAAAAAAGATCTCACTGCGTTACTTGCGCTGACTGACACACCCGGTGCGCGCGGACGGAAAGCCGCCTCTCAGCATGCAACACTGACTCGTCGTCGCTTTGTCTCACACGCGCAAAGAAAGATACAAAGCGAGAGAGTCTTACATAGCATGCAGAATTGACGTGCTACATGTAAACGATATTCTTTGTTGTATTTTCCTGTCAAAATATGGAGTTCTTTTGGAATTCTTCAGCTTTTGAGAACTGCCGGGTTCTCCAGTGGTGGGCGGAACTAATGCGCAAACGACAATCTGGCTGGCGCTCACCTATTATCATCCCTGTCTTGATTTCAGCAAATCAATTCGAGCGAGCGCAGACAACATGATTAATATTCATGAACCCAGCAGCTCATTAATCCTTTGTGCATTTTGTACTGTTATTAGTAGTAGAATTCGTAGTAGTTTTGTTATCTGATCAATTTTTCCCCCTTTTTTATAGAAACACTAAATGACAAAATATCTTAAGCACCACCACCAGTCCCTAAGTTCAGTCAACATGACATATGCATTCATACTTGGTTATTCTAATTACTAAAGTTCTATCATCATATAATGCTAAATTATCATAATATCATATTATAATGTTTGACTGACTGATGCTAAGTGTCAGTAGATAAATAGTGTAGATTAATGTACAATGTTTTATAATAATAATTTATTCTATTTAGTGTCCATTTCATTCATTTAACATATTTAATATTGGGGGCATCCAAGATATTTGACATTTGAACATTTTTAAAAAAAAAAGTAACGCAATAGTTACTTTCCCTGGTAATTAGTTACTTTTATAATGATGTAACTCAGTTACAAGCTTAGTTACTATTTGTGAGAAGTAACTAGTAACTACAACTAATTACTTTTTTAAAGTAACGTGCCCAACACTGAATATAATTCACCTCAAACAATGAAAGAAAATTGGGAATTACTCACTGTTCTTGACTGAATATCTTTTGTAGCTTTATTAATTGTTATTAAAGTCTGTACAATGATTATACTTACATTTGACCATAACATTTCTGTATTATTCTTACTTAAATGCTTCTGTAAATTAGATGTAAAATGAAAAAAAAAGTAAAGTACTGTTAATACCATTTTTTCATTGGCCTATTTTGTATATGCTCTACTGTTTTTAATTTGCATCTTTGTATTTTTTTTAATATCAAAGGTAAAATAAAAAGATTTGATTATTCATTTGCTATGGTAATTAAATAATTGGAGGAAAAGATGCATTGTGATGCATAATCATAATAAAATCAAATCGTGAGGCAACTGAAGATTTGGCCATAAGGGCTCAACAGTGGTTTAAATTTTTACTTGCCCTGCCACAAAAAATAAAATAGTTTTGTTATCATTGTTTTTGATACCAAAATTACAGATACCAGTTCAATTTTACAATTCTCGATTCCAACTGAAGACAAGTGAACAGTTAGTAAGAATTTATTATTGACAACTTGCGCTTTGTGATTATCAAGATTGAGTGAATGTAGACTGTAGTTTTCGCTGATGAAAGGCCCCTCAAGAGGTAAAGCCCAGGGGCCCCTTACAGTGTTAATGCGGCCCTGGTAGTACTATCATTACATCAAGTAGTATTTCCATCACGGTTTCTTCAAGTTTTTATTTTGACGGGTTGCTGTGAAGACCTTTATGTTTCTGTTTGTATATGACAATTGTTTTACTCAAAAGAAATAGTAAAATGCTCATGAAATGACAATAGTCTATATCATGTTTTGATTTAAGTGTACTGACCTACTTTAGATGTATTATCCATCCAAAATTTGGCAAATTCCGTGACATTCAGTGTTATAAATTCTGTTTTATGACTGAATTCCGCGATTCCGTCTGCGTTTTCCGCATAGCGGAAATCATAGGGCCCTAAATAATTATGCAAATACCAGTAAATTGATGACTGCAAACCAAGTAAATCACGTTGCATGAGTTATTTAAATATTCTTTTCTCATTAATTTTGCGTCCGAAAGGGAAAATGTCCATGCATTTTTTTTTGCTATTTTTTTTACTGCGTGTCTTTAGTAAATACTGTCAGAAGTTTTTTAACGCCAAAAGAGGGTTTGCGCTGGTTCAAGCTGTTGGTAAATCTGGCCCTAGGCATCATAAACATAACTTTTGTAAATGTTTTCAGAGAAAAACATAACACACTAAACAGCTGAGTATCACATTCTTGAACTAGACATTCAAGTTGTTTCGAACACAACAAAATACCACAGAACCATGCGGTTTGTTGAAAATGAAAACAATATGTATTCTCAAATCGGCTCAAAATATTCTCTTTGTGTTTATATAAAGGTGCCATAGAATGGAAAACTGTATTTACCTTGGCATAGTTGAATTATAACAGCTCTGTACATGGAAATGACATACCGTGAGTCTCAAACACCAATGTTTCCGACTTCTTATGTAAATCTCATGAATGCAAAAGACCACTGAAAAATAGGCGAATCAGAACATAACACCAACTGTGACGCAACAGTCGGGATCACTACGCCCCCAACATTTGCACATATCCGCCCATATTCTAGGCCAGCCGAGCCTGCACAGCCGAATCATCAGTTCTGCAGGCAGGTATTTTAAAGAAACAAGTGAGGACAATAGCGAAAATGGCTGTGCATGGATTGTGAAGTGCAGGGATGTGTTGGTGTCTGTATTCAGAAAAGCACGAAAAACAAATAACGCGTTCTAATAGAATAACACGAGCCACTAGAGACATGGTTAGCTGTTTGCTAGCGGTAGCCTGTTACAGTACATAAGATTTCACTTACCACATAAACAGAGTAAGGAGAGATGACTGATAGGATGATGGCGATTGATTTACAGATCCCGAGCATCACCGACAAGCATCAGATCTTGTAAAATATGTGGTAAGTAGCTACTGCCGCTGTAGTTTACATAGAGCACAAACGATCGCAAATGTGAAAGTAAAACGCGATCGTGCATTCAAAGCAGCTCCCTTATGCCCGCGATTTATATATAGTATAATTAACCAACGATATAACTATAACCAACGATATAACCAACGAGAGAACGTATTTAAATATATATTTTCCTCCCTGTATTTTCTTCCTGCTGTGTGAGCCGCACAGTGAAACAGCCAATCAGAGCAGAGCCGGACTGTGAAACAGCCAATCAGAGCAGAGCTCAACATTATTATTCATGACCCTTCCAAATAAGGTCATAACAGAGCATTTCATTCTAGGGGCAAATCCTAGGGTTGTAAATGGACATGTAAAACCACTTCTGGAGAATTTTTGCCCTTACCTAAGCCACATACCTTCTTTGTAGATCAGAGAACAATTTAAAATATTGTATCAATGCATTCTATGGCACCTTTAAAATAGTTTAAAAATAGTTAACAGTTGTTCCGTAAAGTCCAAACACTGATCTAAGTGGCGTTTGGCGGGACACATTATGGCCGTATTACCGCATTACTACACAATGAGAACTTCTCTTCACATAAACACTGAATGACTCATCCACAGTAAACTGGAGGGGGTCAGCTGTGCTGCTAAATATAGCTGTGAGACCAGCCAGAATAAGCATCAGAAATAAAAAAGAAACCCCTCCAACGCTTTTCCATGTGTGCGTGGAGAACACAGGCATCAGGAGTCAGCACAAAGAAAACACTGTGAGAGCTGCTCGAGTGAGGAAAGGAATGAGAAGGGGAAAATTCCTTTACCATTCCCAAAAATGATCCCACATTTTAATTTTCCCAGAAAGCCAGCTAATTCCCAAGAGGCTGTCCCTGAGCACAGCGTGCATGGCCTTTGCCCCTCCCACTTCCCTCATGCCATTGGCCCAGCACTGGGAGTCAGGAGAGAGGGATCAATAAACCAGAAATCAAAATATAGCCTGCTGTCAACCACTCGGCATTTGATGGGGTTTATTTGATTGAATTTAAAGTGAAATCACCAAAAGATGCAGATTTACTTTTAAGTGATGCTCTTCAAGAATTTAATGCATGACTCTCTGGTTCACAAATGACCATACAATTACTTCTCAGAATCTACTTTTTTGACAATATGATTCAACCCAATTAGTAAGACATGCAGTTACTATGTGTTTTTATTAGGTTTCCGTGAAACTTACATTACCACCAACCTTACGCATCTTTTTCAGAACAGCAGATGTTTGGCAGTCTGATTCACGATAGCTTACCATTTTCATCAAGCAACAATGCGGTAAACAATGACATAAACGTTGATCATTTTGAACAATAGTGATGAAATAAGTGGTTTCATAGTGTTCTTTTTGGGTAAACAAACATATCAGTACCAGACATCACTGCTACAGTTTACTAACAAAATAGAGTTTTCAAGATAAATAATGAGAAAAATATTTTAAAAATCTATGTGCCTACTCTCTGTATTCATGTGGTTTTGAAAACCTTTTTATATTTAATTTTCATATTTTTCACATCATTAAGATTTTAATTTTCAACAAAG
This sequence comes from Spinibarbus caldwelli, assembly GCA_039654775.1. Lineage (NCBI taxonomy): Eukaryota > Metazoa > Chordata > Actinopteri > Cypriniformes > Cyprinidae > Spinibarbus > Spinibarbus caldwelli. Next base: position 28,800,853 of record CM077219.1, on the reverse strand, counting down.
GTTTAAATTAAATGACTGTAAAATGTCATGTGGTATAAACAATGTAAAATGTAACAACATTTTTCTTGAATACATATGAGTGTACATTTTAATCCTTATTTTCAAAAATGTTTAAATGGAACAGTTCACCAAAAAACAAAAATTTGCCTAAAATTGACTCACCCTCAGGTCATGCAAGATGTATATGAGTTTTTCTTAATCAGAACAGATCTGGAGAAATTTAGCATAACATCACAAACAATGGCTTGAAATTAAAAATGCCACAATGATGAATTTGTTTCTTACAAACACGCAGCTTTATTATTTGATGAACTGGTGTTGTGTGGATTATTGTGATGTTTTTATCAGCTGATTGGACTCTCATTCTGACGGCACCCATTCACTGCATAGGATCCACTGGTGAGCAAGTGATGTAATGCTAAATTTCTCCAAACTCATCTACGTCTTGGATGGCCTGAGGGTGAGTACATTTATTTCATTTCATTTTTGGGTGAATTAGTCCTTTAAATATATTTTTCAAGGTGATTTTTTTTTTTTTTTTTTTTTTACAAGTACCATTTTTAAATCATATATCATTAATTTGTTGAGGGAGTCACACCACATAACATTTTGCAACCTGAACCCTGTCATGCAATAAAATCCATAGAGAACAGATATATGGGGAAAACAGGCACAATCCAACGAGTCATTTTGCGCAATCTTATCAGAACGCATCCCACGCAAGTTCGCTGACCATTTGAGCAGCTTAAATTTTGGTTGGCAGTGCTGACTTACTAATTACGTTGACAGCTTTTGATCTAAGGACACCTGAGCTTGGATATGAATCTGGTTCATTAGCATCAAAGCCTGTGAGAAAGCATCACATGACATCTCAGAGGAATCTTATTGTGTCATGTGAGGGGGGGGGTCATGATTCTCTTTTTATCCATTTGAAATACGAACTAAAAAAAGCCAGGATGATGTTTAGTTTAACGGAACAGTGATATCTGTATAAGCAACGACCTCATTCTTGTTTGTGAACTTTAACTTTCCAAACTACAGTTCTAATGCACAAAATAACATTCACCCGATGATAACAGGTAACGATAACAACTTTGAGGCCACAAACTCTGTCAAACAGGCGACGCAGCAGACTAAGAAAATAATGTCCAGACCACCAGGGACACATCATGCTTACAGTCACTATAAATACCAGGACCTACAGCTTTCAAGTCCAGCTGTAGTCTAAAGGTCCTGTCTTAACTGTAGACATGTGGACATTGACCAGATGATGGAAGGTAGTATCAAAACACCAGCCGTGGTTTTACACAAAGTCAAAGAATGCCTTTAAATTGATTCTCAGACAGAGAACAGTCCTCACCATTCATCTTTTCAGCACATGCTGTTTGACGAAGGACACATGTATGTGAAATATGCTGTGGTGAACTGACACCTGCGGTGGGCAAGATTCAGGCTGTCATCAATAAAGAATGCTTTATTTTTGAAGTCAATGTCCATAGCATGAGCTATATTTAGGCAAGAAAAGACTATGTTGTTCAAATAATAATATTTGATCATTATCATTAAAACGAATCCAAAAATGTGAGCCAAGAAGCTTTGAAAATAAGTTGGCATTTGATGCTATGCAGGCTAACTGGCACGGATAAACAATTAAAACACATGGCTCTGCCATTTAAGAGCTGCCTGCAAATATTATTCTTAAATCATAACACACATTCACTATTTTGACAACTCTGTTTGTCTAGTTTGCCTGACACATTTCCATTAATATGACAAGCTTAAATAAATATCAATAATAACAATCTGGTTCATCCAGTCCTGGGTGGATGTCATGCTCTTCTTGACTACAATGACGACAAATAGATAGAAACACAATAACAGTATTACTGTAAGTGTACAGTGGCATTTTATGTCAAAAAGACAACCTATTAAACTGGATTTAGTGAATATGAATGCATTTAATATTGCAAGAAATGTGGCCTACAGTCCAGAATATATTTAGGCATAAAGCCGGCCTAATTAAGGATTTTCTACCAGCAGTAGAGAGTAATTGGTCAGGCCTGTGGTAGTAAACACTGGGAGTGTTTCAGGCACCACACCTCCATACAAATCACACTGAAGCTAAAGGTCACTGCATGGGAACCCTCAACAATGCTGCCTTGCAGACACACCCATAATGCCATGAGTGTGTGCATGCTTAACATTTTAATGAACTAGACGGTTTCACTTGTTTATGGTAACAAATACTCCACTCAAAATGCACTCTGTGACCTCACACCTGTTGAGTTGGAGCGAGGCACACAATTTATTAATTAGGCCAGTGGTTCCCAACCATGTTCCTGGAAGCCCCCCAACACTGCACATTTTGCATCTCTCCTTTTTCTGACACACCCAATTCATGTCTTGAGTCTCTACTAATGAGCTGATGATCTGAATCAGGTGTGTTTGATTAAGGTGACATGGAAAACATGCAGTGTTGGGGGGCCTCCAGGAACGTGATTGGGAACCACTGAATTAGGCAGATGCATTTATCTGAAGTGACTTGTACATTTTTTTTGTTAGAATACTCTTGCACTGTACAAAGTGGAAATGTGCCGCTGTTGCTTTTAGAAGCTATTTCAATTTACAGCCCTTACAAATTATTTGTGCTGATGTATCCTACACTAGTCATGTTGATTTCATTCTTGGAAAAAACCGCAAAAACAAACCGGTGTATGGAAACCAGTATTTCAGTATAAGATATGCATGCAAACAATCAAAATTTAATTCAAGTGTAACGTTAAATGTAGATGTATATTTAATGTTTCCATGTAAATTAAAGGTAAAATTTAGATTTGATATTCAATACGTATACAATGCGTACAATACTCCACTATTATCAATGTAATGGTGTTTCTAAATATCCCCTATAATTACTCTAAAAAGTTCCGAAAGTGACATGACACTGTTCCAGCAGCGAAAATATCTGGGGGGGAAAAAAATTAAATAAAAAAATCCGGTATAACAGTCCTTCTGTTATATAAGAGTTCAATTTGTGACTCATTATTCTGAATTATCGCGCATGTAGCCTATGTCATATATAAAGTGTCACTTGCAGTGTATTACAATGACTGGAGTGTCATTCACTCATGCGTGCGGCAGTTACATCTTATAGATACACAAATGAAACTGGATAAATATCTTACCGCTTTTTGGCTTCCAATCTAAACGTGTCCCCTTTGATGACACATCCAGAATACAGTAAAATTCCGACAGGGCATTTATTTTCTATCTTTACTGGAGTAGCAGTTGTTGCTGCTGGGAAAGATGGCCGCTCTTATTGTGTTTAGCCGGTGATGTAATGAAGTTGTGTTAACCCTTCACAACATTTCCGAAGTCAACTAACACCACATCGACATTCAGTACAATCACGAACGTAAACGGAATAAAAGTAATTCATATAGTAATTCATATAACATCTTATTCTTGAAAGATAAACGTAAACAACAGTCTACCCAGCAATGCACATAATAACGAAAGGTGCATGTAATAAACAAAAATATAAAACAAAAAAACAAAAAACAAAAAGGTGTTATTACACTGCTATGGAGAGATTTTCCCTCTCTCTGATGCACACACTTATGTCATTTAGTCAAATCATGTGAAACTTAAATCTCTGTGCTGATAACTATTAACTGAAATTTATTAAAGCAGATTTTTATAGATGTTTTACATTTAAATGTATTTATAGAAAGATGTTTTGGAGCAGCCTAAGGTACTTTTATAATGTCATAGGACTAGTTATTAGTGTGCTGCTGAGAGATTTATAAGCTCATATCACTTACAGACCCTTATGTGAACCCTTACCCTACTTCTAAATGTCTGTCATCAGTCCAAGTGGGCTCAGCAAAAAAAAAAAAAAAAAAAAAAAAAAAAAAAAAAAAAAAAAAAAAAAATATATATATATATATATATATATATATATATATATATATATATATAAATTAAAAAAAAAAAAAAACCCCGGCAAATTTACATAGGCTAAAGAAAAATAAGATGAAGTAATGAACTAAGATAAGTATGAATAATAATAACAACAATAATAAAATAAAATCTTTATAATTGTACACTGTTTTTTATCTATGTTTTTGTATGACACTGCCATCTGGTGTGCTTTCGAAGTCAGTTCATAACCGACATGCGATCATTACATGAACATATCCAAATATAATAACAGGAACTGATACAGCTGTGGGAAGCAAAACATACCAGCTCACTTACTCACACAACTAGATTCAAGCTCCTTGTTGTCACCGAATTTTTAAACCAACATTACTTTGTGTGCTTCCACAAGGTTGTTGCAGTTCAGAATGAAAATATAATAATAACATGAAATTTAACTGTATAGGCGAGTGCACTGCACACATGAAGGCAAAATAGAAGTATTTGTGCAAAATGCAAGTATAATTACTGTATATACTGTAGGTAGGTTAATGCATGTTCATGGACTTTTATATTATAAGCTCAACAAAATTATTCATAAAAATCATTAAGTAATTGGCAAAATGCTGTCTAAAATGGTTTTAGATGGAGTTTCATATGACATGACCTAAAAAGTGGTTCATATATCAGTGGTACAAAAGCTGTCACTGAGATGGAATCTTTTCAAATCATACCATCATGAAGCATTTAGGAACTAATACGTACACTTTAGCAACAAATATGTATTTTAAGGTACTAAAGTGCACCCTTTAGGTGTAAGCAAGTTACAAAATGGTACCCTTTTGAAAGGGTACCATCCCAGTAACAAATTTTGTACCTTTTTTCTGAAAGTTAAAAGGATAGTTCACCCAAAAATGAAAATTATGTCATACTTTACTCACCCTTGTCAATCCAAACCTCTATGACTTTGCTATGTAGAACGTAAAGATACTTTACACAATGTTGATAACCAAATAACCAGTTTTGGTTCTGACTGACTTTTTTGAATGTACAATGGAAGTCAATGTGAATCAAAACGGTTTAGTTGCCAACATTCTTCTAAATATTTTCATACAGGTTTGGAAAGAAATGAGAGTGAGTAAATAATGACAGAATCTTCATTTTTTAGTTGCACTATCCTTTTAATACAAACATGCAAAGCCAAATACAGATGCATAACAAGTATTAAGACATTTAATCTTAAGAAGTATTCACAATATTTGTGATTACTTCAGTATGATTGCTTATTGTAAGCCAGTGTTTATGGTATTGAACTGTGGCCTCAAAGTAACATGAGGCAAGCTGTGAACCCAGCAGGTAATTTCTTGAAAGTTTACATTATAATACTTGAGTTCAGCAACAACAACAACAATTCTTGATTTACCCAAACACTTCAGGTTCACACCACCTTAATAAACTTTGTGAGTGTCCTTATGTTTCAACAGCCATTTAGAAAGTAGTAGAGATCATTTGCAAACCAAACCGGAGCCAACATAACAACAAACTTAAGTAACATGGTGTGAGTCATAAGAAAGGTTGCTCTTTTCCCCTCTCTCTTTCTGTTTCTCCTGCTTCCGTTTCTCATGTCTACTCCCACATAGTTGGTTCAGGATGATCATGTCCCACATTGCCCACACTTCCCCGCTGATGGAGGTGTGAGGCTTAATCACGGCCCAGAATAGTGTGTGGTTAGGGGAAGGGGGGAGGAAAGCTGGATGCCAGCCGTATCTCTGAGAGTGCTGGTGTGAGATGTGACTCATTGTAGTGCCGTGTGTCTTTACGTTCTGCTTCACACACAGTGAGATGATGGGCAGGAGCCCCAGCTGCCTGAGAGACCTTGGGGCACCGACCACTGATTATTCATTTAGATTACAATCTATGAATGCAGCCACAAAACAGTCTGAGTTTGTGTTGCAGCTGCGCCCTGGCGGTCAGTTCATGCACACATGTTGTGCACCAGTGTTCATGTCTGATTCTAGATAATTCCCAATTCTAATTCCTCTATAAAAATGAGTTTTCGAAGTTGTACATAAAATATGATTAACAGAATGAGTGAGTGCTGTTCTTCAAAATCATACTGGCTTACTTACTCTATGCACCATTTGGTTTTGAAGTATGGTGTTAAGAAGACTGACCCAGTCATTTCCAACACCTGCTCTAAGACTTTCTTATCCGGGTGACAGTTTGTGTCCAGCCAGGAACAGAAATGTAGACTGTATGCAGCATCCAGTTGAACATTTAGATTTACCTTGTACCACTGCAAAAATGGAAAAACACTTGAGATGCCATTTAGGATTCTTCTGATGGTCAGAATGGTTGAATCTTTTTTTTTTCTTTTAAAGAAAGAAATGAACGAATACTTTTATTCAGCAAGTATGTATGAAATTGATCAAAAATGTTAAAAAGATTTCTGTTTCAAATAAATGCTGTTCCTTTGCACTTTCAATTCATCGAAGAATTCTGGAGAAAAAAAACAAACAAATGAAAAAAACAAACAAACAAACAAACAAAAAACAAACAAACAAACAAACAAACAAAAAAAAAACCATCATGGTTTCCAAAAAATATTAAGCAGCACAACTGTTTTCAAGACTAAAGACTAATGTAAGTCTGAAAATTATATGTATATTATATATTATAGTAATGTATGCTGAAAATTCACAAGAATAAATTAAACTTTGAAATATATTCAAATAGAAAACAGTTATTTTAAATTGTAATCATATTTCACAATATGAAAGCATCTGTTTCAAATAACAGTCCATGTTGAACTGATGAACATGCCTGGATAATACAAATATAATTATTATTCAGCATTGATATCAGTTATAAATTACTCTTAATATTGAGTCAAACAAATATGTTTAATAATAATTTGAATTAGCAGTGCTTACAGATATTAGGTTTTAACACGCAAAAGGCTATTCTTTGCCGTAAGAATAACTGCGCTATTAATGGAGCTCTTGTGCATTTACCATGCCATCAGCAGCAGAGGGCAGTATAGTATTTCTGTTTTGTCTCATGAGTTTCTTTCTTTCTTTTTTTTTTTTTTGTGGATATTACACAATTAGACATTCTGTTTTGATCCTTTAAACCAGAGCAAAATGATTTCTCAAGGAAAAACGCATGTCTCGCTATTGAAGAAACTGGGGGAAATCAAAAGAAGAGCGTGGAGGCCAAATTTTCAGCATATACCGAGAGAATTATAAACTCTAAATTTCACTTGTTGGTCACGTCTTGCTCAAAACAAAGCATCAGAGGCAAATTATTCAAATTAATCTGTCAAATTAACGTCTTTGACTGAATAAAGAGAGACACAGATTATCATATTCTCATTATAATAGGCCTATAGCTACATGTCACCATGCTGACATTCACACATTTATTCTACTTTATACAATAATCTAAGATGAAATGATCCATGAAGTGAATTTCTAGACAATGTCCTCATAATACTGACAATGACCCTCGTTTCTAATGGTGAAATGGATTTAACTGAGCAGTAAGTGGGCTACACAAGTGCACGCGCGCGCACACACACACACACACACACACACACACACACACACACACACACACACACACATATGTGCAAACACTCCACTTAATTGTGAAATGTTTATTGATGGGAAAGCATATGCTGTCTGACGGCGTCAGAAAGTGAGTATGGGGGAGGTTTGGGAGCTTTATTTGGTGTGTAATGAAACCCTTCTCAATGGATGGATGCTGAAAGCTGAACATCTGCATCTAATTTAGTGCCCCTCCTATGATGACGCGAGAACGTCGCCGTTTATAGCTGAAGCGATCATGCCATCCGTGAGTTTTTCCAATGCAATGTTTAAAGTCCTGCCAGGCTTCAGAATTCACGCCACATCCTGCAAGCGTCCATAATGACATCCCATGGTGGAGCGAAATGTCGCATTGTTAATTGACATGCAGAAGGGTGTGTGCGTCCATCATGCCAACCAGACCGGAGGGCCTTGAAGATTCATCTAAGTGAGAGCAGAAATATGACCCAACCGCTGGGTAGAAGAAGTTGGGTTAATGGTGATTTATTAAAGCACAGAACATAGAACATGAAGTGACTTCACAAGCGTGCAAGTGAGATATGGTGTCGCTATCAAAAAAACAAAACAAACAAACAAAAAAATTCTAAAAGAATAATTCACTTAAAAAATGATAAATTATTTTATTTATAATTGTAGGCCTATGTATAGCTACTCATTGTCATGTTGTTCTAAAGCAGTATACATTTTCTTTTCGAAAAATTCACATATATCCCACATTTAGGTAGCCTATTGAAATGAAAGGACCTGATGGGTGGATTATCAGTAACAACTTAAATTTTAGTCTGCTCCATATGACTTCAGAAAACTGTACAGCACATTAGTCATTTAGCATGGACTACTTTCATAATAGGTTAATTATTTTTATTTTTACAGACTTTGAAGTGTCACTGTAAATAAAGAGCTTTGTGGAAATTCTTAAAAATTTATTTTATTTTTATTTATTTTTTTGCCATGGAAAAAATAACTGCAGTGAATAATTTATTTATTTATTTTTTGACAGTATGAAACCTGAGTCAGCCACACACATTACCCAAAAGTTTGGGGTTAGTGAGATAATGTTTTTGAAAGTCTGTTAAGTTCACCATGGCTGCATTTATTTGATTAAAAATACATTTAAAAATAAGTACATTAAAAATATTAGAATTATTAGTACAATTTAAATTAGGGGTGACCCGAATAGTCGACGATTCGATGCTTCGATAGGAGGAGCCTGATTCTACTCCCAATCTCACAGTCGAATATTCGCAGAGGTGTTATGGTCGTGCCATATTGGCGATATTTGGGGGTGCTCAGTGTCTGATTTCACATAGAACTACTGGTTTTCTCCCAATAAGTTAATAGAGCCTATTAAGGTAATGCTGTAAATAAGAATATGGAAAGAAAGAAGCTTTAGATAAATATTTTAACATGCGTGAATAAATCCAACCACCCCTATAGATTTAAGTTTCACTTTTCATAATCCGTGACCTACAGAGGAGCATTTTGGCGGCAGGGATTTAAATCTTTAACAAGACTCAAACTGACACAGGCAGAGTGAAATACTGGATTTTTTTCGATCAGGTAGGGTACAAGTGATTTCAAAACATTTATTCCGGTTTATATATATTGTGTATGTATTATTTATCTCGTATAAGATACTTTCGGTTGAGTTGGGCTGCAGTAAAGCGCTTCATTGTAGTACTGCGGTGATTATCTCTTCAGCGCGCAGCGCGAGCAGCACAAACAATGCAGAATATTAATAACTATGACTGGGATTATTCATAACATATAATGAGAACATTATTATGATAAAACGCTGTGAATTTTTAGAGTTTAGTTGCCGTGTTTCTGCACGTTGTTGCATGAAGAACACAAAGGAGTTCGTTCAGAGCAGCGCAGACACGTTCATGCATTCGGGGCATTTTGTGCAGATAGCCTATAAATCGTAAAATTAACGTTATGTTGTATAAACAACGAAGCGTATTCTATATGAGATAAATGATAAGTTAAATCCCATTGATTAAAAACCTGCTATTATATGCTTCATTCTAGCCTACTGGTCATCTTCAGCGCGCGCAGCTCAAAACAGAAATGCAGAACATTAGTAACTACTGTCATATACATAACGTTATAATGCGAACATATTATATACATATTATTCTTTATTCTTTATATTTGATGAATAGAAAATGATAAAGAACAGCCTTTATTTGAAAAAGAAATATTTTGTGATATTATAAATGTATTTACTGTCACTTTTACATAAATAAATGCGCTCTTGCTGGATAAAAGTATTAAATACTTTTTAAAAAAATCTTTTACTTTTTCAACAGTATACTGTAAATACATTTTTAGTACCTATCAGGTCACATCTCTGACTCATTAAATCATAGTTGGTGGACTAAATGTTTTGAGAGTCACTGGTCAGAGTATCAGTTTCTTTTAGACAACAAAAGTGTCTAAATGTTCTACTGGACTGGCTTTGATTTGAACAACAAAAGAGAAATGTATTTTAAAGAGAAATTACGTGACAATTAAAACACTCTTTTATGAGACTCGAGACTCTCTGATGATAGATATGCAGGGATCTCTGTGATCTGGGGCTTTGCATGCAATTTAGAGCAGTAGCGTACAGCTGTGAAACCGCATACAGAATCAAAAAAGTCTCTTCCTTTTCAGGCATTTGGCTTTTAAACTGTACAACTGTTTATTTACGCAGTAACTGAAGCTGTCACACTGAAAATGTCATACAATGCAAAAACAAGAAAACATGCTGCTTCAAACAATTGTAAATCAGTTTGACCTAGAGATAATATCTAGTTTTCAGAGCGAGAGTGATTGAAGTCATGCGTTCTTATCATAATATGTGTAAAATTTAAAAATCTGATATGCAGCCTAAATGTCACCAGGGAATGTGTTGACAAAAACACAGCTAAAGCTTTCCTAATACCTGACAAGCAGATTTCCTGATCAACCTTGAAGAGATGAAAAACATAATTTGCCAGTCTCCATAACACATTCATAACTGAAGCAGGCTATAAAGCCAAGGAAAGTTCTTGGTTTTATATGAGACCAAAGTCACTCCAGTACTGTTTTGAAGATTTCTTTCTTTCTTTTTTAAGTTTGTGTTTATTACAATATATAATATGATAAAATGCCTGACTGAAATAATATTCTGAATTATAAATTCTGACTTGTCCCATCTTTTGTTTTGAAGTAATTGATACCACTTTGATTGGATGTGTTCTTAGTAAACAAGAATTTCAGAATGAGAAATCATATCATGTGCCACTATCTATACAGATAACTGGCATTATTTTAGTGATAAACTATGGAGACCTTGCGGAGACTAATGATAATAAAATAAAATAAAATGATATATATATATATATATATATATATATATATATATATATATATATATATATATACATACAATAGTGTTGGTTTAAATTGCAAAACTTTTGCAGTCTATTGCAAAATTACTGCATTTCCGTGAGAAACTTTTGAAACTTTCAACTTTTGAAATGGAAATAATATTAGGTGGGAAGAAAAACTATATTTCAGTGGTTTTGTGAACAAATGCAAAGTTTCTCATGGGAGCACAATACTTTTGTGAGAGAATGAATAAACATTATTCCTCCCATCACATATTATTATCTCATCACCATGTCCTCTTAGGAGGCTCAGTATAAAACAGATATCTTTATACCCTAGTGAAAAAAAAAATACTAAAATGTATTTGAAATACATTTATTTCATGCTAAGTATACTACAAATACATTTACATATTTATGTGCTTAATAAAAAATACCTTGCAGTTGTACTTTTGGTATACTAAACTGGTATACTTAAAGTCTGCTAAATTGGAACAACTAATTTTGTACCTAATGCACTTTAATTATGTAGAAGTAGTGCTGAAATCCAACTAAAGATACACTGAAGTATATTTGATTGTGCTAAAGTGGAAATATTGTGAGTAAATTTTAGGTACACTTTAAATATCTTGCATTTAAAGACTGATATTATACATGAGTGATATTAAAACACATTTTAGGCATAATATTAATAAATGTGCATTGCGTAATAAAGAAATACTGTAAATAAAGTTTAATTATAATTTCATGCCAGTAAGTCTTAAGTGATATGTCAATATATATGTTAATGGATTTGAAGTATACTTAGTATGAAATAAATGTATTTTATATAGACATAGACTCCATGTGGACACAACACTACTTTTATTCAGCAACGTATTATTAAATTGATTAAAAGTTACAGTATAGACTTTTATCTATTTCAAATAAATGCTGTTCTTTTGAACTTTCTATTCCAAGAATCCTGAAAAAATGTTTCACAGTTTCCACAAAAATATTAATCAGCACAACTGTTTTCAACACTGATAATAGTAACAAAATTTTCTTGAGCAGCAAGGATCATGTGACACTGAAGACTGAAGTAATGATGCTGAAAGTTCAGCTTTGCCATCACAGTAATAAATTACATTTTAAAATATATTCAAACAGAAAGTATTTCATTTAAATTGTAATAATATTTCACAATATTACAGATTTTACTGTATTTTTAATCAAATAAATGCAGCCTTGGTGAGCAGAAGAAACTTATTTTAAGAAGTATATGAATCCAGAACCACTGTCTGTGGGGATTAAACAGGAACATTGTCCTAGGAACTGTGACTGTGATGGGTTTAATTTTGACTCGACCCTGTGAATTTAAGCGAGGGATCTGCACGAATCCACACGAGAGCCAGCGACTGATCATGTGAAACAGCAGCTATGAAACAGCCTGAGTGCAAAGGGCTTGTTCTGCTTATTGAAGTGAAACAAATCAAATTGAATTCCTTTAGTTTGAGGTAAAGTGTGTTAACTTTGAATTGATCTTATTTTCTTTCCATCACTAGCTTTTTTTCATTTAGTGTTGTTTTCAGGTACACTAATCGCAGCGACAATTGCCGAGGTGTTAAATGGGGTTAAGCACCTCACTCAAAGGCCCAGCGGTGATAAAGCAGAGTTGTGATTTTAAGACGGTTTCTGGGTCGCCCCCGCTTAAAACTAAAAGTGCAACTTTTTGTTTCAGAGCCCTAGATGATTAACCATTAGGCTGCTCTTGGTGAAGTGTGACAGAAGAACAGCCATGAGGAATTACTCCAGCGCTTGGTTACACCTGTTGTCTCTAGATTAGTGTTTTTTTCATTCTTCCTCCTGAAAATGCACGTTTTAATAATTCATCTTCAGATAAACAAACCTAGCACCTGCAATACTTCATCTGGCTGTCAAGAAGAAGAAGAAGAAGAAGAAGAAGAAAAAACACACACATTGAGAAATTTCTTTTAGAGATTATAGTTTATCTATATGGTAGATGCTGTTGTTGCTGCAAGTGTAACAAGTTTGTCAGGTTTGATTCTGTTGAAAAGACTGGGGCAATAAAACTTGAGAAATATTGTTTGCAGCAGGATCAGGGAGATATACGACTTGAGAAAGTAAATTTACTCGGAGGAGAAAATGGGAGCAAAACAAATAGACATCCTAGCTCAGATGAAATAGTGCATTCAGTGGAGTAGAGAGTGAGAGAAAAAAAGTGGTGGAAAAATAAATTGTAAGGTCTGCCAGCATTGAGACAGATGGGGAATGTTTGAGGGCGTTGACAAACGGTGACAGTATCAGTGCTTTGAAATGTAGTGCTGGTGTCACTGTCTCATTAAAACAACCCCAAGACATCCAGCATGATGAAATGTATACATGTTTTATGGGATGTCAAATTCAAAAGAAAAGTAAACTTGTGACTGATGATCACTGGGACTGAAAACACGCCCAGGCCTTGAGCGCTAGGTGTAGATGAAGTTAAGTAGCTGCTGTTTGATAGAGGCCGCTGGGATTTGTTCTGCATGTAAGGCGGTCGAGTGGGTTATGCTCTCAGGGCTGTAGCTGTTGAGTCTCATGTTCTTGACTATTATTAATTGTGTATTTACAGAATGTTCTTGTCTTTGTGAATGAAATATGACCATAGTGTTCGAAGCCAACTTTTATGAAACCTGGCAATGAGTGTCATTTGTAAGAATAAGGAGCAATTTATAATGCAGTTCCTCTGAGGGTCTGTCCTCATCTAGCCTCGCTTTTTCAAATACTACAACACTATAAAGTTTTAAGAAATGTTTCTGAGAATGTCAACAATAATAATAATAATAATAAAATGAACAATACTTGATGATAAATACAATATTAGCAGTATTAGTGGTTGTAATAGTAGTAGCAAAAGAAGAAGAGATGTGAAAGAAAATTATAAATAATAATTTTATATTTAATTTCATTTTAATATTTGATATTAAATACAATTTTATTTAATACTGGTACAATTACAGTAATTATTATTAATATTGTTGTTATTATCATCAGTAGTAATATTATAAATTCTATTCTCTCTCTCTCTCTCTCTCTATATATATATAATATTTTTACTATTTAAAATAACTGTTTTCTATTTGAATATATTTTAAAATGTAATTTATTCCTGTGATCAAAGCTAAATTTTCAGCATCATTACTCCAGTCTTCAGTGTCACATGATCCTTCAGAAATCATTCTAATATGCTGATTTGTTGCTCAAGAAACATTTCTTCTTCTTCTTATTATTATTATCAATATTTAAAACAGCTGAGTACATTTTTTCAAGATTCTTTGATGAATAGAAAGATCCAAAGATCAGCATTTGTCTGAAATAAAAAGCTTTTGTAAAAGGCAAGGCTAGGACACACAGGAACACCGGGGAGTAATGAGTAGACCAGACGAAAATGAACAAAACAGGCAAGAACTAAATACACACGATAATTAAACACACACACACCTGAAAGAAATCATAAACAATCAAACTAGATGAGGACAGGAACAGTAAGGACCAAATAAGGGCATAGAGGGAAACACATGATGCACACGACAGACATGACCGTGACAACACTATACCATTCAAAAGCTTGGAGTCAGTATAATTTTTTTAAAATTATTATTATTATTATTATTATTATTATTATTATTATTATTATTATTATGTGCTTCCTTTCCTGGACTTTAAAGTAGTCCCTTAATAAGAGGGTGTGATGTTGGGCCAGTGATTCTGTTGCTCTGCTCTTGTGAGTCATGCCTGCCTGGATAAGTGCCATCATCCTGTCCTACGTGTCACCACTATCCCCGATCCACTCTCTCTTCCCTCTTCAGCTCTGCTGTCAAACTACACCTGAGGACACTCTTCTCACCTCTACTCAGCTCTGTCATAGTATTTTGAGAATATGCTGCCATCAGAGAGCTTTTTTCGACTCGGGTTAAAGCTGTGATGGACATTTACTCTGTGATGGAACAAAACCTCCAAGGTGTCAGTTTCTTTGTTTGCTTGAGACAAAACATGCTGAATTTGTTTGTGAGCGCACTGTCTGAAAGGTTTATTTTGAAGATACCAACTACCTCATTAAAGACTTGACAAATTAGAAAAAAGAAATAACTAATGCAACTACAACTGATAAAACCAAACACAGCATGACATTTTCAGAGATCGTACAAAGCAGATGAATATTTAATGAAGTAAGCACTGTTTAGTTTATAAATGGTTGCTAAACAATCTCAATTCCAGCACTGCTTTGCTATTCAGGGTAAAAAAAACAAAAAAGATGTTCACCCAGGGTTATTGGTAGCACGAAAAGCCCTTCTGTGGGATGATGGGTAGTAAAGCATAACTTCAAGCCCCTGCTTGAATAATTAAACCTATTACACTGCAAAGATGACCTTATTGCAAAGGTTATTTGAGACTTAATCAATGGCTCGTTGGTGACCTTATCTTTTTTCTCATCTGTAATTTCCTTGGTGTTGTCAGTGATGAAATACTTAATAAACTCCATGACCTCGTCTATTAAATTAACAGTGAGCTGATCAGTAATCTTATAGGTGAAACTGTCAAAATGTGTCACTGAACAAGCTAATGAGCTCATCAGTGATGTCACTGGTAGACTACACATTAAATTAATAGAATCACTTGTGAATAGTCCAAAAATACAAATAAAGTGAATGACTACAAAATAAATAAAAATGAATGAATGAATTAAAAAATTATTTAATTAATAAATTATTATTATTATTAATAATAATAATTAGAAGCTACAATTTAAAATGTTTTCTGAATACATACTGAATACACAAAAGTCTAGCCAGGTGTCTAGTGCCACAGAAATGGCACAATTCACATTCAAAATGAAAACATTTAAAGAAAGAAAGAAAGAAAGAAAGAAAGAAAGAAAGAAAGAAAGAAAGAAAGAAAGAAGTAAATACTCTAATAAAAAGACATCTATCATGCCGAAACAGATGAAACTACTGATGAAAAGAGAGCAATCATCAGAAAGTCACACATTTCTGAATTCTTACATCTGAGCAGAATCAGCAGATCCTTAAACAGCAGAAGCTGTCTATATTCCAGTATGGCTCTGCTAATAGGACAGCGTGTGTCAATCAGTTGACTGTATCTCTATCCCAGGGGTGAGACCAAGGGGAGAACTCCAGCTGAGACAAGAATTTACAGCATAGCCGTCACTACTTGGCACTGTTAGAGAAGTTTCTTTGAAACTTGTATGAGGCTACTCATTTAAAGCAGTTAAACTACAGTCTAGCCACCTTTTTAAAAAGTAGCAAAACACACTACAAGCTACTAATACATATTACAAAGTACACTGAAGCTACTAAAAAGGACAATATCCTTTCAGTTAGAACACTCTAAATTATATAACACACTCAAAAACTCAATATATATATATAAATGTACTTAAAGTTATGTTTCTTAACACACTTAAGTACAATTTTTAACCATTTTTAAGTATTATTTTTTAACCATATTAATCAAAGATGAAATTCCATATAAAAATGTACTTAAGTCCCACTCTAGCTTGCATTTAATATGAATTTAATATAATAATTTAATGTAAAGTTCATCTGTACAACTAATTTGGATTAACATGCAATTACGTGTCCGAAAGCACATGTACGGTTCACATTTAAAGTGCATTCTTTTATAGTTTATTGTTTGTACAATAATGACATTAGTACAATATGCTAAAGTGCACTTTTTTCCACAAAGGTATATCAAAGGACTCCACTAGGCTTTAGTTAAATCAAATTACTGTCACACTATTGAAAACAAAGTTTGTTAGTAGTTACTTGGCACGGTGCACACAGCGGGGAAGAACGAGGAACATGGATACGAGGAATTACTCAAAATAAACAGGCTTTAATCTGATTCAGCAGGACAATACAAGGCAGGGCTGAGACACACAGGAATACAGGGAGTGTAACAAGTAGACCAGACGAAAAAGAACTGAACAGGCAGGAACTAAATACACAGGATAATTACAAACACAGGTGCAAGGAATCGTAATTAAACTAAACGAGGAAACATCAATTAACTAAACAAGAAAAGGAAAAAGACCATATAAGGAAAAACAGGAAGAACTGGAGGTCCCTCAGGATAGGATACACGGGGATGGCCGGGCTCCAGAACAGGACCCGTTCCGGGAGGCCGTGGCGGAGCAGGGAGCTCAGGAAGCCATGGCGGAGCAGGGAGCTCAGGAAGACATGGCGGATCGGCCTCCGTGGCTTTGGCCGGATCTCTATTAGCCCCCCCAAAAATTACTTGGGGAGAATCTCGTGTCTAGAGGCCCTCCCTGGGCTGGATTCGGGGACTGGAGCCCTCCGTGGGCTAAACTCAGGAACAGGAGCCCTCCTTGGGTTAAACTCAGGAACAGGAGCCCTCCTTGGGCTAAATTCAAGAACAGGAGCCCTCTCAGGGCTCTCCACAGGAACAGGAGCCCATTTAGGGCTAGGCTCGGAATCTGAGGCCCTTTTCTGGGCCTGACGTGAGCACCACAGTCCTGCTTGGGCTGAACGTGGTGACAGGGGCCCTCTCAGGGGTGAACTCAGGAACCGCTTCCATTGAGGCAACAAAAGAACCCCAACAGACAAGACAAAACAAGGCTGATTAAAAATGTTCCTGTGGACAGTACTTCAGGGGACATGACTTGACTCTGGTCAGGGGCTGGAGCCTGCACTGGACTCTTGGTCAGGGGTTGGAGCCTGCACTGGACTTTTGGTCAGGACACTGGAGTGAACTTTGGAGCTGAAGTGAGCCGCAGCCGGCGGGCTTGACTTCAGAGTGGCTGGGGGGCTTGAGGGAGCCACAGCCGGTGGGCTTGAGTGAGCGGCAGCCTGCGAACTTGACTTTGGAGCGGCCGGTGAACTTGACTGATGAACGGCCAGCAGACTTGACTGAGGATCGACCGGCAGGCTTGAGTGAGCCGCGGCCGGCGGGCTAGACTTCGTAGCGGCTGGAGAACTTGACTGATGAGCGGCCAGTGGACTCGCAGCACTCGCGGCGATCCCGCCGAGCTCCCACGGTTAGTTTCAGCAGGCTAGGGTGGAATGACGAGCGGCGACTTCCATGCCGTGGGGGACAAAAACAAAACAGCAAAACAAAAGACTTTAAAAACCGGGAAAACAAACAGGGTGAATGAATGCTTACTCAACTGTATAGGTCTGGTCTTCTGTCACGGTGCACACAGTGGGGAAGAACGAGCAACACGGATTCGAGGAATTACTCAAAATAAACAGGCTTTAATCCGATTCCACAGGACAATACAAGGCAGGGCTGAGACACACAGGAACACAGGGAGTGTAACAAGTAGACCAGACGAAAAAGAACTGAACAGGCAGGAACTAAATACACAGGATAATTACAAACACAGGTGCAAGGAATCGTAATTAAACTAAACGAGGAAACAAAACTTTTTTTTTTTTTAGAATGTTTACCTGAAAAGCTTCAGTATCGGTATAATCCCACTGCAAATTTAAGTTCAAATAAATACATTTAAAAAAAAAAAAAAAAATCATTGCGAGAATAAATTTTGATTAATGATGGTATTTAAGCTATGCACTGAATTTGATTTATTTTAAAAAGATGAAATCATTTGTACATTCTGGCATTATTCCGGTTGCTCTAATGTCTTGATTATTCTCATTTCACCTTCTGCTGTGTGAAAATGAAGAGTGCAAATATAAGCTTGAAGCCCTGAAGTGATGATGTCGTGATAGGTAAAAGCATCAGGGAAACAGCATTTCCAAGCCAATTTTATGTTTCAATCTCACTTCTCATTTCTTGTTCTTAAAACAGACATTTCTAAGTGGATTTCTCATTATTACATTCTATATAATAATCATAGGTAAATAAATAAGCAAAATATTACACCATAAATACACAAGTGATGTCAATTCAAAGACTATTTGAATAAGAATAAGTCATGTTTTGCTTTCTCAAATAAGGATTATACCTCAGAGTCACACTTGTGGGTCTGTTTTTCAATTCACGAGAATATTATCCGCCAGATTTATACTTCACTGTGAGCTTTTAAAGCAAAGAACATCTCTGAGACTGTCAGAAAGCCCCACCGGGTGCCACATTCCTACCCAACTTTGCAGATTGGAAATCAATTCAAATTCAGTTGTCATTCTGAGTGCTGTGAGAATGCATGAATGCAGACTCTAGGATGAGAAAGCATAATGGTTTACATCTTTATTGTAATGAGACGGGATGAATCACCCATTCCCTAAAGCACAATTAAGCAGCTGCAACTGTGTCAGAATCAACAGTGTTAGATTAGCTCCACAACAACTAAACATCACAAGCCTTTTGGCTCTGCTGCTAGAAGGCAATACCTTGTTTAGTCTTCTAATAGCGTCTTTATGCAAAGAACTCAAGGGGAATGCGAGTACTTGTGAATGAACAAATCTCTGCCTCGGTTTACATTAGTTTGACAAACTGGCTACATAATGTTGATCACACACTTTCACGACTTTATAAACAACCACTTTAAAGCAATTTCAGCACAAATATATACAGTATGTAAGAAGATGAAATTGCATAGTTGTTTTCATAATGATGACAAAAAAAGTGACATGTAGTTCCAGTCCTTGAATTTGATTGGCTGAGTGGCATTTTAAGAGCTCTAATAGATATAATCCAACAGCCTGGGACTTTGTATGACTCTTTCTGCAGGTTACATTATGTACATTGTTACACTGTTATTAGTGACATTCTTTATGAATTATTTATTGATTCATTCATCAACTCAGTTTGCTCAAAAACACTAATTCATTTTGGAATGAAACAAGTGAAAGTCTTTATGAGTGAGTCATTGAATCATTCATTTAAGTGATTTTTTGAAAACATTGATTCATTCAGGAACAAAAATATATGGCAGGCTTTGTGAGTGAGTCACTGAATCAATCAATCCGTTGATTTCTTAAAACACATTCAGGAAACAAAGCAAGCGGTTGTCGTCATGAGTGAGTTACTGAATCATTCACTCTACTGATTTGTAAAAACAATTTAGATTAATTTAGAAACAAAACATATGACCATCTTATGAGTGAGTCACCGAATCATTAATTTAACTAATTTGCTGAAAACACTGATTCATTCAACAAAACATATTGCAGGCTTTATGAGTGAGTCACTGAATCAATCACTCTGCTGATTTCTTAAAACACACTGATTAATTCAGAAAACAAAACAGTGATTGTGTTCATGAGTGAGTCATTGAATAATTCATTAAATTGATTTATTAAAAAACACAGATTAATTCAGAAACAAAACATTTGACCATCTTTATGAAAGAGTCACCAAATCATTAATTTAATGGATTTGTTCAAAAATACACTGATTAACTCGGAAACAAAACATGTGACCATCTTATGAGTGTGTCTTATGAATGATTTACTGAATCATTCATTTAACTGATTTGCTGAAAACATTGATTCATTCAGGAACAAAGCATATGGCAGGCTTTTTGAGTGAGTCACTGAATATTCACTCCACTGATTTGATGAAACACTGATTCATTCAGGAAACAATACAGTGATTGTCTTCATATGTGAGTCATTGAATCATTCATTCATTTGATTTGTTCAAAAACACACTGATTAATTCAGAAACTAAACATATGACCGTCTTATGAGTGTGTCTTATGAGTGAGTCACTGAATCATTCATTTAACTGATTTACTGAAAACATTGATTCATTCAGGAACAAAACATGTGGCAGGCTTTATGAGTGAGTCCCTGAATCAATCACTCCGTTGATTTCTTAAAAGACACTGAGTCATTCTGGAAACAAAACAGTGATTGTCTTCAAGAGTGAGTCATTGAATCATTCACTCCACTGATTTGTTAAAACACACTGATTCATTCAGGAAACAAAACAGTGATTGTCTTCATGAGTTAATCATTCATTCAACTGATTTGTTCAAAAACACACAGATTAATTCAGAAACAATACATATGACCATCTTTATGAGTGAGTCATTGAATCACTCACTCCACTGAATGCATTGATTCATTCAGGATTGGAACACCCTGAATGTTTCTCGTAGATGCACAGCAGTTCTGCTTTGACTTCAAGTTACTCAGTATTAATGCCTTTATTGAACTGTTGTGCAAAAGCACATTTGCCATTGTTCTGTTGGGCTCAACATTCAAAACAACAGTACACTCATATGACATTGCTTATATATTCATTATTTGGCAAAACGTAGTTGTAGTTACTTATATGTTTCATTTGGGTAAGTTGTCTTATGAAAGTGGCTTTTAAAGATAACGTCACGGCACAATATGTCATTATGTCAGGTCAAAGGGAGCATCTCACAATGGACTACCTAATAGGCACTTCTTACTAATGGTCATCTAAGCTGTTTTTCAGCTGTTGTCATGACAACCACTTTTTTTTCTGCTCCTGCATTCTGAGTGTGCCAAATAGTGATACAAAAGAAAAAAGTGGCTTGTCAGCCCATCTGCAGACACCCCACATCCAATTCCTCTCATCGCAAACAACTCCAATTTGGCAATTTTATGGAAAAAGCATTAGAAAACCAAGAGCAGCTTGCAGCCCTTCTATTTGGAGGTCTAAGATTTGAATTTCAATAGATTTTTGGGGGCACACTGAAAGAGCAGTGGTGCTCTATACAGACAATGATAATTGGTCAAATATTACATGTAAAATACAGAAAAAAAGTCTAAGCCTGACTTTAAACAACCACGAATTGGTGGATTGCAGCTACCTTTGACAAAAACCGAACCCGATACCAAGCAATGGCTTGAAGTGTTGTAGCCTGCAACTACACCTATGACATTAACAAACAACAATCTAAGCCTTTGAAAACAATGTGAACATGATGTTGTTCTCAAAGAGCCTGGTACTCAGAATAACAAAAGCCTGTTTCAGAGGCTCTCCACTCATTTTGCCATGTGGGCTGAACACCCACTCCTGTCCAAAATGTGTCATGCGTGCTGAACTCGCATCCCTCACCAGCAAACACAACAGTCATCAGTGTAACACGCTTGCCAGTGCTCCAAACAACACCGTCATATGCTTACATATACCTCTTCATACATGTCAAATCCATAATAGGAAGACATTAAAGGATAACTTTGCTTGACGTTTAATCAGCTTTGTCTTGTTACACTTAGTAGTGTATGAACAATGTGCACTCTTTCTAAATGTGAATAACACTGAGATATCTCCATTTATTTGTCAGAAAAAGCCTGCCGAATGACTTAAAACTACAGATTGTATTTCAGCATTTTTGTATTTCTGCTCAAGGACAGTCAGATTGAGCCTAGTGCATTATGGGTGCTGAAGTTTTCTCATCTTTTTGGCAAAAGGGAACGCCACAGCCCCCTTTCTCTGTTTTCAGTATTGTAGAATCAAATAAAAAAAATAAATAAAAAAATAAAATAAAGATTCTTTTGCAGACAAGCCAAGTTTTATTAAAAGCCTGATGAATTAACCCATTAAACAAAGACAAATAACATCTTAATATTTAGACAAGTGGTTGATCAATATCAATATATATCAAATATATATATATATATATATATATATATATATATATATATATATATATATATATATATATATATATATATATATATATTTATATATATATATTTATATATATATATATATATATATATATATATATAATAAAAAACTATGCTAAATGCATGAAATAAAGCACATCTAACCATACAATTATGCACAGTTAGAAAAAAAAAATACGTTACATTTATGGTAAAGAAATGGGCAGGTGAGGTTGCCAGAAATTCAGTGTAAAATTTCACTGTAAAATATGGTGACAAAGGCATTACAGGAGGTATTCTGATGCCTGCATATTTATAATGTGTATTTTATAACTGGACATATCATTTACTGATATGACAGTTAATATCCCAACCCACTTAAGATACTAAAATCTACTTTGTACCTTGAAACAAAACAACCATAATAATACAGATGGTGAAATAGCAGGTCACAAGATGATAATTGTGTCTAAAAAGCTAAAAAAAAATATATATAGAAGGAAAGTCACAAAATGGTGACATACATGGTGCTAAAATAATACAGTAAACATGAATTTAACAACAAAAAAATTTAACATAAAACACCCATAAATACATAAAAAAATACACAAAATAACATAAATGCACATAACTTAGAACAAAGACTATAAGTTCTCACAGTAAATCATAGCATGGCTTGCACTTTTTACATAGTACACTTAGTATTCTTGGTTTTACTTGTCAGAGTAATTTACAAAAATATTTACATGTATTCTTTTAAATATAATACTTTTTTTCACTGTATAAGATAAGGAAAATTACAGTTAACCAACTACAGCATTTTTACACACACACATATATATATATTTTTTCATTAAAAAAGACTATTTGGCTGCCAAGACCATAAAACCATAAAAAGTAAATAAATTTATTTTTAAAAAAGTATTAAAAATAATAATGTTGTATATTTTTGCAGTTAATGGTAATATTAACCCATTTCAGTGTTTGATTTTAAGTACATTTCGGTTTACCTGTGTATGATAAAAGATTCTGGTCATCTTTTGGGAGTCCTGAATCAAAACCAGCTGAGAATCATATGGTCTAGACAGAAGATAAATTTCACATTATGACGAGGTTGAATGTCTTAGAACCTGACAGTGGCAAATCTAACAAAGCTCTAACAGCTGGCATTATGTCAGAGATGCTGAAGGGTGCTCTAAAACGGGTGCATGTTAAGAGAACAATGGAGACTTGACACCTTCAATCACCCAAAGGCTCTAGAAAGGTTGAATTAGCATGAAATCTAAAGGAATGCTAGTATTCATTCCCCCAGTGCATTAACAGATCTTATGTGATCGTAATATGGAGGAAGCTGCTCCACAATTCTGGGTATTCACATATGACTCACCAGGCTTATAGGGAGAATAAACCAATGTAATGAAAGTGCAACACACATTCTATATATTTCACAGTGGGTGCACTAGGCGTACATGGAAGTGGTTTTAAAAACCTGTTAATTTGCTAAGTGATCCAGATTGCCTCATTGCTTAACAGACCATAATTACAGGGCCATTATAGAACTTGAAGATATACTCCCGCACATCAATCTAGATAATTCTGTTATCTACACATGAAAGGAAATATAAGGTAAAATTCCACATTTTCCTCAACCAGAATAATTTTAGAGTGCTAAAGTGTGTCAGTGAGAGCTGTGCCAATCTGTGACGCAGTACAGTAACGTATGACCATGTTGCGTTACTAATGCTAATGATGTAATGTAAATGACACATAATCAGGCTATCATTGTCACAGACGCTGGAACTACGTCAAGCCGTATCATTGATCTGAACGTGCCGTTCCAAATAACCAGTCAAATAATATTCTTGTGATATTCTTTCTGTATAATTATCATTAAGTTCTGAACTAATTGGTTTTGCTTGATATGTTTTTGTCTATTTCTAGCTGGGAGTTTTTAGTGATTTTAAATATTATTTTGAGCTCAAAATAACCACTCGGTGTGCATGAATGTCATTGGCTGTCATTTTTGTCAAGAGCCCTTTGGCTATCAATCTAACCACTACCAGGTCTCTGAGAACAAAAATGTTTTTGCCCACTAACCTTGAAATTATAAAAAGTGCTCCTAAAAAAAACTCTTTAGAGAGAACAAAAAATGTTAGGTCCTCAGGCATTATGTCTGGAAATACTGTATATAAAAAACTCAAGGAGTTTCGTATTGACCAGAGCAGTATCATAAAGGAAACGACTGCACCACCAGTACATCGCTCTATCTATATTTTAATATCTTAATTGTATAGTTCCATTATACAGATCACACATATTTTTGAGCCCTTAACTCAGATAATTATTAGTGAATAACAGCTCTGTTTGTCACACAAAGGTCCTTTTGTGTCCCACAGGAAATACAAAGTATGATGAAGAAATGCGTAAATGTTGACAGAATAGCAGAACAGCAGTATAATAGACTATTTACATAAAATGCTTAGAAATATCAGAAATCACTCTATATATGCCAATAATATGTCTTAGTAAGATGATATTTAAATGCTTAGTTTCATGATAAAAGCTCTAGTTTTTATTGTGGGAGGCAAAACATATAATGAACTATCTTGCTGATTACTTATAAAGCCCTGAATGCTTTAGCTCCTCAGTACTTGAGTGAGCATTATAGTCCTTCACATCCACTGCAAAACTCTAGCCATTAATACCTAGAATATCAAAATCAACCGCGGGTGGTAGATCCTTTTTCTATTTAGTGCCCAAACTCTGGAACAGTCTTCCTAGTGTTGTTTGGGTGGCAGACACACTCTGTCAGTTTAAATCTAGATTAAAGGCCCATCTCTTTAACCTGGCTTACACATATTACACTAACGCATTTCTATAATTCAAATCTGTTAAAGGATTGTTAGGCTGCATTAATTAGGTCAACCGGAACCGGGAGCACTTCCCATAACACCCAATGTACTTGTAAGAAGAATAGCATCTACGCCAATATTAGTCTGTTTTAATCTTATTTCGAGGTCTCTGCAATTACCCGGATCCAGGCTGTATCCAGCTCTGAAGTGGCTGACAGTGACATCTTTATGCGCAGCATTTACAAACATCAACAACTGGTGAACGGAGAACGACGTGATCGGAGCTGTTTTTGTTGCATGTTATGGGTTTCGTGATAATGAAAATGGAATGTAAACGCACAATTTATGCGAATAAAAGAGCATGAAAATCAGAATAAATCTCCTATGACAACTTTCAGTGTTACATATCATCAAGGCTAAGACAAAAGTTAGACAACTGCTGTTTTCGCTGTTTTTCATGTTTGTGGAGTAAATAATTTTACATGGCTTTTTAAAAATGGTGGGTAGCCGATGTTTCGTATGCGTTTGGCCAATCACTTACGTCACTGGTAATTCCAATAGAACTGTTTTAGACCCTACTCTGAAGTAGGAGCTAAATTAGTTCCCTCAAATGGAGTTCCTAGAACTAAATACGTTCCTAGTTCCTGTGGAGCGAACACGCCAAAAAGCGGGAACTTCCGTCAATAGTTCTAGGAAAGCCCCTCTAGAGACAGATCCCCTGTGAAGACCTTATCAACTAGATGGCCAACGGCACGAATCCTCAGCAAAGACTACAAGAACCCTGTGGCCAGCTTCGACTTCTTCATCATGTGATGTATTCAATCTTCAAGTGGAAGGAACTGGATGTTCTGAGTGATGCCAGTCACAGTCTGACTTGTGTTGCAGCCTGGAATTAAACCACTCCATGTTGATTCGTCTGGCCAGAGTAGAACTGACTGAGCCTAGTTTCTCCCAAGGTTTTTTTCTCTATTTCTGTCACCGATGGAGTTTGGGTTCCTTGCCACTGGCGCCTTTTGGCTTGCTTAGTTGGAAAAACCTTATTTCTGGCAATATTGTCGACTTGATTACACAGACACTATTGGATGAGAACTGAACTGAGCTGGACGATGACGTCACTGAATCAAACAATGACTGACTTTAGGTTTAACTGACTGTTTACTGCTGTCCTCTTTTTAGAGCTGCTTTATAGCAGAATTGAATTTTGTTTGCATTATTGTACTATTATTAGCATTTCCTGTTTAGCACTGTAAATCTGCTTTGACACAATCTGTATTGTATAAAGCGCTATGGAGTACTACTTGTGCACAATGCACATTTCTTAATATTAAGACTAAAATGTGTATTAATGTCCTGGATTGAATGATTTTATAACACAATTGGTCTTTAAATGCAAGATATGTACCTGAAGTATACTTACAATAGTTCCACTTTAGGACAAACAAGTATATTTCAGTATATCTTTAGCTGCACTTCAGCATTATTTTCACACAATTAAGGTGCATTAAGTACAAAATTAGTTGTTCCAATTTAGCAGACTTTAAGTATACCAGTTTAGTATACTAAAAGAACAGTTGCAGGGTATTTGTATTTATTTTTCACTAAGGTAACAATATGTATATAAAATGTATTCTTGCATTTACTTTATAAAAATTTGGAAAAAAAATCACAGCAGAAAGACGTGAACCACAATCTGAAGGAGGGACATTTTACAATTAAAGACCTTTTGCTTGCTAAAAAAAGTATAAACTATCAATCAAATGACACAATACATGTAGCAATGTTTTTGAGCAAAGTTTTGATCATGTTGATAATTTAGGGGACTTTGCAGTATTGTGGTTTTGAGGTACAACAAACCATTAAGGTTGTAAATGGGATGAATGAGACAACTGATAAATGTTTTTCATTTTGCTAGGAGTCTTCAAACTAGCTGTTTGTTATTACTCCTGTTTATCATTACTCCTACATTAGGATGGATATGAATGCATAAATTTACTCTCTGTGTTTCCCTGTTTAGCTTGAGACAATCTCATTTACAGCATCAAAATCCTCAGCAGAAACAATCCTTTAAAAGGCATCCTGAGTAAAATAGCTGCCTGATGTATTGTTTTGCAGAGTGGTTTTGGATTTAATGTTTTGAGTTTATTACTGTAAGTACAAATGCAGAGAAATAGTTTTGGTCCAGTTTAGGTTGGAGTTAGCGATAAATACAAAAGCCAGCAGGAAAATTTCAGGCAAAGTTTGGATAAAATGATAGGGTGAGGGAGACAGCTTTGAATGCTCTGTTGAAAATGGGTCATTAACGTTATGAAAAGGCACAGTCTCGCTCCAAAAACAGTTGCAAATATAATAAAAAAACTTCTGGATGGTGAAATGCGAGCCAAATGTGCCTCATTTGAAACCAAGCCAGACATAAGAGCATCCAATGAAGCCGATAAAAAAAGAAAAACAAAAAGGATTTCGTGAGAGAGAAATGGAATGTGAATAGGTGACTATGGGTGAGAGCAATTCCAATACCCCATATGATAAGAGACGCCAGCAAATGACCGAAATGGTCGCCTTCAGGGCACAAAGCAGGGAGAGGATGCACCTCCTACATCAGGCTAATAAAAATATCGCTTCTGTCAGAGGATCGGATCTCACACTGCAAAATTAAATTGAGGCTTTCATTACAGTGAGAAAATTAGCTCAGTGGGGCTAATTCGAATTTCACATCCCAATATCCCCACTCGACATCAGCAATCTGGAATTGCTAGAGCAGCAATATTTGAAGAAACGGCCAAAAGGAACAGGTTTTCACCAGGCAAGTTTTCTGATTGATGTGTGTGGTTTGGGTGTGAAAAGGCAGAAACTGTTCCTTGCCAGAAAGCGAATCCATCAACGTCTCCTGCCGTTAATACAATCTGTCACGAAGCAAAAGTCCCGTGATGGGTTTGGGAAGCTCTTTGCTGAATAGGAGGTGTCAGCAGCCAGTCCCTTTTCTTTGAGTCTTGCACATTGGCAGACAAGACGAGTCCATTGTTACAGTCTGAGAAGCCTGAAAGGTCAGCTAATGCGAGAGAGGGAGTAATAGAGGCTGAGCACGATGGAAGATGAAGTAATTTCTCAAAGCGCAGAAACCATTCGCCATATGAAGAGATGAATTAAGACAACTAGCTTTGGGTGAACTTCACTGAGAACGAAGGGAGGTAACAGCATGTAGCATTGCTAAAGTAATACAGCAGCTCTGTTACAAAACCTGGTGTGCTGCCAATGGAGACATCATACTGAACAAAAAACGCAATTTTGATTTATTATAAAATCTGGTGATTTTATTATCTGGTGATTCTGGCTCTCTAAACGAGTTTCTCTGGTCCAGATAGTTGCTGCATGTTTCTAAACGTGCACATAAACATAAAAAATAAAAAATAAAAAATAAAAAAAATAAAAATAAATTTAAAAAATGTAAAATAAATAAATAGGTATATAAATAAAATAAAAAAGAAAATAAAAAAGTATTTGACAGTTTTTTAAAATAATAATAATAATAATAATAATAATAATAATAATAATGATTTTTTTTCTACTTGTTTTTAATTTGGTTCATAATTTACAACAAGTAAAAATTACTATGTAACAAAAACACACTACAGGTCAAAAGTTTGGAATAATTAAGATTTTTTTAAAATGTTTTTTGAAAGAAGTCTATTTTGCTCACCAAGGCAGCATTTATTTGATCAAAAATACAACAAAAACAGTAATACTGTGAAATATTATTACAATATGCATGAAATATTTTTATTTGAATATATTTTGAAACATAATTTATTCCTGTGATATTAATTTATTCATGGTATCCATAAAAATATTAAGCAGCAAGAATTGGTTTTAACGCTGATAGAAATCATTATTAATAACTGAGCATCAATAAAATTATATTAACTAATCAATCACAAAATTAGCATATTAGAAATTAAAATAACATTTGCCAAAACAGGAATAAATTGTATTTTAAAATATATTCAAACAGAAAACAGATTTTTAAATTGTAATAATAAATTCACAATACTGTTTTTACTGCATTTTAGATCAAATAAATGCAGCTTTTGTGATCATAAAACACTTGAAAAATTTCAAAATCTTAATAAAATAATTTGACTGGTAGAACTGTATATATACACTAAACACTAAACACTTCTTGAGGTTTAGTGTTTAGTGTATATATACTGTCATGAATCTCGTCGGTGGCTTTCTGTCCGATTGCCACCAGAGGTCGTTATCCCATTATATTGACTCTCACACTACACAGACTGTTACACATCACCCTGGACTGCATTTCCCATCATCCATTGCACTGATTGCACCAACAGCTGTAACCAATCAAACACACTCTACATAAGCCATGGACTTCCTCCTTCAGATCGCCGAGTATTGTTTAGCATCTGTCATTGTGATAGCTGTTAGCTACTTTACGGAGCCTTTCTTAATTTCCTTAGTCTAGTCAAAGTCATAGTCTTGCCTTGCCTGTTTTTCCCATGTTTTTGATTCTTGATGTGTTTTGGATATCCCGTGTGCCAAACCCTGTTTTGGATACTGTTTGCCCCAGCCCGGACTATTGCTCGTGTTTATGGATTACCCCTTTTGTCAAGCCCACTGGATATTGTTAGCCGTCGACCGACCACGCCCGCTTTGGATAATTCTCTTGCCTTGCCCTCTATATACCTGTTTGCTATTGTAAGAACCTTGCCTGTTTTAGGACCACGTCTTTGAATAAAGCCTAGCAGATGGATCCGAATGCTTCTTCTCTTCCTTCCGTAACATATACAGTACTAATATACACTAAATTCTAAACCTCTTTTTTTTTTTCCAAACGTGCCATTTTGGTCAAATTGTAAAGTAGCATTGCATGAGTCCTTGGTGAAGACAATGTTAGAATTCACAGCAGCAAGCTCAGTAATGAAATCCACGCAGCAGGAAACAACTGCAATGGGGCAGAAGAGGGATGCGACGTGATTGCGAAAGTGTGAGTGTCCATCTATTATGTTCAGGGATGTACGAATCCGACATGTGGGAAGCAGCATGAGTATGCACAGGAGATGGAAAAAGGGCGAGAGGCCAAATCCTTGATTGATGTGCCTATCCGTCCTGGGACTGGGATGTGTTTTGCTTGGGATAAGGCAGGATTAGCATTCAAGCCTTTCAGCGGGAATGCATGAAGTTCTGGAACTGAAAACTCAGAAACTAAAGGTGTTGACTGACTTCATCGCGGGCATCATCCAATTCCCCGTGGGCTCGCTGATCCTGCTCAATGCAGCCACCAAAACTCAATATGCAAAGTTAAGGTGGAGAAACACAGGAATTGTGGGTATTACAGATTATTGGCTGCATGTCAACAGCAAGGGATTTACAATGTGGAAGTCAAGCAATATAAAAATGAAAGCTTGGGCATCAGTGAGTTTACTGCATTGGGAATAAAGTAAAACAACTACTTAAATTATTTTCTGAAAAGTGTAATAATGCAAAAATCAATTTGCTTAAGCCATCCTTTTACGTTACTAAATCACATCGGTGTCTGCTGAAGTAGACAGGAGGACAAATAACGTAACACACACTTGTACGATTGCAAAATATAATTAAAACGCGCCATGGCGGCATCTTAATCAAAAGGAGATTGAAATAATCACTTGACAGGGTTCCAGTGCCTCTTAAAGAGCACACAACATGTTTGTGAAACGCAGCAAAGCTGTTATCAAGGTTTCCAGTCCAGCAATCAAAAAAGAGCAGAATTCCTGGAACAGCTGTTGAAAACAGGAAAATTTACAGTGACTAATAGATTGGCGTTGTTTCAGCCCAAGATTAGTGATGAAACAAAAACGATTCTAGACATTTAAGCCAATCTGATTTGAGACAGGAAGGACGTGCTGCCGATTGACAGTGTTTATGAAAAAATAACAGGCTATGCTGATTAGTAATTGTGTGCTGGATTTTGAAGAGGAGGTTGAACTTGAATGGTGGGATGGGTTTATAGTGTGTCTGTTGTCTAAGATTGTGACACACACACATACATACACTGCTTTCCATGTTTTATGGGGACATTTCATAGAGGTAATGGTTATTATACTGTACAAACTGTATTTAATATCCCCTTACCCAAATCTTACACCTAAACCTCCTTTCATAGAAAACTTTTCACAGAAAAAGATTTTCAAAAAACTTCATTCTGTATGATTTATTAGCTTGTTTCCTCGTGGGGACCAATAGAAAAAAAAAAAAAAAAACTCCTCAAAGTCAAAAATTACTGGTACTACGATCCTTGTGGGGACATTTGGTCCCCACAACATAGGAAATACCAGGTACACACACACACACGCGCACACACACACACACACACACACGTTCTTTCTGCCATCTTTGTATTCCTGAAAAAAGAGACTTGAGAAACCTGTAGCTTGCAAAAATGCCTCTATCTAAATTACTAACACATGGGATGGATGGACAGGAATTACAAAATAAGTGAATAGAATTAATGATTTTAATAGATGTTTGCTCTGTAATGCTTGGAAAAAAAACATCACATGAAATACAGTATTCACACTTGTGCTGAAGGGACATTATTTCACCTAATTCAGTCACACTTTATTTTAAGGTCCAATTCTCGTTACAAAAAACCAAAGCCTCAATAAACTCCTAATGTGCTGCTTATTAATAGTTAGTAAGGTAGTTGTTAAGTTTAGGTACTGGGTAGGATTAGGGAAGGATATGGTCATGTAGAATAAATGCTTTTTAAGTACTAATAAACAGCCACTATGTTAATAATAGGCATGCTGATAAACACCTCATTAATTGTGAGAATTAGTCCCTATACTAAAGCGTTACCCCTAATTCATTTGGAAATAAAACAATTTGTTATTGTATAATAAATATAACAAATGTATACAAATTGTAACATCATAACAAAAACAATTTTTCAAACATTCATTCATAAAAAAATCCTAATGTTTTTGTAATACACTCTAAATTTACAGTATAGTACCTCTCAGGCAAACATTACACATGAAAACATATTACATTGCAGCTATTACAAAAATAACCATAAATGATGCTTAATACCTTTTTTATTATGCATAACCTCATATTAATTTTCACATTTCACCCATGTAAATACCATGACCAACACTATATACTGCATATACATAAAAAAGATTTTTCAGTCTTTCTACTTCAAAATTTCATGTTTAATTCAATGCATTACGTGCTGATTGTTTGTAATTATTTGTGAAATTTACTAGCAATTTCTGAATGAAAATTGTTTCTACACCATTTTTTTTTTTCAGTGTACTGAAACTAGGAAAATAGGAGATGAGGTAACACTTTATTATAGGGACCAATTCTCACTATTGACCAGTTGCTTATTAGCATACCTATTATTAACATATTGGCTGTTTATTAATACTTATAAAGCACATATTCTGCATGAACATATTGTACATCTTTAATCCTACCCAATACTTAAACTTAACAACTACCTTACTAACTATTAATAATCAGCAAATTATGAGTTTATTGAAGTAAAAATCTTAGTTAAGGGTTTGTTAACTGCGAGAATTGAATCTTAAAATTGTGACCGCAGATGATATGCTACTTAGAGCTCTATAAAAAAAATCATTCTTCAGATGTGTTTACATTAGCAAAACTAATGTTTTCTAAAATTTGCAAGGAAAAAGGGTCCATTAAATACTGTTGGTCAATGTAATGAATCTGTGAAAAACTTGAACTTGTTGAAAAATCTGTGTGGGGAATCTTTATTCAAAATTCACAATCCACTGGAATTGTACTGAAATAACTGGATTTTTTTCTGAGAAAATCCGCCGAACAAAGGCAAATGTGAGCACAGCTTCAGTCAATATATTTATCTTGCTGTCCAGTAAAAATAATTCTGGAGTTGAGTGGGACAGGCAACCCATTTTCTGTGCAGTGCTGCACCTGTCTAGACAGCCAACATGAGATGTTGCCACAGCCCAGTGGTCCGTTCTGAATGTTTCCATCTGTCAGTGTCTTGCCAGGTAATCACATTATTCAGAATCAAGTGACTGATCTTTATTCACCAGAAAGCTATTTATTTTCATTCTGAAAGAGAGTTTGCAATTTAGAACACAATTCCATCATGACGGCCCATGAGAATCCAGATCATCAGGAGTTTAGAAATCCTCACTGTCATTAAAAACACACTCCCTCTGTAGAATGCCATGGGAAACATCTTACAAAAGCGGCGGATACATTATCAGTCATTGCTTTTTACAGCTTATTTTTTCAATTAGTTTGTGTAAAATGAATATATAAAGTTATTAAGCAAGTTATTAAGCTATTTTATTTTCTTGGTGAAAAGCCATTTCTGAGGTTTTGAATTCTGTACAGTCCATTATTTGCTCACACTAAATTTGAAAAAGAGGCCACTATGTCAAGCAGCTCTTGAGGGTCAACTTGACCTTGACCTTGACCTTGACCTTGACCTTTTTTTTTTTATTTAAAATGACTTGCAAAAGCTGCTTATTGACTTCAAATATTGGTGACCTGAATCACATTAAAAAAATTAAAAAAACAAGTGCACATTCTGTGAAGTACTTTAATTGCACTTTAATTTCTGTACTCACTCTGGGACTGGTTCACACAGTTTACATGTTCAAAGGGCTTCTCATCACAAGGGTGAACGTGTCATGCACTGAGTATCTGAGATTGAGTTAGACTTGGACTTGGCCCAGATCCTTGGAGCATATGACAGTTCATCTTGAAATAGAATAAAGACTAAGAGGTTGGATCAATCAATAGTGTCTGCTCACAGAAGGCATCTGTTTCCAAGATCACCTCTACAATCAAACATAATTTACATCTGCTGAGGTGCATCTCCGTAGTGACTCTATGTCATCGATCAAAATTTAATGAACAAAAGTGCTGTCAAGAAATAAATGATGCTTCACAGGCCAGTTCTTGACATCCTCATGGAAAATATGCACACATGAATAAGATTTGAGAGCCGTGGTGAAGCTTTTAAGTGATGTCTTAAATTTCAGTCTGTTCACAAGAAGTTATTGAATGGCTTCAAAGTCTAGAAATTGCAGCTGCACAATGAAAATAAAATCAATATTGCATTATGGCTACGTGTGATTATCAAATCGCAAAGGCAATTCAGTTAAATAAATAAATAAATAACCTGCGCTGCTCAACGCTGTATTATGAGCTGCACACATATAAACGAACACAGTGCCACGCTTCACTCTCAAACACACACCACACTTATCTACTGGAAAAATAAAAATAAATAAAAATAAAAAATAAAAATAAAAGCTTGATGGTTTAACATTTGAAAATGGACATAAATATTAATTTTGTAATTTTGTAATTGTACTATAAAAAATATAGTTATTAATTTAGTGTATAGCATTATTTCAGCATTATTACAATGTATAAAAAATATATATTTTTAATTATTATTTTTGTTTTCTATGCAGATGCACTCATTCTACAGATTAAGGTAATACTTTATTTATTTATTACAGTGTCTTTGTTACACATTAGATGTACACACTATAGTAATAACAACAACAACAACAACAAGTAAATTATGCATAATTACATGCAGCTAACTCTAAATCAAACCCTAATCCTAATGTATAATTGTATAATTACACTGTAAGAAGGACTCCATAAATATAGTGTAATAATACAACTATCCAAGTCTTCTGGTGAAAATTATATATATATATATATATATATTGTACTACTATACTATGCTGCAAAAATAATAAACAAAATATCACAATATCAGGAATTGCTAGTAATTGCACAATTAATTGCAAACACATTGAATTAAACAAGACTTTTTGAAGTAGTAAACCTGAAACAGTATTTTTTTGTAAACACCCTACAATAATATTTATTTACAACTTTGATTTTTAAAAAAAAAAAAAAAAATTGCAGTGTCGAAATTGTGTATCGTATGGCAGCACTGGCTAGAAAAGTGGTAATAAAGGAACATATATCCCTGGTACCATTATTCCACTGACAGACATCATTCTACTTGAACGGCATGCTAAAGCATCATTAGTAAACCCTCTATTCTCCATCATTATCCAGAGGCTGCAAGTATAGGTTCAAAACCCTCTTTCATGTCTTGATTTAGGACTTGGTCCCAGCTTTGAGGAGCAGGAGGGGGCGAAACGTGGTTCCTCAGGGATCAGATTGCAGTCTCTTACATGTGAAAGAGAAGGTGGGATAATACTGGCATAAGAGCAGGTTTCACAGAGGAATATACATCAGAAACATGTCATCCGAATCAAATGGAGTGTGAAATTTGATGCTTGGATGGGCTTCTGTCCTTGTTTGTTGATTAAATGACAGACATTGAAGATATCTGAAGACCTTTCTGTAAACTGTTTCCCGAAGTGAATGAACCAATAAATGAAAATGATTTCCTCATTCAGGTATTGCATCTAAGTGGGTCTGTTGAAAGATTACCTTGTGGATTTTTAAGGATGGATTCTCGGATTGATCTTCTAGACATGGTCAACAAACTAAAGATGATGAAAGAAGACACTCTCTGGTGTAAATATGTCCAGGTTTACTTTACTGCTGAGGTTCAACCAACAGAAGAGCTTTAATCCTCACCAGCCACCTTCACTATGAGTAATGTGTGACTGAATCCTGGGATATGAATACCTGCTTATCAGCTCTGGACCATGCCTGTGTCCATAAACTGTGGTTCACCACCATGACAAAATCATCATGAACGGGTTTTATTCCTAAATGTTTTAGCTTGGCAGAACGAGATATGCTATTTTGGTTTGTAATCTGGGCCACCCAAACAAGATGACACTGTAGACAGAAGCATCATGCACCTTATTTTTTGAGGAAGCATCAGTGGCACTCTTTGGTCACTTGGTGCCCTACGCTGAAAAAAAAAAAAAAAAAAAATGGTAAAAAAATAAGTAAATAATAATAAAAAAAACACCCCCTTAAAAAATGGGAGTAGAAACAATTTTCGCTTAGAAATTACTAGTAAAGAAGCTAGTACAAAGAAATGGCAAGTAACAGATTGAATTAATGAGAAATTCTGAAGCAGAGTGAAGAGTGAATTTCCTTACAAAATGTACTCCATTAATCTTTGATTTTTTTTACAGTGTAGGCAAAAATGACTTTGCAAATCAAAAAACAAGAAAATAATTTTCATTAACAACAACAACAATGAAACAGCTACTTGAAAAAAAAGAAGTATTTTAAAGTAGCTGTTTCGTTGTTGTTGTTAATGAAAATTATTTTCTTGTACTAAAACAAACAAAC
Organism: Spinibarbus caldwelli; assembly: GCA_039654775.1. NCBI lineage: Eukaryota > Metazoa > Chordata > Actinopteri > Cypriniformes > Cyprinidae > Spinibarbus > Spinibarbus caldwelli. The sequence continues at coordinate 28,764,227 of CM077219.1, read as the reverse complement.
AAATAAACAAACAAACAAACAGAAACCTAACTAATATAGGTTTTCATGATACTATAACTAAAAAAGTTAATTTTTTTTAAAAAAGTTACACAAATTAATTTTTACTTTAAATATACTCTTAAAATTTTCTATATTTACATGTCTAAACTACACATAAAAATGCTGTTAAAATATTTAATAATGTAAAACATAATATAATATAATATAATATAATATAATATAATATAATATAATATAATATAATATAATATAATATAATATAATATAATATAATGGTAGCACTTTCCAATAAGGTGTTATTTAGTATTAACTAACATGAAAAAACAATACATTTATTACATTATTTATTAATCTTTGTTAACATTAGTTAATAAATATACAATTGCACATTATTAGTTCATGATAGTTCACAGTGCATTAACTAATGTAAACAAACACAGCTTTTGATTTTAATAATGCATTAGTAAATGTTGAAATTAATATGAACTAAGATTAATAAATGCTGTAGACGTATTGTTCATTCTTATTTCATGTTAACTAAAGTAGTTAACTAATGAAAACCTTATTGTAAAGTGTTACCAATATAATAATACTAAAACACAATAAAACCAAAATAAACTTAATCTAGAACACTCCAAAAAAGCAAAAACTAAAAAAGAAATGTGAAAATGAATGAAAACTAAACTAAAAAAAAAAAGAGAGAATTAATTGCGCACAGAAACTAAATTCAAAATTATAATAACTCTGCTAAGTAGCCTGTATAAGGCAGGAGAGCCCAATGGTACAGTTTTTGTGTAAAAGGTTTTATTTCGTTTGTAGAAATATATAGCCTCAGGGTGGAAGAATGATGGCGATTGTGAATCAAGTTACCTGAAGCAAAAGTAAATCCCAAAGAAAATCCACACTCCCTGACTCATTTAAAAATTTGACTTGTGGCCTTTTTACTCATCACTGACACACGAAACTTCATCTGAGTGACAGTAATTGTGAAATATTCCGCCCTCACGACGCCTATTGAAACAGCCATGAAATTGGCCAGCAGCCACTGTATCCTACAGCTCCTACCGATCAGCGGTCGTAAGGGAAAAAGTGCAGAGTGTAATAAGAAAACACAAGTGAAATATTACACCAATAATATTACCCCAAAGACCAGAGAGATTTTGTGAGAGGAGTGCGTCTGGCCCCCTGGCTCAGCTGCTTGCTGAGGTAAACAGATGAGTCAGGAGATGATGGTGACCTCAGACAGCCTCAAGAAACCACTGGCCATGCTGCCCAGATCTCCACTCACACAACTGACTGCAGTCTGGGAAGATCTCTACAGATTTAAAGAAAAATTACTTACACTTGATTGAACTTGAGCATAATACATGTCAGATTTCTTTTCGATAGCAGAGATGGGGCGCAGTCAACACATTAGCAATACATATTTAATGTGAAAGACTTTTTGATAAACCCTCTAGGAAACATACATCTAGCTTTATGAATTCCTATTCATATTTGTAATAAACCTCTATTGTCATGTTTTTATTGTTGGTCTCTAAGCCGGTAATTCAGACTATTTCTATCCTTCCAATCCTATATCCTTGCAGAATCCTGTCCCCCTTCTTCAATGCTTGATTAAAAAACATTTGTTCTAGATAATCAAAATAACTTCTCTTAGGGGGTGTTTACACGATACCATTTTCAACTAAAAAAAGAAAACCTTTTATATGTTTTGGCTGTTCATTTACACAACTACTTACAAAATATTTATTTTTCAAATGCTGTTCTTTTTAACTTTCCATTCATCAAATAAAAATTGTATCACAGTTTCCACAAAATATTAAGCAGCACAACTGTTTTCAACATTGATGATATTAATAAATGTTTCTTGAGCAGCAAATCAGCATGTTAGAATGATTTCTGAAGGATCGTGTGACACTGAAGACTGGAGTAATGATGCTGAAAATTCAGCTTTCACAAGAATAAATAATATTTTAAAATATATTCAAATAGAAAACCGCTGTGTTAAATGACAACATTTCACAATATCACTATTTTTGCTGTATTTTTTGATCAAGTAAATGCCGCCTTGGTGAGAATAAAAGACTTTCAACCCCAAGCTTTTGAACGGTAGTGTATAATTTAAAATACATCAATTTTAAATTATACACTGTAAAGATATTTCTAATTTCTAATCAGGTTCTGAATAGAGTTCCCTTAAAGAAACTGTCTTAGCCAATAGAACGGCTTTGTTGAAAAAGAAGGATGGGATCTGGCATGATTTCAGAATCAGAGTCCAGCCAGAATTCACAAGACTTTTAAACATACTTATATTCATGATGTAAAGTCAAAACTTTTATAATGTAAAGCCATGTTGATTTGAATCCAGATCTTCCAAGAGCAAACAGGGCAGAGAATGAAGACAATTTTTTATCATGCTATATGCATCGGTAGGGTCAACACTCATATGTATTTATGAGTCTATGTTTGAGAAAATACAAGATATATTGAGGTCAGGCTTAAGGTCAACACTGATAGAAATCTCCAGCAATTATTTTGAGTCTCACACACTCTATCCAAATGAATCATGCAGAATGGGCACTGAACCACAGCATCACACCTATACCAGTTTCTGTGTGTAAACAGTAAAATGCGTCAGCTGGATGGATAAAATTACCACCTAAATTACTAGGCTGAATCACAAGTGATGTTTCTGAACGATAATTAATGAGTGGAGAGCATCTCACTTTTGACACGAAAGCTATTGAGATTTACCAAGCAGACAAATAATAATCTACATACACAACACAAACACCTCCCCTGCCCCAAATACATATCACCGCGTTCTCCCTTTACTGAAGTGGTCGTGTTTGAAGTCCTCTTGTAATTAAAATGCCATTAGTTAGTTGAGACACCTGGAACTGTCACACTGTGAGTCTATGATTTATTAAATTTACCTCCTGATTAAAGCAAACTCTGTATGTTGTCGTTTTGATTAAAAAGATGTATTTAGAAATAGATGGAAAATATGAGATTTCTAAAGTGTATTCATTTAATTGTGCACTTACTGTAAGCACACTTAAAACCTACTTAGAATTCAAATCATAAGTATAATCATAAGTACGGTATTTAAAAAATTCACAGAATTTATTCTAAAAAGGCAATATTTTATTAAATTTATTAATATTAAAGAACATTAAACAACAACATAACCTTATGGTTCATACTGGAGCAGTTTGAATTTGATATCAATGAGATGATGCCATGAAGGAGATGTGGTAAAAGCTACAAACATTTTAAATTTTTGCTCACTTTTTTTTTTTTTTTTTCAGTTTGAAATAATCCATCAGTGATCATGACTTGACAATCATGATGCTTATTGTCTGCATTAAATTGTTGATCCTATGCAGTTCACTAATAAAACTGTCACATCCCAAACTCAAGAAGCGAGTGGCTACATCACAATCCCACAAAGAATATTCTTTCAGGCCCTACTCCACTTGATTTCAAAGCTCACCAATAGACTGAGATGTCTCGTGCCAAGTTCTTGAATCTAACTAAGGCTTACAAGAAGAATAAGTTGGATGAACGAGACAAAGTGTTTAACCTGTGAATGGTGATGAGAGAACAGGAAACAAGTGTGCATGTAACTATGGAAACAAGTGTGATGAATGAAACCTCTGGAGATGGGACTGGGAATTGCTATTCAAGGATGTATCATAAGATACGGGTCCATTTCAAACATGTGTTCTGCTTGTTTTCTTGACTGTTGGGTCCAAAAACACATGAAATGATGCTGAAATTCAATGGTTACATAAAAAAAAAAAAAAAAAAAAAATCCTGGCGTTTTCACAGAAAAAACAAAACAAAAAACTGTTTGTCAGAATAACTCTGTAAAAATACAGTAAAACTTCAAACATATTTAGAGAACAACCTATAAATTTTACAGTTTAAAACTGTAATTTACAAAACATACAAACAAACAAAAAAGCACCACTGCTACTAAAATCTATTTTGTACCTTTAACATATGCCGACAACCACCATAAAAACACAGGTGGTAAAGAGAAAGAAGCCACAAGACAATTCAAAGTTCATTACAAGTAGTTTTCCCACAAGCTGAAGTAAATACTAAGGTGCACACAGTATCATTAACACAAATACAAAACACCATATTGGTAATACAAATGACATAATGCTATAAACATGAATTAAACAACATTAGGTGTAAAATAAAACCCCATAGAGGTGTTTGATATACTGGTAGACACAATTAATTTTGTCAACCAGTAGAGATTTTGGACTATCGTCTCTGTTGCAGTTACACGCTCATGTGAATTTGCTGTGCTACGTGGTCACGAACTTATCGTTTGCATGTTCTTAGCCTTGTGTTTTACATTTTAAGCTGTTGAAATGCAATCAGCAGCGAAAGAGAACTCATTTCGCTATATGCACATGTGAAAACGGTGCTCACAGTGTGCAAGAGTACTGAACAGTTATTTTTGCTGCTTTATAGGCCTTGAACGGTTAAATACACACACTTGTATGTGTCAAAATGCTCGTCTTTGCAAGTATCCTTGTAAACACAGTAATTTAGATCTTAAGTGAAAGCAAACAGCTGAGAAGGAAAACACATGTGTAACAGTAAATTGGATTCGGGGAGCTCTTAAAGTGACAGCAGGCTAATATTCCTGCTGTCTGTCATTCATGTTAATCAAACAACAAATGAGAGAAAATCTCTCACTGCTCTTGACTAAATCACATTTGTACCTTTAATAAGAAGAAATATATATTTAATTTACACAGTAAAGAATATGCAGTGTTTTATATATTTGATTACTTTATACAATGTATGTGACATTTCTTATTTGTTCTAGTTTTTTGTGTCCTATTGCTTGTAATTGTTTTCTTATTCTTATTTAATCACTCACTGTTTACTTGTCTTCAGTGAGCTTGAATTTCTTTTTTTTAAGGCTAGTATTAGTTTTTTTGTGATATTGACACTGGTGACAAGAACATTTTGATATCATAAAAACCTTATTTAAAGCAAAAATATCTGTATCGTGATATATACCATTACTGTGAAATAAAATTGTACATTTAACAGTGTTTTACAATAAACTTACATAAAATGTAAAGTTGGATCTATCACTTTTCCTTGTACAAAGGAACTTACTGTTGACCAATTAACAGGATTTACTGTACTTTTTATTTTATTTTTATTTTTTTTTTTACAGTCTTTTACATATAAAATTAATAGTTTCTTACAGTGTAGAACACAACACTGATGTGTAAAATGGCCTTTGCAAAAATGGTCAATCAGCGTTGTCATGATGTCAGTGTGAAATACAGTCTGTGAAGGATGTGTGGGTGTTCTGCCTGAGGCTGCGACAACATACTAGTGGTTTAGATGGTTTGGCCGTAGGCCTATTATTTATGAGTCGAGTTTTAGCTCAGGGTAGCTCATGGATACAAGTTTTGAGAGTTGTTGCAATAGGAGTGTAAAAGCTGGCCAGTCACCTGGTACAGTATAGACATTACACTGCTCCATTAAACTGTGGAAGTCAAGCAATGACATGTTTTTTTGGAAATCTGTCCATATGATGAAAAGGAAGCCTTGTGAAACAGTCAGGTCAGTGATAAAGCACTGCAAAGTGAGACGACGAGCGTTTAGAGATATATAGACATTGCCAGGATCCCGCAGACTGTGCACGCACAGGTCTGACATTTACTTAGGTTGACATGTCCTTGTCTGGTCATGACCACCAAAACTTCCTAACAAGGATGGGTGTTCTTTTAATAGCAAGAGGAATTGGGATCAAGGATGTATTGTGTCCGATAAATTCAGAGACTAAATAAGAACATATAGATCGCAGGTGGAGACACTGCGTGGGTTTGTCCAGTGACAGATGGATGTCTTCAATTATCTCTCATTAGACTAGGGTTAGGAGGATGTGGGCTAACTGCACTCAAATAATATGGAGAGACTCTCACCTTTGATATTCACAGAGTCTGCTCAATAAGTGAGTGAAGTCAAATCTGATTTAATGGCTGAGAGCTCTTTGTTGTAAATGCCATAGTCTCATTTAGTAAGTGGCAATTTTTGTGAGACGAAATCATTTGTCTATACGGTGTCTTTGTGTTCCTAAATACATTTCAATGTCACTGTTGCATACCAAACTAGATCATCCAGTTACGTCCTCCAAGCACTGTTGGCTGCTCGGTCTTTAAATTTGCTGCCACTAAAAGAATAGAACTAACTGCAGAAATTGCTGAAATATTTAATTAAACTAAAAAACATTTTACTAACCATTTTAAATGCTTCAGACAAAATTAACATAAAAACAATCATATAATTTTTTTTTAGCCAGTCTCTTGTAATATTTAAATTATTTATACTTTTCTTTTGATTAACCCTTTGATATAATCTATTGTTCTTATTTAATCATTCTTTTTTTTTTTTTAACTACTGTGTTTTTAATATATATATATATATATATATAGTAGCAGGGTGGAAGGAACACTCGACAAGGAGAACTCGGGTTAAAGCCCCAGAGGGTGGATTATTAACAGATAAGTGAACCCGTGGTCAGTGATGGTGTTCTTGCTTTTGGTGGTGCTCTCGATCGTGTCCAGGTGTGGATGAATCTGTGCGGTGCTCGTGGCGGTGCTGATTGGTCACCCACTGCTGTCTATGGATGGATGGATGGATGGATGGATGGATGGATGGATGGATGGATGGATGGATGGATGGATGGATGGATGGATGGATGGATGGATGGATGGATGGATGGATGGATGGATGGATGGATGGATGGATGGATGGAGTTAATTTGCTGTCTTATGCAGATGCTTCTCCCTTTTCCTCTGTGAGCATGCTGCTTAAGTGCAAGCAGGCTGACGAGCCACAGGTGAGGCCGATCAGCCCGTGATGAGCTGTGAGCAGGTGCTCCTCGTGAGTTTCCAGGGCAGCGCTGATGTTGACTCGGGACGCTCGTCACAATATATATATATATATATATATATACAGTGCCTTGAGAAAGTATTCATACCCCTTCATTTTTTTCATGTTTTGTTATGTTGCTGCCTTATGTTAAACTGCTTTTAAATTACTATTTTTCCACATCAATCTATACTCCATGCACCATAATGGTAAAGCAAAAAACAGGTTTTTAACATCTTCGCAAATTTATTAAAAATAAAAACTTAAATGATTCCATTGCGTAAATATTCACTTATCTGGAACAGTTGGAATTTAGCTCAGGAGCATTCATATTGCTTGAAGATGTTACTATACTTTGAGTGGAGTTGACCTGTGGCAAATTCAATTGAATGGGTATGATTTGGAAAGGCACACGTCTTAATAAAAGGTCTAACAGTTGATAATGCATATCAGAGCAAAAACCAAGCCCTGAGGTCCAAAGAACTGCCTGTAGAGCTCAGAAACAGGGTTGCGTCAAGCCACACATCTGGGGAAGAGTTTAGAAAAAAATTCTACTTCACTGAAGGTTCACAGAAGCATGTAGTCTCTGTTACCCTTAATGGAAGACGTTTGAAACAACCAGGGCTCTTCCTAGAACTGACCTCCTGGCCAAACTGACCAATTGATGGAGAAGGGCTTTGCTTAGTGTGGTGACCAAGAACCTGATGGTCACTCTAGTTGAGCTCCATGATCATATGTGCAGATCGGAGAAATCTACAGAAGAACAAACATCACTGCAACACTCCACCGATCTGGACTTTATGCTGGTGTGGCAAGACTCAATCCTCTCTTCAGTGTAGACACATGAAAACACACCTGGAATTTGCAAAAAAGCACCTAAAGGACACTCAGACTGTGAGAGACAAGATTCTCTGGTCTGATGAACCTCAATTCCAAGCATCATGTTTGAAGCAAACCAGTCACTGCTCTTCGCCTGCAGAGTACCATCCCAAAAGTAAAGTGTGCTGGTAGCAGCCTCATGCTGTGGGGCTGTTTTTCAGCAGCAGGGACTGAGGGACTCGTCAGAGTGGAAGAAAAGCTCAATGCACCAAAATATTGAGAAAGCCTTAATGAAAACCCAGTCCAGAGCATTCAGAACCTCAGACTGGGCAGAAGGTTCACTTTCCAACAGGACAATGACCCTAAGCACACAGCAAGAGTGCCTTATAGACAACTCTGTGAATGTCCTTGAGTCGCCCAGCCACAGCCTGAGCTTGAACCCAATCAAATATTTCTGGAGAAATCTGAAAATGTGCATCTGCCACCGTCCAACCTGAAAGAGCTTGAGAGGTGAAGAGACGAGGAGAAGAATGACAGATAATTGCCAAATGCTGATGAGCAAAGCTTGTCACATCAAACAAAAAAGGCTTGAGGCTGTAAAGGTGCTTCAGCTATATATTTAGTTAAGGGTATGGATACTTATGCAATGTACTTATTTCAGTTTTTTATTTTTTATTAAATTTACGAAGTTGTGACAATTCTGTTTTTGCTTTGTCAATATGGTGTACAAAGTGTAGATTGATGTGGGAAAAAAAGTAATTTAAAGAAGTTTAACATAAGGCAACAACATAAAAAAAAAACATGAAAAAAATGAAGGGGTATGAATACTTTCGCAAGGCACTGTACAACTGTATATATATATATATATATATATATATATATATAGAGAGAGAGAGAGAGAGAGAGAGAGAGAGACAGAGAGAGAAAGAGAGAGAGAGAGAGAGAGAGAGAGAGAGAGAGAGAGAGAGAGAGAGAGAGAGGGAGGGAGAGAATACCATGACCCGAGCCTTTTGTCCTAACCAAGCAACAAGCAATAAAAATCTCCTCCATGTAACTATTCGTTTTTGTCTTGACCGGCAAGACAGTTTTGATGGCCTGGTTTCAATTTAATGCTTTGTATTAACCATCCAACATGTTCTGATTGACTTTTACTGTATTGTTCAGCATCACTCAGCATTTTTTTCTTTCAAAGTGGACCGGCAAATCGATTGTTGCTGGAAACTTACCGTGTCACGCCTGGTTAAGACACGGTATTATCTGGCTGTTGTTTATCCGACACCCAAATCCCCCAATGCATTTCCATCATTCTACCCCTTGTCTTGTTTTCCTTGAAAATAGTGAAACTCACATCAGCACAATACCTCAGGTGAGGCAGCGGACTCATGCAGAGCAGGTATCACATTTCATTTCCTTTTCAATTACCGGCAGAGTGGCAGTGGGCTGTGCCCTGGTGAGCGAGCGGAGGGAGGCCGGCTCTGATGGTGAGGTTTGGCTGCTCAATCACAGTCCGGTGGAGCAGAGGAGCAAAGGCAGCACGCCAGATGAAACACAATAATGACTTCTCAAATGCTACGACTGCACCGAGGAAAGGGAGAAAGAAAATCGGACAACTTGTTCTGTGTTTTTTTCCATTTCCAGAAAGAGATGCGAGGGAGAAGGGTGTAATAGGAAGTGAAGGACAGATGAGGAAAGGAGAAAGAGAGAGTCGGTATGGAAATCTCGGACGGAACAAATTGAAGCATTGACACTGACAGTGTATCTCTGACAGTTCGCTCATTATAGCCAAGATGTGCCTTGCGAGTATTATAGCCCTGTCAGTCAGAAGCATGGTAATCAGAAGAATAAAACATGTGATTAATAAAACATTACTCTGCATTATGTTTTATGTCTGTGCCTCTTTTCAAATTATAGTACAGACCTGTCATTTTGTTAGAGAATGTGTTAAAGACAATCTGATTTGAACCCATTTTACTTCATAATATGACATTGTTAAGTAAAACAGGAGATTTAATGAGAAAAATGCAGGATGGGAATTGATTGGATTCTAAAAATTTGGGTTACGTACCTGAATAGAGCCAGAATAAATGCCAGTTTGTTAAAACAAAGCCTAAATTAAAGGGCACCAATTATGCAAAATGTATCTTTACATGTTATTTGAACGTAAATGTGTGTTGTCAGTGTGTGTACACAACCACATAATGATAAAAATCCACCCACTCCTTTTTTTTTTTTTTAAAGTTTTAACTGATATGGCTTTAAAACGCATGATTTCAGTGCGATAGACATGATAATCAAATAATCAAAATCAAACATGTTATTTGGCAGTATATCTGAGAGCTGGAAAAGGGGGTGGGGAACAGCAGCTCATTTGCATTTAAAGAGACATGCATGAAAACAGCGTGTTTCTGCTTCCACTCAAAATAGGCATTTTCAAAATGATACAAATGATCTGTGGGGTATTTTGAGCTGAAACTTCAAAGACACGTTCTGGAGACACCTGAGACTTATAAAAAGGGGTATTATAGGTGCCCTTTAAAGTTGTGAACTAAGAGAACTATCTTAGATCTCCTCTTTCGTATTGTGAGGAACATCCGGGTGAAGATACAATTGATTACTGAAAAAAAGAAAAAGAAAAAAAAAAGTAGAACGGGACTGTCTTGGTTCTATCCATCTGTTGTTGATTGGAAGGATATTCCTTCTTTTCATTTCATACTAACTTTATTCATAGTAGTGTATGTGACATAAGTGGAAAAGGAAAGTTGTTTCAACCAACATATTTTTTTTCCTCTGGAAAAAACATGCACTGATAAATGGTTGACAATAAGACCAGAAACACTCAAATAAATAGACAATTTTGAAATATGAAGTTGATAATGCAAGACAAAGGTATCTCATACCCACATAGCAAACGGACTTGGCCCAAATGTGGCCTCAAGCTGACACTGCTGGCCTCCTGTCGGCAATGGCATGTACCCATTCAGCCAGAGCTGGGCCATGTATGGCAATGATGGCGCGGCGTGGATCACGGCAAACAATATGAGGGCTGATTGTTGGTGGGAGGAGTGTGGCCCAGATCAGTCCGGTGATCATGTGGCCCAGATCAGGCAGTGACCTGACAACATATTATGAGACCCATGAAAAACAAGATAAATAAAATATGATAAAATGATCACAGAAATTTTAATTAAGTGTAGTATTGTTTAAATTTAATCTCTGAAATAGCAAGTCAAAACAGCAACATAGTGTTGTCCCAGATCAGGCCCACATCTGGCCCGTGTGAAATCCATGCTGGCCAGATGTGGGCTGGATCTGGGACAACACTGCTTGCTGTCAACATGATCATTTCAAAATAAAGCAAATCAGTAAATCAGTCAACTGCATTAAACTGCACTTAATTATAATTTGATTATATATTATTATTCTCAGTACAAATAATCTTAGAATCTTTACATAAAGAGAGAGAGAGAGAGAGATCATTTAATCATTATCATGTTATATTTATTTGGTTTACCGTGGGGCACATCATTTTATTAATATGCTGTCATGCACAAGCATTAAATAAAATGATCATAAAATTATTATTATTATTATTTTTTATTCAAATCCTCGGTATCCATGTGATGATTTGTGTGAGGAACAGATCCAAATTCAAACCATTCATCGGCAATATGCATCTCTTTTCTCTGTAGCTATTGTATGAATTTAAAAATTTGCCGTTAAGCAGTTTTACAACAAGTTTTACGGCAGCGATATCAAACGCTCATTGGCTCTCGTCGGTTTCGTCAGAGATTGCGACATGCCGTGCTTCCGGTGATGCGTGTTTTGAATAAGAAACGCGCGCCCTCACGGAGTTGATCGGGATAGTATTTTCAGCGTTTAACAACTTAAATTATGCCCTGCTCCTCACACTAAACTATTATATTCCGCCAGAGAGAATCGCGACTGCAACGCATGGTCATTTGGACTACTGTGGTGCTGCTCTTTGACATTTCTGCAATAAATTCTTGTGATTACAAGTGTCTGTCTGTTACGTTTTTCTTATAGACTGTATACTTTATACACTCACTCTATTTTGGTTGATTTGTTCTTCATAAAAAATAAAACATTTTCAGTGCAATACGTTTTGACTTGTGAATTTTAAGGCTGATTTTCTATTCAGTTTAATGTACTTAATTGGCATAATTTGTGTGTACATTACCAAAACATTTCTCAGAATGAATAATGGCGATTATAGTAAATGCAATAATATCAAATATAAGATTCTGTATTGGATCTAGGCTATATAAGGCTCAGGCGTGGCTCAGATTTGGGGATTCTGGTTTACTTAAGGCTGAGAATTGGTAGCAATAATAAAACCTGTTTTGGCCCAGTTCAGGGCCAGTTAAGGCTGAGATTCGGGCCGGTTATGGCCCATGTGTGGCCCTTGTCTTTAATCCAGTTCTGGGCCACTTCAGGGCCGTCATTCTTTGCGGTACTTGGGCCGAGGGAAAAGTGATTGTCTGGCCCAGAGCTGGGCCAGAAAACATTTGCTATGTGGGTAAGCTAGCTATCTTGACTGAGACCATGTAGTGATCGCTGCAGCCCGGAGACCTGCAACTGGGAGGAGCTTACGCAAAGAACAGCAAGTGGGAGGAGCTTGAGAACCGCAAGTGGGAGGAGCTTATACCGCAAGTAGGCTGGATTTCATCGTAGTTTAAAATGATATAAATATAACGCATTTTCATAGTAGTTTAAACTGAAATTCTTAGTTTTGTCATTATTGTGTGTGTCCAATACCATTCACTGTCAACATTGAAATCATGTCTTTACACCTTTTGCCATGCCTCGTGATGGTGTCATTTTAAATCCTTTAACTGTAGTAATTTAAGCATATTTCTGGATATTACATTTTACTTCTATAATTCTTCTACAGTAACCTACCAAGGAACATTAAAGTGAGATGCAATTGCACTTAAGAGGTAAATGTGTGATACATAAAGAATATGTTGAGTACCGTTAAGAAAAAGTAGTTACCATTTGCCTGTACTGCACATTTTTTATTTTGCATATATATTTTTTTTTATTTTTTTTATCAAATTACAGCAAATGACAGACTAATGTTCTTCAGAACATGTTATACAAATCAATGTATTAATTTGAAATCTCAGGGTGGGTAAATTATTTTATTTCTGATTAATCAAATTATGTACAATCATTCATTCAGCACAGTAGACTTGCATGCAGTGGACATCGCAAAATCCCAGATGCACTGCTTCCGAGTAAATTCCATGGAGCTCGCCTTGCTTGCCCTTCCCAACATAACCTGGTGGGTACACAAGAAGCACAATAAGCACTAGGGTTGACCCAAATTTAAAACACTCTCCCCATGCCATCCAAGATATGCATGACTTTATTTCTCTTGTTGAACATGTACAAACATTTCAAGAATAATTTCTCAGCTCTGTATGTTTATGTTGTGCAAGTAAATGGTGTCCAGAAATTTTAAGAGACGACATTAGGCCAAGTAAATTAGACTTTATTACTATTTTTAAACAAAGTATTCCTTTTAAAAACCACTAGACAAAACGCTAGTTTATTCACCAGTAATTTACACAAAACTGATTATAGATTATTATTAGTATTAAATTTAAAAAGATGTTCTTTAAACCATGTTTTAATTATGTTACATTGTGGATTAGGAGGTTAGGAGATGTGTTCTAATACTTTTGAAAATGTACCTTATTCTTTAGAAAATTACACTGTAAAAAGTGAACAGTTGGATCAACTTAATAAAATACTTCAATTGGTAACACCTAAAAAAATAATTTTTTTCAACTTAATTTATTACTTTTATCAGTAATAAATTAAGTTGAAAAAAATTCATTTTTTTAGGTGTTACCAATTGAAGTATTTTATTAAGTTGATCCAGCTGTTCACTTTTTACAGTGTATCTATCATAGACTGTATAAAAACAGGTATCTATTTACAAACGTTTAAGACATTTACACTTTATAAATCAGTGAAAATGTAAAAAAAAAAATACGCTAACACTTTCTATGAAGCCCATATTTATAATACATTATAAGGGTATTCTTAAGGCATTATAATGAATGCATTATAAAAAAAACCTTATATGTTATATCGTCTTATAAATAATCATAACAATTATAATACATTATAATGCATACGCATTTGTGCTTATAACTTTTAAGATTATGATTACTTATAACACAATGAACACCATATTAAATCTACTTTTACACTGATAATGGGACTATATATCTTGACATTATTTAAGATCTGCAGAGTATCTTACTACAGTACATCTTGTAAGTGGTTAGGTGTGGAGTGTTATTTGAGTGTTCCCTGTGAGGCTAATATTAATTTTGATGTGAGCTAGTTAATAATTTCAACTGAAAACAAGCAATGTTTATATGTTAGGTTACATTTTATTTTGATGGTCCCCTGAGTCTACTGACTATAAGCAACTTTGCAACTACATGCTAACTAACTCTTATTAGAGTATTAGTAGGCTTAGGTTACGGTTAAGGTAGGTAGAATGTTGACGTACTTGCAAATGTTGCTTATAGTCAGTTTGTCTGTTGGGGAACCATCAAAATAAAATGTTAGCATATATTTAGCAGACATACTACTAATACTCCAATGACTGCTAGTTGACATGTAGTTGCAGAGTTACTTATCAACAGCTGTCTAAAGGGTACCATCAAAATAATCAAACTGATATTAAAATAAAAATAGTTCAAAGCAATCTGATCTGATATCTGATCTTATGGCTGTTTGAGAGAAAAAAAAAAATTACTATTATTATTACTATACTTATAAGTGGTCATTGATGGCTTTAAGTAAAGTAGCATAAGATAGGTGGCAAGATATGAGAATTATAATACATTATAACTATGAGAAATATAACCCATTGTAACTTAAGTGGATGCAACGTGTTCACTGTGTGTTATAAATCATCATACTCTTAAGCTATAACCACTAATAAGTAAATATTATAATACCTTAAAACTGTTCTTATGAATATTCATAAATGATATAACATTATAAGGTTTTTTTATAATGCATTATGTGTTCATTATAATTTCTTAAAAATACCCTTATAATGTATTATAAATATGAGCTTCACAGAAAGTGTTACCAAAATTACAATGCCATGCAATTACATTACCTGCTTATGGTCTTCGGTATCCATAACCTAGAGAGCAAATTTGTAGAAAAAAAAAAGATATTGTCAGGCACATTACAGATTGTAAGCTGTGTGTGGTACTAAGAAAACGTTGTACAAAAGCCACCAAGAAAATGCACTTTTCACAGCCTGTAATACTTTTTACAAAACAAAACAAACAAAAATTGTACATCACGCTTACCTCTTCCACTCATCTATCGTGCCGCCGCTGAAAGTCGTCTTCTTCGTTTTTTGACGGATCGCAAAAAATTCGCCCACTACTGCGTGAACTGATACTACAACCCACATGACATTAAACAAACCAATCAAAATCTTCTGTTGGTTTGTACAGCCCACTTGCAGCTTAAGTCCCACCCACTTGCAGCTGCCTCCGACCTCCGTTTATACCCATCTCACTGAGACTGTGCAGTCAAGAGTAATGTCATTCAGATAGTCAACAGTGTTTTATGTTTGCTCTTAGGAACATCGCACAGTAGTAAAATAGCACATCAAATAAAAACCACTGAGTGGAATAATATTGGTATTGCAGACTGAAGGAAGGTTCGGTGGCTCAGGTGCAATATTTCAGATGAGAGAGATTTTATCTAAATGAATTCCAGACAATGGGCACAAGAGCTACAATGACAATCCTAAAAATGAAATGAGATTCTATGTATTCCTCTAATCTATATACAGACAAACTGAATTATTGTAACGTCATCTCTGGCAGTTTTCACAGTTTTTTGTGCAACATAGTTTTTATGTATATTATCAATATTATATATTTATATAATGAAATTCATATTCAAACTTTCCTTCTAATTTCATTTTTCATTTAAATTATTAGGCCAATATTGTAATTTTAAAGAAATATATTGTATTGTATTAGAAAAATTTCCACTAGTGGTCTCAAACTTTTGGCCCCCACTGTGTGCTGTTAATGTGTTGGACAATTCGTTGCTATGAGCTCGACTCGGGGATCACCGTATTTATAGTACTGAAGTAACTCTTTCATGAGAGCTAAGCGTTTTGGCATGCCAAAAATCTTTGGTTTGTTTACTAGAGGGGCATTACAAGCTTTTTGAAACGTACAAATACTGTTTGTTTTATCTTGAGAAGCCAGCTGCTAAAGCAAGGCTGGATATGGGAATTGAAAACAAATGCAATTTGCAGATTTATTTTCTCCTCTGTCACACAATCCCCTTCAATGTCACTGTCATTTTGTGTGCTGCATGCCTGCTCACTACAGCTATGCTGTTTTTTTTTTTTTATAAACAACCAAAACAATCCATTCTTCTCATGAGCTCATGCTATTGAAACTGTGTTATGTGCTTTGTCAAGTGCAAACCCTCAGAGAATTGTAATCAACATATATTTATAAGTAAAAAACTAAATCCAAAACTATCTGAACTATTATTCTTAAAGGTGAAGTGTGGAATTTGAATGTTCAAAGACAACAATTCAAGGATCAGCTTCGATGAATATTGTAAACACTATGGTGCTTTCAAAGGCTGTTTGTTTGAGACAAGGTCAAGGTTTGGCTGGTTAGCATGACTCTGGTAGCTCCAAACAATAGCAGAAGGGTTTAAAACATTTATTTTCGACATAATTGAAAGAAATTTCACACTTTATCTTCTGAGTCCAATAGAGGTTAATCTCAATCAGCAGCACTTGTGGCATAATGTTGATTGTCAATTATTTCATCCACCTTTTCTACATAAAAAGCAAAATTCTGGTTTACAGTTAGTAGTTGTAATAGTAGTGAAATGGGCCAATCTGCAAGTGTTAAAATACTCAATGATTCAATAGTAAAGACATACACAATATGTGTAAAATCACTTACTAACCTTTTCTTTATAAAGCTATATCCAATTTTATATGCATTGCTGTGACAATTTAAGGGCAAATACACTGAAATGACGAGAATGACTTTACACTTTAGTAGTACACAACTCTACAAAGAAACATTAACATTATTTTATCACAAGCTTCATAAAAAAAGTATGTTTGATTATACTGAATGTGCACTTGTAGTGTACTTCAAATCTTAAAAGTATGTATTTTTTTTGAAAAACTTTACTTATGAACAGAATAAAAAGCTACTTAAATAAACTTAAAGTGTTTATTAGCATACTTAATTATACTTTTAAAATAATTTTTATGAAATCGTTTTAATAATATTTAGTCATGCTTTAAAGAAATACACTTATTTTGATAACATGAAATCACATGTAAAGTACTTGATAATAATTTTAACTAGTGTGTTCAACAAGTGTGTGAAGTTAATATATTTTAAATGTACTAAACTGCAGTCATCATTACAAATATGTAATTGCGAATATGTTTAAATACATAGCACGTTTCAATAAATATGACAAAAAAGTATATGTTAGTTTACCATAAATGATTTCTGTATATTCAGCAGTACATTTTAGTAACCATATTTCAAAGACAATAGAAGTATACAAAATTACATAGAAAAAATCACTAAAGTCCTACTTAAGTGTGTCAAAAAGGCACTATTGCATTTAATATACATTTAAACTATTTTCAATTAATTGCAATTAACATTCAATAGTATATTCTTAAAAGTATACTAAAGTGATTTCCATAACCCCATTTTGTGATAATCAACATTATACCACAAATGCTGTCAACTGAGCACTGTAAAAAGAATTCCGTAAAATTTATGGTAAAAAAAACGGCAGGTGTGGGTGCCGGAATTCTACCGTCAAAAATACGGTAGCAACAATTTAGGTTTTACGGTTTTAACTTAAATTTACAGTTAAATACCGTAATTTCATTAACTGATATAATTTTAATATACTGAAATCTGTTTTGTACTTTTGTAATGCACTGATAATCACCAAATGCAGGTAGTGATTAGAAAGTCACATGATGACCCAAAACCCATCACAAGCAGCTTTTAAATAATAACATATATAGAAGGTGCACAGTGCCATTCACACAAACATGAAACACCATCATGGTGAGACTCATTAAACTGAAATATGCAATAAACATTAATTTAACAACATTAGATGTAACATACAACTCTAATAAACATAACTGATAAGAAAAAACTAAGAAGAAACATAGTTATTTCAAAGAAAAAAACATCCAATTTGAAATGCAATGCAGGGAATTCTGGGAACGTCAATTTACATTTTTTCACTGTAAATTTTACATTCTTTTTCACTTCCAAAAACGGTATTTCACCGTAGAATTGTCTGAAATGTCTATTACAGTTTTTCACTGTATATATTAGGGGAACTTGCCGTTAACCATTTAACAGGTTTTTACTGTAGCATTTTCACAGTTTTTTACCATTAAAATTACGGTCATTTTTTACAATGAGCTTTTCTTACATTAAACACAGAATATTCCTTTAAGGCCCCTAATTGTAGTTTTGGCAGCCATATGACATGTGATGACTAAAGTGCAAGCACTAGACAGATTTCTCCACCACACACTACAACATGTATAGCACTAGTGATAATGATGTCACTGATGATGTAAAGAGACAATCTCTACAATCTCTTAACACATCTTTTCACTTTAAATACTCCTCTGTGGGTTGCTGTTACATATCTTGAAATCATTTTATTAAACCGAGTCACTGTCTGGTTCCTCTTTACAAGAGACTCACGCATAACGTGGTGTCCTTTTCTAGCAAGCAGCAAGTGATCAAGGGCTCACGTCACACTCCACATGGCCAAAGACAGAGATCAGCCAGGCCTGACAGAAGGTTGGGGGAGTGACGGCTGCATCGCTCCAGACTATGAGCTCATGGAGCGTCTCCGGGAAAAGTGGCCTACAAACTAAAACAAGTGTGGGATGTGTTTTTATGTATAGATGAGTTTCGTTTTTGGGGTATATATTGTATTATCATTCTTTATTTATTTATTTATTTTTATTTTTTAAACTTGTCACAGTGTAATTATACATTTAAGTTCTGAGTAATATTAATTAACTACATGTACTTACCATATGGTTAGGATTAGGGTTTGGCTTAGGGTTACTTGCATGTAATTATGCTTAATTAATTGTTATTAAAATAGTAAGTACATGTAACGTGTAACAAGGACACCTTAAAATAAAGTGTTACCTATAAAAGGTGACTGCAAATTTTTGGCATTACATGGCTATGTACAGGTGCATCTCAATAAATTAGAATGTCATGGAAAAGTTCATTTAATTATAGTTTATAATTATTATTTAGTAATTCAACTCAAATTGTGAAACTCGTGTATTAAATAAATTCAGTGCACACAGACTGAAGTAGTCTAAGTCTTTGGTTCTTTTAATTGTGATGATTTTGGCTCACATTTAACAAAAACCCACCAATTCACTATCTCAACAAATTAGAATATGGTGACATGCCAATCAGCCTGCAAAACACCTGCAAAGGTTTCCTGAGCCTTCAAAATGGTCTCTCAGTTTGGTTCACTAGGCTACACAATCATGGGGAAGACTGCTGATCTGACAGTTGTCCAGAAGACAATCATTGACACCCTTCACAAGGAGGGTAAGCCACAAACATTCATTGCCAAAGAAGCTGGCTGTTCACAGAGTGCTGTATCCAAGCATGTTAACAGAAAGTTGAGTGGAAGGAAAAGTGTGGAAGAAAGAGATGCACAACCAACCGAGAGAAATGCAGCCTTATGAGGATTGTCAAGCAAAATCGATTCAAGAATTTGGGTGAACTTCACAAGGAATGGACTGAGGCTGGGGTCAAGGAATCAAGAGCCACCACACACAGACGTATCAAGGAATTTGTTAAGCCACTCCTGAACCACAGAAAACGTCAGAGGCATCTTACCTCGGGTAAGGAGAAGAAAAACTGGACTGTTGCCCAGTGGTCCAAAGTCCTCTTTTCAGATGAGAGCAAGTTTTGTATTTCATTTGGAAACCAAGGTCCTAGAGTCTGGAGGAAGGGTGGAGAAGCTCATAGCCCAAGTTGCTTGAAGTCCAGTGTTAAGTTTCCACAGTCTGTGATGATTTGGGGTACAATGTCATCTGCTGGTGTTAGTCCATTGTGTTTTTTGAAAACCAAAGTCACTGCACCCGTTTACCAAGAAATTTTGGAGCACTTCATGCTTCCTTCTGCTGACCAGCTTTTTAAAGATGCTGATTTCATTTTCCAGCAGGATTTGGCACCTGCCCACACTGCCAAAAGCACCAAAAGTTGGTTAAATGACCATGGTGTTGGTGTGCTTGACTGGCCAGCAAACTCACCAGACCTGAACCCCATAGAGAATCTATGGGGTATTGTCAAGAGGAAAATGAGAAACAAGAGACCAAAAAATGCAGATGAGCTGAAGGCCACTGTCAAAGAAACCTGGGCTTCCATACCACCTCAGCAGTGCCACAAACTGATCACCTCCATGCCACGCTGAATTGAGGCAGTAATTAAAGCAAAAAGAGCCCCTACCAAGTATTGAGTACATTTACAGTAAATGAACATACTTTCCAGAAGGCCAACAATTCACTAAAAATGTTTTTTTTATTTTTTATTGGTCTTATGAAGTATTCTAATTTGTTGAGATAGTGAATTGGTGGGGTTTTGTTAAATGTGAGGCAAAATAATCACAATTAAAAGAACCAAAGACTTAAACTACTTCAGTCTGTGTGCATTGAATTTATTTAATACACAAGTTTCACAATTTGAGTTGAATTACTGAAATAAATGAACTTTTCCACGACATTCTAATTTATTGAGATGCACCTGTATTTCCATGAAAACGTAAGTTGCTTACAAACTTTTGTACATTTACAGCTTTTTAACAATCACAGAACAGCTTAATTCCTTTTTTTCCTTACACATGCACAAACATTTATAATAAATTTAACTAGGCAGTAGGGATACCAGAGGTTCAGAAGGTTAAATGATGTATGGAACGACTAAAGGCTGTTCCAATTTTGCGAACACACAAGAGAACAGTGATTCAAAACTTGTTTAAGATTTGGTTTTATCTGTCAGGTGACCTTTTCTCTAGACTGCATAGCTCTATTCTACTGCAGCCAGAATCCATAAATCCTACGGTGACTATTCATTCATGATATACAGCCGCCTCTAAAACAGTCTGGCCAAGAAACAAAGTATTGACATGTTAAATTGAGCGTGACGTTTCATTGCTTGCCAATTGCCATTCTTCCTGTGTCAAAGTGAGAGCTTTTTCAATGCGATGGTCTGATCAGGAGCTGCCAGCTGTGCTCTCTGAGACGCTCGTGCAAAGTTTTGTCTCTCTAAATAAACTTTAGTAAAATCCCAGAGCAACGGCTGAACTATTTACAGCAGTCTTTAAAGATACAAACAGAAAAGAGCCACGATTCCCTTGACAGCCAATTGTGAATAAAGAAGCTTTCTGTGGCTCGGACTAACATCAAACGCAAATGAGCTAGATTTCTCAGGTGGCAGATGGTACTTTCAAAACACTGTTAAAATTCCAGATTAACACCAGCTCCAAAAATAAATGATCTATGACAAACTTTGTGTAAGCTTATGGATGATCAAGGGCCCTCATTGTGATGGTGATAACAGAGGAGTTAAAATTTAAACAATAGCTGAGGATGCAAATGACTAAGCCGTTTGGAGTTGTGGAGAATGACATACAGTAGGGTCCAAATGTCTGAGACTTCTCTTTACATTTTTTTCCTGTAATACAACATTTGTCATTAGAAATTGTATTGTCAATATGATCCATACAACATCTTGAGCTTCCATGGAAGAACAACTGTCTTTACAAAAGTTTACTAATATGTAATAGCTTAAAGGAATAGTTCATCCAAAAATTAAAATTTGCTGAAAATTTACAGAACAGATTCTGAGAAATTTTATACTATATCACTTGCTCACCAGTGGATCATCTGCAGTGATTGGGTGCTGTCAGAATGGGAGTCCAAGCAGCTGCTAAAAACATCACGATAATCCACAAGTAATGTAAGTATTAAACAAATCCATCATTAAGATGTTTTTAACTTCAAACCATTGCTTCTGGCTACAATATTGCTTTCTCCAGTGAAAAAGTGGATTTCAAATTCCAGATGTTCAAAGCATTCTAAGACTCTCAAGATATCAAAACAAAAAGGCCATTATTTAGTCATGAAAGTAAAATAGCGCTGACAGAAACTAAAATCTATTTTAGGTTCTGAAAGACATATATGCTCTGCACAAAGAAAGAACCTCCTGGGATGCACAACAGAAAAAATGGGATAATTCACTATGTATTGACCTTTAAACAATGGGGTGCATCTCTTGCACAAACCGTCATTCAGCTTCAGCTGTCCTTTATACAACTTTAGGCATCATGCTGTTGAAGAAGAAAAAAAAAAGGTTGGAAAAAATAAAAAGACAGCACTTTTCCCTGGCTTTTTGTATGTTTTGAAAATCACTCTACCAAGTCAATAGGACCTGGAAAATGAAATTAGGCCATTATGCATCTGGTTACCATGGCAATAACAAGACCAAGTGATCCCTTAGTGTCTCTCAAGTACTTTACGGATGGCCTCATTGACTCATTCTGATAACCCTCATTCCTGCAACAGTTCTGCTGTTTTCATCAGATTTTATGAATTTGCTCAGAACATGAATATTCCAAAAGTCTGTTTTGTATTTAGTTGCATTACTGCTTCTTTTGTATTTTGTTACAATTTCTTCCACCTTAGGCAGGTCTATTTGTCCTCTCAAAGACAAACAATGCAGATTGCTCGTTCATCTGCATCAGTATATAATTAGCTTATTCTGAGCGGAGGTCTTGTTTGCCGTGCCAAATGCCCATAAGGAACGGTATAATTTTGTAAATACACACCATACAAAACAAGGGATTAGTCCAGAATGTAACACAATAAACTTGATTTATATTATCTCTCTCTCAAGATATGTAAGCCTATCTGGGGTTTGAATTTTAATTGTGTAATCAACTGTGTAACTGGCAACTAAATTGACTTTTGACTAAACATTTGATTCAGTGAGGTAGCAGAGCTTCGGTAAAGCTACCAAACCACATTATACATTTGCTCACAATTCCCAGAATTACTCACTAAATGCCTACAGACAACATTGTATGACAAATGGACAAACTCACAAACCATTTTTAAGGGAAAATAGAACTGGCTGTCTTTATGCTACATTACGGTGTGCAGAAAAAAAAACACCTTTAATAAACTTATTTCACCTAATCAACCATTTTGGGATAAAAATGAGGCTTAGGTAGGAGAAGTTATATTGGCAAGTGTTTGCATATCATCTCAAAATACATTATCATAAACAACATGTACAATGTGACAAAAGTGTCAACTTTGACAGCTGTATGAATAACCTACCATATATATTAAGGCTGTGCTGATGCAATCATATATTTATTTATATGTATTTTAATCCAGTTTAACATATTTTGTATATATTTCGATCCAGTTTGATTAATCACAATTTCGTTGTTGCAGTATGTAAAATGCTTCAGTTTTACATCCATGTTATTAAATTGTAACCAACATCAAAACTTCAAACTCAGAACTAGCATGCACAGAGATGATTAGGTAAAAACAAATTCATGGTTTCAGCTTATGAATAAGGCACTCTCCATTGATTTTATATGCCAACATCAAAAATCTTGGAAGATTAAAAATATCAACACCAATATATCAATAAAGTGTGCAGGCCTGCTGATGTGCCTGAGTTCACCGTTCCTTAACTGCAGTTCGTAGGGTTGTGCTGTTGCGTTCTGGTTGGCGTTTCTACTTTGACTCTGAGTCCAACTTTGCACTCCGATCGGAAGTTGCTGCATCATGTACCTTCTCATCTGCATTCATCTCTGGTGTCTGTCACTCTTGTCACTGAAATTTACCAACTGTCCTTGAAAATAAATACTATCATGTAGTTTTGTCCCTGCCAAACAGTGTGAACGCTCACTGAACGTGACTCCGAATTTAAAATGTGGATGAGTGAAATCGAATCACTGAACCCCCTCAAGAAACCCGAAACAAAAGGAGGGGGCGGGGTCTTATTAAAATGAACCTAGATATTTTTATGCAAAGTTTAAGTTATTAATAATTAAGTTATTAAGTGTTTTCTTTTTTCTTTTTCTTTTTCTTTTTTGGTAACAAGATGTAAACCTAACAGCATTTTTTGTACCAAGATGAAGATTTCAGTTCACATGCAAGCGGTCCAACGATTTGCTACAGCGTATAAAAGTGTATTTTTTATTTTATTTTATTTTAATAGTCGATTACCGTTAAAGACATTGTATAGTTCCCATGCTGCTGCATTAGTCGCTTTATATGAGTTGCTCATACATTTTACGTGCAACATGTTCTTTATGTGAAAATTACAGGACTTGATATTGATGGACACACATTCCGCTCTCTCTCTCTCTCTCTCTCTCTCTCTCTCTCTCTCTCTCTCTTTCTCCCAATCCTTTTGTTACTTCCATGAGCCCATACTTGGGTCTCTCCCCTCCTCCTCTCTCATCATTACGCATTCAGTCTCACTCAGCGCTCTGTCCAAGCGCAGCTCATTGCGCTCCAGACGCTCCACGCACCCGAGTGCGCAAGACCGCTGGTGTTTAGGATAGGCTAAAATAGTAGACAAAACACAGTAGTGTTTATTGCAATGCCACACTTGGAACGATAGAAATCTCTCTCTCTCTCTATATATATATTTAAACATTTGCATACTTCAAAGCCTGAATAAACCAACCGTGGCGCTCAAGTATCCTCAAACATGAGCATCATCTCGGATGGCGGTGATGTTCTTGATGGAGATATGCGTGCTGACACTTCATGACAAAAGATACCCAACTCTATTTTGCAGCGTCCGATCAGCTGTGTCAAAGAAGAGGAGAGAAGAGCGCAGGATGAAAAGCACTGGCTTACTACTGGGTTACTTTTTGATGAAAGTTCTTGTGTGCGACGCGGAAGGAGAACCTGGGAAAAACCTGGAAGGTTCGGTGACGGCGTCGGGGTCCAACGATTCCAGAGACGGGGAAAACGGTCTTTCTGAGACCCCTCACACGGAGGACAGGTGTCGGGGTTATTATGATGTGATGGGTCAGTGGGATCCTCCGTTCGTGTGCCGGACGGGTAGCTACCTGTACTGCTGCGGAACCTGTGGCTTCAGGTTCTGCTGCGAGTTTAAGAACTCCAGATTAGATCAGACCACCTGCAAAAACTACGACACCCCGCCGTGGTCCATGACGGGCAGACCACCGCCGAAGATGATGGACCAACACGATCCGACTAAGGATAAGACCAATTTAATTGTGTATATCATATGCGGAGTAGTTGCTATCATGGCGCTGGTTGGGATATTCACCAAACTTGGCTTGGAGAAGGCGCATCGACCTCACAGAGAGAACATGTCGAGGTAAGTGACTTGTTTTTACAAGTTCAAGTTCAAACGATGTTGTAAATTGTCTGCGTGTTTGTTGTGGAGCTGATTTTATCCAATAGGACTTAAAGAAAATGGGATTTAAAAATCAAATTATTCCAAAACCAAATATTTATGCTATCTATGTATTTTTACATCTCTGTTTGTGTCTACTTCTATTTATCCTTTCAAGAAGTTGTTGTAAATTGTTGTTGAAATGAGCAATTTATTCCATGGGGAATAAAAAGATACAGATGAAATCTCCTTAATATCTTAATATTTGCTTCTTGTAAACAACAATGCCATTAAACAAAGAGAAAATAGAGATGTTTACTTACTGTAAGTCGCTTGCTTGTTTCTACTTCAGAGTTTCAGAAAAGATCTTAAAATGTCACAAACTGTTCTGCAGTTTGCAAGATATAAAAAGTCTGCAATCAAATGTTTCATTATGGAGTCAAATATTTGTCATGACAGCCTTCCAGAAATATCAAAGATATGCTGTTTGCATTGATTTTACAGCTCAACAATCTCAATATAGGTCAACAATGACCTCATTTGTATCTATTTTATTCTGTCCTATAAGAAGATTTGTTTGTTTTGTTTATTTACATTGATATCAATATGAAATAGAACTGAGAATGCTTATGTCTTCTGAGCTATAAATGAGCAACCTCTAACATGAAGGTTTTCCTCTGGGATGTCATTCAGCGTAGCTCAAAGCTTTCAAGGATTACACTGACACAACTCTATCTATCACCATGACCTTGTGCTAGTTTTTTAACTTCCAGTGGCTTCATTTTCCTGTCTATCTATTTATCGCTCAGGCAGTCGACAACACTGACATGTACAGAAAATGCTTCTTTAGTTTCACAGACAGGTATTTATTTGAGGTTCAAGGTTTAGTAGGCCTACTTAAGTGGTGGAATGTACAAAGTAACTTTCTTTCAAATCAAAAAAGGGGTTTCTTACTTTCAATAAGACCAGACATGTTTTCCCCTGAAGCCTCGAGATAAAGTGCGGATAATCAGAGCAAGCTGAAAGCAGATGTACTACAAAAGATTCTGACTAGCATTCAAGTCTAATTCATCTGTTGATCAGTAGTGTTTTAAACATTCATCAACATCTCCGTAAGTCTCTAATTATCTCTATGGTGAGGCACAGATTTTGTCTGTAAAAGCTTCTACTCCAAACAAATGAACACTCACGTACGCTCACTCATCTAAACATCAGTAGAGAGGTGTCCATGACATTAGTAGGATAATGGACACTGATCTGTGTCTAATGACGCTAATATTTCAAGGACATTCTGTTTGTGCATTGACCTTTCACTCTATTTAGACTAACCCGTACACATAATCAAAACTCATATGGGCCATAGTGTCCCACCCACCACCCACAACCAACTATTTACACCCTTTTAATCGAGTGCCTTTTGAATATTGCACCTTGCTGACTTGCACCATTTTCATGATAGTTTAATCTATCTATAAAAAAGGTCTTACTTTCCATTTCAAAGCTTTGGTGTGAATGAATCTATCCGTTTTATGCACATATGGTTAGGTTGTGAAACCCAAATGGGAGTTTTGTAGCTTGTAGACCAGGTCATGTATATGATAGTATACTCTAAATACTGACAAATACCGTTTTTAGCAGATATACACAATTTAACCCTCATGTTGTGTTTCAGTCTTTTTGACCTAGAGAGAATTTTCAGTCACACTTTATTTTAAGGTTAAATTCTTGCTATTAACCAACCATTATCTACGACTTTCGCCTCAATAAACTCCTAATTTGCTGCTTATTAATAGTGTAGTAAGGTAGTTGTTAGGTTTAGGTATTGAGTAGGATTAGGGATGTTGAATATGATCATGCAGAATATGTGCTTTATAAGTACTAATAAACAGGCAATATGTTAATAATAGGCATGCTAATAAGCAACTAGTTAATAGTGAGAATTGGTCCCTAGTGTTACTGGATTTTCTTTTTATTCTGAAAATGCTAGTTAATATTACCAACTAAAACTTAATGATTTTGCTAACACTTCCCCCCAAAAATGTATAATTTTTGTACTTTATCCCCCCCCCCCATAATTATTATGCCATATTATTACCAAATCTTGGTTTAATTCTTTTTATCAACTTCTTTTCTTTCAATTAGCACAGGTTTTGTGTTTCTTTTTGGAATTGATTGATGATATACCTCACTGATCTGAGCTTACGCTTCTCAGATTTTGA
Organism: Spinibarbus caldwelli; assembly: GCA_039654775.1. NCBI lineage: Eukaryota > Metazoa > Chordata > Actinopteri > Cypriniformes > Cyprinidae > Spinibarbus > Spinibarbus caldwelli. The sequence continues at coordinate 28,736,716 of CM077219.1, read as the reverse complement.
GTGAACATTGCCAAAATGATCCACAAATAATGCACAAACGAAACATAATTTGTAGATAATTTTGGCAATTTTCACTCAAAAACTGAGGTACATAAGCTCATATCAATGTGGCAATCAAAAAGGCTGAATTCAAGATTTGGTAATATATAGAATAATGATTAGATTTACAAGCAATTTTAAAAAATCCAGTTTTTTTTTTTGACCAGGGAAACCAAATTATGCACAGCACAGGAGTTTAATTAAAATGTACAGATTTTATTTTACAAGAAAACAGACAAACAATATTCATGACTCATCTTTATCTTGCACTCCAATTTTTTTTTTTTCCAGAGTCAAATTTTTTATCCTAATTTTTTTTTATCTAATTTTTTATCCAGTTAAATGCTCTCTAAAATGAGAATGTCCCTCCCGCTAATACAACACATCTTGATGAAGAAATGTCAGTCACAAACAGTATAAATATGTACTGAACTGCTCTACATTAATTAACAGTTTTTTTGTAAGATGAGTAAATAAAGCCTTTCTCCATAGAGCGCTGGCCCAGGTGATGCGCCAGACAGCTCCAGGAGAACATGTGGAGAGAGAGGAGAGCTTGGCGGTGCATGGACAACACTACGAGAACATGCAGGCCAGAGCAACAGGAAACAACCTGCGTAAGTAAATCTGTTCCTTACCATCAGAGCTCACGCACAACAGGTCGAATCCATGTCACTCAAAGCTCAGTTTAGCTCGTTCTGGAAAACACTCTCCGCTGTGACAATCCAATAGTAGCAGATGCATCTTCTTCACCCCAGAGATGCAGCTGTGAGGTCCTATGGCTATTCATCAGTAAATGTATTCGCCTGCTTGATTCGACTCCTACTGAGAACAGGGGAAGTAGTTACAGAAGCCCATTTTTGGCGTGTCCGGTGGGCTGCAGTAGCACTTGCGTCTATAGTGATCATTTAACATGCTGAGATAGTAATTACCACAGGCTAAGTGGCTGACTAACACACACAGCAAGCAGACACACACTGTCACACACACAACTCTATCTCTCTCGCTCTCTCTCTTTTCACCTCACTCATGCTGTTATTTCATGCAAATAATACAAATGTGCAGGAAAATATGAGAACTAGCGAATTATCACTTTAAAAATATCCTGTTTACTTTGGCAAGTGTTCTAATTTATTATAGTTCTGGCACTGGATGCTGATTGGTCAGTACAATATATTATAAAACAGATAGTTGTTGTAAAATAATCACTGAGGAATATAATAAAATGGATAGTTCTGGTCCTGGATGCTGATTGGTTAATACAATATATCATAAAACAGATAGTTTCAGTCCTAAATGCGGCCTATACAGAATATTATATAAAGGATATTCCTGGATGCCGATTGGTCAGTGCAGTGTATTATAAAATGAATAGTTCTTGTCCTGGATGCTGATTGGTCAATATGAAATATCATAAAACAGAGGATTCTTGTCCTGGATTCTGACTGGTCAATCCAATATATTATAAAATGCATAGTTATAGATCTGGATGCTTATTGGTCAAAACAAAATATTTTAAAAGACAGTTCTGATCCTGGATGCTGATTGGTCAATATGGAATATTATTAAATGGTTAGTTCTGCTTCTGGATGCTGATTGGTCAGTACAACATATTATAAAACATATAGTTGTTCTGAAATGATCACCGAGGAATATAATAAAATGGATATTTCAGATCCTGGATGCTGATTGATTAATATTATATATCATAAAACAGATAGTTTCAGTCCTAAATGCGGCCTTTACAGAATATTATATAACGGATAGTCCTGGATGCTGATTGGTCAATACGGCACATTATAAAATGGATAGTTCTTGTTCTGGATGCTGATTGGTCAATATGAAATATTATAAAACAGATAATTCTTGTCCTGGATGCTGATTTGTCAATATGAAATATTATAAAACAGATAATTCTTGTAATGGATGCTTATTGGTCAATACAAAATATTTTAAAACAGACAGTTCTGATCCTGGATGCTGATTGGTTAATACAGAATTAAAAAAAAAAAAAATAGATAGTTCTGATCCTGGATGCTGATTGGTCAATATGGAATATTATAAAATGGTTAGTTCTTAGCTTGGATGCTGCCTGGTCAATATGAAATATTATAAAACAGTTAGTTCTGGTCCTGGATGTTGATTGGTCAATACAATATATTATTAAATGGGTAGTTCTGGTTTTGGATTCTGATTGGTCAGTTCAATATATTATAAAATGCCTATTTCTGGTCCTGGCTTCCAACTGGTCAATACAAAGAATAATTCATATAAAATATTACTGTGTTGCTCCTATATCAGATTGATATCTTTGTTGCATTGCAGCGGTCTATTTTGTCTGGATCTGTATCTACTATAAGGATAGACCTCAGTGAATTTGCAGAATAAAATATAATGTTTTAATGAAAATTTGTGTTCTTGATATTTTTAATATGTAGAAACCATTTTATTAAAGCCACAAGGTACTCGAGGCCATACAGTATCTTATTACTTAAATATAACTTCCTTTAATTTAGCCGAGGCAAAAATGATTAAACATTGCTTCGCAAGTCAATGTGAATATGCCATTTGCCAAAAGATTTCTGGCATGAAAAACAATCACAGTAAGGCTTCCTCCATAAATAATGATTAAAATGAACTATTACAAGCTAGGAAGTCTAATTCAATAAACTTCAGCCCACAGACAGCACTGATTAATTAACATTGTCTTGTGGCATGTCACAGTGTTGCCATGGTGCTGACGGTTTCCCGATCTGTTTCCCAGTTGTTTAGATCAATATGCCTCGCGTCGAGTCAAACAGTTACACTTTATTTGATGGCCTCCTAATGAAAGTCAGAAAAGCAGTTGTAGCAGATGCCGTATGCTCTTTTTATAGCCTGCGTGTTTCATGCAAACACTCTGACATGCCCGGTAAGGCATGTTTATGTAACTAAATTGCTGCACAAAGTCTGGTGGCTTTTATTTAACCACATTGTAATTCAATGGCCTGACAGCTGTTACTTTAAAAGAATAGGACAGCCAAAAATGAAAACTGGCTGAAAGTGTACTCACCCTCAGGCCATCCATGATGTAGATGAGTTCGTTTTGGACTCTCATTCTGACGGCACCCATTCACTATAGACGATCCATTGCTGAGCAATTTCTCCAAATCTGTTTTTCGAAGAAAAAACTTACCTACATCTTGGATGGCCTGAGGGTGAGTTTTCATTTTTTGGGTGATCTATTCCTTTAAATGTGGACTGGGAGAGTAATTTCTGAATTTTGATGGAAGTGAAAAGCTCTTTGTTGATGTTTGTCTGTTATCACAATACAAGATGCAAGCTTGACTTTTTTCCATTGGTCTCTGCTCATTCTCTGAGATGAAAAATAAGGGATTTCATGGAAAGAAAACAAATCGAGCACTTAAAGATAGCTGTCTGTTCTGAGCCAGAGAGTGAAATCTGTAGTGCACACCCGTGTTTTTTCTACAACAACACCACTTGAGAGGCAATGGGGAATGTATGTTAACAGGCTGGCTGAGTGATTGCGCTTGCTGCTGAAAGTGCAACAGAGCAGAGCGGAGCGACATGCAGGTGTTGCTCCTCTAAAGAGCTGTCTGTACCAACGCAGGGGAGAAATAACATTATGAGAGAAGGGCCGTCTACAGGGAACTCACACATCTCGCTGTACAAAACAGGGAAATCAGTTCAAACCACTGGCCTGCTCACTTTTGAGGCTCTGCAGCCACAAACCCATTAAAGTGTTTATTGAAGAAGTGCTGACTGGTGCTACACTGGGACCAGGGGCTGGCTTGGCCTTGCTGTGTTAAATAAGGTTACACATATGAAGCAAAGCAGAGCAAAGTCAAGAGCCATGTCATTCATGAAAGGTGAGAAGAGTGAAGTAGAAACTAGTGAAAGAGCTGTTGCGCTGAACCATACATAGCGCTGTGGTGCCCATGTGGATGACAAGTTTAGCTCTGGCCCTAAATATACACTAACATTCAAAAGTTTGGGGTCAGAATGATTTTTTTTTGTTTGTTTCTTATTCTCACCAATGCTGCATTTATCTGGTCAAGAATACAGTAAAAACTTTATTTTTTTAAGAAATATTATTACAATAAAAAAAAAACTCTTTTCTGTTTTAATATATTGTAAAATGTAATTTATTCCTGTGATGCAAAGCTGAATTTCAGCATCATTAATCCAGTCTTCAGTGTCACATGATCCTTTAGAAGTCATCATAATATGCTGAATTGCTGCTCAGGCAACATTATTATTATCAATGTTGAAACTTATTATCAAAACAGTTGTGCTGCTTAACATTTTTGTGGAAACAGTGACATTTGATTTTTCATGATTTTTTGATGAATAAAAATTCAAAAGAACTGCATTTATTTGAAATAGAAATATTTTGTGATATTATAAATGTCTTTACTTTCACTTTTGTTAAATTACGTTCATCCTTGCTGAATATATACTACTGACCCCAACTGTCGAACAGTAGTTCTTTTTCTCCCTCATTCTCCCCAAAATGTCTTTATTGAAGCAAGGTGGTTTAGTGTAACACACTCGGGTAGCTATTTTTTAGTAATTCTCCAACTTTCTTTAGCACAAGCCAGGCTAATAAACTGTATTGTTCAGATTGATTATGCTAATGTCCATATGCATAACGACAGGGGCGGACTGGGACAAAATCCAGGCCATCTCATACACCCACAACAAATTTTGAAACCACGAACAACAACATTTTTTGTATGGCCATTATCATCACATAAAAAAAAAAAAAAAAAATTTAAATCCCTAGACTGGGGCCACGCAAAATAATTAAAGGTTATCTCTTGAACTTCCATTTTCCTTTTTAGTCTCTTCATTTCCTGACATCTCTCTGTCTCTCATGTGTATGTTTAATTTTTTCACTAATTTTCTTGTACCTGTCACTTTTTCATCAACACATCTCCACCTTGTTGGAAAACAACCACCTCATTGTAATTTGTTTGCATATAGTATACTTTTATTTTTAGGAAAATTTAACCCAGATAGCAACAGAGTGTGGGCCAAGTCTGGCTTACATTAGGCACTTCTGGTTTAATTCTGGCTCTGTTTTTTTCACAGTCTGGTGTGAAACAGCATTTGGCTGAGCTCTGGCTGGAGTCTGGGTAACCAAAAGAACTAAAAGCAAATTGTATCTATTTGGCTGAGCCGTGGCTGGATTTTGGTCCGGCAGAAAAAGGAAAATATTCGGCTGAGATCTGGGTGGGTTTTGGTTAGCCGAAGAGCAAATAAAAGGTCTCTGGCATGAATGTGATTTAGAGTAAAACAGACTTGTGCAAGATGTGTCTTCCTAATTTTATAAATCCTTTACGATATTTATTCAAATAGCAGACACTTTTGGATATTGCAATTAATTAAAGAAACGTTTATGTACTGAAACCTACTGAGAAAAAAATTCTCCCGGTGCTCCCGATGGCCAGTCCGCCCCTGCATAACGGTGTATTGTTCTTAATCATGAAAATATCTTTATCAATGACTTTTACTTCACATTTTACACATTTTAATTGTGAAATTAAATATTTCCCTGTCTTTTTGTTTTCAGTTAACCTTTAGTTAGCTAGCTAACAGATTAGCCTACTAGCTTAGCATAGTGGTAAGTGGTTAAGACAAACTCTTTTGATTAGGATATCACAATAGTGCTAAGTTTTAGCTGTCAGTGAAGAAAGATGCTTTTTGTACACATGACGGTGTAGTTAAACCTTCAAACTGTCGAACCTGGCCAAATCTTGACTCCCTGGACAATGCCGTTAGTAATGAGGCGACTGGTTAATTTAATTGAAAGGCAGGACCTATTTTTCTATGAATGGTCCATCTCCTCCTCCTCAGACTGTCTCACAGCCAAAAAAATCCCTGTCACTTTCGACTGTATCTAATAACGAGGCAAAAGCCCAAAAATACCTCTCTTCCACAACACACAGACTTGAAATTACATCCGTGTTCTCAAAACTGAGTCATCTTGTGGCTGGACAAACAGAGAATTAGCATGAGTAAATCAGGCACTGGAATGCAATTCATAGTCCCGGTCCAGCAATCCGGGTTAACCAAGCACAAGAAACTTTGTTTGGCTTGACTGCTTTATGTATTTACTGCCCAACCGCTACAGTTTTCATTACCATACAGATCTAACTTGCACAATAAGTCTGGGATGCCACAGTTTTGCTGTAAATCTCTGGTCCAAACATTTACCAGCACAAGCTGAGAGGCTGTTTTTATTTAAACAGGTGACAGCAATGATATATAATTAATTCACCCCCAGAGCCAGTGTTTGTACAGCACAGTTTTACTCATGAAAATCTGCTTAAACTCAGAATCCGCTGGGCAAAGAAACTAACGGTGACTCATTACTATGCCAGTTAACCTAATCAACTCTCAGTCTTCTGTTTACACATCAGAACAGCTTAGAGCAGTTTTTAGCGAGCTTAAAGAACTAAATAACTGTTAGAGGTGAAAGCGGCATGAAAATGAATCGAAATGCAGTACTGTGTGGAGTTCATAAGACTGCAGTGAGTTAAGTCATAGCTGATGAATCCAGATTATAATGCGTTCTCTGTGCGTACAGTAGAGAAACACAATAAAATAAATTTTACCAGGAGTGAACATTTCTGTCAAAAGTCTTTGCGTTCAGCTGTGGTTTAGTTACACAGACAGCTTTACCTGGTTTGCTGCACTGCTTGTTTCCATGGAGATGGTGTAAGATTTTGCTGACCATTGTTTTTCTTCTCTGTGAAAAAATACAGCTGAACTGAAAAAAAGTCAAAATAAACTACCATAATGGAATCACATGGGTGTTGTGCCAGATGCATAAATGTTGCTAGTGATTGCTCGTTTAACATGATTGGGAAATAATGACCTGCTCATAAATTCGTCCACATATCAGTCTCAATATGACAGGTACTTGTCACATAGTTTCAGCATTTCACAAACTTTTCCTAAATATTTGCCAAAAAATGTGTCACTAGGAGGGCAGTGAGGAGATGGTGGTTTTTGGATACTAAAAGTCTGAGACTAGGGATGGATTAGGGACTATATTTATTTATTGACTGATATTGGATATTTAATTATGTTCATTTCCCTAATTTTTTACATTTAAATTTTACATTGAACATTATCTAATGCTCACTTACAGTGTTTATTTATTTATTTGGGGGTTGGGGGTTGGGGGATAATAAACAGGTTTTGGGATTTTTATAAATTTCATATTTTTAGTTAAATTTTTCACAGAAGCTGTTTTGCTGATAAGATAGTTTGTAATGAAGAAAAAATCATTTATAGGAGTAATTTGTGCTAATTTTGTGCTAATGGTCTCTATATCAAAGTACCATGGTCAAAGTAAATATCAAATTTTCATACTATGCATTATAATGTTGGAATAGCTAAAGCTTTTAAAATGACTGGTTATCATTCAGAGCATGAAAATAATTATCAGCTTACTGTTATTGGACAATTTTATTATCAGTGCTTCCCTTTCTGAGAGCACTTTGAAAATCTGGGATTGGAAATTTTATTTATACCTGGGAATAAACAAAAAGTTTTGGGATTTTGATACATTTCATATTCATTTTTATTATTATTTTTATTATTATTATTATTATTTTTTTTTTTTTCAGTTTTTCAAATAAAAAATCATTAAATGCAAAAAGGAAGCATTTCTGCCAGTTGTTTCAGAATTTTGGACTCCAGTGTATATTAAAATACCATGGTATCACCATCTGACACCTTCACTATACTATAATAATATTTTGGGTCCCACTTTATATTAGGTGTCCTTAACTACTATGTACTTACATTTAAATTAATCATTTGATACAATGCACTCATTGTGTACATACATGTTTTTACATGTACTTATATTTTTAAAAATATCTGCATGTAATTACATCTGTAATTAATTTATGTAATTACATTTATAATTGCACTGTTAACCCATCCCTTACACCTTAACCCACCCTTAAACCTACCCATACAACCAAACCTGTACCTAACCTTACCCGTATCCCACCTCAATAGCAGCAAAAGTGTTTTGCAATGCAATATGAACACAATAAGTACAGTGTTTTTTTAATATATATACATAGTAGTTCAGGCCACCTAATATAAAGTGGGACCATATTTTGTAATGCAGTGAATTGAACATTTCTGAGAAAAGAGTGGCCACTCTTCTACTTAGCGGTTTATTCATTGTAGTCTCTCGTAATGATGCTAAATGCTGACTAAAATATGTTAGGGGAGGATTTGAGAGCGCAGCTGAAATTACTGTTATTGATTTTTATGAATTTAGGCAGGGACAGGTAGAGCCCGAGCAGTCAGATCAATTATCGCATCTTAAACAGAGTTCCCTCTTCCCTCTAATGCCCCCCCAAAGCCCCCCCCCCGAATAATTATCAGTTAATTTCCTGCCAGTCGACGTGCTGACAGGTAGGTGGCTATGTAAATCAACGGCATCCGAGGAAGGCTGCGATGACTGGCAAGCAATGGTGTCGACTTCTCAGATCGCATAGGCTCCAAGTTAACACATTATAATTAGAAAAAAAATTGCACACCATCAAAAACAAGCAAAACATATAAATAATCCTCGATTGGAGCTGTGACATAAATTGCGCGTCTGGCTCGTTAGAGGGTGCATGGAGCTCACACTGCTAAAGCAACTGTTGAGAAGATGAGAGCTGAGAAAGGCTGCTTTTTTATCGGGCCCAAATTGGCTCTTTGAGAGCTGTGTCACAATAGGGGGTGGATTGCTTCAGACCTTCATACATCCCACCATCAGTCAAACACTCCCACAGATTGAGCTGAAAACGGCCATAGATGATTGTGCAGGAGCAGTTGCCCACTTCATGTTAAAGGGGTCACATTATGAAGAATCCAATTTGATCTTTTAATGTGCTGTATGTAATTTTTGACTGTGTTAAAGCATATAAATGCCATAATAGGTTTGCAGATATTTCAGAAACATGCTAAGTTCACATTCTTTATTCGCCAGTTTTTCTACTTTGAAATGTGCGGTCCATGTTGGAATGTCTGTTTTTGATTTGATCTGCGTTATTCCGCCCACTGCTGATTTATCCAAAAATATCTGCCACTGTTATTGGCTGGTGTGCCTTAGATGGCCACCAGAGGTCACTGTGTCTGTTTGTTGAGCACATGGCTTGTTGTTTGTTGTTGGTGCCATGTGCTCTCCTGTCTATTGTCTGTCCCCTCCCATCTTGTTACCTCATCATTGTTTCAGTTGCTCCACCTGTGTCTCCCTCGTTACCCTCTTCGTTTGTCTCCCTATTTATTCTCCTGATGTCTGCAGTCCTGTGCTGATCTGTTGTTTAATGTCAGATGTACTTGTGGATGGGTTGTGTCCCATGTTGCTGTTCCTGGCCTGCCTGCCTGTCTGTTTGTTTTTCTCCCTTGGGGTAGTTTTTGTTCATTTTGTTTTATTTTATTATTGAAAAGACCCATTCTTCCTGCACCTTGAGTCCTCGCCTCATCTCTCCACCCGCACCGTGACAGAACAGATCAGCCACATGAGGACTCAGCGGAGAATGGGCTCAATCCAGCTACCAGCCTCCAATACCTGTAGCCCCCTCTACCAACGCATGCTTCAGGTAGCAACACTAAGTTCCCTGCGCCAACAGGGGGCTGACTTGAGGGTATTTGCTAAGGAGTTCAGGAGTGCTGTGGAGGGGCTGAACTACAACGATGCGGCTCTCAAGGACATGTTCTCCTATGCCTTTGATGAGCCCATCAGCACCTGGAGGAGGTTTGGCATGGAGCACCTGTCCTTTGGGGCGTTTGTGGACTTTCTAGCGCACAACGGGAGGCAGTCAAAGGTGCCTTTTCCCATCATGGCCACCATTTCAGAGTCTCGTCCTGACATGGCCACCAGTTCAGAGCCTCTTCTCAAGATGGCCGCCAGTCCAGAGCCTCGTCAAAAAATGGCTGCCAGTCCAGAGCCTCTTCACAGGATGGCCGCCAGTTCAGAGCCGCTTCTCAAGATGGCCGCCACTTCAGACTCTCGTCCCATCATGGCTGCCACTCCAGAGTCTCGTCCCGTAATGGCCACCACTCCAGAGTCTTGTCCCATCATGGCCACCACTTCAGAGTCTCGTCCCATCATGGCTGCCTTTCCAGAGCCTCTCCACAAGATGGCTGCCAGTCCAGAACCTCTTCACAAGGTGTTTGAGACTAGTTTCCAGTTTGGTGGACCCACCTCTATTGTCAGTGCGAGCAGCTGGCATCACTCAGTGGTCCCTAGTCCGGTGGTCCTGAAGGACCTGACTCTAGTGGTCCCTAGTCTGATGGTCCAGGAGGACCCTACTCTGGTGGTCCCAAGTCCGATGGTCCTGGAGGACCTGACTCTGGTGGTTCGAAGTCCGATGGTCCAGGAGGACCCGATTCTGGTGGTCCCAAGTCCAATGGTCCTGGAGGACCTGACTCTGGTGTTTCCAAGTCCGATGGTCCTGGAGGACCTGACTCCAGTGGTCCCAAGCCCGGTGGTCCTGGAGGACCCAACTCCGGTGGTCCCAGAGGCCCCTGAGCCAGCTGCCCCACAACAGGCTGCCATAGAACAGTCCATTCTCACTGCCGCTGCCACGAAGGCTGCCACAGAGCAGCCCACTCTGCCCACCACAGAGCCGCTCGCTCTCACTGCTGTTGCCACAGAGGCCGCCACTGAGCAACCCGCTTTCCTTGTCTCAGCCATGGAGGCCGCTACAGAGCCACCCCATTTCACTGCTGCTACGAAGGCCGTCACTGAGCAGCCCACTCTTCTTGTCTCAGCCATGGAGGCCACTTCAGAGTCCACTCTAGAGCCTGCTCCAGTCTGGGAGCCTTCAGAGTCCGCTCATGAACCCGCTCCAGTCTGGGAAACTTCAGAGTCCACTCCAGAGCCCACTCCAGTGCAGGAGCACTCAGACTCCACTCCAGAACCCGCTCCAGTCCGGGAGCCTTCAGACTCCACTCATGAACTCGCTCCAGTCAGGGAGCCCTCAGAGTCCACTCCAAAGCCCGTTCCAGTCCAGGAGCACGCAGACTCCACTCATGAACCCGCTCCAGTCCTGGAGCCCTCAGAGTCCATTCATAAATCCGCTCCAGTCCAGGAGCCTTCAGAGTCCACTCCAGAGCCTGCTCCAGAGCATACTCCTACCTATGAATCTGCACCACCATGGTGGTCTTCAGCCCCACGTGCACCCATGTGGTGGTATCCAGCTTCACCTGATCCACCATAACTTATGATTCCACTTGCAAAGGGGTGTTTCTTAAAGGTATGGCAAAAAAAAAAAAAAACCTGTTAAATTAAAAAGATGAAAGGGAGGTCATGAAAAACAAAATTCCATAAAACATAATCAAAACATAATTAGTGTATTTTGTAAGTGTACCTCAGAGGAAAAATTATGATATAAGATTTTTAAGTCATATTAATCTTAGCAAAACCTTTAAAATCATAAAATATTTTTCTGAGAATAGTTTGCATGCCGTATTTCAGTGTTCATATGCTGGGAAGACAAAAAGTTGAGTGTAGGTTAGTTGAATTCTATAATTCCTAAAAAAAATCATATAGAGAGAGAGAGAGAGAGAGAGAGAGAGTCTATAGTCATATTCTGAAAAGTAGTTGTAAGCATAATTTTTTGCAGTGTTTTTCAAATGCGGATTGTTGGTTTGTACATGTGCTATAGCTTCCAGTACTTGTCCAAATGGATTCTGGTAGCATAATGGCACCCTACAAGAGCTGTTATTGTTATACAAGTGCTGAGCTGTCATAAACAGCATGAAAATCATTCTTCACTTTGTGTTTGAACAGCACAGTTAGAATGGCAGAAGGACATTCAAAGTCTAAATCAATGCAGACTTTGTCTGTAAACAAGACAGCATCATCAGAAAAAAATAGCATCTTAAGAAATGACATTTCGAAGAATGTCATTTCAAAGAGCCCAATTTCACAACGATTACACTGACTCCAAACAATTAAAGTAACGTGATGTTAAATAAAGCAATAAAAATAAGAGCTCTTTGTCCACTACGGTCTGGTTGTGCTTTTATTCAAGCATTTCTCCAGGTGCAGCGGTGTCAACACGCCATCCCCCTGGCATGCCGGACGACTGACAGGTAACTGTGTGGCACATGAGTGCTACTTCCTGTTCCAATCATTTGTCCATGGCACAAGCCTCCCACCGCAACTGGAGCACTTATGGTAGCGGAGCCTCTTTTTACCGCAGGTGGTCAAGCGGGGGAGAAGTAGTTCCTCTCAACTTAAAAACAATGTCATTGAGTGGCTGTCAGACCACTTCCTCTCAGTCAGAATGTAAGCCCAGTGGTGATGTACACTCCTGAAGTGGGTCAGTCCAATCTGGATTTTATGGCACCGCTGTAAGAAATGGGTCCACTTCACTTTTTTTTTTTTTTTTTTTTTTTTTTATTCGTCTACATTCTTCAGTGGCAGAATTTAGTCTGGAGGGCATTTCATCTTCCAGAGTTTCTGGACCGAGTGTTTGAAGCATTTACTGAGAGAAAAAAAATCAGGTTATTACTATGTTTAGCATTTGGGGAGTGAGGCAGTTCAGATCGGATAAACTGAGGAGTTTATTAATGTATGCTGATTTTGAGCTTTTTCAGTGTATCTTTGTCAGGTTGAATGTGGATAGGGTTTGTTTACTGCATTGAACATTTTTACTCCATTATGAAACAAACATAATATTGTAATTTAGTTGCATAAGCCTTGTTTTATCAATGCTTCACTAAATGTTAACTGTGTAAGCTTAAACTTTGCTCTTAAGTCTCCAATACCTAGCAGATTGATGCAGCGAATTTGTGTGATCAACTTGAATGAAATCTGTGTGGGGATATCTTTAGCCCTCAAGCGAAACTGTGGATTCAAAATGACTGGATTTCATCAATGACAATACATAGAACAATGGTAAATGTTCATTGCATAACTTGTTCATCAATGGATCCTCTGTAGTGAATGGGTGCCGTCAGACTGAGAGACAAAACGGATGATAAAAATATCATTATGATCCTCAAGTAATCCACATGACTCCAGTACATCAATTAACATCTTGTGAAGTGAATAGCTGCGTGTTTATAAGAAACAAATCCATTATGAAGTTGTTTTTCACTTTAAACCATTACTTTATGACTTTTTCACTGGTGGAAGAGTCATTATGGATTATTTTCAAACATGCAGCTTTTTGCTTCACAAAATGTTAATTGATGGATTGGAGTCATGTAGATTACTTGTGGATTATTGTGATGTTTCTATCAGCTGTTTGGACTCTCATTCTGACGGCACCCATTCACTGCAGAGGATCCATTGGTGAGCAAGTGATTTAATGCTAAATTTCCCTAAATCTAAATCATCTGCATCTTGGATGGCCTGGGGTGAGTGCATTTTCCGCAAATTTTCATTTTTGGGTCAACTATTTCTTTAAGCCAGATGGAGATAAACCAGCCTTTAAAGCATAGGAGTTTGCCCTGAAATAGCTTACACAAAAATGCTTTTAATGGCCTTCCCTCTAAACACTAGATTTATAATATTAATTACTAGATTAATAATAATAATAATAATGATTAAAAAAAAAAAAACGTTATTGAACTGAGTTCAAACAATGTTTTTAGTGAAACATGTCAATGATGTGGCCCCAAAAGCATTTGAACACTCAATTTACACTTGAATTTTCAATGCAATTTGATGCAAAATATCAAAACAAGTAGCAGCTGTAAACAAATAAACTGTAAACTCTTGTCTAAATTGTTTTAGTATTTTCAGGGTATTTTGATTGCTCCATTAGTTTCATGTAGCATACATTTTGTATTCCCATGTTATGCCCTCTGGTCACTGTGGCGTGGCTCATTGAAAATCAAATAACATGTTTCTGCTGTTACCCATTTTTCCAATCCTGGTCTGTCTGTCTCTCAAGGCTGCATCGGTACAATGTGAAGCCATTTGCTGCAGAGGAGCAAACAGTAGTACTAATAACTATGGGAATATTTGAAGGTGGGTAATGGGTAATGCTGTGTCATTCTCTGTCCATTAATATTTATTGAATTTGAGGCTGAGGAAGGGTATTGAATATTTATGGATAATAACCACATGAGGCGGTGCCATACTAATGATGCAGTACAGGCAGAATCCAACAGAAATTGAATTTGAAAATCACATTTTATTGTAAAATAATTTAGAAAATACTGATTGTTTACAATAATTGTTGCCAGAGACTTTAACATGTCAACACATCTTCTAAACCAGAGCAGAAAGTTAAGTTTATTTCCACAAGGCCTCTGCAATAAGACACACTGTTCTGCTGGAATGCACCGAAATGTCAAAGAGGGCCATGAAAAAAAGGCAAAAGACAGGCTCAAAGTTCAAGGAGTGCCAGAAGATGAAACATGTCTACTAGGCCGCCACAAGGCAAGTTTACCAAAGAGTTGCAGAAGATATGCTCGCAGTCTTATTGATATTCACCAAATACTTTATTATTTACCCTGTTTACTGGCATGTCTTTCTCTGAACAGAGCACAGTACTGGCAATGAAAACCAGGGAAATAAAAACAACTTGAGGCTTTCAAGGCTAGAGTTTGAGGTCTCGTCAGCCTGTCAGGCATAAAGCAGGGAAGCTTTCTTCACTTAGTCAGTGAGAGAGTAGACTAAAGCTTTAGGAAATAGTGTCATCCAAAGTTTTTCTCAGTTATCTGAAAAACAAAATAAGACATGTGGTCTTTGTTCATTATATGAAATGTCTGATGATGTGCACTATTAAAAATAAAAGGTTCCAGAAGGGTTGCAACAATGCCATAGAAGGAGCACTTTTGGTTCCCCAAAGAAGCTTTCAGTGAACAGTTCTTAAAAGACCCATTTTTATTTAGTGTAAAGGACATTTAAAAAAATCTAAAGAAACTTTTTTTCACTATAAAGAACCATTTGTGGAATGGAAGGGTTCCATGGATGTTAAAAGTTCTTCATGGAACCTTTAATGCCAATAAAGAACCTTTATTTTTGAGAGTGTGGTGGGATGTGCAATCCACACATCAATGCAGTCTATGAAGCATATTAGGGTCCATGTCCATATGTGGCATACTTATCCTAAACCAATGGGCCACTGACAGCACAACATCCAAATTTCCTGGGGAGAGATGAATATGCAGACGTGGGTTTCCAAATTTAAGATGGCTGCCCACGTGTGGAGTTGTGTGGAGTGTGTAATGAGTCATGTAATGGCAGATCAGGAAGAAATCAAAATAAGTCAGAGCTTGTCCTGTTTTCTACTGCCATTTTGCTGTTGAATCACATGCTAAGCATTTAAAAAAAAAAATACCAAACAAGGAATGGAAAGGGTATTCATGCATGACAGAAATGACTACAGGGCATTTAAATACTATCCATTTAAGCAGCATTTTTGTCTTGTTTTCCAGTAAAAATATGCTTAATATACATTTAACAGATTTTGGTAGGCTAATGCGTAAAAAAAAAAAAACTAAATAAATAAATAAAAAAAATCCATTTGACAATTGGAAAGATATATGAATATCTTAGACATTTTTGCTTAAGTGAAATAAATATCTTTTTTACATACTGAAAAACTAGTCAAAAATACTGATTAAACTAATGCTGCCAGTAACACTTGTTACAGGGTTTCTGTGCAAGAAACCAAAAAACTGTGGATTTATTTTAAAGACAATTGACGGTTAGCCCATCATCTGTAACAGGAGAGGCTGAAGGTCATAACCCACCTGAAATTAGAGGAACCACAGACAGACACCAGCCAGCCTTTTACATTTCCAATACATACACATATACAGGATATCCACATGCTTTCCTATATGAAAGGCTCATGGAATGCAGTGGAATGTTCTGGAGGTAATAAATCCATTATTTCTGTTCCCCTTTTCAGGCTGGTTCCGAAGTTGTCTTTGTGTGACAATGTCTGTGCCCCTCCCATGCCACTATTGTGTTTAGATCCCAAAATACTCTACTGCATTTTTAATGAGGCCGTGCAGACTATCTGTGTCTGTTTTTGACTCATTTGAGCAGGTCTCTTTTTTCTGGAATACTTTTGTGTCCTTCTGCTTTAAAGGGATAGTTCAATGAAAAATTAAAAAAAAAATCAGTTTTCTCACCCCTGTAGTTGCAAACCATATGAAGGAGAATTTTATTTTTTTATGCCATTATGAATAGGCACTGGAAATTTCAAAAAGGACACAAAAGCCCCTTTTCATTAAACTAGCCCAACTTTATCATTGATAACATTTTGTTAATGTTTAGGTTTGAGCTAAGAATCTCAATTATTGGTGTCTTATAGCTATAGCTACAGTGAGGACATTTCTGATATGTCAAACGTGTCCTCTTCACTATTTAGTTAAGACTGTTTTTATCAGAGACAACATGTAATTTCATGCCCCTCTCTAAAGTAATTAGCTTGGCACTGATATCTGTTTTTGACCAGTGGGAAATAAGGCTGTAATTAGCCCAATTTCTGTATTCATTATCTCTTTTTATCATTGAGATACAGCATTAAGTGGGCTCCTTCAAACTAAAACTTAATACCACAAATACTGGAGTTGGATGTTAAAAAGAAGTTCTTTTGATGTTGTTGAACTTTTACTTTTGGTCTCTCTGTACACGAACCCTCCTGTGTGTGCTGCGTAATGTACTTCAAGTACATTTCAGATGCAAAATTAAAGAAGGAATTAAAATATGCCATAAATTCACAAAGTATGCTGATTATAAACAAACAAACTTATGACTTTATTTAAGAATCAGAATTTTAAGTGCGTAGTTGAAATGATGAGTAATTTAAGTATCTATGCATGTCCAGAAACCTGTGATCTAAAGAGTTTTTGGTACTTTTAGATGTATTATTTATTGGAAAAAGTGCAGGTGTTTTGATTATTGTTTTCTTCATGAAAAATTCAGCACTGGCCTAACTAACATATCTCCTAGGGGGAATATATCTCTTATTGCTATATGCACCGAAGCATGTTTTTCTATTAGGTATTGACAAAAATGTCTCATGCGTTTTTTTCCTCCCAAAGCTGTCCTCAGTCATTTATTAGCTGCGTTAGATAAGGCTTCTGAATCACAGTCCAGGAGGGAATCGAACTGTGCATGTAACGTAACTAAAACTGGCACATTCATTAAGTTGCTCTCTTCAAAAATGGGCTAAATTCCAATCAGACATTCTGGCAGAGCGAAATGATGAGAACCCAAAGCTGGGTGACATCTCACGCATAGCTAACATCTCCTCCCAGATAAACGGCCACTCGCTTTCTTTCTCTCTCTCTCTCTCTCTCTCTGAACCACTCACAAATTACAGCAATTTCTGTCACTCCAGCATTTATAGTTTTGTCACTTGAAATCTATTTTTATCCAAATACAAGCAGCTTTGTTTGCTATTTAGCCCCTGACCAGCCAAGGAGGTCTACATTACCTGGAGTGAGCGATCTGTTAGCATTCACATTCATCTTCATGGCAATTGATATCTTTGGTCATGGGTGTTTCGAAGCGTGTTTTTGACCCAATCATAACATAACTGACTATCTTTCTTCTGTGGAACATAAAAGAAGATATTTTTTTAAAAAAATGTCTGTTTTTTGTCCATACAATGGACGTCAATGCTCAACAAAAATGTTTGGTTTCCAGCATTCTTCAAAATATCTTCTTTTATGTTCCACAGAAATCATACAGGTTTAGAAAGACAAGAGAGTGAGTAAATAATGACAGAATTTACATTTTTAGGTGAACTATCCCTTTTAATTAATTTTTGAGTGAAATATTGAGACACGCTTAAAATAAATTCAACAAATTTTGGGTTGGGTAGAAAAATATCTTATGCAGTTTGGTTCTTCAATAAATTTATCTTCTTTAAGGATGTTCACATATTTTTCCTGAAAACCAGAAGACAAATACTGCCATACTGATCATACTAATCATTCTGATTAAGAAAATGATGCCGTGTGCGAGTTTCACTATCTTTGCATGGAATGATTGTTCTCCACAAAATATTTTTTTAAACATTTTTTTTTTTCTGTATCCAAATGAGGGACCAGGCAATTGTGAAAAATGAACCACTGTCCTTATGGCATTCTGAATCAAGCCTACTTGTTACTAGACTGGAGGCTGCATGGCAACACTACAAATCAGGCCAAAGAAACGTAAATTTAATCTCTACAGATGAGGAATCAGAGACTAGTTATTCCCCAAACCACGTTGCCTCTGTTGTGTCTTCTCATAGGGTGTGATTGTACTGTATGAACAGTGAGCCAATCCAATTATTTAAAATATAGGATGGGTTGTGGGCTACCAATAATAGAGACCATCTCCTTTCCACTATCTGGTGCTTTTCGTCAAATATGTGTTTTAGATACAGGGGGGAATTATTCATTTTCCACAGTGAATTTGTGATGTTAAAAACCGTCTCTAGGCTTCCTCCATGCTGCATATTGGATAAACACACTGCTAATCACTGCTTGGAAATACTTGAATTTCAGTGTGAAGAAACACAGACTTGTCTGTCCTATAAAATGCAAAGAGGCCTAATTATGGATGGGTGATAAATTAGTATTGATATTTATTGAAGAAAAAATACAACAACAATACTGATAATAAACTTGTGTTATTTTCGATATTTCACCTACATCTAGACAATCAGGTGTTGTGTGTTGCATGTTCTTCATCTCTCTATGTGAGTGAGTGACACAGTTTCATCTGCACATACTAAAGGCCGTGTGACACTTGTCATGTTTTCAGTTTTCACTATATGAGAACATGAATGTATAAACTTCACCTACATTTCACAATTTCATTTAATAAAATTTTCAGATAAAATCATCAGATATATGCAAAATTTTAAAGGTCTTCACTAAAAACTGCCCAAAAATAAATATTTGATCTAACAAAGAAATTATGACAGAAATATATTACTGTTATGTTGTAATATCCATTGTATATTTAAAAGTTCTTCTCAAAATACTACTGCTACTACTATTACTACTACTAATTGAATTACATTTTAAAACTTTGATTCAATTGTTAAAGTTTTTATTTAAATGAATTAATTGTATTAGACATCATTTTTACTGATTTTTTTTTTTTTTTTAAATAAATTGTCATATTCCATGTTCTGTGTCTTGTTTTGGACTTTCATGTTGACATTTTATTTCCTGTTTGCTTTCCTAGTTGTAGTTTCTTTGTTAATGAATTCATTGATTGTATTCTGGTATTCCTTGTTTCCTTATTCTCTCCCTGCATAAATAGTTCTTGTTTTTCTTTGTATACTTTAACTCTTGGGTGTCGTCTCTAGTATTTAGATGGCGGTCTCAGTTCTGATCTTTGTTTGCATTCTGTTTTTGTTCAGTTTTCTTGTGTAGTTTTATATTTTTCTTTATTAAAAACATGAATTTGGATCCAGTTCCCCCTTGGTTATGAGTGCATATTTGTCACATAAGTCATAAAACACCAATTTCAGAAAGAATAAAACAAAAAACACAGAATTCTCTGAAAATATAACACATAGTTCATGGGACGTACCCTAAATTAAAAGGCATTTAGCAAACACTTTTATTCAAAGTGACATGTTGTATTCAAGCTATATATTTTTGTCAGTTTTTCAGTTTTGTTCAAATTAATTTTTAAGGCCTAACAAACATGTGGAATGTATTTCCTTTCCCGTTATAATAAATGTTTATATTAAATGATACAGAGAAAAATAACAGTATTTCTGGCCGTATTGCCCAGCCCTAGGCCAAATATGAAGCATGCATCTCAGGGTTAATGGTAATAACGTGAATCAATTGTAAATCAGCATTGTGTCTTGTATAATGCCACAAATGTCTCTTTGCATCAATACTAATAACCAGGAGGTGGTATCATACTCCGTTAGACTAATGACCATGTCAAAAAGAAAATTTGTCACTGTCAGTGGATATGAAAAACCATTACCTGCCACCATGCCTATAGCTGCACTATCAGACCCAACAGATGCCGCAATCGAGTTAGAAACTCAGGATAGAGCCCACAGAAACAGCATTTCAGAAGTTAGGTGTGAAGATAAGGTTGCGTTAGGTTGAGCTCCGCATTTGAAAGATTGATTCTGGAGACACTCAATAATCATTCAGAAACCCCAGGACAGGCATTTCATTTTCTGCGACAGGACATTTTACCATGCCTTTATTACAGTTCCACTGCATAATGACTTATTTTCATCCCCCCTTTTGATTAGAGAACTGGAATTAATCTTACTGCCTAAGAGATTATGGATCACAGTGTAATTAATTTCCTCACATTTAATTAGATATTCTGCACACCTGGTTTATAAGCATATTAACTGATGCATTTATGGGATCTTCATGTTTGGGACCCTGGAGTCTGAACTGTCAAAACTGTCTAGTCTAATTGTCTGAAATTATTTCCTTTATGCTTACAGTCATTTCCTTTATGAGCAAAATTTCCAAATGATGTAGATGATTGATTTTATGAATTAAAAAATTATTTGATTTGCACAGTTTCAATTATCACTATAGTGTGGAAGCTTGTTTCTGCCACGGGATAAAATTTTTTTTAAAGTTTATATAAGTTTATATTTTACAATTCAGAAAACAAAAATCAGAGTTATGAGATAAAAAGTCAGATTACGTTGGCGGCGGTAGCCCTGTGGGCAGCATGCCGACATATAGCACCATTGTGCTTCAGGCTCGCAGACCTTTGCCGATCCTGCTTTCCCACCCCAACTTCACTTCCTGTTTACCAACTGTCCAAAATAAAGCTAATAAACGGTAAAATAAATTTTATTTATTTTTTTTAAAAGTCACAATTACCTTTTTTAATTTTTTATGACATAAACAAAAAACTGAATTGCGAGATGTAAACTCTGAATTCTGTGAACTTCTTGTTTTATTATTATTATTATTATTATTATTATGACTATATTTTATTATTATTTTGTGGCAGCCCCTTACAGAAAAACCACATGAATTTCACATGTGCAAATTATACGTGTGATTCTGCACGTGAAATTTCACGTGTTAAAATCACATGGAAAACACGTGCTTTGCACATGGGAAATGTGTGTTTTTCTGCACATGTGAAATTTCACGTGTGAAAATGTGAAAATCACATGTGAAGCGGGTGCTTTGCACATGGGAAATGTGTGTTTTTGGAACATTTTCATGTGAATTTCCATGTGAATCACATGTGAAACCCATGTGACCACATGTCAAACACATGAGATCACATGTGAAACATGTATATTCCCATGTGAAACACACGTATATTCCCATGTGAAACCCATTGTACTTTCCTATGTGAAACCTGTGTGAAACCCATGGGATCACATGTGAAATACATGTAAATTCCCATGTGAAACCCATGGTATATTCCCATGTGAAACATACGTATATTCCCATGTGAAACACATGGTACTTTCCTATGTGAAACCCGTGTGAAACCCATGGGATCACATGTGAATCCCATGTGAAACCCATGAGATCACATGTGAAATACATGTAAATTCCCATGTGAAACATGTATATTCCCATGTGAAACCCATGGTACTTTCCTATGTGAAACCCATAGGATCACATGTGAAATACATGTAAATTCTCATGTGAAACACATGTGAAACTTGTGAATCCCATGTGAAACGTATATTATAAACCTGCTTGTGTTGCAATGTGATTGTGAAATGACTTTAAAAACTCTAGTCAATATTTAACTCATGCACAATATACACTCAAAAAATATTTAATCCTGTTAAAGACCTCAATTGTATAGTAAAATTCCATTAAGTTTTATTAAGCAATCCTTATACACTATTCATATTATGAAGAATTTAAAAAGAATAACGACAGTCTAAAGCATTTATATAAATCTTAAACAGATGTCGACTATTAATATTATTAATATTAATAATAATAATAATATTATTATTAATATTAAGAAGAAGAATTTATTAATTGTATTGTTGTAATGTTAATAATATTAATTTTACTAACAATTTTTGTAATGTTGTTCCTCAATAAAAAAATTAAAATAGGTGAAGTTGATACTATATATAATATATATTATATATTGTGTATGTGTGTGTGTGTGTGCGTATGTGTGTTATACTACCTGATGATCAACAATTACAGGTACAAGCTAATAACAAGGTGTATCATCATAAATGAGCACTTACTAATCATAAGTGGTATGTAACGTATAATTGATAAATCATATATCAGTGGTATGAACTTTATTTTATTTAACTTTTATTTTACTAACTAGCCTATATAGCCTAAGTAACTTTGCAACTTTTCCACATGTGATCCACATGTGAAAACCTATTATAACACATGGAAACATTTTCCACATGTGATCCACATGTTAAAACCTATTAAAACACATGGAAACATTTTCCACGTGATCCACATGTGAAAACCTATTATAACACATGGAAACATTTTCCACATGTGATCCACATGTTAAAACCCAGTATAACACATGGAAACATTTTCCACATGTGATCCACATGTGAAAACATATTATAACACATGGAAACATTTTCCACATGTGATCCACATGTTAAAACCTATTATAACACATGGAAACATTTTCCACATGTGATCCACATGTGAAAACCTATTATAACACATGGAAACATTTTCCACATGTGATCCACATGTGAAAACCTATTATAACACATGGAAACATTTTCCACATGTGATCCACATGGGAAAACCTATTATAACACATGGAAACATTTTCCACATGTGATCCACATGTGAAAACCTATTATAACACATGGAAAAATTTTCCACGTGATCCACATGTGAAAACCTATTATAACACATGAAAACATTTTCCACATGTGATCCACTTGTGAAAACATATTATAACACATGAAAACATTTTACACATGTGATCCACATGTGAAAAACTATTATAACACATGAAAACATTTTCCACATGTGATCCACATGTGATAACCTATTATAACACATGGAAACATTTTCCACACGTGATCCACATGTGAAAACCTATTATAACACATGGAAAAATTTCCACATGTGATCCACATGTGCTATTATGTTGCAACATGTGGTGACATGTTGTCTTCATGTGATCACATGTGAAAAATATATGGACACAAGTGATAACGTGGAAAACATGTGGACATGTGATCACGTGGAAAATATATGGACACGTGATCACATGTGGAAAACATGTGGACAAATATGTTCACATGTGGAAAACGTGAAATTCATGTGGTTTTTGTGTAAGGGAAAAACAGGCTTCCATACTACATAAAATCCTCTTTCAAAAAAAGCAAAAAACAAAAAAAAACTACGTAAGTTCATAAAAGACATCTTAAAAACACACTGGGCTGATAGTAGTGAAGAAGAAATGCTATTATAGAATCTGCAACATATCGAAGGGACTTTAATTTAGATTTCACAAGAAATTTATTCCGGTTGCCTTCATATGATCAGTCATGGTATGTAGCAACTCACTGTTGCTTATAGTTCAGGCAAAGAAAGATCCTGTTTATCAGTGGGACGAATATGATCTAGATCCCTCTAGACCAGCGTTTCCCAATCCTGGTCCTGGACTGCACATACAGAATGTCTCTTTTATGTAGTATACCTGAATCAACTCAGGTAGATAAAATCATTAGTAGTGGATTCAAGAACTGAACAGGTAGACATAATGTGGTTAATTTTCTCTGACCTGTAGATATTTTTGTTACATCCTGTATTTAATGTGAGGTATAGTTCTAAAACCAGTAGGTTTTTATGTTCTCTAAGGTCTCTGGAATGAGAACTAGTACTGTTGATATCCCTTATCTAACCTAACACAAACATCAGTATTATGAAGGAGCTATTAATTTCTGCTTAGTTTTACTGTTGAGAAAGGTAAAATGTTTACATTGGACTCTCAAACTTGTTGCTTGCAGCATATAAAAGCTGTCACACTCATCTGATGCAGAGTCACATCCCATTCCAGTAGCTCGAACAGGGTCATGGGTTTGATTCCCAGGCATAGCATGAACTAAATGGAATGTAAGTTGCTTTGGATAAAAATCTCTGCCAAATTCTGTACTGTTCAAAAGTTTGAGGTCAGTAAGATTGTTATTAAATAAATTAAGAAATTTATTCATTAATGACACATAATTGATTGCTGTTTTACTATATTTTTGATCAAATAAATCCAGCCTTGATGAGCGAGAGAGACTTCTTTCAAAAACATTTTACCAAACCTAAACTTTTGAACGGTAGTGTATGTAAATG
Source organism: Spinibarbus caldwelli (assembly GCA_039654775.1). Classification (NCBI taxonomy): domain Eukaryota; kingdom Metazoa; phylum Chordata; class Actinopteri; order Cypriniformes; family Cyprinidae; genus Spinibarbus; species Spinibarbus caldwelli. Next base: position 28,712,404 of record CM077219.1, on the reverse strand, counting down.
TGAATGTAAATGGCTGTTCCTCTGTTGACTTTCCTCTAAAACCAAAAAATAAACTAAAACAATGGATGCAGTGTCAACTGTACTATACTCTGAGAGAAAACCGAAATAGAACAGAAACAAATGTTTCTGTTTGGTGTATTTGGCTTCAATCCACTAGTGTCTGAAGTGTGTTAAGCGAAGAGTCCTTCAGTCCTGTGATACAGACGGTATAATCTTGTAGCAAACAACCATCCTACTAGAAGAAACAGAAGAGGTTTCCAAGACAACGACAGGTCAAGGAGAGTTCAACAACTAAAACACATCTGAAGAACAGAAAAATATCAGGCAGCACTACTGCACTGTAGCACAGTGCCACAAAACACACTTGCCATCGTAAACACATACAGCACTCATTCTGTGCGTAATTCACAATGGAAGAAGTAGTCAAACGGTGTCTGTTACAGCTAGTACGCTGGTTTATTGTTTCACAGTTGCTCTCCAGTGTCTGGCCGTACTTTCTCTGTCTGATGCGACTCATCAGAGCGGTTAGAAATAATACCCACAACATCTGGTTGGCCCCTCACGCCAGCCGACAGAAGGCCAGTCAATTTGCCATGCTCCTGTGCCCCCCTTCAGCTGGCCAGATGTCGACTAATGCAATCTCTAGAATAGCATTTACGATTTACACCATCTGCGACCCTCAATATTAACGTCTTTGCTGTAATCAAGTGTGAAAACTTGTGAAAAAAAAACACAATTAATTTTCCATTGTGACCATCGCTTGCCAGTGCTTTTGGCATTAACATGTTTTGACATTAGCAGTTCAAACGGATTCGATTAGTAGCACAGGAGAGCCTGGCTGGAGCTCCAGAAATCCATGAGTAATGATCTGCTTCCTGGGGTATATAGAGTGAATCACCAAAGAGAAAACTCACAAGTTGTGTTGATGGGTCGATGAAACAGGCCTCAAGCAGTTTAAGATGTTGTTAAATGTTAATTTAGCTGACTCTGATGGGAGGTATCCGAACTGCTATGAGCTTAAACAAAAGAGAACGCACTGAGAAAGACTTCTGAAGGTGTTAATGTGTAGAAGAATAACAGATTCTGATACAGCGTTTAGCCTTCCTGAATAATGTGCGTAATGCTTGCCCGCAAAAAATAAGTAGTACCAAGAAGCGTCATAGTCATTCAGATGCATGTGCCCCCTGAAGTGGATTTTTAATGCAACTTCTAAAAAGAAAATGGCATATTTAATATTGAAGTTGAATGGTTATTGTAGGTAAAAGGTAAGAAATCACCCACTCAGATTGTTGGTCTAAATTTGTCTGTACAATTGACCCTTCACAAAGAGCTGACAGGCGATCTGTCATAATGCCGAATCCGCCATTTTGTCTGACAAAAAAAAAATCAAACAAATCAGACAGGAGAGTAGATTGGTCCGTGTCCGATCATTTGTTTTTTTAATTAATGTTGATAGTAGAAAAATGAAAAAACGGCGCCTATTTTCGTTTTTTCGTTTGTTCAAAGAAAGGAAAAAACGAGAATTCAGCTTAATTTTTCGCTTTTCATTCAGGCATAGAAAACGAATAAACAGCTTAAATATTCGATTTCTACAGGTGGGCGGGAATTAAACGCCCCTTTCTGCTGATTGGTCACCCGAAGCTCAAACCGTGCCGTCATCAGTCCTGCAGTTCCGCGCAGCAAAATAGTAGTCCTCTTTTATATATATATTTGAAGTACGGTGTTTGACAAAACACAGCAAACAGAAAGAGAAAGCGTGATCTATGGCTATTTTTAGCTCTCTATATAAAGCATACGGACAGAAAGACAAAGGTTGTGCTGAAAGATACACAATCTTCCAGTCTAGCATGATTTGGGACAAATATAATGTGATTTTATGGAAAACCATGTGAGTGGAATGTTGTTCAGCTGAATGTACAAAGCAAACTGTTAGCTGAAATATCCACAAAATAAAAAACAACATCGAAATAAGAGTGTGCGGTTTATCTGTCAATCAGATGCATGTGAAAGTTGTGTTCGTTACTACAGCAACAGCAGAGTATTCTTTCAGAATCATCCTGGGTCCAATTAGATTAATATAAAAATAAAGTGATGTGTGATTAAGACACCCAGCACTCTGATGCTGCTGTAATGTTGTTGGTTCAAAAAAATTAAAATTGTGTAATTATTGTCTGTTAAACATAACATAAAAAACTCTGTTTATGAATTATGAATATGAATTTGAATATGAATTATGAATATGAATAATGAATATGAATATGAATTATAAATTGACATTTCAATTTATTTTAGATTGAAAACATTTCTGGAAAACTTTATATCTCATATCTGTTGTTTATTTCTATTTCTGTCTCTTTGCTTTAGAGGGTGCCCAAATAAACAGTGTGGGACCTGGCTCGTCTATGATGCAAGCTATGACACAATACCCTGCCCTTGGACAGGTACCTGTAGCCCACCCCTATGAGCCATCTCAACCTGGAAAGGAGCTCAACAAGTACGCTTCGCTCAAGGCTGTGGGTAAGATGGCCATGCTTCAAAGTGCTTGTATGTGTATTTTATTTATGTTAATCAAGCTCATTAATAAGAAAATAATGTTTGAAACTCTTCAGTGTGATTACTTTCTGCTAGAGTTCTCAGTCATGTGGTCTTGACCTGAGATGTTTTTGTTGTACTGGCAGGCCATGTTCTGGATCTTAGACGGTGTCATATTGGTCTGGATCTTAGGGGACTGGTCTTGACTTAAATGTTTTAGGGACATTTACTTAGTGTACAGTTACAGCATGTTCTCTCAATGTCACAGTCCTTCATTTTTTTTGCAAACACTGAGCTTAATTAATTTATTAAAAATTATATATTCAGATTTTGATGTGAGGAGAGCTGCAAACCAGCACAAAAACATGCACAGAATCAGACATTATACAGTATATGTATGGTTATGAATTGTAATGTTGGTAAATCAAAAATGCTTTGGTGAAATCTCTCATTTGTCTTTCCCAGTCACTGAAGAATCAGAAGTGCTTCAGAATTTACTATCTCCACCAATAACAGTGCTATCGTGATCTATAAACAGTGCTGCTTAGTAATTGATTACATGTAATCTGGATTACATTATCAGATGAAAAAAGCAACAATTTGTAATTAGATTATATGACATTTTAAAATTCTTATAATCAGATTACAGTTACTTTTTATGGATTACATGATTACATGTTAGTCACACATTATTTTGACCTAAAAGGTTTACTGTTTACTTGAAGTCCCCCTGAGATTTTTTTTTATTTAATATTAATATTTAAATAAATTAGCAACACATGTTCGCAGTTCTCTGATGTTGGTTAATGGTCACAAACCATCTATTTTTAGTGTTCAAGTATTGTTAAGTTTACATTTTTATGATTTAATTAATTAGATGCTAATGAATTAGCTTTTTATGATTTAATTAACTCACAGCCCTCCTGCAGTTCCTTCACAAATCCCAGTTTGTAAACCCCTGATGTTTAATGCACCTTATATTGCTGATAATTAATTTTAAAATATATTTTCTTTCTCTTTATATTTTTATATCAACATGGCACAAATATTCCTATTAAAAAACTAGCCATATGATAAACAAGCTAGGCCAAAAGTAATCTAAAAGTAATTAAAAATAAGTCAGAATACATTACCTAAAAAGTGTAATCTATTAGATTACAATTTTTGTAAAGTAATTTTCAATCAGTAACAGACTATTTTTTTTAAGTGATCTACACAGCACTGTAAATAAATAAATAAATAAATAAATATGTCAGAAGGATTCTAGAAGTATTATTTCATTTGAATGAAATAATTTAATTATTTAAGTTTTACAGTGGTAACATAGTGGGTATTAACATAATCACTTGTTACTTTTCACATCAATTAGTCTGGCATCAGAGTGAAGCCTATCAAAAGACTTCAGTGAGATGACAGCTAGTAAACAGCAGACAAACAACCGGCCGAAACCAACGTGTGATGACAGTCATTCTCTGAGACTTTCAGCTATGGATGAAACTGCTCAGCTGTTAATCCACTGAAGTGCTGTCTGTGCAGACTGATCACTGGGAAAACAAAAAAAGGACAGTTTGCAAGAGAGAGGCCCAGGAGACGAGCCACATGGGTCGTGGAGCTGAAGCTTCTGAGTTCAGTGCGCTACCTTCCTCTGATGTGCGTTAATCTCAGCGTTTTGATGTCAATGAAAGAGTCGTGTCAGAGATCAGCTTTTCTCTCAGCTGGCTTATTTTGCGGTTGGCCTCCTGGTATGAGGTTTTAGATCTGCGGTTTGCTGCGACTCATTGGGGTGTCAAGGCTGTTAAAAAGGTCACCTGAAGGATATTTAATTAAAAAGTCTAAAATGTCATGCTGAAATGTGGAGGACTTCAAGCAGAGTGTAAATTGTCAGTCCCAATTAAGGCCTGGCTAAGTTGGAAGATGATACACCGTTAGAGACATTCCATGGATGTCATGAAAAATGTTGTCCCACAAAAATGAAATGATTAGTGACGCTGTCTGAAAACACATTAGAATCATTTATACTCGGTTGTCTGATCTGTTCTTAGCAAGTCGTGTTTCACGCTGTCAGCGATCGACTAGCACTGGTTGAAAATGTTTGCGGCAAATAATATTTGCAAGGAAGCTGTCAGGTGCTGGTTGAATGTCAATATTGATGCAGCTGAATTTGTTGCCTGTAAACACATATAGTATAGTCAAAAATAACATTTACAGTAATAACAGTTACAAAGTGACTGTGAGATTTTTTTAAGTGCAAAATAACTACAGATTCAAAACAGTGGTTCCAGCATACAGAAAAAATCCAAAACCATCTTATGGTAGAGCAAAAAGCTGCATTTTTCCATTTGATGATGGAAGCAATCCAGACTAATTTGCATTAAAAAAACACATTTTCTTGAAACAAATAGAAACCTTAGGCAAAAAGAAGCATTAGCATGTTGACAGTACCAAACAGTCTAACTACTTTGGTCACCATTCACAGTGGCAACTTAAAAGCTCATCTTATAAATACAGGTGCATCTCAATAAATTAGAATGTCGTGGAAAAGTTCATTTATTTCAGTAATTCAACTCAAATTGTGAAACTCGTGTATTAAATAAATTCAATGCACACAGACTGAAGTAGTTTAAGCCTTTGGTTCTTTTAATTGTGATAATTTTGGCTCACATTTAACAAAAACCCACCAATTCACTCAACAAATTAGAATATGGTGACATGTCAATCAGCTAATCAACTGAAAACACCTGCAAAGGTTTCCTGAGCCTTCAAAATGGTCTCTCAGTTTGGTTCACTAGGCTACACAATCATGGGTCACTGCTGATCTGACAGTTGTCCAGAAGACAATCATTGGCACCCTTCACAAGGAGGGTAAGCCACAAACATTCATTGACAAAGAAGCTGGCTGTTCACAGAGTGCTGTATCCAAGCATGTTAACAGAAAGTTGAGTGGAAGGAAAAAGTGTGGAAGAAAAAGATGCACAACCAACCGAGAGAACCGCAGCCTTATGAGGATTGTCAAGAAAAATCGATTCAAGAATTTGGGTGAATTTCACAAGGAATGGACTGAGGCTGGGGTCAAGGCATCAAGAGCCACCACACACAGACGCGTCAAGGAATTTGTTAAGCCACTCCTGAACCACAGACAACGTCAGAGGCGTCTTACCTGGGCTAAGGAGAAGAAGAACTGGACTGCTGCCCAGTGGTCCAAAGTCCTCTTTTCAGACGAGAGCAAGTTTTGTATTTCATTTGGAAAGCAAGGTCCTAGAGTCTGGAGGAAGGGGTCATAGCCCAAGTTGCTTGAAGTCCAGTGTTAAGTTTCCACAGTCTGTGATGATTTGGGGTGCAATGTCATCTGCTGGTGTTGGTCCATTGTGTTTTTTGAAAACCAAAGGCACTGCACCCGTTTACCAAGAAATTTTGGAGCACTTCATGCTTCCCTCTGCTGACCAGCTTTTTAAAGATGCTGATTTCATTTTCCAGCAGGATTTGGCACCTGCCCACACTGCCAAAAGCACCAAAAGTTGGTTAAATGACCATGGTGTTGGTGTGCTTGACTGGCCAGCAAACTCACCAGACCTGAACCCCATAGAGAATCTATGGGGTATTGTCAAGAGCAAAATGAGAAACAAGAGACCAAAAAATGTAGATGAGCTGAAGGCCACTGTCAAAGAAACCTGGGCTTCCATACCACCTCAGCAGTGCCACAAACTGATCACCTCCATGCCACGCCGAATTGAGGCAGTAATTAAAGCAAAAGGAGCCCCTACCAAGTATTGAGTACATATACAGTAAATTAACATACTTTCCAGAAGGCCAACAATTCACTAAAAATGTGTTTTTTTATTGGTCTTATGAAGTATTCTAATTTGTTGAGATTTGTTGTGAATTGGTGGGTTTGTGTTAAATGTGAGCCAAAATCATCACAATTAAAAGAACCAAAGACTTAAACTACTTCAGTCTGTGTGCAATGAATTTATTTAATACACGAGTTTCACAATTTGAGTTGAATTACTGAAATAAATTAACTTTTCCACAACATTCTAATTTATTGAGAGGCACTTGTATGTGAGGTACTTTTAGATATCGGTATTCACTTCACTTAGTAACTGTATAAAGAAACCATAAGGTTTTTAAACAGTGCACAATGCATGCTTACCTAAATATATTGATTTTGTTAAAAAAAAAAAAAAAAATTAACTCATACTCTATATTCTTATGTCTTCTGTTGATGCACAAAAGCTACATTTATTTGATCAAAAATAGAGTAAAACAGTAATATTGTGAAATATGATTACAATAAATTATCTGTTTTCTATTTGAACATATTTTAAAATGTAAATTATTCCTGTGATGCATAGCTGAATTTTCAGCATCACTACTCCAGTCTTCAGTGTCACATGATCCTTCAGAAATCATTCTAATATGCTGATTTGCTGCTCAAGAAACATTTATTTTTATTATTATCAATGTTGAAAACAGTTGTGCTGCTTAATATTTTTGTGGAAACCATGATATATTATTTTCAGGACTATTTGATGAAAAGAAGTATAGTAGTCTTTTGTAACATTATAAATATCTTGACTTTCACTGTCACTTTTCATTAATAACCATTGCTTAAAATAATTGATTTATTAAAAAAGTCTTACAGACCTTGAACTTTTCAAAGTAAGTATATATTTTTTTGTAATTTGAAAACATCATTGTATGTGTGAAGATATTTCAAAAATAAGAAAAATATCTAGTTTAGAATGACATGGTGGTCAGTAAATAATTGCAGAACGTGAACTGTTTCTTTACAGAAACATCCATTTTTGTAGTTGTCTGTAGGAGGAAATGGTTGTCAAGTATTTTCAGAGAAAAAACAGCTCATTTGGGAAAAAAACAAGTGATAACCCTTGATCTATTAAATGTGTAATTATCTGGTACTTATGAGGGGAAGGAAAAAATAACGCAAATCAGCAATCAGGTTGTTTTTTACATCTGACTAATGAAGTGTTATTGAATTTTCTATCTCTCTTTTCCAGCTGAAAAAGCAAACGAAAACTTCTACACTAACAGACGGCACCTAGCCGACCTGGCAGCGAAAGGCACTCTTCCCATGCACTCGGTGAGTCTGGAGCAGGAGCCCACCAACCCTTACAGCCCCGAGCTGCCCTGCCAAAAGCAGAACGGACACAAGTCCAAAAGCACCAAGGTCCACAGCTCCCACCCGCTAGCTTTTGGCTCAAACACCATTGCCAACCCCGGCATGCTGAAGGGCTGGGAGGCCACAGAAACGCTGGGCCGCCGGCACACGTACGCCCCCAAGAAGCACAGTGCCACCGTGGAGCAAGTGAATGAGCTGACGTCCGCCCACAGCCAGCACTACCTGCCGCCACATCCGTACTTTGTCACCAACAGCAAGACTGAGGTGACCGTGTGAACGGGGCCACAATGCCGGGTTTATCGAGCCCAGGCCTGAGTGGATGCGTGGATCGGAGAACGAGGATAATAAAGGAAGCCTGACAGAGAAAGAAGTGTGGATTAGGACCCCGTCCTGCTGGAAGGATTGGCTCGAGATCTGCATGGCTGTATGTGTGCTGTTTGTCTTTGAGCGGCTGTGCACGGAACAGGCGCGCATTAGCGCTATCTGAACGGGAAATCGTGGAACTCTTTCTGTGTCCATTCCGTCACAAATGAATAATCTGACCTGTAGTGATGAGTTTGTCACAAGGCCATCCGTCAAAGTGATGAGGACGCATTCAAACCCTAAACAATCAATGCAATCAAACGTACTAGATGATGTTTCGCAACAACCTGAAAGCTTGTGAGAAAGTCGCTCAAGATACACTATCCTGTTTTTCTCAGAATCTTGTACATAACAGAATGGACGTAAAATGTCAAAAGCTTCCTCGGATAATCAAAGAACATCAGTCTGGAAGATTAAAGATGATGTGAGGACAATCGTGTCTCAAGTTCTTCTCATCTCAACAGTCGAGACTTTCCAGAGCGTGTGCACCAAAATCCTCCTGTAGCAATGTAACACGCTATATCCTGACAAACACTGGGCTTGTGCCTTTCCAACAGAAGAACTCATTATCTAAGAGCTCTTGTGCTTTTCAGCGAGCACATGGTGTTTCTTCAATAACAAAGATGCATAAAATATAAACAAATCTATTGTTTACGGCTGTCATATTTCAGTAGAAAATGTTGATTGTCAGTGTTCCTAAAATACACATTTTCCCTTCTGTTTCACCATTTTTCCTCTGATGTGTTCACATATTGTATGGCCCTATCTTTTAGTGCAACTGTAGAGTGTAGACAAAGGAAGTACTGTAGGGTTAATGATAGACATTCATTATTTCTCAATGTTAGGTATGATAAAAATGAATGGTTAATTCTGATACCGAATAAGATTGTTACAACACTGCCATTGTTGCATTCCGAGTATTTTTGGTATTGAAAACTGATTCAGTAGTTTCTTTTGTCTTTAGCATCACAATGTGAACCATTTCAATTAGCATAAGGGCAAAAGGCTACATTCAAATTTGAAAACTGAGCGTTTTGTCATCCACATCCAAATTATCCCAAGTATCTGGTTGTGAATAATGTGGGTTACAAACTTTAATTGCTGTGAAACAAGTGGCTTTATCTCAGTACACTTAAAGTGTTTTTGACCTAAATCATTTACTCACCTAAATCAAGATAGCAAATTAGCAGGCTAACTCGAAATGAAAATAAAAAGATATTTACATATCTAGTAGTACAGCTTTCTGCAGTGTCATACACACTTGTTTCGCAAGTAGGAAACTAATTCTCAGTATTTACAATATAGTAGACAATATAGTAGGGGTGGTCGCACTAGATTTTGTGTTCGTATTCTGCTGTTTGGTGAACTCTGGCCTGCAAAGCTGTATAGTGTTGTTTGTCCATTAGAGGATCTAAATGTCAGACTGACCTGCTGATAGTAGCATGGAAATTGCACACTTCAACTTTAATGTAAAGGAATAGTTCAACCAAAAATAAAACTTTTCTGAAAATTTACTCACCCTCAGGCCATCCAAGACGCACAGTAGATGAGTTTATTCTTCATCTTAACAGATTTGGAGAAATGTAGCATTACATCACTTGCTCATCAATGGATCCTCTGCATTATTATGGATTATGGACTCATATTTTAGCCAGAAGCGACAGTTTACAGTTAAAATGGTTTAATGATGGATTTGTGTCTGTTTTTCACTTTACAGGACATTAATTGACTGCCTGGAGTCTTGTACAGTAGCTTATTTGTGGATTATTGTGATATTTTTTATCAGCTGTTTAGACTCTCATTCTGACGGCACCCATTCACTGCAGAGGATCCACTGGTGAACAAGTGATGTAACGCTGAATTTCTCCAAATCTGTTCTTAATGAACAAACAAACTCATCTGCTCAACTCAAACTCATCTTAAATTTATACACATTACTTTCTACCCTAAAACACAACACAATGCAATGTGCGATTCAAAATACGGGTAAAACACCAGTAAAAAAATCAATACAGAGCACATTGGCCTGTATTTTAACAGATTTTTCTTAGAGTGAAAGGCTGCCACAGAGACGACGGCAACTTTTCAGGACATCTATTTAAGTGATATCTGTCAGCTAGTGACATTTTAGGTGTGGTATGTCTATTACTGCATTTAAAATGTTTTAAAGCACAACAAGAATGAATTATCACTCCATAGTGAAGCCATTTGTACAAATATTGGAGCAGCAAGTCAGCTACAAAAAAAAAAAAAACTTTGCAAGTTAAATAATACAATTTAAATGAACAATTTAACATACTGAAAATTCCTCAAAGTCTGGGAAAATTCAGATATTATTTTTGAAATTTATTCCAAACAGAAGCCCTGGAGCGTTTCATCTTATCCTTTTGTCCATATTCATTGCAGGTTTGAAATAATTCCTATCTAGTGTGACCACCCAATCCACATATTAATAAAACATTTTAAGACCTGCAGATAATAGAGATGGAATCCAAATCATATTGTGTGTAAATTTGGGGTTGATTATTTATGATGAGAAATAAAAACTCTGTCAAGATTTAACAACATAGCAATATCCGTATTGTGTCAAATTTTGGCCTCTGCTGTCCTATGAATTCCCTCTAAAGAAAAGAAAAAAAAAACACTCCTGCAAAATAATATAAGCCCTGCCTCCAGTTTAACTGCTTGTCTTCATACCACTGAATACTGTCTTTGTGCGTCACTGCCAAACAGCCTGCGACAAACCACTACTTAAGACTGACATAATGGCCGCTGGTCTGTCAGTCACTGAGTCCACTCAACATCTATTAAACCTGAGTGTCTCACTGCAGGTCACCTCATGACTCAGAGCGCACTACAGGATCACTCACCGGGGGGCACATTTCTTGGAATTAAATCACATAGCGAATACCTTTTCCTCTGAAATCTCCGAACACAGCAGAAATGGATTAGCACAGATAATGTCAAGATTCACTGTGTAGCTAAAAAGACCTGCACAGCTGAATTTCAGGGCTTTAGTCTGGCTGCATAATCTAACATATGAAATTTCCATTGTGATATAGAAATCAGGCATTTGGGAAATAATCTAGGTTAACAATTGGGAGAGAATTCACTAAGAATTAATTGCGCCCACTGATTAGTTTATTAGCATTGTTATAGCACCAAAGGTAAAAAAAATATATAGAATACAGCAGACTCAACTGATGAATAACCAGTCCCATGATTAATATGAAATGTACACTGTGTTAACTTCAGCAGGCAAATACTGCAGGATTTTGTTAATATGAATTATTCTACTGTATGATAAGCCTTAAGATGCAGTCACACTATACAGTACTTCATTCACACATGCTTGATCACTGGTGCATTCACTTCCATTCCTATGCATGTAAATATGACCGCAAAGAAAACAAATGAGAATAAGTGTTGCCTTGCATATCAGATTTTTATTTGGAGAAAATTTAGTTTTGGTGAACTTTGACCTCTAAATTTGCTTGTCAAAAAAAGTTTGATCAATAGAAGATGCAAATGTTACACATGATCAAACCTAGTGTGAATGCATCTTAATGCACATAGAAAACAGACTTGTTTAAATATATATAAAAAAGAAAATATAAAAATTTAAAGCTAATATCTATGTACACTAAGCACGGATAGTCAGTTGTGTTGGCAAAGGTTAATTTCACTAAAAGTGTGGTCACATTTACGGTTGTTCGGTGAATTACTGTTGTTGAAATCAAGTAATTTCTATAGGAATTTGTACAATTTAGAATTTTGCGTAAAGATGAAAGATTTCCTCACTGCAGATTCCACATTGGGTTCAGGTTGAATTAAACAAAAAGCTGCTTTAAGCTGGTTTATAAGCGACTTTCATGTGAGCGGTGTGTCATAAATCACTACACTTTTGACATTGGAAATTTATGCCTGTGAAAGTTCGGTGAAATTTCACTAATGTGACCATACCTTAACTCTTTGCTCAGATGTTTACAAACAGCAATGTCTATTTACATTTAATTTAAAAAAGATGATTTTTGTTGCTTTTTACACTTGGTGCAAACAGTATGTAATACTAATGTAACCTAATACACAAACAGCACTATACCAATGTAAACAGTACCTGGTTAAACTGGATTATGGTTGGTTAGTGAATAAAGCTTCTTATGCTAAATACCACCTCACAAAAAATGTGGCGCCACTGCTTAGTGAATTCATCTCTCAATGTGTTGAAATGTATAAAACCCCATGCTATGTTGAGCCTACATAGGGGGTAGTCTTATTTCTGATTGCTGTTTCCACCTCTCATTGTGCCTTGCTGTTCATTAAAAGACATTAGGTCTCATTTTTATATATTTTTTTTTTTTATACATTTGTTTGCATTTATCAGTTGTTGTTGGCCATGAATGAATGCATAGAAAGAACACATAGAGGTTTTTATCTTTTGACATCAGCACAAGGTCTTATTAGTTAGAGACATGATGAAATAGTACATAACAGATGCCGTCTTGAACAGTCAGCTGTACATTATATCACAAAAGGGCTGAATATTAGCAGAACAACTTTAATGCTGTGATCATGAAGGTTAGATGTTGAGCGAATGCATTCTGACTCTCAGTGAAAACACTTTGACATGTATAGGCAGATGTTGTAAAAGCTGTGCTAAAATGATATTGCCCTTTATTTCATGTCTTGAAAAACTCCATAACCCCACTGCAATTGATATTGATGCTAGTTTGTGTATTTGCGTCTGTAACTGGTTCATTTTAAACACTCAAATGCGGTTTTATAGGATTTTGTCTTGAAAAGTAATACCTCAAATACTTTTGAACAGTAGAAACCCACTGTTGAATTAATCAAATTATTTGTTTATTCTGGTTATAGCTATGCCGATGGTATCAAATTCTTTTATGATATGATATTGTCATATTCTTCAAATAAAGCCAGAATAGTTACACAGTAACTTGATATTTGTAAGTAGTAGCATAGTAGTTGCTGATGAGACCAAGTTTGTCCAGTTCAGTAGTCTATATTGTAAATCACATAGACGAAGCTTTGAGGATTTCAATGATACCCGCCAAACCTGCACAAGCTCAAATTATACCGTGAAACCTGAGTGTCTTTTATTGAAAGGGATATTTTGTGATCCAGGTTTATCTGAAAATGTGTCAATATAGTATTCAGTTAGTCATAATACTGTGTGTACTTCAGTGTGCTCTGTAATGGCAATGCAAAACGAGACATTTGGAAAACAGAGCACATCTTACTGCCCGTGGATCACATTTAATACACTAAGGTAAATTTTTTAAACAATGTATTCTGTGTAACATTTCTATGTGGAAGTTGAAAGTTTAAGCACTGTTGTACCATTCACAGCACAAAAGAATAAATGTCTCTTCTCTATTCATACTGTGGATTTTTAATTATATATATATATAAATAAATAATATATATATATATATATATATATATATATATATATATATATATATATATATATATATATATATATATATATATATATATATATATTTTAACCGTAAGTGTGAAGATGAGCCATAACATTCTGATATAGACTATTAGGCACAAAATGTGTTGTTTCATAGACCAGATATTTAAATATGGGAATATTATATCTTATTATGGCCAAGGGGTAAAGATTTAGCTGGTTAGCAAGGCTTTGTTAGCTCTGTTATTGAAAAAAAGCTGCGTGTTCTGATAAAATTATTATTTTTTATTTTTGTAAGGCTCATAAAAGTGTGAAATGGACCTTGTCTGCCGCTTTGGATGTCACAGAGACCAGAACCATCACTATGGCATTGGCCTGATCGAGATGAACGGGAGTGCTAACAAATAACTTTTTCCAGATATTATAGACCTAGCTGATTCTGGCCAACATCACCCACTTAGACCTAAAAACAAAGATTCTGTCATCATTTTCTCACCCTCATGCCGTTTCAACCTGTATGACTTTCTTTCTTTTGTGTAACACAAAAGAAGATATTTTGAAGGGTAGAACTGGTCGCTCCTTTCCATGCTTTTACAAGAAATAAAACGATAATCAATATTTAGTAATATTATCAAATTAACTGCACTGACAGTATTGGATGAAAACAAAATTTGAACAGAATAATGACAATAATTTTGCAAAATCGAAACTGCTATTGAACTGACCTTAATCTTCACTGACCTGATTTGAGACGAATAATGATAGTATTGCCTTCTGCAGAGCTGCTTTAGAGTTGTATTAAGTTTGCTCATTCATTTACAGCTGAAATTAAAATTTTCATACAATAACTGATGAATTTTACAATATTAAAGGGATAGTTCACCCCAAAATGAAAATTCTGTCATTAATTAGTCACCCTCATGTCGTTCCAAACCCGTAAGATCTTCATTCATCTTCAGAACACAAATTAAGATATTTTTGATGAAATCTGAGAGCTTTCTGACCCTGCATAGACAGCAACACAACTGACATGTTCAAGGACCAGAAAGGTAGTAAGGAAATTGTTAAAATAGTCCATGTGACATCAGTGGTTCAACTGTAATGTTTTGAAGCTACGAGAATACTTTTTGTGCACAAAGAAAACAAAAATAACGACTTTATTCAACAATTTCTTCTCTTCTGTGTCAGTCAGTACCATGCCAGACAGTACCATGATGCATGCATAAAGTCATTATTTTTGTTTTCTTTGCACACAAAAAGTATTCTCGTAGCTTCATAAAATTAAGGTTGAACCACTGATATCACATGGACTATTTTAATGATGTCCTTACTACCTTTCTGGGCCTTTAATGTTTCAGCTGCGTTGCTGTCTATGCAGAGTCAGAAAGCTCTCGGATTTCATCAAAAATATCTTAATTTGTGTTCTGAAAATGAACAAAGGTCTTACGGGTTTGGAACAACATGAGGGTGAGTAATTATTGACAGAATTTTCATTTTTGCCTGAACTATCCCTTTAACACTGTTATTTCTCTGTTAAGATGCTTTAAATCAATCTGTATTGTATAAGTCGCAGCTATATATATATAAATGTGACTTGATTTGACTTGAATGGGGATTGATGTTTTCAAGCTTCCATACAATAAGGAAAGTCATATGAGTGGTTAAGTAAACAATGGCAGAATTTCAATTCTAAATGTGAACTGTTTCTTGAAGTAAGGTCAACAAATATCAACAAATATCTATTAAGGATGAGGACATTTGAATTTTGGAGATATATTTGAAAAATCACTGCCAGAATTACTCCGTAGCAAAAGCGATCATTACGCTGCGGATAGGATGTGAGGGTTTAGATCTGTAGCATTGATGTGAAGAACAGAGAATCAGCACTAATCTGGATTTTGCTGAAGGCTTTGCAGTAGCCAGCTGTGATCAACGTAAGTTTACAAAAGCACAGTTTCAATCATGCTTTCTCCCAAATGAGACTTAATCAGCTTTTCTTCAATAATAACCATTATCACGACCATCAGTTACTTCACTGTAGGAGTACGTGCACTTTTTCCAAAGAAGCAAAGGACTTTAATTATTGTCTAATATGCCCCTGGCCATTTTATGAAGAAAGCCTTCACTGACCTTTAATAGGAAATTATTCGTGTCTCCTTTAACCACTTCCATCACCATTAACTCAGTCAACAGGTAAAAAAGTCAGAAGATTTTGATCTTTGCTCTGTAGGTCCTGTCAACCTGAGTTTATCAGAAAACGTATTTTACAAGTTGGCAATTTCATATTAATTTGTACTATGTGATTTGTATTAAAGCATATAAGATTTGTTGGAAAAAAAGTACTGTATACATTAAGGTCCACCCTTAAACCAAATTGTGACTGGAGTGCAAGCAGATTGTATGAAAACGTACGAATGAGATCACACAAATTCATACTAATTAGCCACCAATTAGCAAAACATAATTTGCTAACTGCTTGAATTGCCATGAGATTGTGTCGCCTACTGCTGTTAGATGACTTAACGAATTACAAACCTCCTTCGTTTCAGTTAGTTTGCTCAGAATACAACTAATGTTTAGTATAAAAAGTCACTTGAATTTGAACAAAATTCAGATTTCAGTGGAAGTATTTCATTGTGTGCTTAACCCAACTGAATGTGCATTTGTAGTGTACTTTAATTCTGAAATGTATTTTAATTACAGAAAATACAATATTAATGAAATAAACTGCCAGTTAAGTGGAGTTAAAGAGAGCACACTTACATGACTATATTTATTAACATTTTGAAAAAACTGCACTTTGTATTAATGTCAATTTAATTGTGTTACTTTAAAGTACATTTTAAGTCATTATGTTTTAATGATCTTTTGTCATGCTTAAATGAAGTACACTTATTTTGATGTGTTTACTAACATACTGAAGCACATATAAAGTACTTGAATATAATTTTAACTGTAGTGTGTTATTCTATTCTAAAAATAAGGTTCAGCTAATTGCATTTAATATCAATTCAAGCTATAATACATATTCATTAAATTGCAGTTAATGTGCAATTAAATGCCTGAAAATATTAAAACCAGTTCATACTAAGTATTCTTCTTAGTAAATATTCTTATTTCAATAATACTCTTTTAAAAAGTGTGCTGAAGTGCACTTTTTTCAAACAAGAGTCTATATGCATAAGAAATAGATATGAATCTGAATTATTTAATTTAGTAATTATTAGGCCATATTTCCTGGAGGCTGAGCCCATCAATTGCTTCTTACTGAAAGGAGAGAGCAGTGGCTCTTTTTTAACTTTGTAACAAAAGTAAGAAAGACCGAGAGAGAGAAGCAATGCAGGGATTAAAGTATTGACATGCCGAGTGTGGCCTCAGTGCAGACAGACTCCCGCCGCTAACACAAACCTTACAGAAACCATCCCTTTCTGAGGAGGTGGTCAATAAAGGCTTATCTCCCACCCAAAACTTTGAGGTGAAAAGCCTTTCAGGAAGGAATTAGCAGCCACGACTCAATTCGCTGCCAACAAATGACATGAGAAATTGAGCGTCTGCACATATATTCTAGTTTTTAATGCATAAAAAAGGTTTTGTCCTAAAGCAATGCTATTTTTGCTTCAGACGCTTGAGTATTAACCTAGAAACCAAGGTAAAATTGTGTATCAACAGTGCGACTGCCTGTTGTAATTTTTAAAGTTCCTTTCGACAATGACAAGGACATAACAGCGTCCTGTGTCTCCCATGACACACACTGTTTCAGGTGTAAAAGTGTCTCTCACCTGCCTAAAGCGTGGCCTCATTATTATGGCTGATTAAACCCTTCAGTAATTAAGGCCAGGGTGGCGCTGTTTAGAAATTATGCTAATTTTCCAGCCCTCTAGCAGACAGGGTCTCCCTGTGCAGCAGCGATTCCAGTATGGCTGTAGAATTAGGGAGCGTAATAGGGCACATCTGAATGCCTCTGCTTGAACGTCTGACTTTTGGAAGACAAAAATATCCCCATGCTTTAATAGTCCGTCAAAACGGGCTGCTGGAAATTTCATTCACAGTTGATTCCTGAAGCAGAACAAATCGGGTTTTTCAGAATCCACAGTTCAAAGGTGGACGGAAAGGAAGGAGGGGGTCTTACATTTTCCAGCTCTGCCAGCAGAAGGTTTAATTGATCTCGTGGTCCACAGGTACATGATGCCACAGCTGCATTTTCATGTCAGGGAAGAAAGTGCCTTCTGTTGTTTGGCATCTGTCTCAGCTGTCTAGTCCATTTATGGGAGAAGAAAGAGACATGGGCTACTGAACCTGGATGAAAGGCGAATGGAAATGCAACTGTGATAAAAATCAAAATGACAAATGTGTCTTTCTGTGGCTTAACAAAACCTTTCGCTGCTTGCATTTGCAATATATTTGCACTTGTGTGATAAAAAAAGCAAGACAGTAGGCCTATACATAGTATATAAAAGCAGCGTATGTATAGTGTACTGCTAGTCAGATGGTCTTTATCATAAAATAATCCCAAAAGATAATCAGGATCATCTGTTTTTAATACTTTCATTTAGCAAGGATACATTTGTTTCACGGTATATATGGGATGAGAAATGTCCTCGTATTAAATGGACTACCTTACAACGATGTAGATTACATGGAGGTCTTTCTTTCCCCAATTTTAGACTGTATGCTCAAGCCTTTTCCCTCTGCTCTTTATCAGTTTGGTTTGATCCTGATGCTTCTGTCTTGAGCCCCATTCAGACGGTAATTGTTTCTCAGGGGGATGTAAGTGATTTTCACCATTTACAGGGGGTAGTTGGTGATTTTAATGCCGTCCGAATCCAGGATGTCGGTGTTTTTCTCTCACCACCCCCGTAAAAATCCCTGTCCGAATCACCTACTGTTTTTTGACAAACACCAAGGTCGTGTGGTAATTTAATTGCCGTCCGAATCCACATCTCTGAGTTTATGAGAAGAAATCGGTTCAAAATTTTGAGCACTCCCGAACACCATACGGTAACTGTTGTACTTCGGTGTAATTTTCATACATATTTCTGAAATGCTGGAAAGCATTTAAAAGAACAATACTTCATAGCTGCTCCACCACAGCGACTGGGAGCAGAAGAGAAGAAAAGCACATAAACATTTGAAATGGGTCTTTATTTTGGCAGAAGCAGGTATCCAATACAATTTGAATATGTGTATTATAAACAGATATATACATTACTATATCGTGTATAATCATGTACAACTATAACACGTCTATTTTCCTATTTTTAAACAGGAGATTTAAATAATCAAATAATAAATAGGATTATACATTATAAAATATGCTTGGAATCATAAGAATGCATTTTAGATAATAATAAGTCATTTTAAATACATTTTACACAATAATAAAAATAAATTTGTAAATAAAATTCATTTTAATTACAGCAGACAATCATGTGACTGGCCACGTGAGCAGCGCGTTCCCGGGTTCGTAGGATCACAGAACTCACTCCACTGTGAATAAATCGCCATTCGAATCCATGAGTTTTATCACTGAGGTGATATGTAAATTTATTTTTACAGACGTCCATATGAGAAACAATTACCGTCCGAATCGGGCTTTGGAGAGCAATTGAGGAATCTATTGTTTATCCGTATAAATTGAAGCATCTTGATTTTTCGGGGTTTCCGCTTAGGCAGTGTAAATCTCGGTTTGGTCCCATTGTAACCCACCTCCTCTCCACATGGAGGGATGTTGAAAGATGTTCACAACTAGTTACAATATGGCATAGGCATTCGCCTGTTTTCCACAATAATAATCTTTTGTCAGGCAGTACTCCATTTCATTGTCCGCAATGGACTCATAATAAAGAAAACACTCTGGGAGATATCTATGACGATAGTGGTTTAAAATCCTTCCAGAATCTCAAAACTCAATATAATCTGCCAGACACCTCCTTTTTTATGTATTTGCGCATTAGATCGTCCCTACAGGCATAAAAAGTGTCTGCTAAATGACTAAATAAAAATAAACAAATTGATGGGAATTTGGAGCACTTTTATCATATTTATGCTGTACACTTTTTGTGTTGTTTGTAAAAGTCAAGTCACCTTTATTTATATAGAGCTTTTAACAATACAGATTGTGTCAAAGCAACTTTCCAATATCAAAATAGGAAATAGTGTGTCAGTAATGTAAAATGACAAGATTAAACACTCAATTTTCAGTTAAAGGCTTTTCATTATTGAATTCAGTGATGTCATCATCCAGCTCAGTTCAGTTTAAACAGTATCTGTGCAATCAAGTCGACGATATCGCTGGAAATTAAATGTCCCCAACTAAGCAAGCTAGAGGCGACAGCGGCAAGGAACTAAAACTCCATCAGTGACAGAATGGAGAAAAAAACCTTGCGAGAAACCAGGCTCAGTCGGGGGGCCAGTTCTCCTCTGGCCAGACGAAACCAGCAGTTCAATTCCAACTGCAGCAAAGTCAGATTGTGTAAAGTACTCATCTGGTTCCCGTGGTCTTGTCCCGATGGCCGTCCATGGTGAAGAGGTCTTCACTGGGGATCTGTCTCTGGGGCTCATCTAGGTGTCCTGATCTCCACTGATGTTCAGGGCTGTAGAGGTCATCTCTAGGTGCTGATCCACCATCTGATCTGGATACGGACTGGATCAGGTGGCCAGGGTGAGCTCGGAATAAGAAAGAAACAGACTAATATTAGCGTAGATGCCATTCTTCTTACATTGTAACAAGTACATTGGGTGTTATGTGAAGTGTTCCCGGTTCTGGTTGACCTAATTCAGAGGCGTCATGCCCATTCAAAGTGAGGGGGCACGTGCCCCCTCAGATTTTTGAGCCAAGTAGTTTGTGAATGCAGCTTCCAAAAGACAAAAAATATCCAAATAATATTTTTTATATTTAATATAATCACACCAGCGTGATTAAATCGTTCAGCGCGTCATATCATCAGCTGCTAAATTCAAATCTGCATTCGCTGGTTGGTGCTGAGCCAGAGACAGACGCATTTTTACAGCATTGCGCATTATAACCAATCACACACGATGCTGTTGAGCTTATGAATGCAATGACCAATCAGAGATGTTCAGGTGGGTCATCGCTAAAATGCCAGTGTTTTCTTCACTCGCTCGCTGACAGAATACCTCTTTCTGGTGAATTCTCTCGTTAGAAACAACAAAGTGCAGATGTGTTTACGAATCTGTAAGTTCATTTCACAGTGTAAACAGCTTCAGTGATTTTAATGGGAGTTTTTGAGAGTGCTTGAACTCTAGACTGTAAGTGAAAATGTTCTTTGATAATATAAATATTCTTTGCTCTCTTTCTGTACAATGAAAGTGTTATGATAAGTAGCCTAACTTACAATGTTTTTAATATTCACATTAAATATAAAGTCAGTCGTATAAAAAAATATGTTATGGCATGAAACAGACAGGTTTTTTATGCATAGTTAATAGACTACATTATTAGGCTACTTTGACAATTGCCCACTATAGATCAACTAACATAATCTATAAAGGTGAGAATCGAGATATTTCATGATATAGTTCATGTGCTTGGGAATGTTTCAAATAAAAAGGGAAAAAAAAAAAATAAAAATAAATCATAAGAGCATAAGTGCTATTGTGGCTGCTGTGTGTCACATGACACACAGCATGAGTGGAATTGTTCCTCAGGGGATCTATAGTGCGATCTGATCTGATGTGATACTGTAGCTGACGGCTGCATGGTTACAATTTTATCTCTTATAGTATTGATCTTGGAAGTAAAATAGTTTATAAAGTCATTATTGCTGTGCTGCTGGGAAATGTCAACACCTGCTGATGCTTTATTTTTTGTTAATTTAGCCACTGTATTGAATAAATACCTGGGGTTATGTTTGTTTTCTTCTAAAAGAGACAAAAAGTAATCAGATCTAGTAGTTTTTAATGCTTTTCTGTAGGATAGGGTACTTTCCCGCCAAGCAATACGAAATACCTCTAGATTTGTTTTCCTCCAGCTGCGCTCCATTTTCCGGGCTGTTCTCTTTAGGGCACGAGTGTGCTCATTATACCACGGTGGACTCTTTTCCTTAATCTTCCTTAAGCGTAAAGGAGCAACTGTATCTAAAGTGCTAGAAAAGAGAGAGTCCATAGTTTCTGTTGCATCATCAAGTTTTTCTGTGCTGTTGGATATTCTGAGGAATTGAGATAAATCAGGAAGATTACTTACAAAGCAGTCTTTTGTGGTAGAAGTGATGGTTCTACCATACTTGTAACAAAGAGTAGAATTTACAGTTTTAGATATATGGAGTTTACACAAGACTAGATAATGATCTGAGATATCTCTTTGCTGCAGAATTTCAACACCATTAACATCAATTCCATGTGACAGTATTAAATCTAGAGTATGATTTCGACAATGAGTAGGTCCTGACACTTGTAGTCTAACCCCAGTAGAGTTCAGAATGTCTATGAATGCTGATCCTAATGCATCTTTTTCATTATCAACGTGGATATTAAAATCACCAACAATTAAGACTTTATCTGCAGCCAGCACTAACTCTGATAGAAAATCAGCAAATTCTTTAATAAGATCTGTATGGTGCCCTGGTGGCCTGTATACAGTAGCCAGTACAAACATCACAGGGGATTTATCATTGACACTTGTTTCTCTAGATAATGTTATATGAAGCACCATTACTTCAAAGGAGTTATACTTAAAGCCTGCCCTCTGAGAAATACTGAGAATATTGCTATAAATTGTAGCAACACCTCCCCCTTTGCCTTTTAGATACGGCTCATTTTTATAACAGTAATCTTGGGGGGTAGACTCGTTTAAAATACTGTATTCATCTGATTTTAGCCAGGTTTCTGTCAAACAGAGCACATCTAGGTTATGATCAGTAATCATATCATTTACAAAAAGTGCTTTCGCAGAAAGGGACCTGATATTCAGTAATCCAAGCTTTATCATTTGTTTCTCTGTATTATATACATTTTTTATTTGTTGAACATCAATCAAATTGTTACTCTTAAATTGGTTTGGACGTTTTTTGTGTTTTCTAGTTCGGGGAACAGACACTGTAGACAGTGTAGACAGTCTCTACAGTGAAAAGAGTCTCTATGTGCTGAGAATTAACTGACTTCTGTGACGTGAGGCGGCTAGCAGACGGTCAGTTTAGCCAGTCTGTCTGCTTACTGACTTGGGCCCCAGTTAGTCAAGTATGAACTCCAAGACTATGTGCCATATTTCTAGAGAGAAGAGCGGCACCACCCCAGGAGGGATGAAGACCATCTCTTTTCAACAGGTCAGGTCTGCCCCAAAAACTCGTCCAATTGTCTATAAAACCTATGTTATTCTGCAGACACCACTTAGACATCCAGCCATTGAGTGACGACAGTCTGCTATGTATCTCATCACCCCGGTAAGCAGGGAGGGGACCAGAGCATATTACAGTGTCTGACATTGTATTTGCACGTTCACACACCTCTTTAACGTTATTTTTAGTGATCTCCGACTGGCGACGTTGAACATCATTAGCGCCGACGTGAATAACAATCTTACTGAATTTATATTTAGCTGTAGCCAGCACTTTTAAATTTGCCAAGATGTCAGGCGCTCTGGAGCCGGTAAACATTGGACTATGGTGGCTGGTGTCTCTATTTTCATGTTCCGTACAATAGAATCGCTAATAACTAGAGCACTTTCATCAGGTTTCTCAGTGGGTGCGTTACTGAGTGGGGAGAACCTGTTTGATGTTTTGATCGGAACGGAAGTGCGGTGTTTTATCCCACGACTATGCCGCCTCACAGTCACCCAGTTGCCCTGCTGCACGGGCTCAACCGGAACCGAACAATGTACAGGACTCCTTGAGCTAGTCACATCCAAAGCAGTATCTACAGCCCTCACATCCTTACTGTCCTCAACTAAAGTTTGGATGCATGTCTCTAGTTCTAAAATCTTCTCTGTCAGCCTAACTATTTCCCTGCATTTATCACATGTGAATCCCTCGCTGCTGACAGAGAGAGATAAGCTATACATGTGGCAAGCGGTACAAACAACAATAGCAGGAGAAGCAGCCCTTACTCACCGTGATTGATGAATGATTCACTTACCACTGTTGTTTGATGAACTCATGAAAAACGGAGCGAGAGAGAAATGAAACGGAGGGAGAAAAAAAGAAAACAATAATAGGCGCGAATAGAAACGCGAATGGAACCGCGAATGACAAGCTAACCGGCTAACGAATGCTAACGCACTGCACTCGTGGTTTTAGATTAAAAGCGAACAATCAAATTAGTTAGATTAATTTGATAGATAATATCGGAAATATGGTGGGAATTAAGTAATATTTTATCACTTTAAACAACAGAGAGTGAAAGAAAAATTCAACAGAAAAGTGAAGCTACACGGAGCTACAATCACAAACCTCTCAGCAGTACAGCAGACAGTAACCAGAAGTTCAGAGTAAAAAGTATTTCAAGATGTATGAACTTGTATACTGCAAACCAAATCTACCTATGGCTACAAATAAAGTAACCTGAACCTGAATCAAGAATTTCAGGAATAACAAACTAGAAATATCAATTACTGTTGAAGATGTGAACTGGTGGGTAGTGGATTATGGATTATAGTTATGCCTGATCCCTTTCCCATTGAAATCGTCAATACCAGCAATAAAATAATAAATCACATAGAAAATCTGATTCAGATATTTCAGCCACTTTGATGTACAGAAAAAAAAATGGCCTAAATGACAATGGAAACATACAGAGAGAAATTTACTCTTCTTTTGTGTCAGTAGAAATGGGTCATAAACTATTTTAGATGGAGTAAGGCCAATACTTCTGAATAAGTCCAAGTTTGGGGCATGTTTAAATGGGCCAGTGCCACTGATTTGAACACTTTCCTTTTCAAACAAGTGTGAAAAGGGCATTTATTGCACTGTCTCCTACAGTTAACCTACTTTTGCTTGTTTGCAATCGACTCTTGCAAAAGATCTTCCCCTAATGCAGAGTCCTGCGGTGCTCTCTCACAGTGAGGGGGAAATGCACATTCAATTAGCTGCTTTTGATCCTAAACTTTGTGCTATAGTGAACAATACTGAAACATACAAGTTAATTTTAATAACAGGCTTTGTAACGGCTTGTTATTGTCTGTTTGTGAATTACAGCCTTGACAAGTAGGATTTATTCAAACATAACAAACCCTAAAATTAGAAACAACCCATTGTGTTTGATTCATGGTACGATCTATGTTTCTGATCATGGGAGGTGTTACAGAAACAGTTCGACTGATTTAAATAGGACAATTTTCCTTTGAGGCATTTGAGTTCTGTTTGTGTTTTTCGTCTACTTTGAACTACTACCCCTATAGGTTATGTGATTTCAACTACATCCAAACTAATAAAATAAAACAGACACCAAATTTCTGGACTAATAATGCATGTTGTGATTTAGGACAGGCCAGATTTGCTCTCGGTCTTTCTGTGCAGTTCTCATCATTCTTTCGCAGCAGGTTATTCCTTAAGACATGAGAACATCTCCTGCGCCCTGGGCCTCGGATGATGAAAGTGGACGTTCTGGTGTCAGACTCTCAACATGAAGGTGCAATAATGCAATGTGATTTTTATCTCTCCTGATACACTGTTTTCAAATAAAAGGGGAAGGACATGTTTTTAAAATAAAAGATGCCAGAATCTGTGTTAATAATCTAAATATGAATTTCAAAACCATACCAGCTATGAGAGGAAATTTTCGCTGCTCAGATGTTGTTCATTCATCGCTGAGGAAACTTAGTTGTTTTTTTTTTGTTTATATTAACTTACAGAAGTAGTTCAACCGATGACGTGTTATTGATGTTAAATCTGGCATAGTAATATACTAATACTACAATTCAAATTATTATTATTTTTTATGCTTTTGAAAGATGACTTTTATGCTCATCATTTGATTAATCACATATACAGTAAAAACAGTAATATTATGAAATATTATTATAATTTAAAGTAACTGTTTTCTGTTTTAATATACTGTCAAATGTAATTGCCAAATATGATGGCAAAAATTCAGCATCATTACTCCAGTCTTCAGTGTCACATGATCCTTCAGAAATCATTCTAATATGCTGATTTGCTGCTTGAGAAACAATTATTATTATTATCAATATTGAAAGCAGTTGTGCTGCTTAATATTTTGGTGGAAACACTGATATATGTTTCAGGATTATTTGATGAATTTCAAATAGAAATCTTTTGTGACATTATAAATGTATTTACTGTCACTTTGATGCGATGATTATAATGTAATCTTTGCTAAATAAAAGTATTAAATTCCCTAAAAAAAGAAACTTCTCATACTTCTGAATGGTAGTGTGTTGCTGTATAGTGTTATACACACATACATACATATATATATATATATATACACACCTAGAAGACATTTTTCTTCTAAGTAGAAAAAATGTCATTAAAAAAGTCATAAAGTTACTTTTCTGTTCTCCATTTAATCTCAATGCTGTCAAAGGGTATCAGCTGAGATATTACAGAGATATCATTTGTAATCTATGAGTTCAGCTCTTGAAAAGGCTGGACTTATTGCTCATGCTGAACAGGAGCAGTTTGATTAAATTCAAATCATTAGTTTCAAATTCTATCCGTTTTTCTCTCTTAAGTTTATTCTTATGGGCTTTAAATGACTGGGTAAATGCAGAATATTTCCTGTCTTCTATCTAGGCTGTAATAGCACATCTGTCATCATTTTATCATACGTCTCTCACTATTCAAACAGCCTCTAGTCATACCTTCTACGAGACATCTGAAAAGTTTCTACTTTTACCCTTCTACCCTTGTTTAAATGCATCAAATCTAAACCCTGAACAGAAATGTGGTCAGATAGTGTCCGGTTGTGTAGTGTCACAGGTGGACCGACCCGGTCCCTCCTAAAGCTCTGTGGACGAGGCACAGGTCCAGCTAGCAGATGGGAGGGTGGAAGCACAAGCTGCTACTCCTATATTAAATGAATTATGAATGCATTTGGAGGCCACTGGTCATGTTTTGCTAGGTTTACATATACTCTGGAGACTTTCTGACAAGGCCTTGTCTCACTCCTTCTGTGGCCCTCTCAGGATTTCCTTAAATGTTTCACACATACATGCTATTTATAAAGTGTATCATGAAACTAATTAATTGTGGCAATAGTCCACTTTAAGTTGGCATGACTGACTTTACACTGAAAGAGTTTGCCACTTTACCACCAACAGACTAACAAAGAAAATGTTATTTCAATTAACTCCCTTTGAAGAGAACATATTATAAGAGAAAAATGTTTCACCTTGATAAAACAGATAATTGTAGACATGCATATAACTATCTGGAACAATTACAAAAATCAAAAAATGTTTTATGTTGAATATCATATTTTATACATCAAGCTTTTATGGCCCTATTTGCAATGGTGAGAATATGGAGCTCATATTCGAGGAGTAAAAACACTCATCTGCTTTATTCAGAGGACAGGACTACTTACAATATAATACATAATAATATCAGTTGTCAAATATATTTCTCAATTAGTCTTAGTAAGATGATGTTTAAATGCTTAGTCTTTGATCCAGGCTCTGCAGTTTTTATTGTGGGGTGCAAAACATATAATTCAATGCAAAACAATGCTTGTGAGATGAAAAAAAAAAAAAAAAAACCTGATGTATCATATTTCACACTCACATTTCAACATAATTTTTAACAAGAAAAAAAAAAAGTAAACCTAAATTGCTTAAGTTCATCTTGAAATATTACTAACAAAAAATTTATTCCTATCTTATATAAAAATAAGTAAAGATTTCACATCAAGACACTTAAACCACAACCTGAAGGTGGACATTTTTAAAATTATGCTAAAAGGTCTTTTACTTGCTAAAAAGGTATGAATATTCGACCAGACGACTGAAGCATGTAGTAGATTGTGTACAACAGGTTTCAGCAAAGTTTTTTTTCATGTTGGTAATTTAGAGGCTAGAAATTTGCGCATTAAATATGACAGAGTGGACTTTGCAGGGTTCCCAGCAGGCACCAGACGTCTATGTAACGTCAGGTTGACGTTGGACATGACGTCGGACAGACGTTGCATTTTGGTTGAAAATGAAAATCGGGTTGACGTCAATATTTGACGTCAATTTGACGTTGACTTAACGTTGGATTTTGGTTGCACAACCTAAAAACAACAAAATCTCAACGTCAGCTGACGTCGGTATTGGACATCAATTTAACATTGACATGACGTTGAATTTACGTTGAATTTTGGTCACCCGACGTCGCAACCAAAATTTAACCAAATATCAACGTCTTATGACGTTGTGTGCCTGTTTTGTGCCTGCTGGGTTAATACAAATTCATGTTAACATCGCATCAAATCTGATCCTATTTACTTTCACATTCAATACATATGTTCTTAATTTACTTCCCAAAAATGTTGCTCCCTTTCTTAATCAGTTTCTGATGGATAAAATCTAGTCCTACATTTTTTTTTCTTGTTGAAGATTACTCAGAAGTCAGAGTGTACAGGTAAAATGGATTGTGAATGGCCATTTACGTTGATTTTAAGAGTATATACTGACCGCTGAGGCTTGGCTGACATGGGTGAATGAATATCATTACGTAGCCATTATCATTAACATCAGATAATTGCCCTCAGTTTTCCTGTGAGAGTGCCGGGAGGTGAACAGGGACGACAGCTTTAAGAGCTTTTGTGAGACGGTAATGTATTCTGGACAGTAACAAATGTACATGTGAACTGGCCTTTTCCTCCTATTTTTCTTTTCCCTCCCTTTCTCTCCTCAGTCTCATTTAGTAGTAGTTTGTCCTAACCATCACACAGACCTGTGTTTTCTCTCAGGAGCGGTGATAATGGTCATCATCATATGAATGATGCTCACATGACAGGCCCACCGACTTTCAATCATGCAGAAATATGCTTCATGTGCTGCATATGGACAAAGGAATAGAAAACTACAAATAAGACTATGACACTGGGTGACTAAAGGTAATTTAATATCCATTTATAATGTGTCTGCTTTATGTGTCTGTGTGCACGGGTGAATGCGTGTGTCAGACTTGTGTTGTGTTTCCACGTGCTCCCAATGTTTCCTCATATCCTTATTTGGGTTTTCCTGTTCCTGTTCTCATTTAATTCCATTAGTTTCAGCTGTGTGTTATTAATTATCTAATTTACTCCACTGTTTATAAGCCCTGTGTTTCCCTGCGTCTAGTGTCCGCTGTTAAATGTCATTTTATGCGCTCCGTGTCTCCTATGTTCCAGCGATTGTATCATTAAAAGACTGTTTGTTGAAGAATTCCTCGTCTCCTCCTTCCCTGCTAACAGAGTATCGTGACAGCATGTAGCAATTATTCATAATTACACATGACTGCCACAAGGTTGTTTCTGGCATTTAAAGGTGACATCATGAAAATCTGACTTTTCAAGGTTTTAAGTGCTATAATCAGGTCCCCGGTGGATCTACCAACCAAGGAAACGTGAAAAAGATTAACCCAGTAACTTTGTTTTGGTAAGCCCTTTTCTGCAAGTGTCTGAAAAAACAAGCGCATCTGATCTAGCTCCCCTAACGAAGTTGCAAAGGGATCTCATTATAGTATTACTGCCCCTTAATCTGTTAGTTTCCACCATGGCGCCGTCATTTTGATTTCGCAAGCAAGTGAATGAGTACAGTACTCACATGCTGTGACAGCCAATTTCTGTCCGTGTGCACTCAGAAAACTGTTTATCACAAGTTTAAACTAATATGGTTTAAAACGCATGATTTCAGCGCGATAAACATGTTAATCAGAACCTAAACCGATGTTTTCAGTAGGTACGAGCTGGAAAAGGGGGAGGCAGGGTTGCCAGGTTTCCTCAGCAAAACCCGCCCAATTGCTACTCATCCCCTGGTAAAAATCGTATTCGGGGGTAAAATACACATTTTTTTGGCGGGTTTCCACTGTAAAAGTCGCATTCTAGGGGCTAAATATCACACTGTTGGGGTCGCCTCACCCCGCGGACATGAAAAACATCCCGGGGGGGTTGGGTAACAACAGCTCATTTGCATTTAAAGACACATGCTCGAATATAGAGTGTTTGTGCTTCCACTCAAAATAGGCGTTTTCAAAATGATATAATAAATGATCTGTGGGATCCTGAGAATTATATCACATATTGTAAAAAGGGGCATAATATGCCACCTTTAAGGTTATTTCAAGCTCTGTGAACATCTGGAGTCATGGATGCTTGTTTGCTTGAGTCTCACTGGGGTAACCTTACAAGTTTAAGCTCCTGGGATGGACAGCTAGAACCTGGTAAAAACCAAGACGGGAACAAAATAACTACACATTGTTGATATTCAGCTGCCTCATGATGGAGCAAATCTCTGATTTACATACTTATTTTAATTATACACTGAAAAAAGATGTAGGATTTACACAATTTTTATTCTGAAATTACTAATAAATTTCACAAATGACAAAGGAACAGCAAGTAACAAATCAAATTAAATGGGAAATTTGGAATTCCTTGTCAAAAAATCCTAAAGGATTCCAATAAGAAAATTGTACAGGATTCTAATTAGAATTTCAATCATATTTTGGAACCATTCCTATAAAATTCTGGCACAAAGAATTTTGTTCCTATCCTGTTAATTTTCTTTGCAGCAGCTTGTTTACTGAGACAATGTAAATAAAGGAGAATGGTTTAAATAGGATGTCAATGGATCCCAGAAAATAAATAAATAAATAAATAAATAAATAAATAAATAAATAAATAAATAAATAAATGAATGAAAATCTCATAGGATCTCAAGTCCTATAAGAATCTCATTGGAATGGTTCCAAATTATGATAGAAATTCTAATTAGAACCATTTTCTTATTGGAATTTTTTGACAATGGGATTTAGTAGTTCTGTTGCTCTAATCTGTTTGGCCACATAAACATTTTGTTATAAAAAGCAACATATTATGATATTGCTTCATCTGCGACTTATCAGAGTGAAAATACACTACGGCATATTGAAGCAGACTATGTGTAATCAGCAGTTAATGGAGTCATGTAGAGACCTGAACGGATGGAGAGTTACTTTAGTGTTTCTAAAGGGCCATTTTACTAATTGACACACCACAATTACAGTGACCTGGAATCAACCTGTAATGTGACGCACTGATTCAAACTCAGAGTGTGATCTCTGACATAAGTTATTCAGTTGCGGTCTTTCAATTCATATTACAATCAATCTTTAAAATGTATCGATCCTGCCATGCTGCTGATAGGTTTGCGATTGTAGCTCCGTGTAGCTTCACTTTTCTTTTGAATCCCTATCTTACTATCACTCTCTGTTGTTTAAAGTGATAAAATATAACTTAATTCCCACCATATTTCTGATATTATCTATCAAACTAATCTGACTAATTTGATCGATCGCTTTTACTCTAAAACTGCGAGTGCAGCGCATTAGCATTCGTTAGCCGGTTAGCTTGTCTTTCACGTTTCCATTCACGTCTATTATTGTTTTCTTTTTCTTGCTCCGTTTCATTTCACTCTCGCTTCGTTTTTCAAGAGTTCATCAAACAACAGTGGTGAGTCATTCATCAATCACGGTGAGTAATGGCTTCTTCTCTTGCTATTGTTGTTTGCACCGCTTGCCACATGTATAGTTTATCTCTCAGTCGGCGATGAGGGATTCACATGTAATAAATGCAGGGAAATAGTTAGGCTGACAGAGAAGATTTTAGAACTAGAGACATGCATCCAAACTTTAATTGAGGACAGTAAGGATGTGAGGGCTATAGATACAGCTTTGGATGCGACTAGCTCAGGGAGTCCTGTACATTGTTCGGTTCCAGTTACAGAGCCCGTGCAACAGGGCAACTGGGTGACTGTGAGGCGGCATAGTCGCGGGACAAAACACCGCTCTTCTGTTCCGATCAAAACATCAAAAAGGTTCTCCCCACTCAGTGTCGCACCCACTGAGAAACCTGATGAAAGTGCTCTAGTTATTGGCAATTCTATTGTACGGAACATGAAAATAGAGACACCAGCCACCATAGTCTAATGTTTATCGGCAGCCAGAGCACCTGACATCTTGGCAAATTTAAAAGTGCCGGCTAATGCTAAACGTAAATTCAGTAAGATTGTTATTCACGTCGACACTAATGATGTTCGACTTCACCAGTCGGAGATCACTAAAAATAACATTAAAGAGGTATGTGAACTTGCAAATACCATGTCAGACACTGTAATATGCTCTGGTCCCCTCCCTGCTTACCGGGGTGATGAGATACATAGCAGACTGTCGTCACTTAATGGCTGGATGTCTAAGTGGTGCCTGCAGAATAACATAGGTTTCATAGACAATTGGACAAGTTTTTGGGGCAGACCTGACCTGTTGAAAAGAGATGGTCTTCATCCCTCCTGGGGTAGTGCCGCTCTTCTTTCTAGAAATATGGCACATAGTCTTGGAGTTTGTACTTTACGAACTGGGGCCCAGGTCAGGAAGCAGACAGACTGACTAAACTGACTGTGTGCTAGCCGCCCCACGTCACAGAAGTCAATTAATTCTCAGCACATAGAGACTCTTTCACCTAGATATCACACTATAGAGACTATGTCTGTTCCCCGAACTAGAAAATACAAAAAACGTCCAAACCAATTTATGAGTAACAATTTAATTGATGTTCAACAAATAAAAATGTATATAATACAGAGAAACAAATGATAAAGCTTGGATTACTGAATATCAGGTCCCTTTCTACGAAAGCACTATTTGTAAATGATATGATTACTGATCATAACCTAGATGTGCTCTGTTTGACAGAAACAATGCTAAAACCAGATGAATACATTATTTTAAACAAGTCTATCCCCCAAGATTACTGTTATAAAAATGAGCCGTATCTAAAAGGTAAAGGGGGAGGTGTTGCTACAATTTATAGCAATATTCTCAGTATTTCTCAGAGGGCAGGCTTTAAGTATAACTCCTTTGAAGTAATGGTGATTCATATAACATTATCTAGAGAAACAAGTGTTAATGATAAATCCCCTGTGATGTTTGTACTGGCTACTGTATACAGGCCACCTGGGCACAATACAGACTTTATTAAAGAATTTGCTGATTTTCTATCAGAGTTAGTGCTGACTGCAGATAAAGTCTTAATTGTTGGTGATTTTAATATCCACATTGATAATGAAAACGATGCATTAGGATCAGCATTCATAGACATTCTGAACTCTACTGGGGTTAGACAACACGTGTCAGGACCCACTCATTGTCGAAATCATACTCTAGATTTAATACTGTCACATGGAATTGATATTAATGGTGTTGAAATTCTGCAGCAAAGCGATGATATCTCAGATAATTATCTAGTCTTGTGTAAACTCCATATAGTTAAAACTCTAAATTCTACTCCTTGTTACAAGTATGATAGAATCATCACTTCTACCACAAAAGACTGCTTTGTAAGAAATCTTCCTGATTTATCTACACTGAACAAAATTATAAACACAGCACTTTTGTTTTTGCACCCATTTTTCATGAGCTGAACTCAAAGATCTAAGACTTTGAGTTCAGTCAGTATCTGGTGTGACCACCATTTGCCTCACGCAGTGCAACACATCTCCTTCGCATAGAGTTGATCAGGTTGTTGATTGTGGCCTGTGGAATGTTGGTCCACTCCTCTTCAATGGCTGTGCGAAGTTGCTGGATATTGGCAGGAACTGGAACACGCTGTCGTATAAGCCGATCCAGAACATCCCAAACATGCTCAATGGGTGTCATGTCTGGTGAGTATGCTGGCCATGCAAGAACTGGGATGTTTTCAGCTTCCAGGAATTGTGTACAGATCCTTGCAACATGGGGCCGTGCATTATCATGCTGCAACATGAGGTGATGGTCGTGGATGAATGGCACAACAATGGGCCTCAGGATCTCGTCATGGTATCTCTGTACATTCAAAATGCCATCAATAAAATGCACCTGTGTTCGTTGTCCATAACATACGCCTGCCCATACCATAACCCCACCGCCACCATGGGCCACTCGATCCACAACGCTGACATCAGCAAACCGCTCACCCACACAACGCCATACACGCTGTCTGCCATTTGCCCTGTACAGTGAAAACCGGGATTCATCCGTGAAGAGAACACCTCTCCAAAGTGCCAGACGCCATCGAATATGAGCATTTGCCCACTTAAGTCGGTTACAACGACGAACTGCAGTCAGGTCGAGACCCCGATGAGTACGACGAGCATGCAGATGAGCTTCCCTGAGACGGTTTCTGACAGTTTGTGCAGAAATTCTTTGGTTACGCAAACCGATTGTTGCAGCAGCTGTCCAGGTGACTGGTCTCAGATGATCTTGGAGGTGAAGATGCTGGATGTGAAGGTCCTGGGCTGGTGTGGTTACACGTGGTCTGTGGTTGTGAGGCCGGTTGGATGTACTGTCAAATTCTCTGAAACGCCTTTGGAGATGGCTTATGGTATAGAAATGAACATTCAGTTCACGGGCAACAGCTCTGGTGGACATTCCTGCAGTCAGCATGCCAATTGCACGCTCCCTCAAAACTTGCGACGTCTGTGGCATTGTGCTGTGTGATAAAACTGCACATTTTAGAGTGGCCTTTTATTGTGGCCAGCCTAAGGCACACCTGTGCAATAATCATGCTGTCTAATCAGCATCTTGATATGCCACACCTGTGAGGTGGATGGATTATCTCGGCAAAGGAGAAGTGCTCACTAACACAGATTTAGACAGAATTTTGAACAATATTTGAGAGAAATAGGCCTTTTGTGTACATAGAAAAAGTCTTAGATCTTTGAGTTCAGCTCATGAAAAATGGGGGCAAAAACAAAAGTGTTGCGTTTATAATTTTGTTCAGTGTAATTTCCTCAGCATATCCAACAGCGCAGAAAAACTTGATGATGTAACAGAAACTATGGACTCTCTCTTTTCTAGCACTTTAGATACAGTTGCTTCTTTGCGCTTAAGGAAGATTAAGGAAAAGAGTCCAACACCGTGGTATAATGAGCACACTCACGTCCTAAAGAGAGCAGCCCGGAAAATGGAGTGCAGCTGGAGGAAATCTAAACGAGAAGTATTTCGTATTGCTTGGCAGGAAAGTACCCTATCCTACAGAAAAGCATTAAAAACTGCTAGATCTGATTACTTTTCGTCTCTTTTAGAAGAAAACAAACATAACCCCAGGTATTTATTCAATACAGTGGCTAAATTAACAAAAAATAAAGCATCAACAGGTGTTGACATTTCTCAAAAGCACAGCAGTAATGACTTTATGAACTATTTTACTTCCAAGATCGATACTATTAGAGATAAAATTGTAACCATGCAGCCGTCAGCTACAGTATCGCATTGGATAGTGCACTACAGATCCCCTGAGGAACAATTCCACTCATTCTCTACTATAGGAGAAGAAGAACTGTATAAACTTGTTAAATCATCTAAACCAACAACATGTATGTTAGACCCTACTCCATCAAAACTACTAAAAGAGGTGCTTCCAGAAGTCATAGATCCTCTTTTGGCTATTAATAATTCGTCATTATCATTAGGATATGTCCCCAAAACCTTCAAATTAGATGTTATTAAGCCTCTCATTAAAAAACCACAACTTGACCCCAAAGATCTAGTTAATTACAGAATGATGTCAAATCTCTCTTTTCTGTCAAAGATACTAGAAAAGGTAGTATCCTCACAATTATATTCCTTCTTAGAGAAAAATGGTATCTGTGAGGATTTCCAGTCAGGATTTAGACCGTATCATAGTACTGAGACTGCTCTCATTAGAGTTACAAATGACCTTCTCTTATCATCTGATCGTGGTTGTATCTATCGTACTTATCTGACCGCCGTCAATTTGTAGCAGTGAAAGAAGAGGTATCATATCAATCACAAGTGCAGTATGGAGTACCTCAAGGCTCAGTACTAGGGCCATTACTTTTCACGCTTTACATGTTACCCTTGGGAGATATCATCAGGAAACACGGTGTTAGCTTCACTGTTATGTTGATGATACTCAGATCTATATTTCCTCGCGGCCAGTGAAAGACACTAAATTGAGAAACTAACGGAATGCATAGTCGATATAAAAAACTGGATGACGTGTATTTTCTTACTGTTGAATTCTGAAAAAACAGAGATGTTAATTACTGGACCTAAAACCCCCACATGTAATAACCTAGAACACTGTCTAACACTTGATGGCTGCTCTGTCAATTCATCGTCATCAGTTAGGAACCTAGGTGTGCTATTCTTTCCTTTGACAGCCACGTTTCTAGCATTTGTAAAACTGCATTTTTCCATTTTAAAAATATATCTAAATTGAGACCTATGCTCTCAATCTGAAATGCAGAAATGTTAATTCATGCGTTTATGACCTCAAGGTTAGATTATTGTAATGCTTTATTGGGTGGTTGTTCTACACGCTTAATAAACAAACTCCAGATGGTCCAAAATGCAGCAGCTAGAGTTCTTACTAGAACCAGGAAGTATGACCACATTAGCCCAGTTCTGTCAACATTGCACTGGCTCCCTATTAAACATCGTATAGATTTTAAAATCCTGTTAATTACTTATAAAGCCCTGAATGGTTTAGCTCCTCAGAACTTGAGCGAGCTCTTATCGCATTATAGTCCTCCGCATCCGCTGCGTTCTCAAAATTCTGGAGATTTGATAATACCTAGAATATCAAAATCAACTGCGGGCGGCAGATCTTTTTCGATTTAGATTTAACGGCAGATTTAGCGCCCAAATTCTGGAACAATCTACCTAACATTGTTCGGGAGGCAGACACACTCTGCCAGTTTAAATCTAGATTAAAGACCCATCTCTTTAACCTGACGTACACATAACACACTAATACGCTTCTAATATTCAAATCCGTTAAAGGATTGTTAGGCTGCATTAATTAGGTCAACTGGAACCGAAGAATGGCATCTAAGCTAATATTAGTCTGCTTCTTTCTTATTCTGAGATCACTGTAGCCACCCGATCCAGTCTGTATCCAGATCAGATGGTGGATCAGCACCTATAGATGACCTCTACAGCCCTGAACGTCAGCGGAGACCAGGACACCTAAATGATCCCCAGAGACAGATCCCCAGTGAAGACCTCGTCACCTAGACGGGCCATCGGGACAAGACCACAGGAACCAGATGAGTCCTCTACACAATCTGACTTTGCTGCAGTTGGAATTGAACTTCTGGCTTTGTCTTGCCAGAGGAGAACTGGCCCCCCGACTGAGCCTGGTTTCTCCCAAGGTTTTTTTCTCCATTCTGTCACCGATGGAGTCACTGAATTCAATAATGAAATGCCTTTAACTGAAAATTGAGTGTTTAATCTTGTCATTTTACATTATTGACACACTGTTTTCCTATTTGATACTGTAAAGTTGCTTTGACACAATTTGTATTGTTAAACGCGCTATATAAATAAAGGTGACTTGACTTGACAACATTTCTGCAGGACCAACAATACCAATTCCCTGGTCAATTTGGTTCCTGCTGATAGACAGCTACTTTCAAATATGTGTGCGTGCTCTGTGAAAAGCATCAAAATGTTCTATTTACAACATGTCTTCTGAAATGTTAAGCATTGTAACCAATCGCAGATGTCTGTTGAGTACATGAATGCAATGGCCAATCAGAGGTGTTTAAGTCAGTCAGAATCCACTTAAAACATTTTTCTCAGCATGAGCTCATTTCAGTTCTGCAAGCTCCCTTTTGTAATAACCAAGAAAAAAAAGTGTAAATACAATATAAATAAGAGATTCACTGTACAGTGTATTTGGCTTTGTTGATTATATTAGGAATTTTTGTGGGAGTGCAGAACTGAAGTAAGTTGATGCTGAATAGAAGTGACTGACAGCTTCAATGATAATAAAGAGAATGCTCTTTACTCACTTTCTGTATGTAGCCCATTCACAATTTGGATATAAGTTTTATTTTTCATGCTGCTAAATACACAATGCAAGTTTTGGGAGTGACAAACATATTTAAATACGGGATTGAATCCGAAATTGTGATGATTGATATCGAAGGGACAAAAAAAACTGATATCTCAAAATAGCTCTATGCATGTATTTACTCGTAATTATTACTTATAACTAATTTACTTATAATTTACTTATAATTAATGCACAGCATTATTAATGAACTTACTGAATGAAATTATTTTAAATTTATTTTCACACAGTCAGAATAGTTGGAAAATTAATAGTCCCAATAATTTTTGCTATATGGCACTGAAATTGATACAAAGAACCATGACATTTTATGGTACTGGTACTGACTACTGAAATTTTGCTATTGTGACAACACTACTGTACATACCATCATTATCTTTCATCATGTGCAAATCTGTTAATCTATTTAAATATGTGATTTAGTCATATACAATTCTAAATGAATTGCAAATGTTTTAATCTAACATCACACACTAAATAGTCTTTAAGTGGTGTAAATATTAGCAGTGTGTTAATATGTAGTAAAAAAAAAAAAGTAATTATTGATCCCATACCATGTAAAGATGCATATACTGAAAATATTTATGGCACACATTTTAATTCAATCATTGTCTGTTATATAAGCGAGAGCTAAAATGTTCTGTTTTTGTCACTTACGTCAGTAAAGCTAAGTAGCTATCTCAGCAAAGTGCCATTGAAACCCTTCTGTGCCCATCACAATACTGAATTTGGCAGTATTTGACACTGGGATCTCAGTGGGAAATCACTCCACCCCTCCCACACCCCTTCAGACAGCACAGCAAAAGTATCTGTGTCAACAGGTTTTGTGTGTGTGTGATATTTTGTTGTGCTCATTTGATTTTCCTCTTGAACATCATGATTAAATCACATGCTGTATGCTGAATGCTTCACCCGTGCATATTCAGTTGATGTGTATATTAGTGAGCAGATGCACCATACAGATGCATTTACCATCTTGCGTTATATATATATATATATATATATATATATATTTTTTTTTTATTTTTTTTTTTAACATGTTCTGTAGGTACACTGTGAGATGAATAAACAATGCCGAATATGTAAGAGCATTGTGTTATCTAAGAGACACATAAAAACAAATTGCAAATATGAATTACCACTAAATGGCATTCATATAAGAACAAAAAACATCTATTCTATTTAATCAGTCATATTTGAAAGACTCCAACGAATCAATTAAACCAAAACAGCCAGACAAGGGGTCAGTGTTTTGTTGATTAGTGTTTTGTTTGGCTGTAAAAAGCATCTCTCCATTGACAGCCATTCAGAAACTTCATTATTTATAATTTTGAATTCTGACAAAATAATTGTTGCAGGCAACATATAAATGTGTAATTACATTTAAGTAGATGCCTCGCCCAGTAAGCAATATTTTAAAGGGCTCTTGAAAGCATGAAATGGACTTCATAACACCATTTTGCAGCTTAAGATTAATGCTGTGAAGCCTGACATGAAATATTAATATACGTTGTTTGTGGTTTTTTTTTGTTGTTGTTGTTGTTGTTGAGTATCATATTTCATACATCTGGCTATTATGGCTCATATAGTGAGATAACGAGCTCATCTCATACTAAAGGAAGAAAAAAATGTTCAGAGGCCCAAACTGAGCAAAAATACGCAATTTAGTGCAGTTGTTGATATTTATATTGCCAAAAAATAAGACTTTAATAGATTGTTATGTAAATCAATAAGATCTTTATAACAGTATATCAGGCTGTAAAATGCAAATAAATATCACTTGTCACATTATATTTCCTAATAATGTCTTAGTAAGATGACATTTAAAGGCATAGTTTTATGATATTTGATACTTACAGTTTAATATGATTTTTCTGAACATTATTCTGATTTTACTGCTTCTGTCCAGTAATACTAACAATATAAAAGTTATTCTTACATATACTTTATAAAAACAGATTTCACAGCCAAAAGACATGAACTATGACCTGAAAGGGGCTGATTTTTATGAATATACTGAAAGGCCTTTTTTTTCTTGCTAAAAAGTATGAACTATCAATGTGCAGAAGGCAGGTAGATTACATACAAGTTTTTTTTTTTTTTTTATAGCAGTTTTGATAATTTAGATGCCTTAGAATTGCATATCAAATATGATACAGTAGGCTTATAGGGTTAATTTGTCACATTTACTGTTTCCAATAACACTTCTGAAAAGCACTGCGGCAACCAAACAGCTACCATTGAGATGCATAAGAATGTGACATGCCTGCTTGTGACATTGACAAATGCAGCACTCCCTCTCACAGACATGCACACATACACACCTAATAGATTGGCTTTCTAATCTCACAGTGACGAGTGGCATAAAGTTGACTAGCGCACAGCTGGAAGCTCCAGACCAAATGTTGAGATGAACAGATGTCTATAAGAAAATTCATTAGCGTATCCACCTTATTTGAATATAAGATTCAAGAGTGAATTTCAACCTTCAAAACATTCACAATGCATTCTGACTGAAGCGTTTTGGTGGGATATACCTTTAATGTCAGTGCACACGAACATATACACAAACACACACACACACGCAGACCGTATCATCTGGAGAGTAGGATCTTTTGAATGAGTCCCAAATGACTCCCCCCCCAGCCTCCACATGGCTGATCACCTCTGCCTCCCGCTGAGCAGTCATGCGGCCCGGTGTGTGATTCAGACAGAGATGAACGTTCTGCTCCATTTAACGCATATGGTGAAGCTCCCAGCGCATACCTGGGATTCCTGAGTGACATCTATCATTCCATCTGAGCTCACTCTCTTCCTGCAGCGATCTTCAGGGACACTCTTCAAACTTATACAAGAACCTTCACATTGCAACTTTACAAACTTCACATTTCTATTTGCAAATAAGTAAAATTAACTAAGAAATCAGCTACATTCTTTAAAAAAAAGTGTTTTTTTTCTTCTATGGCAGCAATGTACGGTGGCCCAATAGTGCACAATACAACAAAATTTCCACAACACAATGAAATTAGCGCAACACAACAGAAACAAGCTGCAACACAACGAAATTAGCACAACACAACGGAAACAAGCCGCAACACAACAAAATTAGCACAACACAACAGAAACAAGCTGCAACACAATGGAAACAAGTTGCAATACAACAGAAACAAACCGCAACACAATGAAAACAAGCCGCAACACAACGGAAACAAGCCACAACACAACAGAAACAAGCTGCAACGCAACAAAATTAGCTCAACACAACAGAAACAAGCTGCAACACAATGGAAACAAGTCGTAAAACAGCAAAATTAGCACAACACAACTGAAACAAGTCGCAACACAACGAAACAAGCCAAAACACAACGAAATTAGCACAACACAATTGAAACAAGCCACAACACAAGGAAATTAGCACAACACAACAGAAACAAGCCGCAACACAACGAAATTAGCACAGCACAACAGAAACATGCCGCAACACAACAAAATTGGCAAAACACAACAGAAACAAGCCGCAACACAATGGAAACAAGTCGCAATACACCAGAAACAAACCGCAATATAATGGAAACAAGCCGCAACACATCAAAATTAGCACAACACAACAGAAACAAGCTGCAACACAATGGAAACAAGTTGTAACACAGCAAAATTAACACAACACAACCGAAACATGCCGCAACACAACGAAATTAGCACAACACAATGGAAACAAGCTACAACACAACGAAATTAGCACAACACAATGGAAACAAGCCACAACACAACAAAAATTAACACAACACAACGGAAACAAGCCGCAACACAACAAAATTAGCACAACACAATGGAAACAAGCCACAACACAACAAAATTAGCACAGCACATCAGAAACATGCCGCAACACGACAAAATTAGCACAACGCAATGGAAACATGCCGCAACAAAATGGAAACAAGTCGCAACACAATGAAATTAGCACAATACAACGGAAACAAGCCACAGCACAACAAAATTAGCACAACACAATGGAAACAAGCCACAACACAACGAAATTAGCACAACACAATGGAAACAAGCCACAACACAACGAAATTAGCACAACACAACGGAAACAAGCCACAACACAACGAAATTAGCACAACACAACGGAAACAAGCCGCAACACAACAAAATTAGCACAACACAACGGAAACAAGCCACAAAACAACAAAAATTAACACAACACAATGGAAACAAGCCACAATACAACAAAATTAGCACAGCACATCAGAAACATGCCGCAACACGACAAAATTAGCACAACACTATGGAAACATGCCGCAACAAAATGGAAATAAGTCGCAACACAATGAAATTAGCACAATACAACGGAAACAAGCCACAGCACAACAAAATTAGAACAACACAATGGAAACAAGCCGCAACACAACAAAATTAGCACAACACAAATGGAAACAAGCCACAACACAACAAAATTAGCACAACACAATGGAAACAAGCCACAACACAACAAAATTAGCACAACACAATGGAAAAAAGCCGCAACACAACAAAATTAGCACAGCACATCAGAAACATGCCGCAACACGACAAAATTAGCACAACACTATGGAAACATGCCGCAACAAAATGGAAATAAGTCGCAACACAATGAAATTAGCACAATACAACGGAAACAAGCCACAGCACAACAAAATTAGAACAACACAATGGAAACAAGCCGCAACACAACAAAATTAGCACAACACAATGGAAACAAGCCACAACACAACAAAATTAGCACAACACAATGGAAACAAGCCACAACACAACAAAATTAGCACAGCACATCAGAAACATGCCGCAACACGACAAAATTAGCACAACACTATGGAAACATGCCGCAATAAAATGGAAACAAGTCACAACACAATGAAATTAGCACAATACAACGGAAACAAGCCACAGCACAACAAAATTAGCATAACACAATGGAAACATGCCGCAACACAACGAAATTAGCACAACACAATGGAAACAAGCTGCAACACAACAAAATTAGTGCAGCACATCAGAAACAAGCCACAGCACAACAAAATTAGCACAACACAATGGAAACATGCCGCAACACAACGAAATTAGCACAATACAACGGAAACAAGCCACAGCACAACAAAATTAGCACAACACAACGGAAACAAGCCGCAACACAACAAAATTAGCACAACACAAGGAAACAAGCCACAACACAACGAAATTACCACAACATCAGGAAACAAGATGTAACACAACAAAATTCGCACAACACAATGGATGGATTCTATGGATGTTAAATGTTCTTCATGGAAACATAGATTTCAATAAAGAACCATCCTTATTAAGAGTGTATTATACTGTATGCATATAATATTTTATAAAATGGGTAGTTCCAGTTCTTCATTCTGATTGGTCAAATGCTGCATTTTATTCACAATAAAGTATGGCTATGTCTGCTTCACCCAACAGTTCCACTTCACCATTTAGCCGTGACTTATTCACAATATAGCACAGCCTCTTTTGCTTACATTTATGTTACTTATCCATTCATTTCTATTTATTATTATTATTTTTATTACTATTATTGATATATAATATATTCATAAATACCCTACAGAAGATGAGCAGTTTGGAAAATGAATTGACAGATGGGTGTTCAGAATATTTTTTGCACCAAAGAGAATGGCATTATTTAGTTGTTGATTTTTTTTTCTGCAAGTGATGCAATGACTTGCAGTGTTTAACCGAACTGTTTTTAAATGAGTCAGAACAACTAGGGTCATTTCTACAATTTGATTAACAACATGGAAGTTTCCGACCATCTGGCAAGTTTTGGTTACTCACCAAAACCAATTTTTACTCACAATGGCACTTGACAAGTGTTCATTTTGGACCCTGTGGGTAAGTTACAAGTGATGAGCAGAGACATATTTAAATTACAATGGCACCATGTACACTCTACCATTAAACATCTTCTTCATTAGATAATGAATAGAAATAAACTCTAAAAGAAGCGCAGGCAGGCCTTGAGAGATGTGCTGATGTGAGCACAGCTTTTAAGAGCAGGATTACACTAGATCACCTTGTAGGGGCCTCAGGTACCTGTAACACTAATTGCGGTTGTTAAGAGCTCAGAAACATTTAATAGGTGTAATTATTCTGACATTCCACAAGGATCTTCACGCACACTGCAGGTCCTCTGGAAAACTGAGCAGCTATGCATACAAACCATGAGCACATCTGACATCCTATATTTTCTGTGTGCCATGTGCTTAATGAGTCTTTTCACTATTTTTTATTTATTTATTTATGTTTTTTTTGACAGTATGTATATACAGAAAGGATGGGAAATGATCAAGAGTGGGGAATATCATCAGCAAATGATGCAAGCTGTATTCAAAACCTGAATTTGTGAGCATTTAAAATTGTAGAACAATAGACACCATTGTTAAAAAGAAGTACACTTTAACATACTTTTAACAAATACTTTTTAAAATTCTACTTATTGTGGAAATATTATACTTTAAAGGAATATACTTCAATGCAAACTGAATGTAATGTTTCCACAATCTTACAGTAACTGCATGTTAACTGCAATTAAATAAAAAAATGAATTACATGGTTTAAATTGTTTAAGTAGGACTTAAAGTATATCTTCATCTGTAATGTCATAAATATTGTCTTTGAAATGTGATTAAAATATACTGCCAGATGTACTGGCATTCTAAAATATACTTTAATGCCACTTCTTTTGAAACTTGTTTGTCATTTATTTAAAACATACTTGTTATTACACATTTGTAATTACAAAATTTTAATTTAGTACATTTAAAATATATTAACATATATGAACTTTAATACTAAATAAACAATACAGCTGAAGTTACAATCAAGTACTTTAAATTATTTAGTATATTATCAAAATAAGTGTACTTCTTTAAAGCACAACAAAAGAATATTAAAACAATTAGTTAAAATGTACTTTAAAGTAAAACTTTACAAAGTGCACTTTTTAAAAGTGTACTTAAGTACACTTAAAAAACTGAGTTTTTACTCAGAAATTGTTAGTAAATATCACAAATATTTACAAAGAATTGGGCAAGTAACACTGAATTTAATGTTAAATTTTAAACTTGGATTTATTTATTTATTTTACAGTGTATGTTAAGAAACATATAAAGTGTGCTCTCTTTAAGTACACTACAAGTGCACATTCAATACAATTAAGCACATTTCTTTTACACAAGGGATACTGTTCAAAATTTATACAAAAAAGTGTTTTTGGACACTTTCTGGACAAACATTAGTTCAACCTGTTCACCCATATATGTCATCAATTCCTCTCTTTCAATGTCATTCCAAACCTGTATGACTTACTTTCTTCTGTTGAACACAAAAGAATATATTTTGAAAAATGTTGGACAACATTACACCCCAAAATATCCGATAGTCAAATAGAAAGAAGAAA
Organism: Spinibarbus caldwelli; assembly: GCA_039654775.1. Lineage (NCBI taxonomy): Eukaryota > Metazoa > Chordata > Actinopteri > Cypriniformes > Cyprinidae > Spinibarbus > Spinibarbus caldwelli. Next base: position 28,667,464 of record CM077219.1, on the reverse strand, counting down.
GTCAGAAAGAAAGGGTTTATTGCATTTTAATGGCACTATGTACTTAATATCTATATAGAAAAGTGTTTGGAAACAGAGAATAGGAGTCATCTGAAAACAAAGTACAAAATCTTCCATCGGTTGCTCCATAGCAAGGAAGCTTTTGTAGTAAATGGGCCTCTGCCAATTATCCACAGTCTGCCGGTCGGGACTGTTTTATTTGTCCATTGAAACACAGAAACACTGATGGATTACCAGTGTGAGATGTGAAGAGGAGAGCAAACTAAATCATACAGGCCGAGTTCAGATGTGTAGGAGGGTGAGTCCAGACAATGAAGACACAGCAGACAAAGTTAGATGGAAGTCCCATCACCTCTTCACGACACCTTTTGAAGGATTAAGCCTCTAAGCGTCTGAAAGTTTGCCTTTAATGGAAACAGAGAGGGAGGATTAGACAGATAAAAATCACCTCTACGGGCGATGCTCCCTGCCTCCACATGCACTGAGGTGAGATACATGTCAATGCTCAGGGGAGGAAGGGATTAATCGTTTGCTCCCCTCGGTGATACAATCATGTTTTACAACCGGAGCCCATAGGGAGGACCAGACAGCTTCTGCCAGTCGCTGTGCCTGCTGATGGGATTTTTTAATTGGATATGAGAAGTGAAGACTTGCTGGGAACAAGTCTTAGTCTCACTTAGAACAGGCGAGTCGTCTCATGTAGACAGACTTTTGAGTAAAGCTACAAGCTCTGGTTTACAGTGCAGCTTGTTCTAGCCACAAACTGCCTACTTGGACAGGGAGCGGACAGCGACTGACCAGGGGTGCGTTTCCAAAAAGCATCATTAGCCGACTATGGTTGCAAGTTCTGTCATTATCAACACAGTTCAGTGATTTAGTGTTTCATGAATCCATAGTTCCAATGAACATTTGAAAAACAGCATTGCAAACTTCTGTGGCTGAAACTACAGCTCTCGACCTGTGGTTACAAGCATAGTTTCTTGTTAGTATGATGTGGATGTATGGGAGTGATGTAAGGAAACCTGATTCCGAGTTGAATCCTAGTCTTTAAACAATTGAGCATGAGTGGAAGACATTTATTAATATCTTTTCATCTTCATTTTTATGTTGTTAATTATTTATCTTTCATGTTACACCTGATGTGAATTTGTCTGTAGTCAATCTGAGTCCAAGTTCATTCATAATTGCAATCTGAGTCCAAGTCCAAGTACCTTTACTCTACTTCATACTATGGTAGTTAATGAAAGGCAGCTTGGAAGATAATTTTCATGTGACATTATTTACTCAGCAAAAAATTTACTTAAGATTTTAAATGAATGTTTTTCACTAATTATTTTGTTTCAAATATTGAAATCAAATCAATTTAATTATACACCACTGCATTAGAGATTTAGACTTGTTTATATAGATTGTATTTTTAATATATAGTAATTGCATTCTGTCTTACTACATTGGCAGATATTGTCATTTTTTATTAAACTTATACTTGAAAAAGGTGTTCTCAAGACGATCTTGATTTGTTTTTTGTCTTTTAACTACAAAATTATTCAATGGTTTTCAAAGAGATTGGTAAAAACTATGTAAAAAATATGATTCATTTGTGATGTATAATAATGATGAAACTTAGACATTAAATAGCTGTTGGTTACTTTCTGAAGCAAAGATGATTTCTGTTCTGAAAATATACATTTTGCACTTTTGGACAAACTTATAACTTTGTGGTTACTGAAACAGTTGAGATGTGTTAAGTATTACCGTTCTAAACTTTGGAATCAGTAAGATTTTTTAATGATTTTAAATGAAGTCTCTTATGCTACACCCAAAAAACAGTAATATTGTGAAATATTATTACACTTTAAAAATGTAATTTATTCCTGTGATAACAAAGCTGAATTTTCAGCATCATCACTCCAGTCTTCAGTGTCACATGATCTTTCAGAAATCACTCTAATTTGCTGCTCAAGAAACAATTCCCATTATTACCAATGTTAAAAACATTTTTTGCTGCTTAATATTTGTGTGGAAATCCTAAAGAAATTCTCTATAAACTTTGTTTTCAGACTTACTACCTGTCCAAAAGTGATAAAAACACAATTAGTCAAAGTGGAATATACAGATCTTTTTGTCAATATGTAACCTCAAACAAAACTCTGAGTATCTGTCAATGATTTGATTCCACTAACCTGACACAGACGACGAGTGAAAGGACTTTAACGGGTCCGTGGGTGTGCTGTCTGGAACTATTGTGAGAAGAATAAAAATGATTGGAAACAGTTCTTTCAAGTCTTCAGGATGATAAAATTGCTCGCTTTCATCTGTCTTCTGCGGTCTGTCTCAATTTGTGATGTCCGTGAACTTTCAGTTGTTTTCTTTGCTCGCTTATACAATGACAGCTGAAAGACAAACAAGGTGCTCTCGAAATCGAAACCTTATTGAGACTTGTTTCTGATGGAGCAGCTGACACTAGAATGTGAACGTGGTTACGTACCATGGCCACACTGTGAGCTATAAGTGGACTGTGCTTCCGTCACACACTTACGTGTAAATCATACAAAGAAAAGACCCTCTCATGCCATAAAAGAAACAGCATGAAACATCCAGTGATGAGAGGAACTATATGGGGTGGGGAATTGCACCGCTCAGCTCGGAAAATGTGCGGGGAGTTTATGGATTTTGAGGTTGCCGTGGCAACAGCAGCAACCGTTCTTTGAAACAGCTTTAGAAGAAAATGTTGACAGTCTATTAAAAGCAGGGAGCTATAGGAAAAAAGTGCACATCATTTAGCATGTTCTTCTTGACATAAACACAGACGCACCCAATTCGACAGCATCCCTATACTCATTTTGTATGTTGAATGATAAGAACATGAACATCCTTTGACCTCTTCTCATTGTTTCTCTTAGGTGGAGTCTTGAACAGATCCATTATCTACCCTTTGCTAAAGTGTTTCTAAGGTACAGACAGACTATAAAAGCAATTAAGAATCTGTTCATTTCAGCTGAGGAAATTACCATTCGTGAATGTTCATCTGTAGAGCAAATTATTTCACAATTATTGCATTGCTCTCAGCCAGTGTCTCTCTCTTCAATAAGATCAGAATGTACCAGAAAGCGATGCACTGGAAATATCACAGAAACCGACAACAGCCACTCAAGAGAATGTAGGCTGGACGAGAGAGATCTGACATTATGTAAACAGACACTAGTCGAGCTGAGAGTGGCCACCAAAGCAGTGGAAGTGACAAATTCTCAGCGGGGAGATGGAGACGCAGCAGCCTGATGGATCTGGCTGAACAATAGAGATGGCAACAGCTTCTGCTGCTCCGCTCTCTATGGAAACATGCAGAACAAGAGGGATTACGGCAGCACGGAGACCGTCCAATCAAACGGTGCCCACAAAAGCCTCCGTAATCAAAAAAGGCTTCACATGAGAATAAAGGTGCTTCTCTCAATCTTGACATGCTGATGATAGCCTTAGGAAAGGATATAGGCACAGGAAGTTGTTTCCATTACTAAAGCAGTAAATTAGCTAGACCTGGTGTTGACAATGTTGCAAATTTATATATATAAAATTTTATAAATATAATTATATATAAACAGAGCTGTTTGAATGGACAGTTTTTAAGGGAAACATTGACTTAGCGACTATTATCTTGCACTATCAAAATGTTATATATGAAATTGTATATTATAATTTGTATGTGTTTGTGTGTTAATGTACAATAGCGTTTAAAATTTGGGGTTGTTTTGTTTTTCAAAGAAGCCGTTTATGATCAGCAAGGCTGCGTTTATTTGTTACAGTAAATGTACAAAAATAAATACAGTAAATATGGTGATATTGTGAAAAATTACAATTTAAAATAACTGCTTTCGGTTACACTTCATTTTAAGGTGTCCTTGTTACAGTGTAATTATACATAGGCCTATAAGTACTGAGTAATATTAATAAACTACATGTACTATATGGTTAGGGTTAGGATTAGGGGTTGGCTTAGAGTTACTTGCATGTAATTATGCATAAATAAGTGTTATTATAATAGTAAGTACATGTAACGTGTAACAAGGACACCTTAAAATAAAGCGTTACCCTGCTTTCAGTTTTACTATTTAAACTGTAATTATTCCTGTGATGCAAAGCTGAATTTTCAGCATCATTACTCCAGTCTTCAGTGTCACATGATCCTTCAGAAATCATTTTAATATGCTGATTTGTTGCTCAAGAAACTTTTTTTTTTCATATTATTAATATTGAAAACAATTGTGTTGCTTTATTTATTTATTTAGTTAGTTGATTGATTGATTGATTTAGTGAAAAACAGCATAGAGGAGGTTTGTCAGGTTTGTAGTGAACTTAAATCTCAGCCTGTTCCTCACACAAAGCTTTTATATAGTTTCAAAAAACTTGAAATATAGTGCACAATGGAATGGCGTGTGACACTGAAATCTGTGCCCACTTTCACTGTATGAACTATATGAGAAAAAAATGCTACTTGGACATTTTGCAAAAAAAAAACAAACAAACAAACAAAAAAAACTATTTTGTGATCCGCTGAGACATAAAGTCATAGGCCTACATTCAAACAAGAGCAAATGATGGTAAAATGTTGTTCCTGAAGATATTTTCACTCGTACTGCGTCGTAAGACGCTTGTATGGGAAAAACTCCTTTTTTCCTCTTCAACTGAAGCCTTTTCAATCACGCAGTGAAACTGCACATCCATTGGTTCGTGCAGTGCTATAAAAACAAACCAATGGCTCAGCGGCGGCGACGAGCGAGCCTATGGCTGAGCAGCCCGCCAAAACGGGCGGGGACTGTGGCTATATATAAATCTCAGATTTCTTCTCTTCAGCGACGAAGATTCTTCCTTGCTGATGCCGACTTAGCCGTAGAAATGCCTCAGCAGCTGGATTGGACCTTTGCAGCTCTGCTGTTTTTCCCGGTCTATCCCCTGCCGCCATCCGGCGATTGTCTAAAAGAGTCTCACAAAAAGAGCAAATTCGGCGTTGTTTCAAATGCCGCGCCGTCATTGTAAGACGTGCAGGGCTCCCCTGCATGCTGATGATGGTCACGCTGAGTGCGTGTCATGCTTGGGGAAATCCCATGCTGACGCTGCGCTCAGCGGGACTGATTGCTCGCACTGCGAGTCTTTCAGTCTTGCCTCTCTGCGCTCTCGGATCGCTTTCTTTTCAGAGAGCGACTCCGCCCCTCGCGCCCTCCCGTTTTCTTCCTCCCAGGGACCTGCGAGGAAAAACCAGCGGGGCAGAGGAATTGAGTGGCCAGAGACGAGCGAGTTCACGTCGGCTCAGTGCCCGCGTGCCTCGCCGTCACCACAGAGAGGTTTCTCCCGTCTGCTTCACCCAGCCCGATCAGCGTCCCTCAGCAGCTGTGAGCGACATGATCTCATTCGGTGTGAGCGACGACGAGATGGACTGCCTTTCCCTAGCAGCATCTGATGTCAGGGAGCAACGGCACAGGCTTCTTCTAATAGCCCCCCTCTGGAGGAACCAAACATGGGTGTCGGAATTATTCCAGCTGCTCGAAGCAGCTCCGTGGCCCATTCCCTTGAGGCGGGACCTCCTCTCTTAAATGAAAGGCCCCCCGTTTGAACCACTGCAATCTGCGAGCCTCAGATCACTCTCGTTCAAAACCGCCCTGCTGCTAGTGCTGGCATCGGTTAAGCGAGTAGGAAACCTACAGGCCCTTTCCATCAACCCTGCTTGCCTGGAATTCGGGCCTAACGACTCCAAGGTTGTCCTGAAACCAAGGCTGGGTTATGTACCTAAGGTCCTCTCCACTCCGTTCAGAGCCCAGGTCATAGTGCTTTCCGCGCTTCCCCCCTCGACGGAGGACCAGGAATTGAACCTGCTCTGCCCTGTCAGGGCCATTAGGGTGTACATTGAGCATTCTGCCTCTTTCAGGAGATCAGAACAGCTTTTTGTTAGCTTCGGTAACCGCGCTAAAGGCCGCCCTGTTATGAAGAAAAGAATTTCCAGGTGGTTAGTGGATGCTATCGCCCTAGCATACTCCTCCTTGGGTTTGCAGTGCCCCATTGGAGTAAGAGCCCACTCCACCAGAGGCATTGCCTCCTCCTGGGCTTTTACCAGCGGGGTGTCCATTTCGGACATTTATGAGGCGGCCGGCTGGTCCTCGCCGTCCACATTTGCAAGGTTTTACAGCCTGGATGTCCCTGCCTTACAGACCAGAGTCCTTTCTGCTTAACCGCCTCCGGCTGGTTTAGCAGCCTTAGGGGTTCACTTGACCAACTTTGTTCAAGTCCCTCCTTCACTTGGGCAGTCCATATTATATGGACACTAGGTATACTTACGGGATGACACCCAGGCCACGGATGACCCTGAGGGCTCAGCCTGTGCTTGGTGTATTCCATTGACTCCCCTGGGTCTTCTCCCATGGGAGTCTTGCTTTTAAGTCGTTCCCCATCATAGCACAGCATGATTGTACTGGTTCCCATACAAGCGTCTTACGACGCAGTACAAGTGAAAATATCGACAGGGAACGTACTCGGTTACTTTCGTAACCTCGGTTTCGCTTAGATATGGGAACGAGTACTGCGTTCCTGGCCGTGCTATGAGCTGCACGCCTCAGTCGCTTCATTTGAAGAAATCTGAGATGCGGCGGCAAAGCGGCCGCTTATATAGCCACAGTCCCCGCCCGTTTTGGTGGCCTATGGCGGGCTGCTCAGCCATAGGCTCGCTCGTCGCTGCCGCCGAGCCATTGGTTCGTTTTTATAGCACTGCACGAACCAATGGACGTGCAGTTTCACTGCGTGATTGAAAAGGCTTCAGTTGAAGAGGAAAAAATTAGTTTTTCCCATACAAGCGTTTTACAACGCAATACTCGTTCCCACATCTAAGGGAATCGAGGTTACGAAAGTAACCGGGTACGTTTTTAACCCTGAAAGTGTGTAATAATTGATTCCCCTGGAAGTTTTAGTGCTGTAGGATAGAAGCCGCAAGACTAAGGTTTCCTTACAGTGTTTTGGTTGAACATTTATCCTGTGATGACCATGGGATATGGGGCTAACTCATCTTCTCTTATAACCACTTAACCATTAGGCTGGATGAAAAGTATTATGAAAAGGTCAATTTTAAATATAAATTTAAGATTATACTGCACAAGGCTCACGCCACATAAGGTCATAACATCAATGTCACTGGACAGCATACTGTATTCATTCGGACCCCTAGCATTTTTTTTTTTTTCATTGCCCTACACTACATTGAAAAGTTCACATTTTGCTATTGCAAGCCTGCCCAGGGTGGGAATTCCGGTTTCCAGATAAAGTCGTAATTGCTCTGCCATTCTTCTGCCACAATATACATTCCGCTCCCTTCTTCCAAACCCTGCTTGACTGCCTATCCTGGAGTTCTTCCATAAAAGACTGGAAACTGAAAACAGGACCAACACAAAGGCTCGCAATATCTCTGCAGCAATGAAAAATTGCAGACTGCACTAACTAGTCAAGAAGTTGACTAGTGGTTTGTGTCTGTGTTGACTAGTCGTGGATCACAAGACATTAGTAACGCTTGTTTTATAGAGCACAAAAGCAGGATGAAAATTCGAGCTGGACGTGACTTTTTAGACCATATATGACAATGCAAGCAGCATGAATCTGCCAAAGGATATGCACACTTTCATTTCTCACCTGCATCATCTCATCTGAATGGACATTCTCACACACTCTCTGCCAATACTTCGCTTGACTTGCCAAAAACAGCAAAGACTGCTGAAACTGCAAGGTGTATTGAGAGTGATTTACATAATGTGAACATTGACTTGCCAAGAACTCTATTACTTTTCTGGACGACTAGTCGACTAGTAGACATGACTAGTCATGCAAGCTCTAACAGAAAACAAGAATCAGAAACCATTTAAGAATTTTAATTCATGTTTCACCACAGCACAGTCACAATGCTTTTAGGTAGAACACACCTTGGTCCCTCCTATAATGTAGGTATCATAAATTAAAAATGAATGACAAATTCACAGCATTTATTAACCTAGGTTAATGTTAATTTATAAATAATAATGGTTGTTCTATTTTTTAAAATTTATTTGTACAGTGCAGTATTGTTTCAAAACAGCTTTATAGAAAGTCAAACTGTTACGTCAACAATGCCTTAGTGTATTTGCCTTAGTATTTTTTTAATTCATTAAACATTAATGTTAAATTGACCTGAAATATTAAAAATGCATTAGTGTATTTGTCAAAATCAACATAAATTTTGTAAAAGTTCATTTTTAGTTCCCATTAGCTATTGCATTAAAAAATGTTAACATATTGAACCTTATTATAAAGTGTTACCAAATTGTTATTTTAAGTCAAATCTTTTCAATTATTCGGTTAGACTATTGCAACAATTCATTTACTAACCAGACTAGATCAGTCTATAATCCAGCTAAGCAGTTCTCAAGTCTGCATCTCAGTGATTTATTGAACCGACAGCTGTTGGTTTCAAACATGTCCAATTCACATTTGGAGTGAAGAGGTTTGACGAAAATTAAGTTGTGATTTTAAATAGCAATAGTTTCTAACATGACTTTTTATGAGCTGAATCATGGCTGTAAGAAACTGAACTGAGATGTGAACTGATTACTCGAATAATTGTAATAAACAGCATTATGGGCCTTTAAATGGCTTTATTGGAAAGTTTTAGAGCATGTAACATGCCATGGAGCGATGTCAGGGACCATGTGATGACATGAACTGGTTAAAACTGGTTAACTGAAATGAATTGTTAGAAAGAACTGAAATCTTGTTCTCTCTTCCTTGGTGTATCTTGGCAGTGTGCCCATGTTTTTGGGTCACCGTGCTCATGACAGGATGTGTGTATTCTTCACACAGCAGGCACAGGCTGTCTGACTGACTGAAAAGATGGGCTGGCCATGAACATTTATACAGGGTGATGTTAATGCTGTTAACCTGGATCAAATCATTTTGGCACTACTGTTCTGCAAGTGCCCTTGAAAGAGAAGGAGCTTTGACCTAAAACTTTCAGCACGCTTCTTCTCTGAAAAGAAACTGATTTTCTGATTCCCTCTTGAGGTCCGGTTTTCCAGGACCATGAGAAAGCAGGTTACCTACTTCAAAGTACCTGAATGTCAAAGAAAACATGTTATTCAGAGAATGTTTTCAATGAACTTCCACTATCTGTCTATTTTTGCCAGCGTTCATGTAATGAACTCATATGAATATAGACTCATTTGCAAAAATAGATAAAAAATGTGTAAATATGGGTCATACCCTGCTGTTTTACTTTGAGCTTCACTTCAGTTATGGTGACATTTCTCTGAATATTAATAGAAATGAAACAAGGAATGTGGCATGACACATGTGCAGAGCACCACTCAAGGCATCTGTTGATTGTGGCCCCGTCTTGCCATCCTCTTCCTGCAGGGCCTCATTTCCCGCCATCAGACTTTGCCTTACGTGATTAAGTTTCCAATTACTGATGTCTGCCAATTTCCATTGGCTCCACTGAGCGGGTCTGGATGGCTCTTCCTCTTCTGAGGCTGAGAGCAGCGTGTTGGGAGTCTAAAATAGGAGGATGTTCTTGCATGCTAGAGCAAAGGGGACTGAGCAGAAACTCGTCGAGACTGATCGACAGGTGTGTTATGAAAGAATATGTTAGCAAATTGGATATATGAGGCAGTTTTTAATGTCTAAACAACGCTAGAAGAGAAAAAAACACTGACAGCTAGGGGTGTGCGATATCGTCTGCGATAATATCGCAATTGTTGTTTAAACGATGTGGGATTTGACATTGAGTATTTTGCAAAAACCATTCAAAACACCTACAGAGTGCACGCATTCATTATGTGAAGTCTAGACTAGTGCGCGTGCGTAAAGTGTGTTCTTTCACTGCACTTTCACTACATTTAGAATGAACAACAAAATTAAAGACATGGGGGCAGAAAATGTATATAGGCTATTTTGTACCACTTCATATAGCTAGTTAATCAATTTCACACAAAGAATAACGAAAAATAACGCTCCAGAAATTACCATGATTACCAATGTGGGTAACACTTTAGAATACTGTTCCTTCATTTATGAATAACTAAACAGGAACAATTGTGACTATGCGCTATTAACATTGTAGTAACTACTATTTCCTAACAAGAAACTCTGATTAATGATTTTGTAAGTAATATCGCTCAGTTGAAACTGGTAGTTCAATATTAGCTAATCAATAACTACTATTTTTATATAGCCTATATATCCCGGAGAACCACTAAGAACTACTGTATACAGGTTCAATAATTAATGTTAGCATACCTCTGCGCACCCTGTTTGCGCAGACAGGATACGTCATCAGCGCGATCACGTACGCTGTGCAGACAGAGCGAGAATGGCAGACAAACATCAACAACCAGATCTTCCTTCCTGGTATTGTAGTACTTTTACTAACTGTTCTATAAGCTTTCTCACCAGTGAATGACACATGTTGTAGCCCAGCGGTTCCTAATTCCAGTTGTCTCTGTTGTTCGGTCTGTGAGCGTATATGCGTTCAGGGGGCGTGGCTTTGGACGGCGATTGCAGGGAGGGTGGGACATTTGCTTTCAGTGCCATCAGGCTAAAGTTATCATTTTTCAAGATCTCCTACTACACTTTTAACTACTTGTTTATTTAACTAAAATCAGTGTAACATTTGCAATCGTGAGAATATTTGGCAATTAGCTCTCTTGTCATGGTATGTTGCTTAACTACATCATGTTATAAATAAAAAACTCAACATTATGAAATTTTACCTCAATATGTTTCTTCTGTGAGTTTCTTTATGTGTCCCGTTCAGCTCTTTTGCTCATTTCATACAGTCATTTGATTTGATTTCTCCATAGAAGTCTCTTACAAAGAAACAGGCAGCCTAAACAGCGCAAACTTGATACCAGAAATACACTATCCATTATCAACAGCTGTTTACATTGAATGTAATAAAATCAGTAGAATCATTCTTGCGTTTCGATGCTTCACTGGTTATTTGTTTTTTTTTGTTTTTTTATTATTTATTTATATATTTATTTATTTTTGTCACATAGGCTATTTGTCCGGTCGGGCAAGTAAAATTCTCAAGCCATTTTTCAGTAAACTGAGTCAGCTAACTGTAGCATGCAGTAACTACAGCCGGGGAAAAAATCTGTCTGTCCAATGACTGTAAACAGTCACAGGTTCGTCAGACTGGAGACATTTTTGCGGAATTGGGACTGAAAGTATTTAAGACCCATCGATTCTGAATTTAAGACATTTTAAGACTTTTTAAGGACCCGCGGCCACCCTGCTTAAGGTACCAGCACAATAACATACAGCAAAATATAGTCTAATTATCGTTATCGATAAAATCCCAGAAAATATCAAGATATTATTTTTTTGTCAATATTGCACACCCCTACTGACATTTAAATTCACAAAACAACAATTCTAATGCAGTCAAAGTAATTACTCAATATTTATATTTATTAGAATGCAATGTATTGTGTAAAACAAAACTGTCTTGGGATGTACAGTTTAGTTGAATAAAACTAATTTATTGAAGATATGATTAAATTAAGAAATGAAAGAAATGTAGCATTACATCATTTGCTCAACAACAGATCCTCTGCAGTGAATGGGTGCCGTCAGAATGAGTGTCCAAACAGCTGATAAAAAACATCATAGTATTTGTTTATAACTGTTGTAAATGGTGTCTGATCTGTGCAGATTTCTCTCCTGATTACTTTCTCTAACTGAAGAAAGCAATATTACAGAGAACTAGTATTTTTACCTGGACGGCGTGAAATTGAAAACCTCTTAATGATGGATTTCTTTATTACAAATATGCAGCTTTATGCTTAACAAGATCTTAATTGATGGGCCGGAGTCAGAGTGGATTACTTGTGGATTATTGTGATGTTTTTATCAGCTGTTTGGACTCTCATTCTGACGGCACCCATTCACTGCAGAGGATCCATTGGTGAGCAAGTGATGTAATGCAAAATTTCTCAAAACCGGTTCCAAAGCAGCAAATTTTCATTTTTCATTTTAAATTTATCTGAATCTGTCGTGATGAAGAAACAAACTCAACTACATCTTGGATGGCTTGATTATGAATACATTTTCAATGAATTAAAATTTTTGGGGAACTATTCCTTTGAAGGTGCACTCTAAAAATAAGTATTGCAAAAAATAGCAGTACTTTTCTGACAAGGTGTTGTAGTATAAAGTCCAAGAACACTGTTGTACTGGCCAGCTGAACATAGACTGAACATTACAAAAAGGGGGGTGCAATAATTAAATCACAGAAATAGCAAACCAATTGATAAAAGTTGCTTCAGACCTAAGTAAAATCATGCCTTCTGTGAGTTTGCAACATTTCCAAACATATTAGCGCAGTGCTTCAGTGTCAGTAGTGTAGAACAGATTTTGGATGCGTGTCCTGTAGACTGCAACAGATTCTGAAAAGATAATCAAAAGGCAGATGGAAAAACAATGCAATTCCAGCTGGTGAAATACAAAGCCAGCTGAAGGCAACGTGACCAGCTGAGAATAAAGAATAAAGATATAATCAACACAGAGCCTACAGTCATAATCCAAACATGCTAATTCACTAGAAAGCTGTATTGAGTTTAGTTCACTCATGAAGAAATATTCATCTTTCTCCATGCCCAGACTGTTTTCAGTAAAGCCAAAAAGTTTTAATTGCATTGCCTTTGCTACTAACATTTAACATCTGTTAAGTTTTTCATTAATTAAAACATTTTGCAACCACTTCACATAATCGTGAATCCAGACTTTTGATATTGATACTATTGATTTAAAGTCTGGAACATAATGAACCTTATACAGGTGCATCTCAATAAATTAGAATGTCGTGGAAAAGTTCATTTATTTCAGTAATTCAACTCAAATTGTGAAACTCGTGTATTAAATAAATTCAATGCACACAGACTGAAGTAGTTTAAGTCTTTGGTTCTTTAAATTTTGTGATGATTTAGGCTCACATTTAACAAAAAACCACCAATTCACTATCTCAACAAATTAGAATACTTCATAAGACCAATAAAAAAAAACATTTTTAGTGAATTGTTGGCTTTCTGGAAAGTATGTTCATTTACTGTATATGTACTCAATACTTGGTAGGGGCTCCTTTTGCTTTAATTACTGCCTCAATTCGGCGTTGCATGGAGGTGATCAGTTTGTGGCACTGCTGAGGTGGTATGGAAGCCCAGGTTTCTTTGATAGCGGCCTTCAGCTCATCTGCATTGTTAGGTCTGGTGTCTCTCATCTTCCTCTTGACAATACCCCATAGATTCTCTATGGGGTTCAGGTCAGGCGAGTTTGCTGGCCGGTCAAGCACAGTAACACCATGGTCATTGAACCAGCTTTTGGTACCTTTGGCAATGTGGGCAGGTGCCAAGTCCTGCTGGAAAATGAAATCAGCATCTCCATAAAGTTTGTCAGCAGAAGGAAGCATGAAGTGCTCTAAAATTTCTTGGTAGATGGCTGCGTTAACTGTGGACTTCAGAAAACACAGTGGACCAACACCAGCAGATGACATGGCAGCCCAAATCATCACAGACTGTTGAAACTTCACATTGGACTTCAAGCAACATGGATTCTGTGCCTCTCCACTCTTCCTCCAGACTCTGGGACCTTGATTTCTAAATGAAATGCAAAATTTACTTTCATCTGAAAAGAGGACTTTGGACCACTGAGCAACAGTCCAGTTCTTTTTCTCCACAGCCCAGGTAAGATGCTTCTGACGTTGTCTGTGGTTCAGAAGTGGCTTGGTAGCCCTTTTCCTGAAGACGTCTGAGCGTGGTGACTCTTGATGCACTGACTCCAGCTTCAGTCCACTCCTTGTGAAGCTCTCCCAAGTGTTTGAATCAGCTTTGCTTGACAGTTTTCTCAAGCTTGCAGTCATCCCTGTTGCTTGTGCACCTTTTCCTACCCAAATTATTCCTTCCTGTCAACTTTGCATTTAATATGCTTTGATACAGCACTCTGTAAACAGCCACACCTTTCAGTAATGACCCTCTGTGACTTACCCTCTTTGTGGAGGGCGTCAATGTTCGTCTTCTGGATCGTTGCCAAGTCAGCAGTCTTCTCCATTATTGTGGTTTCAAAGAACAAGAGGTACCCAGAATTTATACTGTAGGGATAGTCATTTATTGAAACTCAAATGTAAATATTCTAATATTTTGATATACTGATTTTTGACTTTCATGAGTTGTAAGCTCTAATCATCAAAATTAAAACAACAAAAAAAAAAACTTTTGAAATGTTTTACTTTACATGCAATGAATCTAAAATATATGAAAGTTTCACTTTTTGAAATAACTTACAAGAAAAAAAATGAACTTTTTCATGACATTCTAATTCATTGAGATGCACCTGTACTGCAACAAACATAAAGCTCATTTAAATTACGGTGCAGTGTTCTGTTCCGCAGACAGCACTGAAGAAATGAGTAGAAATGGAGTGTCGACGGTGGTCATGATTCATTTATATACAGACAAAACAAATGCTGTGTTTTAGACACCTACTCCTGAAAACAAGCAGAATGTACAGACAGGCCTGAGGAACTCGATGGAGAATTTTAAAACATTAGTTTGTAGTTCTTACAAAGCTTTTATTAAGACAATGTCATGAACTTTGCAAAATATACAACATTTTTTCTTCTCAGGAAAACTTATGTAGCAGCCTGCTATGTAACCAAACCTAAAAACACCTAGCACACCGACTGCCATCTGTGTACAATGCATTGCAAAATATATTGCAATTTAATTTACATATACAAATAAAAACACATTACTTCTGACATTTGCACATCTTTGAGGCAGAGACTAATGCTAGTTTGAGTTTTAGATTTATTACCCTCAAAATATTGATGCTTTATTCACCTGAGGGTTTCAATTTATTTAGATTATTTCGACTTTAGTAACTCTACTAAGTGACTTTGCCACTGCATGTCAAATAACTCTCAATAATTTGCAACTACATGTCAACGAACTCTAATCAGAGTATTAGTAGACTGTTAGGGTTAGTATAATAAGTTGACATATATTTGCAAAGTTACTTAAAGACAGTAGAAGGTGTATTGGTGAACCATCAAAAGTGTTACCCATTAAAGACAAACATTGATCAAAAATGACACGTGCGTAGTTATACTTTTAATTTAAACTATATTTTAACATTTAGATATTTCATTTCTTTATAAATAATTTTACCTTTTTCTAGAAAGTTTATTTTAAAATATTAGAAAGCAACTTTTTGTAAAGTTTCAAAAATTGTGGTAAATTTGCATAATCACTTCAAAATATAGTTATATAATAATAAAGTTATTCCAAACAATGGCTAATTTCATTTCATTGCATCACTGAAGAAGCCCATATTATTATGATTTCAAGCCCAGTACTTCTGCAGTGTATGAGACAGAGAGGCTGTCTGGATTTCACTATTTACACATATACGCTTGCATATGTGCATATACACTTACTGTAAATGAGCTTGTTAGGTGATTATGCTGTATTTATTACCCTGTAAGCTTGCTAAGCAATTACATTACTCATGGTTCCCCGCAAGCTCCCTAGAACTCACTGTCACACATGTACAATGATTTTATCCATTTCTGATGTTCAGTAGCCTCTCCAAAAGCTTGTAAGATGCCAAGAGTAAAAGCATGGATCAGTATGTCATCTTTAACTTTTATATCTGGCCACAGGGAAACGAGTATGAAACGATCAAGTGTAATCTGCGATAAAAACAAGACTGCCGTGTCTTAAGGGAGCACTTGAAGGACCAATTGATTTTTGTTCTTCGTGTTTTTTAAACCTGAAATCTGTTTAGCACTCAAGTGTATGCAGTAAATTGATTTCCTCTAATAAATATGACTGTGCTGGTTGAACATCACATTCATCAAGATGCTTTGGAAAACAACTGCCCCTTAATATTGGAGAGAAAAACAATAACAACAAAAACATAATCATCAACAAAAACAACTACAATAAAATGCCAGTTAAAGAAGAATTTACTACTTTAGAAGACCTTTAAATACGGGGAACCTTTTAAGGGTCACACTAAATTGCTTTTTTGGCTCACTGAGGATTTTCTTTGGTGAGGTTGATACTTGTATCTGAACAGTCTGATATTCATTCAACATACGCCTCCTTTTCTGTGTGTGGTATTGAGCACAATCTTCAGAAGAATTATAAATGCTGTTAGCACTTTTATCTTTTATGGAAAAAGAGAATTTCATGTAAGCTTAGCCAAAAAGACCATGAGAGCAAAATGGGTCTGCTTGAAATGATAAACCGATTCAATGATGAAATTTTGAGAAATACAAATAAATTAACACAAAGTTTATTATAAAACAAAACAGAAACTGTGCGTCAACAAATTTACATCAAAGTTAATGCATATTTAATAAGGCTGTCAGTTTTTTTTTGTTTGTTTGTTTTACATTTTCCTTGACACATTTAGCTTCTTTTTCAAGGAAAGACAACTAAATAAAAGGCTTTAATGTGCAATTTGTGAGCAAATAGTGTGGAAGACACTGAAACTGTAAACTTAAGCAGCAATTCACACACACACACACACACACGTTGGGTTTCATGGTTTTATGGGGACATTCCATAGTCATAATGGTTTTTCTACAGTACAACTGTATTTTCCATCCCTTTACTCTAACCCTACACCTAAACCTTTCTGCATTTTTAGATTTTCAAAAAAATTCATCCTGTATGATTTATAAGCTTGTTTCCTCATGGGGACCAAAAAAAAAACTATCCCCACAAGGTCAAAATTGACTGGCATTACTATACTTGTGGGGACATTTGGTCCTCATAATGTAGGGAATACCAGGTACACACACATGTTGGGTTTCCAGGTTTTATGGGGACATTCCATAGGCTTTATTTATTTATTTATTTATTTATTTATTTATTATTATTATTATTATTATTATTATTATTATTATTATTATTATTATTATTTATTTATTTTTTAAACAGTACAAACTGTATTTTCTATCCCCTTACCCTAACCCTAAACCTACCCCTCACACAAAACAACAGGCATTTTTAGATTTTCAAAAAAAATTATTCTGTATGATTTATAAGCTTGTTTCCTAATGGGGATCAAAAATGTCTCCACAAGGAGATTTTGGATATTGCCATCTTTGTGGGAACATTTTGTCCCCATATTGTAGGATATACCTGAACCACACACACACACATTAAAAAAAAAAAAAAAAAAAAAAAAAAACACCCTCTATAAGCCTTAAACTCAAAATGCATTTGAAGTGCAACCACGAAAATCACAAAACAACCCCCAATAAAACAACTTTCCTCACATTTTTTCACATTCTTTTGAAACTTTACAAAATATGTTTTATCTTTTATGTTCAACAGAAGAAAGAAACTCATACAGGTTTAGAACAACTTGAGGGTGAGTATATGATGACAGAATTGTTATTTTTGGGTAAACTATCCCATTGCATTTTCAGCCCGAGACACTGCACGATTTTCGGCTGTCCCAGATGAAAGATTGGCATTGTGAAACAATCGTGGCAGTTTCTGTGATCGTGGCTCCTAATTAATGGTCCAGTGTCATACAGTGAGAGAGGTTCAGAGATGGCCGTTGTCACGGTCTTGAGACCAAAGATAGCCTAACGATAATTTTTTGAGAGTGTCAGAAATTCAGTATGACCATCGCACAGTGTGTTTGCTACTACAACCCACGTTTACTGAGCAGCCAATAAAAATGCGACATGAATTCAACGCGACATGTATTCAACGCGACATGGTGCTAAAACATAAAACTGCTTACCTCAAGCTCTTATCCCTTCCTTTTTTGCCGCTTCCACTTTTTTTCAGCACACAACTACAGCCAAAGCCACTAGAAGGCAAGCCTGCAACCATTAGCCGAAAAAGCTAATGGCTAAAGCTAACGCTTCCGGTCTGGCAGTATGTGGGAAAGGAGACCAGAGGCCATTTTTTTTGAATGGATGTCAATGGAGGAGAGGCTTCACTACGCTGAATAAACAGCTTTTTAGAGGAAACTGCTCATCATTTAATAAATCAACAGCCTATCTGCTAATCTTCAACGTGTTTTACACTAAACAAAACTTTTGGATTGAACTATTTTTAGAGTTTACCACAAAAAAAAAATGCTGTTTTATTAGAGAAGTCACTGACTTTTTGCGACTGGTGGGATTCAGTTTACGGCACTTCTCATTCATTCCTATGGCATCCGTAAATGGCGATTGAGTGTCGTACAACTCTTACTGAAATTCAATGACGTCAAGGCTGTAATGTGATTGGTTATTACGGCACACGTGATCCGAGTTAGCCGTTACGCTTTCTCCAATAGCAAGTAATACAGACCCTCTCATCTCCCTATAGTAAGAAAATCTTTGCTACAGCTGCCAAAGTATGATTCATCATGCTCTTTTTGTTTACCACCAGCACATGCTGATGACGTTTTATTCTTCTATAGTAACGTGTGTCGTAGCATAGTCGTACCCAAGTTTATTAGATCCATGTCACACAGTGTGATTTGCAATGATCACATTTTTATTTTTTTTTGAACTGTCAAATATTTTCTTGTCAAATATATAATTGCTACTGACCACCTTGACTCGCCCTATATTCTCATTCACTGAGGGACAAGAGCATGTGAAACAAATTTGTCAGGTTATGAGTACATTGCATAAGAATAACCTGTGCTAATGAACATTGTAGTAATAATTGTAGTCTAATCTGAAGCCTCTATGTCCCAGTGGTCAGATTGTCCATCACCTTGAGCCTCAGCACCAGCAGACTGCTCTATAAATGGTCTCCAACTGTTGCTCAGAACTGGGACACGCACACCATCAAAGTCACAGAAAACGCTGGCCTATATTACACTTCTAGGCCCTCACCCCTGTCTGACCCACTAACGCTGAGGAAAACTATTAATAAGAGCAATAAGTAGAGGTGGATAAAAGCAGACTGGCCAAACTTCATCTGCGTGAAGGTTAACACAGCAATTACTTTGATTTGCAACATCAGTTCCAGCATTAAAAGCTCAGTTCATGAGTTGCTTGCTATTTATAAAAGTCTAAAAGTTTTTTTTTTTTTTTTTTTTTGGGATACAAAGATATGTTTGTCAGGTTTTTTTGGTTATCTGTTTTGTTTGAAGCCACACTAAAGGGATCACCTAAAAATAGTGTCACCATAAAATAGTGTCACCATAATACTCACCCACGTGTCGTTCAGGCTGGCGTCCCACTAGCCGATTTTCAGTTGTGAGTATTTACATACTTGTTTGAGAAGAAGAGGGTGTTGATGCATATGACAGCATTTCTCAGCAGGTGGACGTTAACATGCTCAATGACTCAACTGCTTTCTGAGTTAATGGTCTTATCAACTTTCTGACAGCATCTAACTTGTTCGATATTATTGGTGGTGGTTGGTTGACTCACCCAGCCTCAAGCTTCTTCTCTCTCATTTTCAGTAGTTATCTATTTTCAGGGGTTCTAATAAAATAAAAATGTGAAGGCAGAGCAGTCTTAAATGCTAGTCTTTTTCTCACTGATATGGTGCATGAAAATATGCATTCTGCATGTGATGATTCATAGACACCAGAAAATTAGTTATTTAGCAAAATGTGCAAGATGTTCTTTACAATGAAAGTGGATGGGGCTAGTGGCTATCAAGCCACAAAAAAAGACAAAAATGTAGCATAAAAAGCAGTCTGTACGATCCCAGCAGGCACCAGAAGTCTATGTAACGTCAGGTTGACGTTGGACATGACGTCGGACAGACGTTGCAATTTGGTTGAAAATGAAAATCGGGTTGACGTCAATATTTGACGTCAATTTGACGTTGACTTAACGTTGGATTTTGGTTGCACAACCTAAAAACAACAAAATCTCAACGTCAGCTGACGTCGGTATTGGACATCAATTTAACATTGACATTAGACGTTGAATTTACGTTGAATTTTGGTCACCCGACATCGCAACCGAAATTTAACCAAATATCAACGTCTTATGATGTTGTGTGCCTGTTTTGTGCCTGCTGGGATGTGTTGCATATAAACTCCAATAGTTTTATAACTATTTAAACATTAAATAAACATTTAAATTAGTGTTAATTGTGTTAAGAAAACTATGACGAAAAATGTTTGCTCTTTTTCCCATGACTACAATGAGATGAAGACGAAACGACAATAAGGTCAAAAAACGACAATGACTACACTGACATGCAATTTCATTGATGATAAAAGACGAGACTAAAATGTATTCAAAAATAAAAACTTTACCAAAATCTCTGTTTATTTTCATTAAAAAACAGGAGACAAAATATTATTGCAGACTGCTGTACATGCCTCTATTATGCAAGTTTTCATGTATGCGGTCGCCAGATCAACGTCAAGAGTTGAAGAATTAAAATAAATCATGTGAATGAGTTGACATTATATTGTTTTGTGCTTACTGGTGAAAGTGCAATACCTGAAATGCAAAATTAAATTTCTCAAATGACAACAATCATTAAGATTATAATTTTGAGCAAAAATATATATTTTTTATTAGTTTAACCATTATACAGCATGACTAAAATATGACTAAGATTTCATTGACTAAAACTAGGCTAAAATGCTCAGACATTTCATTGACTAAAACTTGACTAAACAAAAACAGGACAAGATTGACAAAATATGATAATAACTAAAGTGTATATTTGAAACACGACTAAGACTAAATTAAAAATGACTGCCAAAATTAATATTAAATTTATTTATTAAAATAAAAAATATTTTATATTAAATAAAAGAGATATCCATTTTGGGGTCAGATGTTGATTTGTAGTTATTTATAAACTATTTATAGTTATTTATCGTTATCGTTTGTTTATGTTTTTATTATTATTATTATTATTATTAATAATATTATTAACTATTATGAGGACGGAGCTTGATGTATGCAATCAACAGTGCAATCTGTGTACTTTTTTTTTTTTTTTTTACAAAGGAAAACGTGGGACTGAACATTGCATTTTTATTAATTAAAATGAAATAATTTTCGTCAAAGTCAACACCTCTGAGGAGGGCAGAACAAAATCAAGCATTTTAATGATACAGATTATGGGCCCTATCATACACCCGGCGCAAGGCGCGGCGCAAGTGTTTTTGCTAGTTTCAGCCCGACGCAGTTCTCATTTTCCCATCCTGCGCCGCGTTGTTTAAATAGAAAATGCATTTGCGCCCATTTGTGCGCCCATGGCTGTGCTGGTCTAAAAAAGAGGTATGTTCAGGCGTATTGTTAGGGCGTTGCTATTTTGAGGAACTGAAAATAGACTGCGCCATAGAACAACTCAAACCTGGTCTAAAGTCTAAAGTCAACTGCACAATATATATATATATATATATATATATTGTTATTTAAAGAGCGCGTTAGTAGAAAATGCGCCTCTGGGCGGGTCCACTACGCACGTTCACTTTGCTTATTACACACAGGGACGCGCAGCAGCACACAAACATGCCAAATATTAAAAATTAAAGGATTACAGTGTAAAAGAATGTTATTGTGTAGGCTACATAAATATAAAAATGTCATACATGTCATAATGGATAGTCATTGCGTGTATCAGAATTAGCCTGCCTATTTGCTCGCGCATGAGCAGATCCGTTTGCTCTCTGGAGACACCTTCAGTCTGTGCGCCAAATTAAAATTCCGCCGTTTAAATAGAGAATCCGCCATGGCGCGAGCGCAACTCGCTCTTAAAGGGAATGGGAGATGAGACTCTGATTGGTTCATTGCACGTTACGCCCAAAAAACACACATTACTCATTAAGAGTTTAGGGACAACCCGTTTAGACAATGCGCATGGTCGCGCTGACCGTTTTCCCGTTGTTAAACTAGCAAAAGTGGATTCAGACACACCCTGAGTGAACTTGCACCATGCGCTTTAGACCATGCGCTTAGATCCTTAAAATAGGGCCCTTAGTCTTTTTGTTGGTTAATCAGTTAGTTACAGTACACAACTACTGTAGGTCTCAAAAGAAATAATAATATTATGGGATTTGTACTTCTAATGCATTTTTAAAAATATAATGGGACACCAAAGTGTACTGTATTGATAGAATCTGCCTATTAAACACATTCTGTTTCAGCTGTTTAACTACAGTATATTTTTAACTTTTAAAAGTAGAGTCATTTTCTCTGAAGTAAAAGGAAAAGACACAAACAGCGTGGCTATGGAGAATGACTAATTGGATGATTTGTTACCTAATTATTGTCGATACAATGTATTTACGTTTGCGTTTAAATTGTGATTTACCTTGACTAGTCTCAGAGTCTCCCATGCCGTAATTATCCATAACACGACCACAGCGATCAAGGTTTGTTTGTCTGCGTACAGCTGGACACTGAAACTAGCTCTTTAAAAGATGCCCCCTTCCAAGGACTTTCACAAAGACAGCGTGTCATGGGCTTCACCCTCGCTGTGGCCTCAGTGGGGTTCAGACTGCTCATAACAATGCGGCTCACAGCTAGAGATGACTGGGAAACTTCCATTAGAGATTCAACTATTCAGACAGAGAACGCAAGATATTTACTACTTTTGATTCAAGACATGAAATCAATACAAACCTACAAGACAAGGGATTCAGATCCATTTAAACCATGCTGGGTGCCCAATCTGACATTAGCCTTTTTCATTTTGTTTCTTTTCTTTATTTAATAAAAAATGAGCTCTAATATTCTCTGAAATGTCTTTAGAAACCATGTGCTAAGCGATTGCTTATTATTGGGTTACTGGCATTGTAGGATTTCAGCCTTAAGGGGATTCACACATACAGCAGCTCACAGAAAAAAACAAACATAAGTCATTTTCAATGAGAGCTGGTGATTTCCAGCAATATGAGCGACAGCAGCCAGTGTTGGTTTAGGCATGTCCAGCAAAAAAAAATTGTAACTTTGTGCAAATGAGCAGCAATGGAATAAGGCAATACCAATAGTGTCCCATTCTTAAGTGTGGTTCTAACTCACATTGCAGAGATTATATTAATAACATATTTACAGCAGCACTCTCTGAAAAAAAGGTACAAAAGCTGTGAATGGGGCGGTATACTTTCAAAAGGTATAACTTTGTACCTTATTTATTTACCTTACTTATTTTTGCATATTAGTAACTCAGATGTACATATTGGTATATGAATTGTACATATTAATACTTAAAGGGATAGTTCACCCAAAAATAAAAATTCTGTCATTAATTACTTACCCTCTTGTCGTTCCAAACCCATAAGATCTTCATTCATCTTCAGAACACAAATTAAGATATTTTTGATGAAATCCAAGAGCTTTCGGACTCTGCATAGACAGCAATGCAACTGACATGTTTAAGGCACAGAAAGGTAGTAAGGACATCGTTAAAATAGTCCATGTCACATCAGTGGTTCAACCGTAATTTTATCAAGCTACGAGAATACTTTTTGGATTAACTAATTAACTTCATTAAGACTTGAATAAAGATGATCTAGAGTGAAATAACCTTGCTTCAGCAGCTGTTTCCGATGCAAATGAAGGCAGACCATATATTTGCAGGTTTTAAATGGGTTAAATAGGGCCTAGAATGGCCCCTACAGGTGCCTGAGCTCTTACAACTGCTTGTTCCTGATGCATAAGCCAGGACAGTCTGGCAGCACAGGCCATAATGAGTCATTTGCAGTGAGAATCACTTCCGTGACTCCAAAGTACTCTCATTGCCGCTCCAATGGGGAGAAAGGAGTCCTAACAGGCCTCTTAGGGAAGAGTCAGAGCCACAGAGAGGCTGATTTTCCATGGGAGGTACAGTAAGAGCAGAACCCAGCTAATCAAAATGCCGCAGCTGGCCTCACGCTGATGTGCAGTGATGAGTCCTCCTGCAGCTACAGCACTGTAAGACTGCTTAATAATTCATACATCCCTTTCTGCTGAGTATGAGATGTTTTGTGTGTGCGTGTGTGTGTGTCTCAGAAGATAACAATCACAGAGAAAGGTTCTCGAGACAGCAACCTCTACTGCACCCGCAGTGATTTCTTTGTAGCACACTGAATGCTGGGGAGGGCACAAGACGTGCTTTTATTTGTAAGAGCAGGGCTGACATTTGCTCTTGTCAAAAATAAATAGCATGCTTAGTTTTAATAAGAGATCTCTCTGTGTGCACAATCACAGTTGCTTCAGCCCAGAGGGACTCATATTCCGTCTGATACATGAACAAGGCCATTATTCACACTACACTGGGCACTCATAAATAGGAGATCTCTGGATCATTTCAGTTAGGGTTTCTCAAGTCCAAAACCAAACAATTTCATATTCATATATCAATGAAACACTTGCATTTAACTTACTTTTATTTCAGAATGTATACACTTGAACTGATATAGTAGCTAATATAAAAACCCTACTACAAGCATATTCTTTATAACTGTACATGTTTTGTTAATGAAAACACCTTTTGTGATGTGGCAAAATGTGTGGGGTGTGTGTGTTGCTCCAGTGGGACTGTCACAGTAATAAGTATACTGTAAATCATTTTGGATAAAAGCATCTGCTAAATAACAGATTGCCATTTACATTTTTCTAACTATAAACAAGTTTTTTATTATTATTATTATTATTTTTTTTTTATCTCTTATGCTCATCAAGGCTGTATTTATTTGATTAAAAATACAGAAAAAAACAGTAATATTATTCTAATTTCTAATATTGGTTTCCTATATTAATATTCTTTAAAATATTCTTTTCATCCGTCATCCGTCTTCAGTGTCACATGATCCTTCAGGAATCATTCTAATATGCTAATATTCTAATCATTTTAATATGCTGATTTATTATCAATGTTGAAACTGTTGTGCTGCTTAGTATTTGTTTTGGAAACTGTGATACTTTTTTCTTTGATTCCTTGATGAATAAAAAGTTAAAAAGAACAGCATTTATTCAAAATAGAAATCTAAGTATTTACTGTCACTTTTTTATCCATTTAACACATCCTTGCTGAATAAAAATAAAATGTTCTAATTTGAATAACACTGTTCTTTTTAACTGTTTATTTATCAAAGAATCCTGAAAAAAGCACCATAAGTCCCAAAAAATATTAAGCAGCACATATGTTTCCAACATTGATTATAAATCAGCATATTAGAATGATTTCTGAAGGATCGTGTGACACTGATGACTGAAGTAATGATGCTTTGAAATTGTTTTTTTTTTTTTTTGTATTTTTGATCAAATAAACAGCCTTGATAAGCATAAGAAACATAAAAAAAATTTTTAAAAAAATCTTACTGATACCAAACTTTTCAATAGCAGTGTATACAGTAACATGAATGTGATGCATATAGATGATACAGAAACCGAAAAAAATATATTACATTTCTGTTTAGTGTTTTAATGTCTTTAAAATGTAATTTATTCCTTTGATACGAAGCTGAATTTTTAGCATAATTTCCCCAGTCTCCAGTGTCACATGATTCTTCAGAAATCATTCTAATATGCTGATTTTGCTGCTCAAGAAACATTTCTTGTTATTATTAATATTGAAAACAGTTGTGCTGCTTAAAAAAAAATCTGCACTGCTATAAAATCTGCCAAGTTCTATATAAATAGTGGTTAGAAGAACAAGAACACAAACACACACACTAGAAAACACTTGTTGTAAGGTTAAAGCAAATGTACTTTTATGCCTGCTGTGCCCTTTATTATGAAAAATGAACTGTACATGTTCTGAAAAGTGAGATTAATTTCTTAAGAGTAACATGTTCTATTCCTGTGAGAATAGAGCTGAATAATTAAAGTCAAGGTGATGAATATTTGAAAAGGTCCAGATCCCTCTAGTTTTAAAAGGCCTTTTTGCGTCCTGAGAGCCCAACAAAACTCTTCTCTCAATGCCTTTTCTGATTATATCACACTGTTCTGCTGGGCCTCAGTTTATGTGAAACATTGCGTGAGTCCCAACAAAACCAGTCCATACAGTATGTACAGCTCGAGTGGTGAACCTAAAAATATAAAGGAAACAAAACAAAACATTATGGTCCTAAAAATGTAATTTCTTACTTCAGCCTTTCAATTATATATTAGATATACACCATATTGCCAAAAGCATTGGGACATCCCTTTCTAATGAACAGGTTTGACTACTTTAGTCATTTCCATGAGTACAAATCTTAATGTTTAAGGATATAATGATATTATATTCTAGGGGACTGTGTGCTTCTAATTTTTAGCAACAGTTTGAACTGTGACTTGTACATATGGGTACAGTCATTTTAGACACTTCCAAAACTGTTGCAACAGAGATGGAAATACAATTTTTAAATACATGAATTATGTTTCTATCTTTGTTGCCACAGTTTTGGAAGTGCCTTTTTCTGTTCTAAAGAAGGGGGTGTCCCGATACTTTTGTCCATATAGTGTATGTACAAGTCATTGGTGTTTGGTGATGAGTTTTTGGCTCAAGGTCTGCATTTAAAGTCACACCAGAGGATTAGGACTTGACTTTCTGCAGACCAGTCAAGTTCTCCCACACTGACTGAATCAATCATTTCTTTTTGAACCTTGCCTTATACACAGAGGCATTGTCATGTTAGAATAGAAAAGGGTCCTGTCCAAACTGTTGCTATAAAATTTGAAGCACACAATTCCCTAGAATATCATTATATGCTTAAACATTAAGATTTGTATTCGTGGAAATTACTAAAAAGTAGTCAATCCTGTTCATTAGAAGGGGGTGACCCAATACTTTTGGTAAAATAGTTTATTTGAATATATGTGCCCTCCAAATCTGCAGTAAGATTCCCTGTATACAACCCTTTTAATATTCACTCATCCTTGCAATATTTCCCAAGAGTGGAGTTAAGTTTTATTAATAATGTGTACTAAACCCCCTTGTCTGTCATATACTAAACAAATCCTCACCCACATGTTACCATGGGATTATGCAGCTTCTCAGCGTTCATTCTCTCCCTGTCAGCAGCTTGTGGGACAAGCGAGAATAAAAGGAACAGCTGTGGGTTCCAATAGTACAAGATAAACATTGTTTAGGAACATTAACCAGGAGAAGACAACAACATAATGGATTTTGGATACAGGGAGCAGTACACTGATTTGGCAGTAGCCATAATAATTTCAGCAAACACTTCTAATACTATAATAATGATCATTTAAACTGTCCACTTGTGAGTCTCCATTATGCAGAAGAATGCAATATGTTTTAAACACCGTTCCAGCTGTTGTAATCAGCTGGTGTCTATAACAATGTAACACTAGATAATGATTCAGCGATCTCATGTGGTTTTTCTATCAATCATGAATTCACATGTTAATGAATGAACTTGCAACAAAACACTGTGGAAATCAATAACTTATCTGGACTACGCACAGCATGTCCACCCCTGCAAAAGGTCATGACAACTGTCCAGTTGCAATATCAGTAAATAAAATCAGAGCACATCTGGTCATGGGGCATTCTGCTCTTCAAGAACATATTCAAATATTAAAGATTATTAGTTTATGCTGTTGCAAGTCAAATTAAAGAATATTAAATTGTTTTATGTTATTGTATTTAGCTTTCTAAAACTAGATTTTAAATTTTATTTTATGGATGTTTTTAAATATTTTAACAGTATAATTTAAAAAATGAATACATAATTATCTTTGTTTTATTGTCTAAAATGATTGATTGATTGATTGATTCATTCATTTTTTGTAGAAGTGATTAGAGATTTTTACTTTTCAGCTTCAAAAATGACAAAAAGAACCATATAAGTATAGTCACTGTGAGTGCTGTTAAGTCCACTGTAAAAAAATAAAATAAAATAAAATAAAATAAAAAAAACAAAAAAAAATAACAACTAAAAACAAAACCAAGACAATAAAAATATCTGAACATTTTTACCAACTGAGCAACTGAAAAAGTCAAAGAAACCAAGAGGCCAGTCATTTAAAACATTTTTGGAATAGCCACTTTTTTGTGAAAGCCAAGTCACGTCTGGAGTTTGAGAGCCAAACCAAACATTTTTTTTTTTTTGATGAAAATGTGAAGAGTTGGCAAAGTATTTGGTAAAGATAAAGTCCAAAAAACAACTGCCAATACCAAACATGACGAAGGAACTCCATCAAAGGCAACATAGATAGGGCCTCGTAGACCCGTATTCATGAAGAGAGCCTATTTTAGATATCTACATTTATGAACAATAATAATGGCAGAAGAGCACAGTGAAAAAGCTAAAGAAAAAAAAAAAAAAACCTTGTGGAAATCACAGCCAAAGCCCACTAATCAAAAACACTGATAACTTGTCCTCCAACTCTCTAAATCTAATTTGGCAGGATTGGAGCAGCTTGATTGAAAAATGGCCAAAATTCATAATCTAAATGTGCAAATGCAGCAAAATGTTCAAGATTCACAGCTGTAATTGCTGCTAAAGGGTTTTGTGCAAAATATTGACTCAGGGGGATGAGGGAGCATTGAATCCTTTTGTAAATGGCAAATCATTCTCCCATTTTTGAGAAAACAATGTTCTGTAATAAAAAGATATTTGGTTAATGTGTTGAGTGAACTGGGTCATTAAAGAGGGGGACATTTTCCCTGTGTTTAGAGAAGGAACAAAATGAAAGATTCAATGGAAAAATCAGTAACACTTTATTTTAAGGTCCAATTCTTTAACAAGCCATTAACTATGACTTTTGCCTCAATAAACTCCTAATTTGCTGCTTATTAATAGTTAATAAAGCAGTTGGTTTAGGTATTGAGTAGGATTAGGGATGTAGAATATGGTCATGCAGAATATGTGCTTTATAAGTACTAATTAACAGTCAATATGTTAATAATAGGCATGTTAATAAGCAACTAGTTAATATGAGAATTGGTCCCTATACTAAAGTGCTACCGTAAATTCAATCTAAATTTCATCTAAATATTGATGCCTTTCTGTTGTGAGACCAAAGATCCATCACTAACCTGCATTTATGATAATAGTCCATAAAAATGTTTTGAAACTGACCTTGAGGTTCAATAGTGAAAAACAAGTGCCCATCTGTGCAGCAGTAAGCATATGTAACCCCATGTATAATTCAACATGTACTATACTGTGAAACTGTTACTTACACTTACACATCTGTAATAAACAGACAAAAGAGCCATGCAACAGCAGTGGTCTCCTTTGAATGTCAACAATTTGACTGTGTAGTGCAGCATTTGAATTTCTCAACATTTCCTGTAGTAGGACCAAGCATGAATAGAAGTCATTTACCCAGTGCCAGCAGACATGCCTGATGCAGTAGGGTTTCCTTTAAACTCAGTGTGAGACTGAATTACCTTCCATTGCCCTCCTCATTGCTGCTAACAAGTCTATTTCACAGCTCAGCTTCTGCTAGCGCAAAACTTATTAGCCTCCCCTAGCATAAGATACCAATCTAATTCCCTGTGCTCCACACTGTGTGTTTGTGCAAGAGAATACCGTTCACTTTGCCTTGTGTATAGTGTATATACATAGATGAAATAAATGATCAGTTCACCCAAAAAAAAAAGAAAATTTGCTAAAAATGTACTCACCCTCAGTCCATCCAGGATGTAGATGAGTTTGTTTCTTCACCAGCTAGATTTGGAGAAATTTAGACCAAACAGCTGATCAAAAAAACATTCACAATAATCCACAAGTAATCCACATGACTCCAGTCCATCAATTAACGTCTTGTGAAGCAAAAAGCTGCATGTTTGTAAGAAACAAATCCATAAAACGCTTCCACCAGTGAAAAGTCTATCTCCTGTTGTCCTCTCACATCAAAATCCACTAACATAATTATTTACAACCATTTTAGACTTTTCACTTTGTCTTATAGAAGGTGTTTGATCTGTGTATATTTCTCTCCTGATTCAGACAAGCTGACTTTTTTCACTGGAGAAAGCATCATTATGGATAGAGGACTTGCTGGAAGTAATAGTTTGAAGTTCAAAACATTTTAACATGGTTAATTTGTTTATTACAAGCACAGCTTTTTTTTTTACTTCATAAGACATTAATTGATGTACTGAGTCGTGGATTATTGCAATGCTTTTATCAGCTGTTTGGACTTTCATTCTGACGGCACCCATTCACTGCAGAGGATCCATTGGTGAGCAAGTGATGTAATGCTAAATTTCTCCAAATCTGTTCCCATGAAGAAATGAACTCATCTACATAATACTTGTATGACCTGAGGGTGAATACATTTTCTTTTTTGGGTCAACTATTCCTTTAACATGTGTGACAGTTCTATGTAAAACATAGGAAGTATAACTCAGTACTTATCTTACAATAACAAAACACAAAATTTGGTAAGTCTAACAAGGCTAATGTTTACATAATAGAATACAGTCTAGCTTAAGCAGGTACTATACTTAAAAATAAATAAATAAATAAAAACCTTCTTTTGTACCCTGATGTACCTTGTAAATACTTTAGTAGATATAGCCTGTGTTTACTGACAGTGAATTAATTGCTTCAGTGAATTAGCTGTAAACAGATGATACCACACCTGTAACAGCTTGTGATCTGTCAGATCTGCTATATCCAAAATCTTCTTGACACTGGCCCATGCCTGAGTAAGCACACTTTGTGATCAGCTAAGTCACCTTACTTACAAAAAGACTAAAATATAGTGTAATTTGCATGATTTCCAATTGCTAATTTCTTACCAGGACAGGAACAGAAATAAAATATGTGCTTGTGCAGTCTACGTAATGTACAATCTGTGTAAATTACGCAATGTATTTCACACAAGCTCTGGCAGAGCAGTGACGCACACCAAGACCGTGTTCCAAAACATGGTGAGCTGCCTTACTGTGCATCATACAAACAGTATAGTATTGTGACCACAAGAAGTGTGTTTAATTGTACTGAATGTGCATTTGTAGTGTACTTCAAATATTGAAACTATTTTTTAAGAAAACTGTACTTGCAGATAATAAAATATTAATGAAATAAAAAGCCATTTACAATAAGTCTATTTGGAGTAAACTTTTAAGAAGTATTAAGAAAGATTTTTCTTAATACTTAAGTACACTTGTAAAAAGTGCATTTTGTAATAATTTCATAATGAATGGTTTACTTTAAATTACATTAAAATCATTATGTTTTAATAATTTTTGTAATGGTTTAAATAAGTACACTTATTTTGATGTGCTGACTAACACTAAAGAACATGTAAAATACTTGATTATCATTTTAACTGTAGTGTTTTATTCAATATTACGTTTAGTTAATATATTTTAAATTTACTAAATTGCAACTTCATCATTACAAATGTGTAATTACAAATATATTTCAGTGCATGATATACAAGTTTCAATAGAAATTACATTCATCACCATATTTTAAAGACAATAGAAGTAATTATGAAATTACAAAAAGATGTACTTAAGTCCCACTTAGTGCAAAGTATATTCTTTTAAAGTATATTATTTCCAAAATAAGTACTCTTTTAAAATATGCTATTATGCTAAAGTGTAGACAAGGGTAAGGACTGTGTTGATGTTAAGTTTTTTTAAACTTGTCAAGATTGGATTAATTATGTTTTAATCAACCATCCTCTTAGATTGTTTTTTTTTTCTGAGTTCATAATGCTTTTTGATAAAAGGTGGTATCTTAGTAGATTGTATAATGATAATAATTAACGTTTGTTGCCACCTTCAACACATATTATGCCTTAAACTCAGACTTTACTGAGAACAAAACAGAAGTGTGCTTGCATGTGCTGAAAAAAAAGGTTAGACACACAATTTCAGAAAAAAAAAAAAAATTAAAGAGTGACTAAAATGTAAGACACTCACAAAAGTATGGGTCCAGCACCAAAGAGAATATATATATATATATATATATATATATATATATATATAAAAGAATATTAACAAAGTACCTGACTCATCCTGAGGCAGCGTTTGCTTTGTTATTAACCTAGACTTCTCCCCACATTTATTCTGTCCCTCTGTGTTACCCCGGTCTCCTGCATTAGCCCAGGGCTACATGGTAATAGAGCAACTACATTCATCATTCCCTTTTCCCCTGCCGTTTATCTGTTTATTCTCAGCTAAAATGCACTTAAACCTTCTGATTTATTCCTTTCATCCCTATATTGTGTGTAGGTGGATGTGGCTGGGGCGTGGGGTTGTTTTCAACTTTCTTTTTAGGTCAGGGAAATGAATTATGGCAATTACTGAAATTAATTCATATAGGGAAAGTTTCTCAGCAGAGTAACTGAAATCTCAGTAATGCACTTTCTCCTGCACACAACTGTGGAGTAGGCCTATCTACTCCTACAATTTTAATAAGTAGTGTGGCTGCTCTGTGTTGAGTGTTTTGTTTGTTTGCACTGAGAATTTGTTGAGAAACAAATAGCCTAAATATTACAGTTTTTGTATACATTAAGATTTTTTAAGCAGTGACAAACAGGACACCAAAACAAGACTGCTTTTGTAACTGAGTTACCAAAGCAGGTAATCACAATGGTGCTTTAAAGCAATGAGTGTTATAACAGTTCAATAAACTGTTACATTCCTTCCCCGTCTAGGGGTTTGGGAAAAGGTGCAACAAACAACAACAACAACAACAACAAAAAAGGTTTTTAGTGGAGGTCATCACTCCAGTCCTAGCCAGCAATCACCACACGGATTTGAAAGACAATAGATTTTTTTTTTTTTTTATTGAATCTTCATTAGAAGAAATAAAAGAGGAAGCAATAAACTGCAAGAGGGGACCAGGCCAAAACAACAAACAAAAGAGGTCTAAATGTTAGGAGGATCAAACTATCTTACCTGAATAAAGAAAAGACAAATAAACAACATAACTTTTACCTCACTCCCTATCTGACCAAAAACAGGAAAAAACACAATTAGCAAAAGAAAATGGCGTCCACCTCTCTACGGCTTCCAAAATGAAATACAGGCAAAGGAACCTGAATAGTACAGTTCAACAGAGTCAGACTATAGACAGGTTAGACTGGATAACAAAATAAGCACTTAGTAACACAAACCCAGGCTTTAGGCCCTTACAACAGTCAACCAACACACACAGGCTCAACAATCACATGCTGGGGCAGGAGGAAAGACTCTCAGCTTCCTGGCTTTCCACCTCAGCTTTATCCACCAGCTCCCATCTCATCAGCCAATCAGGTCACCCCCAGAGCTTGGTTTTAATTAGGCACAGCTGATGCTCATACCTGGCTGAAGGGACAACAGAGAGAAAGAGAGAGAGAACAACCAGAGAGGGAGTACAAAACAACACAATGCAAAACAAAGAAAATAAAGTACAACCACATTGAACCAAATAAATAAATAAATGGTGACCACATACATCACAGATGTAGACAGGGAATTAAACAAATACGTCCTGGGACGTATCAAAACTTTAAAGTTAATATTGAGAAACTTGCATTTTAAAC
Organism: Spinibarbus caldwelli; assembly: GCA_039654775.1. NCBI lineage: Eukaryota > Metazoa > Chordata > Actinopteri > Cypriniformes > Cyprinidae > Spinibarbus > Spinibarbus caldwelli. Next base: position 28,634,028 of record CM077219.1, on the reverse strand, counting down.
ACAACATTATCAGTTATTCATCTATTTTTACTCTGCCATTGGAAGAAGTTCTGAATAATACCAAAGCAGAATCAAGTGTAACGCGTTTCACACAGTAGTGACGTTACAGAACGAAACACCTGAATGAATGATTCAGTGACTGAATAAATAAGATTAGTACATGATTCACTGACTCACTCATAAAGGCAGTCAATTGCTTCATTTATGAATGAATCAGTACTTTTGAACAAACTGGTTTAGTGAATGATTCAATGACTCACTCATTATTTGTTTCATTCCTGAATGAATCAGTGTTATTTAATGAATTGAGTGCATGATTCACTGACTCACTCATAAAGACAGTTTAGAATAGCATACTAGAATACTACTCCCACTATTTCTGTCATATAAATATATAGCAGAAATAGTAAGAGTAGTAAGAATTTTTGCATTCAGCCAGTAGCTTGTTTCATTCTTAAAGGAATGAGTATTTTTGAACAAACTGGTTGAAAGAATGATTCAGTTACTCACTTATAAAGTCCGTGGCTGTATGTGAAAAACAGTGTGTGAGTAGAGTCTAAATTCAGAGTACTCATAAAACAGTAGACAAAAAGAGCCTGAATGCTGCTCAATCAGATTTGAGGATTTGAACTAGATATTATTTAATGCATTTTCATTATAGTGCTGTTTTGTGCATAAAAATTTTGATGGTAAATGCACAAGGTACAAATAGTTTGATTATGCAACCTTTTCAAATATAGACCTGTTTCCAAATATAAACCTGTTCCTTTCATTACATCTATACAATTCAGTGTAAAGAGCAGGAATATAGGTGACCTAAAACTATCATCAGTGTAATGTGAAGTAATGCTGTGCAGACTGCATGTGGTCTGTGGCAGGTATTGAACCAGATACAATTAGACCCTGTGTCATACTGTGCTTCGAGACATCAAGCTTTACAAAGACTTAGTTGAACAAGAAGTAAAGGCCAACAAAACAAGACCTAATGAAATTGATTATCAGAATTCTTGATTGACAAACCTTACAGAAAAAAAAAAAAATCCATTAAGTACTACAAAATTGGTTTCTGTATATCTTGCCCTTATTTCCATTGTTACATATGTTAGCAAGTATGGTTCTCCTTTCAGCATTTTTAAGGGCTATAAAGTGACATTTTAAACAAGGGTCTGATCTTGTAAGGAAATGTTCTGGTTGTTAAAAGTGATGTGAGTTATAGTAGAAATGTCAAAGACGTCTTGACGGAAAGAACATTTCTCTTTAGGGTTCTTAAAGGCACACTTAAGTGAGAATTCTTATGAAATATACTGTAATGGAAGCATGAGGTAGTCTAATGTGTGCTTAGATGTACTTTAGCAAAAAAGTAAATTACATATCAGCTATGCACCTAAGCATCTACAACTGTTATGTATGAAAAAAGAACATTTGTATAGTATTTCAGTATTCTTATTATTAACACAGATGGTTCAATGAATTAGACAGTGGAGTACAGACCAAGCTTTGTGTTTTACAGCATATGTGACCCAAATAGGCTGTCTTGTGTCACCATTAGCTGTGAACTATTTTAGTTAAAGTACATTTTTTCACCTCCTCTGAGCAAATCTGTGATCTCCTAACACCCATTGAGGCATCAAATGGACACCACCAGGTTGCGTGGATCATGCTGTCTTTAAAAAAAGATGAGTTTTTGGATTTATGTTATTATGTATTTTATTAATACCTGGAGAAACTACTTTTGAATCATCAGAGGAGAAAGATGCTTTTTGCCACATAATCTATATTAATGGCATCTACCAACAGCCAGGCCCCATAGATACAACAGAGTTTGGCTTCTTTTAGCTGTGTTTTTGGTTTCGGTCTGGCTTTTCCATCATTTAAGGGACTGTACCTTCTCCCCAGGTGGCTCTTCATCTCCAGGCTGATGAAATGCTTGAGCACATGATAAATATTTAATCCACGTTCGAGATCAGCAGCCACACTTTTCAAACAATCCTGGCAGAGGTCCTCAGTGGCTAATTGTCACACCTATGGCATGCCAATGAGGTTACAGCGGGCAAGAATCAATGTCGTCCCATCAGCCCCAAGGCACAGCTGAGACCCAATCTGATGCTGATGGAAAATGACAAATGTAAGTAATGTAATAACCCACAACGGGGAGTGATCTATATTATTCTAAATCATTACAGCTGTGTTCATCATATGAATCTGTTCATCTAGAGTAATTGGAGAATCTGTCATATATTTAAAAAAAAAAAGAGAAATAAAATTGGGCAAAATAAGAGAGTTTTCATTCACTTTTTAATCTTTCTTTCTTTCTTTCTTTCTTTCTTTCTTTCTTTCTTTCTTTCTTTCTTTCGCACAAGAACAGGTTTGATCAATAACAGTGGGATGGATGGATACATGGGTAAATAAATAAAAATCTTTAAATCTCCATTTAAACTACATTTTAGCTTTGAAGATCTTTCAAGGACATTCTTCAGGTATTTTGTAGTTCAACTATTTGCACGTCAAAGTCCCCTTGACATTTGTCTGGTTACAATGCATTTAATTTAGTGTTTAAATATTAAAAAATAAGGCAGCAGCATGGCTTTTTTAGTTTCATCGTATAATTAACCTACTTAATTATAGTAAATGTCTTGAATAACCTTAAAATGTCAAGTTGTCAATCTGCCATCAAAATAACAATGACCTACTTAGTAACTAAGCAACTAAAATTTTTAAGTTTTAAGTTTTTCTGAAAGTTAAAAGAACTTTGCAAATACTTTTGAAATAATACAATCTAGTCATGTATGCTATATGTCACTACTCTATTCTACTCTATTCTATTCTATTCTATTCTATTCTATTCTATTCTATTCTATTCCCCACCGATGCTCAATGCAACTTACAGAGACTCTCTGAGAAAATCCCTTCCAAAAAATCCAATGTCTGCCACAGGGCTATTTATAATATCTTTTGTTGGCTGGCTGAAACAGACAGAAGAGACCCAAATTTCAACTCTGAGAAACGGATGCTTGTTAATAAAACCAGACGCAATTCTGTCAAAGAAACAATAGAAAATACAGCACACAGTGCAAAGACAGTTATTAAAAGTGTGACATAAATGTAGAGAAAGGAAGTTGCTGACAGCAGCTGTAAAAATATAGGTGCCAAATATGCACTGTCGTCAATGCATGGAGCTGTGAAAATAGATCGTAAAGCTCCAAAAGAGTTTGTTGTCCTGTCCAAGAAGATTCATCTATGTTTACAAGTAGAAAGATTGCACTTATACTTCAAACTCTCATTGGGGGGCAGTTTATTCATCAAACACTTCCAGCCAAGTTTTAGGCTTCAGAAAAGTGTTCAAAGGCCCTTTTCATCACTGATGAAAATATAAGGGTTCACTATGTAATCTTAAATCAGGCAAAAGTAGATTTAGTCTTGTACTGCTACACTCTTAAAAATAAAGGTGCTTCAAAAGGTTCTTCAAGCGATGCCATAGAAGAACCATTTTTGGTTCCACAAAGAACCATTCAGTCAAAGGTTCTTTAAAGAACCGTCTCTTGCTTACCTTTTTATAATCTGAAGAACCTTATTCGCAACAATGAATCTTTTGTGAAACAGAAAGGTTCTTCAGATGTTAAAGGTTCTTTATGGAACCATTTAGACAAAAAGTTTCTTCTCTGGCATCATGAAGCACCTTTATTTTTAAGAGTGTAATCTACCAAAACAAAACATTTCCTTTTAATTGCTCTCTTTTCAAAAATGTATGAGTACAACCGAGAATTCAGCTGAATGACCAGCAGCTGTGCGCTGGAGTGCACTGATGTCAATCAAACACAAGCTCCCTGCCTTTACCAATCAATGAACTAGGACACCTGTGGGGTGGGTCAGAAATACTGAGTGGACTATTCATACTCAAGTTACGACATAAGAGTGTCCACAATAATGAAATGGGCAAATCTTTTAAAATGGTAGTTTAAAACATGCCAAGTTCCTAGAAATGCACTCTTTGCATTCATGTTGGTTTCATATGATGGGGGAAAAAATAGGAATAAAATGTAATGATTTATACAAAATCTCACGTGGTGTGAACAAGAAAAAACACTGTTAATACATGAAGTTGTATATATATATATATTAAATAAATATTTAAAAAAAGTTTTGATAAAATAAAAAAGTATGTATGTATGTATGTATGTGTGTGTGTGTGTGTGTGTGTGTGTATAGATATATACTGTATATATAGACTTGGTGCATAATATATTCTTGTGTAAATCATGATGCATTTTTTTTTCAGGACATTTTGATGAATAGAAGTTTCAAAAGATTTATTTGAAACAGAAATCTTTTGTAACATTATAAAAGTCTTTTTTACATTATAAAAGTCTTTTCTTAACTTTGATCAATTTATTGCATTGCTATATAAAAGTGTTAATTTCGTGAAAAAAAAAAAACAAAAAAAAAACACAAGTACCAAAGATTTGAACACTGGTATATATAAATTCATAACTGTCATGAATTATTAATTCATAAATATAATTTCCTATTTGGGGGTCACACCATGTGACAGTTTACAACTCAAACTAACCTGCGGGTCTGCTGGGTCCTTTCTATGATATTATTACCTGTGTTTTAAACATTAATAATTATGCTGAACTTAATTAACTTATGTAAAACACCTTTCTTTTCATGAATGTTTTTTTTTTTTTTTTACTGCCTTTCAATATTATATCAGGAAAGTTGTTTCATCATGATACTTTTGTCTGTATGTATAATAAAATAAGACATTCAAGCAATTAGATCTACAAAATGCATTTATAATATGTATTTTTTTTAATAAATTAACAGCAAACAAATAAGCACCTGCAGAAAATGCTGTCCAACTCCAAACCCTGAGGCCACACACAACAGAACAAAATGACAGAAGCAGCACTTCATTTGTCAAACATTCCACTAGTTTTCTGAACCAGTCAGTCAGTTTCCTGAGCCACATATATCTAATGAAACTAGCTGACACTTCCTATCTAGGATAGCAAGGGGGAGAAAAAACAGACCAGTAGCCACAGTAGTGCTCTAGAAAGTTTAAGAAATGCTCATTTGGGGTGGCCTTAAGCAGCCTAGAAACTTGGAGAATGAAGAAGATCTTTTCTTCTTTTCTGAGTTGCTTTTAAGAATGCACTTTTAAGTGAAAGGGATGACATCTTGCATTGCATTTATTTCACATAGCCAAAGGTGCATCAGAAACTACAATGTCTCATAATTTTCCAGTTTTTGAAATTCAGAAACAAACAAGTTTCAGGGTAGAAGCGCAGAAGAGGCTGACTGGGTTCTGATCAAAGCTACAGATGAAAAGGTTAGAGGGGGTGGATGTGAGGTCCCTGGAGAGTGGTAACCATCTGGGAGCAGATTAAAGTCCTATTCATTGATAATGAGGAGGGAACTATGAAAAATCCCCATAGTGAAAACGTGAAATAGGTCTGACCTGTGATCCATCTCGCTTGGGAACACGTGTTCATGATGTAGTTCAATAGATGCAGGTGATACAATGAAGACAGATCTCTTCTTTTCATGTTCGTTTTAAAACCAAAGACCAATTCATCATTGTACAGCTTTCCTGAAACAGGTCTGAAACTATGCAAGACTGAGTTTGGTAGGTATTTAAATGGTAGATCTTCTGAGACAGTCCTAGCTGCAACTAAAAGAGGTGTTTGAAAGGTCATTGTGTGGCATTCATCCCTCTAGCCAATAACATTTGCCATTCTCAGTTATCTGGAAAGATGTGGACCTGTATATGGAGCTTGTTACTCAAATGGGTCACAAATTTGAAGTATTGACTGCTCATTAAATTAGCATTACTTTTCCTATAAACAAAAGACTTCTGGTCACTGTACGGCAATTTATTCCTGTAGTGTTGAATGTTTCAGCCTCCAGGCCATCGGCGATGTCAAATCACCCCCGTGGTCATTAAAAATCTCAGAACAACTAAATTTCAAGCCTTGCTCTCCCTATTCCAGCTACCTAATGATACTCAAATGTCAGACTGATATATTTGTAATCTCACTGTGGTGCGACGGATGAGTTGGTCAGAGCAGTGGCACATTCTAGCTGCTGTCCCATTATCTGGCAGATGCTACATGCGACTGTATTTGTGGCTGATAACTTGACTTGGATTGGCTTCTTTTTCATGAAGCCCACTGGAAGGCAGGTGGTATACAAGTGTAACACTGCAGTTATCAGGGAACATTATCGTACTGTGAAAATGGGGAATTTTGTTAATATTCGCTGTGTGAGATCTGATAGGAAACCTCATATAAACTGATTGTAATGCTGTTTCAGTGTCTTTAGTGGAGCCATAGATAAAACTAATGCAAAATTATTCTCAAACATCATCTGAATGCTTTAATAGTAACAAATCACTGTGGGTATGAGGCTTATACCACTACAAATCTTTTTAACAAGTTGTTTTTCTACTTGAAATAGTTAAATTGTGTAAGATAGTATGAATTATTTCCTATACCCCATTTCTTTTTACACTTGTACTTCATTATAGACAAAAAAAAATGTGCCTTTATATCTTGCAAAAATCCAGTATGCAAAATTCCATACATGCAATTCATATATGCAGTCTCCAGCTGAAATGAACACTAATGGCAATAAAACACCAACAACTTTTGTTCCTTTTTGTCCATTAAAAAATATTATTAAATTAAAATATATCAATTAAAAATTATATAAATTACCATAGGGCACTGCTTGTAAACTAATAATTTTTTGATGTTTGCATTACATAACCAGCTCCATATTTATGGCTCTTGGGATATTGTAAACTTGCTCGGTAGCTCACCTGGTACAGCAGTACGGAGCGGTGTGGTACGAGTCCCTTGAAATGTGAGGCATGATAAATACATACATACATGCTTTTGTTAACACTATTGATTTAGGTATACTTTAGTGTTAGGGGTGCGATAATTTTTAAATGCGATTTTTAACACGCCATTCACTGGACATTCAACGCCAGATTCACGTTCATCTATTTCAGGCAAAACTGAACGTGCTTTTAGCGCCACTTACTGGACATTTTACAGATAAAGTGAAATAGCATTTGCAGAAATGTCGCAACATTTTTAATGATTCTGGTTTGCAATTTAATTACAAAATGTTGTGATATGTATGCTTTAAAACATGAAAGTTTTATCAGTGTTGGTTAGAAAAATAAACTTAATTCAAAACATTGTGAGAAAACAATTCCCAATATGTATGCAGTTTTGCTCTTCGAGTACAATCTATCTTTTACAGAGGTTTAGAATTTTCACTACTGATTAAAAATGTTTTTGGCAGAAGTGAACCAACTTTTAGTGAAGATGAGAAGTTTCTTGGAAATGTGAACTCTGTCAGAGAAATGCATTTAAGCACAGCAGCATGTATCTACAGATGTGAGGTTTAAAAGAATAGAGAGAAAAAAAAAAACTTACCATCATGAATTTAAAAAAAAAAAAAAATGTAATGGATTTATCTAAACAAACATACATTGCCAAGCGGAAGAATAAATGTGAAAGGTCTGAAAACATTACATGGAAAAACAAACAGAAACACATTCCTAAGAAAAAAAAATATATATCAAATTGGAGAATCCTTAGAATTGGACATTGAAAGAGGAGAGCCTAAGTGAACACAAACATCCTGAACCCTAAAACATTATGGAAAGTGCACTGAAGGTAAAATGAAATGTTCAGCATTTCTGTCTATTTCCCGCTCAGACCTCAGAGTGAGCATTGTGACCCATTTAGTCATCTGTGTTTTTAGCCCGGTTTCTCTGCACTCATCCCCAAACAGATGGGTACTGAAGAAAGCAGGCGGAGTTTTGGCTCCAGCACTAAATCATGACACCTGCCGCCCTGCTGGCACATACACCTCACACCACGGGCTGCCATGGCCTCCTACCACCCAAAAAGCAGGCAGGTCTGTTCCTCTGTATGACTATGATACTATTGCCTAAACAAAGCAAATGTATGAGCAAATTACATCATTTGGTTATATGCAAAACTTTTAAGGTGGGACAGACAATAAGATCACCTCTGTTGTGACATCTGTCTATCTAATGAAATGGCATTTAACTATTTATTTTTTATAATGAAAAAGTTCCTTGGTCTGTTTGGGTAAAGCTAGCACTACTTTAACAAGTACAATGAAAAAATTAAATAGAAACGAAAAAAAAAAAAGTCATAATTAAGATTCTAACAAGTACTTTAAGATCTATTATGCAAAAGGTGACCTAGCCTTCTGGATGATTCAAGGTGTTATGCAAGTTTTAAGTGTAAATGTCTGACCCGAAGCAGCATATTCTCTGATTCATGCTCGTTTCGGACTGAGGATATCTCTAATGTATGAGCCTCAAGAATGGTAGGATATATTGTCCCCTGATTAACCACAGCCATGGACATCGGAGCTATTCATAGACACTGTTACTCCACAGATGTCTGTGCTGCTTCCAGCAGGGATGTGACAGTTTCCAGTCTCAAATGTAGATTGATTAATGACTCACAGCTCCCCTGGAAACTTCTCTCCATTTTCATTATCAGGCACGGATCATTTAACCCTGTTCTGTCGGGATGGACTTTATTATTTTTATGTTTAAGGTCCGACAAATGATACATCTGTAAAAATTACTACAGTCATTTTGAAATCAACCTGTTCTTTTCCTTGTTAGCTGATAACCCCAATAATAATACACTGCTGTATGAAAAAGTATATTTGTGGAAATGATATCCCTTCTAGTGACACCGTTTCTGTTTGGAGTTGATTTGACCCCAGCAAATAACACACTGCAGAAAAATACATTAAAACTAAACAAAATAGACAGTCAGGGGAATCTCTACAGTATGTATATCAGTCAGAAAATTTTAGCATGTGAAAATGCAATGCATTTATTCATGTTTTATATGTGGGGCCTCTGAGACTCCAAACTTAAATAAATGTTAAAAGTTCAAAGACAGTTTGTTGAAGGACGCTTGTTGTGTTTACAGTTCTCATGAGATTAGCAAAAGTAATAAAACAGCAATATGATCATGTTAAAGTTATATATTCACCAAAAAATTGTCACCATTTATTCATCCTTTTGTCACTTCAAACCTGTGTGACTTTCTACCTTCTATTAAACACAAAAAAGAACACACAAGTCCAAACATACAAGTCACTTGTAAAGTACTTAGATAATAACAATTTTCTAATTTGAAATAAAGTATTTTAAAATGTACTAAATAAATCTTCATTGTTACAAATGTGTAATTGCAAATATATTTAAATACATGACATATGATTTTCAAAAGAAAATACATTAAAGTATGTTAATTTACCATAAATATTTGTCAGTACATTCAGCATTTTAACCAGGTTTCAAAGCCAATATAATTATGAAATTACATACGGATAAAGACGTACTTAAGTAATACTTAAATAGGATAAAAAAAAAATAATAATAGCAATTTATTACATTTTTATTTAATTGTGTAAAAAAAAAAAAAAGTAATTAAATGTCCAAAAATATTCTGTTCACACTTAAGTATTTCAGTAATAAGTTCTTTAAAAATCAATTAATAAATAAATAAAATGTGCTAATGAGACAGTCCACCCTCATATTGTTCCAAACTCATATGACTCTCTTTCTGCCACAGAAAACAAAAGGAGATATGGCTGCTCTTGTCCATACAGTGAAAATGAATAGGGACCAAGGGCAGGCATGATCACCATTCACTTTCACTGGAACAGAATTTACATTTTTGGGAGAACGGAGCAGTTTAATTACGGTGACACCTAATCCCAGAATTCCACAGCACACATTTGCAGTTCTTCCTCCAGCAGATCTGTTTTCTCCCTAATCTGCCCTAACGTGACAACTGCAAGGCAACTGATTAGCAGAGAGTAGCACAACAGCAGAAAATATTTACTCCCTGCAAATATTTACTTGCTCTGTTAATTACAACTCTGTTAAGTCATTTCCCCACCTGTTCTTTTAATCTGTCTTTTTAACAAAGAACCTAAATTAAATCAAACCATGAGTCACAATAATTATAGACTTTATTTCTAGTTGCTGTACACAGATGTCACGGTTGACTCAAGACAGATTTTTATAGATTTGCAATAGCGTCGCCTCAGGCAGGCTTTGCAGTGATTCACACTCACTGTAAAATACATGTATAATGAGAGGATCACGGAGCCTAACACGGTCATTATGGCTGATTCTGTATGCCTTGGAATTCTTTGACTTCGGTTGCTGTATTTGAATGCATTGTGGACATCTGCGGTAGACATCTGCTCGGCGGATGACATACGAAATCTCTGCCATGTTCAATGTATTGAAAAGCTCACAATGGCTGACACATACGCTGAAGCAATAGAGCCCTTCTGCCAATAGGCAAAATACAGTCAGCACGTCCCCAAAGGGACCCTAACGTGCAATTCCTTGTGAACAAAGCCGACGTGGCAGACAGTTTCAACAAAAGTCTGTTTGACCAGAATTGGTTTCATGTTTTATGTTAAAAATTCAATACTTTCTGACGGCTGAGGCATAGTAATCACATTTTGGTCTCTAAACTCAGATAATATGCAGTGAGTCATGATTACACTGGTAGAACAAATCCGTGTCAAAATCTTGTCAAAAGAGCAGCTAGTTAAATGAGGTTTCTGTCAGAAAACTGCCTGTCATGCTTTAAACAATCTATTTAATTTGTCACTCAAACAGCATTTGGTTTCACTGGATAATATAGGTGAGAGAGAAATATTTAGAGCTGAGGAAAAGCAGCTAATAAAATATGAAGGACCGCATAACCTCATTTATTTATGAAAATAAAGCTGTGGGGGAAAAGAACAAAACTAACCTTGAGACGTTTTGAACAGCTGGCTTCTGAGATCAAAGAGAAAGGATCATTTTTATAGCACTGCCGATGAAAATGGAGACTATTATATGTGTTTTCTGTGGCCTGAGGACTTGTTATCTACACATTAGCAAAATGGAAATGAGAAGGGGAAACTGCCTGAAATCCACTGAGAGCAGTGCAGACCAGTGCATCGCTACAGCGAAATGTTCACTTTTGACCTGGAATTGGAGTCACGTTTTCCCAATGACCAAGAGTCCCACGTTAAGGCAGGTGCTTATGAATATTCATAAAGAGTCAAATGCTACCTGTTTACATCAAATTCCAACACCCACTGATGAGTGCCAAACATGAATATTCATGCCAATATAGGCGTTTTCTGTTCTCAGCAGGTATCTTTGATGATGTAAGGAAAAATAAGAGGGAATCCATATCCTCAAGAACTTCTCAGAACAGTTTCCAAGATCAGCTTTCATGTGCTGGAGAACAAAAAGAGCTCAAATTGCTCCAGACAGACACACTGAATGACAATACAAAGTAAACCACAACATCTTCACTAAACCTCTTGCATTTCATCCATAAAACTAATACATATATGTAAATAAGCATTTTCTAAAAATATTATTTTCAAATTATTTCACACACATTTATAATAAAATTAATTTAACTGAAATCTAAATGTTAAATGTAAACAATATTGGAAGAATCTGGAAATCAGTAACACTCTAGAGACACATCATTGACCAGAAGTAAATGATGAACCAAAATTCCAAATGGAATGACATCTGGAATGAAAAAAGGTCACACTAAATAAGCTTATTAATTATATATCAATAAAAACATTTTTAAATAATGCATGCTGTTCTTGAATGTGTGCAATGACAATATCAAAAATAAATAGATAAAAAGAGTTTGTGGAATATGTTTTCATGGAAAGGTAGTCCTGTAAAAATGGTATACTGAGGAGAACTATGCAAGAATGATTTTCTCAAAATTGTCATTAAAATACTAAATAGGTGCACCAGTCAACTGTAGCTACCGGTATTGTCAAAAGACAAAACATTCAAACACACACATACATTGAGATGACAAATGAGAGATACACTATGGGTGGAATTCATCTAAAATTAGCCCAGGAAGAAAGAAGCTGCTAATTATTGTCAACATCACATGTCTTATCCCACGCAATGATGGTGAAACACCCGCCCAACGTAAAGGAATTCTGATACGTCTACCACCAATAGCGCTTTCCCTCCACGTCTTTCACAAATCTCAGCTTGCGGCAGTAAACAGTTGAAGTGTCTGCAGAATTCCCCTGCAAACCTTCATCTTTTATTAAAAATCTCAGTTATAGAAGACACAGCTCAGGAGCAGAGTGGGTATTATAAATCCCAAAGTCTCAAAAAACAGTTTTGTAAGTGTTGACATGAACATTGTTCTGTATTATCTTCTTTTATTCTGCTGGTAAGCAAAAGCGTGTGCTTATAGACACTTGCTGGGCCAAGCGTCTTCTGTATACTGTAGTAAGACGTGAGAATCAGGGCAGAAAAATGCTTGGTGGACATAAGCCGATATGGGATTTGCTCTTGTTATGATCAACTTAAACGAGTGTGAGAAAGGCCTGAAATTAAATTAGAGGAGGCAGGGCTGACAGAGCACAGCTGGATTAGCGAGTCTTGACATGGACGGGTCTGAGTGAGACCCTGCTGGTCTCAAAGTGGAGCTCCTAATTGAAAGCCGGAATACCAAACAGCAGGCACTGATGGAGCAAACGAAACAAGATGGTACTGAGGGGAGTCCTGTGTGCTCACTCCTAATTGGGTCTCTGATGGGTCAACAGAATCATTATCACCCCAAAACATGCTGATTACCGACATCTTGTTTATTGTGCGTCTTGGCGAAATCCCTGGCAAGGTAATAACATTAGCATAATTAGCACAGCACTTCTCCTATCCATTCAGAATGAAGTATGGTGAGAGTGAGAATTAACCCAGAACAACTTCTTTTTCCAAGAATTTTTAAAATATCAAACAGATATTTTTTACAGGCCTAAGAGATACTCAGCAATCACATCAACAGCTCTCAAAAAAACCGCAGGGTTTCCTGCTGGAAAATTACCAGCTTCTGATGGCAGTTAATCTGTTATGACCTGGTTTTTATAGCAGGATTTCAAAGTGTTATGATTTTTTTTTTTCACCATTATTATTTGAAAGTACATAATGGTCCCATGCGTTGTAACATGTTTACCTGATAGAACAGTTTTTTTTTTTTTTTCCCCCAGTTATTCTGTATTATTTTCAAGATCACTGACTATTTTTTCTCTCCAATAACAAATGGTGCTTTTTCAGAACACATCTAGCATGTAGGTGTCAATAATGTCAAGTCTGACCTTGTCTAACAATTTCTGTTGAGCTGCTGTAAGTTTACTTTCATAATGAACAATGTATTTGATCCTGAATTGAGTAAACGGAGCATTTTGAGTGAAAAAAGGCAGCAGTTAGATTCTTGCCTGCTGAAATTGTAGTAAATTTTGCATGTGCTACTATATAGATGCAATAAACCTGCAGTACATGATGGAGCCATTTAAAAGATGCCAATTTCTGTCATCCATGCTTGGGCTACACAAACAAACCAACAATAAATGCCATTAATACTCATCATTAATATTAAACACTAAACTCAAAATTTCTAAAACACGACACAAGGCTAGAAACACCCTGTATGCGATACTAAAATACATATTCCTACTTTGTTTATCAAAGATTAAATAATGAACTGGCAATAATTGTGGTGGAGTAGGCCTATCATGCATGGCTGTTATTGTTAGCTAAAAATATTAGAAAGGTAAAAAACTAAACTAAAATATAAATATTAAATGAAAAACTAAAAACTAAAAAATTAAATGAAAATTACTTTGTTGCTTTGCCAGCTAACTGAAATAAGTTTAAGTATTAACATTAATAAAACTGAAATAAAAAATTTTAAATTAAAAGGATAGTCCATCCAAAAATGAAAATTCTTTGATAATTTACCCTCATGTTGGTTTGGTTACCAACATTCTTCAAAATATCTTCTTTTATGTTCTGCAGGAAAAAAAATGATATATAGGTTTGGAACAACATGAGGGTGAGTAAATGATGACAAAATGTTAATTTTTGTCTGGACTATAAAAAGAAAAGAAAAGAAAAGAAAAGAATAAATACTACAATATCGTATAAATAGTACTAAAATAACACTGCTATCAAGCTGAGGCAAACCCAAAATCACTGTAAGACGAACAAAAATTGACAACAGAAGAAGTGAATTCATTACAATGGGCTACAAGGTTCTGAATGAAAGGGAGAATGGAAATTGATAAACAAGCAAATAATCAAATAATTCCCAGTCTTTTATGACAATAATTATAGCCCTTCTAGCTTATTCAGGTGAAAGCTCATCCATGCAAAGCAGCAGGGCCTAAATATTCAGTCTACAATATGAGCGTCTGCCAACAACAGCGGGCATCATCAGGCCTGACGGCATCATGGTGGCAGAGAGACTCTCTCTAGGGGGCCGAAGGGGCAGCTGCCAGGATTCCTTCCGCCCCATTACTCCCACAAAATTAGATCACCCCTAACAATCTCAACTGCTGCCATTGCGCTGGTGGAGCCATCTGTGACAACATCTTACCTGCACTCATTTCTGACTAAATTCCTCTACTTCACACACTTTGACACCTCTTGCAGGAGTAGTTCAGCAGCAACTGGTCCCTGGTTGAGCAACTTTGAAGAGTCGTGGAACTCGGCTTCACCTAAACACAAAGTTGAAAGAATCATGATGAAACAAGGAATCATGATGAAAACTGGTCCCTATGCACTTTCATTGCAAAGAGCAGCTTGGACATTCTGTTAAATATCTTCTTTTTTGATTTACAGAATAGGTTTGACGGTAAATAAATGATGATAGATCTGTCATTTTTGGGATTTCTTTAAGTTATGATAGAAAAAAAATCAAAGGATTCTCTGCCTGATGACTGGTGTTACCATCATCTTGAAGGCCTTTTGGTTTCTGTGTGAAACACCTCTACAAATGGCACTGCCACTTAAAGGGCCGTGGGTAGGGATTTTAAAAACAGAGGCTTGCTGCCTATGTTATGAGTAATTTGAACATGTTTGTGAATGCTTGTTTTAAGCAAATATGAGTGTCTCAATAGCCAAACTTTAATGAAGCCCACTGTAAACACTGGCACTGCAGGAGTATTCATTGTTGGGCTTGCGGTGCGAAAGGATGCCAATAAGGAAAGAGATCAAAGCGAGGATGTTATGTGAATTCCCACAAGACTTCATGGCCCATATTCCTGTTCAGCTCCAGGCTTCTACCTGCTTCTCTTCTTCTCTTTAAAATCACCCAGCAGACTACACAGTCTCTTGGCCATGGACACAATTCTGTTTCCATTATTCCATTTGTGACCAAAGCATAGAGCGACTGAAGACACATTCAAAAGAGTGTTGCACAGGATGGAAAGAGCTGTACTGACAAATCTGTGCAGCTGATTATGATATAACTGCTTATTGCTAAATATAACTTGACTGGTCTTCAAACTTAAGTTTGTTTTGATTTAATGATATTTAAATAGACTAAGCTCGTCTGATGCTATTTTTAATGGAATAGTTTTTTTTGTTTGTTTGTTTTTTTATGAATATGCTGTCATTATTTTCTTACCACCACTATCCTGCTAACACCAAAGGACAGTTTTTTTTTTTTTTTTACATTTTCATGTAGCAGTTTTCCATACCCCAAGAGAAAAAGTGGGGAAAAAAGAATAAAGAATCACTTCATAAAAATGTCATACGTTTCCTATGCTACAGTCCAAGTACTTTGAAGTACAATTTAACTGCCAGTCACACTCCATCCATGAAATACAGATAGGTCAGGATTCATATTATAGGTATGACTCCCACAGAATGGCCAAAAAAAAAAGTATGCCTTCAGTGCAATTTATGTTGTTTTAAATAAAAGTGACTGCCAAAAGCATGTAAATAATACAGCAAAATGCGTTCATGAATCAGGAGTGAAACTGTGCATAATAATTAATAAGCAGTTACAAATACTAACATTTCTGATTTAAATGATAAATTAACCTAAAATGTACACATTTGTCAAAGCACAAATGGTTTTTTCAAGACATGTTAAACTCTAGACATTTATGTGTAGATAGCGATTGCGTGGTAGCAAAACTGGAATCGCTGAACTGACTTAAATAGAATGTGCCTGCACGCTAACATGCTAATGGAAACATGGTGTTGAACTAAATTAAATCATCATCAATGCTCCAAAACATATGTAGGTTCTACATAAAACAACAAGAACTTACAGAGAATACAGGAAAGATCAAACCAACAGCAGATCAGAATGAGGCCATAAAGACTGACACTGAATTCACTTCCTTTTTTACCTGGGCCTGAATTAAATTTCTTCCTGTCAGAGTAAGTGTAACTAGGGGGAGCCAAATCACACATGCAACAATAAATTGAAGCAGAACAACACAGAAAAAACAACAATGTCATGATGAGACTCTTCAAAATGTTCCATATTTTCAATGACCAATGGCTTTCAGGATTGATTATTTACTATATTTGTGTGTAGTATTTACTGTATTTATTTGTTTACTGTGTGTGTGTGTGTGTGTGTGTGTGTGTCTCATTTTTGAAACTTGACATATGAACTGTCAGTGCATGGAAAACAGTTGTGTGAAGAACCTTGAATTTCATGCGGTTAAAAAGCATATTGGTCTTTTGTTTTTGACATGAAGCGAGTAAATAATGCCAGCAAATTATTTTTGAGTGAACTATTCACCCTAACTAATCTAAAAAACAACATAACGATTTATTTATTTATTTTGTAGAATCAAACACCCTCTTCCAAAAGCAACATCAGAAGCTTGTTTCCTTCTTTGACAACTGTGATCTCAAATTCATGATTGCAAAGTATTTTGACCTTTTTCCCTTTAAGAAGCAACTGACAAACAGTCTTATTTACAAGACAACACCTTGCACTTGAGTTAAATGGTCAGCACTTTTCTTCAGTCAGCAAAACACATTCAAAAATAAACTCACATCAAATATAGAGCACAGATAAAAGTCAACTTCTATAATTGGAAACATGAGGGCAAATTGTTCTAACAAGTAGGCTACAAGGCGATAATAGCGATAATGAACCACTCTAAACTTTCCTCATTTGTGAGCAATATAACTGATCATACCTGAAGCCATTTTCCTTTGGATTAAGTGTTATTTTAGTACTGTTTCTATTTTCAACTAAATGAAAGCTCCTTAAAAAGTTAGCGGATCTATATAGACAGCACCTTCCGAAAGCATCTGAACAGAATCATCTGAGAAGTATCCAGAGGGAAGAAGATGATGGGGTTTATTAATAGGACTTGGGCTGTGCTGTAGGACTGTCAGAAGGACTGAGCTGATCATCAACATATCATCTATCTAAACCTCCCTGTGGAATGGAGGAGGCAGTTACAGAACTCCCCAAGTAAAGTTTCACTGCCGGAAATGGACAGTACTGGCAATGTTTTCCACAGAATTGTGTTTCTCTTTCCATTTGTAGAAAGAAATACCTTGAGAACTGAGCATACAATGAAAATGAGACTTGGGCCTTTTTTATGAACAAAGCAATTTTCCAATGCACGTAAGCTTCTAAAAATGCAAGAATTGTCCAAAGATGAAATGCAAATGCTGCTGCTACTCCATAAACATCAAATTGAAAGGACCTCTGGACAACCCCCAAGTCTCAGAGTTTATCAAAATGTTTTACTGTGGGGATTACTTTCACAGATCTGCCATAACTGGTTTAACTTCAGCATCTATTTAAGTTCATTTCAGTGGTGCAACCAATAGCAAACAAACATTTGCTTGAGGATAGAGAAGGATTGCCAGTGGCTGAATAGTCCATGCTATTCAATGATTTTGTTTCAGTGAAACCTGTCTAGCTGTGATTCTTCAACTCCTTCATCACCAGTGTACTGTTTATCTTTACATGTAAAACAGGCTATAAAACAGACTCGGTAATAAGATATTGTCTTACATTAGGGAATTTAGCCTTATTAGCAGTCAAGAGAAACGGTGCATGTCATTGCTGACAACATGATTGAGTTCAAGAACAGACACTGTCTGGACACATGGAATATCATTATGTTTACAGCGGGAGATCATTCCATTATATGACATTTAGGGGACAGTTTTTATCCAAAGCAGTTTATGGCACAGGAAGTCACCCTGCAGCAAACTGACATGTCGTGGTGGCATCTCACTAATTGTCCTATTTGTGGATAACACCATTAAGTCCAACTAATTTTAGACAGGCTTCTGAGGCAGCATAATGATCTAATGATCTAAAACAAAATAGACAGAGCTTTGGTAAAATAAAACCAAGCAAATATCTAAACATGAAAATACTAATGTGGGTTATGTGCAGCAAACTTCCACATACCTCAGGTTGCATCACTTTCGGTTCATGTATTTTTTATTTTTCTTCTTTATAATATTCGGATATTAAAAAATGAATACCCTGCTGAAAAAAAAACAAAACAATAGAAACATCACAGAAATTCTAATGGTTTCCACTACTAATACCATTACAAACATTACAAACCATCAACTTTTAGCCATTAAAACCATTAAAAAATGATATTCTGTAGTGTGTTTTGGGACATATTCCATTAGGATTCTATTAGTGTTTTTAACAAGCCAACAATGGAAGGTGATCAATTACCAGTAGAGACCAACAGGCACCATTACAGTTTCCATTAAAACCAGTACAATTCCCATTATAGCCAGTAAAACCATTACAAATTCTGAGATGGTTTCTATTGTTTTGTTTTTTTGTTTTTTTTTCAGCAGGGTAAAATGGCAACAATAAAAAGAACTAGTTAGGTTAGCTAATTACCTTAAAAGTCCATAGATATCGCCGCCAGTTCATACTGTTGTTGTTAACACTTTCTCTGGCTTTGTTTTCACGCGATGTTCGACATGAATCTTATTTTAGCTGCAACTTTCAGATGCCATTTTTTCCCCTTTCAGCTCAAATGTCACGCAAACACATGCACAGGATAGTGGGATATCACAGGCAGCGAAGGATACATGTATTCTGCCTTCAAAAACTGATCAAATGCAGGTATCTCAGCAGACAAGATGTGTCACAATCATTGGATTCGGACATGCCTTGTTTTCCTTCTTCCTCCGTGTGCTGCCTGCAGAATTAAAAATAGACTAAAATTCAAAGAAATTTATATAACAATATTTTTTTATTAGAAATGTCCAGTTTGTTAAGAATGTTGGCTTGACAAAGCCTTGTTTGAAAGGTCTGAATCTTTTTAAAGTTTATAAACCATATGCATAGATTTAAATTTAAATTAAATTTACATTTACATTCAAAAGGCATATCATTATTTCACAATGTTTAGGTATTCAGCACATATTCCTGGATTTTAGAATGTAAAACTTGAAGCCAATCTGCAGTGGGTTGACTTTCTCCAAGAACAACAGTCCTTGCCTGCTTAATTAAAATTTATCACAGTTATTATTAGTGTGCAAAAGAGGGACAGCAAAGGGCAATTTTGCCTCCTGATTTGGAAGCCTAGAAAGACCCAGCCATGAGACTTACAGATCCGATCTGCTTCACTCCCTGCACACTAATGAACATTTTAATCAGTGCATGCTTATTAAAATGTATTTCACCTCCAATCTCTCATGTTTCACATAGACAACTATGATCAGCAAGTAGGTCAACAGGGAGGTTTTTTTCCCAAGGTGTACAGACAGACTAGTCAATCAGAGCAAGCCTCTGAATCCTCACACACAGGCTTGACATGCTGTGTAACTTAAAACAGGATGAGAAAAGACTAAACCATGACAAATGAGATCCAAAGAAAGACCAGCTCATTTGAGCCTAAAAATAAGATGTGATATTACAAATCATCACCCGTGCATTGTTCAGTCTAAACCTCCTGACTATTAGGCCTGCATGTGCTGTGGTGTGAGGGTAAAATTGTTCACTATTCACACTGCAAAGTAAATCACACTGCTTTTATTAGCAGCTCCGCCACACTGGTTTCAAATAGGCACAGTTTTAAGAACGTTATTACTGGGAGATCATGTGAGGCTTCACAGCATAAAGAAAGCGCTGCCTGAAATTCAACACATTTAAACCAGAAAACAGGTCCGTGGGTTCACTGGCCATGTAATTTATCCAAAGTGAAAACAATCAAAAGAGAAGTTCTTATAAGGCTTACTGACTATAATACTAAATGACCACCATTTTTGTTGGATATACAAAGACGTAACATTTAAAGGCAGCAAGAAAGCTAAAATTGTCAGGGGTGTGTGATAATTGCAGGTGAGGTCATTTGTTCAGTAGTTACTGAGCCGAATAACGATGATAATGGGTTTTCTCATCCCATTATTGAGGTTTGTCTGGCTCACAAGGCTGTTAAAGGTCTGAAAATAATGTTGAAATCATGTGGCAACAGCTTACCATCCTTACCCATCATCGACAGACTGTTACACTCCCAGAGAGACACTAGACTCGCAGAGAAAACTACTATTCATGTAAATAGCACTGACTGAAGTAATTACTTTGTCCCCTTGTGAAGGTCTAAGAGGTGGTAACAGGTCAGTACAGATACAAATGCTTATTTCTAAACACTATTCATAGAGATAATGAAGGGAACAATTTGAATGTATCATTGGGTAGGTGTGTAACTGTTGTGCCTAGCAACAAAGCTTCTGCTGTTGTTTGCTGCGAAACAAACTGCTGTTACAATTTGTTCCTCAGCGTGAAATGTTTAAGCATACTATGAAATCTCAACTAAAATATTTTAGTTATATGTACATCAGTTAATATATTCTATTTCAAAATGTAATTTATTCCTGAGACATGATGCTGAATTTTCAGCATCATTACTACAGTCTTCAGTGTCACATGATCCTTCAGAAATCATGCTAATATGCTCATTTGCTGCCCAAGAAACATTTTGTATTATTATCATTGTTGAATACAGTTGTGCTGCTTAATATTTTTGTTTTTCAAAATTATAAATGTCTTTATTGCTACTATTGATCAATTTAATGTGTCCTTGCGTGTATATACAGTGTCTTGCGAAAGTATTCATACACCTTATTTGTTTTCACGTTTTGTTAAGTTGCTGCCTTATGTTAAACTGCTTTAAATTACTTTTTTTCCCACATCACTCCATACACCATTATGGTAAAACAAAACAAAAAAAAAAAATAAAAAAAACTGTTTTTTTTTACATCTTTGCAAATTTATTAAAAATAAAAAACTTAAATGATTCCATTGCACAAGTATTCATACCCTTATCTGGGACAGTTGAAATTTTGCTCAGGAGCATTCAATATTGCTTGTAGATGTTACTACACTTCGAGTGAAGTTAACCTGTGGCAAATTCAGTTTAATGGGTATGATTTGGAAAGGCACACACATCTTAATAAAAGGTCTAACTGCTGATATTGCATATCAGAGCAAAAACCAAGCCCTGAGGTCAAAAGAACTGCCTGTAGAGCTCAGAAACAGGTTTGCGTCAAGCCACACATCTGGGGAAGAGTTCAGGAAAAAAAATCTGCTTCATTGAAGGGTCACAGAAGCATGTAGTCTCTGTTACCCTTAATGGAAGAATTTTGAAACCACCAGGACTCTTCTTAGAGCTGGCCTCCTGGCCAAACTGACCAACTGATGGAGAAGGGCTTTGGTTAGACTGGTGACCAAAAAGCTGATGGTCACTCTAGTTGAGCTCCATGATCATATGTGCAGATCGGAGAAATCTACAGAAGGACAAACATTGCTGCAACACTCCACCGATCTGGGCTTTATGGCAGTGTGGCCAAACTCAATCCTCTCTTCAGTGTAGACACATGAAAACACACTTGGAATTTGCAAAAAAGCACCCAAAGGACCCTCAGACTCTGATAAACAAGATTCTCTGGTTCTGATAAACCTCAATTCTAAGCATCATGTTTGAAGGAAACCAGCTCTGCTCATCACCTGCAGAGTACCATCCCAAAAGTAAAGTGTGCTGGTAGCAGCCTCATGCTGTAGGGCTGTTTTTCAGTGGCAGGGACTGAGGGACTCATCAGAGTAGAAGAAAAGCTCAATGCACCAACATATAGAGCTTTAATGAAAACCTAGTCTAGATCATTCAGAACCTCTGAGCAGAAGGTTCACCTTCCAAAAGGACAACGACCCTAAGCACACTCTGTGAATGTCCTTGAGTGGCCCAGCCACAGCCTGAGCTTGAACCCAATCAAATATTTCTGGAGAAACCTGAAAATGTGTCTCTGCCCCCATCCAACCTGACAGAGCTTGAGAGGTGAAGAGGTGAGGAGAAGAATGACAGATAATTGCCAAATGCTGATGAGCAAAGCTTTTCGCATCAAACAAAAAAGACTTGAGACTGTAAAGGTGTTTAAGCTAAATATTTAGTTAAGGGTATGAATACTTATGCAATGTACTTATTTCAGTTTTTTATTTTTAATAAATTTACGAAGCTGTGACAATTCTGTTTTTGCTTTGTCAATATGGTGTATGGAGTGTAAATTTATGTGGGGGAAAAAAAAAAGTAATTTAAAGCAGTTTAACATAAGGCAGCAACATAAAACGTGAAAAAAATTAAGGGGTATGAATACTTTTGCAAGGCACTATATATATATATATATATATATCAATTGAAGCCTTTATTTAATTTACATTTGTAGCATAATTCCCAATAGTTTAATTGTACCTCTGTAATGGAGCATTTACTGTTCACATTGTACTTTAAATCAAGGTCTGAGTACGTGATGTTTAGTTAGTGTCCTCTAAAAGTTAAACTCTTTTAAACTGTCTTCCATCTTCCTTTGCACTTTTTTTCATCAAGCAATTAGAACATTTTTAAACATTGTGTAATCCTGTTACAGCCTTGTACATTTTCTAAAGTATCATTTCAGTGTCTGTGAAGAGGATTTTGCTCTTGCTCAAAGCTGGTGTCCTTGTATTTCAATATTTATGCAACACTTTCTCAATTCTGTCTCGAAAGGCAATGAAAAGAAGTTTCCAGAGGGGAGTCTCGGCAGATACGTGGATTCCCTGACAGCAGATGAGGGAAGACCAGAGAGAGACCACATGAACGGCAGCATCACATGCATTTCCCCTCAAATTCAATCTGACATCATGCCCTTTAGGCCCGTTTACCTCCTCACCTCAGCGCTGCAAGCTCCAGCACTAGTTAACTCAGCTGGTTGACATTAGAGGCCGTTTGTGAAGCGTGCTGGCCGCGCTGAGTGGCACCTTCACTGAACAGGCAGAGAGTGTGTTTGAGCAGCTGGTACTGTCATTCATCCTGACACCTCTTGTGCTCATGGTGAGCCACAGCCAAATGACAAAGCTCCAAACCTTTGTATATCATTGACTGTAGGAGACTGAGCCAATTAGAGCTGTTTGTCAGGGGAGAAACAATCATTAAAAGCCACAGTGTGGCAGATTACCCTCTAGTACTGACTGCTTTCCATACTTGAGCTGTTCCTTTGCATATTCTTCATGAATATGTAAGCATTTTCTGTTTTTGAGAAGGAAGAAACTTTTTTTTGACTGTCGGGTACCTTACTTTGTCCTTGGCAGATGCACATTTATATAGAAAGAACATTACAGCAGACAATGGAAAGTGGTGGAAAACAGACCTGGGGCAAGGTGAACATCATCAATCATCAGCCGCCCTGCTTTCAACATGGAAGTTAATAGTCAAAATAGTCATTGATGATTTTTCTTTAAAAATAAAAAAAGAAATGTGTTGTTTTAAAATGGCTTTTTCAGTGGCATTCAAGATTGACACATTTTATGATAATAGATAATACAGCAGAAAATATGTGGACTTCTTGGAGGTAGCTTAACTTGACGAAATCTTGTGAGCAAAAGACTGTACTTCCCTCTACTGGTGATTTTATGGTAATGTGTCTTAAAATACACAACTTTGCTTCCTCCTTGTCTATCCGCTCAGAAAAAGTCATCTGCTGTAGGCTAATGGCTCTTTTTCCTCACCGCTGTAACATTGAGCCTAAACAATAACATATATGTCAGGGTGAGTTTATTTTTGAAAGTCAATTTCTGACACATCCAAAACCTTGACTGCAGAAAATCTGTTGAACATTTCCACAGTTATTGCCCTGGGGAAAAAAAGACACAGTTCATTGAACAATCATTCATATTTGTGAGCCCTTGTGACAACTAGTCCCGGTCTCCGCTTGATCATATCTAGTTGTGCATATCTCTAGGTCAGAAAGTTCTACTAGTGGTCATTAACCTTATGACGGAAAAGAACCTCTGCGTTTAAAATTACTGTATTTGAATGAGATGTCTGTATTGATTTCTGTATGAGAGTAGAGAACTGCAGTGTTTACCAGAGCAGGGTCCTATCTCTGTTTGCCTTTACAGTAATCGCCACTTCCTAACATTCTTTGAATGCCACTGCATAATTATTGACGTTCTTCAAATAAATACTTTTTAGTCAGTGTTATTAATATCCTTCTCTTCGTAACTTACGCTTCAGTTTAAAATCAGAAAACAGACAGTATGAATTTGTCACCCAGGCCTTGTTCTTTAGTTTGTTTAACTCTCAATAACTTTTTAGAGTTGGATGTCTTCCAACAGATAACCACAACTGGAGTAAGTACCATCTGTTAAATGTCACTGATGGCTCAGCAGATTTACATGAACTTTGGAACACTATTCAGAGAAAGTCAAAGTATTTTCGTCTAAAATGTGTGGGAGTATTAAACTGAAAATTCCATGAAAATGCTTTGACAATCAGCGACACAACTTAGAGTGCTAATTTCAAACAAAATATGCCAAATAGAGTTGAATTAGTACAATAACAATGTCTTATTTTACAAATAAATACATTTTCATACATATCCATATCATGTCTCTCAGTAAACATTTATCAGAAGTAAAAAATAATAGTAATTATGATAAGCATAGGTATAATTAATCTGATGTTCAAATGCTAAAACTGCAAACAGCAGCAAACCGAAAATGAAAACAGCAGAAATGAAGAGGTTAATTCTGTGCAGAACACTGTGTGTCTTTTCCTAGGTGATATATAGGGGCAGAGGTGGTTCAGATCTGTCACACACATGCCGCTCTTCTAGTGAACACTTGCTGGACTGCAGCCACAATAAAACGGTAGAGCCAAATCCAAAATTTCTCATTTGAAAACAATCAAATCTATAATTTTTTAAATCTGTATCTGTTTTTCCAGAGATGTTCAAAGAATATTTATGCAATTCCGAATTAGAAGCATTGAGAAGAGTAGTGTGATAATCGGAATGTCACAAATTTCACAGATGTTAAGAAAAGTATATAAATAGGTAGTGCTTTGTTGCTTCGCTAGTGTTTAATGTTAACATTTTGATCATTGTCTCTTAGTTGGAATGAACCACTTTGTACTGCTACTGTTGTACACACTGGGGACATCAGTGGTGCTGGCAGACCCCAACAAAGAGGAATCCAGACCCTCAGAGGAGCCGAGGCTCTCAGTAGATTCAAAGCCCTCAGAGGAGCCCAATGGCCAAAAAAGTGAGCCTTGCTCAAAGGGATGCACCTGTATACAAGATGACTACAGCTTAGAGCTCAACGTCTACTGCAGCACACGTAACTTCACCCAGGTTCCCTCTGACATCCCTCTATCTACACGCTCCCTCTGGCTGGATGGAAACCTGTTTACTAACTTACCAGCGGCTGCTTTCGAAAAGCTGTCCAATCTGGAGTTCCTGAACCTACAGAGCAGCTTACTGGTATCCCTCGATGCCCATGTCTTTAGAGGTTTGAATTCCCTTGCTCACCTGCACCTTGAGAGGAACAATATCCGTTCATTACCTGGCATAGTCTTTCAGGGCACACCCAACTTTGCATCTCTCAGTCTCAATAATAACCAGCTGTCTCGAATAGATGACAAGTTGTTCGCTGGACTCACCCACATGTGGTTGTTGAACCTAGGATGGAATTCACTGTCTGTCCTGCCTGAGACGGTGTTTCAGGACCTACACGGATTACGAGAGTTGGTTCTCGCTGGGAATCGCCTGGCGTATCTCCAACCACAGCTATTTCAGGGTCTCTCTGAGCTCAAAGAATTGGACCTAACTGGAAACTATCTGAAAGTTATCAAGGCAAATGTGTTTCTGAAACTACCAAAGCTGCAGAAGCTTTATCTGGCCCAAAACCAGATAGTGACCGTGGCACCTAGGGCATTTGTAGGCATGAAATCTTTGAGATGGTTGGACCTCAGCAGAAATCGTCTATCTGTACTTCATGATGAAACTTTCCTCGGTCTGCACAGCCTACATGTGCTTCGCCTGTCAAATAATTCAATTGGTAGCCTAAGATCCGGGACTTTCCGTGACCTGCAGTATCTTGAAGAACTCTGCCTTTGCCACAACCAGATTCGAGCCTTAGGAGTGAAAGTTTTTGAAGGGCTGGGTCATCTAGAGGTGTTGAACTTGGAGAACAACCGGCTACAAGAGGCACGCATGGGCACATTTATGGGCCTGAATCACCTTGCTGTGATCAAACTTACTGGCAGCTGTTTCCACAGCCTACCGGATCAAGTCTTCAAGGGTCTGTCAAAGCTCCACAGTATTCATCTTGACAGAAGCTGCCTCACAAAAGTCTCAGCCCAAAGTTTCAATGGTCTAACAGGTCTTCGTCGACTCTTCCTACAATACAACAACATCTCTGTGCTTGAGCGTCAGAGTTTTGTGGAACTACAAGGGCTGCAGCAGCTTGATCTAAGGTTCAACCAGTTAACATCCATCAGCGCCCACACATTTTATGGCCTGAAGAACCTTGATTACCTGCTGCTGTCAGGCAACTTACTTCGCAATCTTCCTGCTGAGGCTTTACTGCCTCTGCAACATCTGTCTTGGCTGGATCTTTCTGGAAACAGGATGGAGTTTATACTTAATGCGACCATATACATGCTGCCACGTTTGCGTTACTTAAACCTGAAAGACAATGTACTGGTCAGCCTCCCGGCTTCTATACCTGATAGCTTGGATCAGCTCTGGCTCTCAGGTAACAACTGGAAATGTGACTGTAGTGCTAAACCCTTTCGAGATTTCATTCTGCAGAAGCCGCAGGTGGTTCCTCTGCAGGTTGAAATGCTTGGGGAAGGTGAGGAGCCCCATACACTTGTCACAATATACAATAACATCACATGTGCCAGCCCACTCAGCATTTCTGGACTTGACCTGCGGAACATCGGCAGTGAACATTTTCGGGACTGTTAAATCTAAAAATATTAATTCTGCTACACCACAGATTACTTTTTCTATTCAGTCATTATAATTCAAATCCATATGTCAAAGCTTCAATTCATGACTTATTTATCTCAAGAAAAATCTTCTTTTGTGAAAAGATCTTAAAAAGATGCATGAAAGGCTGTCGTTCTTAATCCAAGTCATGTAAAAATAACAATGTTATTTGATGAACAATTGTGTTGATATATTCAGGTAAATATATATTTTCGGAAATACATTTAAATAAAGGCTACAAAAAATTTTAGGTGGTAAAAAGTGATATTTAAACATATTTTTCAAAAAATCTACTCTGACAAAGAACATGTAGAAGATGTTCTTTAAATATTTGAAGAAAAACAAACAAACAACAGTATCAAAGCAAGTATCAAAAGTAGCATTACAAAATATTATGCCTTGATTTTTTTTAGTCTGTCTAGCTCTTCCTTCGAAATCAAACAAAATTTGTTTGTTTATGGTCACTATATAAACATGAAGAAGGACATTGTGCAAATGCTCAGTCTGATAAACCAAACCCAAATATGGATATATGTACATAATATCGATCCATGCTCTAAGTCCAAAGACCTGCTGAGCAACATCTTCAGGTTTGAGTATACAATTCCCTATCTGTAGACCACTTCTTCAGAACAGCAATGATCTAAAATGATCAATTACTTATTTAAATAACAGTTACAATCATTTTAAATTGCAATGTAACTTTGCTTAAGTGCCCCAAAATACCCCTAAATAACCCAAATTACCTACAGCGTTTCCAGTTGAATTAATTATTTTAGAATGTTGCAGTTCTGAAGAATTATTTATTTATTTATTTATTTATTTGTTTCTAAAGGGTCATGAACATTCCACTCCACTGTCTTTCCACCACATTACTTTTTCATTTTGCTGTCATAGCATGTTATGTATCCTAAATACCCGAAATTGTATTTTCACACTTTTTTTCACAATTTGACAAAATTACAGCTTGATTGGACATATCACAACCCAGCAGGCACAAAACAGGCACACAACGTCATAAGACGTTGATATTTGTTTAAATTTTGGTTGCGACGTCGGGTGACCAAAATTCAACGTAAATTCAACGTCATGTCAATGTTAAATTGATGTCCAATACCGACGTCAGCTGACGTTGAGATTTTGTTGTTTTTAGGTTGTGCAACCAAAATCCAACATTAAGTCAACGTCAAATTGACGTCAAATATTGACGTCAACCCGATTTTCATTTTCAACCAAAATGCAACGTCTGTCCGACGTCATGTCCAACGTCAACCTGACGTTACATAGACGTCTGGTGCCTGCTGGGAAGTGATATTTATTTTTTTGTCTCACATCACATCTCATATTTCATCTTACCCTCTTCAACAATCATGAGGAACAGTTGTGTTTTTGATGTCATTTTTATGAAAACAATTGTTTGTTTCACTTTAAGTTTTAAACGTAACAAATCATATGATAGATTTTCATAATTCACAAAAATATAGGCTATAACATTTGTTCGTTTTAAATAATAATAATAATAATAATAATAATAATAATAATAAATCAACAGCAAGAACTAGATTAGAAAGTTTCGCGCCAAAACATCTACTTGACAGAGAAACGATACAAACAGCACGGTGTCAACAAAGCGTCTGCAGCTCGTGCGGTCGCCATGACAACTACAGTTTTGCTAGTTGGCGTCTGAACTTCAGACCGCATTTTGAGTCAACATGCAGCTGCTGTTTACTACAGTATTTTGAGAGGAAAAAACGCACCTCCCAAATACATTCAGAAATGTAGAGGAATTTGCATCTAGACGATATTATATCCAAGATACCATCACTTGACTCTGACCTATCATCAGTAAGTTCAAACTAAAGTTACTGTGTTCTCTGATGATACTCCTTCACATGTGTCTTTTTTATCGTTATATAAACAGTGTTTATATGTGTAATGATTATTTTTGACCAAGTCAGTGAGGTCCAGGTAAGTTATGATCTTAAATCTTAGAAGCTTTGCAACAAATACTGGTGGGCTAACTAAAATAAACACAGCTGAACTTCACATTTCACCCTACAGTCAGACAATGAAGGAGATATATCTGTCCTTAAGCAACCACCAGTGATTCACTTTCCGAAAAGAAGCAGCATGAACCTGGAGTGTCCAAAAGTCGAGATATGTGTGTGTGTGTGTCTCTCTGTGTGTTTGTGTGTGTGAGAGAGAGAGAGAGAGAAAGAGAGAGTTTGCCATCTTAGATCACAATGTCTTAGCATCTAGTCAAATCTATATCACAGCCATTCACTTAAAGTCAAAAACGTGACTAATCCTCAGCTTCCTTTGGCTCACAAAACAGAAGAATCACTGAATGAAAAAGTGACGCATAGAACGTGATGTGCCATTGCAACAAAAAGCAAACAAGACTGATTGGATAGAGACCCAGTTCTGTCCTGTTTTATCACTGAGAGTAAGTTAGGTTATATTTAATTATATTTTTACAACCAGAACTATTCAGTAAAGCCATGTAACAAATTATCTCAACAGCCTCTTGATGCCTGGGATCTTGACCAAGTCCTTCAGACTCTACGGCAACAAAAACCTCTTGTCAAGCCAATTCAATGTGATACACGCGAAGGTTGGATTGCAGACACTGTTTTACTCATTCAGGCTGCATATATTTCAGATGAACATAAGAGGAAAACCTCTTTTTTTTTTTTTTTTTTTGTTACAGGCAATGACAGTGAAATGCATGAACATGATTTAATGAAGCAGCTGGTTGCTTTTTGTGAGAAGAAAGTAAATGAGATGGAAATAAAGACACGTTTCATCTGCGAAAACCCATAATATACAAGAATCATCCCTCAGGTACAGTCATGTTATACTATCTCTATTACTATTATGAAAATAAATTACATTAAGTTACATATAGATTACGTTCAAGTCTTTGGGGTCAGTATTTTTCATTACAATGATTTCATCATTACAATGATTTCTGAAAGATCATGTGACACTGAAGACTGGAGTAATGATGCTAAAAATTCAGCTTTGTATCACAGGAATAAATTACGTTTTAATACATATTCAAACATAAAAGTTATTTTAAATTGCAATATTACTGTATTTTTGATCAAATAAATTGCAGACTCGGCGAGCATAAGAGATTTCTATCAAAAACATTAAAAATAATAATACAAAACCCAAACTTTTGAACAGTAGTGTAGATTCTCATGTTTACAGATTCCTGTACTGCAGGTTAAATGTGTTTGTGATTTTTCCCAGATGTACTTGGAGACAGATGAATGAGACAGACTTTAAAGGGACCTCAGCAAAATTACAACACAATCAAGACTCTCCTACCATATATATTGATTTGCGCAACAATGCATTTCAAACAAAACAATCGGTCATTAGACAGAGTAACAGTGTCATAAGTCTTGAAAACTCAGACAAGAAAATGAGCTCCACTAAGAAGACGTCTAACACAAATGCAAAAGCAAATGGACAGAAAAGGTAAGATATCACATAAATCTCTAAAATCACATAAAAAACATCTATCCTATATATTAATTGAAAATTCACAAGTTTTAAATATATGCTGAGAACCTCGTTTTAATACATTACAACTCAATAATCTGGAAAAAAAATACATTTATATTCCAAATAATGAATAGCTGATGAAATATACTCTCCTTTAAAAACCTTCACATCTTATAACCTCAGATATAATGTGTTTATTTAGTTAATTTTCTGGGAAGAGTTTATTACTCCAAAATATGAGACAGTCAGAAAAAAAGTATGTTAGAGATGTCTGGGAGCTGGAGAATATTTTGATCCACAAGATTTTGCTGAGGATAAGCAGAAAAACTCTTCTGGGAAAAGTCTAAAGGAAAACCAGCTTCATGATTCTGAAACTAGCTGCAGTGAACCTGGTATTCAGCAGGTCAATGTCTGCTGTCCTACCCTGAAACATGACCAACATAAACAGAGTACTCCATCTTCTCACATTCCAGCTGCTCAAAACAAGCAAAGGTGCAAAGTATACTTACATTTTCTTCACTCACAGGAACATGCATAACCTAATGTAATAACTGTAACTGTAACTGCAGCACAGTCATAAAGTCAGATGGCAGAAGGATCTGAAGTTCTTGCAAGCAGTCAGACCTCTGTTAATAACTCTGAGGAAGCCACTGAGAGGACTGATATTCTTTATGAGCCTGTGAGTTATTGGCTGTTTATCTATAAAACAAAAAGATTAATAATTTCAACAGTGTTCTCATATTTAGAGTAAAACTGCTCTATTCACTTCCCTTAGGAAGCATCCTATCTTCCGTCGGTGAATACTCTACCTCCAGACCTACAGATGAAGTAGTGATTGCTGCTGACTGTGCCTTTATCCAGTCCTGGGGTGGTGGCTGGAAGAACGCAGAGAAAAACACAGACAATGGATTCAGCCTTCATCAAATCACGTTTACAATATACTCATAGCATGGTTCATGTCTTTGGTTTGTCTGTTATTTTGCACAGGAATACAATAATCTTTGGCAGTGGAAAATATTTGACATTTTATGCTACATTTCATATTTTTGTTACCTGCTCTGTGATAGACTGATCCCAAAACCTGTGGGAGAAAAGGCAACAAGCTTGATGCCCCTTTCTGGGTGGCTTGGCCGCAGCAGTTTTA
The DNA here is from genome assembly GCA_039654775.1 of Spinibarbus caldwelli. Lineage (NCBI taxonomy): Eukaryota > Metazoa > Chordata > Actinopteri > Cypriniformes > Cyprinidae > Spinibarbus > Spinibarbus caldwelli. Next base: position 28,602,172 of record CM077219.1, on the reverse strand, counting down.
TAAGGAAGATGGCTTGGCATTGTACATCTGTGCCATGTCTCTTGAGGATGGTCAGACTGGCTGTGGAAAATCCAGAGTGAGTTTGACACATAGACCTTGGCATATTTTTTAATTAAATATTTGGCTAACTTAATAATGATTTCAGCTACTAGTGAAAGTGGCAAGTGAAGAAAAAAAAAAAAACATTAAATAAAAAATAAGGTCTTCATGGACTAATATTCAAGTTTATATTGGAATAATTTTGTTCATAGATGAGGAAGGTGGATAGCGACAAGAGCATGTTTTACAGACGAGTTTGCAAGTTCTTTGCTCAGACGCCATTGAAGACCATTGCCTTCTGGGTACCTCAGCTTAATCATTTGCTGGAGGAACAGGCTTATCCTAGCCATGTCCACTTGCCCTCATCCTGCCTGGACTGCTTCATCTCTGTCAACCCAAATCGAGAGGTTTTATATGACTTATATATCTATTATGTTTACTGTGATTGAGATGTTTTGATCTAAATCTTTAAAACACTTTGTTTCAGGCTGTTGAAAAGGTCTTTAGTATGATCCCAGGATTCTACTGGCAAACTCTGGAAACAGAAGACCAAAAATGTCAAAGCACAGAAGCCACAATTTCTCAAGAGTGTCATACTGAGGTGAAAGAGTCTTTCGTAAATGGCATATCTTTCAACGAACAGTTTATCATTTTATAATTCTTTTTTTTTTTTTTTTCTCAGACAGCACTTGTTCTGATAGGCAGGGCACTGTTTCTTAACCCATTGGCAATGCATCACACACTTGCGCTTATGTGGAGATCAAGTCCAGATGTATGTGGTATCCGCTTCCTCTATCCGCCCCAAGAGCTGCTGACAAACTTTGCAGGTATGTATCATCTCTCACCATAATTACACAACATGTATACAAATTGCATGGGTTAATACATATCCTGTCTTCTAGTCAGCAAGTCAGTTATGCATGAAGGCGAACATTCTTATCAGCCAGTGCTCATCATGGCTTTCCGGGGTCCTCACGCTAACTCAGTGTGGCAGGAGATCACAGGGCCATCAGACCCCCAGCTGGCTAGGCGGACAGATCCAGCATCTATCAACGCCCTGTACCATCACAGTCAAGACCAACCCCTGCTCTACTCACCCCGTCTTGCCAGTCTTGTACATCTGGGGCTTTGCTTGCAGTTTGGTGGTAGAATAGCAAAAAACAGCCTGTCAACGTTAGTATTCCTATGTATTGTAATTAGTGCTGGGCAACCAATAATCGCGATTAATCGCATCCAAAATAAAAGTTTTTGTGTACATAATACATGTGTGTGTACTGTGTATATTTATTATGTATATATAAATAAACACACATATATTTAAGAAAAAATTATGTTTATATATTAAATATATTTATATATAATATAAATTATATGAATATAAATATATACATGTAAATATTTTCATTAATCGCAATTGATCGTTGCCCAGCACTAATTGTAATATTTCCCAAATTGGGTTATTGTTTACTCACCCTCGTTCCAAAGTTGTATGATTGTCTTCATATACGAAATACAAAGAAGATATCCAAAGAACTGCTTTTGTCCACATTATGAAAGTCAATGAGAGCCAAACAAGCATGAAATTAATCCAGAAAATTCAACAGGTATGTTCTAAGCCTTTTGAAGTGACACAGTCACTTTGTATGATCAACAGATTGAAATTTAAGCCTTTATTCACTATCAAATCAAAACATTAATGGATTACATCAAATATAATGACACAAACCTAAAACATCATGACATTTAATCATGTGCGAGAAACAATGAGGTTTTATATTAGTTAATATTTGATGTAGTCTTTATGTGTGTGTTGATGATTTCAATTTAATTTAAGAGTAAATAAAGGTTTACATTTAAAATTCATCATTTAAAGTGATCATCGCACTTTAGAAGTCCAAGTCATTTGAAAGATTCTTCAAAATCTTTTTATCTTATTTTGTGTTTCATAGAAAAAAAAATCATATAAGTTTGGCCAAGTAAATGAGTAAATAATAACCAATTTTCCATTTTTTGGTGAACTATTCCTTTGAAGTATCTGCTGTCTCTGTTAACAGGATCCAGGACTCTGGTGACAGAGGAGTCAGATGTTCCCATCTTTTGACCTCTTCTCCAGCAAGTTTATGTGCCACAGTGAAAGGTGACTAGAGAATAAAAGCTATATTATAAAAGTCTCTAACATTTTATAAGTCAAACTTTCTACCCCTTTGCCTTTGCCCCCATACAGCGGATATATTTCTCCTTGTGTCTCCTGTGGTTGGACCACACTGTTACAGCTATATACTATCTGCATGTGCAAAAACAGGCTTGTCTATTAGGACTTCAAAGAGTGCAGCTCTCCAGGAAACAAGCTCAATCTCTGGGACTCACCACAAAGCAGGTGAATAAACCCAACAGTGAGCCTGTACATGTACAGAGATATATTGAAACTGAGAGTGGGACACTACCATGACATTGATGCTGATTGCATTTGTCTGGAAATGCCGTCTGTCTCCGTTAGGTAGCAGCGTTCTGTCACGCTCCCACAGTGTTTCTGGCTGGAGAACAGGTTGAGCTGTCCTCTCATTGCCTGGTGCTGCTCATGAGGAGAGAAAGTGCAGTTAAACACTGTTCCAGACTGCCGATAGGTAGAGCACGCATCGTGCCAGCCACTTACTGTATGTGAACTGTGCAGAGGTGCTCCAAGCATTAAGTGTCGTATGTCTTTGCCTGATGAAGGTCTGATGAATGAGCTTGCCGCACAAGGCCTTATTGGATCAATCCGTTCAAGATTCGCAGATGTTCTGGGTCCACATGTCTGCTTTCACACTGTACCCTACTCTAAAAACCACCACAATTGTTCTGGGTATGTACATTAGTTTGCATTTTCATGATTTGTCCATGATTTGAGCATTTTTGACATTTATATGATGTCCTACAGGTGGACTCATGTGGACAGTGCCAAAGTGTAGCCACATGGTCTTGTCCAAACACACATATCCCTCTTGTCCAGACGCAGAGCAGGTGGTGGTTCTCACACTCAGAACATTGTGGACAAAGAAATGGACTTTCTTCATAAGGTTCTCAGGGGAGATGCAGCAGGTACCTAAAACAGAGATGTAAAATCCTGCTCTCGGAGTGCCACCTTCCAGCAGCGTTTAGCTCTGAATTAACGAATCAAGGTCTTCAGGATTACTTGAAACAACCAGGCAGTTGTATTGGAGTTGAACTCTTCAGGAAAGTGGCCCTCCAGGAGCAGGATTGGAGCATTCCTGACCTAAAACTATACCTTTACAAATGTACCTGTATACTTGGTTGAGTAAACCACTGTTAGTTACAGAACCGACCTTGTCTTGGACAAACAGGACAAGAGGAATTTGAGCTGCTGGCACTAAAGTGGGAGCCCAGGCTGTCTCAGTGGCAGGCCCAAGAGTTGAGTCTGTTTGAGATTGGCGAAAAAGAGTGGCAGAGCAGTGTGCAGAGCTTGACATCCACTCCTGCCCTGGTCTTGGCTTTGAGGAGGGTGAGGGCATTCATCACTCAACGTAGACTTTTATCACAAAATTACCCAGGAAAACTGCATGTACTGATGTCCCCCACACCTGAGACAGCTTTCAGACAGACCTGCCTCTTCTTCTCTGAGGCAGAATTGGTCCCTGGTGAGGATTCAAGTAGATAATACCAGTTTTGTAAGGATGATCCTTAAGCGGTTTGCTTAATCTAAAATCCATTCATCATCGTCCATCATTGAATTTCTTACAGCCTCATCACATTGACACTCCTGGTATGTACAAATCCAAGCCAAAATATATTTTCCCCCCTATGCGCTCTGGGAACTGACTGTCAATCTCCGACAACCCTCAGGTCTCAGAAGTCAGTCGCTTTACAGTTACATGACAGTGGGTAAGTGATGTCTTCTCAGAACATGTTCTTTTCTGAGCTATCTTTCATGGCCTTTTCTCTCAACTTCCTCCCTCTGTACTCTACAGGCCCAGAGCCACTTTTGACTCTAACTCTGTTCAAGCCTGGAGCCTGGAGACACCGCTTTGGTAAAATTCTCACCGTAATCAAACAGAACGGATATACTCTAGTGGGCTTACGTGTGCTTCTGCAGGACTCAATCTATGCAAATGCACTGATACATCCACCAGAGCAACAGGTCACTCTGTCCTCCTCTTTTTAAGTATCCTAAAAAGAATTATCAATTACATTCTAGGCCCTTGTGTAAAAGAAGTATATTTTTAGCATACTTTTAAAAAGATTACTTATGACAGAAATTATGTACTTAAAGGGATAGTTCACCCAAAAATGAAAATTACCCCATGATTTACTTACCCTCATGCCATCCTAGGTGTATATGACATTCTACTTTTAGACGAATACAATCAGAGTTATTTTTAAAAATATCCTGGCTCTTCCAAGCTTTATAATGGCAGTGAATGGTGGTCCAGGTTTTGAAGCAAAATAAAGTGTGTCCATCCATTATAAAAATAGTCCACACGGATCTGGGGGTTAATGAATGTTTTCTTAAAAGAAGTGATGCGTTTGTGTAAGAAAAATATCCATATTTAAAACTTTATAAACCATAATCTCTAGCTTCGGTTAACTGTCATATGCACGTACACGATAGAGTGGCGTTCCAGCGGATGACGTAGTTGTACATATGGATACTTTTCTTACACAAATGCATCACTTCTTTTAAGTAGGCCTTTATTAACCCTCATTGAGTAGGACTTCATATATTGAATTATTATCATCATAACTTATATTTTCTTGGAAATAATTGTAGTGTCGAATGCACTGGCAAACAATTATGGTGAACTAAAATATACTATAATGTAATTTTTGTAAACTCTTGTAGAATAGTTGACATCAAAATAAATGTACTTTTTAAAGCATGACAAAATATTAAAAAATATTTAAAATTTATGTTAAAGTAAAAAAAAAAAATTTCATTACATAGTGCACTTTTTAAAAGTTTGCTTAGTGTACTCTCTTTAAGAACACTTAAGTGGCCTTTTATTTCATTAACATTATAGCAACGGCAAGTAGTTTTTTAGAATATACTTTTTAAAAGTATAATATTTGAAGTACACTACAAGAGTGCATTCTATACAATAAAAGTACACTTTTTTATATCTAGAGAACATTTACTAAATATATAGCTCAGCTTGAGTGTTATGCTTATTTAATATCCAGGATCTGGAGTTGCAGTACTTGAGCTCGGGCCCCTCGCTGACTTTGGGTTTACTGAGAGTGAATGCAGTAAAGAGGCTATTGGAGCTGATGGGCCCTGAAGATTCTGTTGACGCCCGTACTATAGATCAGACACTATGGAGGGCCCAGTATGGCTCTGACAGGCTGCACAATGGCATCTATGGTCAGCACTCTGACAAAAATAATCAAATGTTAAAAAAAAAATCTGGCCAAAGCTTACTGACATTATGTGAACGCTCTTGTACAGGATCTCCGTCTTATCGAAAGGCTGTTGAAGACATAAAACTGTTATTTCCAGAGGGTGTGTGCTGCAGTGAAAATTCAGCTATGAGACATGAGCAAGTATTTTAACCTGTCTTTCCTTCCCCTAAAAGTATGTTGTTACATTAGTGTTATAGTTTAAAATCTCTTGTGTCTTATTTCAGATATCCTGCTTGCATTCAGATCCTGAAGCTAGTTTGGACCGTGAGCAGCAGCACACCCTTAGAACCACTGACAAAGACCAATTTTCTTCAGAAGTTGGTCAAGGTAAGGCATTCTTACCTTGAGACTTCCTCACCCCTCTATCAACACATCAGGAAACTGAGCCAATGACACAAACATAAACCAAAACTTGTTGATGTTTTACTAGCTGCGAGCGACCTTTGTAATGAGGTTGGGAACCGTTGTTATTTATTTGTGTTTTGGTGCCAGTAGAGCCTTTGGTCTGCAGTGCTCTTTGTCAGACCACCTGTCTGCTGATACCTTCCAACCTCCTGCGGCAGAATCAGCCTCCTCTGTACTCAGAGCTACTGCAGCAGCTGCTTAGGACAGGCTGCCATCTGGTGGCTGGAAGGCTCTGCACACCAGATGAGAAACAAAGGCGACACACACAGTATCTGAGTTACTGAAGTCCTCTGCTGATGAAGCACTTCTACGTGAGGGTCCCTGCCTTATCATTGCTTTGCAAGCAGACAATGCCGTCACGTGTTTTGATATTCTCGAGAGGTACATGCCGAGCTGAAATGGAAGTAAAAGGTTACAGTAGTCTATAGTACAAACCATATGTAACTCTGTTTTTCTTCTTCTGTAGCATTTGCAGGGAGAAACCTGACTTTAAGAGAGTTACAATGAAACTTCTTTACCCAAACTCTGAAAGTGCGGTGAGTCTACAGTAACATTTTTCATACAATCTTTTGCTGTGATGCCCTAGAACCATTTTTGGTTTCCTAATGAACCCAAAGAAACAGTTCTTAGTGTGAAGAACATTTTAATAATCTAAAGAATCTTTCACTTTTGTGTAATGAGAAGTTTCCATGAACCATCAATGCCAATAAAGAACCTTTATTTTTCTAAGTGTACTTCACTTTTCTATATCTGCAGGCAGTGAAACTGCTGCGTTACCTGTTTGATGATCTCCGTCTTCGTGACAGTCATCACTACGTAGCACCACCATAACCAGGAGTTATTCCATAATAGGTACCTAGCGCTAAATATTTAGCTTTCTATATTATCACATGAATGTGATTATTACAGACATTACTGGCATGTTTTTACATTGAAATGAAAAGACAGTCTTAATCTTACTAGTGCACAAAAACACTTTAGTGTTTCATTAGCATATTAATTCAAGAACAGTCATATTGAATTCCTGAATTTTAGTCTACTCTGTTACTGATGATGTATAAGTACATGAGGGAAAGAAGGAGACAAAAGACTCCAGGCAGGTTAAAGATCAAAAATTATTTAATTCCCAAGATGACAAAAATAATTCCATGAATTCTGTAAACCATTGCATAACTGCTGTAGTGTAGACAAGTGTTAACAATTTTAAATGATACACTACAAGAAAAAGATTATGCATTATAAATAATACCATCTTAAGTAATTCTAGTGAAGAAAAACCTCTCTGGCCTTACACGCCATCAAAACGTACAACTATTCCATAAAGAAGCCTCCATAACTTAAACACAGAACTCCCAGTAAAATGGTTTAAGGTCTTGTGTTGACAACACGTACACAAAGTATTATATTGACAGCAAATTGTATAGTATTTCAACACTAATTAGAATATAAGCTGTTCTATATATTGATGCATACTGTACCAAAATAAGGGATATGTTTCTTCCTTGCAATATAAATGATTTTCTCATTTTGACTTTTGAGCTAATAAATCTGTGAGTTGCAGTTTCCTTTGAAAATTGGACATCTCTCTCTATTCTACAGTTCTCCTGTAAAACCCTGAGAAAAATACATCTCATATTTCCATCAAATTGTTACATGGATAAATACACAAACTTGAAAACTGCAATTGTGTTTAACTTATAAATGTATTTGTAATGTATCGCAATTCACAAAACTAGTGCTACATCATTATAGATTAACTGTTCTCTATGTTATTCCAGTGACCCATTTTATATCTAATTTGAATGGTACATTCAATATTCAGGGATTCAATGTTCGATTAACCCTAACATTAATTATAGGGAACAGTGGTTCCAAAAATTCTGGCATTTTTTTTTTTTTTTCGTTTTGTTTTATTATTATTATTTTAGCCTCTTACAAAAGTTTACTATTGTAATAGGCATTTTCCCCCTGGCTACTTTGCTAAATTTAATCAGTTTCATATGTAATATGTATATACAAGATTGCATAAATCCTTAGGTTCAATAAATCACACTACTGATAGAGATCAAAATTAGAAAAACAAACAAATGAATAAAAGAAAAATCCACAAGAATGCAAAAAGAAAGAAGAAATGATTATTTCCACTGCAGAGCATTATGGTAAATTTCCAATACATTAATTTACACATTACTAAACAAAAAAGTCCTTGGTGCTTCTTTAATTACAGATGCCTGGTCTTACATCAACATTAAATGGTCATTTTTGTTAAAGATTACAGTTGGTATTAAAATGGCTGATGCAGACGGGGCTTTTCGTGTGTAAGATCATGCTGTGTTTAGATTTATGTGACTAAATGATTACTATCTGCCATTTTGTACAGAAAATCACATTTAAGCAAACCATTAATACAGAAAATCAGTTGGAAGCCCAAACTCGAAATGACTAGTTTTTATAACAATTCCACCTTAATTCTTCATACTTCATGAAGGGTTCAGATGAGCTGCTACTTTTAACACACCCTTGGTAAAGAATACAATTGTAAAACACCTTAACTGTTACTCTGACAGTAGACACTGTGTACATGCATCATCATGCTGACTTTTCAACATCAATAAATGTTTCTTTATCAGAATAATAATCACTTATTACTCAAACTGAAATGTTCAAAGGCATGGCAGAGTAGTTAGGTATTATTTTAATACACCGGTCTGTAAAAATTCTGTGACGGGACTCTTGTGCATTGAGAAATACAGATTAAAATATCCCAAGGCACTAAAATTCGGCTCATTTCCTATGCTGGAATTATCCATTTATTCAATCAAAAATACTTTCAATGTGTTTTTTTTTTTTTTTTTTTTTTTATTAAAGGCACAAATTTGTTCCGAAGAGACTTGATCCTTACAATGATATTAGCAAACAGAATGACTGATTGTAAATCAGACATTTAAGTGCAGGCCTGTTTTTCTTTTTTAATTCTTTTATTTTTCTTATTTATTACTATAACAGGCAAACGTAACTAGGCCAAAAAGTGAGGTTTAAGGCTAGGAAATGTAGATACTTGAACAGTTTTCATAAATGTAACCCACTGTCTGTCTCAGCCATTTCAACTAGCATGAACAAGGGACCCATTTTACATCACAATCAAATATGTTCTACACAGCCATGGTAGACAACATTTGACAATACAATAATAGACTTCAAGGTTTTAAAAAAATAAAAATAAATAAAAGTTAGAAGATTTCTTATTTCATATCTAAATTCTGAAGAATCTCAACTAAACAGACAGATAAACAAACACCAGTCAAATGGAAACTAAAGAAAGCACCTTACGGGCCAAGTACTCTTTTAAATTCCTGACAGTATACAAGTAGTGCACAACTAATGTTTCAAAACTGATTTCAGAATTTTACAAATAAGTACTAGTAGTATAAAAAGAAATAATATATACTTCAAATAAGCACTAATCCATATGGCCACTTAAGAATATTAACACAAATATTCATTCATTACTATGACATTCCTTCACTGCAAATTTCAGCCAATTCAATACTATGTTATCGTTTTCATTGAGAAATTGAAGAAAAAAAACACAATCTTTATATTTAGTCTATAAAGAATTGTGATTCATTAGGATTTTTTGAATGCACGTTATGTAAATAAGGTACTAGATTTGGTCATATTCCTAACTATTTCCTCAGAATGTTAAAATGAAAACGTAGTTATAAAATTGAAGAGAGAACAAAGAATAGTAAAGGTCTTTGGTAGAAACTACAAAAATGGGCATTCAGTCCATTAATATTGTCAGCAAAAGCAGTTGGCATAGTTGTCCTGTCAAATTAAACATTGAAAAACTGACATAGTAATTGTACACCACTTCAGTTGAACTTTGAAACAAGTATAAACTACAATACCACTTTGGTTCATTTGAGTAAAGTCCACATTTGATTTGACCGCACTCTTCATTTGAGAAATAAATGTCATGTGAAATCCCAAACATTTCAACCACATTTTATAGTTCAACAATACCCTACGTTATGGTCCAATAACCAAACAATGGAACAAATCCCTCAACAAAGTGACACGTCCGCAAAGCTCTTGAACACTTGAGTTTTGGAAACGTCACAATATCCCGAGCTGCTTTGATCCATTTCAACCTATCTATGTCGCCCATCATTCGGAAAAGAATACGTCTTTGCTAATCGGACTAGAAAAGATAAGCACAAAGTCAATGCGTTTGAAGCACTGCACGAAAATATTTTCGAATACTCGACTTTGATGCCTGATCGGCAACTGGGTACAACTGCTTAACACAAACACATTTGGCAGTGTGGTTTAGAGCTTCAGCTGGTTAACAAAAGTTACACACTGACACATGCAGTGACAAATCAGTCCAAGAACATCAGCTACATACAGACCTTGTGGATTAAGATACGAACGAACGCAAGAAAGAAAGCAGAGAGAAATCATATATATATGTACACTGCCTTCGCCTCGTGATGCTGAAAGAAAATACGAGGGTCTGGACAATTAGATCCTCAATAACCATCCCTTTTGAAGTAAACTGTTTATCCCAATTTCAAAAGAAACAAAAGAACTTGCACCTTTGTGTACCTGACAATTTACCGCACAAACTCATTGCTGTAAATATGAAAGGAACAAGAAAAAAAAAAATTCAGATAACACAGTAGCAGGTCATTTCAATTAGATTACCTAAGCACATTACACTGTCGAATTTGGATACTAAAAACACCAATGATTTCTGTCTGTAAACACTACAGAGCACTACAATTCTACACATTTCAATAAACAGAAATGTACTAAGCCAGTTTAGTTTTTGCAATCAAAGAAACACACATTTCCTGATTTGAATATCCCTACACATTTAAATTAAGGATGATTCAACATTTCTAAGGATAATGAAGCTGCACCCAAAAAGCACCATCGTTAATGAAGGAAAAGGATCGATTCTTCAGCTGAACCTCAGAGCTCAGGCACCGACCAGGGTGAAGTCTCTCGGAAATACTTTAGTACTGAATTGGGCCGCTAAAATGCTCCGATAATACGGTACTACTCAAAAATACATACTTTGCAGAAGCTATGGATTTTCTACTACAATCCTAAACTCTTCACAGATGCTTCAAATGTTTTTAAGGCAAGGCACTTAAGAGGGAGTGGCCAGGAATCAGATATATGTTCGAACATATCTGAAAGGCTAAAGTCCAAAAAACAAAACCAAAAAATTACTGTGTCGCTGAGGACTTCAGAACACATGTGCTCATCTAACAACTACATAATGTATATCTAAATAGTCACTATAAGACGGAGAAATCCATTTACTAAATGCCTTAGCATACAGTATGTGCCTTACTGATATTACAGCTGCTGGTTATGCCTAAAATGCATTCAAAGTTTGCACTTATTTGATTGAAAAATTTAAGTAACAATGAAAGTAATAATACCTACTATTTAGTACTATTTTATATGAAAACTAACAAGATATATACACTATACCATGATTTAACAGTAAGAAAAATGAAATATTCTATTATGTTGTTTCACAGTACACACAAAAGCTTCATACTTTAGCGTATTTGGGAAAAAAATATAAATCTAAGAAAATAATAACCAAAAAAAAAAAAAAAAAAAACTACAAAGCAGCTTAAAGCAAAATTTCTAAAAGAAAAAAAAATAATCTCAGACAAATTTCCAAGTCAACAAAGTGCTTTTAACAAGAAATGAATCCTCTTCACACAGCTAGTAGCAATAATGGCGTCAGGCCGATGATTTTGTTGTTAACAGTCAAATCAGGGCCAACCGACTATAAATGCCAAAAGCAATAATCAAGGGGAAATTATTTAATGCTTTATGAAAATGGATAATCTAGCTTGTACAAAACAGGTATTGCATTTAAGTACTTGATTTGTATGTCAAACACCACTTTTATTAGATTCTAATAAAACTAATCAATTGAATCACTATATGAAATACTGAAACACAAAAAATGCTATTTAGAAACTGTAAGCATAATAATAATAATAATAATAATAATAATAATAATAATAATAATAATAATAATAATATGTATTAGTAGTTCTTCAAAGGGCTAAATCATTAAATAGTACCTTGGATAGCTGTACATCACCACTTCAATATTTTCGTCTTACAGTAAGGACATTCCGTTTTACCAGACGCACAGTTCTGACAAAGTACATAATGTTGGCAAGGCTGCAGGACAATGGAACGATCATGCTTTTGGCAAACTATACATTTCTTTGACTGAAGCTGATATATTACCTGTGTTGAGAAAAAGAAGAGTTAACATCAGTCACACTTTGACAGATTCAATGCAGTGCGTCATGCATGACTGATTGACTGACTCGTGTGGATGTTAAACCACGTTGCCTACTCTTCCCCCTATTTGACTTGAGAAGAGTGCGACCGTCTACTTAGAGTGTGTGTAAATGTGACATGGTGGCGTATGTGTGTTGGGACCTGGTCCTTCTTACCCCGTCTATGAGGTCTAGGTCAGAGCGCAGCTGGCTCTGGATGGAGCGGAGCTTTGGCAGGGGGAGCTGGTCCAGCTCGCCGTAGCTGCGCAGGAGGGGCGTGTTGGGGGAGCGACACAAAATGTCAAAGTCTCCCTGCAGTTCCTTCAGCTTGCGTTCGGTGTCCTCCCGCTTCTGCTCCGCCAGCTGCCGCTCCGCCTCTGCCGATTTAGCTTGCTCCTTCGCTTCGTGAGCGTCCTTCTGCCATGCTTCGCAGGCCTGTGAGAGATGCGTTTTAATAAGATGATAATAACTAAACTGACTCCTTCTGGGCATTTTTCCAAGTTTCAAAGCTAAAAAACAATAGAGTGCTGCAGGGATGATGTATCTTTGTAGGCCAAAACCTGGAAACGAGATAACATTTTTGTACTTCCAGGTCCATCGTCCTTAAGTCAAAGTTTTTTGTTTTGTTTTTGTTTTTTTTGATTAAATGCCTGAAATAAGGTCTGTGGTTAAACCCAAGATATTTTCACATTTTATTGCCCAAAATAAAATACATCACTAATACCCCTTTGTGATTTTCTGTTAAGCTTTTACTTGTCTTTAAAGGATTAGTTTACTCCTGAATTAAAATTTCCTGATAATTTACTCACCGCCATGTCATCCAAGATGTTCGTGCCTTTCTTTCTTCAGTCGAAAAGATATTAACGTTTTTGAGGAAAACATTCTAGGATTTTTCTCCATATAGTGGACTTTAGTGGGATCACCGGGTTGAAGGTTCAAATTGCAGTTTAAGTGCCGCTTCAAAGGGCTCTACATGATTTTCTCCTCCAACTTTAAAATCATCCAACATCGTTGTTTTACCTTTTTTTAAAGGGTGTTTAATTTTCTCTGCACGTTCGCTTTGTAAACATTGATTCGTTACCTCCGCCTACGTGCAAGATGAGCATTTGTGGTTAAAAAGTATATAAATTTATATATTTTGTTTTTTAGAAAATGACAGATCGCTTCGCTAAATAAGACCCTTATTCCTCGGCTGGGATCATGTAGAGCCCTTTGAAACTGCACTGAAACTCTTATTCAGATCCACTGATCCCCATTGAAGTCCACTTTATGGAGAAATTTCCTGGAATGTTTTTCTCAAAAACCTCAATTTCTTTTTGACTAAAGAAAGCAAGACATGAAAATCTTGGATGACATAGGGGTGAGTAAATTATCAGGAAATTTTAATTCTGGAGTGAAATAATCCTTTAAAAATTAAGTTGCTAACAGGTGGCTAAATGGGACAACAGAGGTTATCTGGGACATTAAATGTCAACACACAGAATAAGCAAACTCATCTACTCACTAGTGCACTGTCACAGCATCATTGCGTTTATAACACACTCTTGCAACCTATTCTAACTCAAACTTTTAGAGAAAATGACTCAGAGTCGGAAAATCGGAAAAGTGGTTATAATGTTGAAGTCATGCAACCGTGGTGTAGTTCATTTACAGTCTACATTTAGCCTTTTACTTCTGGTGATTGTATTTAGGCTCCAAAATTATTAAAAGTGGTGTTTGTTTGTGAAGATTATCATGATGAAGAAAACATGTAAGAATCATAAACTTCTGCTGGCCACAAAGCTTAATTTCTGCAATAATCCAACAGACAAAGGAAAAATCCTATTGGCTTTTTGTTGAGGGAACCAGGGTGATGCCTACAAAAATATATAAATCACCACAGCGCTCAATAGCTTGAAGTATCACTGTAACTGTACTTTGCTTCAATAAGCAAAGTAAAGCAGCATCAGTTTGTCTTCTACAATAAAACTAGGCATGACTCTCTCAGAGATGACCTACAGGACAAACTAAATGGCTTCTAAGCATCACTCATCTCATGTGGCCCATAAAAGCAAGCGAGCACATCCGACCTGCTTGACTTGGTGCCAGGCCTCCTCCCATTGCTTTATCTTGCGCTTGGCTTCATCCAGTTCTCGGAGGAGCCGGCCGATGTCTGCACTGCTGGAGCCGCCTGTGCTGGAAGTAAGGCTGCTGAACACTGGAGACGGGCTGGGAGAGAAGCTGCCACTCATAAAGTCCCATATTCCCCCTGCTCCGCCATTCAGACCTAAGACAAAACATCATGACATCAACTCAAATATTCACAAGATTCACAATCGTGATATGAATTTTGAGAGAATAATTCTCACCTAAGGAGTTCTGCGTAGACGTGGGTGTTCCTAGAAGGCCGTGCTCGGTTTTAACAGATGGTGCCTGTGGCTGGCTCTGCTGGGAGGCCATTCCAGTGAGGAGAGACTGGGACAGGGACTGGGACAGAGAGCTGAGCGGGGAGGCAGAGAGAGACGATGAGGAATGCAGAGAGGAAGACCGAGCCAAAGAGCCAGGAATATTGACAGGAGCAGAGCCTCCTAATAACCTCTGACCTATGGGAAAAAAACAGTTTGAACATTAACTGCATCCTGTACCTTATACAAGACAACACAAACAACAAAAGCAACAACAACAGTCTTACTTGTTAAACCAAGGCCATTGTTGTCTTGGTCCTCTAGCTCTTTGTCAAGGGAGGCAACATTGATGTCACTAAAATTCAGGTCAAGTGCAGATCCTAAAAGCAAGAAAAGTCATGTGCGATATAAAAGTCGATACAAAACACAAGCTACTTAAAGAGACAATATTACATAAAGCTCTTAATGACATTTTGTTAATCTTTAATAGAAAAACTTGCAGTGATAAAAGGCTTGATAATTCAGTTATTCATCCCGCAACGTACAATTCATATCCACTCACCGTCTATAATAACCATACATCAAAGGCTGCTTTAGGGCAATAGTCATATATTTAAGTTAAATTAGCGCAAAGGCAGTCGTGAAGGCAAAAGCACTTACCATCCATTTAGCTGTGTGCTGCTGAGTCACTGCTGCTGCTGCTGGTGAGTTTTAGTGGACTCACTGACTTATGGCTAATGCATTGCCACAAATACAGCTTCTATTTCACTAAACGCTCTGCATTTAACTGCACTGCCTTATCTGTATTGAGTCTGTCTCATGTACTTTTACCCTTGGATGTAGCGTTCGGCTGGACGGATCTAAGATGAAAGTGCTGCAATGGACTTACCTATGACTGACTCCACAGTATTGCTGCCTGGATAGAAAGGCGTGGCTTTTGCATTCATGGTTGATAAAGTGGTGGGTGACGAACTGTCAGATCCGATACTGGAGGCCAAGCTGGACGTGATGCTTGATGTTATGCTGGACGCGAGTGGGTTCACTACTGAGAACACACTGCCATGAGCCTGTGAAAGGCAGCAATGGGACACGAGTCAATGTCAAATAATAGGGTCCACAATAAAGGAGGAGGAAACTTTCAAAAATCTAGTTAAAAACTCAAATGACAAGATGTTAGAAATGAATTGTTCGTATTTATATTTCTTTCATCTTAAAATTTTGAAAAACTTTAGGTATAAATTAAAAATGTTTTTTCAAATATTAACAAGTGAGCATTTTGTAACGGTTTTTTTTTTTAAAGAAAAAACAATAATGAAAAAAAAATCTGCTAAGTAATTAATAACATAAGCCTTTTTGCTTGATTATGATTTCAGGACAGTTGTATTACCAACTATCGACATTTATCAACATTTCTGCCTCTATGCCTCCCAAAAATATTTAAAAGAATTTTAAATCAGAAATAATAAAATTAATGAATCTGAATGTGTTTTTTAAGACCACTTTTATTTTAGTATCATTTAAATATACTATTACAGTAGTTATTAAATTTGAGTTATCTTTTAATTTTATATTCTCAATTTTTATTTTAATATTAAAGATTTGGCAATTTTGTTATGTGCTTTTGTTATTTTTAGTGTTTTTTTGCTATTCAGCCTTAATTTATTTTTTATTTCAGATTCTGTAATGTTAGTACCCTATTTTCCAGAATAGAAGTTATATTCCAAAGTGACTAATATAATGCAATTAATGTCAAATACACAAAATATTGCACAAAGCACACATTTGGATTTGTGCCAAATGAGACAGGTACGTGAGCCCAACTTTATTAGTATAGCGCATTTCCCACATCCCAATTTTGTTTATGCTTGACATGTATAAAACATGCTGTTTATAATGAATGCCACTAGAATTTATGTTTGCTTTATACTTATATTTTTCATTCTTGTATTGTTCTGAGTACAATCACATTTGAAGGATTTGTTGTAGACTGAGGGGAACTAAAATACATGTGTATAATATTTGTAAATGTTTAGTTTTATTTACTGGCATTTTACATTATTCCTGAATATAATAATAATAAAAAAGAATGATAAAACATGAACAATAATGTGACTTATCTGTATTTTGTATCTCAAGAATGCTGTTTTGACCCGGTGCGACCGGTGTATTTTCCAGCAAATACAGAACTTAAAACTCATTTAGTTCAGTTAGCTGTCAAGGCAGCATTTCTTTAAATTTTTTAAGCTAAATATAAATATATAAATAACTAAATATATTTAAATAAATATCTCATTTCAGTGTCAGTTCAATAAATGAAAAGAATTTTAGTTTTAGTTAACAATAACAATACTGTTACATTTAAAACATCTGCAAAAATACATGTATGATTCATGGCATTATGTTTTTGGAAACATTTCTTGGAAATGAGGATGAAAACATGGAATATAACACGATCCACTTCTCCAATCATTTTATGTCTTATACAATCCTTATTTGTAAGGTTGTGAAATGAATATGAGGACTAAGTTGCTTTACCTGTTTGTCTTGGTCCATTAACTTTTGATTATTTTCCCCAGACTGGCTCTTCTGGTTCTTTGCCTGAAATCAGATAATACATCCTATCATGTGACCTGATGTTGTTAAGGCAACCAGGGGAGTTATTATATAGGGAATTGCTACCTGCTCAGGAAGGAAAAAAAGTAAAACGGCCTTTAAAGTTGTTTGTGACTAACATCACAGCGTGGTTCGTTTCGATATTTTATGACTACCACAACGTGGTTATGTGGCCTCTGAGTGTTGTTCTCCGATCACTACAACATTAAAATTATTTCAGAGGTCAGCACATGAATGATAAATGAAAAGTTCACGTGTAATGCATTTCAAAGCAGACAATGTTGCCACACCCTCAATCTCAAAGACTGAAGTGAAGCTTTTCAACAACAACAACTGAATACTGACAACTAAAGACAAGTAGCTTTCATTTGGCAACAAACCACTGAAAAAACACAAGCGAAAAGTGGTGAGAACAAATGAAATGACCCAAGGGCAAAGAAATCAAAGTGAAAGCTTGCAGTGTGTGTCATGCCTGCAGTCCTGCAGGAGGTCCCTTTAGAAAGGGCTAGAGAAAACGACCATGTGTACCTGATCCTCCCGTTCAAAACCTGGAGCTTTGGGATAGTTAGATGTTGGAGAGGAAACACTGGACATGGTGGACTCTGAACAAAAGCTACCATTAGTAAAGCATTTTGGCCTGCTGATGGGTCCAATTGGGGACAAAGAACTGTTGCTCCCTGAGCCTGGTGTTACAGTTGGACTATAAGAGCATGATACCTGAAGAAGAGAAGCACAAATGAGCTTAAAAAAATGTGGTTTTGGAGCCAAATAGGTGATTTTTCATTGTTGATTAGGTAGATCCAAATGTGAGCGGATTTAGCGCACAGTAACCGAAAAATAGCTCAGTCAAGTCTCATTTTTGGTCTAACGTGAATCAAGTATTTGAGTGTAAAGGCCTCGTTTGAATTTGACTTAGTCTCCCTTTTCAACACAGACTGCAATAAGCAGAAAAGAATGCAAAGCCAACCAAGGTCAATAAAGTGAAACACTGCTGAAATGAAAAGAAAAACAGTAGCTCTAACAACAAACCAATCAACTGCTTCCTAAATTAAGGACATTTCTCTACCACAGATGTGAGACAGATGTAAGACAGGTGTGAGGAGGTGAATGCAAACATACGTTTCCTGTCTGGCCGTTGTTACTGCCGCTGCTGGTGATGGAATTCGTGTTGCCACTCCACTCGTTGACTGGACACTCTGGATATTGCGGAGAGCCCAGCTTGGACTGAGAACCCGACTGCATTGCTGCGAGCAACGTGCTCATGGTCTCCTCTGTGGAAGGAATTCCTTCATACAAACACACACATAAATAGTCTTTTAGAGTCATGAACTTTGGGCTGCACGCTTCGATGAGGGGAATCAAATTGCGATTTTTCTGATAAAAATTGGAATTTGATATTTAAAGATTTTTAAAAAAAGAAGCTGCAGGTTTGCTTTTGTAGCAATTATTATTATTATTATTATACAATATGGTTTAATTAAAATAATTTCATTATTGTCCATGCAGAGGCTATGCCATTTTATTTATCCATGGCACATGCATTTTGGTTCTTTACACGTAAATAATGTTGTCCAGTGATTTGTTTGCATTATTTAAGCTTTTTTTTGTAAAGGATTTTTTTTTTTTTTGGATAAAGAAAGTTGGTAATAGGAGTGTAAAATTAATTTTTAAATTTACACTGGTTCAAACAGGCTGCAGGTACTGTATATGTTTGATTTATGTTAAAGTGTTTTGGACATGGCTTTTAATTGTGAGACTTTTTTTTTGTAATCAGGCCCTCATAAATTATGTAAAAATTTGGATTTAGATTTATCGGCCAACGTATCGGTTATCGGCTTTCAAATATAAAGAATTATCGGTTATCTGTATTGGCCAAAATTGGTGCATTTTATGTTACAGTACAATTGTAAAAACTGCTAAATTTCATTACCATTAAAATATTTATGTTTGTCGTAATTCATTTTCAAAAGTTAAACCACCAAGGTTTTATTTTTGCAGAAAATGGCAGGGAGCTTCTCTTTTGTTGACAACATCCAGTTTATAAGCGCTTCTCATTATAAATTTAAGAAGATGGTTAGCTCATGTTGTGTTCCCAAATGAACATTACAAGCAAAACAAACTAAGTGCAGATGCAGAGATAAGTTTGTGTTAAGCAGCATTTACTGTGAATTAAGCCGCTTCCAGACACTTAAAACACCAGATCATGAGCTGCTCGCATGAAAAAGAACAAGTGCTGTATTTAATTAAAGCACAGCCTTTGTGATCTGATAAAAAGTCATATTGTGATTTTTTTTTTATTTCATTCAATTTTATAGTCACACGTGAACTCAATTAAATCACTGCACTGCAGCTATTTAACTACAACACAAACATTACAATCAATCATCATTATAAACATGCTTACTTTCCACATGTGCAAAAGCACAGAATGGACCCCTTGGACAGTATCCAGTTTGCCTCATGTCGTTGCATTTAGTAGATTTGTAAATCTTGAAACAAAGATAGAAGTTGGTGAGATTATGAAAATAATATAAATCAAATAAATTATAAGTCAATCATTCAGGTTCAGCTTTGTAAAGGTGTAGCGGTCTCACCTCTGGGTGGAACTGTTGTTCGGTGCGAGTGTGGCAGTACTGACAGCTGTCCCCGCTCTCACACTTGGAGGGTTCGCCCCACTCATCGCCATGCTTTACACTCGGGCAGGGCGTCGACCTGCCAAGACATCCAACAGGAATTGAGTTTTATGTTTAAAAAAAAAAAAAAGAAGCAGTGAATACATAAATGAAATTTTTACTGAAACCAAAATTATTTTTTCATTTAGCTGACAACCAAAACAAAAATAAAGTTTTGGTAATTAAAGCAACTGTACGTAGTTTCGAGACTTTGAAGCCCCCTACATTTAAGCAAGAGAAATTCACTGTCAAAAATATATTACTGTCATAATTACAGTTGCTTGCTCTACTACACATGGATTTGTTGCTGTATTCACAAATGATAAACCAGTCATAGTCAAGTTCTTCAGCAACAAGCCACCTCTTAATAATTCAGCTGAACCAATTTAACATATTGCTACTCTAACATCATATGGTGTAATTTATCCACACTGTGCGCATGAAATAGATCTGTCAAAACAAATCATCTAAAGAAATGCTAACTGTTTTGGTCACTGATTTAGGCCCTCCAAAATAGCTGGTTGCCTAAATTTCGGTACATCACTAAAGAAAGAAATGCAACATGCACATCCCAGATAAAAAGACCTTGGATGTGGCCAACCAAAATAACAAATAAGCAGCACAAAAAAAGCTATTAAATATACCCAAATAATGTCACTTCAACTCCCAGATGTGTTTTAGGTGTCACAGTGTGTCGACTTCTGCTTTATTTGGGAATATTTGCAATTTGAAGTGTTTCCATCTCACCTGTATTTGAACTTTCTGGGATTTCTTCTCCTATCTCTGCTGTTGTGATAGTGGGGACAGGCATAGCCCTGCCTGCATAGACGTGGAGGCTTGGTGCACTGCTCGGTTTTATAGTTGGCCAAAACAAAATTGGTGTCTGCAGAAGAGGGGAACAGAAACCGCAGATAAGTTGACCTGACTGTCATTCTTGTAACCGTTACTACTGAAGCTTTGATCAACCTCATTTTTATTTCTCCTGTACTGGGCTTGCATTAGTGTGGGAAGGTTGTGTGTCACCTTGCCAGCGTGGGTCCTCATTCAGGGTCTTCTCAATCATGGCCTGGCTGGCCAGGACACCCGGCTGCAGGTCAGGAATTCCCTCCCCAGATCCCAACTGGCCGTTCTGCAGAGCTTCCTGTGCCTGGATCTCTCTGTGAACATAATGATGCAAGTCAGCCCACCCATTCAACAGGACCAACACCAACTTTGATAGATGTAAAGAAAAAAAACCCAAGACTGCTCTTGATGTAACAGCTATTTCCACATACACGTTGCTAGGCAACTGCTGAGATGGCATATTTCTTGTTATTTAATCTCTGGTAAACCACATTTCCAGGCTAGAATCAATCCGTTTGCGGCTGTGTTGTGCAGACTGCTCGTCAATGCAGGTGTAATTGATGTCATTAGTGAAACAACAAATATGGTATATCTTTGCAAATGAGGTTAAGCACCCTCTAATAAGCAGTCTGACGGCTCTCTAATGAACTGAATACATATGTAAATCCCTATGGTGCTAATCAGCTGAAAACGTGTGTAGCCACAAAAGCTTTTTGCAACTGAAAGGAATTGACATAAAACAATGTCTAGCACAAACTGCTGTTATTTTGGGATTCACAGCTTTTACTCTAGTTGGGGGTTAGGAATCCTGACAGAATTTCCCCTCGCCGTTGAAAAACAGGAATTTGAGTGCCACAAGCCAAAGAACTTCCTTTTCCAACTACTACCCTTTAGTGTATGCTTTCCCTTGTACTCGAAGAAATGCATATATTATGTGTACTCTCAACTATGTACATCAAATGATTAAAAACTGTAACTACACTACCAGTCAGTAACCACTCGATAAGTATTTTTAATGTTTAAAAAACAAAAAATTTAATACCACCTTGTATGAAATTTAAGACCTAAACCTGTAATAGAAATTAATGTTTAATGTAAAAAGTAAACAAAATATCATTGCTGTCAAAAATGCTATTTATTATTATGATACATATGAACTTTTCATATCAGTAGGCAATATTCCATACAAAATATCCACACAAAAATACTGCATCACCAAGATTTTGTGGCGAAAACAATTTATTCTGAAGCAATATTTTCATCAGTGTTCTATCAGATTTAACATACTTAATCCTGCATATTTTTATTTACTCTTACAAAGGCCTATTGTTAACCTTTTTAAATGTATGTATTATCTTTCATGTCAAATTATTACAATTTATCAATAAATTCAATATAAACTATAGGCCTGTTACCAGTCAGATTAAATAATTTACACTGCAAAATTACAACTGCAATAAATAATGTTATGAGATTAATGTTTTAAAAACATTTATGAATATAAAAATAAAAAAAGTTTGGGGGGGGGATACATACTTTTCAACATACTCAACCACCAGTAGGCAGGGATACATGTATTTGAAATACAAAATATTCATTTGTATTTAAATACCTTTGAAAAAAATATATATATATTTTGCATTTAAATACATTTAATCTTAGTATTTTTGAATTTTCAAAATACATAAGGTACTTGCCAATCAACCAACTTATTAGACTGCTGATTTCCTGCAGGGTTGGGCAGTATTTCAAATACATGTATTTGAAATACTATTTGTACCTTTGGAAAAAGTCAAATGTATTTTGTATTTAAATACATTTAATCTTAGTATTTTTGTATTTAGTATGTTGATACAGGAAATCAGCAGTCTAATAAAGAGGTCGATTGGGAAAAAAATATTTTATGTATTTTGAAAATACAAAATACTAAGATTAAATGTATTTAAATACAAAATAATATTTTGTATTTGAAATACATGTATTTGAAATACTGCCCATCCCTGCCAGTAGGTGACGGTAAATCACTTTATAAGTGAGTCATTCAACCGATTCGTTCAAAACGCTGAATCATTCAGTAACAAAACACCGCCGAGTATTGCTTGGAGATTGTGCAATACTTCTGCTGTGATCTTTGTTTGCAACTATTTTCGTTGGTGAAATAGGACAAAACTGTAAATACTGTGTCAAAAATGTAAGAAACTATTTGACTAGCCTACTTAACTAACTTACTTGTTTATTGACCTAAAAACATTTGCAATCATAAGAATATTCAGCAAAATAGCTCTCTTGTCATGGTATGTTAGTTAACTACAGTATATCATGTTATTAATAAACTAAGCATTTTGAATTTTTACCTCAGTGTGTTTCTTCTGAGTTTCTTTATGTGTGCTGTTATGCTCTTAAGTCTTGCAAAGAGACAGGCAGCGAGCCTCAACAGCGCGATCTTGATACCAGAAATACACTATCCATTTTCAATGTTTACACTGAATGTAATAAAATCAGAAGAATCATTTCCACATTTCGATTCTTCTCTGGGAATTTTTTATTTTATTTTATTTTATTTTATTTTATTTTATTTTATTTTTTTTCCCTCTGGTCACTTAGGCTAATAAAAAAATATAAATAAAATAAAAAAAAAAACTTTTTAAACTAGCTAGGAGGCTGGTCAGCTTGCTGTAGCTCAACCTTTATTATTATTATTGAAAATATTTAATAAACAAAGAAGGTAGTTCGGCCTATGACGCAGTAACTACAGCGGGTGAAGAAAAAAAAAAAACAAGTCTGTTGTCAGACTTTTTAAGGCCTTTTATTAGGAAAACGTCATTTAAGACATTTTAAGACTTTTTAATGACCCGCGGACACCCTGTTCTTATGGTCACCTAGAATTGTTTGATCAAAAATACTGTAAAAACAGTACTATTGTGAAATATTACTACAGAATAAAATAATTGTTTTCTATTGTAATCTCTTTTTAAAAATGTAATGTAATGCAAAGCTGAATTTTCATCATCATTACTCTAGTCTTCAGGGTCACATGATCCTTCAGAAATCATTCTGATATGCTGATCTACTGATAATTTCTTATTGTTATCAATGTTGAAAAGAGCTGTGTTGCTTAATATTTTAAGCAGTAGCATTATAAATGTTCCAATAAATTTAAGCATTGTAACATTATTCATTTCTTTACTGTAACCTTTGATAAATTCAATGCATCCTTGATAAACAAAAGCATTTATTTCTATAATAATAAAAATAATACTCCAATCTTTTGAGTGGTAGTGTACTTTATGGTAATGATTTAACACATTATTAGCAAATGTAAACATCAAAATTGAATATACTACGTATATTCAACTTGAATATACTACGTATGCTCCCTGAAATTGAATATACATTGAAAAGTGACTTGAGAAGACATTTTCATATCACTTAACATGATTATTACTGACGTATAGTCCACTGAAATTAATTTTGGAAAAGATTTTCTGTTAATCTGAGGTAGATATAGAGACAGTTCCTCACTCACTAGTAAATAAAATTTAGTGTGTTTCATATAGTAGCTGCGCTGATAGTGCACTTGCTTTGACTGTAGGAATATTCCTCATTAATGCAGGGGTTGGGGCATGATGTTTGCATATATTTTAGGTAATGCTTTAGTATAGGGATCAGTTCTAACTATTAACTAGCTGCTTATTAGCATGCCTATTATTAACATATTGGCTATTTATTAGTACTTATAAAGCACATATTCTGTTAGACCATATTGTACATCACCAATACCTAAACTTAACAACTACCTTATTAACTCTTAATAAGCAGCACATTATGAGTTTATTGAGGCAGAAGTCATAGTTAAAGGTTTGTTAATGGCGAGAATAGGACCTTACAATAAAGTGCGGCCATTTTTATTAATCACACTAATTCAACACTTTAAACTGACAGCCATATACAGGTGCATCTCAATAAATTAGAATGTTGTGGAAAAGTTCATTTATTTCAGTAATTCAACTCAAATTGTGAAACTCGTGTATTAAATAAATTCAGTGCACACAGACTGAAGTAGTTTAAGTCTTTGGTTCTTTTAATTGTGATGATTCTGGCTCACATTTAACAAAAACCCACCAATTCACTATCTCAACAAATTAGAATACTTCATAAGACCAATAAAAAAAAAAACATTTTCAGTGAATTGTTGGTCTTCTGGAAAGCATGTTAATTTACTGTATATGTACTCAATACTTGGTAGGGGCTCCTTTTGCTTTAATTACTGCCTCAATTCGGCGTGGCATGGAGGTGATCAGTTTGTGACACTGCTGAGATGGTATGGAAGCCCAGGTTTCTTTGACAGTGGCCTTCAGCTCATCTGCATTTTTTGGTCTCTTGTTTCTCATTTTCCTCTTGACAATACCCCATAGATTCTCTATGGGGTTCAGGTCTGGTGAGTTTGCTGGCCAGTCAAGCACACCAACACCATGGACATTTAACCAACTTTTGGTGCTTTTGGCAGTGTGGGCAGGTGCCAAATCCTGCTGGAAAATGAAATTACATTTACATTTACATTTAATCATTTAGCAGACGCTTTTATCCAAAGCGACATACAAATGAGAACAATAGAAGCAATCAGACCATCGAGAGTGCAGTAGTATACAAGTGCCATGACAAGTCTCAGTTAGTCTAGCACAGTACATGTCGCTAGGTTTTTTTTTTTGTTGTTTGTTTTTTTTAAATAAATAGAATAGGAAAGTGTTAGTATTAGTTGGTCAGGTGCTGGTGAAAAAGATGTGTCTTTAGATGATTTTTGAAAATGGTTAAAGACTTGGGAGGTCATTCCACCAGCTGGGCACAGTCCAGGAAAAGGTCCACGAGAGAGATTTGGTACCTCTTTGGGATGGCACCACAAGGCATCGTTCACTTGCAGAGTGCAAGCTTCTGGAGGGTGCATAAGTTTGAACTAATGAGTTTAGATACGTTGGTGCAGTGCTAGTTGTTGTCTTGTAGGCAAACATCAGTACCTTGAATTTGATCCCAAATTAGCATCTTTAAAAAGCTGGTCAGCAGAAGGAAGCATGAAGTGCTCCAAAATTTCTTGGTAAACGGGTGCAGTGACTTTGGTTTTCAAAAAACACAATGGACCAACACCAGCAGATGACATTGCACCCCAAATCATCACAGACTGTGGAAACTTAACACTGGCTATGAGCTTCTCCACCCTTCCTCCAGACTCTAGGACCTTGGTTTCCAAATGAAATATAAAACTTGCTCTCATCTGAAAAGAGGACTTTGGACCACTGGGCAACAGTCCAGTTCTTCTTCTCCTTAGCCCAGGTAAGATGCCTCTGATGTTGTCTGTGGTTCAGGAGTGGCTTAACAAGAGGAATACGACAACTGTAGCCAAATTCCTTGACACATCTGTGTGTGGTGGCTCTTGATGCCTTGACCCCAGCCTCAGTCCATTCCTTGTGAAGTTCACCCAAATTCTTGAATCGATTTTGCTTGACAATCCTCATAAGGCTGCAGTTCTCTCGGTTGGTTGTGCATCTTTTTCTTCCACATGTTTAACCTTCCACTCAACTTTCTGTTAACATGCTTGGATACAGCACTCTGTGAACAGCCAGCTTCTTTGGCAATGAATGTTTGTGGCTTACCCTCCTTGTGAAGGGTGTCAATGATTGTCTTCTGGACAACTGTCAGATCAGCAGTCTTCCCCATGATTGTGTAGCCTAGTGAACCAAACTGAGAGACCATTTTTAAGGCTCAGGAAACCTTTGCAGGTGTTTTGAGTTGATTAGCTGATTGGCATGTCACCATATTCTAATTTGTTGAGATAGTGAATCGGTGGGTTTTTGTTAAATGTGAGCCAAAATCATCACAATTAAAAGAACCAAAGACTTAAACTACTTCAGTCTGTGTGCATTGAATTTATTTAATACACGGGTTTCACAATTTGAGTTGAATTACTGAAATAAATGAACTTTTCCACAAAATTCTAATTTATTGAGATGCACCTGTATATGCCCCTTTGCTAAAGACATAGAGAGAGGAAAAAATGCTACCTGATGTCATAAACTGGTGGCCGTAGGTCATGTGGTCCATGAGCGAAGGCGCAGTGGAGGCCGTTCTTCACACAATGCCCACGAGCATCTGTCTCATGGATGCAGGTGCCGGTCTTGTAGTAGCGTAAATGGTACTTGCGCTCTGTGTCACCGGTGGTCCGGTGTAAATAAGGGCAACTGTGAGGAGAAAAGCACCAGTGTTGCTCATCAGTAAACATACTCAATGAAATACATTTTGATGCTTTCATTTAAAATAAATGAGTAAATATTTCACAAACATGTACAGGCCAGTGCATTTCTCTGTGAACTTGGTAAAAACAAACAAGTGAAAGCAATGCAAAGAACTAAAAATAAAAGTAAAACAACAACAAACAACTCCTTCCCAATGAGTGCTTTCTTTGGAACGCTTTATTTCGAAATACTGAGGCATGAGGCTTGTGTCACTGACTGCTCACTGCACTGCCTGAAGCCACAGAAAATAGTAGAAAAAAGATGTTGGACACAAACACACTATTGCATTTTGTTGTCACAAAATAACAATTGTATTGGAAGTTGGAGCTGCACTTACCTGCCTGACAACTATTTCTAAAACACCACAATATGTCTGAGCGACAGTGTGATATATAAGCAGACAACAAACTTTTTGATTGCTTTATGCTAAAACAGATAATCAACATTGCTGTCCAAGAACTAATTTTATTTCTAGTATAATACACTATAAATAATACTTAATGTATTACTTTCAGATACAACAAAGTACACCTGCAAACATGTTAAAATACATCAACAAATATACTATTACAATTCTAGCCACTTAAATATACTGTTAAACACAGCATGTAAAATAAAAAAAGACAAAAATAGACATCAAAGGCAACAAACATTGATGTCACTGCAAATGCTGAGCTTTCACAACTTTAAAACCGTTAAACACTTGTGAAATACTTCCCTGCTGGTAGTTGTTTTGCAAGATATATTAGCAGACAGTAAACATACGTAGTGTAAAGGAAAGTAATGTCTACATGAAATCATGAAATATTACAGTGCATGCTTGGTGTTGTCAGCACAAGAGTCTCTAAATAATAACTAAATCCATTTTTTTGTTCAAAATGTATATTTAAACTTAATTGAAACTAAGTGCAATGAGAATAATGCATATTGCTGATAAATGACAACATATAATGCAAACGATGAGATTAAGAGAAACAGGCATTTATAAGAAATTTACGTTTATTTTTTAAGAAAGGATTTAAGGCACACAGAAAACTGGGCTGTGACAATCCAAACAGCTCCCTGGAAGAGAGCAGATTTATACTGAAAATGCTACATACCCAATAATCTTCTCAAATATAGCAACTGCATCTTGTTCAGGTAGCAACAGTAACTATGGCAACAGCAATGATGTCATCATAGGATGGCTGCTACTGGATGAATGAACGTGTGATCTGTGCCTATACTGAAACTATATGACATACACTGTCGGGGAGATTCAGCAGAGATGTAGGACAAACCATTTTAATCACTACTTTAAGAGATATTTTATAATAAAAGCAACAATAATAATCCAGTATCCTTCTGTTCAGGTGTAGGTAAAGAAAATAAATAAATAAATACATTTTGCCTAACTAAAAAAAAAATGTTATAATGCATAAAGTTGTAGATATCATTACATTGTTATGTAAAGTATGAAATATATGGAAAAATACAGATTTAAAAATGAAAAATCATATAAAATATGTTGGTCCTCTATTAATAAAAAGGTGTAAAATAATATAAAACATAATTTAAAATACACTGAAACAAGCATCCACAGTTAAATATTGAACAATACCATTATTTATTTGTTTTTTAACTTCTCATAATGGCAGATAATCTACATTGTCTAGTCTACCCATATACTGTGAATCAACAATAAAAACAAATTATACAATGACGGGTGTAGTCCAATCATTAGTGAAAACAATGTTTAAAAATAAATTGCAGATATAATCTATATACAATCAAAAATGCTGACAGACTATGTCAATCTCTCAGTGAGATCAGAAATATCACCTGACATCATACTACATCATTCCCAAAATCAAAAGTTTCCATGCAATTTATGGTTTGAGCTCCAAAACAATCTTATGGGAAAAACCTGGAAAGAATCCACATATAACACCTGACTAACAGTTAAGTCACATGGACACTACAGTAATTATGATCCATTTATAGAGCCTTTGAACTCTAGCTGTTTAATTACGATTGAACTAACACAAGCTAAACCACACATTTCAACAACCTTTGTTAATATTCATACAAGTAATGGGATCAATAAAGCATTAAAACTTCTATCTTGAGCACAGTGTTTTCATTGATTGACAAACGAATTAGCAGAGATTAGACATGACGAAGTTTGAATATCCACCGAACTACAACGTGCTTTGTAAACACATGAGTTTTTATGAAGCGAGGGCTCGTAAACGTTGTAACAGCAGTGAGCCAATCAGGAAAGTGTACGTGCAGGGGAGAGCCAATCAGAAGCCAGAGAACAGGGGGCGTGTCTTTAGGCTCCCTAAACTAAAAACACAAGGAAGGCAACAAACACAGCCTTCTGACCTTCATTTCCAAACTGAAGCTATACATTTCTGCTACACACAGGGCAAACTGGGAACTGAGAGACGAGTCATCAGGCAAAAGTTGAAGTGAAACTCGAGAAATACACACACACCGAGCGAAACAACACCGTGAACAGCCAAAGATTACAGGAGAAAGCGATATATCCCCGATATAAACGGAAGAGTAAAACATTAACATAAAGTAAACACTACAGTGAACTTGCAAGGCATCAGTCTGCTAAACTGCATACTTTGTGAAGAGGGCGTGTGCTACACAGAACAATAAAACGAGTCAAAAACACTACAGCATGCTTGTGATTACTGAAAAAAAGTCCAAATCTGATTCACAAAAAGCATGCAAATCAGTGTTGTGATATATATTGTAATTTGTAACAGTTTTCGTTTTGAGCAACCCAAGCACAAACATTGCCAATGCAAAATAAACATGACTGCTGCCTGAAAAATGACTTCTCGACTGCAGTACAAATAAAACAAACAAAAAAGTTACTTACTCGTCTCCATCGGGACATATTCCTGTTGTTTCATCATACTTCGTGCAATATACATCTGGGCTGTAATTAAAAGTCCCATCTCTTCTTCGTATGGGTCTCCGTCTTCGCTGATTTAGAAAATGCCAGTGGAAACACGTAAAGGGTCTATGCTGTGTGCATTTGTGCTGCAAAAACAGCGGGCACTGCTCGGTCCTGAACTCCTTCAAATATCTATAATTAAAACAGAAAAGGCAAGGTGAAAAGCTTTATAATCAACCACCTCCGCACCAAAAAACTACACTTGAGGGATCTAAACAAATCAGTTTTGACAGAATCAGACGCAGCAATGTCCAACTACGTTTAAAGTTTGGAGCTGCGGTGGCTGTTTACACTGCGTAGTTTCTTACACGCTAACTTACCATTCCACAACAAAACTAGCCCTCGATAAATAGTTTACGTGATAAACCCCCTTTTCAGCAACTGTAAATATATAATGTTCATTTTATGTGTTTATAAACATCTACATGGGAACGGAATGTGTTTAATTGTTTTTAAAAAAAATTCACTGTAGCCACTGCGAGCTATTTATCAAGGCTCTCCTCTACAACATTAGAAGCTTACGCCAAGTACTCCGCGATCAGCGTACAGAGTTACGTAAAATCTTCGACGTACGTTCATTCAAACCAACGGTGCGTACGGCAGGAAAAGAGCGTAGAGTAAGAAGCACGGGCCGAGGAAGGAGGCGGATGCAGCTAACAAACCAGCCTGCTAGCTACATCTAGCGAGCGTCTCGACTCGCTGCTATGCAATGTACATGTCTTCAGGCTTTTACACAAGCAGCCTTTGAGCAAATAAGCGAAGAGCACTTTCTTAACTTTTAAAAGGCACGTAGCGCAACTAAAGCGTTGGTATGGAAAACAATGCAATGTTTAGAGCAGACGAGATTGTTGATTTCATTAACATTGATATGTGAGAGCCGCGTGCATTCGGAAGAATTTACAAAAGGAAAAGCACCATTTTAAAACGCAAAGAGGGAGAGGAAGCAGCACGCGCTACAAATACAAATCCGACAGCCGAATATCGAATAGTCATCGCGTGCCGCTGAAAAGTATTTTCGTTCATTTAATGTTTACTCTACTTACGTATAGTGGGTTGGTTTCTCGGTTTGAGGAGAAGCGCTCGCCGCCGTTTTCGAAACCGACGGCATTTTCAGTCAAAACAATAATAGCGCGTGCGCGGGGACCCTCTCGTCTACTCATGCTCTCGCGCGCCGCTGCAAGGCCAATATGAGCAACTGGCGGGACAAACAAACAATAGCAATATACAGCGATCCCTCACACAACACAAGTGACTGTTTAGACTGCAATATGTTGTTCGTCTACATTATTCAGAAATGCAATAAAATGTAATAAAAACATTAAAGAATGCTTATTATAAACAATGCATATATATATACATATATATATTACACTTTACAGTAGTGTTTTTGGTTTTATCCATTTTTATCTGTGGTTTCTGTGAGTTGCAATTAAATTTATGTTTTTGAAGTTATGTTAAAAAACATAAACAAGTTCCTAAGGTGAGATTGAAGACAATATCTAAAGTAGCCTGCTTCAAATATATATCACTCCAGCAACCGTTATCTATTGCAAATCAAATTTTGTTTTTGAAGTTTTATGGGGTTGAAAATACGCAAACAAATTAAGTGAGATTGAAGCCAACGTCTAAAGTAGTCTATTTCTCCACCACCCGGGGCCTATTTCATAAAACAAGTTAATAAGCTAGGGTTATTTCAGTTAGTCTGATTTATTTTGAACCAAATTAACTGACAAAGACTAACTGAAATAAATCTAACTTGTGTGGTAAACTTGTTTTATGAAACAGCCCCCCGTTTAATCTATTACAAATAATCGTTTCAAAGTTATGTGAAAAAATGTAAACAAATCGCTAATTATGAGATTGAAGACAATTTCTAAATAAAGTACTCATTACACCAGTACCCGTTTAATCTAACCAACTTTTAATCAACATAATCAACACATTACATTTTTAGCTGCAGGACAAAAGAAATATTCCAAAAGGTAAATAAAGCGAAACAACGTAGAGGAGGAGGTAGTGTTACGTTCAACCAATGAGATACGAATACGTAAGATATGGGCGTGTCTAAGTGACGAGCCACAGAAATATATAAATAGAAGCCCAACCCTCATATTTTCAAATACCAGATACTACGCGCGAGAGATCGTGTTTCTACGAGGTTTGTGTAAGTCAGCGTTAAATTATTTGTTAGATATCTAGGCATTAGTCAGTAGTAATTCGACTAGAGTTAACTTAAAACAGAACCATACGCCATTTACAGAGTTGATCGGATTTTTGCTTTCTAGTATTTACTGACGAATCATTTGCTGGCTAACGTTAATTTTTTTTTTTAGCTTGGATAAATGTTTCAACACTCTTGGCATTGAAGTTCATTTAAACATCATGTGGCGTTATTAGACACGTCAGATGTGTAGGTTTCAGGTGGGTTTTGAAGCACAGTATGTGGCATCAGATATTCTCTGCTGGTTTGTTAGTGTACGGTTTGCCCGCCATTTTGGACAATGGTTTGTACGTGAAGAGCTCGAGATGCAGGTTACTCGGGATGCTGCATTCAAATAACGTTCCCTTGCGCCTCTGCACATTTTCCCGCTGTTTTTAAATTACTCAACCGCTATATTTCTGGCTGAAAGTGAGTTTCGTGGTGGGATGGTGTTTAATATTAAGCGTTTGAGGGGAACGGTTTCTGCTGCAGATGGAGGCTGATGCTGGTGTCTCAGAATAAACACCGCTCCTGTCGTCTGATGCACATATTATATAAGTTACCTGTGAGGTGCTCGTCTGGTTGAGTTAAAGGAAAATTACGCATTTTAGCCGGTTTATAGTGTTTAAAATCTAAAACGCCTCGTAGGCACTTTACGTTGTGTATCTTTATAAACTGAAAATTTGAGTATCTGCGGCTCTGGAGCGGAAGTGGTAAAAGCAAACCGCAATACCCGGATGATACCGCCATTTTAAGTCACCGTTTGAGTTTTTAATTTTAAAATGGGAAGAATTCTATATTTAAGTGTTCGTTTTGTTTTTAATTCTAGAGACTGAGAAACAATGGCTCGTACCAAGCAGACCGCGCGTAAATCAACTGGAGGAAAGGCGCCAAGAAAACAGCTGGCGACTAAAGCCGCTAGGAAGAGCGCGCCCTCTACTGGCGGCGTCAAGAAGCCCCACAGATACAGGCGAGTCTGAGATGCTGCTGTCACCACACACACACACGAGAAAGTTGATGATAACAGCTAAATCATACGTTATTTATTTTTTATTTTTTCCCCCTCACTTCAGGCCTGGAACTGTTGCTCTGAGAGAGATTCGTCGTTATCAGAAGTCAACAGAGTTGCTCATCCGCAAACTGCCATTTCAGCGTCTGGTTCGGGAGATCGCACAGGACTTCAAAACTGATCTGAGGTTCCAGAGCGCAGCCATTGGTGCACTTCAGGTGTGTAGCTGCTATCATTATTTAAAATTATTCCATGACTGTACTGCAATGTGATGTACTATGTTTAAAGTTTTTTTGCAAGCTCTAACATTAACTCTTCCTCGTCGTCTTAACAGGAAGCAAGTGAGGCCTACCTCGTCGGTCTGTTTGAGGACACTAACTTGTGCGCCATTCATGCCAAGAGAGTCACAATCATGCCCAAGGATATCCAGCTTGCAAGGCGAATCAGAGGAGAGAGGGCTTAATTTTTTTTTTATTTTTCCTTTTTTATTTTAACTTTTAAAGAGAAACACTCGAAGTAAAAGCAATGGATTTGTACATTGGAGTCATTTTGTAAAGCATTCCTTACAGACTCAGGTTTTTAAAGTGAGTGTCTAGATTAACCATTGTAGAGCTCATTGTGAAGTGACTTTAGTTGCATGCTTTAAAGT
Organism: Spinibarbus caldwelli; assembly: GCA_039654775.1. Taxonomy (NCBI): domain Eukaryota; kingdom Metazoa; phylum Chordata; class Actinopteri; order Cypriniformes; family Cyprinidae; genus Spinibarbus; species Spinibarbus caldwelli. Next base: position 28,568,395 of record CM077219.1, on the reverse strand, counting down.
ATTTATCACTTGTCTTTTACATTGATCATTGGGTTGTAAATAAAATTACTCTACCTCAAAACAGTGTGCTGATTCAGTCTGTCACTTGAATATGCTTTGGTTTTGTTTGTAGTTGAGAGCTACATAATACTAAAATGACAGCTATATAAATCTGAGAGATGCTATTTTTGAATCTCTGCCTGATTTGTAGCATGTAGACAGCTTTTCACCACAAGAGGGCAGAATCGTGTCATTCTTGGTGAGATTTAGTGTTAACCACAAGCTGTCATCAAATTACATCTTTGTTTTTTGTCTGTTAGTGGTGTCATGCTACCATATTACAATCACTAGTTATACATTATAAACCGAATACACCTCACTTGATAGCGCTAGCAAATTACTTACACATATATATATATATATACATACAAAATGGGATTAAAAAGCAAAAACGCGGTAACTGGGCGCTTCCCGCCAAATTAAACCAGCAACGATTTCATGACAACGATGTCGCATGCTATTCAAAACAGTTTTGTAAGTATAATGTGCAGCATTCAATATGCTATGCTTTTATTCGATTTAACAGATTTCCTTGGGCTTTCAGCACACTATTTAAGGAAGCTGCTTAATATGTCACTCAGCAATACCAAAGTCTGACAATACTGAACATATTTTACTCTTTAACTCGTCCAAAATATCGTTGTGTGATTATTTATAATGTTCTATAGATTACTCTGCACCTGTAAACTTTTCTCATCATTAATCTCAGTTGCCGTCGACTGTATATTTACTTGTACATCTTCATGGATGTGCTCGTTATTGGCCTCTTGTGGTCAATGGTGAGTTTGCATTTTGATTTATTGTTTATATATATATATATATATGTGTATATATATGTGTGTGTTTTGGTTTAGACTATACCATATGTCGGCGTATTTATTATTAGTATTGTATTACATACACTCTTGGACGGAAACACTCCTGTGCAAAGCTCTATTTGACCCTCTTGATGTCACCTAAGTTGCCTGTTTGTTTTTTTTTTCCTAGGGAAGATTTTAATATGTAAATGTAATTGTGGATCAGATCTTTTATTCAAACTCATATTCTCTAATCATATGCATTAATTCTCACTATTTTAATTATCTTTGACAAAAGGCAGCCACCCTTTGGTGTTGGATGCTGCAAGTCTTATTGTGTTTTATAAGCTTTCAGTTTATCATTCTCCTCCAAGCCACAACATCTCTATGGCATTTTTGTAAAATATTTATTATTTGGACAAATTCAAATATGAAGAACTCTTGTTTTGCGCTCAAATTTATTATGAAGTATATTTTAGGTTTGTATTGTTTATGTGTGTGAATACAGACAGGAAGCATGCAAACACTGGAAACCATAAGACAGCATGAGTTCTGATAAACAGATTCATTAAACCGCATCAAAAGAGAAATCTCACAGACAAATGGGACAAACATATGCACTAGGACGCAATGACGTCAGACCCCTCAACCTTGAGCCCTGCTCCAGTCCCAGCTGCAGACACACACTCTTCTCACAGTCTCTGTCTCGCCCTCTCTCCCTCACCTCTTGCTCTTTGTCTTTCTCAGATTCGTCACGTGTCTATTTATTTGTATTTATACAGATACGAAATTAACATGTCTTGTTGACACTTTCCCAGGGGATTGACTGTGGGGGTCCAGATTTCAGCTCTGTTATCTGTCATATTTCACTTGTCTGTATCTTTTTGTGATGCTCACATCCTAAGGCTGTTCTCATCATGGATTCTCAAATCTCTGTTAGAGGCACACAACCTTACTCATGCCCTATAGGTCTGAGACACAAGTTTCTCAAGTCACTCTTTTGTTTATCTCTTTATATATGGATTGTTTTACACACACACACACACACACACACACATATAGATATATATATATATATATATATGTAATGGAGGAAATTTGTTAATTTTCCTGTTCAAGTCCATATAAATTCATTAAAAGTTATTCAAACAATGCTTGCATATTTTTCCCAGGCTGGGCCATTACAGCTGGAAAAACATTTCTTGGTTTTGCCAGGCTGTGTCTTATTTTAATTTTTTTTTTCTTGCAGACTACGCCAGAACTGCATGTTCTGTTGTGCTGGTCTATGTTAAACAAACTCTCTGTATCAGCACCCAGCACTCCATACTGATATATACTTGTTATCAAAAATAGTTGCGTTATTTTAACTGATACTTGCTACAAAATACATTTTATCAAACTGCATGTCAAAAACCAACAAATGGGTTTCAGATCAAAAAGCATCTTCTCTGTTGATCTCAGTGTTGTCATGAGTCTCATCCTGTGTCTCTAGAGCAGTGTTATTTTAGTATTATTTATATAATACATTGTAGTATTTATTTTTAATTTATTTTAATTTTGATATTTTCAAAATTAATTTTATTTCAGTTTTAGTCATTTTACGACTTCTGCTTAAACTTATTTTAAGTTTTTCAATTTAAGTTTTTGAAGTTAAAATTGATCTAATATTTATATCACATTTTATTTCAGTTTTATTTCTATTAACAAAAATGGTTTAAGTTTTAGTTAATAATAACAGCACTGCTCCAGAGTGAGTTTATGACTCAGGTGATTGACTCAAAAAGGTCTGTGACCAGAACCAAGTCAAAGATGGTAGCTTGGCCATCTTCAGGACACACTGAGAAGCGATATCTAAATCTCACCCCAAATTCGAAATGAAACATTTTTATGTTTTTTAGGTCCATTAAAACTTTGACTTTGATTGTGACATTATTTTCGTGACAGTTTTTCCACACAAATCCAGACTTTTTACATTTTAGTGTTATGTATTTTATGTATACATTGTATGTATTTAGTGTATGTATTGCTGTATAATTCACATTGGGCTCATGATTCTCATTACTTTCTCATTGCTGTAATACAGTAATTAAAATAAATAAATAAATAAAAATCAATGTCTCCAGACTGGAGGCTTTATCATGGCCAACATATCTAATATGCACTTTTATTGCCTAAAATGTGTCTGATTATAAAAGACATCCACTTTTTCATAATGTGATTAGCCACTAAAATGTGCCCTATATTAAATCACAGTCTGGATTAGCTGTTTGCGCAGGCCAGTCAATTTCCTGTGCCATTTGTCATAGATAATAAACGATAAGTGGTTCACCTTTGGAGTAAACCAAACCAATATTTTTTTATATTGTACTGCAATCTTGTTTTCTATCTAAGAAGGGAAGAAATCAATTATGCATCAATATCCCCTCACCTTTCTATTTACATTCTAATGTAGCAGACAGCTTTCTTTAAACTGACAGCGAAAACCTAGTGGTTTTATTACAAAATTGACAACCATTTTATATTTTATTGTGAAAATGGGGCTATTTATTCATTCATCCAGGCTCAAATGAATTACATCATGCTTAACCCAATTCCTTATATTAATCATTTTGAATGATGTACTGCTCAACAAGAAAAAAAAAAAAAACCCAAGAGACCAACTTTGAGATTACTGTTTTTGAATTCCTCATTTTCTTTTATTTGTTTATCTTTGTTCTGTTTTACTTGGGAAAAGGCCCTCAGACTGCCACTGTGTTTATGAATAATTTGAGTCATAAATTGTTTTAGCCCTGGGCATGACAGGGCTCTCTCTAGGGGAGATTATCAGCTTCCTGTTATCAAGATTCACCACATTATCTTATCATTTCGTAATCATTTGTAATATCTGCATATGAAAATAGCGTACGTTCAAATTATACTTAAATCATCCCGACACATTTTGGACAGTGAAAGAATAATTTCAAGTCTTATTGTGTATCCATGTTAATATCCATACAGTCTTGAGAGTGGACACTTTGATTCTAAACGAATTAGACCTTTTTGGAATTACTTCCTACAGTTCAAAGCAATCTACTGTCCTTGTTTTTGCTAGTAGAGTGCACTCATGAGAAAGTGAGAGGACAACAAATAATTCTGGATCAAGTATACAGCAGTGCTGGACGCTGGATTCTGAAGTCTTGAATAATGTGTTTATATCTTGCTATGCTGTCTGCACACCACCTGCCCACTGATTCCAACTTCAGGGAAACGGGAGCCAACACCTGGGTTTAGTGTCGCTAACACTTGTCCAAATGAGCAGTAATCCACCAAATATGTTTGCATTGAACTGAATTTACTTTAATGTTTCCCTAATAATGTTTTTGTGTAAACCTAGAGAGATTGCACATGAACTTTACGTTCTCGAACATTAGTAGTGTTTACCATTGTTTATGGAATCCCTACAACTGGCTGGGAGTGAATCTTCCACTCTTGAAATTGTCGCAAGATTCTCACGTGTTTAGCGGTGAAGACGTTCGCAATGAAAAATCCTACAAAATATGCATTTATTCAGTCTTGAAAGAACAGATTGTATCAGTTTCAATAACATTAATATATGAACTGGAGAATATATAGCAATGACTCGGATTGTAAATGGGTCGCAGGTGCTTCCATGACTTTATTTGTTCCCTTAAAATGGACTCAGAGAATATCATCCTATAAAAGTCTTCATTGTGACATGCTATCCTATTATTTCAATTATCTGTAAAAGGCAGCCGTAGGCCAAGCTCTGCATCCATGTTTTATAATCCACTTCATCAGCAGGTGATTCATCAGTGATTCACGCTGAATAATCCTTGTTTCGCTCAGCCGACTTAAGCAGTGTTCACGGCGTCAAGCTAACCCAAGGATTTCTCTCTGTCAATTCAAGATCAAGTTCTGGAAGCGAGACAAGACAGCTGACAACTTCAGGAACTGCAGGTTGCCACACCTGTGCTACACTTCGGACTCGCTCCTGACAGGGATGTGCAAATCCAGGGTGTGATTACAGAAGCGGTAGACCACGGACCAGCTGGCTTTCCGCTTGATGAAGAGCCGCAGCTTGTCTCTGAAAGTCTCCCCGAGGAAGCTGTAAATGATCGGGTTTAGGCAGCTGTTGGAGAACGCAGCCAGGTTAACGATGTGTCCGGTCAAGGGGTAGTCATGCCACAGTGTGGTGTCACTGTGTTTCGACGGGTCGGCCGTTTCTTGGAGCAGCTGGATGCTAATGAAAACATTTTCGGGCAGCCAGCAAATAAAGAACACCAGCACCACTACCACAATCATGCGCAGGGCCTTCTGTCGGCGCGGCCACAGTCCCCTGTGCTTCTGGGCCCGCATGAGGATGCGGACGATCAGGGAGTAGCACAGGCCGATGATGGAGAAGGGCACCAGAAATCCGATCGTCACCTCGAGCCACTGGATCTCAAAGACATTGGCGAAGCAGAAGTGCACCTCGCCGGTGTGTTGGGTCTGCACGATGGTGAAAGGAAGCAGAGTCGCCAGGATGGAGGCCATCCAGATGAGGCTGCAGCTGAGTTTGGCGTGCTGCATAGTTCGCAGTGGACTGCTGCTCATAGAGTTAGCCAGAGCGATGTATCGGTCGAAACTCATCCATGTTAGGAAGAAGATGCTGCTGTACATGTTCACCTGCAGGAACAGTGACATGAAGGTGCAGAGGACGGCGTAGTCGTAGTACTTCTCGTTGAGATTGAAGACCTCGATGAGCGAGTCGGCCACCAGAATAAGGTCCGCCACGGCCAGGTTGACGAAGTACAGATCAGGGATGGTCATCTTGTCCCTGTGGTTGAGGTTGACCACCAAAATGAGGATGTTCCCAATGAAGCCAATGGGGAACAGGAATATGGTGTACAGGCAGGAGAGAAACAGGCCGATGATGTAAAACTCATAGGTGTCTATGCTTTCTTTCACATCGGTTAGGTTGAAGTCATACGAAGCATTGAACTGCTCAGTGCCATTTATGTAAATCTGAATCACAGTGGTAGTCTGCTCTTCCATACTGGCCAAGTCTCTGTTTTAGATGCTGTGAATGGTCCTACATACTTCATTTGTGTCAGTGCCCAGTTCGCCTTGTAGAGAGCATCCTTCATCAAGCCTCCATTCACATTCGGATGGCAACCGGTTGTTTACAAGCGGATGGTCAAGGTTTGATAGATTCCACCCAGACAGATTCGCCTCTGGAGATGAAGCCAGGGTAGAAGACCTCCATTTTCAGGGCAGTCTCTCAGCTATGGAGGCTGCCTGGGCTTGTGTGATCCATGGTACCAACACCAAGAGTCACTCTTTAGGGATTGTGCTTCCTTTTTTTCTTTTGCACACTTTGCTTTTCACACGTGTTCAATCCAGTGCAGTCTGGTCTCCTCCAGTCCATGAGCATGATTTTTTTTAGTCTACCAATGACACCACCACTGTCACACCTGATCAAGAGAAAGAAAGGAGGAAAATAATATCTGAAGCATCAATTGTTTCATTGACATTATTATTTAAGGTTATAGTTCACCCCAAAATAAATTTACTGTCATTTATTCAGCCTCATGTCATTCCAAACCTGTATGACTACACTGTAAAAAAAATTCTGTAGTTTTTACAAGTTTTGCCAGCTGTGGTTGCCAGAATATTTTGTAAAAAATACAGAAAAACTGTAAACACATTTACAGAGCAAACTGTAAATTTTACAGTATGAAACTGTAATTTACAAGCAAGGAAATCTGAATGTAAACCAGTAAATTCAACAACGCACCCTTCTACTAAAATCTGTTTTGTACCCTTAACATATACTGACAACCACCATAATAATGCAGGTGGTAAAAGAGAAAGTCACGTGAAGAATCAAAGTTCTTCACAAGTACTTTTTCCACAAGCTGAAGTATATACAGAAGGTGTACAGAGTCATTCACGCAAACACAAAACACCATAATGGTAACACACGACACTGAAATAATGCAATAAACATTCATTAAACAACAGAAGTTGTAACATAAAACTCAAATGTACATAACTGATTAAAAAAAAAAAAAAAAAAAAAAAAAAACTATTAAGAAACATGATTATTTAAACAAAATACTTTCAAATGTGGAGTGTCACGCAGTGAATTCTGGGAACATCCATTTACAGTTTTTGACTGTAAATTACATGTTGACTTTTCTTTTTTAATTCTAAAACCTATACAATTAACAGCATTTTACTGTAAAACTGCATGAAATATCTGGTTAGATCTTTTAGTACAGGAACTTTTTTCTGCAGCGTTTTTACAATATTTTACACTCATTTTTTACAGTGTCCATATGTTATTGTCCATTAATGAAAGTCAGTGGGGTCCAAAACGGCAAACGGACCGAACGGACTTTCACTGAATGGACAAAAAACACTTGAGACATTTTTCAAAATATCAGTAAGAAAGTCATACAGGTTTTTAATTGCATGAGGGTGAGTAAAATATGACAGAATTTGAATTTTGAGGTGAACCATCACTTTAATATAAGTATTATGTTAAATATCTGCGTTTGCACTTGATGGCAGCTCTCATAACAGTTTTTAATTGATTCACCTTAAGGGCTGAGTGTCTACAAGCTTATTAAAATGCAAAGCAAAGTCTTAAACAGATGCATTGAAGCACCCTGAGCTGTCAGACCCATGTGCTAAACTCACAACTATTAAACAGCGAAAAGACGCACTGTAGGACTGCTTCATAGGGATAGATACGATATTTTATTTTCCTCCCAGGAACATATTGGCTAACTTTACTACATCACTGATTTTCACTGCGCTAATGTATTTTGATTTTGGAGAGATTTTCCAAGGTAGTGAACTGTAATGATTTTTCACTTACACAGAGTTAATGGGTGTCAAAAGAAAATAGAATCTCATTATTTAAATTATTACTAAGTTCAGATTAACGCCACAGTTTCATGTATATCATGAATAATGATGTGTAATGAATTAAATCTAATGCCTTCATGCTAATTAAAACACTCATTATGCAACAATTACCATTTATTTTGAAAGGATATGTAATATTTAGATATAGGATCTGTATTAATCCAAATTAATTTGGTAAACAAATGCAAGAATAATCTTAATGAGTATTAAAATTAAGTATGGCTGAAAAGACTGACCTTCAGTGAGCAACCAGGGCATATCTGACTTTTCACACCCTGCATAGATGAACTATGACTTCCTCAAATATAATTCACTAGAGCCAAATTTAAATGTGCATAATTTTATTCACAACGAAGATTACATCAATTTTGTAACGAGAAAGAAACTCAGTGATTTTAATGAGCTCTATGTGACCTGTCTGGACTCAAAATACTTTAACCTTTAAAAGAATCAGCCTGGATTAAATTCCCAATGAAACTGGTCAGCACACAGCAGAAAAGTCTAAGAACTGCAGCCAGCTTTCCAAAATTAGACCACTTATTTTCAGCCTTTTGCAGATGGCTTATTAGGAGCATAAAGGTTTGGATATTTGGACACTATAAATGGTTTTCACAATCCCATGCACAGTGCAATCAAATGCAATCTTCACTTTGATTGACAGTTTGCAATATTTAAAAATGTCACTTTGAAATATGTCACTTTAAAATTTCTGTTAATAATTTTATTCTGTATATATGAACACAATATTTGTTTGGCATATTAAGTGCCCATTAAACTAAACAACTATGAAATAACAGCATTATGCAAGGCTTGCTTTCATTTTAGAAATACCATAACAAACAGAACTTTGAGAGTCTGAGCTGTAATTCATTCTCAACTGCAGACCCATTCAGACTTCATCACTGCATAATAGATAAAGGAACATTTGTTATTGCCTAAAATTACATCTCCTTCAAAAGACCCCGTAGGACAATATAATTCTTTCCCAAAAGGGAATCTGCGCATTTACTCACAGATGCAAGATGACACGAGCAATTTATCAGTATATTAGTGATGGAGTAGTCACATCAACAAAAGACAAGCACACACGCACCCAGATAATTGAAAGGCTCATTTGGAAAGCGAGAGAGAGAGAGAGAGAGAGAAAGAGAGACTGACTGACTGATTGCACATTATGATGTGTCTCAACCAGGAGAATGACTGTGCTGCTTTATCAAGTGTTTTCAACTATTTGAAATCTCTGCAGTGCATTTGTAAATTTATGGTGGAAGAGAAGACTTCAGATTTTTTTCTCCTCCCTCTGTTGAAAAGACCATCTTACACTAGCATGAATTTGCATGATGTTCCAGGCAGGTTTATTCTGGTTCATGGTGATTTGGTGCTGGTCTTGCAGGTGCCCCAGCATTGCCATTCTATTAGCCAACAAAACTAAACAGGTGAAGCCGGTCAACCAGCATAGTCTTCTAGTGAAGCTGGTTGACTAAAATTGGTTAAGATAGTTAACCGTCATATTCTGTTTGGGTTCTGAGAGACTGCATAGCCATTTCAATAGCTCAAAAACATACTTAACTTTCAAGCATCAGATTGATATTTTATGACTTTCATTAACAAATTTTATGAGAAATTATTCAAATATTTTAAATAATAATAATAATAATAATAATAATAAAAAATATATAAAATAAAAAATATGTTAAATTACTTATATTTGGGGACTGATAGAACCCAAATATAAAACAAATACAATAAACTTAAGTTGTTTACATATTATTTTATATTTTCAGTTTCCATTTTACTTTAGATTTAGTAATTTTGTTATGTGCTTTTCTCATTATATATATATATATATATATATATACTGTATACTATAAAAATACTATTACATTTAAAACATCTGCAAATACATGATTTATGGCATTATGTTGAGATGATATGTAACGTTATATGATTTCTTGGAAATGAGGATGAAAACATGGAATATAACAAGATCCACTGCTCTAATCACTTTATATCTTTTATAAAATATCACATTTTTTAAATTTCAGTTTGATGCATTTTAGTATTTCAACTTCAACATTTCAACAGCCAACAGCCAACATTTCTAATTTTCATTTATGATTTTTAAGTTTATATTTCTCACATAATAAGTATATTTAAATTTTAACAATAACAACCATGACACGCAAAACATTCCTAACAGTTTACTTTGATTTGTTTTATTGTCTTTTTCTGAAGGAAACAGCAACAATAGTATTATATTGTAAAACAGTAATTTTTTTATACGACTATACTTTGATTAGGGTTAAAAGGTTCATTTCAAAATTTCTATTACAAGTTTTTCACATATAGCATTGGGCTCTCAGGTACCTGAACATAAAGAATGTATATCTATCTCGACAAAACATCAGTATCAAGATGCCTGGTGAAAAAAAAAAAAAAAAAAACAATTTTCTAGCCGTTGTGGACTTTTCAACTGGGTTTGTCCCACAAATAAACTTAATCTCTAGTAACTAAGCTATTATGCCACTCATTTACTTTTCTCAAAAGTATTATTAATTAATAAAATCCACGAATAGAAAATAATACAGTCAAAAGTCACTCACTTTATTCACAAGGACTTGTGATGCAGTCAGTGTAGAGTTGCTGCAGATTTGTAATTCCTTTACCGGTAAAATATCCACTGTCTGCGCCACCTACTGTTGTAAGACAACTCGCTGCTGTCAGGGAGAAGGTCCAGACAAGAATATCACTACAGCTTCCTTTCTTTGTGGCCACTTGTTCACTAGCCACCCCTCTACCTCCTCTATCTCTCTCTCTCTCTCTCCTCTCTGTTCTGACTTTCCTATATGGCCACACGCATGTAGACAGCATCAATAGCAGGAGACCCACCAATGACAGTTACTTAGCACAGGACATATGGTTGCTGTCGTGACTCATTTCATCTCTGTTTCAACCGCTGAGACATCCATGACACTAGAGCTCATTAATCTAATTGTAGTTCAAAGAATGACGAAGATTTCACAAGGGCAGCTTGTTTTAAATGCTGCAGACCTGGGATGAGACGTCTCTGATGCAACGACTCTGATGAAGAATAATTGAGTGTATTTAATACACCTGGTCAGGTTGTAAAGTGCTCGTATATGAGTGAGATTGAAATAAATGTGACTAACTTCTATAAAACAGTGTTCAAATAATTGTCATGCTAAATAAACAAACGCTCCTGTCGTAAAAGTCCTGTTTTCTGAGTACAGCAGGAATAATCTGTATTGTTTGGTGCCATTTATGTTAAAACATCTCTGAGAGAATGGAAAATATGCATAATAAGATTGTATGTGAGAACTTAATCATTTGGTTGTGCAGTACAATGTTAGATGGAGAATCGATACGACTCTTTATTTGGAGAATGAGGGCAGCAGAGCTTTTGTCGGTCGTGAGATTACGGAGTCACTAACTATTATGCTTGTAATTCGATTTTCTGAACAGGGATGGATTCTGTTCACCTTATCAGCCTCTCTGTGTCAAGATGGGTTTACAGAAAGCTTGAGGGCTCTTTTATGTGCCGTCAACTACGTCTTCAAAGAGGTTTGTGTAGAACATCCTGAAGTCAATGGTGAGAATCCCTGTCAGGCTGTCTGTAATGAATCCTCTGTGTTATCACAGAAAGAACATTTCAGACTAGAAAATCAACAAATATAGAACTATAGAAACTTATAAAAGTATTGTGAGATGCCCAAATAAGATGATGCCCAAATATCTATACCTGGCTCAATTTGACATCTGTAGTAGTTTTTGAGAAACCCTCTGGGGAACTGGTCTCTTGAGTCAGTTAATCCACTCCTGGTCTGAACGGCAAGTGAAGGATCGCTGTCAAGCAGAGGAGGAACAAATCTGATCACCTTGCATTATGTTAGAGTGCATTATTATTATGAAAGTAAAAATTTATGTTTGAGGGAACGTGTATAAAGTTGTAGAAAACCAGCGATATTAAGGCCACCATGAGGGCAAAGCTGTAAAGTTAAAACAAAACTGGCTTCTGGGCTCTAACTATATTTATAAACATCGAAACACTGAAAAACAGTCATTTTTATAATGCTAACTGACAGTTAACTGGCAGAATAATTAATAGTATATAGATATTATTGTTGTGATCAAAATAACAGCTTGAAATGCTATTATAAATATATGCACCCGCTTCAAAATTGTTTTACAGTTTAAATTATCTTAAAAACCATTAAACTTATAAGACATATATGTAGTCTATGATGATGTGACAACATGCCCCTCTGTTAAGGGATGTTTTCACAAAAGGTCAGCTAAATGCACTTGTGCAAGTGAATTGTACGTCTGTTTATTTGTTTGTTTGTTTATTCATTTGTTTTTAAATACATTTGGTAATAGGTTAAATGATTCGGCTTAATAAATACACTATAATTTGTGTAAAATTTGAGAAAATGGGAGGAGATTATTTACTTGCATTTTCTGTCAAAATGACGTCACTTTCTGAGAGTCACAATTTTATTGAACCATCAATAGGTTTGTGTCAGCTTGCATGTAAAATGTGGTAAACAACCACATTTTGGTCATAAAAATATGTTAAATAAAAATGTACTATTTTGTTTTTAATTAAATTAATCGCTTCAACAGATTATATTAAAAAATAGATACTTACCATTATTTACATATCATTATAGTATTCATTAATATTTTGGATTAGCTTTTATTTTTTAGAAAGGTTTATTAATTTTGTTATGTGATTTTCTCATTTTTATTGGTTTTCGTTTTTGACAGTAGATAGCTTTAATTTATTTTTATTTCAGTTTTAGTTTTAATAATTTAAGTACTTCAACTTAAAGCTGCAGTCTGTAAGTTTTGCCTCTTTGTCGTCATCTATGTTTGAAAACCTGGAATTGCAGCCGCTTGCTGAATTATCTTCCTTGCGTGGGGTTGTACTCCGGCACGGCTCCAGCGTGGATGAATCTAATGTTTTGAGGTGAATGTGTGGCAGTCAGTAACCGCACTGGTGTGGATGTTAACTGTAGGCTAATTCGCAATCACAGATTAGTCTACGTCTTGGAATATATGACCCAAATAAGAATATTTCACCGGATATTGTTATCTGAACAAGTAAGTTACAAGTCAGTCAAGTTTGTTCTGACCAACTGAGAAAAAAAGCATTACCATAAATAGCGCTACCAATGGTGATTTAATCTAACGATCGGTTAGCTCATGTCACATCAAACCGTGCAAAGTATTATTATTTTTATACTTTATTCTCAAATTAATAACATCACCATTGCGTCACTATGAGTATAGTGTGTATTAGCATGTAGATTTCAATTTCTGTACAGTCTAATTTCTAATTGTCATACTATTCAAATTTCATATTAAGAAATTCTTTAACCCAAAAAGCAAACTATGCTCCCTTCGAACTGGTTTTCTTTAAAATACAAATCTTGTGTAATCCCAGGCTATCTGTAATCAGAAGCATATTTAAAACTGGAATATAATTTAACACATAATACTTTCTGGATCACAATCCGCCATCAAAATGATACATTTAATTATTCCAGCTGCTGTGAGAAAAGGCTAAACGATCTGTCACCTGCAGGATCCTCACATGCCATAGCCTAGTAGCCGGGACAACTTCTTTATGTTTACAGACGTGACGTGATGACGCAGTGCCATGCTCGAATTTCCTGCGAAAACCTACCTGTACCACTCAAATTAGAAAACATTATTATAAGCTAACCGTTGTGAATTGGGCTAAAGTAAGGCGATAGTTTTGAACACTGGCTGGTTATGTACTTGCTGAAATATTGATTTCGGATCATTTTTAACCAAAAAAAGTTAAGGACTGCAGCTTTAAACTATTTTTCTCTAGTTAGTTTCCAAGGCAACATTTTTAATTTTCATTTATGTTTAGGTTTTTCATCTATTTTAATTACCGATTTTTAAAAATAATTTTAGTGTTATTTAACAAGAACAACAGCAATATTTACAGATATTTGATGAGCTTCAAATTTGTAGCTTTTTATGTTGCTAATTTTAGGCTGAATAATATTTTAATAGACCTAATAGCCCTCACAGAACAAGGGATTCAATCCTGAAGAATTAAACATTTTTGTTATGCGCTTTTAATTACAGTCCCACAGTCTCCACCTGCTCCCAAGTAACATTTTCCCAGAGGTGTTGCTCTTAAATGGGGAGGCTGTTGTTTGTCTCCCTCTATTAAACTTTCTATCAATGCAATTTTCACAGGGACTCACAGATCAATCTGGAGGGAACTGATTAATTATGATGCTGGGAACAACTGATGAGTTACGGACAGCACGAAACTGCTTTTCTCACTTTACATGCCTGACTGTGCCCTTCTGCAGGGAGCTAATTACAATTGTTGGGTGGTAACATGTGGATGAAGCTTGGTGCTCTACAACCTGTGTATTAGTGTTAAATGCAAACTGAGTGTCACGATCTTCCCTCGCACATTTACGTGTTAAGGCGTGGTGTGATGTTCTAGGAACTGTGCTCTCTTGAAAAACACTGTCCTACTGTGAGCTCTGAAGATCCATAAAATTAGTTGATACACTCCGCGTTTTAGAAGACAGAGCACTAAATAAATGAATCTTGTGATTTGGTTTGCTTGTTCTGAGTCATTGAACAATAGTTCTGTAGGCTCATAAATGACTGAAAGGAGAAGTTTGATCTAACACAATGAACTTTGATAATTGAAAGGACCCCTATTACTGCACATCTATTCACAAGGGTTGTTTTCTCACAAAAGTGAGCCACTGACTGACAATCCAGAAGAGCGCTGCGTTATTCTTGGACTGAACTGATCTGTCTTAATTATAAGAATCACCATAGCAACACAGCAAAGGTAAGTTAAGGGACGATGGATTCAAGATTGGAAAAAATAAGAGCTATTTTTTTAACTCCAAAAACGTACCTACAATTCACCTCAGTTTGCAGCTGAAATGAACACCAGTGGCAGTAAAAACACCAACAGCCTTTATCCCTGTTCACAAATTGATGATTGGTTATCGATTAAGACTTATTTTCACACAGCTTTCACAACATGACCTCAAAACAGTTTTGCCATAGTATGATTTGTAAATTAGTACATCTTGACGTTTTCAAAACTAGTTCAATACAGCCTAGGCTATCCACCTTATTTTTCAACGCGGAAGTAAGCTGTTTTCTGTTAATGTCAAAGATTATAGAATACCTATATTAATTATATAAGTCTTAAAGAGACTTTGGTTAATGTGCGAGACTTCCGGTTCAGCCGCTGTAGAAGACTAACAAAGTGCAGTAAACGGCAAAACTGTTTACACTAGAAACCAGTGTGTTAATAATTAAGACATTACATTAAAATATGGTAAGACACCAGTTTGCAATATCAAGCACCAAAACAAGCTTTATTTGTACAGCTAAATATAGCCGGAAGTGAATGACACTGGAATCCAGATTCATTGAATAATGGCCGCGCCTGCACTTACGGCAAAAATATGGCCTTTCTGACAACAGTAAGCTAAAATGGCATGATTGCTTCAGCAAATGTGGTTTTATCTCACGTTTGCTTTTGTTAACATTATCGGGTAGGGCGGGGTTATTGTAGGTGGTACATTATTTTCAAACGTGATGAAGCATTAAACTTTTAACTAAAGACACTTGTCGCCACCTACTGGTCTAAAAATTTAACTAGCAGAAGGAGTCACTAAAAATAATTATTCATAAAAATAATGATTAGTTTATTAACTAAATTAAATATAGAAATAATAAAAAAAGATCATGTAATCTTTTGTATGTAATCACCCTAACATGCATAGATGCAGCATACACTGACGTGATAGATTTTGAGTGCACCATGGACAGTGTGATGGGATCCAGCCCCAGAACTAAATGAATTCACAACACAGGAAACATGGTTAACATGAAGATTAAAGCAATGTGTCAAAATGCCTACAAAGCTCTGTCTAGTATAAGGCAGCTTCAACTACAGGATGACATTGATTAGATCCAGAACAAGCATTTTACTGTAATATGGAGCATTCTGAACAGATTGTGTTCAGAGGTCTTCATGTTTTTGCAGTGAATTGTTCTGCTAATGTCTTTTAGTGATCCTTTTAAACATGTTGTGTCTGAGTCAGGATTTAATACTCAGTGTGATCCTTCCATATTTGTGATTCTGCTGTGGATAAAAACAGAAAAGAAACGTTTTTGAATGTCCATTCAACAGAAAGTTCATCCTGGTGCAGTATTCTTTTTGAACACAGGGTGGAGTCAAAGTGTAAATCATGGATATAATTTCGCCCCAAAAAAAAAGTCTTTTTCTTTTTTTTTCTTTTTTTTTTTTAAGTAATAACAAATTCAGTTTTGTAGGTGAATTGAATGAAATTTCCTGGGAATGCAGAGACATGTTATACCATCAGATGTTCAAATGCTTTGTTGAATGGTTTGGTCAGATGCTATTTTCAGTGGTCAAGACAAGAGAGCAGCAGATTTCTCAAAGGCAGGCATGTTAGAGGTCAGTGGCCTTGAGCGAGTCAGTGCAGAGATTGTTGTGACAGATTCCTGCACCTGTGGGAACCTAGCCGAGGGGTGAGCACAGCATTATGCTCCAGCTGTCTCCTTAATAACAAGCAGCAAACACAGCGCCTGACACCCTGCTGCCTCACCCGACTGCAACACTCCTGGGGTATGGGTGACAAGTAAACACCTCTTTTGTGACCTCTTCCACTTTGTTCGGTGGAAAGCTGTGGTTTATGCTGACACATTTCTTTTATTAATATTATTATTTATTTTACTTTGGGCCTTTTACTTTTGGGAACATAATACCATCAGCCTTTCACTTTGAATGCTTTACTGTAAAAATCAGTGACTCACTGTACAACAAAATGCAATGCAATCCAACTAGTTCCATATGGAATGAGTGATAAAGTGTGTCAAAAGCTGCGGCAAAATATATATAGGTGGAATCTAAAATTCTGACCACTAGTGAAAGTACTTATTATATTTACATATTATATTTTATTTTATTAAACTGTGTATGAAATATATATGTAAAATCTAAAATTCTGAAGTTTATAATGAATAAATTCCATTCTATTCTATTCAATTCTATTCTATTCTAACAATTTCAGTGAAAAGCTTAAAAACTAACATGAATTTCAGAATGTCCTAGTATTTGGTTTAGCACTTTTTGCTTTAATAACTCCACACATTTATATATAACACAATGATCAAGTTTTCCAGTATGATATGAGATGATCCAAACAGCATTTTGAGTTTCAATGAAAGAAGAGTATATGGCCATATGTACAAAATTGTATTTATATGTATTTATTTATTCATTAATTATAAACTTCACTAGTGTATTCTCACTAGTGGTTTCAGAATTCATATGTAGTTCATATATATATATATATATATATATATATATATATATATATACATTTCCTCCATAACTTTTCTATGTTTAAAATTGTCTGAATCCTTAAATGGTCTGGTTATTTCCAGGTTTAAATTAGATTTTGAATGCAGTCTCAGACCCTGGGCCACACTGGATGTTTCATTGATGGTCATAAAGGAGAAAGTTAGTACACCGAATATGAGAGCATTACTAGAGATACATGTCAACTCTTGACAAATGTCTATTAGGCAATGTGTATGTCTGTCAATATGGCTAGTTTCATGGTTGGATGACTGGAAAATTATTATGAAACATGTAAAAATGTAGGTCACGATATACTGACCCATAAATTGAGCTATGAGAGCAAACATGAAATATCTTTACAATGTCAAAGTGTTCTTGGAAACAACGCTTAACAGAAAGAAAGCGTGTCAGGATGATATCTTGTAGAGCTCCATGCCTGTGGTCTGGTGGAGACACACTTGTCTCAGTGAGTGGAAAGACACAAGGGACATTCTCACTTAAAAAGACACGCTCTCCCTGCCTTCCAACCCACACAACCACAGCGTCAAACACGGCCAACCTGGGCACTCTCCCCTGTGTGGTTCCCATGGTCCAATTCTCAAATGTTCTGCTGACACCAGGATTTCATTGTTGTTGTATTTCCAAATCTCTGGTACATTTGCAAAGAGGAAAAATACCGAGCCGGTCTGGCAGGAGCGTAGAGGATTGGGTTTCAGCCATCTGCTGTAGTCTGGGCCTCTCCAGCAAGGCTGGACTGTCTTTCCACTTCGGGTCTGATTTATCAAAGCATTCAGTTCATGCCAGATCATTCCGGTGGTGCAAAAGGAGGAAGGGAGCGTGTAATCGCCTAAGGCATTCAATGTGCCAATCATAGATATTTCTGGTGGAAAAATGATAACATTATCTAAAGAGTGGTAAATCTGGGTCCCATGACTGAATTGCCCCATCCCATTTCACCACGCTTATCGGGGTTAGAATAGAGGTGGGTTGGGTAAACCAGACATGTAAATACAAAGTTCCTGACCCATTTTTATAATGCCATACAGATAGAAAAGGGGTCAAACTTCAGCCTTTTGACAGTTTTAAATCAGGTCAATCCATAGGACAGCAAAATGTTTACTTTTAGTCAGGCCGTCATTGTGTTTTTATATATAAATATGCTGTTTTGCCCTAATATTTTTTATTGTGGATCAGCTGAATGAGTTGGATTGCCTGATGTGACCCTAAACTTCTAAAAGGAATTGTTGTCCTAATTTTTGTGAGAGATCTGGGCGAGAGCCAAATCAAACAACAAAAACTTTAAGAGACAAACCAAATGTGCAACCCTGGTGGTCTAGTGTGGCCGATTTAAGCTGGGGTCTGAAAAAAAAAATTACTTTTTAAGCTCAACCCAAGTTTATTTTGAAACAAGACCAGAGAACATTAGAGACCCCGGCTTCTTAGGGGTAAATTGAGCTCATGTCCAGAGTTAGAACATTATTCAGGATGTGTTATCCAATACAGGGGATTGAAAACCAGTTGTGCAAACCTCTTGCCTGTTTGCCGTTGGATTTCGAGCTAATTATTTAGAGACTTTCAGATTAAGGAAACTGTGAAGTCATTTTTTGAGGCCATTGGAATGATGAGAGGTTCCATTAAGAGAATAAACAATGGGTGTTGCAGCGTCACTGAAAAAACAAAGCTGTCGTGGTTGCTTGCCATCTCTTCGGGCGGGATATACCAACAGGATGTTGAACGTTAATGCAGGTGTAGATTTTTGAGAGTGGGGTAAAGCCTCAATAATTTATTGGGGGAGGTTGCCTCATCCACCTGTTTCTAGAAAGCATGTCATGTTAAGTGTTTAGAAAGAGTTTTTAACTTCATAAGATAAAGCACATGAGATATGGAATAATGTACAGTTAGCCAGGAATTAAAGTCAAGAAAGAATAGTCTTTTCTTCCCTATTGTGACATATAACCAAGTAAACAGCTTCTCGGAACAGAAAGAAATATAAGGAACTTGATTTTGTCCATCGTCAATCATTTATAATGATTGTAAAGTAAAATATAATGTCTTTAAAGTAAAATAAGGGTTTATTTTGTAAAAAAAAATGACTGGCTGACTGTACATTATTTGGCTTATAACATGGCTACTCACACAATAAATAAATATGTAAACACAAAATATTTAATTTGATATGATTTACACTTACCTGTAAAATATATTAAAACCTCCACTAAGAAAAAATACAATTACAATTGTCAATTACAGTTTACAAAACAAATGGTCTAGACACAAGACAAATGCTGAAACAATATTACAGTAATATAAGCACTGAAATCCTATGAGGTAATGTTGACCACAATCAATAACTGAGACACAAGATTACATTTTTATAAAACATGAAAGTGCGAGTTAGTGGTGAGATACGAGAGATGTGAATGTAGTGAAAGTTGTATTGCTATGGACGTGAATATTACAAAATATCTGACCGCTGATTGACCAATCAGAATCAAGTTTACCAGAGAGATGTGTGTGGTGAGGTAAATATAGGCATCATTGCTGCAAAAAGAGAAAGCATATTGATTATGGCTCTTGCTTAGGTTCTGATTTGCCCTTCTTGAATTATTAATGGAGAAAGGCATCCATGGCATCCATTATTTTATTCAGTCCATATGTAGTTTATTCTACACAGATGTAAAAACGAAAAACAGCTGAGCAGATCTGTGCTTTGACAGTTCTGGATTTAGCAGGCCCAGCAAATCTGTGTTTTGTTTAGGTTGCGTGTACAAAACAATTTCTGCATGCTTTGGCAAAAACAAGAGTTTGAACATGCATATGTGAAGTGAAGGCATGCAGAGGCAGTGACATGATTATGAAGGGTACCCTTCAAAGTAGATTAAAGGGTTGTCCTTAATGCAATGGTGCCTCCATTTGGTTAAGCTCAAATTTCATCCCCTCTAAAGTAATTACAAATGTGGCCAGTCAAGAACAGTTTGACTATTGAAAATAAAATGACTACAAACACAAAATATATGTCTGTAAAGCTTTTCACCAGACACTATCAGTTGCACATTTATTGGTGGTTCTTTAACTATGGAAATTTTGGCCCTGTGGACTCTTAGAAAATAAACTTTCTCAAACTTCATGACTTTTCATAGTTCAGACATAGTTATTTAATATCTACAATGTTTAGCAGTGGACATATTCAACAAAAATGATAATTCACCAGTCTACTTAGTCATTTCAAATGATACATTGTGTCAGTGTTGCTGGAAATGGCAGTAGTGGAAATGATATTTGAAACTTTTTTTTAAATAAAATGTGAACTCCATCTTGCTAAATCAAATTGTATACGTAGCATTTCATGTTTCCTAAATTAAATGGCATTAAATATTATAACCACAGCTTAATTGGAAATGATGCAATTCACACAATAAATCTTTTTTTTCACTTTGTTTAGATTGCCATAGTTTTTAAATGTAATTCTCATTCAACATTGATTTCACTAGTGAAAGTACTTATTATATTTAAATATATTATTTTTTTTTATCAAACTGTGTATGAAATATATGTGTGAAGTCTAAAATTCTGAAGTTTAGAATAAATAAATAAATAGTCTGGGACATAGATAAAACAATTAAAAAATAAAATAAAGAAGGTATGGTAAAACATTTTCAAGCCTTCCAAGTATGTGACCTTCATATAACTAGAAGAAAATAGTTGAAGAAAGATACAGTTCTGGAGTGTTTTGCCAAACAACATGGAATTGTTCATGTTTCCTGGTTGGTTCCTTGTCTAACATTCCGATACTCACTCTGGATCCATTGTTCCATATCAGACAATGTTGTTCTTGTGTTGTGACAGGCAAATATGTTGTGCTGGGGGTGTTCAGAAGCCAAAACAATTCTCAGAATGTCTAGAATGTTCTTCTTTCACAGGGGTTTTGTGGCTTGGTTTGGGGACGCCACAGGCACTTCGGAGAGACTGCACACAGTGCTGCGGCCTAAACGGGGCCCCTCGGGTCTACTCCCACTCTGACCGAGCTTGCTTGATTCCAGACGTACACGAGCACACACACACACACACACACACAGTTGACTCTGTTGACTGGAGGTGCCCCCACTGCGAGTCATAACAAAACCCAGGTGAGTTCCTATTCTTCGAGCGTCAACACTGCAGCGTCTTGGGTCAGCTAAGCGAATCGCTTGGTAAAGGTTATTTGAAATAGTCAACACTGGACAGAGTCTCTTTACACTTTACTCTACAAACATTTAGGTGGTTTGGAAGTGTGTATTCCTGTTTAAACTGCAAGCGAAAAATGCAAGCGAAATGACTTTCATACATAACGGCAATAAAATAAAGTTCTTTTTTCATGTTAAAATACTTTCTTCTATCCCAGTCAACTAGTCAAAATTTGTTGCGGTTTTTTTTTTAATTTATTTTTTTTTTAAACACTGCACTTTTTGTTTAAGGATCCTGACCAGTATGACAGCAGAAACATTGACTCAACAAATGGCGTAAGTATCTGTTTTTTTTTTTTTTTTTAACCAATGGTGGCTGGAGATTGTTTGGGAAACCTGTAAGATAACAATCATTATTTTTGCAATGCAGTTTCCACTATATTTAACAAGTTACTCAACCTCTTATTGAAAGACTTCATTATGCTACAAAATGTGTTTTTCAGAAATTAAGGCAGATGTCAGTTGAAGAACAAGCAGAATATGCCTTTCACAGTATTAATGTCTGCGGTTGTTGCTGCTCTGCAGATGGGCAACTAAACAAAATGTTTCTGCGAAAGAACATTTGAGTGTGGTTTGTGCTCCTGGGGCCTGGCACTATTCTGAGGCTCGCACCAAGCTAGAAAAATATGTTTTGGCATCTGTGGCATAAACTATATTTATTTTATTTTCTTTGGTATGAATGAGTGAGTGTAGTCATCCATACCTGTTTTGTTGATGCAAACCAAAACAAGCTTCATCATTTGTCATTTGGAAAGCTGTGATGTTCTTAGATGTGGGGAATCAATGAAGAGCCAAGCAGGATTATATTCATGTTAGTTTATTGAACAAGTCTTTGACTCGGTATGGGACAGAGGATGACTGACACTTTAGTATCTAAATAAATCTCTGAGAAAATAATACTGTAATCTAAAATGGCATGTCTGTTATTTCCAGTAAATCTCTGAAGTACAATATATACACATTCTTAATATGATACATCCTGGCATTAGCACGCTAACAACAGCCATAACATTGCGATTTGATGCTGTTTCGTTTACGATTGAGGGTTTACTGATTTTAATCCCCTTCATGATTTTAAATACATTCTTTCCCTTGCACACATAAGTGGATTCAAATGACACTTCTTCACTCTTCCATTCACATACAGTGCTTTGTCTCCAAAATACACTAATTTTGCATCCACTGACTTAAGAAAAACAAGAGTAAAGACATTTTCAATAACAACACACCATTTACTAGTTTAAACTGTACTATTTCTCAACCTGACTCTGAGTATTATTTTCTGGAAATGTCTGCAATTTTCTCTCAGACTGAGAGCACTGATGCATATTTCTCTATATATGCATACAAGGAAATCATTCATGCAGCTAATCTCAATAAATGCTATCTCTTTTGGATATGCACATCAGAAAGGAAACATTATCCCAAAGTGATTCATCGCTTAGACGTCCGATCAATACTTTCAGAAATCAACTGTATGCTCCAGTACAAATTTGAGCAGTTTTACTGAATAATCTACTGCACAGAGCTGTTAAATGAAACCAAATCTGTTTGATTGTATCAAAAGGACTTGTGTGACTTGAATTCACATCTCAAAACATGAATTGTTAACGGATAATAATTACAGTAGTAACAGACTAATGATTGAAAAGGTATTGAATAAAGTTTAAATCTCTAACTAGTTGACCTTAAAACTGTGATCCATTGTCTAGCAGATCATTCTATAGCTTCGTCTTAATAAGCTATACACATTTGATTGGATTTAATATGGCTGAGCAGCTGTGCAGTTATGATGCACATCACCTTAGCAGCAAGCACTCGAGAACACACACTCACAACCACTGGCACGCAACCACACACACAATCTTTCCCGCTCCCTGATATCAGTCTCATTGAGTTATTTCTGAGTGCTGTAAAAGTTGGTTAGACCGTTCCAATGTAATGCCCGTTGGTGTGTGAAATTGAGGTAATTATATTGCGCTTACTAGCGTCTACTATAGAGGTTTTTATGGAAAGTGTGACCAGAAAACTCAATCCAGACTGAAGAGCTTATGCTGTTGTGGATCACAACACAGAGAGCCTGGTGCGAAATGTAGCCTTGAGCTAAAAGGGAATAGGTTGGTCTAAAAGCATCACATTAGAAGGCTATGCTACATATCCTGTAACAGATTACAAACGTTCAACATTTCCCCCCTCCACCAAAAGGACCATCAGATGGGTTGAGAATTTCACCAGGCCCAAGAACCCAAAGAATAGACATAGCTTACACAAAAACAGCACTTAGTGGTTTCTTCTTGGTCGCCCATTCACCACAGAGATGGACAAATAAAGTTAAGTCGTTAAGTGTTACGGAGGTTCCACAATTTCACAGAGACACATACCACTCCTTGTGGTGAGCAAAATACTTCCTTTCAGCACGCAAAATATATCCAGGTTCATGTGCTGGCTCTACTTCTGTGGATTCGGAGTAAGTGCTAGTGAGGGAGAAGCAGGTCTGACTGGACACGAGCCCTCATGTGACCACCTGCTGTACTGTTGAGCGTTCGTGAGGACACGATTGGTCCCCGCAGTGCAGCCTCTTTAGAAGCCGCTGGAGTTTATGGGAGAAGTTCTTGTTCATTTGCCTGTACATGAGGGGAATGGCGAAGCTGCTGCAGAAGGCGAGCAGCTCGGATAAACATCTCAGGAAGAAGTATGTGGTAAGGTGCTGCTTGTTGGAATGGCTCCCAGGAGCTCCGGCCACTGTGTGCACCAGTAAGGTCATGTAGTATGGAGTCCATAGAACGAACTGCATGCACACGGAGGCCAGCAGCAACCTGTGGATGGATGGATCGAGCCTCCCAGAGTCCTGGTCCAAAGGGGTGGACTCCTTCCTGATGCGGAGGATCAGCACGAACGCATAAAGCACAGCCACCGCCGGCACCACGTACCCAATGAACATCATGATGGCGTCAGCCGCCTCTTTGTTCTGCATCTTGGAGCACTCGATGATCTTAGTGGAGACGTGGTTGCACACGTAGAAGAGCAGCGAAGAGAAGCTGGTGAGAACGGCGCCGCCCCAGATGAAGCCGCAAACGTGCTTGGTATTGTAGACACTGGACATGTAGGTGCGTGGGAGAGCCCGCTCGATGTAATAGTCCAGACTGAGCAAGGTCGTGGAGTACATGATGACCAGAGAGGAGATGTTGAAGAGAATGAGAAGGGTAATGTAGAGCTCGTTGTTGTTCTCCCACATGGGCCAGCGTGTAAAACTGGGCCCCAGCAGCTCTACTGGAGCCACCAAGTTGAGCACCAGGCCAGCAATGGCTATGTTGACAAAGTAGACATCAGGCATGGTCATGGTGACCTTGTTGGAAAGGTTGACCACCACCAGCAGGGCATTGTAGCAAAGCCCCACTGGAAAGCAGACGATGAGGTACACCAGAGAGAAGACGGACAGAATGAGTCCAAAGTCCTGGCAGAGCCGGAAGTCCACGCTGTCGTCTGTCTCATTGTAAACCATGCAGCTCCACATTTCTAGACTTCCAAAGGTGTTCGGATCCTTCTTTCTGAATCAGCTGGAAAAAAAGAATATGAGCAATGTATTAATGGATTGGTTTGGAATTTAACTGACAAGATCAGGGGTGTCCAATCCTGCTCCAGAAGGGCCACTTTCCTACAGAGTTTAGGAGTCTAGGAGCTTCTAGTGATCCTGAAGATCTTGATTATCTGGTTCAGGTGTGTTTAATTAGGCATAGAGCTAAACTGGAAGGTTGGAAGTTGGATCTCCAGGAGCAGGACTGCACACCTCTGGTGACACCCCTAGACACCAAGATGATGAATAGTTCACAAACAATACTCAATACCTGTGATCATCTTTTAATTAAAATGGTATTTTGGCACATGCATGGCATGACCATTAGATCTGGAAGAACACCATTATTTCCACTTCATTGCATCCTACAGACTGAATAAATCTCTGCACAATATGCTGCACTGGACAGCAAGACCCTAAATCCAGAGATTTTATCCCAGTTACCACGTGCCATTGAGGTTCACGTTGTACCAAAAAAAAAAAACAAAAAAAAAGGAGCAGCATTATATGTCATCAGACATTTCTTCCCATAACAATAAGTTCCACCTCTACAGCTCAGCACCTTGGCTCGTTGGGCGGTGACAATGCACGTGCTGTGACCAAAGGATGGCATAATTCAGCTCTGAGACTGTGAGGCATGCAGATTTATGGCATGAGATGTGATGTGTCAAGGGTGCAGTGGATGCACAGTGTGAGGTTTGAGTTCAGTGTGAGGTCACAGCACGGGCACACGCAGAGAGCTGCACTGCAGTCCACTCATTAAAACATAATGACATAACACTCTCCCTGAACACAATGTGAACACTATCCTCACTTTCGTATTAGCCTACGATGACACACAGGCTACATTATTGTTTTATTTAATTTAACTGGCTTTCTGGACAACAGCTCTTTTTGTGATGTGTGCTAGTCACAATTATTTGTCCTTACTATGTTTATTTAGGATATTCACAATCGTGCATTTTCCATTCACACATACGCCCATCCAAAGTGACTACAGAATATATTTTAAGTGAATATATTCAACAAAATTTTCAACAAATTGGCTAAATAAATAAATAAATACACACATTATTTGAGAACAACTGTCTTAGGGACATTTTGCAGTCCAGACTTTCTGACACAAGGCCTCTGGCTTTCGTGTGCATATCAGCATGTATTTGGTAGTAGACCTGGAGTTTTCCCAGACAATGCTGAGTACATCTGAGTAGATATAATGACTGTTGAGTGAGCGTTTCTGTGTCTGCTTACGTAACAGACACAGAGTGGCTGTTTTGGCCAGGAGACAGACAGCTCCTCTATGGCTCTCGCTAGAGGGTGGAGAAACTCATTTACCCTTTTCACCTTGCAGTCATACACCTATAGTGAACCAGCATGTTTTTGCATCAATAGCTCTGTATGTACACGCAGCACTTTATGTTGTAGTCTAACCGGTATATAACTACCAGTACATATCCTCGCGTGTACACTTAAAAACTCGTCTGGAGGTAAAACTTGTAAAAGCTAGTGTGTTTTTTCTCATTGGCAAGAGACTCGGACCTGTTGGCTACAGGTTGAAAACAGGAGAAAAGGACTACCGTGGGAAAACAAGACGTGATGACATGGTTTCTAAAGGGGCAGGTGTAAAAGTCTGACTCCACAATGCTTCCAAGGCCATGTCGGCTTTTCCACATGAATTATTTTCAAAGAAAAAAAATATCTTGCAAAAGGCCTTCACTGCTATTCTAGCAAACACAATAGAGCAGCCAAGACTAGCCACTACCTGTGTCCATATTTCTAACATAAAAACAGTCATCATCCTGTTCCCTTTTCCTCCTCTTTCTGTGACTATGGCAACCAATAGTGCAAATAAGGGCAGTGGTGCTGAGTTTCAGTTGCAAACTGTTAAAAGCCTCTGTATTTACTCATTCACTGAACCATTTTCATCTGAGGACAGGTCTTCAGATTGCATGCTGCTCATAAGGGATTATATTAGTAATATTTAAAATATTCTAAAACATAATATGAAATCTTTTCAAAATCAACTACTCACTGGGGTGTCTGAATGATCAGTCAGCCTTAAAGCAGTCATTTATAGTAAGGGCCCACAACAGTCAAGGTGAATTTTCAGTTCAACTGCTTTCAATCTTAATATATTTTAAAATGTAATTTATTCCTGTGATGCAAAGCTGAATTTTCAGCATCATTACTCCAGTCTTCAGTCACATGATCCTCTAGATATCATTCTAATATGCTGATTTGCTGCTTACAAAACATTTATTATTATTATTTTCAATGTTGGAAACCAGGATACAGTTTTTCAGGATTCTTTGATGAACAGAAATTTCTAAAGAACATTTATTTCAAATAGAAATGGCTTGTAACACTATAAATGTCTTTACTTTTGATCAATTTAATGCATCCTTGCTGGATAAAGGGTTTTTTTTTTTTCTTGCTGAATAAAAGTATTAAAATCTTACCGACCCCAAACGTTTGAAAGGTATTGTACGTTTTTTAGATTAAAAAAATATCAAAATTAAAACTAAATCATAGTAATCATCTAGCTGGTTGATATAACTATAACTATCAACTATCCTGCCCATCCTTACTGTACATCCCTGCTTTGCAGCATCTTGTCTCCTTCAAGAGACCATGACCAAACACTGTCTAGGCTGGCAGACTGAAGCATTCCTGAATGAGTGCAAAAGGTAGCTGACATCACAGCTTGCTGTAAAGCGTGTCATTTAGGGAGGCGTTCTAACACCTGCAGCTCACGAATCACATACATGAGCAAGCACGCCTGCAAAGGTAAGTGTCCATCCACTCCACCGCACAGTGTACCTCTCAGTGACCCCTGTTATTAATTCAACCTCCCTCACACAAACAACAAGACATCTTGGCTGACCATGCATCTGGATGAAGAGCGTTGTGGGAGTGAAACTAAATGCACTTGACACTTTCAGAGAAGTCAACCCACCGCCCAGCAGATAAAAAGAGGGCTGCTCCACACCCCTCATATCCCCGCTGGAATGTACAGCAAATTCTCAGAATCGGCTGAGTGATGTCACATGATTGCATTTTCTGAGCTTTGTGGGTGCGTGCTGCGAGGGTTTAGGTAACGAATGGTAAAAGAAGATGAGGACTGAGTCCTCTGCAGTCAAATTATGTCGTGCTGCAATAGATTTTTCACTTCTGTGTTTCAGCTGCAAGGATTTAGAAAATAGTAAGCAGACTAAGAGGAAGAACAAGTATTTAGTCAAAAAAGGTTATGCATTTTTTAAAATATAAATGACGCATACAAAAATGAAGCAAACAAAAATTCCAAAAAAACATATACATAATTAAAATCTAAAGACATCTAGTACTGCATGTAAAAACATCTGAGTGATTATTTGTCAAGTGAGTCATTTTTTTAAATTTCCTTGTGTTCCACAGTTAAATATGATTCACTGTATTAAAAAAAGACTAAAACAGCAAATAACTGTAAATGATTTAACATTGCATTATATTTACTGTAAAATACTGTCAAATTTTTGGTTTTCATAATTAAAAACTATGAATTACCATATAATTTATAGCGAAAAACAGAAACTTTCCCAGAAGTCCCTGTGGTACACACATACAATTATATTTAATTTACCTTTATTTTAGTTTATTATATAGTTTATTTAATTTTAGTTTATAAATATACACAGCCAGTTTATTAATATAAATAGTTTTAATTTTTATCAGTATGTACATTAGGTGTTTTGTTTTACATTTCCTGTGATTTATTTAATGTTCACTTCATTATTTTAGGATCACGTGTGTTACCCTGAGGATCAATATGCCATTCTGTAAAACCAGAAACAGTCATCAAATTTTTTACAGTGAATTTCTGGCAACAACAACCGCCAGTTTTTTACTGTAAATTTAACAGGATATTTTTTACACTGTGAAATGACACGAAGGTGAGTAAATGCTTCTGCCTCTCCAACAATGTACAGTGTTTTTACTCAGCAGCCCTCTTTCTGCCAATTGAAACATGCAGAAACAGTAGTAAGTAGTGGTCATCTTGGTACATAGATCAAAGTGTGCCTTATTAAATATTCAAATAAAAATATTTAATATTCCACCGAAAATTTTAATAAATGGATACTCAACTGTGTAAGTGCGTAATTAAAGTTTGTCTGGCTTAAAAGTGTGGGTGTCTCTTCATCCACAAGTAAATTAATTCAACACTGCCTTGACCTGATTCAGTCACTCATTCTTCCACAGCAGCACCATTTATTCTTACCTGCTTTTCACCACCTACAAGCAACAGGGCAAACAATGACCTGCAATACTTTCCTGATGTTGTGAAACACCAACAAACAATGTCTCAATTAAACCTCCGGTACATGTCTGTGTTAGTCTTCCTGACAGCACCTCAGCTGGCCTGACCCCTGGGAACGGCATGTTCTCTCAGCGCTTCTTTGTAAAGTCATCAGCAGGAGAGATCGCTCTGGGTGTTTGCGTGCCGCGTGCATGGATTATCGCTAGGCAGTCTTGAACTGAGACAAACAAATTCTCCTGGTTACACAAATTATTTGTGCATGATTTGCATAGCACAATTTGGCTATGCATCACTTTGCTGGTGAACATTATATTTTGGGGTGTACATCATGTCTTGATAATGCTGAATAGTGATATTGTGGGTTACTGGGGTCAGATCAATATTCTTTTATAAAAATACCTCCACTGATTTTACATCTCACTGATAACATTACAAATATGTGGAATGAAAAATCTGGACTGAAGAGAACATGAGAGATCAAAGTTGACAACTGTATGAAAAAATTGGATAACAGGTTATGTAATCCTCTCATGTCCAGCTGGAGAGTCCAGACTGTGTTGGAGAGTAAAGCGCTCGCTAGTGTCTTTAGGCAAAGAGGCATGCTTTTCTCAGCTGTCTCATATGACGTCTGCGATCTTCAACAGAAAGCACAGGCACATTGCCATCCCCTTACAAGTCCTACATGGACCTGATCCAGTTGTAACGTAGCCTCCCTGGAGTTTTTGGTTGTTTAGCCAATAAAAAGAATTCGGATGTCACTTCCCAGAAACATCGTTTGTACATAGGTATATTGCAAAATTAGCCAATGTGCCATAATATGAGACTAATCTTCAGGCAAATAAAAACAACATGGTCATGATTTTCCATTTGTTATTTTGTAACTTAACACAAAATTAATGGGATTAATGTTTGAAAACCTCAAAATCCGCTGCTTTTTCTAAACACATACAACACAAATGAGGTTTAAATGCAAATAAAGACGTTTTTGATAACATTTAGTAAATATCACACTACAGTACAGTGGTTTTCTTCTCAAAGGTCACTAATCATTAAAAAATCAATGAGAGAAAGCAAATTTCACATTAGCTTTCTCAAGTTTAAATCAACTTACCACTTTTCATTTGTAAGTTCATTACTTAACTGACTCACTACCCTGGTTTGTTTTTATTTTTAATATAAATATCTAAAATATAAAAGTAAAAATTGAGAAGCTACAGTGTTTAAATGTAAAGATACATAGTGTTCTTCACACACACTTTGTTAATGCTTACAAGATGTTCACAGCTCATCCAGGCATTCTTATATCACCGAATATATTACATTTACATGTATGCATTTAGCAGACGATTTTATCCAAAGCGACTTACAGTGCATTCAGGCTATACTTTTTTTTTTTAATCAGTTTATATATATATATATATATATATATATATATATATATATATATATATATATATATATATATCCTTTTCCCATAATCGCAAATAAATAAATAAATTAAATTAAAATAAAATAAAATAAAATAAAATGTATTTTGTAAACACTGAGCGGGAGGAAAAATCTACTCAAAATATGCGTTTGTTTGACTGAGCACAGTGAATATCATTGGTTTGTTTTTCATCCGGGCATTACCCGTTTGAGTTTAACCTGTCTGATGTTGCACTTTTACTTAACTGTCACAAATAACGCCGCACTTCGAGCGTTAAACTGTTAAAATTAAAAAGTGTCAAACATGAATCTGATTGATTTAGCGAGCTCTCCCATCACTGCTGACGGAACACACCGGGTTAAATGCTACTTTACAAACAACTTTAAACTCAATATAGTGAGGTACTGGCTAACCTACTCACCAGAGGACCAGTTCTTGGCACTGACACAGCTCTACGGAGGCATCGGGTTCTGCTGTATTTCCATTGACATTTCTCCTCGGATACTATGACAAAAGCTCCCAAATCGGCAGCTAGACTACCGGGACCTGGTGTAAAATGAAGTAAGTAAAAATGCTTTCGATCAAGGCGCCGATACGCGGCGTAAACGCTATATTCGCCTCTGGTCCGTCAAAGCTTGTTCTGGAAAGGGGAGGACGCTGATGATCTTACTACGAATCGAGTGGTGCTGAACTCTACAGTGTGTACACACGTCACGTGACCCTCCCCCACAGTCCTCTTCAAGAGGCCCGACTGCAACATTTATTATTTTAATATTCATAACGCAAACTTTCGCTATTGGACGGTAACACAGAAAAGGCGTTCGTATCTACTTAATATTCATTAGGCAGGCGTTCGCTATTGGAAGGTTACCGAACAACGCCTGCGTGAGGTAATACATATGCATGAGCTAAGCCTTTGCCAATGAAAGGTTACCAAGTCACGTGAGCGCGACCTTCTTAATATTCATAAGCTTAGCCCCAGCCGTTGTAGCATGCGTAATTTCGCTTAGTTCGTAGTCATTGGACGAGTGTGGCCGAGGGAGGGGGTGACATACAGCAACTTTCAACAGCAGCCTCACTCACTATCGCGTTCAAAAACATGCCACAAAAGCAGCTTTGAGTCTGCAGGTCAGAGGATTACGGATCCCGCAGCATTATTTAGACCATTTTACACCGGTAGTCTGGATGAGGAAACTAAACTAACCTACTTGCAGTTGATTTTATTTTCATAGACAAACTCAGGTCGGTTTTGTTTGGTAGAAAAGCCTTAAGAAAACAACTACATCAGAAAATAGAGCTATGCGACTGCTAACAAAACAAACTTCAATATGATGCTGATGATTTTAAATTTATTTAGTATAGTTTAGTTAGTTTAGGTTTTTATAATACCCCAGAATATTCAGAATAGTGCATAGTCAATAGCCTGTGGGTTATTCTATAGCTGATTTGTAAAAGTGCATTCTCATTTTGCAAACTAAAAAAAAAAAAAAAAGTCAAGAAATTGAACAGCACTTTTAGGAATATACTCAAAAGAAACGGTTTTGCAGTTGACTAATTGAGTAATTGAGTTACTGATATAATAATACTATGGCCAGTGTTGGGGGTAACGCATTACAAGTAATGTGAGTTACGTAATCAGATTACTTTTTTTCCAAGTAACTAGTAAAGTAATGCATTACTTTTTAATTTACAAGAAAATATCTGAGTTACTTTTTCAAATAGAAGTAATGGAAGTTACTTTGTTTTCCTATTTATTCTCTGTCGTGTGCGCCATGTAAACATGGTTACTGTAGCACTAGACTGAATGTGAACATGCATTTACTCAAATAGAAACAGTGAAATGCAAACTCAGAATATGATGCAAACCTGCAATAATTAAATATGTTAAGTTACACAATTATTTAATATTTATGTATTTAATACCATTTTATTATTGCTGAAGAGTGATGAACTTTCTTCTCCTGTGTCCTATTCTTCATGCAGTCTAGAATGGCAGCACAGCTAAAAGGTTTGCATTTCCTTCAGCTTGAGGGAATGAAAGGGATTTTACATTACAAGCAATCCCAGCCCAGATGAGAAAAAGTAGCGCAAAAGTAACATAACACATTACTTTCCATAAAAAAGTAACTAAGAATTTTTAGGAGGTAATGTAATATTGTAATGCATTACTTTTAAAAGTAACTTTCCCCAACACTGACTATGGCTGTGTCCAAAATCCCATACTCTCTGAATAGGCACTTGTTTTGAATAAGTACTTACTTGTTTTGAATAAGTACTTACTTCGTAATTGTTAGAAAAGTTCTAGTTCTGTGAATAAATTCAATCCAGAACACTGCATTCATCATGTTGTCATAGGCATGTGACCAGCCAGCGTCTTTTGCCCCTCTTCACTGCCATTCACAATCACTCTCCTGTTGCCTCATGGGATTGTAAAATGTCCATCAGATGTGCACCTCAGTCTTACTGGAAGTAGGTACCTTTTGCCTACTGTTTTATGCATACTGTGAATTTGACATACTCTTTTCACTGTTACTCACCTACTATAAAGTTGGGAAGTACTGTATATATATTTGGGTGCAGCCAAACTTTACTTTATAGGCACTTTAAGCCAGTGCTGAATTCACTTTATACATTATAACACTCGAAGTACATCTACCCAAAACAAGCACACCAACTAAATATTCCAGATACAACATAACAACAGAGCCTCCCTTCCCACAAAATGAGGATAAATGCAAACAAAAAATTCAAGTTTTAGGGCCAGATTTACTAAACAGAGCAAATTAGCGTTAGAGTGCAATTCTATATGCGATGGGAGGGGAAAATTCTGTGTGATTTACTGACAATGCACACATTAAAGAACACAGACGCAGCCAGATCATTTCCATAATGACCAGCGCAATCTACCAAGAGCAGCGCAAATTATCACCTGCTTTAAGACATGCTTTTTTGGCCATTAAATAATGGCGCAAATAACCGTAATTTGACAAGCGCAAACGTTAGTAAATCGCGTTGCATGATTCATTTTAATACTCTCCTCCCATAAATTTTGCATCTGAAAGGGAAACTCCTACAAATGCATATTCAATAAGGTCAGGCGCAAAAAAATACATGTGTCCACGCCTTTTCAGCTCTAATTATTCACTGCGCCTTTATTTTAATGCCAAAAGACGGTTTGCGCTGGCGCAAGTAAATCTGGCCCTTAGTCTTTAGCAAAGGCCCCCAATGCATGCTTTAATCAGCATTTGAGACAGTTAGTCATTCATTGGCGTGTTCATTATTAGGGGTGGGAATCGCAGGGTACCTCACGATACGATATAATCACGATACATGGCTCACGATAACGATAATATCATCATACAGTGATTCTGCGATAATCGATATATTTCTAGAAAATCCTATAATGATATATCGCGATATCTGTCTAAACAAAATGCCTGTGAAAAGGTTAAGTGCAAGTTTTCTTTCTTTATTCAAGTCCAAACTGTTAGAAAACAGCAAAAAAAAGTTCTGTAAATCAATTTTAACATGTTGAGTAAATTAATAATTTTATTCTTGGACTTATTAAAAGCTTACACTTTTCTTTTTCTCTGTGTGTAAACAAACACATTTAACTGCTTATATTTAACTTATATAACCTCTCTCTCTCTCTCCATGTATATATAAATAAACCTGGTACATTTCAAAATTTACCTGGAGTGCTTTCTCAACCTTTCTACTGCTCTCATCATAAAAACGGAGCCCCGCACGGAAAAATAGCCGTTCACAATCACATCGCGTCTTTTGCGCGCTCAGGTTGGTTATTTCAAATGTAGACGCGCGGCAAGCACACACACACTGCACACTTCTGCGCCGCATTACGGCTCTGACAGTGTTTTGTCTCGTCCTCCATGCCATAGGTGCAGATTTATGTTTCTGCTGGTCGGTGCCCACTGTTCACACTGCATAACGCGCACTTGTAATATCTGTGAGAGATGGAGAGCATCCAGTTTTGTTCACATAAAACTGGACGCACATGCGGCGCTCTCTCTCATAGTGAGGGAAATCCACCTGCGATCCGAGCGGAGAGGCTACTCATGACTGAATATGCGCTCTGCAATAATAACGTGATCGGTGCCTATGGTCCACGCTGATAGCTGTTCCGGGTCAGTTTTTTAGTTTTCATCTCCATAAACGTATATATAGCAGTAGAGCTAATACAGTGGCTGAAAATCTGTTTATCATTCGGTTCCTCGTGCTTCCCCATCTTCATAGAGAACGCGCTTCATAGTTGCTCAGAGCGCTCTTGGAAAGAATGTGGAAATGGCGCGGCCGCGATTTCCACGCATTTTTAGACGCTGGGAGCAGGAAAATGTATTTAGAGCACCTTATTGTATTAATTAAAATATCGATATTTGGCGCCAGATATCGATTATCGTATCGCATGGAGAAGGATCACGATATATCGCCATATCGATTTATTGTCCCACCCCTATTCATTATCATATATGGTAGATCCGTTTCCTCTTTCACCTCATTTTCAAGGGAACTGGAGGGAAGTCTTTTGCAGTTCTGCTTTCCTGAACTTTTCATAGTAAGTCTCTCTCATAATGTGACTAGTTTGCAAAGAAGCTTAAAGATTATGAGAAGTGAAACCCAGAAACTCAGAAGTGAGTACATCCCTGTTTATGACCCACATTTTGAAATCCTGACCCACAGAGCGTCGGAGAGACGTTTTATATAACAGCCTGTAATTACCCTAATGTTCGTTCTATTTGGAGCACAACTACTTTATTTTTAGAATACAAACTTATGGCATTTACTTAACAATCAGTGCCCCGTTTATAAATACTTAGTTGTACACTGACAGTAACCTCATATAGAGTTGTAACCCACCAATTTTTTTTCTGACGGTACTTTTAACTTATAACAAAATATGACACTGTGGATTAAGGTGAAATCTACAGGATAAATGCATTTTTATTGCTTTCTTTGGGTCGTATGGAGAAAACCTCTTGGGAGATAGACAATCCTTTGACTCAGCAGCTCTGTGGAGCCTCTGAGATGCGATTATCCTGCGGGCTGAGTGTTGTGGTTATGCGATGACCACTGTTAACTACTTCCGTGTCCACTAATGGCGACCACTTTATCCTTTTCTCAAAACCACGTGGACTTCTGGATCCTCCCGTTTGCCGTCACAGTAGCAGCAGTATTCGCGATGTTAGGAATGCAGATAAAGAATGAAGCACAGCTGTGTAATCCTTTTCAATTTAAAAACCGTAGAGGTGTAGAGACATCCCTACATTTGTTTGCAGTACTTACAGGCCTGTACATTTTACTTCAGACCCTCATGCAGCAGAAATATTAGCGGTCTGTGCCCCCGTTTCCTCCGAACAATTGGCCTAATCTCTTTTAATGTGACCTGAATTTGGTTCAATACTTTTTGATGTGGATTTTTATAATAGTGATTTGCAAATCACATGGGTGGTAATCCTGGCCGCCTTTTCTGAACTGTGCTGCATTCACATTTATCCAAAGTAATAGATGACATGACCCGTAGTTTCATTTGAGCTGCCGGTGAGGTATTAAAGAATTAGTATTTTATTTTTAATCCTCAATGAATACGTGCTGGTGGGACACGACCTGCAGCACGTGTGATGGGATGAGAGATGAGAATCATTCATGATTACAGGACGCCATTATGCGGAGAGGAAGATGATAAACAAAACCCTTTTCTTTTAAAAGACAGTGGGTGACAATGAAATAAGCATAAGCATATAATTGCATAGCATAGAATAAAAAAAAAATTGTTTTTTTGGTAACACGTTATTTTAAGGACCAGTTCTCTCTATTAAATAGTTGCTTATTAGCATGCCTATTACTATCATATTGGCTGTTTATTATAAAGCACATATTAATGTCTTATTCTGCATGACCATATTTTAGATCTCTTAACCCGACCCAATATCTAAACTTAACAACTCCCTTACTAACTATTAATAAGCAGCAAATTAGGAGTTTACTGAGGGAAAACTCCTAGTTAATGGTGAATATGTGTTCCCTAATCTAAAGTGTTACCGTTGATTGATTGATTGATTGATTGATTGATTGATTGATTGATTTGATTAATGTTTAGTTTTTCTAATGTACATGAATTGACCCAAACTTTTCATGGCTTTAACTGGAAGCCATCCTCTTCTAATAATAATTTGTCATTGGGCGTCAGTTCATTTATGGGAAACTGACTCATATGTTTACAGGTATTCTGCATTTTGCTTTGCCTTAAAAGGACATGATGTTTTTATCTGATCTTAGATGGTGGGTGTGAATAGCTACATGCATGGACTAAAGCCTTATCTCTGCATGAGTCAGGGAAATAAGAAATGAATGTCTGCAGAAGCTGAATGGAGACCAAACCTACGTTTTAGAACTAGATTTATATATTTTCTGATGAATGTTTGACTGTTTCATTCTCATGACTTGCTGCTGTGATGCTAGGGTGTTGTAGGTGGTTGCCAAGTGGGTTGATATGCAGGTGCTAAACTGTTTTTAGGTGGTTACTGGGGTCTCTATAATATTCTAGTCCCTAGATATACTACCATTTAAAAGTGTGGGGTCGATTTTTAATCTTTTTGAAAGTCATTTATGCTCACCAAGGCTGCATTTATTTGATCAAAAAAGAACAGCAATATTGTGAAGTATTATTTCAATGTAAAAGGACTGTTTTCTGTTTAACTATATTTAAAAATGTAATTTCGTCCCGTGATATCAAAGCTGAATTTTCAGCATCATTACTTCAGTGTCACACGATCCTTCAGAAATCAATCTTCTATGATGATTTGATGATCAGAGAACATTTCTTTTTATTATCAACTATTTATTAAGTTGTAAAGAGTTAAGGTGCTGGAAACAGTTATATTTATTTATTTATATTTTAAAAAAAGGTTTTTATGAATAGAAATTTATTAAAAAACTGTTCTGTGATGAATATCTGTTGTAAATGAGTGTGAAAGTGTATAAAGCTTTAGATATGCCTGTCCTGTTCTTAGTGTAAATCTTTTGACATTAGTTTGGCCTGAAAATGTCCTGTATATTTATTGGATTCTACCAAAGTTCAGTAACTGTACAGTATTTCCGGCTGTGGTATGTATGTTTGAGAGTGTGAGGTTTGTGTTTGTTTTTCTGTGATCTGTGGACTGATTACAGATCAGCGATAATCACAGTCACATCTGATGTCAGATGCAGGTCAGTCGGTGCATTATTGTCTGTGCATTCGTTCTACAGTATTGTTGAGTAATTCTTTCTTTGTGCAGGTAGGACATTGTAAATGCTGAGGTCTAATTTTTTATACTATTTGACAGACATTAATGAGAAAAAAGGATATAGAGAAAACAGGGATAAGACTAAATCACTGTTTATCCCCAAGCTCTCAAATCTCTCAAGTCACAGGACAGTGCAGTGAAGCTTTGACCTGCTGTCACCTTCCTCTGAAGGAATTAGACTTCACCAAGACATATGGCCAGTTAAATTAATGAAAGTCCTTGTTATCACTGCAACTGTCACGGTGCACACACGAGGGAATCGAGGAGACGAGGATGAACTCAAAATATACAGTCTTTAATGAAATCCAAATGAGACAAGGCAAGGCAAGGCACGGCAAGACAAGGCAGGATAGACACACAGGAACACCGGGGGTAATGAATAGACCAGACGAAAATGAACAGAACAGGCGGGAACTAAATACACATGATAATTAACACACACACCTGAAAAAATCGATAAACAATCAAACTCAACAAGGACAGGAACAGGAAGGACCAAATAAGGGCATGGAGGGGGAAACATACAGGACACGACAGACAAGACTGTGACAGCAACAGACCCTCACTTGTTCATTTTTTTGTTTTGTTTTTTCTTTTGGAAAAATATAATGGAAAACTGATTCTTACACTGGAGAAGCAACAGTGCATAAAATGTCATAGAATATATCTTAAATTTCTTATTTTAGCCAAAAATATAATTACATTTTGTTTAAAACAAGATAAACACTTAAGTTTTTAAGTGAAATATCTTTAATATCTAATATCTATTATTAATTTTATATTATATTAATATCTTTCATATAGTTTGGGGTCAGTAAGACTCTATAATGAAGTGCTCAATAAGGCTGCATTTATTTGATAAAAAATGCAGTAATATTATTACAATTTAAAATAACTGTTTTCCATTTTACTATATTTTAAAATGTAACTTATTCCTGTGATGCAAAGCTGAAATACTCCAGCCTTCAGTGTCACATGATCCTTCAGAAACTATTTTCAGGATTCTTTGATAGAAAAATACAAAAAAAGTAAAAAATACAAATTATTTGTAAAATTATATGACTTTACTGATCAATCTAATGCATCCTTGCTGAATAAAAGTATTGATTTCTTAAAAAAAAAATCTTACTGACCCCAAAGTTTTCAATGGTACATATAACAATATAACATATATATATATATATATATATATATATATATATATATATATATATATATATATATCTCAGAGTCAAAACACATTATCTGGATGACTTTTCAATATGGCGTTTCATAACATGCAGGGCCAACAACAAATTCTGAAGTGAAGTCCCCTGCTCGGTGTGTATGGAGCAGTAAATGCTTCATAGGGACCCTGTGCATCTAAATACAGCTCTAAAGAGTACAATCACCTCCCACGGCAAGACCGATGTTTCCTTGGTATTTTCTGAGGAGAGAGATCAGACATAACTCTGGCCTTTGATGCTCTCTGCTTGTAGTCCGGTTTGGGAGAATTTGGCGTGGTCTTTGTATGCAGCTTTATTCGTGTTAAAAACATCAAAAACATCAAACATTTTTTACAATGTCTTATCTGAGATGGAAGTTGTCCAAGAACCACTTCTGTCCACACCTACCAACAACACACCATCTGATCGCCCCTCACATGCCTCTAAGCTCTTAGGCTGGGTATTCCTCTGTAAACCCATTATGCTGTGGCACAGATTAGGTTCACGGACAGCTTGACTCTTCCTCACCCCTGACACACATGATGAACCCTCCCCCGGTGCTTTTCTGGATTTTATAAGGCTTTAGCCAGATATATTGTATAAGTCCATTTAAATATCCTTAATGACAAACTAAAAATATGGATGTTTTAACTTTTACACTTTTACACATATAATTGCAACTTTTTTATCTGACTTTTTTTTTTTATCCCAGTTTATATCTCAGAAATTTGACTTTTTTTCTTGTAATGTTTCTTGAATTTTTTTTTACTCAGAATTGTGAGATGTAAACTAAGAATTGAGACATAAAATGTCAAAATTGCAAATTATAAACTTATAGTTCTAAGAAGAAAAGACAAAATTGTGAGAATTCAACTAACAATTGTGGAAAAAGTCAAAACGGTCAGATAAAAAAAATTACAATTATTGTTTTTATTGTTTCATTCTGTGGCAGGGAAAAAATGAAACGTAAACTCAGAATTCTGAAAAATGTCAGAATTGCAAGATGCAAATGTAAAATTTTGAGACTCAGAATTCTGAGAGACAAAAAGTCTTTGAGTTTGCGTTAATAACTTGCAATTAT
The DNA here is from genome assembly GCA_039654775.1 of Spinibarbus caldwelli. Taxonomy (NCBI): domain Eukaryota; kingdom Metazoa; phylum Chordata; class Actinopteri; order Cypriniformes; family Cyprinidae; genus Spinibarbus; species Spinibarbus caldwelli. The sequence continues at coordinate 28,528,101 of CM077219.1, read as the reverse complement.
GAGATATAAACTCTCAATTATAAGAAAAAAGTCAGAATTGTGAGATAAAAAGTTGCGGTTATATTTTTTAAATTAGTTTATTTCGTCGCAATAAAATAGACTCACATGCAACAAGCTGCATGATTTGAGGGATCATTTTTCTTTGTACACAAACCATGAGGGATAAAATTTACGTGCTGAAATTTAACACATAGAGGTTTTTTCAAATCCAAAACACTAATTATAAGTGACAGTAAAAGTGACGGTTGCCTTAGCAAACACCTCTAATGAGAGTAAAACAATAAATGACACATGTGGAGACATTGTGTGATTATTTTAGATTGGAATCATGCTGAGGCCTGTCACCCTGTCAGATCAGGCTGCAGGTGTGGCCTAATCCTCTGCTTCTATTTTTGCCTGTGATGGAGACAGAAGATCCAGTGGGGAAAAAAGTGAAATACTATTACAATTTGTCTGTTTTGCTATATTTTGAAATGTAATTTATTTCTGTGATGCAAAGCTGAATTTTCAGCATCATTACTCCAGTCTTCAGTGTAACATGATCCTTCAGAAATCATTCTAATATCTCATGCAACATATCATTTGTTGCTCAAAACACATCGCATCATCAATTTTGAAAACAGTTGTGCTTCTTAATATTTGAATCCTTGATACATTTTTTGATGAATACATTCAAAATGAACAGCATTTGTTTGAAATACAAATCTTTTGTAACATTTGATCAATTTAATCAATGTATCTTTGTAGAATAAAAGTATTCATTTCTTAAAGAAACTGCACGGAAAATGAAGCCACTACAGTATTTCAAAATTTCTCCTTTTGAGTTTCATGGAAGAAAAAAGTAATATGGGTTTAGAATGATATAATGGTGAGTACAGTTTTTTAAGTATATTTGGCAGTGGCCTGTAGTACTGGGAATTGTTTTTCATGGCACATTTTATGACAGAATTTCTTTTATTCAACCATCATGGTCTACCCCAGCCCGTATGTTTTTTCAGTAGGAGCCAGCAGACCTTTGATGCCCTGTAAATGATGTAATCACCGCCAGTGATCCCCGTTGGCACGTTATTTACCCTCAGATGAGCTGCACAGTGAGTCAGAAGTCTCCTGATAAGCATCTGGGCCTCCCTGCGCTGAAAGAATAATCTCCTCTCTTGGAGGGTGTATCCTTGATTTGGTCTTCTTGGTTCTGAAATCTAAATAAACTAGAAGGGACAGAACAGTCGTTGTTTGTCAGATGGAACTCAAGCACAAAGATAAAAGCTGTAATTGCCGGATTACTCTTGTGTAAAAAAACATCCAGCCTAGCCAAAACGCGGATTTTGTAATTCATCAAGAGGCATTCAAACAGACACTCGAGTGGAAGCACGTACACAACGCCTCCTAAGCCCTATTTATACACACAAACACAAATATGCAAAAATGGCACCATTCCACATGCGCGTCACACCACTTTGTTCCTTGGAGGCTTGCAATACTCAGAGACATTCCTCATGTTAGTGAACCTGACCAACCCTGGCACGCGTATCCAAATTGAGATCCAGGGGTTGCGGTATCTTTGACTCAGAAGAATTAAGCCACACACAAATGTTGGCTGCTGTGTGTATCTGCTGCTCTTGTTTCCTGTCAGAGTCGCAACCTCCATAGGCCTGCCGTGTATTATGTGCATAAGTGTGGAAGGCTGACCTGAAATCAACCCCATAACATAGCCATTTCAATAACATCCCCTTCTGCCATCATTCTTTAACAGTATTTTTTATGGCCCACGTTATATTTTCCTATATTCCTCCGCGAGGGTTTCTAGTGCACATTCCCTTCCGTCATAAAATAGGTGGAGTTCCAGCGCCGAGGTCTAAGAATAACATCCTGTTTTTAAGTGCGAGGGATTCCTGTCACTCCTTTGTTGTGGCCACCTCTCGACCAGAGCGCTTCCTGTCTGATAAAAGCATCAGGCGGGGACACATTGTTCTGCGGTCCGATCCCAGTCTGCTGATCTGCAGCGGTTGGCGTGAACCCTTCCCTGCACCATAGTCATCATGGGTTAACGCACATAAATCATTCAAAGCACTTTCAGCTGGTCAACATTTGCAGTTTTTGCGAGAGCCACAAGAGCTGTACCACTATAATCCGCTCTCAACTAATCCACTTACAAATATATTGGGTTTAAGGCTGTTTTATTGTGTAAGGGAAAACCTCTTGGTATTGTTGGTCCCTGCTGTTCACATACTATTATGTCACATGTTCATTATAGTCGCTGCTTTCAAATGATTACTATTTTATTAAGAGAAGAAAGTATATATCGGCATTTATTTTTTAATGTAATATAGTAAATGCAGTGTTGGGGAGTAACTAGTTACATGTAACGGCGTTCCATAATTTAATTGCAAAATAAATGTAACTGAAAAAATGTGTAAGTAAATTACAGTTACTTGAAAATGAATGGTAACGATAACAAAGGGGGTTACATATGAATACTTCTTGTATTAATATTTACTATTTCTTGTTTTTAAATCTGCATTTAACTTCAGAACAATCTCAAAAAAAGGTGCTAAAGTCTGATTTTGTGGTGGCTGTGTTTTAAAATTACATTATTATAATAATAATTCAAGTGATGAAGGATTTTGAAAGTCTGACAGTTATCAGTGTTGAGTACTACTATAAGGTTAACCATGCCTGCTTTAAATGTTTGAAAATGATTAACAGTCGAAATCATTCATTAGAATGTAATTAAAAAGTAATCAATTGTAATCAGTTACATTACTTTAATAAAGTAATTGAAATAGTTACCCTACTTATTACATTTTAAATAGGGTAACTTGTAATCTGTAACCTATTACATTTCCAGTAATCTTCCCAACACTGGGTAAAAGTTAAGTTTATGTGTGTGTTTTTTATTTATGTATTTATTTATTTATTTTGACATTTATATGTTCTCTCCTATTGCAGTGTCATATGCAGAGATGACTATCAGGCCTAAAACAAATGTGCAAAAATTGAGAATTGGCTCCAGTTCAGCTAAGCACCCCAGCATAAATTCAAACTGAATTATCCACACTCCACAGGAAGTTGCATTAAAATTTAAACTAAATTGGCAGGAAGAGATATTTACTAATATTGAAATTCAAACAAATTCAAGACAGATGACGCATTTTGGAGAAAAAATGTAAAAACCCTAACATCCATCCATCCATTTCTCCAGCCAGCCAGCAATCCATAAATCCATCTTGTAGTTCTGTATTCTGTTTACTACCTCAATTAAAATTCAATTCAGATTGGAATTTGAAAGGCATTTTAAATTCAATTCTGAATGGCGCACAACTTTGCTATCTATGCAAGGTCAGTGTCATAACAGTTCTTGCATTCTCAGTGTTGCCACAAGGGGCACTATAGTCAGTTTTCTCTGTCAGGTCAATAGCCTCCACCCCTCTCCCAGAAAGTGATCAGCTGGTCCAAAATCACATACTCTCTTGAATGGGCACTTGAATAAGTAATTACGTCACGAAGCAAACAGAGTATGTTCTATATAGTATGAATGTGTGTACTATGAATGTAATCTGGATGTACTACATTCACCATGTTGTCATTATCACATGACTAGCCAGCATCAGTTGCGTCGCATCACTGCCATTCATAAATCTTCTCCCGTGGCCTCATGGGATAGTAAAATGTTCATCGAATGCACACTTCAGAATCATGCTGGAAGTAATAGGTGATCCGCATACTGTCACATACTGTTTTTCGCCTACTATATAGTACGGAATAATGTGATTTCGGATGCAGCCGTTGAATGGCTGCATCCCCTAGCTAGCTTGTGCTGGGCTCCACCCCATGCTCGGGTGGTGGACTTCCCTAAATGTGTAATCACTTTCAGCTCATTTCCAGCTTTACAGAGGTTTCAGCTCAACTAATGGCGTGAGTTTGGGTCAGAACCTTTTTGTCTGAGCATCAGTAGATGGGTTTCAGGTTGGGGGTGATTAGGAAGTGGAAACAATCATTATTTTTGCAATTCCGTTTGCCATGCCAAAATTACACTCTTTACCTTTAAGCGAAATGTCCTTCAAAGCATTATATCACTTACATTTCTTGTTCCCTTTGAGATAAAAGGTCTTCAAACTGAATTGAATATAACTGAACTACAGTTGCCAGGGAGACCAAAACCACATGTCCTGATTAAAAGGTCAGTGTACAACTGAGACATACTAAAAGACCAGGGAGATCCAGTCCTGTTTCATCTTACACAGCTGAAATCCTTTCGCCTGAGCATTTGCTGATTTGATTAACATACAATTACATGGCGAGTGGCGGCCTAAAACCGCTTAATACGATCTGAAATCCGAGTTCACAGAACAAGAGAGCTGTCTGCATCTAAACTTCACATTATCAGCTCTTGGCGACATGTGCCTTCACATAAATTCATTCGTTTTGAAGGTGAGGCTGTTTTTTACATTTCAGCGTACTGTGTGCCGCTTGAATGCACTGTACGAAAAAAGCATCTAGCAAATGCGTAAATGTAAGCCTAAGTGGTTTGATGTGTGTTCTGAATTCATGCTCAGACTGCAAGTCTAAAACCCCCAGCTTTTTGTAAAAACACAAAGCAACATAAAGGCAGCACTGTGGAGATTCTCCAAAGCAAATATAAAGGGGGCATGGAGGAAAGTCTCCGAACTTGATGCAAATAGCTGCCATATGTTTTATTTGCTTTTAAAAAAGAAGGTGTGAGAGAGATAAACATCACCACATAGGTGAGAGGAGAGATCAGTATCGCCAAACCCAAGGATGCATGTTTGTCTTGCATATGCATGTCAGGTATGCAAGGTACCAGAGAATCGACTTCCTGGAAAAGATTGCAGATTTCCACTGAATCCATGTGTCCTTGAATGTGAAATGATTTGTTATTCATATCATGCTTCCCGAAGCTGCTGATTGCATGCAGCTGTCTCAAAGCGAGGTCTGCACGTTCGTATTTTAATCCTTTCAGAGTGCATAACTCCAAGAGTGCCAAAAATGAGGCCACAGCCCAATCTAACACTAATAAAGCAGCATGCACCTGCGAAAGACGCTAGGTCCCTCTGCGAGCGTGATCTCATTAGTGTGTATGAGCTCCTGTGACACGACTCATGCCAGGTGTTATAGTAAATGGGTGGTCACGTGGGGCCATTGTTTGATTTTCCCCTGTGGTTGATCTGATCATCTCATCACACCTCCGCTCCTCCCCACTTTCTCCCTGCAGCGAGACAGAGACGGCCGTCAGACCCGCGTCTGGGCCCCTGACCCGTGCCTCTCACAGCATAAGCCAAAATTATTCCGCTGTTTGGTTCCACCAGATGCAGCAGCGCCACGGACGGGTTCTTTCTGGCCTGGGCGGCAGATATGTAAGGGGATTATCGGGCTGCCGTGGCACGTCAGTGGGAGACTGTCCAGAAACAGCTGTGTGTCTCCATGTTTCATAATGTCCGGTTCTCCTCTTCTGAACCCTCTAGCCCAGAGCATTTGCACAGCAGGATCTCCCAAACTCTCGGAGCAGCATGGAAGCTCTTGTGGAAATCTGACTCCCCCTGAAATACCCTCAGCGGTGCTCTCCTCGTGGAGAAATGGAGCTCTAATGAAATGCCTGGAAGCAGATGTTCTGGATTGTGCACCAGGCCATCCCAGATGAGGGGGGCATCTGTTTGTGGCATGTTTGTTAATTAATTCATGATGCAACCAACCCCCAAATCAAAGCAGTCTGAGGGGATGTGCGGAATTTAGAACGCCACTCAGAATCAGAGCTTTGCGGTGATGTTACCAATGTTGCATCCGATTTTCTTCTGACAATTGCAGTGTCCGAATTGAAACTAATAACAGATGTCTGAATGCGATCATTGTAGTTGTTAGCATGGCTGAACAAGCAACCCTTGTTCTGGCACCGTCAGCAGGTGAGATCTAATGTCATGCCACCATGACATGCTTCCGTCAGCTCCCGGTAACTGTTACTGGGAACAAAAGCTGAGAACAAAGAGCCCCTCCAATGCAAAATACCTCATGGCATTATGTAAGGTAGCCAAGGTTGTGTAATTCCAGTCATTTTGTGAAAGATAAAGGTTTCGCATAGTTGATCCTTTGATGTCCCTTACGGAAAGAAAATATATTTTATTATATATGAACGATCAATATATTAAAGAATTTTCAGTATATTGTTCATTATATAGAATAATACATTGTGGTAATATATTACAATATACTGAATAATACATCAGGAATTGCCGCTTTCCATATATTGGGGAAAATATGTCAACATATATGGTACTCATATAATCACATTTATATGGGAATATGTATTAGCAATATATGACCACAATTCAAGGTACATATTTATTTTAATATATTTTCATATATGGAATTATATATTTGTAAATATATAAAGATTGGCTACACATATAATTTTACATATATGCAGTATAATGTCACATATATATGTGAAAATGTATGCAAAATATATGTATCCAGATATGAACAAATTTATTGTGTCATGTATGTGTGAACACACACACACACACACACAGACACATATATATATATATATTTGTGTATGTATGTGTGTATGTACACTATATTGCCAAAAGTATTGGGTCACCCCCTTCTAATGAACAGGGTTGACTACTTTAGTAATTTCCATGAGTACAAATCTTAATGTTAAAGCATATAATGATCTTCTAGGGAATTGTGTGCTTCTAATTTTATAGCAACAGTTTGGATAGCACCCTTTTCTATTCTAACATGACAATGCCTCTGTGTATAAGGCAAGGTTCAAAAAGAAATGATTGATTTAATCAGTGTGGAAGAACTTGACTGGTCTGCAGAAAGCCAAGTCCTAATCCAAGCTGAACACCTCTGGTGTGACTTTAAATGCAGACCTTGAGCCAGAAACTCTTTACCAAACACCAATGACTTGTACATATGGGTACAGTCATTTTAGACACTTCCAAAACTGTTGCAACAGAGATGGAAATACAATTTTTAAATACATGCATTATGTTTCCGTCTTTGTTGCCACAGTTTTGGAAGTGCCTTTTTCTGTATAGGAGATTCAGAAACAATCTTTATTAAGCCACACTGGGGAAACACAGGGACGCCAGGAGTCTCACACACACAGCACAGGGACATTTAGACATATAACAGCAGACAAAGGAAGCTAAACAGAACGCTCTTTAAATACACTACACAGGACTAAAGGACTAAACGAGACTGATTGACAAGAAACACCTGGAATCAAATCAACACAAATGGAAACAGGAACGGGAAGAACCAAATATAGGCATGGAGGGAGAAAACTAGATAATTAATTAAACCCAGCTGAAACAAGGAACAATCAAACACGAGGGAAAAAACTAGGTCAGGGGGATCACGCGGAGACAGAAAACAAACTCAAAACATACTGAACATGTGACAATATATATCTATATATATATATATATATATATGTGTGTGTGTGTGTGTGTGTGTGTGTGTGTATATATATATATATATATATATATATATATATATATATACACAGTGCCCTCCAAAAGTTTTGGAACAGTAAAGACAAAATTGCTCTGTTGGCTGTTGAGTCAAGACATTTTCAAATATGATTAAAAGATGAATATCAAACAAAACTACAGAATGTCACATTTTATTATTGGGTGATTCAACACATAGATGTTTTACCAGCTAAAAAGATCAGCACTTTTAGTGTTTCATCCCCTTATCTGATGTGAACATAAGTATTGGAACAGTTGCCTCACAGGTCTTTCTAAGTGATCAGCTGTGTCCTGTTGCATTAATTCTTCAGATATTAAAAGCAGGGAATGTGTCGTATCAGTTATATCCATTACTTCTGCATTATGAATCTTGCAATTGATGATGACACACACAAACCAGGATGAAGACGAGGGAGCTGACTTTCAGAGAAAAGCAAGCAATTTGGATGCTAAAAGAAAAGAGGAAGTCAGTTAGATATAGCAAAAACAAAGGGCATGGAGAAATCAAGAGTTTGGAAACCACCAGCGACACCAGCAACCAACAACTACCTGATCGGCTGAGAAAACAACAGTAGTTGATGACAGACAAATCATAAAAGCTGTGAAAATGAACCCTAAAAGACGTGTCTGTAAAATCACCAACAACTTCCAGAAAGCTGGGGTGATGCTCTGACAATCTACTGTCCTCAGGAGACTTTGACACAGAATTACAGATGCTACACAGCAAGATGCAAACCTCTGACAAGACCAAAAATAGAAAGGCAAGATTAGAGTTTGCAAAAAAGCACAAAGGTGAGCCAGAAGAGTTTTGTAACTGTGTTTATGGACCGATGAGACAAAGATGAACCTTTATCTAAGAGATGGGAAAGCAAAAATGTGGAGATAAAAAGGGAACTGCAATGATCCCAAGCATACAGCCTCATCTGTAAAGTATGGTGGATGTGGTGTCATGGCATGGGCATGTATGGCTGTCTCTGGAACAGGCCCTCTCATCTTTACTGTGATGACTTAATGTATGATGACAGTAGCAGAATGAATCTAGAAGGGTACAAAACCATCTTGGCTACCAATAATTCAAGAAAATGCCACCAGATTCATTGGGAAGTGCTTCATATTGCATCAGAACAATGACCCAAAACGCCCTGCCAGTTCAGTCTAGGAGTTTATAAGGGCAAAGAAATGGAAAGTCTTAGATTGCCCAAGTCAATCTCCAGATTTAAATCCGATTGAACATGAATTTCACCAGCTGAAGAGGAGAGTAAAGGCAGAAACTCCCCAAAACAAGCAACAATTGGAATTGGCTGCATTAAAGGCTGGGAAAAGCATTTCAAAGGATGAGACCAAGAGTCTGGTGATGTCTATGGGTCACAGACTCACTGCTGTGATTGTACGCAAGGGATCTGCAACTAAATAATAGCTTTTAATCTTTTATATCTGCCTTATGTTCAACTGTCTCAATACGTATGCTCACATCAAATAGTGGGATGAACTGAAAGTGCTGTTCTTTTTATTTGGTAAAACATGAATGTGTTGAAACAGCTAATAATAAAATGTGATATTCTGTAGTTTTGTCTCATTTTCATCTTTTAATCATATTTGCAAATGTCTTGACTCCACAGCCAACAGAGCAATTCTGGCTTTACTATTCCAATATTTATGGAGGGCACTGTATATATATAATATATGTGTGTGTGTGTGTGTGTGTGTGTTTGTGTGTGTGTAATGTATTTTCACATGTGGCTACTATATATATTAATACTTATATGGGAACATGTATGTTACATATATATATAACCAAATCTGACAAATATATTTTGTAATATATATCCATATATGTATGTATATATCCCGTAATGTATGACTGTACATATGTGTGTATATATATTAATATATAGTAAATATAATATTGTTAATATCTACTAAATGTAAGTGAAAATACATTTGTACTATATATATATATAGATATAACTTGCTACGTGTACTGTATTAGTCTAACTGAGACTTGTCACAGCACTTACATATTATTGTTGGTTTGATTGCTATTGTCCTCATTTAAGTCGCTTTGGATAAAAGTGTCTGCTGAATGATTGTTAATTTGCCTGAATCTGTATAGAATTGGGGACCTTTGTAGGCATACTGGGAATGTATTTTTGAGACATTTAATTTTGTATGTAAACCCATGTGTTAATAAAAAGGAAAAAGTGTTTCAATAAAGCTATGTAGTACTGTATTGTTTCTGTCTTATTGATAAATATATATTTTATATGTGTCAATATATGGCTATACATGGTTCATGCATAAATTGCAGAATATTGAAAAATATAAGCACTAGAGTCCCATATATCAAAATATATTATTTCATATATCACATTATATCTTCCAACATATTAACATATATTTTTGTTTCGTAAGGGGTACTAGTGTGGCACCGTTTTATAGGGCTTAAGGCCTGGTTTCAATAAGATAATTGTTTGAGTGTGATAAAATTCAGGTGCGATAAACATTATAAATTGAAAGTTGATGCCTCTGTTCAGACTCGAACATTCGCATGCCGTCAATGGGACCTATTTTTTAAGGAGAGGTGTTAATCTCTTTTCCATCACACTGCAAATAATACTGTCCAACCAATAAGGTTTGCACTTTTGGTCACATGCTAAGAGCCGCTGCTGTTACATAAAAATAACTAGGTGGAATGTCATAACAGACTAAGCTGAAAAATTGTGTAGTGCTTTGTGTACCAGAAGTAATATAGAACAGTACAGTAATATATGCGCCACCCATTGCCAGAGAGTCATTTCATTTAACCGTTTTTTTACGCATTCTTTTGAACAGACAAAAAGGATGTGAAAATTGGGCTGAATTTTTTATACCGAACATCCATGTTAGTGTTAACAGGTCTTAATTTTGGTATGTATGTTTTCTGTCTTGTATTTGCAATTCTTTTTGTTGATTTTTATTGTTAAAGGGATAGTTCACCCAAAAATGAAAATTATGTCATTAATTACTCAACCTCAAGTTGTTCCAAACCCGTAAGACCAAACCCGTAAGTCCATATTCAGAACACAAATTAAGATATTTTTGATAAAATCCGACACCTTTCTGACCCTGCATAGACAGTAACGCAACTGAAACATTTAAGGCCAAGAAAGGTAGTAAGGACATCGTTAAAATAGTCCATGTGACATCAGTGGTACAACCTTAATTTTATGAAACTACGAGAATACTTTTTGTGCGCAATGAAAACAAAAATAACAACTTCATTCAACAATTTCTTCTCTTGTGTCAGTCTTCGACGCACGTTCACGAGAGTACCTCAACGCATGCTTAAGTCGTTATTTTTGTTTTCTTTGCACAAAAAAGTATTCTCGTAACTTCATAACATTAAGGTTGAACCACTGATGTCACATGGACTATTTTAACAATGTCCTTGCTACCTTTCTTGAACTTGGTAGTTGCATTGCTGTCTATGGAGAGTCAGAAAGCTCTCAGATTTCATCAAAAATATATTAATTTGTGTTCTGAAGATGAACGAAGGTTTTATGGGTTTGGAACGACATGAGGTATTTTTGGGTGAACTATCCTTTTAAAAATCAAGAGAATTAGTAAAACCATCTTTGGCTGAAAACCAAATAGCTCGGAAAAGATGTCAAAAGATGTTGAAAACCAAAGAGCTGCAAATTCCAAAATGTTCCATCAAAGATTATGAAATTTTATAAAAATGTCAAATGCACGCTCAGCTGTTATTGCATATAGCTAAGCCTATATTCTGGTGTGTTGTGCTCTGGTCTGGGTCTCATTAAAGATATTCAGTACTGTGCGGTTACTCTGGCGTGAAGCCCACTCCCTGTGGCCCGCTATCCGCAGAAGAGTTTGCCAAAGGGTGTGTGCACTTGTGTTTGTATCTATAATGTGCATAGGACTGGAAAAAATAAAAGTTATAAGCTTCAAATTTCAAAATTACTGTTTATAATCTGTTATGGCTTTCAGTGCATCTAGATATAAGACTCTGCTTGAGCTTTGTTCAATCAGCTGATAAAAGCAACGCGCTAGAGCCAAGCAGAGCAGTGATTTTCTGAAAGCATAATTATGCTGATCAACTCCTCACAAAACTGTCCTGTGATGGGTAGGCTCACCTCAGGAAGCTCTATGCACTGAACATATCTATTGTTTATTTTATTGATGGCTTGTGGGCATTGATATCACACGTCAAAATGTACTGTAAATCCCCACCATATCTGGGAGCTGCAAATGAATCGTATGACCACACTTTTTCTGATAATCTTCAGACAATCAGATACAGCAGTGCAGAACAATGAAAAATTATCTGTTGTAAAATCTCCTGATGCAAAGGTCATTCTAAAAGGTAGGCTACTTTATTATACTGCCTCCTAAAGGTGCTGTCACATTAGTAAAATTTTGGTAAAATTTCACTGTGGCGGTAATGAAGGGGAAAAACATTCGCTGGTCAAAAGCTTCGTATTTGAACTTGATTTTGGTGAAATGTTAATAATATAATGACACATGCAAGGATGCAAATAAACTTAAAAGTCCATTGGCCATGCTTATGACAGTATTCAATTGTGAGTTGAGTCTCCTTTGCTTATTCATGATGTCGTATGTTTTTGCTTCAACTATTGCATTTGACACCATCAGTTTAAAAAGTGTACTGTTATTCAACTCTTGTTGTTGAGGTTTTGAATATGAGGATCTAATGGTTGTTTTGTCCCGCACTTGTCGTCTCCAAATGTAGTCAGATAATGCAGAGACAGAGATATTATTTGTTGTTTTCACATTTTGTGGTTAGCATGGTATTGTTTGGGACAGATAAACAGCTTATTTGAAAGAAAGTATCCTAGCCATTTATTGTCAAGTGTCTCTGTTTTGAAACCAGAGATGAATCAACTAACCACATCCTTCTTAAGAAACCACTGCAAAATTGTTGCGTGGAAAAAGAGAAACATTGCACATCATAGTTGGTACCTTGAAAAACACAGTCATGAAGGTCTTTTTTTCCTAAAACAAAGACTCCTTGGTGAGGCATATGAGACACTGAAACAGTCAATGCCTCTGGCTGCCTGAACGCGGCCTGTAAAAAGAAAAAGCAAGTAAAGTTAAGTGAATTCGATCAATGAGCTTTGACTAGAGAGCCATTTACTTTCAGTGTGCTTGTGGTGATTTATCTTGGTAAATTGGAGGCTTGGTTGGCTGCTGGGAGAAAGGCGACTCTTAACAGGAGTATCTCAACAGGTACTCCATATAGATTTTCCCAGCAGCCTCTGAAATCATAGTACTTTGAAATCTTAAAACATGAGCATCAAGAGGGCAAATCAGGGAGAGCAAAAGGAAAAGACTTTATAGTGTACACATCACAGCTTATTTCATAGTACCTATAAACATGGGCATGAATTGAGTAACTGAAAAGTAAACACTGTGCCTCTATAATGCATCCAACCAGGGAAAGGAACAATGTGAAAAGTAGGGGACACACGTTCTAAAATGACGCTCTTAAAATATAATATAATACAATACATGTATATTATAATATTTACTAAGTCTCTTTTCACAGCTGTTATGTTTATCTAACCAGCCTAACTCCACTGACTCCTAACTAGTGCTATGAGTTCAGACAAAGTGTTTGGGAAACCTGTTTGAAAGCATTCGTGTATTTTGCCATATGATTATGTTCTTTGCCATACGAATACATTCTTTGTATCCATAGTATTCTTTCACTAAAATGTACCATGGTATTACAATGTTTTTTTTTTTTTGTTTTTTTTTTTTTGGACATGGTAATGCCAACCTGGTCTCATGACGAAAACGTACCTCTGGGAACTTTTTTGTAAGACACAAAATATGTACCAATATGTACACATCACTGCAGTTTCCAACAGAAATGAACACTAGAGGTGGTAAAACAGTGAGCACTTGTAATCATTTTCATACACAGTTATGATTACAGCTCCATATGTTTTGCTTTCCGGGCATAACAAGCTTGCTAGGTAGCTCAGCCGTCACAGAATTGGACTTGGGATGAGGAATCTTTGGGTACGAATCCCGTGAAAAACATGACTCACGATGAAAAAGCTGAAAGATAAGAGATTGAAAAACAAGCTAAAACGGCATGCTTGTGATTGCGTTTTAATGTCACATTCACTTTTGTTCATACTATCGGGTAGGTTTAGGTGTAGTGCAGACTTATAGCGCCACTCAACAGACATTTCAAGTCAGAACTGCGTTGACACCTACAAAACCAACGTCACATAAAACATACCATATGTACGTTCATCTGTTCAGGGGGAGAAAAAACGAACACTCTTTTAGCGCCACTCAGCAGATATTTAACATTGAATATGTCACGAAACGCAGTGTTGGGCAAGTTACTTGGAAAATGTAGTGAGCTAAGATAACAGTTACTCTTCATTAAATGAAGCTTCACTACACTAAAGCTACAGCCCTGGGAAATGTAACCAAACCAAACCAAACCACTCCAATCTGGCTTTATTGGTACCATGATGCTGATCATCAGCTTTCTTTGTCAACTCAGGCTTTGATCCTGAGTTTGTGGAGTGCGTGTGCATGAATGTGTGACATCAGTGGCGAACAGCCAATCACAACACAGAGCAAGTGTAATTCACTTCTCGCGAGAGAGCCAGCGAGATTCAAAACTCTTTTGTTAAAAGTTAAGAGATTAAAAAATATGAGGAATTTAAACGCATTTCCACTGAAGTACTTGTCCATGAAAGAGGACAAATAAAGGAAATGATCTTGCTCTATCAGTGCAGCCACGAGTGAAACTTGTGAAGTTAGTTAATATAGTTGATAATAGAGACTTGAACATGTAAGGTCCATGTAGCCATTTTAAAAGTGTTATCTGTTGATTCTACCACTTATTTATATTACATATGATCTGTATATTAATATTCATTTAAAATAAATGCTTAATAATAATTGTTAAACTAAAAGTGCTTGTTTGTAATGGATTAATACTAATATAAATCATATTATAATTATATAAATCATATGTGAATTGTAATTTACAAGGTATTTTTTATAAGGTACTTTATAGTGACCTTTAATTTGTAGGAAGATAAACTGGGGGAGTGATTTTTTTTTGTGTGTGTGTGTGTGTCAGACGTGTCACTTTGCTCACATCTGATTGGTCCAATTTCAGTTTGAGATCCCTAACACAGAACATAACCTGCCCCGGAGCAGGTTGGCTGTGGAGTGTAAGTTACTACGGCAATGAACGCAGCTAAAAGCCAAGCCACTTTCATGGTACCTAAAACTCAGGATTGCAAACTAAACTGAAACTTACCTGGCTAGCCAGCTAAACTAGCTTCGTGGTACAGGCCCCTGATTAATTGTTTATTCAACAACTGTTACAAACCAATTTGTCAACAAAAATCATCATGTACAGGGCCGGATTTACCTCATATTGTGACATAGGCAAAATAAATTTTTGCTGTTGGCTGGAAGTAGGATATTGTGGCTTTATTGCATACAGGCATACAGATACAATTATACAAAGGGTAACACTTAACAATAAGGTTCATTAGTTAACATTAGCTAACTAGTGTTGTCAACATGAACTAAGAATGAACAATACTTCTGCAGCATTTATTAATCTTAATTTTAATTTCAACATTTACTAATGTATTATTAAAATCAAAAGTTGTTTGTTGACATTAGTTTAATGCACTGAGAACTAAAGTGATCTACCAATGAACGACTGCATTTTCATAACAAAGATTAATAAATACTGTAATAAATGTATTGTTCATTGTTCGCTGTTAGGTAATACATTAATGAAGTCTTATTGTATAGGCCAACAGATAGGCTACGTTTATTTGCATCCTTGCATGTGTCATTATATTATAACATTTCACCAAAATCAAGTTCAAATACGAAGTTTTTGACCAGCGAATGTTTTTCCCTTCATTACCGCCACATCAGAGGCAGTAGGCCACGTGCATCACATTTATGTTTTCATGAACTTGCAGGTTCTGTCGCTATGTGGGCGCTCAGTTTTTTTTTTTTTTTTTTTTGTTTTTTTTTCTGTTATTTGGCCAAAATATCATATTATAAAATATTCAGCGCTTCGCACAAGCTATTTGGCTGACTCAACAACAAATGATTGACTAAGTAGACACTCTCTGCTACTTAAAAACAAACAAATAAACAAACAAACAAAAACATTAGTCTTTATAAATATAGTGTTTTCTGAGTAAAAAAAAAACGCTGTACTTATTAAATCAACAGTTCTTTATTTACCTTCAGACTGCAAACAAGCTGATGCTCCAAACCGCGCGCCGCACTTCATTCACGAGAGAGACAAGAGGAATAATGAGGTTTGACTGACAGTTTGAGGAGCCAATGGCGTTACGAGCTTTAGTGGCGGAGGCGTCACTTACTGATCCAGGATCAGTGTTCTGTAGCAGTTACATTTCTGATTTGAGCTTGAGTTTCAGAAATGCTTTGGAAAAATATAACGTCAGCTTTTGTTGACGCTACCGCGCTACTTGATCAAAAATAGAGCTTCGCTACTGAAAAGCTATTTGATTCAGAAATCAGCGACGCTATCACCACGCTACTGAGAAATATAGTTAAACTACTAGCATCACTACTTGTAGCGACGTTACTGCCCAACACTGACGAAACGTACATGGCGGTACGTATTTCACGTCTTGCGAAAACGTTACAACAGGTACGTTTTCGTTATGAAATCAGGCTCATTAATACCATGCAGCTTTTTGAAATACCTAGAAGCACAATACACATGCCTGAATATACCATAGCATATGGTATGATAACATCACTTGCTACAATTTGCCTTACCATGGTACCACCAGTACTTATTTGTATCAGTTAAAAGGCTGATTTTGCATGTATAAATGTTGTTTCACTTAGCTGGTAGCTTCACATATGGAGGAAAGGAGTGGTGCAACTGGCGGTATCGGCTGTGAAGGCAACATAAATCTACTGGTTATAGTCTCTGCAGTGCATCTGCTCATTCGCCAGAGTGTGTTCACAGACAGATCAGTGGTATTATGATGACACAGGGTGCTTAGAGCTGAAGTGAACCAACGCTGTGAAAACATTCGCATGTTCTTTGTTCTTTTGCCTGAGAAGGTTCGTTGCATAACCCTAAAAGACTTTAGGCTTTAGAGTGCTTGTGTTCTGGCTTTAGGTAGAAATGGATTTCATTTCCAAGCCCTACCGCTGTCGTATCCAGTTTTAGTCGCCATTAGCTTTAAATGCATGTCTCTGTTAGGCCTGAACTCATCCACCGGTAATGGAGGAGCCACCCTGGCATGGTATAAAAGACATCGGTAACTTTGCTCTCACCCTTTCCCCGAACTCCCACCAGACTTGTGACACTGCCCCATTTATGTTCACCCCTGCCGACATCATGTCTTTAGTCTGCTTCCAGTGTAAAGATATTATAGATTGTCATTGTTTTATTTTGTCATTGATCTGAGCCACCTGAAAAGTGCACTCGGGTATCCGAGTCTCAAGCGTGTTTGTGTTGTACCGAGTGATCCGAGATGAAAGGCTCTTAAAAGCAGTTTGGAAGTGAAGCCCCCTCGCTGTGGAGTGGCATAGGGCCTCCTGCGTTCAATCTTAATGGTGCAGAAATTGAACCCCCCTTCTCCCACCCAGTTCCACAAGCTCTACCGGCCCCAAGTTGCCATGGGGCCCCTCGATCAGATAACACCAGCACTGTTCTGCTCACTGGCCCAAACCGCACTGAAGGCAACCTTTGGCTCCAGAGCGGCACACAGGCGTTTGAGCATCTGTGTGCTGTACACCATCTGAGCAGATTTTTAAAGGAGTGATGTTTATCTTAGAAATATTCCACCCTCAGCATCCATCAGATAAGACTGTATTACGTGTCTCTGACACAAATTGTTTTTACTGCCATGGTTGTGTTCCACTTCCAGTGCAACAACAAAGAAATGCAGCATGTCTGCCCAAAAAACTCTTCTTGGCCACACGCCACCTGGCCTTTCATTCAAAGGTGTTGCCTTCTGGAACGCCAGCGCAATGCATTCCTCCTCAGTACAACCAGCTGTAGTCGGAATTGATCAGATTTCCCAAGAATAACCTCTCTACTAATTTCTCTGGATTGAGAAAAAACCTTTCTGAGCCTCGCTTGTGAATATTAATTACTGTACTCTAACAAAACAAAAATATATGGAAATATACTAGAAAATATATTACAATATATTACACTCTAAAAAATTCTGGGTTAAATACAACCCAGCGCTGGGGAAAATATGGACAAACCCAGCGACTGGGTTTAACCCAGCATTTTTTAGAGTGTAAGTAATACATCTCTATATATGGAAAACAACTGCTTATATTTATATATACACACATGGTCCATGTATGGCTATATCTTGATACATATAAAAATAAATAGTAATGAAGACAAAACTGCACTACATTTTTACATGTAATAGCTTTATTGAAACACTCAATTAATTTGTCTTTCATGAGTTAATGCATGGGTTTGCATAAAGCTAAACACATATTCATAAAGTTTTATTTCATTTTTACACTTCATATACACATATTTTACACTTCATTTTACATTTCATATGAAAATATGGGTTTGTTGTGATGTTGATATGTGATGTTTGTAAAGATACAAACTGTGTGATGTTTTTAAAACAGCATTTATGACATTTAAAACTTGAGATTGAGTGCTATATATATCACAATATATTGTCCTCATAACTGTGTACATACATTGCACATATAAGTGCATATACATATATGTTCAAATATATTCATACACACAGTACCACATATTAGCAGGTGCACTTTTATTATTTTTTTTATTTTAATTTATTTTTTTGCATGAGGTACAACATTCACCTTTTACTGATTTGCTTAAAAGCATGTAAAATGAAGCTCTTAAAATGTAATATCTATTATAATAAAATATAATTGAAAATGATATATAATAAATCTAATAAAATAATATATAATATAACAAAATAATTCAAATACTATTTTATTAATTACACATTTTAAATAAAATTTGCAATAAAAAAATGTGCCATGTTTTCTTTTTTCCTTCTCTTTCTTTCTTTTTCTTTCTTTCTTTCCTTCTTTCTTTCTTTCTTTCTTTCTTTCTTTCTTTCTTTCTGACATATCAGCGCAACATATTCTTCCTCATTACCACGAGTTTGACTTCCTATGAACCTAGGAGTGGGGAAACATTGCGCACAGCTTTTTTTTTCCAGAAACACATCTGTCACAAATTGTTGAATTTGCTGTACTTTGTTTATATGCTGGTTGTCATCATTACTGCCTCAACTTTCCCTGCGTCTCACCAGATCAAATGCATCAGTAGTTTTTTTATGTGGGACCTGCTTCTGTATTAACATGCTTGCATATTGTGGTGCACCAAAAGAGTGCAGTTAAATAACCAACATTTATTACCCATTAACATGGTACCCGAAAGCAGGGGAACTTCCATATGCTTCAGTCTTCTCACATATCATGTTTGGCTACAAAATGTGTTTACATAGTCTAGCTCAAAGCCATTAGTGTGATATGGGTCAATGCAAAGCACTGAGGAAGTAGACATGGTGAAAAAAAACAGCAAACAAGTCACCTTTGATACGGTCTCGCTTTGACTCCAGCATTTTTGGCATGTTGAATTTTTGTTTTTTCTGCAGTGAAGGCTACATGGATATAAATAATACCTTCTTTTAAGTACTTACACATGAGTCTGAGATTGAAAAAAAAAGAAGGAACAGTAAGACCTTCAAGATACCATGGCTATAAATATATTTGGTTCAGTAAAGCTATCAAGGTTTGCTGTGGTTCTATATAAACCAGGTACACATCAGAACACAAGACGCTCTGTGTTTGGCAGCAGCTGCTTTGAAGACTCAGGCAGAACTGGAGGAAAATGTCTCATCATAAATTCAGTGGCTTGCAACAGCGCTGTCTTCTGGCATCCGCTCGGTTGCTTGCTCAAAGCTGCTCTGACTTTTTCGACACTGACCTGTACTTTTGTATAAATAAACTCTGAGATCAGATGGCATTCTTGAACAGATATTTTCAAAAGTGAGAAAGTTCATCTATCTGTTTTGTTGGATTTGAGATCAGAGTGTGCAGCTCAAAGAAATGCGAGGTATTTGAGAAAATGCAGTAGCTTAGATTCACATGTTGTTAAAAATTGCTGATTACTTTTACATTATTATATGTATACACTACAGTTCAAAAGTTTAGGGTTGGTTATGTTTTGTAATATTTTTTAAAGAAGTCTAATAAGTAATATTGTGGAATATTATTACAGTTGTATTACACACAACTGTGATGCAAAGCTGAATTTTTAGCATCATTACTCCAGTCTTAAATGTCACATGATCCTTCAGAAATCATTGAAATATGCTGATTTACTGCTCAAGAAACATTTTTTATTATTAATAATGTTGAAAACAGTTGTTCTGCTTAATATTTTGTGGTTTTGTGCCACTTTTGTTCAATTTAATGGATCCTTGCTGAAAAAAAGGGCATTTAAAAATTATATTCATATTGCATATTTACTTTCATCTTTTATCTCGTATTTTAAAGTAATGTTACATTGGAGAGCTGACTCCACTTTACTCCACTCAATGACCATAAAATGAGAAATCCATTTATCTAATATTTTTTCTTCATTTAGTTCAGTAAGTGCTAAGCACCCTCAAAAGAAATCAAAAGCACCCTCAGTTAAAGCTGTAATAATGGCATTTTATTGCAGATTTGGCAAACTATCCAGCACGTTATGGTTTGCGCTCTGGAGATCGGTTTCTATTTCATCGTGTTTTTGCAGCGTTGAGCATTGTATCCAATCACAGACATATGTTGAGTTCTTGAACCTAACAGCAAATCAGAGGCGTTTAAGATAGAATCCACTTACCGCTTAAATTTCCAGAGTTTTTGTTCAGGTTCCTTATGAATAGTCTCATTACGTGTAGATGCGATGTAAATAAGAGATTCACTGTGCAGCATAGAGAACTTCATTAATTATAACATAAGTTTGTGAGATCGCGATGAACTAAGATGAATGACAGCCTTTTAGTGATTAGAAAGGGAGCCTATAGCCTATGTGTGACCCGTGCTGGCAAATGAGTCGGTAATGAGCAATTTTTCAAAAATGATTTATTTTTATTTTCACATTCCCCATTAAAATACCTACAAAATGATATATGAATTGTTGGAATCCGACAAAAAATGACTGAGCAAATGATGAGTTTGAAGGCGATTGAGTCAGCAGAGTTGATTCTGAGAAATATCGAGTTTAAATTTTCTGAAGATTCCAAAGAAAAATCACCAAGCAACGTTGCATATTTTCCTCCTATTCTTTTCTTTAAAATAATTACTATATTATTATTAATATAGCTATTTTTTTTATTTTATCGTTATTGTTAAAAACAAGAACAAAAATGCAAATAAACAGTACAGGTGCATCTCAATAACTTAGAATGTCGTGGAAAAGTTCATTTATTTCAGTAATTCAGCTCAAATTGTGAAACTCGTGTATTAAATAAATTCAATGCACACAGACTGAAGTAGTTTAAGACTTTGGTTCTTTTAATTGTGATGATTTTGGCTCACATTTAACAAAAACCCACCAATTCACTATCTCAACAAATTAGAATACTTCATAAGACCAATAAAAAAAAACATTTTTAGTGAATTGTTGGCCTTCTGGAAAGTATGTTCATTTACTGTATATGTACTCAATACTTGGTAGGGGCTCCTTTTGCTTTAATTACTGCCTCAATTCGGCGTGGCATGGAGGTGATCAGTTTGTGGCACTGCTGAGGTGGTATGGAAGCCCAGGTTTCTTTGACAGTGGCCTTCAGCTCATCTGCATTTTTTGGTCTCTTGTTTGTCATTTTCCTCTTGACAATACCCCATAGATTCTCTATGGGTTCAGGTCTGGTGAGTTTGCTGGCCAGTCAAGCACACCAACACAATGGTCATTTAACCAACTTTTGGTGCTTTTGGCAGTGTGGGCAGGTGCCAAATCCTGCTGGAAAATGAAATCATCATCTTTAAAAAGCTGGTCAGCAGAAGGAAGCATGAAGTGCTCCAAAATTTCTTGGTAAACGGGTGCAGTGCCTTTGGTTTTCAAAAACCACAATGGACCAACACTAGCAGATGACATTGCACCCCAAATCATCACAGACTGTGGAAACTTAACACTGGACTTCAAGCAACTTGGGCTATGAGCTTCTCCACCCTTCCTCCAGACTCTAGGACCTTGGTTTCCAAATGAAATACAAAACTTGCTCTCATCTGAAAAGAGGACTTTGGACCACTGGGCAACAGTCCAGTTCTTCTTGTCCTTAGCCCAGGTAAGACGCCTCAGACGTTGTCTGTGGTTCAGGAGTGGTTTAACAAGAGGAATACGACAACTGTAGCTAAATTTCTTGACACGTCTGTGTGTGGTGACTCTTGATGCCTTGACCCCAGCCTCAGTCCATTCCTTGTGAAGTTCACCCAAATTCTTGAATCGATTTTGCTTGACAATCCTCATAAGGCTGCAGTTCTCTCAGTTGGTTGTGCATCTTTTTCTTCCACACTTTTTCCTTCCACTCAACTTTCTGTTAACATGCTTGGATACAACACTCTGTGAACAGCCAGCTTCTTTGGCAATGAATGTTTGTGGCTTACCCTCCTTGTGAAGGGTGTCAATGATTGTCTTCTGGACAACTGTCAGATCAGCAGTCTTCCCCATGATTGTGTAGCCTAGTGAACCAAACTGAGAGACCATTTTGAAGGCTCAGGAAAACTTTGCAGGTGTTTTGAGTTGATTAGCTGATTGGCATGTCACCATATTCTAATTTGTTGAGATAGTGAATTGGTGGGTTTTTGTTAAATGTGAGCCAAAATCATCACAATAAAAGAACCAAAGACTTAAACTACTTTAGTCTGTGTGCATTGAATTTATTTAATACACAAGTTTCACAATTTGAGTTGAATTACTGAAATAAATTAACTTTTCCACGACATTCTAATTTGTTGAGATGCGCCTGTATATACAACACGAGGAAAAAGTGAATAATGAATCAATTTTGGGTGAACTGTCCCTTTAAGAGTCTTTTATAAGATCTGTGTAGAAATTGTCTATAGAACATTGTGTGAGTGTGGAACTTGTATCAAATTTCATTTTACCTTAATCTTACTTAATCCTGTAAAGGTTTGACAGTGTGGTCAGATGTTTGTATTGTGATCAGGTTGTCCTCATGCTGTGTGGCCTGTATGTGTTGACGGCCCCCCCCCCCAGTAGATAACTAGCTACTTACAGATATACTATAGACTTCCATTGTTTAAATACAAAGGAAAATTTATTTATTAAAGATTAACCCTAAAACATAAACAATTTTGATTTTTTTTCAGAATTTAAAAAAAAAAAGTTTGGGGACAAAAGAAGCTAATTAAAAAGATATTAATACAGCAAGAGCTCATTAAATTGTTCAACAGTGTAAAGACGTTTTTTATAATATTACATAAGATTACAAAGTTTACAAATGTTTCCTGAGCATTAAATCATCATATTAGAATGTTTTCTGAAAGATCATGTGACAATGAAGACTGGAGTAATGATGCTGAAAATTCAGCTTTATCCTCACAAGAATAAATTACATTTTAAAATACATTAAACCAGAAATCATTTATTTTAAACTGAAACAACAATTCGCAATATTAATGTTTTTAATGTATTTTTGTTTAAATATATGCAGCTTTGGGGAGCATAAGAACACCTTTCAAAACATTTTACATTTTTACCTCAAACTTTTGACGGGTAACGTACCTATTTATTATTAATTTTTCCAAACAATGAAAATCCCCAAGTACCTTTCAGATTTAGATCACTTCTATGGACTGCTTTTTCCATAAAGTATAGTTAAGTACCCTGTTGAAAAAAACAGCATGTGCTGGTTAGGTATGTTTTGAACCATGGCAGCTGGTCCTTAGTTGGTCATGATCTGGTTTAAGCTGGTCCTGAGTTAGTTATAAGCTGGTTATGAGCTGGTCCTGAGCAGGAGCTAGTTGCTTAGGACAGTCTTAGGACCAGCACATGACCAGCTTAAACCAGCTCAAACCAGCTGCCATGCTTCAAAACATACCTAACCAGCATATGCTGTTTTTTTCAACAGGGATAAACCAATACACACATACAGCTTTTCACACAGACACACAATCATGACAAACACAACCGACCAATCCAATCTTAAGCACAAACACAACCCTGCTTAATCACAGTTCACCTGCATAACACACACTTATACGTCTGTGCTTCATACACCCTACAGCTGGATTATCCACTCAGCCTGTTCCTCAGGAACAAACAAACTAGCAGATGGCAGAACCCTCAGCCCATAAAAGAGTTTTGTTAGCCGAACGCTGTTGGCTCTCTGTAGAGATTAGCCCTAAACCTTGTCTTCTTTTTGGGAGCCAGGCTGATTTCATGTTGAGTTTGCAGAACTGGCTGCAGTCCATGTGTATGACATGTTTTATAAAAAAAATGGTAAAGGCTCTGAATTACTGAGAGCTTTTTGAAATTGGACCAGTGCCCAATCAGACTTTTACCTCCTCTGTATTATTATTTTTTGTCCAACAGCAGTTCATGACTGACAGAAACAAGAGCTCCTGAGGTAAAGTTCATTAGTGCTGCTTGTCCAGGCTCTACTTTGGTTGCGTATATGCAAGGTTATGGAATTGAACAAACCCCACCCAAAAAAATTATTACAGTTTTTTGCAATCGCTAGGACCCAATAAATCTTTCAGCTTGGCACAGCAAGTAATTAAATCGAAAGACTAACACATGTTCGGCTACATCTTGCTTTGATAATATTTATTTATTTATTTATTTATTTTAGATTTGGAATATATTTTAACATGGTGTTACTGTAGAAATGTATCAAATTGCTGTCTTATTCAGTTTTGTATTAGGTCTGGTTTTCAACACTGGCTGTGTCTGAGCAAAAAAAAAAGAATTCATGTAATTTGAAAGATGTAGTCATTGAATGCATTTTGTGCCAAAGCAATGACAAATGATCTGCAGTTTAGCCCACATTGTCTGCTGTTGTGCTTATTGAATTTTGAAAAGTGACCTAAGTATTGAGAAATATGTCCTAGCAATTGTAAAAATCTGTAAACAGCATGTAACCTGTCCCATATACCTCATCTCACCTAAAATAATGTAGTTGTTTGTTGAAGTTGCTCTGACTATTTTTAAGCAGTAAGGTTCTGTAAGCTCCACCAAAAGACAGAGGGTCTCCAGTGCTGTGAGGTCATAGCCTGAGGTGGGGCCCATAGAGAGGGAGAGGATTGTTAAGGGAGTTTCTGTTTTTCCCTCCGCTCATCGAACGCCCATTGCTGCCAAGAACGTGTCTCAGGAATGGAGTTCTGCTTTTGTCCGCACTGTAACCTCTGGAGCAGGCAACAATGTCAAGACCGTCTGAGCAGCAGACAGTTCTAGTGCCGCTGATATCTTGTGAAAACTAAGCGTCCCATTGTTCTCAGTTTCTCAGTATTGCAGTGTGTCATTTTTTGGAGTCTTTGTTGTCTCTCTGATTACATGGTGCTGGATTCAGGCCCATAGCCAGCTATGAGGCCACCGAGGTCTGGTCCTCGGTACATTTTTTTTATGTTCAAAAATAAAATTTGTTTTCTGAATGACTAATTTGCTGTTAAACTCCTCATATGAATGTCTGCATGACACGTATAATTAATTTTAGACTGTTTGCAAGAATGTTTAGCGTCCCTGGTATGAAAGTGATCGCTGCAAGACGCTGCGGAGTGAACGAGTCTTTTGAGAGAGTCAGTTGTGAGTGAGGGTCGCGGGCGCAGCCAGATCCAGCTATTATAAGTGTTTGTAGACGTGTCTTTTCTACTTAATTTAACACTTTAGAAAGTTAAGATTATTCTTCAAGTCAAAAGTCAAGTTGCAGTTTAGAGTCAGCGATATACAGGTGCATCTCAATAAATTAGAATGTCATGGAAAAGTTAATTTAGTTCAGTAATTCAACTCAAATTGTGAAACTCGTGTATTAAATAAATTCAGTGCACACAGACTGAAGTAGTTTAAGTCTTTGTTTTTTTTAATTGTGATGATTTTGGCTCACATTTAACAAAAACCCATCAATTCACTATCTCAACAAATTAGAATATGGTGACATGCCAATCAGCTAATCAACTCAAAACATCTGCAAAGGTTTCCTGAGCCTTCAAAATGGTCTCTCAGTTTGGTTCACTAGGCTACACAATCATGGGGAAGACTGCTGATCTGACAGTTGTCCAGAAGACAATCATTGACACCCTTCACAAGGAGGGTAAGCCACAAACATTCATTGCCAAAGAAGCTGGCTGTTCACAGAGTGCTGTATCCAAGCATGTTAACAGAAAGTTGAGTGGAAGGAAAAAGTGTGGAAGAAAAAGATGCACAACCAACTGAGAGAACCGTAGCCTTATGAGGATTGTCAAGCAAAATCGATTCAAAAATTTGGGTGAACTTCACAAGGAATGGACTGAGGCTGGAGCCACCACACACAGACGTGTCAAGGAATTTGGCTACAGTTGTCGTATTCCTCTTGTTAAGCCACTCCTGAACCACAGACAATGTCAGAGGCGTCTTACCTGGGCTAAGGAGAAGAAGAACTGGACTGTTGCCCAGTGGTCCAAAGTCCTCTTTTCAGATGAGAGCAAGTTTTGTATTTCATTTGGAAACCAAGGTCCTAGAGTCTGGAGGAAGGGTGGAGAAGCTCAAAGCCCAAGTTGCTTGAAGTCCAGTGTTAAGTTTCCACGGTCTGTGATGATTTGGGGTGCAATGTCATCTGCTGGTATTGGTCCATTGTGTTTTTTGAAAACCAAAGTCACTGCACCCGTTTACCAAGAAATTTTGGAGCACTTCATGCTTCCTTCTGCTGACCAGCTTTTTAAAGATGCTGATTTCATTTTCCAGCAGGATTTGGCACCTGCCCACACTGCCAAAAGCACCAAAAGTTGGTTAAATGACCATGGTGTTGGTGTGCTTGACTGGCCAGCAAACTCACCAGACCTGAACCCCATAGAGAATCTATGGGGTATTGTCAAGAGGAAAATGAGAAACAAGAGACCAAAAAGTGCAGATGAGCTGAAGGCCACTGTCAAAGAAATCTGGGCTTCCATACCACCTCAGCAGTGCCACAAACTGATCACCTCCATGCCACGCCGAATTGAGGCAGTAATTAAAGCAAAAGGAGCCCCTACCAAGTATTGAGTACATATGCAGTAAATGAACATACTTTCCAGAAGGCCAACAATTCACTAAAAATGTTTTTTTTTTATTGGTCTTATGAAGTATTCTAATTTGTTGAGATAGTGAATTGGTGGGTTTTTGTTAAATGTGAGCCAAAATCATCACAATTAAAAGAACCAAAGACTTAAACTACTTCAGTCTGTGTGCACTGAATTTATTTAATACACGAGTTTCACAATTTGAGTTGAATTACTGAAATTAACTTTTCCACAACATTCTAATTTATTGAGATGCACCTGTATTTATCTTATGTTATTTGCAAAAGATTGGAAATAATTCAGTTTTTTTATTTTTATTTTATTTATTTATTTATTTTTTGTTTGTTTTAGTAGCTATATCTGGCAACACTGCATCGCCGGCACTTAATCTGAGAGCAATCAAAAAAGCCCATGGACAGGTTTTTGCTGACAGGATATGACATTCGGTAAGGGAAACACAAAAATTATCATGATATTACCTGTCAGAAACATTATCAATGCTGTCAAAAACAGTAGCATTTAACACTAGTGCATACAGATCTGTAGAACAAGTAGGTTAAAGAATGAAATGAAATACGCAAAAAATAGCCATGAAGAACGCTATGTCATTCAGTATAGTTAAATTTTCACAAATCATTCTATAAACATTCATTAGAGCACTAGACAAAGTTATTGTGGAGTTGTGTATTGTTGCATGAATAATAAACAACTGATAAAATTATCCACCCTTAAATATAGTAAAATATTAACACATTTTGATGCAATAAATAGGGTATGATGTAAAAATTATCATCCCTCCAAAACAGAGAAAACATCTTTCACAAACATATACATGTCTGCGTCCGCCAAACATCTATGTGTGTGTGTGTGTGTGTGTGTGTGTGTGTGTATATGTATGTATAATTTATTTTTAATTGTTGATTTTATATATTTTTATTTATATATATATATATATATATATATATATATATATATATATATATATATATATATTTCTAAATAAACATACATAAACATTTTATAATATAAATATACAAAGTACTTTTTACATATATTATATATTACACAGTTCTGTTTAAAATACTTTTAATGCATTAAACTGAAGAAAATTAATAGTAAAGAAATTTATGTTATAAAATATATACTACATATACATTCAGTAGATGCACTGTCATTCAAATGTTTGGGGGTCAATAAGACGTTTTAATGTTTATTATTTATTTATTTATTTATTTATTTATTTTAATATGCTCACCAAGGCTGCATTTCTCTGATTTAAAAAAAAAAAATCAATAAAAACAGTAATAATATGAAATTATTATTACGATTTAAAAAAAAAAACTGTTTTCTATTATAATATATTTTTAAAAGTCATTTATTCTGTAGTGCAAAGCTGAATTTTCAGCATCATTACTCCAGTCTTCAGTGTCACATCATCCTTCAGAAATCATTCTAATATGCTGATTTGCTGGTTTTAATTTCTTAATTTAATGTTAAAAACTGTTGTGAAAACTAGGATACATTTTTATTCATTTATTTATTTATTTTTTTGATTAATAGAAAGTTTATTTGAAATAGAAAGTTTTTGTAACATAAATTTCTTTACTATTTCTTTTCATCAGTTTAATGCATCCTTGTTGAAAAGTATTTTAAACAGAATTGTGTAATATATAATATATGTAAAAAGTACTTTGTATATTTATATTTTAAAATGTATGTAGTTATACATTACACTTTATATAGAAGTATTTACACAACCCCTCATTGATTTGTAGTTTGTTTGTATTACAATGTGTTTTGAGACTTGCCATCAGTCTGGCTATGTGATACTGTATCAGTGAGGCAGCGGTGTGCACTCATCCCTGGAGCCAAACTGTCCCCTTTCAACCCTGCACAGTCAGCCTGTTTTAGAGCTGGAACAATGGCACGGCCTGAACCTCTCCTCACAACGCATCAGATAAGAACAAGCTCCAAAAACAGACACAGAGTAAGTCGAGCATTCCTCTCGGCCCCACACAAGGAGCTCTTTGTGTGCTCTTCCATATTTGTGGCTTACATCGGACAGCATTGCAGTGATGCCAGAGTGCAGGATGCATGCTGTTTATTAGATTGCAGAAGGCAGTGATCTCCTGCGCCTAATTGGATCCTCTCAGGAAGAGGATTTGATTAAAGCCCACATATTCAGTCATTAATAGGAGTTTTCCCCCTGGGCAGGGAGGACCACCCACCAGGGACGCACTAGAACGGTGTTCTGGCAAGCAGCGGCAAAGCTGCCTTTCCCACAATCCCCACCAGCGAAATTTAAACACGTTCATAAAAGACGGTGGTTGGAGAAGTATATGCATGAGGTGAACATTATCTTGGTCATTATTTACTGATTAACTCATTAAGACAGCTAGAGCGACGCTGAACTTTTTCCCTGAGGATTCTTGTGAGAGATTATGTCATAGAAAAAATAGTTCACACTGTCCCAACTAAAAGGCTGGAATGATTTCAGACTTACAGTCTGGACAAGCAGACACTAGTTGCTAAAGGTCGGAGTCAGTCTGCAGATTTGAGTTGACAGATTTCACAGAAAATCGTGTAGGGTATGATGGTCACAGACTCCATTTTTTTATCTTCAGACTATGAATTAATCCAGTCGGACGAGATTAAACATTTACTATTTTCGCAACATAGGCTCATTGGAAATACGTGCCTCTATATACATTTCTGAAAAACTGAATAAACGTACCTATATGTACGAATCACTTGAGTGATGATGTACATTGCACTTGAGTGAAGGAAAGCTCCGGTATGAATCCCGTGAAACTACGGTTTGACAAATTTGCGTAAGGAAGTTAAAAGAGCATGGCTGCATCAACAAATGTGTTTTTATATCACCTTTTGGTTTTGCTAACACTATCGGGTAGGTTTACGGTTGAGTTTGGTGTAGGGGATATTTCCAACACGATAGAGCATTAACCTTTAGTGACACTCACCGGATATTTGAATTTTGAACAGCCGCAATACGTAACTCAAGGAGCGTAATAAAAACGCAGCAATACTTGCATGTACCAATGTAATAAAAATGTGCCACCGTCATGTATTGAATGTGTGTTTTAGCACCACTCTCTGGACATTTCACTTTGAAACTGCCACAAAATGTGTGCCGTAAGGTATGTAATTGCGGTTTTGCAGAAATGTATATAGAGGCACATATTTGCAGAACACATATTGTATTCACTTGTCTTCCATTTCCTAACAACAAGGTGCAAGTTTCTATGTGAGTTTGTTGAGTTCGTAACGACTTTAAAGTCTAGTATTGTGTGACCATTTCACGGTTTTATCTAAGGCGACTTACAAAAGAGGAACAAAAGCAACATTTACAAAGATGTTAAGTGTATAGGGTGTTTTCAAATCTGTTCAGATTTGAAAAGTTGTGTAGTATATTCCAGCCTTAAAACCAGCATTTCAAAAAAAAGTTGACTTATATTTAGAACTGGAAAACCATAATTTTCTTCTTCTGTTTGAAAGAGGGTTAGCATTTAACTGGGACAGTGACAGTTCATGACCTGGTCCTTTGCTTGCTGTTTTGGTACATGATGTTATGATCGGTGTAACATTTGTTTTAATCTTGAGTTGCTCAGTTTGAAGCAACGTTTCTGTTTTCCCGATGGAGACTTGCTGTCAACAGAGTTGGTAATACTTACTGTATCAGGCCACAGAAGGGAGTACCATAGACGCACATCATAACTATGACTCCACTGCATTCCTATGTCATTGACTGTTACTTGTTAGCAAAACTATTGCATTCACCCTGTAGTGTCTGTTTTCTGTCAGAATGATGAAAGCATATTCAGCGACATTCCAAACATTTGGTTTTCAATGAATTTGTTAGCTTAGCAGCAAAAATGTAGACCAGAAAATATGGATTGTTACTTGAAATGCTTTTCCATTTTGAGGGGAAGGAAAGAAAAATTCTGTAATAGTCCATCAGATAAAGTTTTTTTTTTTTTTTTTTTGCCTCCATTCTGCCATCTCAAGCTAAATTTAAAAAAAAAAAAAAATGTTGGTATATAGAGACGACCTTAAAAATAACAGAACTGACGGTGACATGGTCAGTCATTTTACATATACATCTATAGGTTCTGTACTGGAATTGACCATTCGCAAAACCCGCCCACCCTTAGTTACTGTTGCCATGACCGACAAACAGTGCCGCTCTCACACTACATACATGTTCTCACGAGTGAAAAATACATCGCAGAGCAAAGAGGAAACTGACAACACACCGACAGAGGAGACAGAGCAGGCTACTTCTGATATGAAACAAGGTCTCAGGACCCTCAGCTTTTAAACTGTGTCATTTTTAAAGAAATTCAAACAATAAATACGGTTTTGTGGCTCTTCAGTGTGTCTTGACAGATCACTGTATTGCCTCAGTTCAAACACATGAACCGATTGTCTTTTCATATTTACTTAAAGCACGAAATAAACATCAGAAAGTGTTTTATTTCAACCGCGGAACACATCATTTTAAGTTTAGGTCCACCGAAGTTAATCTATTCTCTGTCTGATCTGTGGTTAAGGCTAGAAGGGATACAGCTGCGGCTACTGGGCATGCGCATTTACATATTTTCCGAGCCAACAATATAAAGTGAAACCTATAAAAATGGTTTTAAAAAAGTACATAGCGCCATAGTTCCATTACTTTAGAGTGTCACCGTGACCGTCTTTTTGCAGTAAAGGACCTGTGATAGTTTGATGAGTGGGAAGATGACAAGAAGCGTCGCGGTTAACCCGCATTGAAAACAAATGAACGCACATGTACATATACTGTAAAGCTCCCATTCGGGCGAAGTTCATGGGATTTTGTCCACAGAATGATAAGAGCACACGTTTTAACATATTATTTTATTATTTAACACTCAGTATTTAACTTAAGTTCTGCAAGCCATGCATACACAGAACTTTTACACAGATGATTATGACTTCTATGAATCAAAGAGTAGATGAGCTCATGAAGGAGGTACAAGACTTGAAGATAAGTCTCCAGTTCACACAGAAGGAGGTAGATGAATTGAAAGTTAACTGTAGAGAATGTTCAACTGAATGTAAATCAAATACAAATGACATACATAAATTGGCTGAATCTCTTTTGGTATTAGATGCTAAAGCCAGTTATTTGTAAGGTCAGTGCAAGCAGAATAATATAGTGGTGGAAGGCATTCCTGAGTCTCCAAATGACAAATGGTGTGAATCTGAAGAGAAAGTAAAACAGATGAAGAGAGAAACTACAGCTTGGTCAAAATAAAATTACCTCAGAGAAAGCACATAGAATAGGAAGGATGAAAAATTGGAATTCTAATCGACCTAGACCCATTGTGGTTAAATTTCTTTAGTATAAAGACAAAGAGGCAGTGCTGGAGAGAGCAAAACACCTCAAAGGCACAAACATATACTTGAATGAAGATTTCCCGGAACATGTGGATTTGAGGAGGAAAGAGCTTATGCCAGAATTGAGAGCTGCAAGAGAGAGGGGAGAGATAGCCTATCTTCATTATGATAAATTGATCACATATCCATCATCAAAAGTCAAAAATGATAGTAATGGGAAATCAAAGTAGGTCTCTGGCTTCCTTAAGCTAGCTTGAGGAAATTGGATGAAATTAAGAATTTGCTTTTTATAAATCATGTCAGTATCAATCAAGTTACCAAGGAAAGGATTAAAATTAGTTCATATTAATATTTGTAGCCTTAGGAATAAACTTGTTGAAATATCTGATGTTTTGATTACAAATAATATTCATGTTTTAGCAGTAACAGAAACACATCTTGATCAAACATTCTCAGATGATGTAGTAAATATATATGGTTATAATATTTACAGGAAAGATAGAAATAAATATGGTGGAGGGGTTGCCATATATATTCAAAGTCATATCCCAGTAAAAATAAGACAAGATTTAATGCCTGTAGATGTAGAGGCTCTGTGGCTACAAGTACAGTTACCATTTGTCAAATCATTATTTGTTGGCTGTTGCTATAGACCACCATGTGCAAATAGTTGTTATTTAAGTGAATTGTGTGATATGATTGATAATGTATGTGATACTGAAAATGAAATTTACTTGATGGGTGATTTAAATATTAATTGGATGTCTCAGGTTTGTCCCCTAAAAACTAAAGTGGTGAATGTAATTAATGCATGTAATTTAACACAAGTTATTAATCAACCAACAAGAATTAATGTAAATAGTCTTGGTGAGAGAACTTTTACTTGTATTGATCATATTTATACAAATGCTGTGGAAATGTGCTCTAAGGGTGTATCTGTTCCTATTGGGTGTAGTGATCATAATATAATAGCGATTACTAGAAAAACAAAGATCCCTAAAGGAAGACCGAAAGTAATTTATAAACGATCATATAGGAAATTGTCCGAAATTGTTTTGTAAAGATGTAAATAATATACGTTGGGTTGATGTTTATAAGGAAGATCATCCTGGTGATGCATTAGCAGCTTTGGAAAGATTACTTTATTCTTTGGTGGATAAACATGCATCTATGAAAAAACACAGTGAAGAATCTTAGGGCACCATGGATTGATAATGAACTGAAGAACATAATGGTAGAAAGAGATGTGGCAAAGTGTATAGCAAACAGAACTGGGAATAAGCAGGATTAGGAAGTTTATTGCAAACTGCGTAATCAAGTAACTAAAATTAATAGAAAAAAGAAAAGTACATTTTATAAAGTAAAAATAAGTGAAAATAAATATGATGGCAAAAAATTGTGGAATATTCTTAATGAAATAATGGGTAGGAAATCAGGTCAAACTCCTTTTTTTTTTATTGAGACAGGTGATTCATTTTTAACTAAGTCAGATGAAATTGCTGATTATTTTAATAACTTTTTTATAAATAAAGCACATCAACTTAGAGAAGAAATGTTAACTGATAATATTACATCAAGTGAAAGGCAAATTGAAAAAAAATAACAAGTTAAGATTAAGATTTAAAAAATACTTTTCGTACTTAAGTACAATAAATATCACATACTTTTTAAGACTTTTACTCAAGTAATCTTCTAAACTGTGACTTCAACTTCTACCAAAGTCGTTTTTTGCTAAGATATCTGTACTTTTACTTGAGTATGGCTTTCAGGTACTTTATACACCACTGCTCACAGCTTTATTTTTCTTTGTGTCACATTAAACACACTGTCTGCTTTGACTAGATGAAACCATCGAGGGTGGAACATAAAGTTCTGCTGTCATCGTCAACAGAATTCTTCCTACAATGAATGGCGGACGGCAAACCTTCAAAGACATTTTGAAGTCTTCGCAAATTATTTTTCTCCATTGTGCTGAAAGAATCCCAAAGCAGGTTTTTTTTTTTTTTTTTTTTTTTGTCATCTCTGCATTGTGAACATAATCTGAATGTGGACATCATTATTGTTTATGGCAAGCAGGGGGAAAATTAAATCATTTTGTTGAAAGATTCCTCGCCAAGTGATGCAGAACGTTTTGGCAGCGTATGCGGCAGCGCTTACTGCTGGAACGCAGCCAGAGTTTGCACAAATAACTGCATGATTACATGTAATGAATACAGTCTTATAGCAGCTCTGAGTCATGTGTGACCCCTGCTTATTAAATATTATCCGCTTCTCGTGCATCCTGCGTATTTTAAGAGAAGTGGATTAGTACAAACCTCCGGTTTGCTGGGAAAGTGTTGGCATATTTATACTATACTTATCTTGCAGCATCTTTACACTCATAATCTTCCTTAATGGCTCTCCTCTAAAGTGGCTGCATGTTTAGGACAATTAAAAAGAAGCAGACGGCGATGTGCAATGAGCTAAAGTAACATTTTTGCTTTTGCTTTCTCTTTTGGCAGTCATAGCCGCTAGCAAGTTTTAATTTGCCAGAGCAGAACTGATTAATGAGCATTACTGAAAGTCGTCTGCTTATGTGCATTTGAGTGCATATGAGACAGTTTGTGGTTGTAATCTGCTGTAAAGTATGTCAGAGATGTCATAGCACCTCTGCTTCAGGGAAAGCAAATAAACCGTGGAGGCAGACCTTGGCAATTTTTTTCTTCCCTGGAAAGCTTTTAGCCTGCGGCCTGCTTTTTCATGGAGTGATTTCAGAGAAGCAGAGAATCTAATGTGTTTTTCCATAACATTTCCCATTAGGTGAATCATCCCTGCTGGGACTTCTTCACCTAAAAGTCCCCCATTGAGAAATAAAAATAGTTCATTCTACACTCTGTTTTCCACATCTAATTGTTTAGTTAAAAAAAAAAAAGAAAAAAAAAGTTTGCCTTATTATTATACTACCATCAAATTTACAGTGGGGTCCTAAAGTATGAGACCACTTTGAAAGTCATGTCAGCTCTTGTGCTGCTGTCATTAAAAACAAAAGAGGGACAAATAAAATAAAATAAAATATCTGTACTGAAAACATTTTGTTTAAAATTAGAAAAATGAATTTCTCATTTTCACTAGTGCTGCTGTCATTAATGCAAAATGAGAGACACAACCAAGAAATTATATATATAAAAAAAAGTTATTTCTCACATTGAATTGTTTACTAAAAAGTTTGGCTTATTTTACTGCCATCAAATTTACAGTGGGGTCCAAAGTATAAGACTAAAATAAATCAAAAAATTTAATTAAATAAAATTTTAATTTGCACTGAAAACATTTTGTTAAAAATGAGAAAACTGTGGCTTTCTCTCTTTCACTAGTGCTTTCAGACCTTTGGACCCCACTGTATACTCTTATGCATTGTTTGTTCCTCCAGCTGCATCGGATTGTGTGTCTGGATCATTAATTGCTGTTTAAAAAGTGTGCAGTAATGAAAGAGAGGAGTGGAACCGGAGGAGCAGAGCATGAAAAACAGAAGAGGAACAAAAGTGAGAAACGAAAGAGACCATTTGGGGGTTTAATCCAGACGCTGATGTGCCTTCTGACAGCCATAGAAGAGCAGAAGGACAGTGCAGGCTGGTGTTATCCATTAACAGGCATCTGGATCCTGTTGCTGTCCCGGCTAGGCTTCGTCTTCCGCAGGTGGTGCTCACCAAACAAACATCTCGCCTTTGATTAGAACCAAACCCACACACACAAACGCTAATTTCATGCGTGCATGTCAGAATCCCAGGTTTAACAAAGGTAACATAAGGAGTGGTGGATTCCTCTCAAAGTTGGACTTTCATCCGAAACTTCTGTCTGTGTTAGACTAGAGATTAACCTCAGCTCTGTGGTTGCTGGATGCTAACAGTACATGAGGAGAGAGCTGTTAGCGTAACCTTGAGTGTGTCTGAACATGATGGATGGAGTGACAATGCAGATGCAATATACGGTATTTGAATAATCTCGCCCAGTCGAATGTACCTGATCTGAATTTGTTATTAATGGAAGATTACTCAGAGTCGCTGTATTAATTTCACAGAGAGCTGCCTTTCTGATAAAGCTCCTGTTTTTTGATAGATGGCGGTATGTAAACAGGTCTGTTAAAATTGTTTGCTAAAGCTCATGTTTGTCAGCAAGAGCACATTAGGGGAGCCAAACAAGATCCTTTTAAGCATGCTATGACAGTAAATGAGAGCTTGAGTTGAATGAGTCATAATTTTCCCTCCAGTTTTACAGAGTGTTATCATCTAACCAAATGCTGGATAGAGTGTTGCTACTATGTGGTTGCTAGAGTGTTTTGAGTGGTTGCCAGGGGGTTGTTATGTGGTTGCTAAGGTATATTCAATAGAGTGCAGAAGTGGGGTTCCAGAAGTAAAACTGCCATTCATTTTTTTCCATATGCAATTGATTTTTAGCAATAACTGATTAACCTTTAAAGAGCGACCTACTTTGAGTTTAGAGTTTGTTAATCAGTGGTATATGCTTTTGTTGGAGCCATTACTTTGCATTATTTCGACTTATGTTTTAAATAATTGTGTTTAACAGCCGAATTTGGTGAAAACTACATTACCCATGATGCTGTGCAGAAAATTCCACCAATCAGAGTCACAGTGAGCAAATTGCACCAAAGGAGTGCTGAGCTCCACCCACTTCTATGAAGCACCGCAAGTGATGCAATCAAATAGGTCTCACCACACTCTCAAAACAGAATATATAACATTATATAACATAAACAAGTTTTAAGAAATGTTTCTATCTATCTATCTGTCTGTCTGTCTGTCTGTCTGTCTGTCTGTCTGTCTATCTATCTATCTGCTGTCGAACAATTAATCGCGATTAATCGCAGCCAAAATAAAAGGTTTTGTTTATAATATGTGTGTGTACTGTGTATATTTATGTATATATAAATACACACACATGCATGTATATATTTTAGAAAAATGTGTTGTTTATATATTACATATATTTATATATATTTTAAATTATTTGAATATAAATATATACATGTAAATACACGTAAATATTTTCAAAATATATACTGTATATCTGTATATTTATATATACATAATAAATATACACAGTACACACACACACATATTATGTAAACAAGAAACTTATTCTGGATGCGATTAATCGCTTGACAGCTCTACTATATACAGTATATTACATATATTTTTTTAAATATACTACATATTTATATAACCATCTTTTATTTTGGATGTGATTAATCATGATTAATTGATCTGACAGCACTGATGTGTGTGTGTGTATGCAAATTTTGCAATAAAATGAACTAAAATAAATTGTTTCTATATACAGTCAACAACTTTAAATGGATACTTATATATTTCTCCATAGTTTTTAATTTTATTATTTACAGTGGTTCATGGGATTGTAGTTCTTTCCCTCCCTAAAGCTATTAAGTACTTGCACTTTTGTCTTTTTGTCCAGTATTCATTTACTTTTTTACTTCAGATCAAAGTTTTCAACATTTGATTCGTTTCGTATCTGGTTTGGTTGGTTCATGGCTTATAACACTGTAATGAAGACTTTTTTTTAAATTCCTATGGAAAAAATGAATGGAAAAAATACACCCGGAGCCAGCACCCCTGAAAAAGTGGGAAGAAACTAATGCACTCTGTGATTTTTAGCATGTTGCTGAATGTTATTGGGTGCTGCTTACTGGCCCAAGTCAAAGCAGCCCACCCTCAAGACTTTTAATATCCAGGTCCCTCCTTCAGTACAACTCCATGACATGTTTTTAAGTCTGATCACTTAGAAAAATTAATAGCACACCTCTCCTCAACAAGCTGCTCTCTTTGAGGTATCATGTGTGATGTGGGATGAGCTACATGCTGAAGTTTAATACTTAGGATTAGGGGTTTTGGATAATTCAGTAGTAAAAGTGATGCTTGCATGAACAAATACCACTACAAATGAATATAATCCATTACATACTTGAGAAGGAACAATAAAGGCATAAGAGTTAAAGAGAAAAACACGTTCTCAGTTAAGTTCACAGAATATAAATTGGGGAGGAGGAACAGCTGAGACAATGCCACATGTTGTTGAAACATTATGTTTCTGTGCATTTTGAAAAAAAAAAAAAAAAACGTTAAGATAACATTTTAACAGCTGCTTGCCACCCATCAAAACACTCCACTCGCTCACCTCCTGCAGTGGAGTGCACAGGCCACATTGCCTCCCTCAGGTGGTTGGCGGGCAATGGCAGCGGGCCGGTTTAGGGGCCGTTGTGAGTGGGGAGGAGGGCAAATACCATAAAATGGACTCTTTCTGTGCGGTTGGACACGCAGGGCCTAAGAGAGTTGCTGACGTCCTGACCAGTCCTTGTATACGAGAACACTGTACCCACAAGCCCTCATGACCAGCAACCCTTG
The DNA here is from genome assembly GCA_039654775.1 of Spinibarbus caldwelli. Taxonomy (NCBI): domain Eukaryota; kingdom Metazoa; phylum Chordata; class Actinopteri; order Cypriniformes; family Cyprinidae; genus Spinibarbus; species Spinibarbus caldwelli. Next base: position 28,489,514 of record CM077219.1, on the reverse strand, counting down.
AGGAATTTGTGTTTCTCACACTCAGATATCCCAAGTGGAAAGTTTCCCTACGAGCATTCCCACAGTTCCTCAGCAACTGGCTGACCAGGAGCTGTAGAGGTCAGAGGGAAAGAAGAAAGATGGCTTATCTGAGCCTGCGCCTCACACCAGGGGACATTTTATGGCACTTTTAATGAAGTTGTAGGAAAGTGCAGTAGTCTCACTGGGTTCAGACCTGATATTTTGGTGCCCTTGACAAATATCCTAATAAACACACCTATTTCAGCATTTAGATTTAAGGGAACTCTCAAGCAAATTCTCCTGACTGGACTGCCTACCCTGGTCCACTCGCTGTACTGTGTACTTTGCAGTGTGCTTCATTGGAAATGTAAAAGCACTGTGAATGTGTGTATATCTGTGTGTTTTAGTGCTGTGATAGACTGGTCATCCATCCAGGGTGATTTCCTTTGACCTGAGACAAAGGGATAGACTCCAGCATCGTGTGGCCGTACATAGTTTGGTTTGAAGAATGAATGGAAGGATGGATGGATGGATATTACTCAGATACATCTGCCCCTTTTCTAGTAGACATGACAGACTGTCACCCAGTATCTTCATATGCAGATCTCCTAAAACTTTTAAGATTTTAATCAAGATGTCACTTAGTTGTGAAGATGTCAAGTTTTACGTTCACACCAATTTTTCAACCAACATGCTGCATGAAAACACAAGAATTGGTTGTGCTGCAAACAAAAACGAACAAGTAATAAAATAAGCTATCAAGTAAGAAGTATTTATTTATTTTCTATAACTATAAACTGTTTTTTAAACCTTTATTTTTAATAAATGTTCAATACACACATATTCAATATTTAGTTAAATACTCAATCTTTAATAAATGTATTTTATTTATTATAAATGAAATAATTTTTATTTAAAATTTTATTTTAGCTACATGTATTGAATAAATAATGATTTATTTAATAAACATTTAATTCATAAACGGTTAATATTTCTTTAAATTTTTTTATGTAATATCTAATGTTTTTATTTCATTTAATGTTTGCATTCCAAATATAAATAGGAAATTAGACTTCATTTAAGCTTATTTTAGCTTTATTTTTAAACAACATATCAAACATTGAAGTTAAGATAAAAAAAATGTACTGTATATTTACCGTTTCATGTGTGCAAAGCATATAAGATAAAGATTTTTTCCAATTACACTTTTTTTTGCTTTTTTTTTTTTTGTACTGTTTTAAACCTGTCAGTGTTTTAATGTATTGACTTTTTTTACATTTTAAAATGTGTCAAATTCATTTTATTTTTAATTTTTTTAATGACCACTGAAATTTATTGAACTTTTGTGTTCAATTGCATCAGACCTGCATTAACCAAGTATGTAAACCTGGGGGCTGTTCAGAAACTGAGCAATATCATAAAAACTGTATTGTATTGTGTATTTTAGTTCACAACAGGATAGATAAAAATATCAAAGCCATTATGCAGAATATCAGCACCATCTGAACCACACATCTTATTTAGTTATTTAACTCTGCTCCTGGTGCTTCACTTAACAATGTAGGTATTCAGCTATTGTACTTCAATAGCACAAGGCCAAGTCTGATAATCTGTGTGAATGATTGAACAGAGGTGCGATCCATGAACTACCTCCACTGTGCCCTTGAGCAACACAGTAAGCCTCAGTTTGCTCAGGAGAGACTATCTGTGTAATGAATAAACTATAAGTCGCTCAATGTAAAAGCATCAGCGAATTTGAAATCAATCATCCATATTGTCCTGGAAAGAATGCCCTTGGTTTACTTGTCTGTGATAAAGCTCCACTTTACTTGTTATCAGGAAGCATTGAAGGAGGCTCTGAAACTAGTGTAAGTGTCAGTAAGTGTCAGTGAATAGAGTAAGTGTCGGTTCCTACAGCTTGATTTTATTCATTTAAAAGTGCCAAGTTGCGACTGAGATGTGGAGGAGCTCCAGTGACCTTCACATGAACCAGGAGACTACATCCATGGCAACTGGGGTCATTCTTTTTCTTGCTCTGCTGGTGGTCATGGCTACCATGATCTTTGTTACTTCACTGGTCATGAAAGACATCAAAGGGAAGGGGCTGTGGACACTTTGGCTTCACGACTGACCACTTGCCCGGTAAATGCCCGGCTTTGGGAGTCATGATAGGAAATGAAGTATAGATTACTGCAGTGCAGTGTCACTGGATTCAGGGGGGCACTTCAGTATTAGTTAAGCCTCTGATGGTATTAGTGCATGGCAGGAGAGAAAACAGACAGAGGGGGCACACATAAGCAAACACAAGTGCGGTGGTCCTTCACATTCAATTAAACCTTGTGCTGAGTAAGCCTGTGCTTCTCTTTGCTTACCCTTGTCCTTTCTTTAGATCGAAAACCTACGGAAGAGGAACTAACTGCGTATAGAGGTCTTTAAAGAGACAAGTTCAAAAATATGTCCTTGAAATCTCTTTTATAGCTCATTCTTCTTTATGTATAATGGTTCGAGTTATGCTGCATTAGCTATTGTTGAAAGAAAATTTTGTTACACACAATTTGAATTTTTGAATTTAAAAATTTGTTTTGAGAAATTTTAGATTCAGTGTTATGTAGGGGTGTAACGCTACACATTACGGTTCAGTATGTACCTCGGTTTTGACGTCAACTGTTCAGTATGGTTTCGACACAGCAGGGGGAAAAACTAAACAAAATTGTTTTTTTTTTTGTTTTTTTTTATTAAACAGTGGTTTACAAATTGCTCTTTCTTTAAATAAACTCAATTGTAATTAACATTTTCTTAGGGATAAAAATGTATCTCAGCTTATGCATTACTATAAGGTTACAATTAACAACAGAGCCCAAACTTATATTTAATTGCTATTTAATTTTAAATATATTAATCGATAAATGCAGTGGCTGTCATAACTCTTAAACAAAAAAATATTTAAAGGTACATTAAATAATTAAGACATCACTAACAGGTAAAGTAAAATATAACGAGTAGGCCTATGTAGTCTAATATTTCGCAAAATGCTCTTCTAGACTTCATGTCTCTAGTGAACTAACAAGCTGTAGACTCTGTTGACTTGCCTGAGGTCTAAATGAAATGCTACGTGACATTTGGTTTTGACGTCTTTCCACGGTTGAAACACTGATTGAGCGATTACCTGAGGCATGAGATGTTAATTGATATTTATTTTGCGTTAAAACTAGTAGTAAAAAGGAAGGTACTATCGCGGTACTCACTCGTGCTCCATGCTGCCGCTTGAAACTAAGCATTTATACAGCTCTGTCACGCCAAATCAAAGAGTGCCATAACGGCATTTATTGTAAGAAGTCAACAGAAAAGTTTTAGGATTTTAAATATTTGTTCACCTAAAAAAGAATATTCTGTCATCACCCTCATGTTGTTCCAAACCTGTATGGCTTTCTTTCTTGATGAAACACTTTCTTTCTTGACGAAGACTGGACTTCGTCTTGAGCTGTCTTGAGTCAGAGACCAAGACCACATTTTCAGGTTTAGCACACAAGTTGAATGGACTACTTTATTATGCTCTTGCGTCATTTCATTTTTGAAGTCTGAAAACCTCATTCAATATAAATCTTTTGTGTTTCACAGAAGAAAGAAAGTCATAATATCTTGAAACGACATAAGGATGAATAAATTATGACAGAACCTTCATTTATGGGTGAACTAACCCTTCAGTAGGGAGGTAATAGGAAAGTTCTGGTCCACTTGCTGTCATTTGAGTCTGAGTGTGTGAGGTTTGCTCATTGCATCAGTGATGTGCGTGTGAGGAGACTGCAGAAGAAGGAGGCAGAATGTCTCAGTATGCAGAGCTGTAGGCATAAACAGAGGGTTGATGTGGCCCAGCCTCACCACAATAATGGGTACTCTGCAGTTCCCCCTCTGCTCCACCCAGCAGAACAAACATCCACCGCATTAGAGCGCTCCCAAAATGAACATCTCAGGCTTCAGAAAATGCTCCCAGAGTGGGTTAACATCACTCCCCGACTGTCCCCCTCTTTTGTCGAGAAGGCTTTTCTGCTTTTATCCACACACAAAATTGCAAGCAGAGCCCAAATTTGGCTGAGGGCAGGATAAACAAATGAGTCCGCCAATCTGATGTTATTCGATTGCACTGAAGGAAGGGAGCCAACCTTAGCTAATTAATTGCACAAGCTAAAGGCCCCTGAGACTATGAAACGTATGGACTGTTTGGCTCCTCTCTACAATGCTGGCTTAAAGCCATTCTGTTTCAGAAAACAATATCAATGGTAGAAACACAAGGACAAGGGAAAGAAATCAGATTAGGCTCATGTGATTCCCTGCCAGTGTATTTATGGACTCAACGGTTCCAGAAATTTTTCTCCTAGTATTAACAGGTCTTCATATATATGTAAACCCCCTCCGGTAAGGCCACATATAGAAACGTCCTGAGCTCAGTGTATACAATGTATCGTTTATATTCAGGATCGACTTGTTCCCACTTCCCAGCCCTGAAGCTCTGCACTGGTGTCAGCTGTTCTTTGTAATTCTCATCATGCGTTCTGTAGAATACTGTTTATGACTAGATGTTACTGTGACACACAGTGCTTAATGGGTGTTTATGTTCCATACATTAGTCCTGGGGTGTTCATTCGCTAAAGTTCCCTCCCAACAAAGGTCCCAACTTAAACTGTTTCACACAGAGGTACTTCTAGTCTTTCATCAGGCCTCACATCAAAAAAGTAGCCCCATGGTTTGATACTATTTTGGATATATGGGTATAACAATCTTTAAATGCAATAAAGAGCTGATTTGTCATTGCCAAATGACAAAATGCATTTGGCAATTTTGTTTGTTATAATGGATAGTAGGTAAATATCCACCTCTTTCAGCGCTCTTTTTGTTTGAAAGGGTCATTCATTTGTGAATCTGACATTGCTAGCTCTGTTTCTAAATGACTTGATTGCTAAAATATTATCAAGGAAAATGATTCTCAGGTTGGTATATACTAAACTTCACTGACAGACAAGGATTTATCAGTAATATTTTAAAGGGGCACAGCAATGTTCTGGGGCTCATGCACCAGTAAAAAAGTCTAGCAATGCCCTGGTTTCACAAGCCAGCATGATGAATGGCCAATAAATGAAATGAGTAACGTGGAAAACTCAGGAAAATTGAGTTTCAGGAAAACTCATTGTAAAATTTCAAGTTGGCAGTGACAATACTTGTAAAAGTAAGACAGCACTGTTACCTCACAACAAGAAGTTCCCTGGTTCAAGTCCCAACTGAGCTTTTCTGTGTGCCGTTTACATGTTCTCCCCATGTTGGCATTGGTTTATTCCAGTTCCCCTATGATTCAAAGACATGCAGGATAAGTGGAGTCAATATAAATGTGTGTCTCTTATTGACCATCCATCCAAAGTGTTTCCCTGCCTGTGACCTGAGTCATTGTAGCATCCCTGTGACCCTACACAAGACAATGGGAAATGGGTGGTTGGTTTTCAGAATCTGGAGAGACGTAGATGATGGTCTATAGTATTTCTGTTTATCCAATTAATCAGCATAATGTTGTTGCTGATTCATTGTTTCCCACGATTATGATTCCTGTGTAAATAAATGTGACCCTGTCTGTGAAATCCAGGCTAAAGTCTCAAAATCTAGTTATGAGATAACAAGCATCAAAGTCTGATTTTAACCATAAATTTCACTATGATTTCAATCTTTGACATGGCCTTACTCAGTCAATATTAACAATATCAAGGTTACATTTTCACAGAATGTTCTTTACCTTATGAAGGATAATTTTATGTAGAAAAAAAGTAAATAACAAAAAATGGCTTCAGCTGGGTTTTCACAACCAGGACCACAAATTGTGAAATTCACCTTTACAAGGTACAAAGGTATTTCTTGGTATGGACAAACAAACAAACAAAAAACAAAAAAATAAAAAATGCTATATTTATGTTAATTTATGCTAAATTATTCAGAGTCCAGGTGAAACCAATCTTGGGTCTGGATCTGGGCTGCTGAACTGGTTTCCCTTGCATTAGTCACCCTGTATTGCTTAACGATTTGGCCTCCTAACATGGTGTACTTAGAATAACAGCCTACCTTCTTTCTTAATTTTGCACACTCACTGTACTTTCTTTCTCTGCACTTTCAGAAGTCCTCTGAGGCGAGAGGGACAGGGACGGGAAGCGGTTGAGCGAAGCCCCCCATTGCTGGTCCAGCTGCATTCCTCAGGGGGCGAGCTGTCCAATATCATTTCTGATCCCTTTGACAGGAGCTCTGGCAGCCACAAAGGAGTCGCTGTGCCGGACTATCTTCACCCCAGCTCTCCCAACCTTCCTTTCTGAAATGCTTAATTACCCCGACGCCACTTCCAATCTGCAGCCCAACTTCTGCCAAAGCGCCTTTCAACAGGTGCCTCTGTTCAGCTTTTATTTGTGGAAATCTAATTATGTGCTCTCCAACAAAGCAAAAGATTTTACACAGTTTTTCTATAGAAGAGTTTGCCAGAAACTTTCTTTTCAGTTATTGGTTTGACTTTCATGGGAGAGTCTGATTCTTTCGATACTGTAGATTTGGAAAGGTTTTGTTTTAAGAGCGGATCAGTTTTCTATGCCTTTGATGACATTTGCTTTGACTTTCTGGAAGTCTGGAAGTTCCCCTTGAGAGGATTTCAGCTTTCAGACAACATGTTTTAACATGAGAGTAGTAATGCGAACCCTTGGTTAATGACAGCCCAGTGTGCATAAATCTCAAATGGAAACACATCCCCTCTGATATGATTACTAATCCTGAAGTGCGGGCTGCTCAGTTGAAACAGAGGAACGTGCAGGTGTAACTCTGCGGCGGGGCCGTGGGGAGTTGGCCTGCTATTGATGAAACTCTTTACTGCTACATTTCTGTGGGAGGATTAGGGCTGTGTGAGAACAGATAAGGGACGTGAGATCAGAGCGCTGTTAAATGTACCTGACAGAGCCAGATCCAAACCGAGACCCACCCCTAAATACAGCTCTCTGCCAGCATTCCTCTCTCTCTTTCTCTCAGACACTCTCCACACACCCAGAGAGAGGTGCGGGAGGTTTAGGGCCTTAGGGCCAAGACAAACTCTCGTTTATACAGTTGAAGTGTGTAATTTCTGAGCAACTAGCATAACAAAATGGAACTGCAAAAACAAAGACTGTTTTCAAACGGGTTTCCCAAACTCCCCTGTTTGTCATTAGTTGATTAAACAGAAAGCCCTGCCCCAAACTCACACTATTGGTTGAGCCAATGTTCCTGTGTAAGAGTAGCTACTGAATTTGGAACTAGCATACTACTCTTATTATTTCTGCCATACATATGGCTAGTATGCTAGCCTATTTTGAATGTAGCCTATGGTTGATTATATGCATATATGCATACTTCCTTTATATATAGTAATTAAAAACAGTATGTGAACAGTGTAGTATGTCAGAATTCACAGTATTCATAAAACAGTAGGCAAAAAGTACACAGATGACCTATTACTTCTGGTGAAAGAGGATTTGTGAATGGCAGGAAAGTGATGAAACTGATGCTGGTGGGTCACATGACAATAACAAAATGACGACTGTAGTACGTCCGGAACAAATTCATAGTAAACACATTAATTCTATAAAGGACATACTTTGTAACTGTCAAAGAGTAAGTACTTATTCAAAAGGAGTATGAGATTTTGGATTAAGCCATTGTTTGTTAGCAGCATAGTTTACCATTTTCTGTTAAGTTAGGAGTGGTATGCTAAGAGTAATATGCTAGTATACTATTGTTAGCATGGCTCATTTTTTCCTGTGAAATTAACCTATATTTATAGTTGTCTTTGCATATTAAATTAGAATAAGAGTAAAATAATATATATATATATATATATATATATATATTACCAAATAAACAAATTTTCTCTTCTAACTCAGTTTGTAGTTAAGAATTGAAAATGGTCATGCATTAGCAAACAAGTGTTCTGAAGGGTTTAAAAAAAAAGCAATGTAAAGCTTTTTTTTCTGTTAAAACGCTAACATTGATTCCTAAAAAAGTGTATTTGACCCACTAAGTTGTCTAAACCATCCTTTTAGAGGGGGCTACTTTTCTAAGTGGATGAACTTCTGGTTATGCACTGTATAACGTAATATTAATGGAGTTTGCTTCAAGCAGGCAGTGATTTGTGGATTCAATCACTCTTTTATGCTAATACATTCTAAAACTAATCTTTAAGTGTTACGATTTTGAAACAGAGTGAAAAATGTTTGCCTAACAATTGCATAACAATTCCATTGCCAGAGCATTAAAAACACGTAAATGTGTTTCATTACTGAGGGATGAAGCTTTTTCTGTGCTAATCATTAGCATCTGCAGCAATAGCTTAAGTTGTAGGCTATTCAACCCAGAATAGTCCTTAAAGGCATGAGATCAAACTTTCTAAATGAGTTGAAACGAAACAAAAAAGTGCTGATTACCGAAATATGGCAGTTTAGAGAATTAACTCATGTTTGTGAAGACGCAGTACTGCATGTCCTCTGAATAATTCAGGACGTTCAGCGGTGCGTGGGCGTTCATATCAGCACATTCCATCTTATCAAACACACTCTCGTTCTGTGCCCCCATCAGTCATTCTATGTAATATTTATAAAGGATTGACAGTGGGTCTGCACTTCTCTCCTTATCTACCCTCTGTTCTTCATTAGCCAGCCCTCATGATTCAGGACGGTTCCCCATCAAGCTGTTACTCTGAGGCAGGCGTCCCAAGCACCATGTGGCCCTCACACATGCACTCAGAAGAGGGCCTCGCTCCCCCACGGAGAGATCCACATCCAGGACGAGTGCTAAGGGGGGTTACAAAGGCCTGCTGCATCTGTCTCTTTTAACAACACTACGTCCAGGAAGTTCAGACTGGATGAGGACCATGTGTAAGGAGATGTCCATCACGACTAGCATGTGTGACAAGTGGAATGGAAATGCAATTAGCCCTCCCCCCACCACCAGACACGGCTAGGCCTGTTATGTGTTAATAATGTGATGTAATGGCCATAAGGATAAAACAGTTCCTGTTTGTGACATCAGGGGATCTCATCTGTATCCTCCCAGAACATCTGAATGAACGTGTAAGTGAACAAGTGCTTCAGGGGAATGAGTGAGTCAGCGAGCGAGCTGACGTGAGTCTGTTGCTCTTTTCCAAATCATAGTTGGCTGCCTACAGAGGCCGCATTTGAAAGAATCATAATGTCTTATTCCTTACATGAAGGCTTTTTGAAAATATACACATCTTCATTACACTGAATTATGAGATTTAGCCAGATTCTAAGGCATTAGTGCATATATCTTTTGTAGGCAATCCCAAAATGCATTGACATTTGTGGGGAAAAAGTTCACTTATTGGTATTGAAGTGTACATTTGGAACCATTATGTTTTAATAATGTTTTGTCATAATAAAGTACACTTATTTTCATTTGTTAACTAAAGTGTTAAAACACGTAAAGTATTTAAAGTAAAAAAAAAAAAAAAAAAAAAAAATTATAATTTTAACTGTACTATGTTATTTGATAGTACATTTAAAGTTAATATATTTTAAATATACTAAACTGCAACACTATCATTACAAAAGTGTAATTACAAATATATTTAAATACATGACATACACTTTTCAATAGAAATTACATTAAAGTATACCCTAGTTTACCATAAAAGCCTCAGTACAATCGTCATTACACTTTAACCTTACCAAGGCAATAGAATTATAAAATTACATATAAAGATATATATCTACTAAAGTGGGTCAAAAAAGTTTAATTTTATATAAATTTAATACATTTTCAATTTAAATTGCTATTAACATGCAATTAAGCGTTTGAAAACATTACATTTATATTCTTTTAAAGAATATTATAATTACTCTTTTGCACTTGAGCTGACTATGTAGGCGGTATAGTCAGTGAAGTGGGTCATTTGGAACAGAGACCAGTCTGTTGGGTCAATCAGGCCCACACACCAGGTATAACAGTCCACAGAGCCTGACCATCAGCAGGAGCCACTTAGAGCTTAACAGCCCATGGCTGGCTTTATGAGACACTGCCAGGACACAAACATGTGAAAGGAGGCTGGAAGTGGACCTTTCAGGTCAGTTTCCAGCACATGCTGATCTCTGAGCACAACTCAGTGGAGCAATGCCAGTCAGAAGGTACAGTATTTAAATATAATAAAAATAATAAATAAATCTTGACAAATGTCATTTGAATATACATAGTGTGTGTAATACCTGCTAATACTATCATGATGTATAAATACTTTACAATTTAAGCAATGCATAATTTTGTTTGCATTCTGATAAGGATTAGATTCATCCATTAATTTGCATTACAGTAAAAAGTGAAGAGTGCTGTATATAGTAATAAATAACATATGTAATGCAAATAATATAATTATGCTTTGTTATACAATTACATTAACTATATAATACTCTTTAGGCTGATATGACTCAGACATGTGACAAGCTTTGTGAGGTTCACTCACATTAAATAGATGAAATATATTTAAACATTGTGTTGCTCTTTTCTATGATTAGTATGCACATGCAAAAGGTTTCAGAACACACCTCTAAGCCAAAGCAATATTAAAACACATCTAATTTTAGCAGTATAATGATACATTGTAAACAATACGAGGCAGTGTTGCCATGCTAGTTTTGAACTAGGACTGTTAAATTATAAGTATAATAACTGTACATAATAACTGGAGTTAATAAGCAGGTGTCTTCTCTGTGCTTTAATGGTGTGCTCATAATTATGATGCTGCAATGCAACACAGATTATCTTCCCACCTCTCTCAGTAGGCGTTTTGCTCTTTTGCTTTTTATGATACTGTTATCTGTCCTTTAAAGAGCCCTGTCAGTTTATTAGTAATGCAGGTTTTTACAATAACGGACTGTTTTCTTTACGGTTACAATTCAGTGACCCATCTCACCTCTTAATAGGCCATCTAGTGTCCAGACAAGGAACTAAAGACAGTAATACTGAAATCTGTGGGGACACCTGGTGGTGACTTCCTCCTTGTGAGTATTGTAGGCTACTGCAGTTTGTTCAAACATTTTAATACAACTTAATAGACACCAGATTTGAAATATACCACCTTATTTGTAACGTTAAAGCGGGGGCGGCCATTAGTTTCCGTTTTCATTGACCTTTCAGCTATTTTACAAAAACAGTCTGCATGATTTTTTTTTTCAAACTGGTATTTGTCATCATATTATTTTATTATTATCATAAACACATTGGTTTGCATCTTAAATAGTTTTACCATTTACTGCACTTCGTTATTCTTTATTATTTACCTATAACGGCTAATGAATCTGAAGTCTCATTCACAGAAAATAGCTTATTACGCGTTGAAAAATAAGGTCGATAAATTCATATATAGGTACTATAACTTTATAACCAAACTCACTTAGTGATATATTTGAATCATTGTAATATATGGGCCACAAAACCAGTCTTAAGTAGCACGGGTAGGCCTATATTTGTAGCAATAGCCAAAAATACATTGTATGGGTTCAAAATGATCGATTTTTCTTTTATGCCCAAAATCATTAGGATATTAAGTACAGATCATGCCCCATTAAGATATTTTGTAAATTTCTTACCATAAATATATTAAACTTTTGATTAGTAATATGCATTGGTAATTACTTAATTTGGACAACTTTAAAGGCGATTTTCTCAATATTTAGATTTTTTTTTTTTACCCTCAGATTCCAGATTTTCAAGTAATTGTATCTCGGTCAAATCAACGGAAAGCTTATTTATTCAGCTTTCAGTTGATGTATAAACGTCAATTTCAAAAAATTGACCCATATGACTGGTTTTGTGCTCCAGGGTCACATAAGTGCCGGGAATAACTGCAGAAATTGTGAGGCTCAGTTGCAGTGTGGGTTTGAAAGCATGCAGTGATAATGAGGCTGAAGACGTCTCTGCTGGTGGGAGATGAGATTCTGAAGGCCACCACAACACCATTTGCACAAAAAACTGTCAAAACCCCCATAATGATCACACAATGACCCCGTTCAAAGAAGGTTCGACACGTTTTCAGCATAAACACGTCTCTTTCTAATCGTTATCATCTGTTTATTGAATTCAAAGTGCACGCAGCCACACACGTGCATGCACACACACCACATACACCATTACTGGAGTCACAAAGGAGACAGAGAGTTGCTGACAGTATCACATTCTTGAGCATGTTTCAAGTGGAGCAGTAATATCAGTGTTGCTGGGTGCTGCGGTATGTTTCAGCAGGCTTTGGCCTTCATTTGTTTGCGAGTGGCTCATTTCTGGTGGTTTTCACTCACCGGGAGGTGAATAGCACATGAGAAGTGTGAAGGTCAGAAGAAGAGAGATGCTGGTGAGGAAAAGTAACAGGCTGAAGTTATAATAGCTGAACAGGAAGTGGCCTGCTGAGAGCTACTGGTAATGTACAGATGGGATAGAACGCGTTAGAAGAGTTCATAAAGCCCCATACTGTACCTGCTTCAGTCACAAAAGTAGCCAGACATTCAAAACATGGTGGTGAAAAGCCTTTGCGATGTGAAAAAGTCCTATTTTTTATACCCTAATCATTTACTGGCAATAAAAACAAGTCATTTGGCAGAGAAAATACAAGAGAAGAGAACCATCTGAACATTAAACCCGTAAATTGATAAACCACTTGGCATAAACGAATACATTCTTTAGGAAAGACAACATCTTACAGAAATGCTACGATAAAATCTCAACACAATCCAGTGTGATTCAAGGACAAATACTGAACATTCACAGTTTAAGATAAAGGACTTTTCTGAAAGCATTTTCCTTGATAAGAGTGAACAGAGAACACTTTCGATCAATAATAAGGTAAACATTATCATTATCGGCGCTGCTGTATGATTACATGAAAAAGTCATCAACATTCTGTTGCCTTTCATGCTACACGTAGGCCACGAACGCACTACAAATTTTTGGGAGTGACGACTGCATTTAAATGCAGCAGTGAATCCCTTCTGTGTGTGTGGAATACAGGAGTCACTTTTGCGACAGCTGACATGGTGATAACCATAGCAACCGTTTGGCTGTAAAAAAAAAAAAAAAAAAAAAAAAAGATGCTAACATTCTCCATCTCAAATTTTCTGGGGAAATATTAAAGCCCAGTTGAAAATTACATATGATTTATGGGCTTGGTGCAAAGATAAACTTGAGGAGCTATATGAAACTATCTATATCGGGCTGGTAGTTTGAGACACTTAGTTTAGTGTTAGCTATTTCTGAAGTAATGTTAGCATCTTTTGCACTATGATTCAAAAGGTTGGGGTCAGTAAGATTTTAAAATAAATGAATACTTTTATCTAGCATGGATGCATTAAATTGATCAGAAGTGACTGTAAAAGACATTTATAATGTTACAAATATTGTTTTTTACTTTGTACTCATCAATGAATCCTGGAAAATAAAAATGTATAACAGTTTCTACAAAAATATTAAGCAACACAACTGTTTTCAACATTTATAATAATAAATGTTTCTTGAGCAGCAAATCAGCATATCAGAATGATTTCTGAAGGATCATGTGACACTGAAGACTAGAGTAATGATGCTGAAAATTCAGCTTTGCATCACAGGAATAAATTACATTTGAAAATAAATAGAAAATAAATTTTAAATAATTATATATTTTTTTTTATATATATATATATATATATATATATATATATATATATATATACACACACACATATATATATAGCCTCGGTGAGTGGGCTTTTAAAAAAAATTACTATTTTTAAAAACAAAAATTACAGACCTCAAATTTTTGAATGCTAGTAAGCATAAACCTAAGGGGAAAAAAACAACAACAAAAAATAAGTTTTACACAAAAAAGCAACAAAATATTTCATATACTATTCCTAAAGAGAACAAAAATGTTAATGAATTGACCATTTCTTGCAAGTTCCTTGCAAATGGTTTTTTCCTGTAAATGTCTTTTTTTTACTCTTCAGAGGTAAGAATGATATATATTCTTTGAAAACAAATCTCTAAAAGAATGTTTAGTTTTAGTTTGAAAACAAGCCAAAAATAAAAAAAATTTAGTGAACCATATTAATCTGCAGTGTGTACGTGGCCTTGCAAAACTGCTGCACGTATAGAAATTGTTACTTTTGTATTGTCTGCTGAAAATCCTCAAGTAAACATCTGTTTATTTCAAAGTTCAAGTTCTCTGAGTTCAAGTCATAATCTATAGCTCAGATAAGCATTTGAATTCAAATGTTTCTTTCAAAATAGACCCTTCTACTACTAAATCCATACAATTCTATGAACAATAAGCTCCATCAGAGGGCTTCAACATCAAAACACAGCACACATTAAGTGCTGAACAGTGCTAAAATACGGATCTTTAAACATGATCTTACCTTTTTTTCTGGACAACAGTGAAAAATACATTTAAAAGAGTTTGCATTTAAAGAGTAAACATAATACAACAGGTAAAAAAGACCACCATCAGAAATACGTGCACTACAGGGGACACATTACTCTTCCTCCATTGACTTCTCGATCTCTTTCAGCTTTCGCACAAACTCTTGAGCCTCTCTGTCTCCCGTTCTCACCTCCAGCATCTTCATGATGGGCTTCTCTGTACCAAAAGAAGCAACTCAGTCAGAAATGAATCCATCAGACCAGACACAACAATAATGTTGAGGTGGCAGACCTCTCGACAGACAATGACACATGTAATTGGAAATCCTTTCAAGAGGACAGGCTGCGACAGATACTAAACACCAAGCAATGCTGACAAAACAATGAAATCTAACCAGTACTACTTGATTTTCTCTTTGAATCTAGAAATAATCAGTAATAAAATATAATCAGTAGGTCTACAGAAGCAGAGTTGAGTACCCCTGATTTAAAATAATTTGTGATTACTCTTAATGAGAAATATCATGGGTAGGTGGAAAATTGGACAGATTAGCATACTGCTTGGTTTTTGGCGTGATAAGTGCAGGATGAAAGGTTGAAGGGTCTTTAAAATTAAGCATTATTCAATTGGACTCAACCCTTTTTCTATAAAGTCGCTTTTGTGGAGAGTTTCTGCTACATTAAATCATGTCAAAAATATTGTATTTATGATATATTTATGCAAACTTGAGTTTTCTTTTAAGGCCAACTTTGTCAATGGTGTGACAATTCAAAAATTATCATAGAAGCAGTCTGTTACTGAGTATAATAAGATGTAATTGTGAATGCCAACTGTACATTTTATTTTAGTTTAATTTAGCTTAGTTATACATATAGCTGACAATTTTATATAACCAACAATTTTTGCAAAAAAAAACAGGAGCACAAGAATGATAAAATATATAGAAAAGCATCAGGAAATGTGCAATTTATGCTCTTCATTTATACCAGCAGCACTTAAAAAAACTTTGTGTTAGTAAGACAATATCATATTTCCTTCTCATTTTTAAAAAAATTCCTAACACTTCTATTTTGTTCAGATCAAAATAACTTGACTATCGTAATCACATTATTGCGAACTCATAGGTAGGAATTTCCCAGAAAGACTTGAAGGTACCGTTATCTTCAGCCCTAATCAAACACATCTGATCCTGCTAATAAAGGTCTTCAGGATTACTAGACAATTACAGACAGGTGTTTAAGAGCAGGACTAGATCTAAACTCTAGGAAGGTTGAGTAGGTCTCCAGAAGCAGAGGGATTTAAGGCACTTTATGTCACGGGTATGTGGATAAAACAGACAGATTAGCATACCACTTGGTTTTTGGCGGGACAAGTGCAGGATAACGGGTTGAAGGGTCTTTCCAGCAGGTGTGGCACTCGGCCTGCCCGGCCAGCAGAAGTCACTCAGTGGAGCAACAGCCTCGCCAGCGAAATCATTAGTGGACAACCAATCATAGTCCATCACAGTGAAGGTCAGACAGGCACACCTGTGCCTGTACTGCTCAGGGCTGACATGGCTGTGAAGAAGCAAATGGGATCAAAGGGCTGTTTGGGGCGCTGGGATTCAAGTGTTAAGGTAAGCATTTGGTGTGGTACTCACAAGTAAAAAAGCTCATCAAAAACCGGATGCAGAGTTTTGAGCTTTACTTGGGTGCGCTGACTCCGAGCCGTAGGGAACAGATGGTGAGGACACAGCTCCACGATGACAAACGGGTCGCTGAGACCTAGGAAAGCACACATTTGGAGACAAATCCGGTAACAGATAACAACTAAAAATATCAGTAAGTAACTACACTTGAAAGGAAATACCAGTAGTAAACGCAGCAGCAAAGGGATAGTGCCAAAGTTAAGGAAACTTTCACATCAGAATCAACACACAATGCAATATAAAATTGGCAATTAATGGTTAAAATATGCAAGAAAGCCCAGATGTAAGAAAAACCAATGCAAATGTTGCAAATGTAAATGTTATGAAATCATCGCTTTCCTTCATATTTTGAATGCTGAACAATGTCAATGTCAGTCAACTGAAGATTTAAAAAAAATATATTTTAAATTACTCTCTCTCTCTCTCTCTGTCTTTTTTGTTTGTTTGTTTGTTTGTTTGTTTAGTGTTTTTTGTAAATAAATAGACATTTAAAAGAGTCTGTCATTTTTTTCCAAAATAATTAAATAAATACATGGAGTCTAAAAAAAAAGTGATTTACATACACATTTTTTAAATAATTAGGCTTAGTAGTTTGAAGTAGACACATTACTAGAATATGAATTCATCAGTATTAAAAATCTGTCATACACTACAATTTCATACACATTTTCTGAATAAATTAAAATATAAAAAAAATGCTTTAAATGCTATAAATGAATTTAGGCATCTCAACATTACAATGCAAAGTATGAAAAGTTGATAATCATTTTGAGATATGCTAAATATTACATTTAACAATGTTCTCACATTACTAGTGATTTTAAAGATTAACTAATTCCCTGGAACAAATAGAGAGAGATGTGAAGGTAAATGTAAACATAAGGGAAATGAGCAAGCAAAATAAATAACCAATAAAGATTATATATATATATATATATATATATATATATATATATATATATATTGTATATATATTTACCATTAGCATCTAGGGCAATGAGGTCAGCTGCATGCAGTATCTCCACTGTGAGTCTTTGCTCAGGGGCATCATAGTAACACTTCACACTGATACGACCAAAACGACTGTGCTTTAGGATTTTCTGTAAAGCAAATGTGCATATGTTAAAGATGACCATCTATAGCACATAATGCATATAACATTCGCATCTAGTTTAGAACTAATAACACATTAGGCAAGTTGAAACTCTACAGTTGCTTTTAGTAAAAATTTTTCTAACAAGTTTTGTCTCAAAAGCTAGTGAAATAGCATTTTTTGGGTACCATACACACGCCCGTGGTGTGAACATATATCTTATATCTATATATCAACCCTGCATATATCTTCCATGTATATGGTGATATTAAGTTATTGGATAAATCTGACTAAGTCATGTTGGATGATCATATTTCATTTTACATGAACACCACCACCAGATATTATTTGAACCCTGACTTTCCAGATACAGGTATCTCAAGCTAGAAGAAAATTTACTTTGTGTGCATTTGCTCTACGGTTCATGAAGCTATAAAGCTTTCCATGAAATGCCACTCATTTAGCTGATTTATGAGGCTACACATGAAAAAGGAGGAAAAGAAATCTAAAATTGCCTGAAGTTTTCATTTTCTAAGCAAAATGCACACATTAAGTAACTTGAAATGTAAATGTAAAAATTAAGTAACTTCTAAATTCATAAGAAAATTTGAAGTCACAACTATATTTTACTCAACACTGAAAAAAAGTTACTTTTCTATGAACTATTAAAGAATTGACTAGCTTAGCAACATGCTGACATCAACTGCGGGCCATGCATTTCATGTACTTTATGTGAGGAATGGTATTTGTTTGGCAGCAAACTTTTTTTTCAATTAAGTTAAAGTTGCTGCCTGTGGAAAGCAGTTCAGATCAGACATTCATGAGGTTTGGTTCGGTTTCGTAACATGCTGGTTGTGCAGACATCTGCCCCCGTAGGCAGCAGACAGCAAGTCAGCTTAGCAGGATTTGAGACACAGTTAGAGACTGCGAAATCTTCCACAGTGCAAAGAACGCTTAGTCAAAGAGGAAATGACTGATGTAAACTTTTAATCATCAGAGGAAGGAATAGTATTTGTGATGTCTTCGCTCCTAATCAACACCTCCTCTCTCTGCAGGGCTGGAGCTAAAAGCTGTGGCAGCCCAGCAGGACTCCTACCCACCTGCTGGGAGATTTTCTCCAGGAAATACTGTTCGATCAGCTCAAAGGAGGAGCATTTGTTCAGACGCAGCTCCTCGTCCAG
This sequence comes from Spinibarbus caldwelli, assembly GCA_039654775.1. Taxonomy (NCBI): domain Eukaryota; kingdom Metazoa; phylum Chordata; class Actinopteri; order Cypriniformes; family Cyprinidae; genus Spinibarbus; species Spinibarbus caldwelli. The sequence goes on along the minus strand of CM077219.1, from coordinate 28,471,107 downwards.
GGCCTGATGGGAAGGAAGAGGGAAGGCAGATGAAGCCATGCTTATTCATTTCGTCAGCCACATTGATTAAAGGTGAGAATACCTTATAATCTCCGCTCTTAAGGTCTTCCAAGAGCAGCCCTTCTCCATCAGCGTGGAAGAACCGCACCAGCGTCTGCATAAAAAGAGCTGGTTATTAAGGTAACCTTACTGACATTCAATACAAGTCATTGTACTTTATACCTTATGCCTTTTTTTTTCTTGTGCTCTTTCTTTGACTGCACAGACTCCAGCAGACATGGAGACTCTCGTAACACGCTCTTGAGACTTGTTATGCTAATAGACCAACTATATGGCGAACAACATGTTCAACCCACGCGCTCGTTCAGCACTTCATGAGCTTTCATGTAAATCTGTGGTGAGTTCCTGCCAGTTGCTCTCTGTTGGAATACTGGATCTCACATATTGACATGCTACTGGGGACATCCTAAGTTCTCCACTGAGCTGTGGCCAAGAGCACTGGCGAATATCTGACGGTGTCAGGCATGATGTAAAACCATGACTGTGAATGCAAGCTCAGAGAAACTGGACATGGGGATCACTGCCCTTTGCAGTCACAGAGTTCTTGTAATAAACCGCCAGCTGGCAAAACACATAGCTGGCTTTCAGCAGCATTTTCTAACTAATCTAACTAATATAGTACTCATTTTCCCTCAAAATGCTGCTGGAGCTCAGGCAAGGGACCTGCCAACCTCTCTCAAAACCAATTCTTATCATATCTTTTTAGATACTTATTCCATCCATTTAGAGGATATTGAACATGTTTGATAATTTGAGCAATTTTAGAATACATATTGTTTTCATTTGTCATGTGTCTCCTACCAATGTTTCTTTGTGAGTTTTTTGTGTACAAAGTTGTGCAGTGTATTCCAGCTTCCAGCCTTGAGTTTTACGAACATATATTCACATATTAAGTAATCTAAATCAGCATCTTTATGAACTACTTTTATGCAAATACTTTATATAATGAATACATTATCAATTTACACACATAAATGTTTTGAATTGACACATTGTGCAATTATAATCTAGTCTAGTTTTAGTTTAGATTTTTTTGCATACCCCTAATGAAAAATAAATATACTGAAATATATTTGAAATACATTAAATACATTTACATATTTATGTACTTAATAAAAATACCCTGCAGTTGTACTTTTAGTATACTAAACTGGTATACTTAAAGTCTGCTAAATTGTGTGTAAGTAGTGCTGAAGTCCAACTAAAGATAAACTGAAGTATATTTGATTGTGCTAAAGTGGAACTATTGCAAGTATATTAAAGTACACTTTAAATATCTTGCATTTAAAGACTGATATTATTCAAAGATCATACAATCCTCATCAATAGTGACATTAAAACACATTTTAGGCTTAATATTAAGAAATGTGCATTGTGCACAAGTAGTACTACAAATAAAGTTTAAGTATAATTTTTATATCATTAAGTCTTGAGCGATATGTCTGTAAATATGTTAATAGTTTTGAACTACACTTTGTATGAAATAAATGTATTTTTAAATATATTACTTTTTTACTAGGGACCTCTTGCTAAACTGTTGCTGTACTGATTGCTGTACAGGATTTCGGATCATTGTGGAGCCAATTTATTCGGCCTAAAATCACCTTTTTTCCAGGTTGAGATTCCAGGTTGAGCACCAGTAACATATCTATGGAAACCAAGGACTATATACAACAAGATGGTTCACTCATATTACTATAAATGGGAGAAACTGTAACACACAATATGGCAGAGGAAGTCCCGTCTTCTAAGTAAAAGAGCCAGATGCCAACTGGTAAAGTCATCGCATCACTACAACTGATATTAGAAGCTGTGGTTGCTATAGAAACAGTCGGTGTCCTGAGACCTACGTTTGGGACTGCACATGTGCATTTGCTGGACCAACCTGAAATATATTATTTTTTTAACAGTATTTGAGCATAAGAAACAACATTTTTAGGACAGTTCATGTCAGACTTTATGGCAGATTTGAAATATGTTAAATGTGAGTTTTGCAAGCTTTTTTTTGAGACTTCGATATTTCCCCATTCAAGTATATAGGAGTTGGTCTTGTATGAGTGAAATAGCTGCCAGGAAGTTTTGCAAATACGGTCACAGAGTGAAATGAACTGGGTGAGGAGTTATTTAAGAAATAGGCAACAATTTGTAGAAACTGATGAACATAAATCTTTATATGAACATAACTTGTGGTGCCCTGCAGGGATCAGTCTTAGGTCCAAAATTGTTTATAATTTATATCAATAACGTGCAGAGTAACAGATAAACTAAAATGTATTTTATTTGCTGATGATACAAATATTTTTTGTTCTGGGGACAATTTACAGCAGCTTTTGGAGGTGATTACAACATACATTAATAAATTAAAACAGTGGTTTGATGTAAACAAACTGTTATTAAATATAAGCAAAACAAATACTATGTTACTTGGAAAATATAAAATAAACTCTAAAGTAGAATTGAAAATTGACAACATAGAAAGAGTATATGAAAATAAGTTTCTCGGTGTGATTTTAGATAACAATATCTGCTAGAAACCTCTAGAAAATTCTGAGTAAATCAAGTCATATTTTGGATAATAAATCAATGCATATTTTGTATAATACACTTATATAACCATATTTGATGTGTGGAAATCTGGGGGAACACTTATAAAACTAACTTACAGTCGAAATGCATATTACAAAAGAGAGCAATTAGAATCATCAATAGCGTTGGACATTTGGAACAGAAATTACTTTGTTTTTAAAGTCACATACACTGAAGTTCATTGATTTGGTTAAATTTAAGACGGAACAAGTCACGTTCAAGCAAGAAATAATTTACTTTTGGGAAATTTATAAAAAATGTTTATGGAAAGTATAAACTGAGAAAATAATTAAACTTTAAAAAGCTTAAAATAAGAACAACTTTAAAAAGTATGTGCTTTCAATTTGTGGGGTGAGGTTGTGGAATGGTTTGGAGTAGGTTTTTAAAAACTGTTCAAATAATAAACAGTTGAAAAAGTTGTATAAAAATACCTTATTAATAGGATATATGGATGAATAGAGGTGATTGTGAATGTGGGTTATAATGCTGATTGCATTGGGATGTGTGATTATAGGGTGACGAGTTGTTTGGGATAAAATGTAAACATTCATGTTCATTCACGTAAACAGTCATGTTCAAACTAAATGAAAAGAATTTAAATTAAATTGACTTTCTTTGAAAGGGACTTCATGATACTCATTAGCCACTTTCAGTGTCGGGCCAATCGGTTCTAAGAATGAGAAGGAACAGTTACAGTTATATTTTCACTTGAGCTTGGTTCAGCATGGGATAATTACAAACCATTCTCAGCCTGGAAACTTGCTGGTAGACTGCGTGTAATGATGTTTATACTCAGGATTGGTCACTAGTCTATTGTCTAGCTACCAGTTTCTCTCTGTAGCTGGCCAAATGCCATTTGAGTGTAGTAAATAGAAATATCTGATCATCCTCCATATTGCAGTGACTATTTACATCTCAAACTGTATGTAAACACTTGCACTACTGAGGCAATGACTGATGCATTGTATTACGAGCTCTGTTATCAGCCCCACTGTGGAAAATGAAGCCATATCTGTACTGGCTGGGCTGGATCGGCATGGAACGGTTAAGCAACAAGAATGTTTTTGCCCAACGGTGGAAAAGCAGCTATTGTGACTGACCTCTACAGTGTACTGGAACCGTGTGTAGAATTCCACCTGGACACCCCTGTTTTCCGCCACAGTGTCCAGGATCATCCGCAGGAGCAGCTCCCACAGACTCTGCAGAACCCTGGGGTGCACAACAACCAGAAAGATCACACTCACGGACACAGTGACCTCCTTCACACACAGTCAATTACCACTTTACAGGGCCCAATTTACTTGGAAAACATGCTTCCAAGGATAAATCTATGTGTCATTACTGTTATCGTTACAGTATGTCCCTCTTATCACTAAATGAAGCAAGTAATTACCTTGTTAGATTCTCTTTAACCAGTGACTCATTGAGGATGACTAGAGTGTCATCTAGGTACTTCATCAGGGGAGCCACAGCCTGGAGCAGTTCATCAAAGAGGACATATGTTAAAAAACACATTAGGCCATAATTACATGTTTTTTTCCCTGTTTATTCATACTTGCCTCATCATTGTTAATGGAGTCTGGAGATAGGCTGATGTGTTGAATGCATCTTCTGAGTTCAGAAAGCATCTGTGTAGGACAAAATTTTATGTGATTGACTTATTACTCCAGAAATTCTGCAAAGTTAAACAGTCAGGGGTGTGTTTCCCAAAACTAACTATGGTCACAATGTCAACAAACATTCGCAAAAAAGCATCACAAACTTTAAACTTCACAAAAATTTGGAACTACTGCTCTTGATATGTGGTTAAAAGCATAGTCTGGCGTGGACTTAAAAACATAAATAGATGACGTGAATTTAAACAGATAACACTCTTGAGCAAAATAAGCAAGCTAATGGCACAATCTGTATCTTCCATTTCACGTTTGTCAAGAGAATAAAAGTGCCGTTTTTGAAGAGTGCGCATGTGTGAATGTGCTCTTGTACTCTGAAGGAACCTGTGATTGAATCAAACATCTGGAAATAAAGCAAAACGATGCTAAACAAAGATAACGAATAAATCTTTCCTGTAGCTCAAATAGTAGAGCATGGCGCTAGCAACGCCAAGCTCATGGGTTCGATTCCCAGGGAAAGCAAGACCTGATAAAATGTAAAAAAAACTGTAACTTGAATGCAATGTAATTCGCTTTGGATAAAAGCGTCTGCTAAATGCATATATGTAAACAACTATAGTAATATAAAATTACTTTATCCAATACTATACTAAAAAAAAAAAAGTCTTCAGATGCCATGTTTGTTATTTACACAAACAATCTGACTTTAATTCTACCTTGAACGAATTAACTACCAGAAGTTATTGCTTCAATGCCTTTGTGGTTCACCACCAATGTGGTTCAAACAACAGATGACCGACATAGTTACTGTGGTTTCGGGAAACAGACATGACTAGCTTTTACAGAAATAATCTGACATTAATTTATTTCTTTTTAATCTGACATTAGTTTTTTTAATCCAATGCTGCATTAAATTACATAGTTAAAGGGATAGTTCACCCAGAAATGAAAAGTACCCCATGATTTACTTACCCTCAAGCCATCCTAGGTGTATATGATTTTCTTCTTTCAGACGATTACAATCAAGAGTTATATTAATAAATGTCCTGGCTCTTCCAAGCTTTATAATGGCAGTGAATGGGTGTTGAGATTCTGAAGCCCAAAAAAGTGTGTCTATCTATCATAAAAAGTGCTCCACATGGCTCCAGTGAGAATATGCTAGTCTCACGAGAACCAAGTTTTGTTTACTACAAAGGAAAACCAGTCTCCACTTGGCATATATCAAAATCCTCAGACATTTTTCTTTAAAAAATCTAGTTTTGAACTTCTAATTTGTGACTGGTGTTTTGTTTTACGTCATCTGCTAGACGCCACTCTCTCGTGAACGCACGTATGACAGTTAACGGAAACTAGAAATTATGGTTTATGAAGTTTTAAATATGGATATTTTTCTTACAAAAACACATCAATTCACTTCACAAGGCCTTTATTAACCTCCCGGAGTCATGTGGAGCACTTTTTTATGATGGATGGATGCACTTTATTGGACTTCAATATCTCGACACCAATTTACTGTCATTATAAACCTTGGAAGAGCAAAGACATTTAATGTTTATTTAATATAACTCCAACTGTATTCGCCTGAAAGAGGAAAGTAATATACACCTAGGATGGCTTGGGGGTGAGTAAATCATGGGCTAATTTTCATTTTTGGGTGAGCTATCCCTTTAAGTAATGAGTTATGACCTTGAATGGGAAAGGCACCTCAGAAAACTCATTTTCAGAAAACTATGTTTGGGTACAATATGCTTCAGCATTAGCATAGCATGCTTGTACAGTATATTGCCATATATAATCAGGTCTCTTAGCAGTTGAACTTTACTTTTTGATGTATGCCATTACCCTATCAGTAAGGTGTGTGATTAGGCGTTTGGCCTCCCTCTGCAGGTCGATATCAGCGTTGTAGAGCTGCCCACTGAGGGACTTGTTGACTTGCTCCTTCCCTTCCAAGCCGCACGACTCCTCCATGGCCTGTTCGACCCCCCGCCAGTCCAGCTCCCGCGGCAGACCCCCCAGGTACACACGCACATGCTCCGTGCTATTCAGAGCGACACAAACCTGCGCCAAAGCAGCAGCCAGGAAGAGGAGGAAGGGAGATCGGAAATGAGGAAAGGAGAGGTAAAGAGTGGAAAGAACAAAAAGGAAGAAAATAAGGAGGTCTGAATGGGGCAGAGGGAGAGAGAAAGCGTACAGTGCAAAATGAAAAGGGGGCGCTAACGAGGTCAGACACACTGTGACACAGGCGCACCGCTGAGACGTCAGTGTTGTCAGGGAGAAGCACTCAACGCTGACATTTACTTCGCTCGTAATGAAAGCCAACCCTCCCTTGCCCAGAAGCGGTACCTGCACAATGAAACTCTTGTGGTCTTGTCCCAGCTGGCCCCTCTCAATCTTGCGCTTGATCAGCTCGGCGTAACACACCGCCTCGCTGCAGAAATTCTGCCACACATCAAGAAAGAATTGCGTTATGTGGGTGAAACCATCAATTCTCCTTTCCATTACAAGCATGATTTTTATTTTCAGTGTTTTTGACCGCCGCTCCCCAGCTGTGTAAGCTTAAACTGCATGCTTATGAAAGTGGAGCTTAGAGCTTAGAGGCGCTCACGTCCGTCAGCCGTGTGATGAAAATGAAGGCTCCCGCTGAATCAGGCCACGCCAGCTGGGCCCAGAACTCCCGCACCTGGCTGAAGCATGTCTTAACGTCCACCGCCGAGGAGCTGTGTTTGGTCTGACTCTGGATCGGCTCCAGCTGTATCATTAAAATAGACACGTTACGCTATGCAGCCAACACGCAATGACTAATACAATCTCAATGGGGTACATTAACTTGATTTTTGTCACTCAAAGAGGCTGATTTTGTAGGTCTTCTCAGTACACGCTAAAAAAAAGGGGGGGTTTTTGCATTTTTTTGATGCCATTGATGAACCATTTTGGGTTCCACTGAGAACATTTCAGTGAACAGATCTTAAAAGAACCATTTCTTTCTTAACGTTAAGTACATTATCTGCCAGGGCCATGTTTTATGAACAGTAAGTAGATCATAGAAGTTATTATATGAAAATTCTTAAAATTATAGGCTGAAGTTAATCCCAAAAGCATTGTAAATTAAGCTGTGCAGGAAATCCACAAAAATATCTCTAAAATTAATACAGTTGATGCTACTATTCTTTTACGTTTTTCTTAATCTGTTTTCATTAAAACAAATTCATTTATATCTAAATTTGAAAAATAAAAACAATAATGTAATATAAAAACAAAATAATAAAATTAAAAAATTAATTTGGGTGGTCAACAAAGTATTGGTCTGACTGTTGCAGACAACTATATGAATAAAATTCAGCAGGAGTGGACACGTTGTCTTCAAAGTAGAAATGGGTTTTACAATAACTCACTAGCAGGCATGAAACCATAACACATGTCTTGGCTTGTCATCATGTCACCCCACACCTTCCTCATCTTCCATAACCTATTCTTCTCTGTTAACTCATCTGCAGCAATGCCATCGCTGTTATTGCTGTAGAATACTTTAAATATGCTTTTAAAATGAATCTGCCTAAAACACAGCTTCCACCCCTAGTGAAAAATAACTATACTAAAATATATTTGAAATACATTTCATGCTAAGTATACTACAAATACATTTACATATTCATGTGGTTAATAAAAATACCCTCAATTGTAATTTTGGTGTACAAAACTGTTATACTTAAAGTCTGCTAAGTTGGAACAACTAATGCACTTAATACACTTTAATTATGTGAAAGTAGTGCTGAATTCCAACTAAAGATATATTGAAGTATATTTGATTGTGCTAAAGTGGAACTATTGATCCATAGTTTGCGGGAAACAGGCCCAGGCCAATAATCTGTTGCTATTTCATGCTATTCTTTTTGACATTGCCATTGAAGAACTCTAACTGATTGGCTGAATATTGTATTCGTAGCTTTAATATACACTATAATGCTGTTCTTGGTTTGGCCTCACCTGATCCATTTCCACAGCTTTGCGGATCCTGTCAGTGGATCTTTCATGTACAATCTGCAGCCATTTATGAATAGAAGTCTTGAACCAGTTGTGAAATCCAGTTAGAGCCAACATCTTAGTGTCTCTGAAAAGAAATGACCACATGTGAATCACAGTTATGACTAAGCCATTCTCAGGCTCACAGTAGATAACCTTGTCAATTATGGGTAAAATCATCAATCTATCAACCCTCATGTACATTCACTCTTTTAATTAACCTAGCTGATGAATTAGCTCTCATGCAGATGGATTAAGAGGAACCCAATGACTAACTTGAGAGGCAGAAACTCCCTGAAGCGCTTGAGGGACTTCAGAGACATGTAGAGCTCAAAAAGGGTCTCTCCCATGGTTTGGGTGAGCCGTGAACTCTCCTGCTCCAGGTTCCCACACACTCGCTCCATTGCCACATTCACATCATCTGCCACCTGGAGACACAGCACAACATTAAAGCTCTATAGCATGACTCCTGTTTACCGAGGCAAGACTTATTTTTAACAGAGATCTGTAAGTGTTCCCAGGAGTGCTCAAACTTACAAGTTTCTCTAACTGCCGGTAGGAGATGCTGAAGAAGTCAACCTTCACAGAGCTGAAAGACAAGATACAAAAACATGTTCTATGTTTTTTAAAGCTTGTTTCATTGTTGTTGTGTCCCAACTCATCATTAAAAATTAAGTGTGCTTTAAATAAGCTATTCATAGGTTGGTTTTCCTGGAAAGCATAAATGCTGTGTATCTGTGGGGCGATCAAAACATTGTTCTGGTTGTTTGAACATCCTGACCAGCCCAACACAGCAATACTGACTTGGCGTGAGTTTGTAGTCAGACTGACTGACCAACCAATGGTAGGCAGGGGGCATGCTTTGGAAACCTGTTTGAAAATAGTCATTATTTTTTGCAATTCTGAAATTACCCGTCTAAACGTACCTGTAATAAAGCTTGTTGTAGACATTTTGTCCTCTCTGGACATCAACACATACTGCATCCACCACCATAACCAAACGCCTCAGCTGCTCCTCTAGAGTCTGTAGAGATGTGCAGACAACAGATATTGTACATCAGCTACTGAAATGCTTGACCAATGCTTTCTTGTTCAGTTATGAGCAATAGAAAAACTACAGGTGCTTCATCTACAGCTGTACAGCTTTGTTCCAGGTTTATACTATACGCTAATATAAATCTTAATAATATACAGGGCCACTGAAACTATGTATTCATTTTAGTTTTCAAGCTTACTTTATGCTGTAGATAAACCTTTGGAACTACATTTGAAAACACTTTTAAATGGTATTTACATCAATACTTACACCTTCATCTGGTTTGATGTTTGATATTATTCCTTCATACCACTCAACTGTACCTTTCTAAAGTCAGGAATAAACAAAGGAACCAGAAATTACACATCATAATAATATACAAATGCATCCATAATACATTAAAATTAGGTATTTAAAATCACTGTTTACAATGGCCCCAAAAATATTTGGACACTTTTGAACACATAAACCAAATTTACTGTAGAAATTCTGAATGCCATCTGCTAAAGCTTTTCTCAGAGCCATGACATTTAATCATCTGGTCTCTTAAGATTTCATTTCCTCTCCAGTTCACAATGGTGTAATTTATTAGCCACAGGTGTACTTCATCACATGAACTATATTCAATGTTTGGCAACCAGTAAAGTCTCACAATACTTTTGTCTGTATTTTGAACAATGTATCTATCATTTTACAATTTCATATTTAACAAATCTATTGTTTTAAAACATATCAAAGCTGAATTTTCAGCATCATTACTCCAGTCTTCAGTGTCACATGATCCTTTAAATATCATTCAAATATGCTGATTTGATGCTCAAGAAACATTTCTTATTATCAATGTTGAAAACAGTTGTGCTGTTTAATATTTTTGTGGAAACCGTGATACGTTTTTTCCAGGATTCTTTGATGAAATGGAAGTTTAAAAAAATAACAGCATTTATTTGAAATAGTAAAGCCATTTATAATGTTACAACAGATTTCTGTCCTGTTTGGTTCATTTAATGTGTCCTGACTGAATAAAATTCTTAGTTATTTCAAACTTTTGAACAGTTGTGTATATTTTGACAAGTGTTGCTTCAGTATCCAAATACCTTTGGGGACCCCTGTGTGTCTCACTGCTGTATGTCTGTATCACCTTATTACCTTTATAACTGTTGCTATTTCCAAATGCAGTTCGCTGCGGTTTGAACACACAGCTCTAAAGGCTGCCATTGACTGCATGTGACCAATGCTCCTAAGGCACACATACACACAGCAGATCAATATCCAAAGAACAGTTTCAACGACACCATGTGGAAACCGCATGAATTGGTTGTGTTGGTGTGTCTCTGAGCTCAGTATACTGTACTACAGTGTAGTAGCAACACTATGCCCACAGGATGTCAATTTTTGTGTGTCCCGCTACCCAATACAGAGCTACCCATAGGAGTCTGAAAGGGCATATCAACATGAGCTCCCAGACACAGCTGCTGCAATTGATGGCAGAAATATCTGAATTCAAATGGTTTTATTTTGGTCCTTCGGCCAGGAAATTGACCGTATGAATGCCAGCTCCTGTGAACATGTGTGAGTTCATGAGTCTTTGTAGCCTGTCTGTGTGTGTGTGTGTGTGTGTGTGTGTGTGTGTGTGTGTGTGTGTGTGTGTGTGTGTGTGTGTGTGTGTGTGTGTGTGTGTGTGTGTGTGTGTGTGTGTGTGTGTGTGTGTGAATTCACCTCAGCATAAGCTCACAGCGTATGATGGCAGCAGAGTTGTTGCAGGGGAATACTTGACGCATACTCTTCATTTGAGACAGGCAGTAATCACAGTAAAGTCTGAAGCTCTCTGCCAAGAGACTCTCCTGCACTCAGAAACACATAATTACAGACTGGACCCAGATGAAAAGAATTAGCTCCAAACTAGAGCTTTAGGGGGGAATTCATGGAGAATTAATTAGACCCGCTGATAGCGCCGTTTATTTGCACGCGCTGACTGCGTTGTTTTAGCACCTGATTCGCTAAAGGAATTATGCAGCAAATTAGCACCATTGCAATTTGCACTGCGCAACTCTGAGAGCAATTTAAGCAACATTAACTGCACCAGACGAACAGCGCTGAGTATCATAAGCCAAGTTTACAAAAAAGGAGGTATGTTTGTGCAAATACTGACAATGCAATAAAGTCGGCATGGGCCACTGCATTCGCGTCTTAGGTCTTTTGTAAGACACCGTATTCTAAAAATGAAGTTAAAAGAAGTTAAACTTTTAAAAAAACATTTCTAGCAAACTATCCAGTGCCTTTTAAACGCAAAAAAAAAAAAAAAAAAAAAGTTCCGTTTTTGTTTTGTTTTACCAGTAAAAATCTAAAATCTATTAAATATCTATAAAGAAATACAAATATACTTAAAGGTGAAGTTTTTACAATGTAAAAAAATGGCAGCGACTATTTGCACTAAGTGTAAATAGCGATAGATTCTATTTACACTAAGTGAAAATAGCAGGATTTTCTGCTATTATACTACATATTGCAAATAGTGGCAATTCACATCAGTATTGTAGTACATTATAAAACAGTATGCAATAATAACGTATTGAGTGTAAATTATCATTTTAATTCAAATTATTAAATAGATGCCAACTTATTGGGACAATATAAGCCCTCCCTACACCTACCCGATACTTTATTTTCAAGTTTGCGATTATTTCCTTAATTTTTACTGAAAATAAATGCCTTTCCGATGTGAAATGAGATTTGAAGAGGGAGAAAAAAAAGTTTGGCAAAAGGCGGATTCAAACCCAGGTCGATTGCGTCAAAAAGGTCACAGCACGAGCTTTACCACGTACACTATTGAAGCTGTTGTCAAACTTTTGTCTTTTGCAGTGTTGACTATCCCAATCACATGTTGGTGGGTGAAGTTAGAGTAAATAGCCTCTGCCAACGAGGCGGGCTATTTGCACTTAGTGTTAATAGACACTCCAAAAAAAAAAAGGACATCCTCTTAACCTTCACGCTTAAGAAATAAAGTTATTTTTTTTACATTAAGTAACAGTATTACTGTTTGTATTAATAGTATAACTATTTATAACCATTTAGAGCCTGAAGAACCCTTTGCTTTAGAGTTTAGGGTTCTTTTTGCCACCTTTTTGTTTTTCAAATCTGTAACTGTCAAAGTCACCTCATTACTGATTTTCTGGAGCTCAGCTATCCAACTACACGACTGCCAACACACTCTTGACAGGTACATTTCCTTTTTAAAAATGACTATAAATTTTAACTTTCACATTGTAACTGGTTTCCTACCAATCAGGTCTTTGTCTCTCTGTAGTTTAACAGAACATGTAACAGTGACCAGCGCTGTTCAGTTAAGGATATTTTTCTCCAATTTTACATTAAATAAGTGACAGAGATATTGAATTTATGATCCATACTGTTAGATTTTTTTTTTTTTTACTTGGGTTTATGCATAGGTCCTATATAGCACTTTCAAATCATGGTTACTTATGGAACCTTATTAAAAGGGTTCTATTTAGCACAAAAGTGTTCTGCTATTGTTACAACTGAAGAATCCAAATATGGTTCTGTTTAGAACCATTGTATTTAAGAGTGTACTTTATTGGTCACTAAGTATGCCACTTGTGGTTTTATCTCCCCAAAACTGTAAACATTAGCCAACTCAGATTCCACTTCAACCAATAGCAAGAGTTTGGGGCGTGGCTACTGTAGCAGGCTGAAGCAGTGGGTGTTTAGCCATGGCTGATGCATTACATTGAAAAAGAAATTCAGATTCTTTTACAGAAGCGCAAGATAAACTTGCCAAAATACACAGAGAAAGACAATGGGTAAAAAATGGCTAAATGGGTGAATTTTGGCAGTGCGTTTACAAGATGGAGGAATTTGATGGATTGTTTGGGTTTCAATCGAGACACCAAACTTGTGGAGTTTCTTCTTGACAGGTAAGCTAAACTCAAGTTTCTGCTACATTCTTTACTGTCAAGCCCATATAAAACAGCAAGATATTGGATAAGGCTAAGAATAACTGTTTGAAAATGTCTGAAAATATGACAGTAATAATTAAGCAATTCATACATTAAAATATTCATACATAATGACTTTTTACTATTTAGAAACATAAACATCAATACATTTTGTTAGATGTATGCTTAAACCAAAAACAATATTGCCTCCAAATATTCTCAGACAACTAATCTTAATATCATTCAAATTTACTTCTTAACTAAATGTGTCTTGTTCTACAAATGTTTGTATTTTACTGGAAAACAAGAAGAAAATGCTGACACCAAAATGATTTTCTGCAGCGCAATGAAGTCACCCCTAATGTGTAAAACTCCAAAGAGCACTGAGCCCCAGAGTGATCTCCGGTCTCTGTGCTATGGCACATGAATATGCCCAGACATTCAGGGTCAGCGAGCTGTTGTAAAAACCCACCAGCTCCCCATGCACAGTGATATCCTCCCACTCTGCCTCCACGGTTTTCAGCAGCCTGAGGAGCAGAGCGTAGCTCATCCTCTGAGAGCGGTGATGGCTGCTGTAACACTGCCAGCGGCTGCAAACACATGCAAAAACATCCGTTTTACACACTAGTGTCAGTCTCACTCTTGGCAGGCGTGTGTAGCTGAAGCATGCAGAGATTATCAGGATGGGTCTTGGTGTTATAAGCATTTTCTGTTTTCATGCTGTTGTGCTTATCCTGTCAATAAACACTCCGACTGTGTGGCGTGTCACAGACGAGCTATGATCCCACTAAAGGTTTGATGTTTAATACGCACATGATGGCCTGCTGCAGAGGGGAGAGGTCGGCCTGCACTGCATGATGGGACAGCACAGTCCATGCAGCTGCACACACTTGTCCATTCCAGTTATAAGGCTCTTTCTGCAATTAAAATGGTACGATTATTTATGATAAACTCTAAGCTTGATGCAGATGAATGCTAGGCAAATAAAAAAAAAAGCACAACCTGAATTTGATGATGTTCATAGTTCAGAATCTGACTCAGCATCTTCTTGTGAATGGTCACATTGGAGGCCATTTTACTCAGGGCTGTGTCTCTCTGTCGAGCAGAAGGAGGAGTGATTAATAAATATTATGAAGATGAATAGGAATATTAACCTTGAATGAAAATTCTGCCATTTACTCTCTATCTTGTCTTTCAAAAACCTGCATGCTGAATGTACCCTACCATTCAAAAGTTTCTGTTTCTGAAAGAAGACTCTTATGCTCACGAGAATGCATTTATTTGATCAAAAATACTGTAAAAACTGTAATGTTGTGAAATATTACAATTTAAAATGTTTTCTATTTTAATGTATTCTAAAATTGTACTTTATTCCTGTGATGCAAGGCTGAATTTTCAGCATCATTACTCCAGTCTTCAGGGTCACATGATCCTTCAGAAATCCTTGTTGATATGCTGCTCAAGAAACATTTCTTGTTTTTATAAATGTTGAAAATAGTTGTGCTGCTTAATATTTTTGTGATTTTTTTTCTTTTTGAGTTCCAAAATTACTGAATAGCATGTATCCCCATTGAATAAATATTCTTCAACATTTTACTTTTGTCTTCCACAGAACAATGAAAGTCATGCAGGTTTTGTAACACATGATGGTGAATAAATGACAATAGAATTTTCAATTTTTGGGTTACTATCCCTTTAATGAGTGCTGCTAGATCTCAGGTGAGCAGCAGTACCCGAGTGGTGAAGAGGCGAAGAATCAGGTGACATTCTCCTTGAACTTTAGATGCACTGGATCGGGGTTCCAGCTTAAACCATTTATCATAACCAACAACCGGGATCTCCTAGTGAGAGACAGAAAGTGATCCAAAAGTAGATTCAGTGACAAACACAATGAGTTGCCTTACTGTTATAGAAACTAAAGTGTGCGGAAGTAGAACTCACATTCAACGGGATGTTGATGCAACCCAGGAAGTCATCAGCATTCTCCTCGCTTCCTGATGCAGCGGCCCCGTTAGACCTTACGGATTTGGCAATTTGCTTGAAATATCTAATAATATGATGCAACCGTTTGAGTCATACAGTACATTCAGCGTGCATTTGAATCAGTATTTGTGGAGAATGTGTCAGACGTATCTCAGGCTCATTAGCTTTAAGACAACAGACGGTTGTTGTGTGACCTACCTGCCCATTCCTCTGAATCCACTTATTTCATTCAGCTTCTTACAGGCTTCCGCAACAGAGACATCGTCATCATGATCCCTAGGGTGGTAAATAATGAAAAATTTTTCAGTGAGCAAAACAGAGATGACTGTTCTCATTCAGAAGGACATATGTTGATGCGTCTTACCATATGTCCAGATGGAGTAGGTCATTGTGGACATCATCAATGTCACTGTGGAAAACAAACACATTCAAAAATGCGCAGATCATCTAATAATATCTATTTAATTCAAACAGTAGGATACTCACAAAACAAAGTGTTCATTCCACACTGGGTTAAGTGTCTCTGGTTTGACTTCGGTCACCTGGATATCTCTGCCCGCCAGCACTTCCTTAACACTGGAGCGTTTCTCTAACTTTTCCCGTCTCTTGCGAAAACTAAACTTCCTCTCTTTCTTCTCCTCAGTGTCTTTGGGCGACTGTCCCAAGAGGATTCCCAGCATGCAGTAGGGGTCACTATAACCTACACAGCACCCATAGACAAAAATGTTCACTAAATAAAGGTCTGTTTCATTGGAAGATTTTTTGTGTTATCTTATTGTTAGATCAATTATGCACTCTCAGAAAAAAAAGATCCAAAATTGTCCCCTTTCAAAAAGTACTAATATGTACTTTTAACTGACTAACATGTACCTTTAAGATACTAATATGTACCATTTAAGGAATAAATAAGATTCAAAGATGTACCTTTTAGCTTTTGTTCCTAAGAGTACCAACCCAGTGACAGCTTTGTACCTTTTTTTCTGAGAGTGTGATGTGAATTTTGGCTCTTCAAAATGAGAATTAAACACTGCAGACAAAATAAAGTCTAAAACTAATATAATTTCTGTGATGCTTTAGGTAAAATAAATAAAATGTCTTTTGAAGATTTTCTAAGGGATATAGGTGTTATGTCTAGATGTGAATGTTTTGTCTTGCTGTTCTTTTTTCCACAACAAAAGTCAATGCCACAGACTACATCAAAAAGATATATATAACAAGCAAAACACACAAATAATTCACAAAAGGCAAAAACATCTTACCATTGGCATCTTTCGCCATGAGATTCTTGCCTTTCATTACAGAGACCCTGAGAGAAAAGCTGGCTTTCTACAAAAGAACGTTTCAGACATGGATTAGCATGTTTCATTTGCTGTTCGACATGGTGGCGGCACCTCGAGTGAGTGCACAGTAAAATAAATGCAAGCATGCCGTGCTGTAATGCCAAGGCCTGTCGAGAGGAAAGAAATCAATTTCTTTTTCAGATGTTAGAGGTGAGTATATTATGTATGACACAGGCAGTGGGAGATTGCTGTTCAAATGAAGGCTTAGATCATTGTGATGCACATTTAAATAGCACAACATTTTTCTGTTCTTTTCAAAGACCTTTCAGAGGTTACAAGAGGTAACTGAAGCTTCTTTCATTATGACATTTCAAAGTTTCTTTGGTCTTGCAAAGGATAAAACTTGTTTAATTTTTTCTTTCATTGATTCTGCATTTGTTTAGTAAGAGAGGCTCTCTATAGATATCAGTCTTTTCCACTTGTTGAAAAATTCTTTCACTTTTACTCATACGAAAGAAGGATTGAGCCATATCGAGCTGGCAGAAGATACCACTATTGCTGTGATTCTCAGAACAAAAGGTTGAGAAGAAGAGAGTAATATTTGTCGTATTAAACAAAATCTATGTGAGACCCTCACCTTGGATTCTCTGACTCTCTGAAGGATGATGTCATGCTCCTCTTGACCCATATCAAAGACCTGAATGAGAGAGTGATCAGAGAAAAGATTGGTTTCTAGAAAAATAGCATTTTGAAGATGACGTTTTTATGACTTAGCATAATGGGTACAGTAATACAATGACAGATGTATTATTTATTTAAGAAATTTATATTTTTATTCAGCAAGGATGCATTCAATTGATCAAAAGTGACTGTAAAGATATTTATAATGTTACAAAAGATTTCTATTTCAAATAAATGCTGTTTTTATGAAGTTTCCATTCATCAAAGAATTCATCAAAAAATCCTGACATAACCATTTCACAATTTCTTCTTTCCCCAGCGCTATATTCCCGGTTGCATTCGCACCGCCAGTAGGATCTCTGAAGTGTTGTAAACCGACAAATATCAAAGTCATTTAAGCGTGGCATTCAACATCATTTATAATTTTATATTTTTTTTATAATTTTAAAAATAGAAATATTTTTGTTCCAAAAACCCATCGATCTGCTTCAGAAGACATGTGTTAACCCCCCGGAGGCGTATGGGTTAGTTTTACGATGGAGATATGCGATTTTTGGAGCTTCTAAATAATAGCCACTATCCACCAGCATTACCAAGCTTGGAAGAGCCAGGATAAATTTTTAAAACAACTCCGACTGTGTTCGTCTGAAAGAAGAAAGTCATATACACCTAGGATGGCTTGGGGGTGAGTAAATTATGGGGTAATTTGGTTGGTGTCCTTAAAGTTAAAATCAAATCACTCACTCACTTTTGTAGCCTTAACAATGACTAATCTCTATTTAATTTATACAGTGGAGAATATGCAATGCTATTTTACATTTAATTATTCAGTTTCTGTACTTGAAGACCTAAAAACCTAAAGTATAATTTCATTTGTATCTTTGTTCTATTTATTTATTATGTTTATTTTAATATGAAATTGGAACTAAGAATTGTTAAAATTTTATTTTATTAAAATATTTGATGACATATAAGCTTATTAGAATACTAGATAACATCGGTCAAAAATAACAATACCAACAACAATTTTTCTTTTTGTTGGCAGGGCAAGTAAAATTTGAATCACTGGCCCAACCGGGCTAGCAGAAAAAAATCCTTATCCTTTTCAAAAACTGCTACAAAAAACTGTTTAACTGCTTCTACATCTCTACCTTGTTCTCATTTTAACTCTTTAAAAATTAATTCAAAGGTTATGAGTGCTGACAAACATTATTCTTGAGAAAAGGGTCTTTGCCTTTTATAGTAGTGATGGTAATCAAAGCTCCGGTTATGTCAGCGGTTATGGCAAAAAAAAAAAAAAAAAAATTATTATATTTTTTTTTGAAGGAAAAACATTATAGATCAGACACTTCAAACATAAGACCTGCTGCACCTCAGTGTTAGAGGTCTCAGAATGGAATCAGGCTCCTCTGGAGTGACAGGGGTTTCATGGGTGTAATATAAGCACCGAACATCAATCCCCATTGAGCACGGGCTTTGATGTTTAATCATGTCTGAGACAAGAGCATCTGCTCCAACTCATAAACCAAGTCAAAGTAAACAAACCCCCCACCACCACCACCCAAGCACAACCCTTCGTTCCCCCACAATCCCTTCAAGGACTAGCTTTTTTTCAAGAATGCAAGCGCTTTGAAAACAAAAGATAAAACAAGAATTTCTGTGTATTTCATTTCTATTTAGAAATCAATCAGAGCATGATATTTATTTAGGTCTTGGTGGATTTGAAGCACCAGAGGCACAACAAGCATTGTGATATTTGTGTTGTTATGGAGGGATGTGGGAGTGTTTGAATCATGTACTATGCAATTTATTGAGAAAACAACAAAGTTGCACCTTCTGCAGGTAGTTGAAAATGTCTCCTTCATTGGTAACATATTCTGGCGATGGCACCCCAACACGATTGACCACGGTGTAGATCGCCTCCTCATACAACAAATCCAGCTATAACAGAATGACTTATTTCAAAAAGGAGAAAAACTGCAATGTACCACAAGACGGAATCATGCTATCTGAATCACTGCTACTTTTGAAAGGACGACCAGGATACTCACCTCATCTCTGGTGGATCTCTCTGGAACAAAAGCCTGGTCTTTGCACTCCGGGGGTGGAGGAGCACAGCTGCTCTCCTCCTGTAAATACATGAGGATGGAGAACCAATAGAAACAAAGATGACAGGTGAGGTGATCAATGAAGAGTGGAGAGATCATTAATTGTCTGTAACAATGAGCTCAAAGCAGCTCTCTAGCCGTGTAGATTCAAGGGCTTCACCGGCTGAGAGCAATGAGCTGGCAAGAGAAGAGTTTATGAGCCCCTCAGAATTATCCTCTGTGAGAAATGGATAATTTGATCCAAAATATGAGCTTGTTTTTATTTGAGCTACACTAATAGATTAAGGGGATCTTGACAATGGCACAGCGATAAACTACCACTTTTGTCGATGAACGTCATTTACTTTTTAGTTGGCGAATCTACAACATAATCAGTTCTCTGAGAGGAGTGATTTGAGACGAATGTTCTAATCAATATCTTTTCAATTTCAGGGAGAATCTGAAACAAAAAACAGAAAATAAATCTCAGATTTTCTACCATTGTTTACTACCAATGGCAGTACCATTGTATTCATTACTATGGACCATGTATAAAGCACTCATTTGGTATCAAATGGTTATTAATTAATAGCCTCACTGTACTAGGTTTGTGTGCTATTCAGAAATAATTCAAGATTTAAAAAAAAAAATCCATTCCATTTGAATTCGATTCCTGACTTTGAATTGAAATAACAAACAGGATGCAGAATTGCATTTACCTTCACCTAAATATAGCTGTACTTAATTTATATATACCTCTGTATATTTAACACATTTATGGACAAGTGTGGAGGAACACTTAATTTCCCAGAATGCCATGCCTGTTGAATTTCTCTGAATAGAGTGCTGTCTACTTTTTCAGCAGCCTTGTTTCTGGAAGTATTTTTCCCGCCAGATGGATTTTTTAAAAAGTCATGAACTAAACCAACCAGTTATGAGGTGAATCACATTACAAACTTTGATTTGAAGCAAAAATGTAAAATTGAACACAAAGTACAAGGACTATGTACTTAATGGCTTTAATTACTGAAGAAACTACAATCCCATGAAGCGAATGGGAATGATATAATTAAAAAAAAATACAGGTGCATCTCAATAAATTAGAATGTCGTGGAAAAGTTCATTTATTTTAGTTGTTCAACTCAAATTGTGAAACTCGTGTATTAAATAAATTCGATGCACACAGACTGAAGTAGTTTAAGTCTTTGGTTCTTTTAATTGTGATGATTTTGCCTTTAATTACTGAAGAAACTACAATCCCATGAAGCGAATGGGAATGATACAATTAAAAAAAGAATACAGGTGCATCTCAACAAATTAGAATATGGTGACATGCCAATCAGCTAATCAACTAAAAACACCTGCAAAGGTTTCCTGAGCCTTCAAAATGGTCTCTCAGTTTGGTTCACTAGGCTACACAATCATGGGAAGACTGCTGATCTGACAGTTGTCCAGAAGACAATCACTGACACCCTTCACAAGGAGGGTAAGCCACAAACATTCATTGCCAAAGAAGCTGGCTGTTCACAGAGTGCTGTATCCAAGCATGTTAACAGAAAGTTGAGTGGAAGGACAAAGTGTGGAAGAAAAAGATGCACAACCAGCCGAGAGAACCACAGCCTTATGAGGATTGTCAAGCAAAATCGATTCAAGAATTTGGGTGAACTTCACAAGGAATGGACTGAGGCTGGGGTCAAGGCATCAAGAGCCACAAGGAATTTGGCTACAGTTGTCGTATTCCTCTTGTTAAGCCACTCCTGAACCACAACGTCAGAGGCGTCTTACCTGGGCTAAGGAGAAGAAGAACTGGACTGTTGCCCAGTGATCCAAAGTCCTCTTTTCAGATGAGAGCAAGTTTTGTATTTCATTTGGAAACCAAGGTCCTAGAGTCTGGAGGAAGGGTGGAGAAGCTCATAGCCCAAGTTGCTTGAAGTCCAGTGTTAAGTTTCCACAGTCTGTGATGATTTGGGGTGCAATGTCATCTGCTGGTGTTGGTCCATTGTGTTTTTTGAAAACCAAAGTCATTGCACCCGTTTACCAAGAAATTTTGGAGCACTTCATGCTTCCTTCTGCTGACCAGCTTTTTAAAGATGCTGATTTCATTTTCCAGCAGGATTTGGCACCTGCCCACACTGCCAAAAGCACCAAAAGTTGGTTAAATGACCATAGTGTTGGTGTGCTTGACTGGCCAGCAAACTCACCAGACCTGAACCCCATAGAGAATCTATGGGGTATTATCAAGAGGAAAATGAGAAACAAGAGACAAAAAATGCAGATGAGCTGAAGGCCACTGTCAAAGAAACCTGGGCTTCCATACCACCTCAGTAGTGCCACAAACTGATCACCTCCATCCCATGCCGAATTGAGGCAGTAATTAAAGCAAAAGGAGCCCCTACCAAGTATTGAGTACATATACAATAAATGAACATACTTTGCAGAAGGCCAACAATTCACTAAAAATGTTTTTTTTATTGGTCTTATGAAGTATTCTAATTTGTTGAGATGTGAGCCAAAATCATCACAATTGAAAGAACCAAAGACTTAAACTACTTCAGTCTGTGTGCACTAAATTTATTTAATACACGAGTTTCACAATTTGAGTTGAATTACTGAAATAAATGAACTTTTCAACGACATTCTAATTTATTGAGATGCACCTGTAAATGGGGAAGTAGTTTAAGCTTATTGCAAAATATGTATATATAAGCATAAAAAAATATGCATATATAAGTATTTAGAGTTTGAATTTAGTACAGTTTTCTCACTGTGGCGATTTCTGGTGGAGAAACAACAGGAATTCTGCTGTTAGACACGATTATTTAAAAAAAAAAAAATAAGTTGAAATAATGTTGACTGATGGCTTCAACAAAAGCATACACCATCTATTATACTTTGTAGCTTACAGTAAGTCTGTTTTTAATGGTTTATAATTAATTGTTGAAAATCAATTCCACATATGGAGAAAATGAATGTGCTTTTTACTTCCAGGAACTAGACTGTTACACTCTATTGTGATTCAGTAAATTCCACTTCCTGTAATTCCAATTCAACTTTCTGTGGGTGTGGCCAATTCAATTAAAATTTCAGCAACAGTCACTTGATCACAAAATCCCAGGAAAACAGCCAGCAATTCACTAACAATAACTCTAGCACTGACTGCAGTCAAGAGTTCACAAATCCACTGTAAGGAAAACACTGAGCCAGAGACGTGCGCGTGGGAAGTTATTAAGGAGGGATTCTCTGCTCGCCAAAAAGAACAGTGATGCCCATTTCACTGCCCATTGTTAAAGGCCGCCAGAATGGTCCAGACACATCCACCAGAGTGAAGAGATAAAATTTGAACTTTACAGCATAAATGGGAAAGTTATTTTCGTCCACAGCAAAACGGCAAATTCCGATATCAGACCTTCATAGCAGACGTGCCATATGGTGGTGAGAGTATCATGATTTACAGCCTAAGAACTGGATAGCTCGCAGTCTTTGTGGGCATAATGAATCCTAATTGTACTCTTCATCTCCACAGCAGTACCGCCGGCTAACTCTTGTGAATTTCTCTGTATCCAATCTCACTAGGCATTTGTATCCAATCTCACTAGGCATTGGATTTCATTCTGCACTGCATTTAGTGTCTTCACATTTATTATTTTTTTGTCTGTCAATTAGGTTAGCTGACATTTATTACCATTATTACATGACATTTCCTCATATCATTCCCACTGTCGCTGTAAGATTGTGGAGGAATTCATATTATTGCTTTTCCTTACAGTTGGACTATAATGAGAAGAATGGCACTAAACCTGACTTATAGAGAAAAATATACTAGTGAATGTCAGCATATCCGTCCTCGAGGTGAAGCTGAACAGTGTGTAGGTCGTGCATTGCAATGCTAATGATCCTAAACACACAACTAAATCAATAACAGAGAGGCGCAACCAGAGAAATTTTGTGTTTTCCAATGGTCAAGTCAAAGTCCTGACCTTTAGCCGAATGAAATGTTGTGGCATGACCTGTTCAAGCAAGACAGCACAAAAATCTCAATGACGTAAAGAGAAATGCATGCAAGGGTTTGTCTAAGAACATGCAGCCTTTCTTCAGTCCTTCATTATATATACATACATATTATATATATATATATATATATATATATATATATATATATATATATATATATATATATATATATATATATATATATATAGTAATCAAATAAATATTATACTTTAATTTACTACTTTGTGATTCACTTATTCATGCATCCAAGGGATACAGGATAAAATATGTGACCTGTGCTGGCAAAATGAGTCGGAATACGCTTTTTTATTTGCACATTCTCCATTAAAATATCTTCAAAATGATATACGACTTGTTGGAATCGGACAAAACATGACTGAACTATAGCCGTTTGAAGGCAATAGAGGCAGCAGAGGTACTCCTCTCAGAAAACGTACAAATAAAGATCATTTTAGATGTTTAATTACTATTTGGAGCATTGGGATCACTAAAAGAGGGCTTAATGAACTCATTTTTGTGAAAACCTCAAATTCGACCAAAACTGATATTTTTCACTTATTTTGCCTGTAGCTCAAAATTAGTCCGTGCGCATTCCGACTCATTTTGCCAGCACGGGTCACATGAAGACTTCAGATGCAAAAACCTTTAAGTCCATCTGAGATTTTTCCTTTAAATTAACATTTTTATCAGGCTCCTATGAAAATAAGGGGATAATAAAGGGATATTTTCGGAAAAAAAGGGAATTAAATAACTGACTAATAACCTTCTCATTGCAATTAAAGTGAAATTACTGAAACTAAACATAGGAGAAAAAAGAAAGTAAAAAAAAGTAAAAAAAAAAGAAAAACAAAAATCTCAGACTTTTTGAATCTAAAGACTTCATATGTTTCTATACATCAATGTTTGCACAATTTTCCCCACAAAGACAGTGAATGTTGGATCCCTGTGTTCAATAATTATGTGAAAAAGCATAATTTCATACACTAATTGCGTGATTAGATCTTAAGGATGACATTTCTATAGGATTCTTCAATAGTGAGTATACAATACTACCCATTATAAGTGTTAATGCTGTTTTTATCACCCAGAATCAATTGGAGACAAAGTCTGCTCAGCCAGCATTGATTGCTGTCCTTTCAACATTTACTGCTAGAACAGTGGGACAGGAACGCTCTTCAGTAAACATCTAATTCAAGCACATTAACTCGGACTCTGTCTTTATATGAGGAGAAGAGGGAGGGTGAGTTTCTATGATCGCTGAATCCCACAGCAATGCTCAGGAGAAAGAACTATTTTAATATGACCTGATTCTTCATCACACAAGGGAATGTGGAGACAGGGATACACCTTGGTAAAAGCAGGGATGCAATCTTTTGAAGAATGTGGTTACCTCAGTTTGGCCGGCAGACAGCAGACTATCCTGTTTCTGGAGGATTTTATTCATGCGGTCAAAGAACTCCCCGTTTCCCCTGGCAACCCTGGAAATAGAGATGGATCAGTTCAGTTGCGGAACATTTCACCCTTGTTTACATTTAATTACACAATGTGGCTTCAAAAAGAGTTTCCCTTCCAGCTGAGTCTGGGACGTTTTTTTCTCTGTCTCTGCTTCACTGTAATAATATACTGTATATGCTGAAAGCTCATCTGGACCTCTGGAGTGCTGCTCATTCACACTAAGATAACAGAAACATTGAGAGATCTTTGACAGGCATCCAGCAAATGCTTGTTTTTGGGTTGACATGTAATTACTGGAACATAGATAAATGGAGAAGCGGTAATAAACTGTCAAATTGTCAGATGTAGGCTGAAACTGAGAGCAGTGCTGACATACGACAGGATGAGGACAAATTAGCATGAAGCTTTTACTTTCAGACAATGCTTAGTTTTAAGAGAAGTAAAAATTAGTTTGTCATGACAGTAAAGTTAAACTTCTCTATTCTATGTGAACACTAATATGAACAATAATACTTTATAACAGTTGCTACTCGGGATGTGCTGAACACCTTCTTCTGAATACCACAAATAATGACTTCTAACAGAAAAAAATAATGAATTCAACCAAACATTTATTTATTTTTTTTCCAAAAAGTAATTTTTTAATGAATATATTTAAAATGACAACCCTAGCAAAAAAGTAATATATTTAAAATACATTTATTTCATACTAAGTATAGTTCAAATCTATTAGCATATTTACTGACATATTGCTCAAGATGCACATTTCTTAATATTAAGCCTAAAATGTTTTTTAATGTCACTATTGATGAGGATTGTATGATCTTTGAATAATATCGGTATTTAAATGCAAGATATTTAAAGTTCCACTTTAGCATAATATATCTTCAGTTGGACTTTAGTGCTACTTTCGCACAATTAAAGTGCATTAAGCACAAAATTAGTTGTTCCAATTTAGCAGACTTGAAGTATTCCAGTTTAGTATACTAAAAATACAATTGCATGGTATTTTATTAAGTATATAAATACGTAATGTATTTGTAGCATACTTAGCATGAAATAACTGTATTTCAAATACATTTTAGTATATTTATTTTTCACTAGGGAACACAATGGTGAGTTTTTAAAGCTAATAGGACTCTAAAGTGTGAATGTCATGAATAAAAATGCTTATGGTGTGATTTCAAGTTCTGACAGTCACACTGTGTCTCAATTTATTGTGCGTCTCAGAAATCCAAATTGCAATACTATAAAATACTTATTTTCCACTTTTTAAAATGTCTATTTAGCCTAAATGTTTTAAACCTCAAATGCTTATGTGTCTCACTTTTAGCTTTATTTTTAAGGCTGCAATAAAAAAGGAATAAATCATTTTATGAATTATATAGGGCATATTTGCAGTATGGACACTATACATGGAATACAGTTACATCAAAAAAAAAAAAATCAGTTCTGATGCACTTCCAGTTTAAGCCCAGCCCACATTCTGTTCTATATTAATACAGAAACAGATAATTTTGTCATTGCAACAGATCAAGACAAATTTGAATTTGTATGAATTTGTACAATCTTATTCGAATGTTTTCATCAAATCTGCATACGCTCCACTGATGGTTAGGTTAGGGGTGGACCTTCAAATTTAATTTTCTTTTTACAAATCACATTGTACAAATTCATATGAAATCAGCATCTTGCAAAATAGTTGTGTTTTTTCATGAGATCGAGTTGCGTGAGATAATAGCACAGATAAGACTGCTTTACCTTTGCTGGTTTGTTATTATTAAATAACTTAACCAGCTTCTTCATATAAATTTCACAGATAAACTTCGCTTTGATGTTTGATTTGGCTAGTACCATACTAGCACTAACCTGGGGCATGTTTCCCAAACAATGACATAACCTGCTGCTTACCTACCATAGTACAATGCATTGATGGAGAAACTAACAACCTGTCACGACTGTTCCCAGAAATAGAAACGTATGAACTTTACTTCATGTCGTTCAAACCACATTCGTTAGAACTCTCATTAATGACTTCAAACTGCTAGTACTAGTACTGCACACTCCTCAAAAAATGCCACTTTAATTTGCCTAAAAGTACCAGAAATTGAATTAAATCTGTAAATGTACAGAATTACAAATGTAGATTATACTGCATGTTAAGCTGCTTATTTTGCTCAAGTGCATGATCTATTTAAGCCCACGTCATACTAACAAGAAACTATGTTTCTAACCACAGGCAGAGAGTTGTAGTTTCAACCACACAAGTTTGTGATGCTGTTTGCAAATGTTTTTTGGAACTATGGATTTGAGAAACACCAAATCGTTGAGCTATGTTGGAAATGACAGATCTTGCAACCATAGTCGGCTACAGATGCTTTTGGGAAACGCACCCCAGACCGATACCTTAAGGAAATTCATGCTGGTCTTTTCAGCGAGGCAGGTAATCCGTTACTTTACACATCTGAAAGAATGGGATCAGAAAGCAGATGTGGCTCAGCCAAGTGAAACAAACAAACATGGTGGGAAACACAGACAGCAGATATCAGGACTTGTTGTGGACCTTGTTGCTTCGAGTTTATCTGCAGAACGCCTGCGCTCACTGGGGATTGAGGTGACAGGCCTCCCCGTCCCTCTGACAAGCCTGAAAATCAACAGCTTGAAGCGCGTCCCTGAGAAACGGCCTCCATGGAGATAAGAAGATGATGGACGTTTTCCGTCCTCATTAGTCACTGTCGCACTGCTTAAACATCATCAATGCAACAAGTATACAATCGCGTCTTGCTGCTTCCGATCAAGACTCTTACGCACTGTCCAAGTTCATTTATCTTATCGCCAGGCGATCTGAGGAGGGGGTGGGAAGCGTGCATCTCCCGTGAACTCCTGGACCCCTGCCACTTGCTAATTTTCCAGACCCGGTCGTCATGGTGATGATAGCCCGTTCAATGCGGGATTGGTTGGCAGAGCACAGCACCTAGGGAATATTGCCCATCTCTCCTGCTCTGCCCTGCCTGACTTCAGTAGAATGTGGAGGAATGAGCGGGGAGCGCATTAGTATGGCCATACAGCTGTCAGACCCCCTCGGTGAACTCCAGCCCCCCATCTCTCATTATTTATCCAGCCCACAGCACTCCAGACCATTTCTTTATCAACACCATCACAGCAGGTGAGCATTAGATACCTTCACCCCCAGATATCCAACAGAGCGCTCCTGGGATTCCCTCAGGAGATGCATTAGGGATGACACTTTGAGTCCGCATACATCCATATTAATATACTCTCAACGAGGCCACACATTATATCATTGTCTGATAATTCTAGGACTGTCCAGACCGTTTTGTACTTACCCATGAGAAAGAAAAATCACAAATGAGATTGCTTTAATGTCTCAGTTGATTCTCATAGATGGCAATGAGATCAAAAGAAGTACGAAGGTGCTGCGAGCGATTTTCGTGGTTTGCTAACTTCCACCATTTTGCTCGTTTCAAGAGCACATCCACTGTCCAAAATCTCAACCTCCAAAAATATGTCTGAAACCCCAAGGCTCAAGGTTGGGCTGGTTATCATAGCCTTTTAAAGGGGTGGTAACCCTACAGTTTTCATTCCACTGACTTCCATTCATCCTCGTGCAAACACAAGCTCTAGCGAATTTCACTGCATTCAAAACAAAAAGTTAATATTTTGGTGAACTCTTGTGAGTTTGTATCACGTGTGGCCAATGGAAGATCGATATGTCACTGTGTAACCTAGCTGAAACTTTAAAGCAGGGGTGTCAAACACAATTCCTGGAGGGCCGGAGCCCTGCAGAGTTTAGATGCAACCCTAATTAAACACACCTGATCCAGCTAATCAAGTCCTTCAGGCTTAATGGAAAACTGCATAGTATGTGTGTTGGAGCAGGGTTGGAACTAAACTCTGCAGGGCTGCGGCCCTCTAGGAACTGAGTTTGACACCCCTGCTTTAAAGCACGCATGAAAGTGGAGTTGACTGTATATTTTTACATTTTGCATTTATTATTATATGTAACATATTGAATTTAGTGTTGTAAAACAGACGCCACAGAGTGTGACGTCACATCATGACCGTTGCACTGTTGGAAGTGTGTGACCGTGGCTTGAACCCCTGCTGGTCGATGTTGTAATTACAACACATGGTTCTGCAAATCATCTTTTCGCCACTGATAGACATTTAAAGGGGACATTGGATGCCCATTTTCCACAAGTTTGTATGATTCTTTAGGGTCTTCATGAAATGTTTACTTTGGTTAAAATTCCTCAATTTCCCTTTTACCTCATCAAAAACAGCTGTGTTCACAGCGAGCCATTTCAGTGCATGTCTCTTTAAATGATAATGAGCTACTGTTTACCCCACCCCTCTCTTCCATTTGTATATTCGGTCGTAAACATCAAAAACAAAACTAATCCACTGTGTCTTCAGTGGCTCTGATGTCGGGAGAAATGAAGACTCTTATGTTCACTTTTACATCCAACTACAAAACACTTGCGTTGCTTACGAGACATTTGTTGTCGCTACAGCTGCTAGATTGTGGAGAAAATGGCGGACAGCGTACAACTGGCTGAGGGCGGAAATATGCTAATATGAGACAGCCCGTAAGAGGTCATGGGTGGGGCCTGAGCAGAATGACGTCACACTGCTCAGAAAATCAAAACAGCTTGATAATTGAGACCGTGTAGTTTTTTGGGGGGATAAAAAAAAAGAAGTGAATGGATTTTTATCATTGTAGTGTGGTTGTGTCCACACAATGCTAAGCATCCGATGTCCCCTTTAAAAACTTTTTTTTTTTTTAGCAAGAAACAAATTGCAAATATATTTAGTAGATATATTATAGTAGATAATATAATATTTCATATTTCATTATAGTATAGCGGTTTTACCAGTGTTGATTCCTTTGGAGGCTCTTAAAACTGTGAAATACACTTAGGCTGTGTCCGAAATTGTATACTTCCCTACTATATAGTAATGATGTAGTATGTCTGAATTCACAGCATTCATGAAACAGTAGTAGACAAAAGACCTACTATTTCTGGCAAGACTATAAAGTGTGCATCTGATTGATACTTTTCTATCCCATGTGGCCACAGGAGAGGATTTGTGAATGGCAGTGAAGCAATACAACTGATGCTGGTAGGTCACATGACAATGACAACATGTGGTACATCCGGATTCCATTCATACTACACACATTTATACTATATAGAACATACTTTTTTAAAGGTTTCTAAGTACTTTGTCATATGAAGTATCTACAGTATGCAATTTTGCATGCAGCCTTATATTTTACCCTGGTCTTGTGCTGCTATCATCTAATCAGTGTTGTCATGAGCAGTTCCAGAGTGATTAGTCACGTGAGATTTACGGCTCAGGTGATTGGTTGAAATAAGTCATGGTCTCATGAGCACAGATG
Organism: Spinibarbus caldwelli; assembly: GCA_039654775.1. Classification (NCBI taxonomy): domain Eukaryota; kingdom Metazoa; phylum Chordata; class Actinopteri; order Cypriniformes; family Cyprinidae; genus Spinibarbus; species Spinibarbus caldwelli. The sequence continues at coordinate 28,440,917 of CM077219.1, read as the reverse complement.
GCAGATATCAAATCACAGACTTGCTTGAGGTATTATAGACATCCTTGGCAACTATCCAAAATGACTGACAGGCAGAGACTGTTTCTGATTGGCTAGTTTCAGAGGCTGCTTCTCTCGCTATTTTCAGCTGTTTACAGCGCCTAGTACTGTCAGGTAGAGACAGGTAGTGATATATTTCAGTGATATCTGTCAGATAGTGAGGACATTTTATATGTGCTATTCAAAAAACATTACTTAGAGCACATTTAAGTTGCCTGTTTCTCAGATTTGGTCTCCTGGGAAAAGACCTTAGTCATCTCCTCTAGAGCTTCAGAAAAAATCTCCAGAGTGTCAAAACTGTGCCAAGATACCAAAGTATGCAATCAAAAGTCAGATATTCTGATATAAACTCTTAAACACTACAGAATGTCAAATTCCTTCGAAACCAAATGATCTGAGCTCTGTTATTTGAATTCATTTTGTCACTGTTTACTCTTACTGCATGTCAACAACTGCCTCATTTATTTCTGTTTTTATTTCTCCTGAGGGATTTTAAAGGTAGGGTAGGTGATTTCGGAGAGGCTAGCAATAGCAAGCTAGCTTTGAAAACACAAGATCCCACCCTGCCTGCAAATCACTCTCCAAAGCCACACCTCCTCCAAAACACATGAACATACACAGACAGACCAGAAGCTAACTAGCGAGATGACGATAGATGGTGTTGGTGGAGGATTGAATGCAACGCTGTCTCATTCACCAGTGAGAAAACATTACAGTAAGTGCATAATATTACAATTATAACGCCTTCCATTCTCGCCTGGTCTGCAATAGCATAATGTAACATGCTGATGCCGTATCAAGTCTGCGTGAACAGGGTGCACAGAGGTATGCAAATACATACATTGACTGGCAGGTAGGATAGCCTATCGTAGCCCTCAGACCGAGGGATATGATTGGATGAACATTTTATGGTCCTATGCCTTCCACAGACGATATAAATACATACATATACATTTAGACCACTTAAAGGAACAGTTCACCCAAAAATGAAAATTCTGTTATTAATTACTCATCCTCATGTCTTTACAAACCTGTAAGACCTTTGTTCATCTTCGGAACACAAATTAAGATATTCTTGTTTTCTTTGCACACAAAAAGTATTCTCGTAGCTTCATAAAATTACGGTTGAACCACTGATGTCACATGGAGAATTTTAACGGCTAACACTTTAGAATACTGTTCCGTCGTTAACAAATAACTACACAGGAACAATTGACTAATGCACTATTAACATTCTAGTAACTACTATTAACTAACAAGCGATTTAGTAAGTAATAGCGCTCAGTTGAAACTGGTAGTTCACTATTAGCTAATCAGTAACTACTTTTTTTTTTCATATATCCTGGAGAACTACTGTATAAAGGTTTATTATTAATGTGAATAATGCATAATGTATAATTAATTCTAAAGTGAAGATCATGGTAACCCACTAGTAATGACTCAAGTATTACCAAATCCTTCTAAATTAGCTACTAATTATTTGTATCAGTATTCTCAAGTGAAAAGAATGATAACTCCCTAATATTGGCTGACGTCACTGTAAGCTTCTGAGATATATGTAAGGTTTTGGATAGTAATGACTCAAGTGTTACTACATCCTTCTAAAGAAATTACTAATTATTTGGATTAGTATTCTAAAGTGAAGATCATGGTAACCCACTAGTAATGAATTGAGTGTTACCAAATCTAGAAAAAGGAATTACTTACAGAATCTTGCAAAAACCTCAAAAGTTTACAATGATTTCAGTAATTACTAGGGAGTTATCATGATCTTCACATTAGAATACTGATCCAAATAATTAGTAATTCCTTTAGAAGTATGTAGTAACACCTGAATAATTACTATCCAATACTTTACAAAACCCTCAAAAGCTTACAATGATTCCAGTCATTACTAGAGAATTATCATGTTATTCCCTTTAGAACAATGATCCAAATAATTAGTAATTCCTTCTGAAGAATTTGGTAATACTTGAGTCATTACTAGTGGGTTGCCATAACCTTCACTTTAGAATCAACTATACATTATGCATTATTCATATTAATTATGAACCTGTATACAGTAGTTCTTAGTAGTTCTTGGGAAGGTATGAAAAAATAGTAGTTACTGATTAGCTAATAGTGAACTACCACATTCGACTAAGCACTATTACTTACTAATTCATTAATCAGACTTTCTTGTGAGTTACTAGTAGTTACTAGAGTGTTAATACTGCGTTACTCATGTGTTCCTGAGTAGTTATTCATTAATGATGGAACAGTATTCTAAAGTGTTACCTTTAACAATGTCCTTGCTACCTTTCTGGGCCTTGAACTTGTCTCAGATTTCATCAAAAATATCTTAATTTGTGTTCTGAAGATGAATGAAGGTCTTACAAGTTTGGAACAACATTAGAGTGAATAATTAATGACAGAATTTAAATTTTTGGGTGAACGATCCCTTTAACTTAGTGATTGCTATCACCCAGCTATCAACCAGCAGAAAATGTTTTTGAACCAAATCATCTACCCTGCCTTTAAAAGAAACATCTGAGACATAACTGACAAAGATAATTCAACAGTGACCTATGAGCTGTAATATTTTACTCCGGGCATTGCTGAAAACCAATAAGCTTGCTGTTTAAAAGTCATGAACACTTTGCGTCTGTGCTTGGCTTTACATCTCCAATCAAAGCTTTTAAACCTTCCTGTGCTGTTATTACTTGAAAAGTGATTGCATGAGAGGCATGGATTATTACAACTTCTGTGATTTATACGAACGCAACTGACACACAGACACACACACGCAAATAGGCACAAAGCTTATTTGGCCGTCCACATTCATGTTGCTAGGAAACAGACTTTTCCATGAAGCTTTTTATTATTTTAGCAATATTGTTTATTTTCATTATTCAGACTTCAAAGGTTGTATTGGAGAGCAAAAAATGAAAAAGTAAATTATTTACTGACATATCACAAACACACACAGATACAAGCGTACGAATGCAGGAGCTTCCCGTCGACTGGACTTCAGAGGCACAGAACAAAAAATAAAGGTTGGCACTTATGAATCAGATGAATGCCCAGCAAAATTAAACAGTAAGTATGCAATAATCATCCTTTGGTTAAGGCGACATTTAGAGACAAATCATTTCGCTGAGTTCGTGCAGAAAATAAAAGTAATGCTCACCCACACAACAGGAAATAAAATTCTGGATGGAGCTCATTACCTCTGATTCCATTCGGGCCCTTCGGGTCATACTGCATGTGATTACGCTAATTTCTATTGCTGCCGCCAATCAACCGTATTCCTCATATTTTCCTCAGTGTACTGTGGGCACATCATAATACAAGATCTTTCTCTTAACCAGGTCATTTAGATGACTGTCACAGCTATAAAGTTACACATCCAGGCTCCTACTGCTGTTTCTCTCACAACAAGGTGATTATATCAAGTAAACATGGCGCTGAACTGTAACAGCTCCCTCTCGTCTTTGCCTTCATTCTCATGGATGATTAAGAATTAATAATATTTAATCTATAATTTAACTTTATGTTTGGTTTTTGTAGTTTGCCACATTCTGTGCTGTAATTTTTCAGTTTATGTGACTAGCTTTCACACTGAGTGTGCAGTATTAGCATTGGACAATATGTGGTAACTGGATGAAATACTTTAAATATTATATTTATATTGATTTCAAGTCACAGGCTCAAATAATCACTTTTAAAAGAAAGGTAAATGTATCAAGAAAAGCTTCCAAAACTCAAGACTGAATTATCAAGCTAGCATCCTTATAATCAGCAACGCCATAAGCAATAAAAATTTGCATTTTTCCTTTGCTTTAGAGCTATATACTCACTTATAGACCAGAAGCACATAAACATTCACATTTTGTCTTGTAACATAACTGTAATGATGTGATTCAGTGAAAAGCTTGTGGTGGAGAAACCCCTCCACCTATTTCTTCTTTTAAAACGATGACAAATTGCTCTCTCTGCGTTTTATTTTGAGCTGCGGTCTGCGGTCGGCTTGACGATACAAAATAAAATGTTCTCCTATTCGCTGTAATGATCAACTCAAATTAGTGTGCATGATTAGATACTACCAAGACAAAAAGGCTATTACAAACTGTCTGATCTAATCAATAGCTGAAAAATAAGGGAAACCCTGCTCTGATTCTGGAGATATGGGACATCAGTGGCTACAGAACTGAAAAACAAGTGTATGTACCTGCACAGAGGATTTATTTTGGATTAATCCAAATTTTCAAAGGTTCATTTAGTCCAGCTTCTCCCTCACACAGTGTGTTTTTATTGTCCTACCACTCAACATGGGTCAACACCATCAGATACACAAATGATTAAGATTAAGAAAGAGACCACAACATGCTTTTAACGTAATTTTCAGCTCCATCTATCTGTTCAACCCCATATGTATTGTATTTAGCAGCCATTTTGGTTTTCAGGTTTGCTACTAATATGACGTACAAACCATTTTTATAAATAATGAAAAATTACATTTTAAACAATTATGATTTTTTTCTATACAATTTCTATGGAGATGACATTATGTCTGTTACACACAAAATATCATAGTAACACTTTACAATAAGGTTCCACCTGTTAAGAGTAGTTAGCTACCCAAGTTAAAGGAGTAGTTCACTTCCAGAATGAAAATTTCCTGATAATTTACTCACCCCCATGTCATCCAAGATGTTCATGTCTTTCTTTCTTCAGTCGTAAGGAAATTAAGGTTTTTGAGGAAAACATTCTAGGATTTTTCTCCATATAATGGACTTAAATGGTGGCCAACAGGTTGAAGGTCCAAATCGCAGTTTCAGTGCAGCTTCAAAGAGCTTTACACGATCCCACCCAAGGAATAAGGGTCTTATCTAGTGAAACGATTGGTCATTTTATTAAAAAAACAAAAAAACTCATTTATATACTTTTTAACCACAAATGCTCGTCTTGCACTAGCTCTGCGATGCGCGTCTTCACGCATTACGTAATTATGTTGGAAAAGTCATGTGTGGTTAGTTCTTCATTTGTGAACTTCAGTTCAAAAAGGCAGGGCGAAAAACTCCATCTCATTTTCTCCTCCAACTTCAAAATCGTCCGACATCGTTGTTTTACCTTTTTATTGCAAAGGACGTTTGACTTTCTTTGCATGCTCGCTTTGTAAACACTGGGTCGTTACTTCCGCCTACATCACACGTGACTTTTTTCAACATGATTACGTAATGTGTGAGGTCGAGGTAGTGCAAGACGAGCATTTGTGGTTAAAAAGTATGTACCTTTTTTTTTTTTTAGAAAATGATGATTGTTTTGCTAGATAAGACCCTTATTCCTTGGCTGGGATCGTGTAGATCCCTTTGAAGCTGCATTGAAACTGCAGTTTGGACCTTCAACCCATTGGCCACCACTGAAGTCAACTATATGGAGAAAAATCCCACAATGTTTTCCTCAAAAACCTTAATTTCTTTTCGACAGAGGAAAGAAAGACATGAACATCTTAGATGACATGGGGTGAGTAAATTATCAGGAAATTTTCATTCCAGAAGTGAACTACTCCTTTAATATGGACTAACCATTAAAAAGCATTTATTAATCTAAGTTAATGTTAAATTCAACATGTACTAATACATTTCTTAAAGTTGTGTCAATATTATTTAATGGACCTGCGCTGACACAAACTAAGAATGAACAATAAACTAAAACTCGCACATATTAATTAATATTGTAACAAATATATTGCTTATTGTTAATGTCAGCTGGTGCATTAACTAACTTTAACTAATGGGACCTTATTATAAAGTAGTGTACAAAATATAAGCATAATTGGATCAAATTATATATATATATAAAAAAACATATAATTAAACTATATACCAACCTATTTAACAACTGTGTGACCTTGTTAAACTCAAAGCATGTAAAATATGGAAATAAGACCTACTTTGAATGAAGACAGCATGAAGACTTCATGTTTTTTTAAATGCTCTCATATCGACCAATGTTGACAAAAGGTAACAATACTGCTGTAAAACCTTTTTAAAAAATATATACTTTTTAAAAAATAATAATAAATAGTAAGCCTAATATATGAGTAATAACATAGTAATATAGTAATACAAAAGATCTCTCAAGAATCTGTGCCTGGCATTGGGATCTTACTCCACACAATCATTTTCAAACGTTTCCATTGATCTGTAGATCTTACACAGGCTGTAATCAGGGTCACCTGTGATGTGAATAAGGAACGGACTATCTGCACAGCTTTGTATCATTTGCATAATATTAATGAGTGAGTATCTGGGTTACAGGTATTAGTTCTCTTTGGTGCTAATGAAGGAGACAAACAGCTTCCTGCAGACCTAATGATGGCAGTCAAATAGCCCGAGGCAACGGCGGCTAACTCACTTCAGAGTCTCATAGGAGGCTGACTGAATCCTATCTAGTCCAGCCGTTAGTTAGGAAAACAATGGAGGGATTGCGTGCATTGACCGCTGCTAGTTAGATCTGGCCAGCGATGACAGCAATCACCCTTGCGTATGGTATAAAAAACATTAGCGAAGAAGGGTACATCAAATCAAGCTCAAAACAATCATTTAGTTCGGCTCTGCATGTAACAGGTGTTTTTCCCTCCTAGACAGAAGAGGTGCAGTCATTAAAAATAAAGCAGCTCATATTTTAGGAGCAGCTGTAATAAACAGACGTGTTTTGGTTGCTATAGAAACCTCAAGGTTCATATGCCCATCATTACGTCTGGCTTTGAAATCAGTCGAAAAGGAATCAAAACAAGACAGACAGAGAGGACGGCTGAAAAACAATCGACTTTGTTTACCTACAGCAGTGATCCCGTTCACCATGTTTGTGGACGTGAAGTTGATCATATAGCACTGAACGGTCATGTGACAGAGGACAAAATAAGTCAAAGTGATGTTTTTACAAGTATATAAAGCTGCAAATACGCCAGATAGGGTAAAAAACATGTTCTGTTCTTGTAACACCGGTGGAAATGTGCTGGAAAACACTTAAGCCGTGCTATATTTATAGCCTCTGGTATTAGGACTTTCTTCGCCTTTTTGTGAAGATCAAACTAACTTGCAATATTGTTCTTCGCTAACCACAGAGACCAAACCACTTTTATCTTTGCTGCCTGGAAATTGTCTAAAAAAACCAGGCCTGAATGGAAAAGAAAAAGCCTGGTAATACTGCAGTGAGCCAGAAAGGCAATTGTTGCATGATCCGCACAAAGGCCTTCTAGTACTGAATTCTTAACAACGATAAAATTGAAATGTGATAGAGCAAGGTGTCGAGATTGAGTCATTCTCAAAGCATGAATGTACTATAGACACAGTAGGCGTTCAAGAGCTAAATGAGTCACTGGCCTGTTCATGGACAGTCATGCCACCATCTGCTAAGATCTGGAGGAAGTTAATAGATCAATATAAAACTCGAAGTATTAAGAACATTGAAACAATTACCCTCCGTTTGTTAAGTGTATTAACCTCTACTGTATTACTCTGTAAAATAATGGTTGTTAAAGCAACCGTGAAATTGCACTTTATGGGTGCAATTTCTTTTCTGAACTGAAGTATAATATTGAGACAGGTTGGGATAGGACATATCGAAGTGCTCATCCTTTTTAAGCAGCCTTACGTTTACACATCTGGTAAAACCACACTTGAAGAGTTGATAAAAACCACACAAGACATTTTAAAAATTAATAAATTGTAGCCTCTTCCTCAGCAACCAATTTGGTTGTTGTGAAAGGAAATTACATACATACCAACAAATCATGATTTGCTTCTGCTTCTAGTTAGAGGCAAATTATAAATTATAAATGTGCACGCTGTTCAAAGTTTGTGGTCAGTACGTTTTTATTTGATTTATTTATTAAATAAGTGAATATTTTTACTCAGCAAGGATCATGTGACACTAAAGTAATGGCTGCTGAAAATTCAGCTTTGCATCACATGAATAAATTACATTTTAAAATATATCCAAATAATAATATTTCACGAAATTACTGTTTTTACTGATCAAATAAATGCAGTCTTGGTGAGCATAAGAGACTTTCAAAAACATAAAAAAAATTCCCAAAAACCAAACCTTTGAACAATAAAATTTCTAAAAATGAGTTTTATCATCTTTTAAGAGCACACATATTATATTATATTATATTATATTTAAATTCTATGACTGCATTACATCTGTTTTAATTTAAATTTGTACATATGATTTGTATAAATGTGTTTCCAATGTTGTCCACGTGTGTAAGTGTGAGAAGGTGGGCCTCCACAGCCATGGTCCTTTCCAAGCTTTCTTCCCCATTTTTTTTAAACATATACAGTTCTTCCACTGTCATCTTTGTCTTGCTCTCTGGGAGGTTTGAAAGGCACTATTCTTTGTAAAGCAGCTTTGGAACGATATATTGTGAGAAGCACAATACATACAGATACAAATTAAATTGATTTCATTGTTCTTTAAAGATTAGAACTATTCTCTTCTTTAGAAAACATAAATTGTTGTACTGGTGTTTTAAAGCAGTGGTAATCAATCCTGGGCTGCGTTCCACTTCGCCTATAAAGAAGCTTTAAGTACAAATAGAATACCACTGGTGAATAAAGAAGCAAGTTCAGCAGTAAAAGCCTTTTAGGTTGTAATGGAAGCCTTAATTTTGAGAGAGTGCGCTCTCATGGTACAGACTCACCTGTGTACGATGGTGCCAGAACGGCGTGCGAGTGGCGGGGGACTCCCTCCAGCACTGGTGCTGGCCGGTGGCTCCCTCCTGGTCCTCAGGGACTGGCTCCTCTGCACCTGCCTCAGCACACTGCTCTTCAGATCCAGCAGCGTCGACATGCTCCTTCACTGTCTGCAGAAAATACCGCACACTGCATCAGCTACACCGCAGGAGGGGTGGAAAGGTGACAGAATGAGGGGACGTGTGGGGGCTATTATCAGAGAGCACTTCTCAGAAAGGCGGGAGAGGCGAAACAATTAACCCAGCGTCCACCTCTCGGGCTGACCATTGGCTGTGCTCACAATGGGCACGATGAGTAATTACAGGCATCATCCCTCCCTCTCATAATCCAGTTATAAACGCACTTTGCATAGGGCGCACGCGGCTGCTGTCCAGTGTTAATTGATGTACGTGTCAGGCACATTTGTCTTCGGCCACAGCGAGCGGTCATCGGTGTGAGAAGCGAAGCCTGCAATTACTCTCAATGTCAAGACGGCGGCGAATTTTTCACCCGACAGCTCAGATGTGGTGCAGATGGAGATTGTGAGAGTTCGGCACAGACTCTTAATTCTGTTATGACTGGAACCAGAAGTTTAAACTCTAGGCTCTTAACCCAAGGAGTCTGAGAGTGAAGAACAGCCACTTCTGGTAACGGACCGAGAGTGACTCACTGAGCCATATTCAGTCACATCTCTGGGAAAAGCAAAGGCTCTATACAGAGAGAAGGAACCATGGGGTGAAAAAAGAGCGAAAGCGATTGACAGAATGAGTGGCGGAGGATAATTTTGATTGAGATGTCACATGCAGATGTACAAACGGTTCTTTCATCTCATGACAGTCCGCCTTTGTCAAATCTCTAAATGTTAGGAGGAGGAGTTCTGAAGCCCACTGTCGTATCAGTTGTTTTCTATACATCAAAGACATGCAAATATGACTCTATGTTTACATTTCACTGGTACATTAGCACAATACTACACTGGAATGTTGGGTTTTTGGTTCAGGGCATAATTTTCACAAGATTTAGCAGTTTAAAAATCAGTGAAGAAAGCACCATAGACCAGTTTGGACCAGTTTATACTGCAACATGTTTTTCGAGCTGTTTACTACAGTCCAGCTTGACCAACTCTTAGACATGACCTGTCGAAACCAGCATGAAGGTGCCTGAAAACATCTCAAAATAAACTGACAATTTATGCTGATTAGCAGTTTAGCTGGTTTAGGTGATTTGCAGGGTTGATTTGAAGTCCACCCAGCTGGGAAAATAAATAAATAAATAAATAAACATCTTAGCCCCATCCAGAGTTTGCAGAATTTGCTGCCCCAAAACACCTCTCTAGAAGTTTCTAATGATCCTGAAGACCTTGATTAGCTTGTTCAGGTGTGTTTATTTGGGTTTGAAGCCAAATTTTGCAGAACAGTGACATTTCCATGAGCAGAATTGGACAGCTCTGTTTTAGCCTAAGCTGGTTTGCTGGTTGTAGCAGGTCTCCAAACCTGGTTAAAATGGTCTTTTGACTAATTTAAGAAGGGATTTGAGAACTTTTCAGCTGGTCACTTGGGAAACTAGCTAATCAGTAAGGCTAAACACCAGCTTCCTGGTGCAACAAACTCTCACAAGCATTTCTGAAGATTTAGCATTTTGAATCAGTTAAAGAAAGCAATGTTTGGTACCATTTGGACCTGTTTATATTGCTTTTTTGAATTGGTTTTGAGCGGTTCAGCTTGACCAACTCTTGGACATTACCTGCCAAAACCAACTTTAAGGTGCCTCAAAATACCTTCTACTGGTGAATATAAAACTATGTATCATACACTAAATGACTTAGGATTCCAGACGCAACAAAAGGCCAGTTCACACCACACAGACAAACACCAACAAACACCAACAGACAAGTCTGTCAGAGTTTGTTGGATCAGTGGGTTACCCCTGTCTGTGTCTGTTGCCATTGGTCGGAGTTTGTTTTCACCTGACTGAACATGTTCAATCGGCCTTTGTTGGGTCGTGGAATGTCTGAACAGTGTGATATGATTTTCCAACAAACGACAACAAACTCTGATGTAATCTGACCAGACCACGAACCATTGCCATGACAATGAGGCAAGACTACGAGTAGGTGCTGGGCGCACTTAGCAAATTATCTTAAAAATGGCAGGTTTCTGGACAAACTGAAACAGACTAGGGACCACCCGAGCAAAATTTTGAAATTTTTGTAAATCTTCCGACTGCAGTTGTCTGCATAAATTCAAGTAGGCGTCCCGTCTTCACCGTAGCAACAACCACGGCGTCACCCACAGCTTCTTTCATTTTATTTGCCGTATTTTCAGGTGAAGAATCACACGCGAAAACTTTAATAACAGCAAAATTTTGATTGTGGCTACAGGTTACATTTTTTTCCTCAGACTTACTTCACTCTCTCTGACTTGAAGTTTGTCAGTGTCTGTTGGCTCAGTGTGAATATGACTGATTTTTCATAAAATTCTTAATCTAACAACCAACTTGTATATTGGCGTTTGTCTGTGCAGTGTGAATTAACCCTTCGCAAAGAGCTTGACTGACTAATAACACAGAATCTGCCATTTTATCCGAGAAACAAATCAGACAGGAGATCAGATAAACTTTGGTGGAATTAAACTTGAAAAATTGTATATATTGACATCTTTCCAAGGTTGAATTAAAATAGGCTACGTTCTGATGTTCATTCACGTTTATTTTGTGCTTTAAGTAAATATGAAAAGACGATCGGTTCATGTGCCACATGAACTGAGGCGCTACAGTGATCTGTGATGACACATTAAAGAGCCACAAAACAGTATTTATTGTTTGAATTTCTTAAAAAAATGACAAAAAATGAAAGCTGAGACCTTGTTTCATATCAGAAATAACCTGCTCTGTCTTGTCTATTGGTGTGTTGTCAGTTTCATCTTTGCTTTGCGATGTATTTTTTACTGCATGAGAACATGATGTGTTGTGAGAGCGCGGCACGGCATGGTTTTTGCGAAGGGTCAGTTGGCCTAAACATGTGCCTTGTTGCTAAAAGACGTGTGACAAATATAAACAATATGTCTTCTAAAACTGGCTCAAAATATCAAACATGTTTGATCTCCTCTGACTGGATGAAGTGATAGTCTGAGTTTAAAAAAATATATAACATAATATATATATATATATATATATATATATATATATATATATATATATATATACACATATATATATATACACATATATATATATTATATAATATATATATATATAAAATATATATATATATATATATATATATATATATATATATATATATATATATATATATATATATATATATATATATATATATATATAGATATATATATATATATATATATATATATGTGCCCATCATACACTACAAGATTTTCCATGAAACTCAAATCTGCAGACTGGCTCCAAATTTTGGCAACAGGCGTCAACTCATTCAGGCCGTAAATAGGGGCAAAAATTTGGGCGAAATTCATACAGTATAGTGTATTCCAACCTTCAGTCTGCTTTAAGTTCTTTCTTTTCCAGCAAGGCAAGCTTCTGGTTTCTCTCAGCTTGATTTACCCTGCAGGATAAGAGGAAAGTATGTGTTTTCCTTTCCCCTTCTTTTAATCTGACCAGATGTCCATTAAGAAATGTCAAAAGACGAGAAAGCAAAGCAGTCCATCTGAATCCCAGCACCTTCCCAACTCCCTCCACAGAGCAAATTCCACCAGTCGCTGCGCTGGAATCGAGCGCAATGCGCATCGAATGGCACCACGGCGCATTCACCTGTATTCTCAGCTCTTACTGGTGGCAATTAGCACCAGGCCACTGAGCAGCTGCTTCCCAGGTGAACTCATTTCAATTACGCACTCCGCCATCTGAATTGAATGTCACTCCGTCTCAGTCAGCAGCTCCCATGAAAGGCGAGAACTGACAAGCTACCAAACACAAGACAACAGCTGCCAAGGGAGTGCTGCCATAGTAGAGAGCGGGAACATTGGCTCCTTCTCACCGGGTCGTCCCCGCTGAGCCTCTGTCCCTCGCAAAGGCTCTTGGGCCTTGTGAATGACACCGCTGCTCAATATAGAGACGGTAAGCCTGGCAGTCAAAGGCTTCTCCGCTGGGGAAGGAGGGGTCTCTATGGTAACGGTTGAGCAAGAGGAACCGCCGATGCAGGTACACAGGATTCAAAAAAAGCTGCACAAATCACGCTTTTGTTTTGCTCATACCACCTTTTGTTGAGGCAGTTAAGCTGGCAATGGTGACCAGGGGATTCTGGGAAAAATATCTTCTATTCTTACACTCACATGTAAAAGTTAAGAGCGTCCCCATCAGATAAGCAATATCGCTGATATGCTTCTCTCCTTGGCTTCAGATTTATCGATTTCAATTTCGCCAATTGCTACCAAATTGTTTTACTGATTTCGTAATCTTCTTTTACATAGATTCCTACTCTCATTCATATACAAGGGCTGAGTGACTGCTTCGTTGTATGGTTTTTCATTCTCATTCATAGAGATGAGTTAACCTTCTGATCTGTCAAGCGAAATGAGGCAGGGCTGCTGTATAATGCTTTCGCCAGCATGACCGGTGCCTATTCCTGAGCCTTCATTTATTTATGGCAAATTCTTTCTGATAAGATATACCATCCAAGAAAGAAGACCTTTCAGACTACAATGAGGTGTTCCAGGTCAGTATTTATCTGTTTCGTGCCATGTCACGTTTTATTTTTTCCCAAAATCTGAAAATTCTGGGGTTTTTTTTTCTTTTTAATTTCTCTGGATTCCAATTTTTTTTTGTTTTTTTTTCAGTTAAAATTTTTCTAGACTCTGTTTTAATGGTTAAATTAAACTTTATTAAAAAGCATGTAAAATTAATTGAAACCATGAAACATTTTTAAAACATTGTTAAACAGAATTTAACAGCAATTTATTAAAAGTTTAACAAAACTAACATTTTTAAGGCCCAATGAAATACATTTTTTCTTCTTAAATTTAGTTTTATTTTTACCAAATTCTGTGTTTTACGTTAATTTTCTGGATTCCATTTTAATGATTTCATTCATTTTTAATAACCAAAAGCATCTCTGAGTAATTGATTTTATAAAAATATATATATATTTTTTTTATTTATATTATTATTATTATTTTTTAAGAAATATTGTGTTGCATATTTACATTTTTCAGGTAAATAAATTCTGGGAAATAATTTTTCTAGTAAATATTCCTTAAAAATAATGTTTTAACAATAATTTTATTATTAGTAGTAGTTCTATCATTACATTAAGTAATATATTTCTGTCACAGTTTCTTCAAGTTAAGCTGAACTTTTATTTTGACAGGTTGCTGTGAGGTACATTAAGTTTCTGTTTGTATATAATATGATGGTAGTTTTGTTTTTTCTCACAAGAAATGGTAAAATGCTCGTGAAGTGACTCTCAGAGCAGTTCTAGAGATTGTGTGTATGTGTTCATGTACTCATATATTGAGGCAGCAGAGGCTGAAAACACCGTGAGCGTCACGCGCGCTTCAGTAGGCCTATGTGTTTAGTAAACGAAACCGCGCGTCTGCTCCATTCATTCACACAGAGAGACGCAGAACATAAAGGATTAATATTTAAATAGTATTTTTGTGTCTTAATATTCACAGACACTAGTCCGTAATCACGTTTTGATTTTAATATAATCTCTTACTTTTGATGTATCCATCCAAAATTTGGCATATTCCGTGACATTCCATGTTATACAGTAAATTCCGTTTTTATTACTTTTATGACCGATTTTATGACTTTTATTCTGAGATTCCGTCCACGTTTTATGCATCGCGGAAATTATAGGGCCCAACAAAGTTCTGTTTTGCATTATTTGTGTTATATTTTAACATTGATCGTATGTGCTGTGAACACTATTTCCTATTTATTCTATAGCTCTCGGCCCACTAATCCAACAGGAGCACTGTTTTCATAATAATTTGTGATGGCAGGCCCTGTGATTGTCATCGACGCAATCACCGCTCTCTTCTCTCACAATGAAGTCTTTCTGGATAAGCACTGAGAGACGGCCCATAACCGTGTCTCCAGTATTTCATAAATTGGAGAAATGTCAAGTGTCCTTCTCATTATGAAGCTCTGAATGGTGAGGTAAAAGGTTGCCTGTATGGGTGGCAATTTTTTTTTTTACTTCAATAATGAAATGATATACACATATATTTAATATTTTAACCTGCCTAGCCACAATGTGATCCAATCAAATCAGACCCGCAATTTTTTCTTAGAATGTGTCATCTATATTAGTTGTGTGGGTGTAGAACTCCCTGAGCTTTTTCTTCCCAGGCGAGACCTGGGAGTGAAAGCTATGTCTAACCTGACTGACAAAAAGACAGACAGAGCTGCGGATCAGTCAGTAGAGGGGCAGAGCTGCTGTTGCCGGTATGAGACATGGGTTTGCTCAGTGAGTGGATGATTCCATGGGAACGTAGAAAGATTGCCATTTCTGTAACAGAAGTCATGAGAAAAAAATTATTGTATACACACAACATATATATTATTAAAATAATACTAGGGCTGTCAAAAAAAAAAATTAAATATATTAATCTTTTTATTGTAATGAATGATACACAAAAGAAAAAAAAAGTACTATATTTAATAACCAGGGTCTAAAATTAAAACTTGCCAAGTGCCAAATGTGAGTAATAATCAGTGTTGGCGAGTATATGAAACAGTGTTACTCGCCAGATGGCCGGTAACTTTTTTTTAAATTAATTCTAAGAATGCCTGAGAACACAATTTAGCACGATTATCAAATCGCAAAGACTGTGTTGTAATTAGATAAATATGTAATCTGATGCGCTGCATGTCCTTTAATGATCCACAGTAAATGCTGTTCCACACAAACTCCATCTCTGAGTGTTATAATAATAATAATAATAATAATAATAATAACACACAAGACTGTGATGACGCATTTCATCATCATCGTAAATCCTCCAAAGTTTTGAAAACTTCTTAAAAATTCTATTTTTTTTTTAAGTTTGTATATTTCTAACTCTATACTTTGTATTATATTACCTTTGGATCAAATTACAAGAAACTAGTTAACGCTAATGCAAGGGTGTTTCTAATACAGCGTCAATGGGATTGATGGTAAATTTGACATTGTTCTCTATTCCGACTGCCGTTATCAGTCTCTCCCTATTTTTCTCCTTTTTCATTTATTTATTCTCTTTCTTTCTTTCTTTCTTTCTTTCTTTCTTTCTTTCTTTCTTTCTGTTGTTGAAAGTTGTGAAAACACTGTTGTAGAGTTTGACGACTTCTATGACGACTTCTGCTGCCGGGAAACCCAAAATTGTGAAAAAAGGTCCATAGTTGTTGTTGTTGTTGTTGTTGTTAGTATTATTAAAATAAAATTATCATTATTAAATACTTTACAGTTCAGTAGTATTAGTAATATTTCTTCTTTTCTATTGATTTTATTACATAATAATTTGATTAGATAATAATAATAGCACAAAAATAATAATACATTCAAAATATTAATAATAATAAAATTGTAATTAGATGCGTTACCTTAATTTGTCCTGTTTTTAATGAAAAAAAATCATATACAGTTTCATGGCCAGTAAAATATGTTAATGGCTAGTAAATTTTCTCAAGTCACCGGCCACTGCAGGTTTTCAAAATGTAAATTTTAGGCCCTGGTAATAACTATATAATATAATTGTCATGAATCTGGTCCATGGACCACTAATCACACGCTCACACCTGAGACCCATCACACAATCACACACCCTACATAAGCTTTGGACTTCCTCGTTCTAATCGCCGAGTATTGTTCTGCGTTTATCACTCTCCTAGTGATAGATGCGATACGGAGCCATTCCATGGCCATTCCTTAGTCTTAGTCTAGTTTATCCTGGTTATTACCTGAGTCATTCGTGTTCTGATCTTAGCCTGTATATCTCGTTTCTTGTCTGTTCTCTGTCTGCCCTGAAGATTATAGCCTGCCTTGGATATAGGTCTCTCTTGTCTCATTGTTTGGACTCTGTTTGCCCCTGCCTGGACCATTGCTTGTGTACCTCGATTACCCCTCTTGTCAAGCCCTCTGGATATTGTTCGCCGATCGAAGACCACGCCTGTTTACTTGAGTACTCATCTGTCTTGCCCTCAAGATACCCGTTTGCCATTTGTTCGACCCTGCCTGTGTTTTGACCATGTCTATTAATAAAAGCTTGCATATGGATCCACACGTCTCTCGTCTTGTTCGCCCTGTTACAATAATAACTATATAATATTATCTATATAGTAATAATAGTATATAATAATTATATACTAAATTATTGTATGTGAGTGTGTGTATTATATATATATATATATGTGTGTGTGTGTGTGTGTGTGTGTGTGTGTGTGTGTGTGTGTGTATGTATGTATGTGTTACATCTCAGGTCTATTGGAGTACGTGTATGTATTTCTGAGTGTGTCTGTGCAGGAGAAGGTGTGGCCTGCACTCAAGCCAGCAGAGATCCTGATTGGTCTGCTCCTGATTGGTCTGGTTCCAGTTCCAGTGAAAAGGACCTCCCCAAACACACTAGAGGGCCGAATGCGTGCCATTTGTTATGCTTTGTCTTTAGTTCCTCTGTGATTGTGTATGCTTTGAAAAACTTGGGGCCTGTACCATGATGGTAGATGAACAAATCAAGAGTTACAGGATTAGTTTTGAGTTGACAAAACCTAACCACTCCAATCCAGCTTTGTTGGTACCATGATGCTGATCATCAACTTTTTTTGTCAACTCGGGCTTTGATCCTGAGTTTGTGGAGCGTGTGCACATGAATGTGTGACATCACTGGTGAACAGCCAATTACGAGCCTTGCAACACAAAGCAAGTTTGATTTACTTCTCGCGAGAGACCCAGCGAGATTCAAAACTAAAGGTTAAAGGTTTTGCTAAAGGTTAAGAGATTGAAGAATATGACAAATTTAAACGTCATACGAAACATGAAAGAGGACAAATAAAAGAAATTATCTTGCTCTATCAGTGCAGTCACAAGTGAAACTTAAGTTAGTTTATACATTTGAAAATATATAGTGATAGAGACTCGAACATGTAAGGTCACATGTAGTCATTTTTAAAATAGTGTTATCTATTGATACTAAGGCTCATTTATATTACATGATCTGTATATATTAATATTCATTTAAAATAAATGTTTTAAAATAACTGTTAAACTAAAATTGCTTGTGTGTGTAATCGATTAATAATAATATGAATCATATAAATCATATAAAATAACTTTAAGTAATTATCATTAAAGCCAGACCGTTTTTTTTTTTTTTTTTTTTAGTTCTAGTGACCTTTAATTTGGAGCAAGAGAAACTGGGGGAGTGACTTTCTGTGTCAGACATGTGTCACTTTGCTCACATCTGATTGGTCCAATTTCAGTTTGAGATCTCTAACTCAGAACATAACCTGCCCTGGAGCAGGTTAGCCGTGGAGTGTAAGTTACTATGACAATGAACGACGCTAAAAGCCAAGCCACTTTCATGGTACCTAAAACCCAGGATTGGTGCAAACTAAGCTGAAACTTACCTGGCTAGCCAGATAATCCGGCTTCATGGTACAGGCCCTTGCTCATGTTCTAGTTGATTTCTAACTGAACACCTCTGGTGTGACTTTAAATGCAGATCTTGAGCCAAAAACTCATCACCAAACACCAATGACTTGTACATATGGGTACAGTCATTTTAGACACTTCCAAAACTGTTGCAACAGAGATGGAAATACAATTTTTAAATACATGAATTATGTTTCCATCTTTGTTGCCACAGTTTTGGAAGTGCATTTTTTCTGTTCTAAAGAAGGGGGTGTCCCAATACGTTTGTCCATATAGTGTATGTACAAGTCATTGGTGTTTGGTGATGAGTTTTTGGCTCAAGGTCTGCATTTAAAGTCACACCAGAGGTGTTCAGCTTGGATTAGGACTTGGCTTTCTGCAGACCAGTCAAGTTCCTCAACACTGACTAAATCAATCATTTCTTTTTGAACCTTGCCTTATACACAGAGGCATTGTCGTGTTAGAATAGAAAAGGGTCCTGTCCAAACTGTTGCTTTAAAATTAGAAGCACACAATTCCCTAGAATACCATTATGTGCTTAAACATTAAGACTTGTACTCATGGAAATTACTAAAGTAGTCAAACCTGTTCATTAGAAGGGGGTGACCCAATGCAATATAGTGTATGTATATATATACATATATATACACACACACACATATACACACATATATATATATATATATATATATATATATACACACACACATATATATATATATATATATATATATATATATATATTGTTTTCAAAAAGCAACATTTTCAGCAGGTTTGATGTGGATGTATTGGTACTTACTACTCCTGATAGGCTGCTGGGTTATGAGACAAAAAAGGTTAGGAAACATTAATACAGGGCAGGTAGCACAGGGGAGGGACCTGGGCTCATATGATTACGATCTCAGAGCCGATAAGACAAATAATCCTCCAGGCTGTGATGAAGGTGTATGGGGCCATCAGGGGATCTATGCCAGCTTATTCCCCAAAAGGCCATTCTCAAAGAGCCAATCTGCAGTGTTGATCAACGTTAACATCAGGCATAATACCACAGACATTTTGCAATTGGGATCGATCGGACTCTAAACTCTATTGGTCTCTCTGAAATGAAACTAAATAAGAATAGCTATTGTTCTGTGTCCGTCCAAGCTGCATTTGAGATGTTTACGGGTGTTTACACTCACCATGTGATGGAACAAATCAGATAGACGTCCAATGACACAATCTTTTACACCGAATGTGTTGTGTCACGATGCTGAACAATGACAGCTAGTGAAATATTGCCCCTGTTCCAAAACCTAGTGATCTGCCTCACTGCCTATATGGACAACTTCCCTCTAAATCAGCATCCTAACCATCACAGCACCTCAAATGATTCTTAAAATCTTTCAAAATAAGCCAAGCACGCAGTACATGACTGAAAATGTCTCCCTGTGGACACTTAAAGACTCAGTTTTTAGTCTCCTGTCATGTTGCTGTGCACACTACACAACTGAATGCTGACTAGGTGCGTCAATTACGTGATCATTCTTCTCTCTGATCTTTGAATACATTCTGCACGAATCTGCTCGTGTATAAACAGAGTTGAATCGTGAGAACAGCTCAACAAGCAACATGTCATAAGTCATCTCACAAGTCATCTCACTGGAAGAAATTAAACGGACTGCGATCTGTGACTTCTCATAGCAAACTAGCCATCAACTTGAATCAATCAAAGGCAACATGCTGTAGTCCTGTAGTACAGTATGTATTTGGCTATAGGCAGCAACACAAATAGCGCTCTGCACAGGAGACTTGACACACACAATTGATTTTGACATTGTTGTTAAGGTAACACTGCAATACTCTTAAAAAAATATATAAAAAGGGCTGAAATGTTTGATAAATTTTATCCCAATATTTAATTTAATTAAACTTAAGAGGGCCAGTATTTAACTGTTATTGTTTTGAAGAAGTGAAATACTACCCAATATTTAATTTATATTGATTTTATTTTATTTATATTTATTACATTTATTTATATGAAAATTTGTAACTACGGAACCATTTGTCCGATTGTCTTGAAAATCGGCCATTATTTTTTTTAAAAAGTGCCATTATTTTTTTATGAGGACATTCACATATCTTGAAAAAACTGTCTGCCACTGGAAAATCAACTTTATTTTCATTTTAAATAGTAGCTATAATTTAATTGATAACTGATTTTAGTACTTAACTTTTTAGTATCAAATTTTTATTTATGTTATATCCATCTATATATATATATATATATATATATATATATATATATATATATATATTCCATGGTCTGTCTGAATACTGGATTCTAATTGGCTGGCAGGTATGCAGTATAACCGTTTAATGCACAGGTAATTCCAAGTCAGTTTAATCACCGTTCTATATTACTATATTATATTCTATATTACTTCGCGGAGGCAACCACCCTTGGTTCTTTGCCTCCACGTCACAGCTTAATGCACAGCTAGCCGTTGATTATCCCTTACATATATGCATCTTTATTTTTTATTTAATTAATTATTTGATTTTTTTCCACAGATCATTGCAATGCATCCCAGAAAAATCCCAGGTATTTTAGGAAGCCGCTTGATTTAGTATGCTTACATCTTGAAAAAGAGCACTTTATCTGGATTTCTTTGGGGCCAAAGGGATAGTTCACCAAAAATAAATAAATAAATAATAATTTATTAAATTCTGATATCATTTACTCACCCTTACATCATCCAAAATGTCTGTGCACAAATGTTAAGCTCCAAACATAAAAATTTGAGCCATATTCAAGTCTTCTGCAGCTATACAACAGTTTTGTGATTCTCGTTCAACTCACTGATGGATTTTCATTGAATAACGACTTAAATTTCACTTTGTTCACCACACAATGCTTTAAATGACTTCAGAAGACTTGAAATATAGCATACAAGAACGATGAATTGTATAATGCATTTTTGGACCTTATTAGGCATGGTCGCTATAAACTACCATCATAAAGAATAGAGCTGTGAAGAGAGGATGAGTAAGTTATCACAAATTTTATTTTGGGGTGAATTATTATCATCTATTGCACATATTTTCCAGATGTCAGGCTGTGTAATACACTATATATCAATTGAAATTTTTCTTGTGCTGCTTATTTCATATGATATAATGAAACAATAACATTGCCTTGATTTATTTGACATTTACTACAGTTTTAACAGGTCACTGCTCAAATCAACAGCAACTTTCAAGTAGTCTTCTCAAATTAGGCAGTGGAATTTTACTCTACTAAAGTGGAGCAGCTGATTATTGGGTAACATAAAGCGTAAATGATGACGAGCCGACATGATTTTAGAGAGGAATGAAAAACGGATGGACATTTGCAAGCTCTAATAAAATACCAGTTACTTTCATATCAAAGGACTCTTAAACTCCAAGACAACATCTGATTGCAGCACATTAAAATATATAGTCCTTGAAAAAAAGTAATACAATTCCACTTTTTTTTATAGCTGTACTGAGACATTCACAGCAACTCACAGAAAGACAGATGAGAGAATGGAGTGCTGTCTTTCACCTGTGGCAGGAAGCTCTGCTCACACGTCTGCTCGAGCCCCCATTAAGAACAGCAAAGATTTAAACTGTCAATCAGACACCAAAGGGATGACTGCAGAGCTTCACATTCGATTACAGTGGGACGAGCTCTTGTGCGAGTGCTCGCTTCTCTATGGCCAATGTAAAAATAGAAAGACATATTTTTCATCTAGATATCTCAATCTTTTATACGATATTTCTAAATTCTGGACAATTTTTGAGATGATGTTTATGATGAAAACAGAATATAAAAATCATACACATTTTATCATATCTAAATTCTTTTCCACTCAACTTACAATCAAATTCATTTCACTGTGAGCCAATGGTTATTTATGAATAAACTCCACTTCATCTAACTACCTATTAAGTTGTTTAGCTCCTATGTGCCATTTAATTCTATGTGATTTTTTCCCCCTTTGTACTGAAAAGTTTTTGCACGCCGAACTGTGTTTAAATGAATATGCTACACTTGATTTATAATTTGCTTCTTGGATTTTCAACCTTATCTTGTGTCTATATGTGTTGTTGTCTTGGCAACTAAGTCCCTTGTGCACCATTGCACCATCAACACATTACTCAGGGGTAAAATAAAATATGTGTTCGCATTTAAATGAAGATTTTTAAGTTATCCAGACACACGTCTCTCAATTATTCTTGCATTATTTGTACATTCGGTGGATGAAATCTTCACTCTTTTAAAATTCAAATGTGAACAAATATTTTGTTTTTAATGTACGGTGCAGTTTTATACTATTATATTTTACAATTCAGACAAATGAACGTGATATGAAACATCAGCTAATAAATAAATAAATAAAACTTAATGATATACATCACACCATTTACAATTCTCCTTATGTCTAATGACTGCATACTAAATACAAAAGCAAGATGATGATTCAGTTACAGGGCAAAATGTTCTTTTTCATTGTCAGACAAATAAATAAATACAAAAGCTGCTCCCTCTGAGAGCTACTTTACCACCCATAACATCTGTTGAGATATAGCTACAGGTGTTGAACTGACATAAACAGATCTGCAAGCAGGGAAAAAAAAAAAGCTAGAAACATTAAATCAAATGCTTAAATAGCCCAAGCAGCCACTAAAACGTAATTCAAATCCACAGTAAGCCATTACGCAGACTAAATTACAAAAATAACGCGATTTAGTAAAAATCCTGTAACACTATAACGCAGGTGCAAAGCAAGACTAAACAACATATGCATTGACTTGTACTCACAGGTAATAGAATAAAGCTAGTAATATGTCCCACTCAGGATTATTAGACTAATTCACAATGTTAAATGAAAGCACAGCATTCAGACACGTACAAATCCATAGAAATGCATCTCACCTGTGGATTTCTCATTCACTGCTGTGCGGTGCGCCGGCGAATGTTTCAGTGCGTCTCAGACTTTTCTTCGCCCATTGAAATCTACGCAACTGGTTGGTGGTGTATCCCTTTAAGACGGGAGATGTCAACTAAGCAATAAACGTTATTAATTTGTCCTCATCTGATGACAGGAAAACGTTTTAATTTCTCCGAGACGTTCCCGTCTGCTCTTGTGCGCGCCGGTATGAGCCATATATGGTAAAGGGAAGTGCAAGACTACTTTGCATCCCTCGAGCTGTTGCTGAGGGGCTGTCAGCCGCTTTGCCAAGAAACAACAGCTTTGCCGCGTTTTATACTATTATAAATGTTTTAGTTGGTATGTGTAGGTTATGTGATGCAACATAAAATAAAAAAAGACTTCGTTATGCAAAACAGGTATAAACGTCCAGAAAGTGTGAGTATTTGTAGCTACAGCAAGCCATCTGCTTTATATGGAGAATAATAGATTCTCTATAAGGGTTGCATGAGTATTGCCTGCCAAACAGATGAATATCACAATCTGGACAGCCTACAATTTTATAAATCAGCCCAATAATTGGGTTTGCCAGCATTGCATAACTAGGGCAAATTTCACAAAACCTCCATAAAACCTCTAGGCTATTGTTTTCAGAGCTCACTGAAAGAAAGCCACAGCCAAGACTTGGCATTTATGTAGGTCTCCTCTATTTTGTTCCAATTAGACAAACCAGTAGGAGGAGGTGCTACCCTGCAGACAGTAGATCTGAGACATTTATTAGTATGAGTAAAACAGAAGCGTGGACCAGAGCTCCCAAACAGTGCGGTGACTCATGCTGTCACAGACCAAATGTGTGAGAACCTTGTGTTCATGCACATGCGTGTGAGAATATGAGAAAACACGATGCTTTTAGTGCTCAGGGCCGGAGGAGAAAAAAAAAAAAGCACAGAACATTGAGGAGTCTTTGTAGATCGCAAGAGGAAAATTACTTCCTCTCAAGAGAGATGTTTTGTTCCTTATTCTGTTGTGTTTCTATTTTAAATGTGTGCACGTGACAGGCTATATGGGGGAGTTCTTTCAAATTGGCCCACTCCTTCACTAATATTGAGCAGTGGTTATTGGTTACTGGTCTTTCAACATGGGAAACTAAATTAGATTAGTGTCAACACAGCTATTGGACGAGTCAACGTCAGTCTCAAAAGACAGATCTGGCAAGTCAATTCAGGAAATTAAAACACAATCTTTGCCAAATGACAGTTGTTCATTTTGTTTAATGTCCCACACAAGAGCTTTTAAACTCAAGCAGAACCCAGGTGATTCAATCATGGGACATTTTTTGTTCAAAGAATTATGGAGAGCACCTGGGGTCGAAGGCCCTCCTTAATTCAGTTTTATGTATGTATGTATATATATATATATATATATATATATATATATATATATATATATATATATATATAGTTTATTGAACTACTAAACAAAATGTAAAAAAAATAAAATAAAATAAAAACATACTACTATTTATATGGCTAAAAGGTATGATAAAATTCTAGCTTGTAATGTAAATCTGTGAGATCGTTACAATAGTATAGCAAACTACTTACATAAAATGCATAATAATATCAGTTGTCACTTTGTATCTCCCAATAAATGTCTTACTAAGTTGATATTTAAATGCTTAGTTTTATGATCAAAGCTCTGTAGTTTTTATTGTGGGGGTGAAAGCATATACAATACAAAAAAGTTCCTCAAAAGCCTGCTGTATCATATTTGATGCTAACATTTAACACAATATTTCTGAAAATTATGCATGGATAATCAAGTAAACCTAAGTTCCTTCAGTCCAGTAAGTGCTGATTCTTGAAATATTAATAACAATGAGAAAGTTATTCTTACGTTTACTTTATAAAAATCAGTAAAGGTTTCACAAAAAAAAAAAAAAAAAAAAAACCATCATGACCTGAAGAGAGAGGTTTTTACAATAATATTAAAAGGGAAAGTATAAAAAGTATAAACTATCAGTCAGACAACACAATGAATCTAGTAGATTGTGTACAACAGGTAATTTTCAACAAAGTTTCAATCATGTTTTGTAATTTAGCGTCCTAAACCTATATGGTTTATAGAGTTAGCATCTCAAATGTTTATTTTACAGAAATGAGACTGAATGGAGTTACTTGAAGTCTAATGTTTAGATTTTTCTTCCCAGAAAAAGATCTTCACGTGTAAACAATGTATCAAACAAAGAACAATGTATCAAACTATGCTGTGATTTACTAAGTTGCTTAAGTCTGCAGTCAAATGTCAGATCTCAGTATGAACTTGTTCCAATCCAAATGATCTGAACTATCCACATTCATTTTATAGCTCTTTATTTTTACTATCAACAGTTGTCTATTTTTATTTCACATTAATTTTAGGAGAAAAATTTAACACAAATTTGATACTTAGCTGAGAAAACAGAACTGAAGTCTGGGAACGATGAAAGAGGAACTACTGAATTCTGTTGAATTGATCTCAAACCTTGCACACGCTCTCAAGAAAAGTGTCTGACAAGGGTAGACTGATCATTTTTTGAACAGAAGAGGTAAAAGTAGAAGATCAGATGTTTCTAGACTCGGTTCAATTTGTGTCTTTTATTGCTACATCAGTCCCTGTCTCAGGATATTTAACTATTTGTCATCCACGTATGAAGCCTCAGAATTCACGATGAAGATGCAATGCAAAGTGTCACTTCACCCCCTCCGGCTCGTTCCTTATACCCCTCCACCATCCGTACCCCTCACCCATCTACACCACCCATGTCTCCACCGCCTTTCCTCGCTACTATAAATAGGCTCGGACACATTAATTACGAAGCTGCTTGGGTGAGGTGCCTCTCAGTACACTGAAATTATTCTTTAGCAGAGCCAATAAAACAAAGCACCATGCAGCCGGGCATCTCTTCTCAGCAACGGATTTCAAAACAGCTGGAAGAAGCTCTAAACGGCTTTACCTGCACACAAGAAGGTGGGGATAGGAGGATGTGTCCAACGGTTATTTACTTCCATTGATTTCACAGCTGCTCTGAAATCAAACACCTGGTTTGAATGCCAGAATGGATTGGGATTGTCGCCATCAAACATCTTAGGGAAGATGCTTTGAAACCGCAGCTTGTCAAGATACAAGCTAATCATTTAATGAAGCTATACTGTACTGAAATAGCAGTTAGCTTCTTTTTTAATGAAAATTTATAACTATCCTATGATAACTTATAAGCCATATTTTCGCTGGTACAAAAACAATGATGGATTGTAAATGAATGATCTCTTTTTAGTATTTTTAGTAGTAGGGAACCAAACTTTGAAAATGTGTGAAGACAATACATATCTATGCATGATGTTATGCAGATCTTTTGATCTAGTTAAATTCATCTCAAAAATACTCACACACTTTTGGGACTAAATTTTGCTATATGCTTGCTTATGAACTATTGCAGCAGTAGATCATATTATTCATCTCAAAGTTTATTCAAGTAAAATGTATTCATTTATGTATTGATTTAAAATATTTCAGAGTAAAGTTTATGTTGTTTTGTTAGAAAAAGGTATATGTAACATTCATAAATGTGACTCTTTTGGAGCTGTCATTTATTAAAAGTTCAAAGGAATTTAAATCCAGATGATACTGGTAATTCTTAAATTATATTTTCTTGTACATTTCATAATGATATATTGAAATTTCTAATATTGAAAAAAAAAATCTTGCAGAGTGGTTTTTCTGTAGTTTATGTAAACTTTGAAATTTAAAAAATTCTGTTTAATTAATAAAGGGTTAAGTGTAGTAATAACCCCCATTATGAGGGTTAAAATCTAGATTGCTTTTGGAAAAACTGCACTAGATTGAATAGAGTTAAATTACTTTAGTTAATTTATTGGCAACACTACTAAAGCACCATGGAGCAGCTATAAAGCAAAGAAAAACTCAATTTACAGCCTACAGCTCATTGTTACGATACATTTGGCTCCAGTGCTGAGTAGTCACATCTAATATATCCAATTTAGTCATTTATAGATGCATTAGCATTGAAACAGACTTTCCAAAAAAACTAAAACATGTTAAAAGTCATAAAAACCATAATTAAGAGTATGAGCCACTGTTATTGAGCCATAACCCAATGCAATGAGCTCCACTGGACTACAGCACGCAGGTTTCTTTCTTTTTGAGTACATGCTAAGTGGTCAGGTCAGAATGAATTCGATTTGAACAGGATGCTACTGTGTTGTTTTCCTGCAAACGCTGAGTGCTTGTAACATGGAGAATTAGGGCCTGCACTTTATAAATAGCCATTCGCCGCAACTGATGGGTCCTTTGAAGCTCTAGAGGTGTCCACTTCCACCAGCCCACTTGTGGTGCTGAGTACTGCTTTGTATTCAAATATATCACAGTTTGAAAGGATCAAATGGAAATATTTCTTTCAAGCTTCCCTCATAGACTGCACTCAACACTTTCATGGCTTGAATCGTCATTGCACAGGCGTCTCCTCCTTTGTATAATCATAAGCATTCATATATTAGGGGGTTATTCAGTTCTGCCACAAGTGATCATGTGACAGAGCCCCAAAGAACATTACACAATCTAAAGAAAAACAGCATCAGATAGAAAACTGCTTGCTTCTTATAGAAGACCTCAGAGTTTATTTAATTTATAAAACTGAGCTGTTACATTTCAAGACAAAGTCACAACTTGGATATACAAGTTGCAAATATTAGATATAAAATCATAAATGGAAGAAACAAAAATTGCAACGTCCTTTTCTAGCTCTGCAGCAGAAACAGGTTTCCATACTTTAAGGAAAGCTGGAGGGAGCTGAAATAGATTTTTTAAACTCCATATTAATAACAATAATAAAATAATATTAATAATGACAGAAATATAATCATACAGAAGAGACTTTATATCTTGCAAGTTTTTACTCACAGCTGTGTCTTTTTTCCCCCCACGCAATTCTGAGAAAAATAATCAATTGTAAGATAAGGTCAGAAGTGCAAGATATAAAGTTGCAACACACTTCCATATGATTCTCTTATTTAATTTTTAATAAGCAGTTTACAACATCTCTTTCTGCCCCTGCAGTTTTTTGAACTGTGAGATGTTATCTGACAATTGCAAGATATAAAGTCACAGTTCTGAGAAGAAAAGTCTGAATCATGAGATATAAACTTGCAATTGCAAGAAAAACAATAGAACTGTGAAATGTAAACTCTGAATTCTTTTGAGAAAAAAAAAAAAAAAAAAAAAAAAAAAAAAAAAAAATAACCCGAAAAGACGCAGATTTGTGAGATATAAAATCAGAATTGCGAGACAAAATTGAGAGATAAAAATTGT
The DNA here is from genome assembly GCA_039654775.1 of Spinibarbus caldwelli. NCBI lineage: Eukaryota > Metazoa > Chordata > Actinopteri > Cypriniformes > Cyprinidae > Spinibarbus > Spinibarbus caldwelli. Next base: position 28,412,238 of record CM077219.1, on the reverse strand, counting down.
ATATTTTTATCCCATGGTGGAAACAAGCTTCCATAGATTCCCACCAAAGGTCCAGAAAAAAAAAAATTATATAATAATAAAAATAATAATAATAATAATACCACCTCCCACCCACACTCTCGGGGTGAAAAACGCTGTCCCTGTGGCGTTAGCCTTTCAGAAGGCACTAATATGTACCATTTAGGTGCAAATATGTACATTTAAAGGTACTAATATGCACCTTTTATGGGTAAATAAAGTACAAAGTTGTACCCTTCGAAAAGGTACCATCCCAGTGAAAGCTTTTGTACCTTTTTTCTAAGAGTGTACTGCATTGGCTTAAGCAGTTTAATTCTGCTAGATACAAGATATGTGCTCACATACTTTTTCCATTAATTATTTTGGTTGTACAAAGCATTTGTTCATTAAAAATACAGCACTACCAACTGTTGTGCATGTTGCTAATTGAATAAGTCTGTTGTTAGTACCTGGATGCAGCTGAAATCACATTTCATGAGTCATTCATGCAGAAATGTAGTTCATTCGAAAGGCTTCTCGAACGTCAAGTCTAAGGTGATGAATAAACAGTCAGACACAAACAGAGGAAAGTTATTTCTTGATATTAAAATGACTCATACATTTCATCTAAGGCATCAATATACACAGAGAATTCAATTCCCAGCCTATAAATGACAGCTTCTTGACATTAGATAATGTGCGGCAGATCCCTCAGTGGACGACTGCAGATATCTGTTGGTTTTTGATCAGAGGAAAAAAAGGTTCACAATGACCCTTCCGTCTGTTTCCATGGGCACATCATTAGTGCACCACCCCGGCTCGATCAGACTATTTGAAGTACCGACCACACAGCATCTTTAAAAAACACAGGTTTACTTTAAAGACGGATAGTGGGGTGTTTTGATTTAAACATGCATTAGGATCTAGCATTGATTTGGAAAGGGAATGTAATAATGCATCAAAAGTATTTCTCTTCCTGGTCTCGGACTGTGACACCTGAACATGTACAATTTTCCCCATTACATCCGATGATTACTAAATGAATATTATATGCTGCGACTCTGGATACAGAGAAAATAAGTCATTTAGAAATAATTTATGTCAGGAGTAAAAGGTCTCTAAATGGCAATCAACATTTATGAAACGTGACTGAGATAAATAATCAACACCACCTTTCCAGAAATGGGGAGAGGAAGGAATTGCTTCGATGTCGAGGATGTGGGTAGAGCATTGTTAATGATTTAATTTGCATTGCAGAACTGTCATTTGCATTGTGTGTTAATCTTATTTAACCAGTTACTCAAAGATGGCAATCAACAAGGTTACTGTATGAAACCCCTTAAGACACACAAATGGCTCTAATACAAGAGATTCTTGTATTATACATTGTAATTAGCAAAATGCAGATTTCTGCATATGCTTTCAAAAGCCTATTTTGTCCTATGAAACTCATAAATGTCCAATTAGATCTAAAGTTGTTGTTTTTTTTTTCCATGCAAAACAAGCCAGCGCATTGCTATGTAGTTCCTAAAGTGTTGTGAGCCAATTTTTGTGGATGCTGGTTGTCTACTTACCATCCTAAATCAAAGAGCCCATCTCTAAACCACTATGATATTCACACCCTTATATCTTAGGACTTTCAGTGTAAATCAATGAGATTTTTCAGCCATTTTATCAACCAGGAAAAAAAAAAAATAATAATTTGCAACATGTAGAAAGGTAATAGCACAACTGTTCTTAAAGATCTGCAAGATATAAAGGAATAGTTGACCCTAAAATGAAAATGCACTTAAAAATGTACTCACCCTCAGGTTATCAAAGATGTAGATGAGTTTGTTTCTTCATGTGAAGAACTGGATTGGAGAAATTTCGCATTACATGACTTGCTCACCATTGGACACTGAGTGAATGGGTGCCGTCAGAAGGGTCCAAAAAGCTGATAAAAACATCTCAGTAATCCACACAACTCCAGTCCATCAATTAACATCTTGTGAAGTGAAAAGCTTTGCGCTTGTAAGAAACAAATATCCATAAGATGTTTTTAACTTCAAATTGCTGCCTTCGGAAAAATGCGAGTCCTCTATCAACAATTGTTTTCTCCAGTACAGAAACAAACTCATCTACATCTTGGATAGCCTGAGGGGTGAATAAATTTCAGCAGTTTTTTTTTTTTATTATTCATTTTATTTTGGTGTGTACTATTCTTTTAGGTATAATTATTATTTTTTTAAATCTGTAACCGGATGAGTTACATACCAAAAATGGTAAGGTTTTTGAAAAACCTGTGCCAGTGAGCAATAATAGTAGTAGTTTGCTACTAGTACTACCACCAATTATAGTGTGTCAGTTTAGCAAAGCTGAGATTTTGTATTTAATTGTAAGTTCATAAAGCCAAAAATAAAAAAAATAAAAATATGCTTTCAAAAAGAATTAAATAAACCCAGTAATTACCAAGAAGTTACACTCCAGCAATCTCCTCCTGCAATTAGCAGAATAACATCTTAAGTGGGTCTTTCTGTCTCTACACTGACATGATTTCCCCCCAATAGTTTCTAGCAGTTTCCTTACAGCTCAGGCTGTAGAAATCATGCAGAAAATATTCATATTCATAACTGTGCTGACCCTTGTGAGAGGCTGGAGTCCAGGGTTTTTCCTCATTCTTTCAGAACAGCCTTTGTAAGCTCACAGTACTTGCAATTCTCATGAGAATGAGAGCAGTAAGAACACCTAACCAAGTTAATGTCAGTGTGATTAAACATTACCTTTATATGGAAGAACACATAATTAGCATTAAAATTCCTCTGCTTTAACATTTAGTTTCAATGAGAGGTCTTATCAAATTCAAGGCCAGCCAGTTACACCTTTATAATACAATAGTGGGCATTTTTCTCTGGCAGTTAGATCCCTCCAAACAGTCCAACAAAATACTGACCTTCCAAGTAGGGGTCTGCAGCTCCTAGACAGCAATGACCCTAGAGCGCGTCTGCAAAATCTGACAGCAATAAATGAACACCTTCATATTTAATCTTTGTAAAGCAGTGATTCTTAAACATACCAAATCAAGCACCACCACTACATAAGTTCCACCTAATCATATACAGTGGCTCTAATTTATACAAATTGATCTGACTCAGAAAACAATACATACGCAACACCTAGTTGTTAATTGCCAACCTTCCTGTAGTTATGAAATAATTATGCAAGAGCCTCGTCACTCAAGATGGCACTTCAATGTCAGACTGGTTACATTATCAGTATCATGTTCAAAACCGAAGTGATTAAACCAATATTTGAGTCAAAAGCAGTCAAAACTTGCAGAGAGACCACAAATTTTATAACTTTGAAAAAAATTGATATCACAATTACTACGAATTTGAAAATATCAATTGATATGCATGAGACTAAATGATTAATAAAGATGTTTTAAACTTAATGAAATGATTCACAGTTTCAGTTTTCTGATGCCTACTACATTAAAATATTATACATTGATAAAAATGATTTATTTTTTTCTAATTCTTGTCTACAACTTGGCATTTTATAAAACATTATACATTAAAATTATTAAATCAGATTTAAAATCTAAAGATTAAATCTAATTTCAGCCTATTTTCAAATTTAAAAGTAGATTATAGCGACAAAAAAAATAAAATAAAAAAAATATATATATATATATATATATATATATATATATATATAAAAACTGCTGCTATTAATAACAATAGCTTCCAATGTTGTCATGCATCCTGCAGGTCCAGAGACAAGTTAAGTTCTTCCTTCATAATTTTCCTGTTTGTTCACTTCCATTCACTATATATGGCAGTAAACCAAACCTCTTGAAAGGATTCATTCCAGTGGCATTCTAACATTGAAAAGTGACCATGATCAAGGACCATGAGAAGACTTACCTTTCAAGACTGTTGAAATCAATCCATTCATGAGAAGAACATACCTGCAGTCACGACTGGCTTTGTATAAACATTTTTATTTACTCTATACACTTACATGAACAAAACACCATATGAACACAAAGAGACTGATGCAGCGGTTAACTAACCATTTGATTCAGAGGCCTTTTACGTTAAGTCTTTTCTTCTTTTTTTTGCAACACAGACGGCCGAGGCAGCACAACGCTATCATACTGAATGGTACATGCTTAGTCCACTGCCTGCATCAGGAATGGAAATCTCTCTACAGACGCTAACCCAAAAGTAAAGAAAGTATAAAAGTATCATTTTACAGCAGTTGAAATACTGACATTAATAGCAAGGTTTAAATTATTAAAACCATGAAAGAGACCAGTCTGAAAGAAAACAAAGATTAAGCAAAACGAAAGCAGTTTTATGCTTATACCTCTGCATCTGTGGAATATCATTTCTTCTGCATGTGGATGATGTTTAGTGTGCCTTTTTTGCAAATATGTAGCACTGTTACCAAGTACCCCACCCAGCAAAAAAAAAAAAAAAAAAAATTAAATCACACCTCACAATTTTGTGTGAGCTGCTCTGTTGCCCAAATGGGAAGGAAAAACTTTAAAACCCCCAGGAAGAGTTTGTTAGGACGAGCATCAGTGAATCGACAATGGCACGACAATCATTTCTTTAAGCCCAGCAGTAAATTAGTATGAGGTGGGTATGATTTGTAGGGGGGAGGGGGACAGGGGCGAGGAGACCTGGTCAAAACTCATTTCCAATACAGCGTGAAATCTTGAGGTTTACGGCGAAAACTTTTTGGCTTGTGCTCTGACCCTTTTTTCATACTCCACTCTGTTTTGGCTGGAACAGAAACGCAAACACAAAAATTCATAACAGAGACAATAAGCATTTCGGTCTCAACAGGCAAGAATATATTTGAGCTGGAGGTGCGTACCAGTAAATTGTGTATGCTTCGGCCTGTGCGGGGTCCTGAATATTTGGTTCATTAAGGAGTTCTTGGATTCCTAGCAAGATCTAAAAATATAAATCAGTTGCGGAGCTTTATGAGATAACACTGCCCTCTTCAGGATTGCATTGAAGATTTGGTTTAAGGAGATTTTAAGATGCACCACAAATCAATGTGACATTTGTTCATTTAAAAATGGGGGGGGGGATTATATTTTCCACTGAAAATATAATTCATCAATAAACAATCTTGAACTACACTTTGTTACTGGCTGTTCCATTTAGAGGATCAATTTACAAAGTGGTGCAACCTTTAAAGATCCAACCTTTACAGCTTACCTGCTTGATTGTAATGGCAGGCCTCCAGTCTTTGTCTTCCTCTAATATAGACAAGCATACGGTACCAGACGGATATACATTTGGATGGAATAAAGGGGGCTCAAATTTACCTGTAGAAGTCACATGATAGAAATATAGCACAATTAGACACGTGCATAATATAATATACAAAACAGATTAGACCCACTAAACATCTGATTTACACTTTGGTGGAGAGGAAGGATAGTCGTCCTTGAACAGCATCCGAAGTTTGAACAGGCCTCCCTCCCACGGTGTCTGAAAAAAAATAAAAAAATAAAAATAAAAACCCACACACCTTAAGTTATCATTATCTTCATAATAAACAGGTCAGAAACATGGTTTTTCCAAACCACACAAATACAAAACACAGTTCACAGGACACACATTTGAAATGAAAGTATTTAAATTCAATTCAAAATGGGCACTTACCCCTTTTTTTCCAGGGATGGCACACTCCCAATTCATCAGGTTCATAGTTCCATCAGGGTTTTTTGTTGGTACGGCTACAAAACCCTGAGAGGGAGAGGAGAGGGAGAGAGAGGAAAAATAAAATTAAAAAAAATAAAAAATAAAAAAAAATAAAAAAAATTCGTTTTTTTTTTAATTCTGTGGGTGGCTGCAAAAGTTTCAAAATGTCAGACTCTAGAAACTTTTATCTGTGGTCTCATTTGTGTGAGCAAATACACCCCAACAGTTTCAATAGTGACTTCTCAGCAGAATAGATTAAATTAGTGACATCTTAAAATAACAGTTTCTCCTCCACATATGGAACATACGCCCCTTCATTAACCCCTTCAGTACTTCTCCTCCGAAAGTTAATCCCAAAACTCTAGCTTAATTTTCTAAACATTTTCTAAAAAGTTGCGTCCTGTCCTGTTGCTGTCTTTGTTGCACTGTAGAGCTTCGGTCACTAAAACAAATTCCTCGTATGTGTAAACATACCTGGCCAATAAAGCTCATTCTGATTGATAGGAAACTGATACATACACACTAAACCTGTTGCATCTCAAACATTTCAAAGTTAAACAAACCTCTCTCTCTCTCTGAATTTCTGTGTAAAAGCTGCACATCTATGATCGGAAACATCTCATACTTACAAAAGGATGGTCTTTCCGCCAAGCCTTCCGTTCTTGTGCGAGACGACTTAATGCTATACCAGACATGACTTGTGGCCCACAAAACGATTGAAAATCTGGAAAATAAGGACAGAGTTTCTCTCTTAGACAAGATGCATGTATATGCAAAGCTATGCACAGTCAGTGTGCAATTTTAAAACCTGTATTTTGTCAATGTTCAACTATTATTATTGATATTAATCCTTTAAGTTATTACATTACTACAAGACAGAATAAATGGGGGGGGGGGGGGGGGGGGGGGGGACGGGACACTTTCCAAATATTACACAATTTTCTTCCATTCTTGCCTTTAATAAGATAAATAACTAAATGAACTAAATAACTCAATTTAAAGCGTTGTTTTCATCCAGTTGGTTGAGACTGCCATAAAAGGTAAACCTTAAAACCACATCGGGTTCACGCCAATGAAGAAATGTCACCAAAGTGTCTGAAACACATATAGAGCTTTTCAAGTTTCTATTTTATAAGAACATGCAGCAGAGAAGTTGTAGCAGTAGTGATATGCAACAATACACTGATGTTTAGTACACAATGACTGCACATTTCACATTCTCCGTTAGATCTGACTGAATCATACAAATGAGGCTTCTCAAAATAAGGTTACTGGTTCCTGATTCTTATGTACAGTACATGTGAACTTTACTTTCTAATTTTATCAGTGGCGATTTAGATTGTAATACATTAAAATAACATCAACTAGGGCTGCACGATATATCGTTTCAGCATCGATATCGCAATGTGTGCATCTGCGATAGTCACGTCACAGGATGTGGGATGTTTAGTAGGCCTAAACTGATCGTTATATTTATACTGATCGTTCTCTTTGCTCACACACAGACGCGACACCTGTACAGAGATATCCATTTTTAAATAAATTTAGTAGCAGAGCTACTGCAAGCAATTTTCAGTGCTGGAAATCCATTTATCCTTTGTTGAAACTTCCGCATCGTTGAGGAGAACGTGGGTCACGGTTGCTTAGCAACGGCAGACGCCACAAAAGCGCAAGCTCCAGAACACTTTGGAAAGGAGGAGAAAGCGGCGCTACAGGCTTTTTACACGCGTTTTTAGACACAACGTGAACGGCCCCAAAGTCTGTCTACACTGGACGCGACAAAGCGACCGCTGCCAATCATGTGAACTTTGTGTTAGTACGTCAGAGCGAGGCATCAGTTTACTGGCGGGGATTTGTGGTGTTGTGCCCAGTGTAGTCAGTCACACAGCATCACTGATTATAATGGGTTCTATTGTATTTTGTCGTGTCTAGTGTAGACAAGGTGAGAGCCACGCAGATGCACGTGAACACTGAATTCCATTCACTTCCGCTACTATTTGTGCCTGAAATGACGCATTTTGACGTAGTTTCGCGCATATGTCTCCGCAAGTATCCTTGTATTAAAAAAAAAAATAAAAAATATATATATATATATATATATATATATATATATATATATATATATATATATATATATATATATAATTTAAAAAATAAATAAATGCTTATGTCTTAGGTGAAGGTAAACAATTGAGAAAGTAAGAGGATAACAATAACAGCAGTTTAATATCCCTTATGGAAAGATTTTCCGGACTATTTTCAAATAGAATTGCAAATAATATTGAAATACTGAAATAAATTGTGACAATCCAAATACAATTGCAAACCTTGCATTACCGTTTGCATTTTTGCTTTCGCGACCGCACAGTGACTGCCACATTTCAAATGAAAAAGCAAAGTCTATTTGCAACTGTATTTCCCATGTCTTACGAGTTATGAGCCTGTCATATTTAAATAGCAATATTAATTTCCACATTTGCTTTCAATCTCTCTGTGCCGCACATAACCTGCCAAAACTCAAATGGAACCGCAATTCCTTTTGCATTTGAATTTCCGATGTCTACACTGAAAGCTGTCAATCAATGTGAGGGGGCGGGGCTAAACTAGGGGGCATGTTTGTTTTGGGAGGTGACGTCACTCACAGAGGACTGTGCCGAATGCTTTGATCAATGGAGGTCATCGGTAAAGCAGCTGCCAATCAGTTCGTGCCTGTGTTAATGAACAGACAGTGCAACCTTCTTGGCACAATACATAATTCTGTATTTTTTACCCCAAATACAGTGATTATCCCGATAACAGAGCCACAAACGGTACACACAATAGGTCAAAATTCACTATTAACCAAACGCTTTTCACCTGTCTCAACATCTCTCACTGTTTCTCACACTCTGATTGATGCAAGTGAGAAAACAGACAGTGCAATTCTACATTTAATGTATAGATTTGGTAATGCAAGATTTGCAATTGCATTTGGATTATGTCACAATTTATGCGTCCACATATAGAAAGCGCAACTGAAAATACAATTTGCAATTCTATTTGAAAATAGTCTGGAAAATCTTTCCATAGTCCCTGTTGCTTTCTGTGTAATTAATCAAACAAAACAAACAAACAAAAATAAATAAAAATTCACTTTTATAGCTTTAACAGATTTATTAGATTTAATTTATACAGTGAAGACTATGCAGTGTTATTTTACATTCAATTTCTGTACCTGAATACTGTTAGACTTGCCTTAAAAATACAAAGCACTGTTTATTTCATTTATATCTTTGTTCTATTATATTTATCTGTGCTTGTAATTTGTTTATTTTCTATGCTGATTTACTCACCTACAAAATCACCCCAATCATTGATTTTTTTTTTTAATTTTTATTTTCCAGAGCTATTCAAGTCATCTGCTGATTTTCTCTCTCTCTCTTTTTTCCCCTCCATGTCGCAAATAAATAAATAAATAAAATACATACATACATACATACCCGCAGGAAAACAATATCGCAATGCGAGTTTTCCAATATCGTGCAGCCCTAATATCAACCACTTAACAGGTTAACTAATATACTTCTAAAACCTGGTCCTCTGGGGTTTCTAAAAGGAGGAGTAGTGCAGCTCTCCCGTCAATGCAATGACATGAAAAATAGCCAAACAGTAAAAAGGTTTCCTGAATAATGATCTTAAATGTTTGATACTCATCATCATGAGTCAAAAAAAGAACTAATCACAGCTGGGTATGATTCACAATGTTTACACATTTAATGACAACCAAACTACTATAAGAAAATAGTTTAAAGGTTAAGTGGAAAAGAAAGAAATAATGTTTACTACGCAATAATGTCATGTTCTCAAACTACACATCTGAAAATGATTTAATCCAACCCACCAAAGTGCCTTTTTTTGTTATAAACAACTTCAGGGGCCGTTAACGTTACTAAAGCCAAAATAAACTATACTGAAGGTGCACAGTAAAAGTCTCTGGAGAGAAAATGTATAAATGGAGAAGCGAAAACGCTAAAAATATGCACTCTTCTCATAACCAACGAATCTGAAAATTACCGTTTAATCCATGTAAACAAACTGTCACTGGGAGGTTATTATTATATAACCTAATAAGAGGAAGTGATATCTATTATCAAGCATGTTTATTAAATCGCGGAAAACAAGTTGCGGACACTTAATCTATCACAAATAAAATGTTAAAAATATCTGGTGAAATAAAGAAAAGAAAAAAAAAAAGATGCATGAATGGAAAAGCGTGAACGCTTAAAACATGCAAATTACTTTCAGGATTTCTAAGGTTAGCACAGTCAAAGCAGCTTACTATAATGCATATGCTGTTCTATGTTTGATCACAGTAGTGAGCGAATAACGCGCATTGAATGAATCTACCTGTCAGATGCGCATTTTCAGCGCAATGCCGCACACCAGCATCCCTCACTGCGCACTTTAGCCGCAGAATGAGGCAAATCACGCTTTGTTGCGATTAACTGCTCGCGTAAAAACTACACGGGCAGAACGGTTTACTCTACATGTACGCATTCACTGAATTATAATGCACGCGCGCTGTAGTTTGTCGCGTCGCGTGCGGTGTGGATAAACTGTTAGCCTAGCATAGCTGGCTAGCTAACAAGAGCCGCAAACAAAAACACCGCAAACTACAGGAAATGCTCACAAATTAACTGTGTTTTTAATGTCACACATACCTTTTCAGTGAAGACGAGTACTGTACTCTAGACCAAGCACCGTTTAATCGGGAATTCAAGTCAAACTCAAAGCAAAAATCAATCGAAGTTTCCCTCCTGGAAAAAAGAAAACACAGACATTTACCCGAGATAATTAGGACCCGTGAGCACACACGCAGATGCCTGCGTGAAACTTTCAACAATATCCATTTGCCCTGAGTCAAACTAGATGGATTGTTTCCTTTAATTACAAGCGGATGAGTTGCAAGCTATTATCTATGAACACAAGCTGATGAATATCACCTGAACGTCCAATTTAAAGCAAACACCGAACATTTCATTGATAACTAATAAAACAATTGAACTGATTAAAACATAATCATTAATATTATGTGATTAGTGCAATAATAATACATTTCATCTTCTTTACTGCTTATTTTTACAAACCGAGTTAGAGAAACCCACTGATTTAAGATCTAAATATTTTGGTCAGGCATTTCTTTGGTCAGACAACTATAGGATCTCTTAGCCCGCAAGCGCACATGTATTCATGATGAAAATAAGATTAAGGAGATGAATTCTAATAAATATTACAGTCTAATATTAAAAACACAATCTAATCTTTGGCAGTATTGTGTATTACAGCACTGACACCACAATATTAAATGTCAAACATTATCACTGCTTTTTCATTTATATTTATTCAATTATTATTATTATTTTTTTTAAATTCATGCCAAGCCATGATTTATCTGATATCAACTGTCCTGACCCCCCCCCCCCGAATTTGATGACATTGCACTTTTATCAGGCCCTTGAGGATAACACATACATAACAGGAAATACCCTTAATTGGCCTCACAGGGGGTGGAGCATCTGCAAATAAACTCTTGTTTTAACCACAACCACATCCCTGCTGTCATATTTTCGTCACAAGCACTCTGACTGTGCATGTTGATCAGTAGATTAGCATGGTATAAATGTCAAGACTTATGCAATGTACAACTGGTATTTAACTGAGAACAGCTGAATTTAATTTTTTCATTCAAATTTTGTGTTTTTGTAGACAAGTTCAATGGGAATATTATCAAGGTAAGTTTGAAAAATTCCTCTACTTCTTTTATAGGTACTTTCACTAGTCTTTTGAACTTAACGATCTCTTCTTCTTTAATCAAAATGTGTTGATTATAGACGAAACTATATATGATGTTTAAGAGGAAAAATCTTTAATATGTGATTGTTATATGTATAAAAATGTACACATGTTTATATAGCCTATATGTGAGTGTGTGTGTGTGTGTGTGTGTGTGTGTGTGTTTAATTTTTTGTATTTATTTTCTTACTTTTTTTTTTTTTTTAATTTAAATTACAACAGATTAATTTCTTACACTTTAATACAAAACAGCAGTACAAAAACATATTTACTTTCATTGCAGTTTGCATGTGGGCTCTGTACGATGCATTTGAGCAGGGCTGACCGCAGATTCTTTCCCTGTTCCTCCATGATGGCTCTATGGCAAGCCATAGCCCTGCTTGTAATTTGTGGATTTACTGAGTGCAGTAAGTGTTCATTTAACCATGAAACCCTGCAGCAGTAAAAGCGATTTAGCTGGTGTCCTTTGACCTATTCAGGTGTTGCTTTAAGGAGAAATGCTACCGTTTCTGTAGCTCGATTGACCACATTTCCTCTCACATCACTGTTTGCAGATGACGGCGTGTGCAGTGTGACCTGCACCACAGACTTTATCTCCATGCTGAACTGCTCTAATTCTGACTCAGGAGCAGCTTCGTGTCACGTTGTGGCTGATTGCAGGTACAGATCTAGCACATCATGTTCTTTGAGTCCTAAAGTGACTCATTTTACTGAAACATTGTCTAGCCTGCTCATTGTTTTTAACCCGTCATTTGACCAACATGTTGTTAAATTAGCACATTTTCATGTTTTCCAGGGATGAATATTTTATTGTGAATGGGAGCTGCCGTATCAAATCGCCACAATCCTGGTGCACAATGGAGCCAGAGAATCTGGATTTTATAACGTCCTATGATACTAACTGCTCTATCATAGTAACACAAATGGCCAAACAAGGCAATATGGAGATCCCAACAAAGAGTCACTCTGAAAAAATAGTTTTATACAAATCTGGTACGTCCCGATATCTACTTGATCAGTGGTGTAAAAAAATAAACGTCATATCCACCTCATTTTTAACATAAGAGCGTGGGTGGAAATTTATACCATTCGCTTCAGGTTATTTTAACAGCACAAAAACAATGCTACATTGCTTTATATTGCAAACTGCTATTTCTTATCAAACTATTTGAATGTATTGCCATAATTATAAACACACTGCACTGCACTTTGTTATTCTTATAGTGGTATGAATCAGAAGTCATGAAAATAGCTCACTTCTGCTTTTCAAAATAATGTGGATACAGTGAGATCCAAATGTCTGAGAACATTAATTATTCAATTTAATAATTCAATTTGATGATTTTCAAAATCTCATAACATTTGGTTTATCCTCTTTTGCTCAAGACTAGTGAAGTTTGCGTCAAACCTGATGATCGTGTTCTCCAGCATGATTTGATCCAACCCAGCAGGCACCAGACGTCTATGTAACGTCAGGTTGACGTTTGACATGACGTCAGACAGACGTTGCATTTTGTTTGAAAATGAAAATCGGGTTGACGCCAATATTTGACGTCAATTTGACGTTGACTTAATGTTGGATTTTGGTTGCACAACCTAAAAACAACAAAATCTCAACGTCAGCTGACGTCGGTATTGGACATCAATTTAACATTGACATTAGACGTTGAATTTTGGTCACCCGACGTCGCAACCGAAATTTAACCAAATGTCAACGTCTTATGACGTTGTGTGCCTGTTTTGTGCCTGCTGGGAAAGAGTATCTTGAGCTTTAATGGACTTGACCTTTCTTGATGTAAAATTTTAAAATCCTAAAACATTCTGGTTGAAATTAGATCTTAGGCCCAGATTTTTAATGTGATTTCAGGCTTTTTGGACCCCACTGTAAACAATGTGAACATTGCACTAACATTGGTTTTGTTTTGTTTTATAGTTAAGCCAAAAGAACCTTTCAACCTAAACATTACAAAAAATGATAGGGATTTCAACCTCACTTGGGATGTGGCTTATGAAGATGACTCTTTGCATAAACAATTATACTACAGAGTACGATTGCGAACTAAAAGTGACCCGGATAAGGTAAAAGCTCAATTTTTATATGTATTTTTTTTTTTTTCTATAATATATAGGGAAGGAAAATCGCACCTATTTTGCACATTATTTTTCTAAATACCACGTAATGCTTCCACAGGTGCAAATTTACACCCTGCAGCAGAACCAACAATCAATGGTTATCATCAGTGAAAATCTCCTGCCAGGAAGGCAGTATGTGGCAGACGTTCAGGTTGCAGTGCATCCTAAATGGTTTACATCCATGTGGAGTGAATGGAGCAACAGCGTTGAATGGACATCTGACTGTCCAGAGTCAGAACAGTACTATTTCCTGCTGTTGGCACTTCCTGTTGTGCTGGTGGTGCTGCTTGTGTACACTGGGAAATTGTGAGTATCAATCTTACTTGTTTTATTTGTCCAGTATTTCACTTTCAGTTCAGATATGTGTTAGTCTGAGATAAATGACCTTCTCAGTACAAACTGTTTACTTGACAAAGACAAAATTGAAATCAAGAAGTTTGGCTCCTTGTAAAGACCATGAGGCACATTTAGGGAATTGTACAAATTGTACAGAAGTCACTTTGTGGAATATGGAGAAGTGAAGCAAACTCAAACCTCTCTTGTTATGACTGTTAGTCAATTTATGAGTCACTTTATTATCTGTAAGTCATATGTCTTTGGAGACCGTATTAACCTTTCAAACTGTCTAGATCAGTTCTCTCATTCCTAAAAATCTGAAAGATAATGTACTGAGAAGTTTGCCTGATATCCCACAAAGTGGCGGGCTTATTAAAAGACTATAGACCGAGTATGATCTTAAATTTCGATAGCGCCTCCTCTAAATGAGTTTTCCGGTAATCGATATGACAGCACTTACCGTATATGAATAGTCCTTTCACACCTCCCACGTTCACGAAAACCACAACAGCAGCAGATATGTTTTTGCAGACAGTCTGTTTTCATGTAGGTCAAAAACTGGAGGAAGTCAGACCTACAAGCTCTGCAAGTGCATAAAGCTTGACATTTCTCATGACAGCTGCTGTTTCCATTTCTCTTTCAGCTCATAATCAGCATGTGTTTGTAGCAGAATTTGGATTTGCCTCATTTTTGAAGTGTGCATAATTGATCCTGTTACTTTCATGTTTTAATGCTGTGTGAAGCTGCTTCGAAATATGTTGTGTAAAATGCTATAAAAATAAAGCTGCCTTGATTTGATGTGTCCTATAATAACAGCCTGTTAATGCATCCACCAAACTACACTTCACTCCTATAACACTTTTGTCTTTTTGCATCTATAGAGGGGGCATCAAAAAGCTGTCCTTATGGCAACACATCCCAAGCCCTCATGAGTACTTCACACCACTCTACCATACATATCAAGGAGACTTTAAGGTATTTTTTCTTTTGTCTTTGTGTATAAATCTCTGGTGCATAAGCAGAAGTCTCTGTGTGCATGTCTGAGCACGATAACATGTCAGGGGACTTTCATAAGTGCGACATGCTTAACCTCACTTGCAAGAGGGGAATGTGATATTTTTCAAATGAGTCAATCTGTAGGGGCTTCAAAGGAACAGGAGGGCTCACTTAACATTTGGTTGAGATTGCGTTGAACGTGAAAACTGAAAGTAGAAGTTTTCCCCTCTAATGGAAAGTACTATGAGGTCAAATCCAAACTCTGATAAGGTTGGTAGTTATAAATAGTTGTTTTTAACTAAAGGGGAATTTGGTGAATATTCCGCTGGGTAGGCTAATGTGAGCTGAAAATACTACCCTTTATCTCAGGCTTGGCATAACAACAAAAATAAAAAGGAGTTTGAGAGCTTCTTCTTGAGTTATTTTTGTCCCTCAGAGAACTTTAGTAATTCTGACAAGATATTAATAGTAATGGCATTTTTGAGGATTTCTCTAAAACCTAAACGTTATGAAACGTGGCAGTGTTGTGAACTTGCAAGACTTGTGGCACCAGCTTTGTTTCAGTAAACAGTTACTGAGGATCTGTGGCAGTTGTATGATTTTTTTTTATTATTTTTTTAACCTGCAAATGAACACCTATTCCAGTAGGGGTCAGTAACATGCTGCATTAACAACAAGCGAGAGCTGTGCGACATCAAATGCAGTGTTTTGTTCCAACCCTGCTTCAACACACAAACCATGTAGTTTTCAAATAATCCTGAAGGACTTGATTAGCTGGATCAGGTGTGTTTAATTAGGGTTGCATCCAGGGGCGTTGCTAGACCTAAAGCTCTGCTGGGGCACAGACCCCCATTACTTTTTCTATCACTTTTTTTCTTGAAAGCCTGCTGTGTGCAAGGAGTGTGCAACACAATGCACTGTACAAACTTCCGTTGATTAAACCACTATTCCTAAAGTGCAACAATACTGAGGGAGGTAAACATGTATGTATTTAAGTATCTTTAACATACTTAACATGAACATTTACATTGTTTAAGACATAAATGGCAAACACTCTATAGAATTAATAAAAGCAGAGAGATTTTTTTTTTTCTTGCACATCTGCATTCTTCTACATTACACAATGATAACAATGAATAATTACATCTTTTCAAGAATTTACAATTGCAATATTTCAAGAAACAATTTACTTTTATGGCTGCAACTAAAATAAAGAGCATATTTAATCTAGAGAGAGAGGGGAAAAAGGTATTCCTTCAATATAATAGTTCGATATTATTTAGAGACTTACTTTAGTTTGGTCATGTTTTCATAGCCTACCTCATTCACGTGTCGTCACCGTGCACAGCTGCGTGCTGCAGTTGTTGCTAGGAAACAGACGCGCAGACATGGATTTCTGCGCAAAAGGACGGCAAGAGTTTGTGATTTCGGTTAAAGTGTGCGCTTTTACAAGCATGAATTAGGTTACTACGTTGCATATAGACCAGTTGTTTGCCGCGATTATAAAAGTAAACGAATACACTGACAAATAAAGTAAATTGTTAAAATTTAAACTTGAGATTTATACTGGGGCACAGCGACGCCCAGGTTGCATCTAAACTCTGTAGGGCTCCGGCCCATAGGCGTAAATCCCGGGGGGACGGGGGGGACATGATCCCCCCCCATCTGAGGGTTGTCCCCCCTAAAAATATCATTACAAGCAACTCTGTGTCTTGAAAATAATATAATGGATATATACTTAAAATAATTATGTAAGTAGTAAAACAAAATAAACGCAAAGCGTTTTAAGTTCAGAAATGTTTTGATTCTCCCCTCCCTTGCCTCACAGTGGTTTGGTCCACTGACTCGATACACTCAGGACACGAGCCCGGTGGGAGCAGTGTTGCCAAGTCCGCGGTTTTCCCGCGGAATTGGGCTACTTTTACGCTCTTTCCGCGGGATGTTTTTCATGTCCGCGGGTTGGAGCGAAACCAAATAGCGTGATATTTAGCCCCTGGAAAGAGACATTTATCAGGGGAACCCCACCAAAAAAACGTGTATTTTACCCCACCGGAACGCGATTTTTAGCGGAAATCCCCCCTGAAAAGCGATTGGGCTAGTTTTGGGCAAGTTTTGTGTAGCAATTGGGCGGGTTTTGCTGTGAAAACCTGGCAACCGTGGGTGGGAGAGAGCAAAGTTCCTTAGTAGTAATGTGTAAGTAATTAGGCTGTCAAGGCTATTTTATTCTCTTTAAACATCGGGTGAAATTATTCTTTCTCTTTAATACAAATGATGCTGGATCATTAATAAATTAGTCATGACAAAAAATAATGATATCCGATGTGTTTTCTATGAGCAATTTATAAGGATACCAAGTTTAACACCGTAGCTTGTCACCCACTACAACTAACACAGCGATAAACCTGTGTGTGAACTGATATTAGGCTAATATTGTAGACCTACCGATGTGTTGGGTTTTGCTCAGTATGATGTTAAATGGCAGGCTTAATGCGCTTGAATATCTAAAGAGACGTACTCGGTCCCAGACGAAACCTAAAATACTATGGAGGACGCAAAATAATCATTATAATATGACCGCGTGGTGAACCATATGAACCGAACTCATATTTAAACACGGTCTCCATGCTGTGTACACATATCTATCCTTACAAGTACAATTTTGGCTGTATTATTTGTGTCCCCTTCAAAAATTGCTCTTGAGAAATTTTATGTTTCTTGTCCCCCCCCCCCCTACAGTTAGATGAAATTTACGCCCCTGCTCCGGCCCTCCAGGAACTGAGTTTGACACCCCTGGTTTAGAACATTAAATCTTAGCTTTTTTTTTTTTTTTTTTTTTTTTTTTTAATAATTCCAAAAGGATATACTTAAAATAGTATCATTTTACATACTGTGTCAAAACAGTAGAGGTGTTAGTGGGATAAGTGTTTTGATCTGCTCCGTGTTTGGTGTAAGTTGTTCCGTGACACCCGCTGTAATTTTCCAACTGCTCTTATTCTAAAATGGATTTCTCAGAATATGCCACAAAATTAATGATTGAAATAACTGAACATTTTTACCCTGTTTATTTATTTATTTAGTTGCGTGCGTGCGTGTGTGTAGTTCTGCTATTTAGTGTTTAGAAAATTAGTTTTCATTCTGTGTGCACCAAACACCTGACAAATGTTGCTTGTCGATTCATTGTGACTTCATGTGTTGAAGAGCATTTACTAGCCATTCATACGGATGTAAAAGCATTTAATGAATGGTTTTTTTTTTTTTTTTTTTAAATTAACACATTTTAAAAAGTCAGGAAATAATGGTTAAGTTGATTACAGATGTCATTTGCGTTATCTGCAAGTAGGTGTCATTTGTGAAGAAGTGGTTTGATTTTAATCAGTGTTTTAACATGTTCATTTACTGGTTTAGAAATTCATAAAGCTTTAAAATATATACTTTTATATAAAGTTTTTTTCTTTTTCTTTTTAAAATAAATTAATGCTTTTATTCAGCAAGAAAGCATACAATTGATCAAAAGTGATATTAATGGCAATGATAATTTTATAGAAGATTTCTGTGCTTTGGACTTTTTAATCATCAAAGACTCCTGAGCCGATCACCGTTTACCACAAATATTAAGCAGCACAACTCGTTTCAATATCAATAATAATAATAATAATAATAATAATAATAATAATAATAATAATAATAATAATAATAACAATAACAGTAAAAGTTTCTCAAGCAGAAAATCATCCTATTAGAATGATTTCTGAAGGATCATGTGACACTGAAGACTGGAGTAATGATGCTGAAAATTCAGCTTTGAAATAAAATGCATTTTATAATACATTCAAATAGAAAACAGTTCTGATAAATTGTAGTAATATTTTTGCAAAATAAATTTTTTTAATATATATTTTTGATTAAATAAATGCAGCCTTGATGAGCATAAGAGACTTCTTACAAAAACATTTAAAAAGTCTCACTGATGATAACCAGTACACTTAAATATACATCTTCTATTTGAAAATGTTTTTAAGAATTAAAATTTGTTTATATGTTTCAAAGGGGCATAAAGACATGTATTTTCATGACAAAATGAAAAAGGATCTTCTTATGTTTTATTTCAGAGATGGGTCGGACCAGTCCTGACCTTCAACAGCTTTGATGTCCTTGAGAAGAGCACCACTTTGCAGGTGCTTTGTGAGAAGCAGCAGAATGAAAGCTCAGAGGAACCTGCTAACAGCAGGACCGGTGAGCGGGACTTTGGTCCGGCGGGTCAAAACTCATCTAAACTCTACTTCCTTGGAAGCAACAGTCAAGGCATCGCACACTCCGGCGGCCACATATCGATGGACACCGTTACAGTGTCCGGGCAGGAGGGCGTCATGGCCGACTGGTCCAATGGCAGTCACAGACGGAGCATAGAGGACTTCCTCAACGGAAAAGACGGCAATCAGAGAGCGGCCGAGATCGATGAAAGGCATCCTCTTGTACCTGACGGCAGGAGGAGTTTACAGGGTTCAGACTGTGATGACTGGCATCTACAGGAGCACGACCTGGAGAACATCGAGCAGGTCTCGCTGGACTCCTACAGTTCTAATGAGCAGTCCGACGACGGCTACCCACAAATGGGTTTGGATTTGGACACCATAGACAGTGGATTTCTGGAGTCAGACTGTTCTAGCCCTTCTGCGTTTGATGGGAACGAGCAGATAGAGACTTCATCGCTGGATGGCGTGGGACGTTCCCATTCAAATTATGTCAAACAGTGGGTGGCTTTTACATCAGTTCAAGTTGATGCCCACAGCAATGGAAAGTAGCTGTTCATGGGAGTTTCTATTGCTACCACAAACTAAATCACAACTGAATAATAGACAATAGAAAGTGGAAGCATCTACAAAATGTATAAAGACTTCACTGGTTGGACCTAACTTGTTCACAACGTGTTTATGTGAGCAGTTTCTTGTTGCACTGAACTGTATTTGTGGTGTAATGGCATAAATGGACTCATTAGACATCAGCTGTGTGGTCATTCACAGGACATTGGTCTATATTTAGACTGCAGGACAGTATGTATGGGTGCATCTCAATTGCATACTATCAATCCAATAGGCCTATAGACTTTAGTCAAGGTAGTGCCATATTTAATAGATGACAGGATTGAAAACGAGGCTGTGAGAAACTGAAGTACAGTGCGTTCAAAGGATTATACTGTTGTAACAGTATACCAACTGTTCAGTCAATGAAAACTTTGACAAAAATGCTATAAAATGGTTTTAAAAGTTGAGTTGTGAAAAATACCTGATCTAGGACCTTTATACAGTGTGCAACATTGTAAAGACTGAAGGAAGTCTGTCCTTCACAGCCTCATTTTCACCCGTGTTAAATTCAATATGGCGTCTAACCTGATTAAGTTCTGTAGTCAAAGGTTGTAATACTAATAATAATTATCTGTCACTCTAATGGACTGGGTTGTACTTTTTCTGTCATGCTCTATTTTTATATTTTAGTAAAATATTGTAACACTCAATATTTTTAATGTGACTTCGTCACAAGAACTTCAAAATCCCATGAATCACTCCCTTCAAATTCTACCTTTTCCTGGTCTGTTTTGCATTTTAAAACTTTTTTTTTCTTTTTCCTTCACTTCTAATCGCTATAACTACAGAAGGCTATTTTTGACTGAGTAAAAGGGGAAAAAAACAATTTAGTCATTGTGAGAAAGTTTAACTTAAGAAATATAGTTGTATGAGATGTATGGTATTACAACTGTGAGATAAGAGGTCACAAGAAATAAAGTCACAATTACAAGAAATAACATCTGGAGTAAAAACCAATACATAAAAAGGTAATTGTGACTATTTATAGCTCAAAGTTGCAAACAAATTAAGTCACAGCTTATTTTTAAATTATATATTTTTACTCTGAGGCAGGATTTCATAATTAGTGTCCCTTAAGGCCCGTTCACACCAAGAACGATAACTATAAAGTTCTAAAAATCATTTGAAATTTAAGAGAATTCAAACCATAACTATAACGATATCGAAGAACGATACCATTAAAATCACTTTCAGAATGATATTTTCCAGCTGATGAACAAAGACATTGACAGCCAATCAGAATCCATCCTGTTTTAACAAGTTCAAGCATTTAAAGTGCAGATGACAGAACTGCAGCATGCTTCTATAATAAACAGAACTTTATTGTGTGTTAGTGTGGACGCTAATATAGTTAGCGTTCTTGGTGTGAATGATGGAAAGAATTTTGAATTATTTGTCACTATGCATTTACAAATTTGCCAAATTAACCTCTGCATTTAGTAGACGAGTAGAATTAGTGTGTCCCAAATCATAGTCCGTTGAAAATAACATGCCAAAAGTGCCTGGGTGTTTTATTATGTCAGGTGACATGTCCAAAAAAGATTCATCTGTGCATATTTTTTTAGCTAATCAGTTGAAGTTCAAGATTTGGTCACTGAAAAAGCCATACTGATCAACCAATACTCTGAATATTTACAGGATTTGTAAAAATGTTTCGGAACCTAAGATAAGTATATTAACACAAACAGTACATGACAGGGGTCTGTGGTGATTTTATGATGTGGTTGTATGTCTCAACATTGGCATACCCTTTGACTACATACTCAGCTGCAGCTCTGTACTTTCCCAGCAGCAGCTGAAGTACATTTATTTAGCATGTAGCATGTATGGGACGTGAGGTGCGACCAGTGTTTAGGTACTGATTATCTAATTATTATCTTATCTGAGGTAAGACAGAGAATTATGCATTTGGTGACACTTTTGCGTGAGAAAGGCATGAGCTTGCAGTTCTTCTGTCATTGCACACAATGTTGCAGTTATCAGAGTTTGCTCTGAGCAAGAAAAGGCATGTTTCAGACAGATCTACAAAATGCCAACCACCTGATAATACTACGAGTATTTCTACATATCAGATCTTTTGTACAAATCATTAGCTCAGCAGTGAAAATATAAGTTTTATTTAGTTTTTTAACCTTTTAATTTTCCATTAATGCTCAGATTTTCATGATTCATACACTTTATTGTAATGATATGATTATTTATTACTAAGGAAGTAGACACTTTGATGGTTAGAGGTGATTACAGATTTTTTTTGCAACTAGAATGGAGGGTTTGAAAGCAAACTTACATTACCTTTTAGCCTGATTACTGTACAATTTGTTTTGTTTAAAAGCTATACAGCCAAATAAGTATTAACAAGCAACTTTTCCTTATATAAGAAACATTAACTTGTATAGCAACATTTGTGGCCTGATTTTTCAAACTGTATACGCAGGAGCACTTTTAAAACGTTTTCTGCAACAGCAGAAAGTGAAAGATGAAAGAGACACCGTGACATACAGTAGAAAACCACAAATAAAAGTTCACATTTGTAACTTTTAATCTCTGAAATCACTGCTCTAAATGTCAGCTGCAGTCATTTATAGAATCAGTCATACGTGTGGAAAGTCACATCAAGTTTTTTCTGACTGGAAATGTACAGATGTATTATTAATGTAATTTAGCATAATTAAAAGATAAAAAAGAATTATGTTTAGGCCTAATCAAAATGCATTCATATTTGCTATAATACCTGAATGTGAACTCTTCTGTGCGTAATGTAAGGAAGCTTTCTCCTTGCTACACTGTTACATTATATTGTATGTGCTGTTTAAAATCTCCTAAGCAGATGTGTTTACCTGAATATTTTAATTTGTTGTGAGAGTTTAACATGTGATTCCGTTCGTGAAATGAGAACCTCAAGATGCCATCTTCAATAATGAGAGATTTTTAGATAAATTTGAGGTTAAGACCTCCTACATAAACAGGAACTTCTCTGTATATAAAGCCATCTTGATGCCCTTCACTGCCTCAGACTTCAGCTTTCACGCTATTATGTAATATTTCTCTAATGCTTCAGAATAAATTTGGTGAGTTGATACGTGTCGTCTTTAAAATTTGAGCATGCATACATATTTGATTTTTAAACATCTTGGGTGTTTTGACTTTTACTGTTTATTTTCACTAATAACAGATGTTCAGAATGAACATCTGATTTTTAATCACTTAGAATTTAAATGAATGGAACCTGAGAGGCTTTTATATTGAAGGTTTATTAAGATGAATCGTTGTTGTATTCCTCACTTGTTAGTCACCTTTAATGTCTGCTAAATTAATAAATTGTTGCATTTATGCTGAACATTTCATATCTTGTCAGTTGCATGTGCTGAGTTGTGTAAGTTCTGGCCAAGCTGAAGTCTGGGAGAGCGTGTTCTTACAGTTCTGTTCAAGAACAATGATCCGCACTGGGATTTTCTGCATTTTCTTGGCTTTTTCAGTGCAGGTTAAAGCCGCTTCACAGGGTAAAACATGTTTCTTAAATCTGCAGTTTCAGTCACAATGGATTTCCAAAAATGTATGACCATTTCCCTGTTTCATCTCTGACAAAAGGGCACATCTGTGTGACAGATTACTGGCATACCATCAGCTGCTCTTTAAAACTACCAGTCACATCTGCTAGAAACATATCATACTGGCTGGAGGCTCATTCGATCATCAGTAACAAGTAAGCATGCTCCAGTTATTCATTAAAATTGTCTCTTTACTGATTCATTCACTATTTTTCAGTTTTTACATGCGAATGGAAGTATGCATTACCAGTGCACTGCAAGATTTTCCCAAATATGGATTTTCACACACAGGAATTATAACTGCCAACTTCAGAGAGTACATGAAGATCACATCTGCAGTTTAACAGTAGAATCAGACTTCATGAGTATTGATGAATATTCTATGACACTTCATTATTCGGAAAATGGAACTGGGAATTCATCTCTGTTGGATGCTTCTTTTGAGCCGGTAAAAAATAGTGAGTAGATTTTTATGTAATCAAAGAAAAAAAAAGTGATAACAGTTTATATTTCACATACATGAAGCTTCTCTCTGTTCTCAGTTAAACCAAAAACCCCATTTAATCTGACGTCACAATATGCAAATGGGACGTATCATTTCTTTTGGAAGAGTGGATATGAAGATCATCCTTACCTAGAAGCTCTACCCATCATATACGAATTCAAGTAATACAAAGATGGAGATCATACAAGTGTAAGACTGATTATAGTGATGATTCAGTTATGAATGTCCGCCATTCATAGGGCATGTTCTCAGAGAACATCCTCTGTTTCACCCACATCAAAGACACATATATGACACCATCTTTCTGTGTATTCCTGTTTTGAAAATGAATGTCTTGTATGAATGGCTTAACATTAACATTACTTTTTTAAGGAGGTCAGTGTCCAACCAGACAAAGAAATGATTCAGATTGATGAAATGAGGCTTGATCTGGGCACTACATTGTGATGGTGAAGAGTAAGATAGGTGACAAAAGGGTGTACAGTGGAACGTGGAGTGACTGGAGCAGAGCAGTGAAATGGGAAACAGCAAAAAGAGGTGAATGTTGTGGTAAAGCTACTGCTTTATATTTACACTCTCATTTCTAATATATCTGTTAATGTGAAATCAAAGTTGATCCATCAATGTTTGCTCTGTTGATTCTTAAAGTCTCTGATATTTGTACAAGATGAGCCCAGTCAAGTTAGCAGGATTGCCATTGGAATGTTTGCAATGGTTGGACTTTTAATTCTGCTAATGTCCATTCCTGCTGCAAGGTAATTGTTTATTGTACACCTGCTACTGAAGTAAATAAATGTTATAATGTATGTTAAATGTTATAAATATTATAAATGCTACCACTTTTTATCTTGCTGAATAATCAGTGATTTACAAAACTTACAAAAAATATGAAGCAGAACTGTTTTCAACATTGATAATATGAAATATTTCTAGGGCAGCAATCAGCATATTAGAATGATGTCTGAAGGATCATGTGACACTGAAGACCGGAGTAAAATTCAGCTTATTTTATTCTTATAAAAAACATAATTTAATTTAAATTGTAATGATATATAATGTAATTGTGTACAATATACCCATAGACTCAGATCTTATTAATGTTTGTCCTCCTTTTTTTTCATAAGTGTTGGGTTTTGGCAAAAAGTCCTTTACAAGATTTTCACGTTATGGAAGACTTTTCGACAATTGACAAGATTTCCGAGGTCATAACCACACTACAGGATCAGGTAGAGAAAACGGGCATGTATCCCACAGCACAATGCCACACACCCTATGTGGGCCCCACAGCTGAGGTCTGGGCCCCGTGCCAAATGCCTGACACACGCAGCGAGACGAGCATACCGTGTGAGGAATTTTCTTTGTTCTGCGAAGAGTTTCCTGATAAAGTGGAGAACTTCTTCCAGTTTCTGAACGTGACGTGTCTGAGTGGGGATGTTCTGTTTCTGAAGGACTCGGCTCTTAGTCTCGAGTGTCTTGAGGACTGTGAGGCTTCTGAAGCACTGGTTATCATTAACCCAGTGCCTGTGTGTTTCAAACAAGACTACTGCGCTCTCACCAACACCCCCACAGGCCCCGTTCCCACCTTCACCAGAGATGCAGAGCAGGACGAAAACACCTCCAATGATTAAATGCAGTAAGACATATGTGGACATTCTGAATTGATATCTAATGCTGATCATTTTTTCACTTGCATGACTGTATAATTTATGTTGTAGAACAAAATGTAAAGGCCTTTTCAAATAATGTAGACAAGACATTCTTATACCTCGATGAAAACAAGTTGTCCAGTGAAGTAGCTATTACACTGAGTTTTTGTGTGCACTGATTATATGATTCTGTGTTTTTCATTTTCTTTCATTCATTAAGTAATATTATTGTTGAATATTTCCATTTGTGGTATTTGTACTGAGAAGAAAATAGTGTGTATTCCATGTGGTTAAGACTGTTAAAGCTAAACCTGAACTGACTGCAATTTCACCTAGAAGAATAGAAAGAATTTGGCAGTAAATATAAGTAAGCTTTATCAGGGTAAATAACCATATGGGTACATAAAGGAGCATAAATAAATTAATAAAGTACTGTTTTTTTTTTGTTTTTTTTATATGTGTGTGGAATTAAAACTATAAATGTGCACCACTTTATATACAAAAATTAGTAATTACTTTTGTATGAAATCAAGCGCCTAGCCATGCAGTATGCATTTACAGGCATTTGGAAAATGGGTCATTCTGAAGAGCTCAGTGAATTCAAGTGTGGTACTGTGATAGGATGCCACCTTTGCAATAAGTGAGTTTGTGAAATTTCATCCCTGCTAGATATTCCAAGGTGAACTGTAAGTGGTATTATTGGGAAGCGGAAGCCTTTAGAAAGCAGCAACTCACTCAGCCACAAAGCAAGTCACAGAGCAGGGTCAGCAAGTGCTGAGGTGCATGGTGGGTAAAAGTCACCAGCACTCTGCTGATTTCATAGCTGAAGAGTTACAAACAATCACTGGCATTAATATCAGCACAAAAAAGCGTGAGGCGGGAGCTTCATGTAATGAGTTTCCAGGGCAGAGCAGCTGCATGCAAGCCTCACATCAGTGATAACCAATGTAGGCTTTTTCCTTTTTATTCAAAATATTCCCAAACGTGTTAACTATATCATGAAATATCTCGATTTTCAAATATATGTAAGTAGATGTTGCACCTTTATAGAACGTGTTGATCTATTATGAGCGATGGGCAAAGAAGCCTAATGTTAGTATAATCTATTAACTACGCATTAAATCCGTCTTTTTACTTAAGTACCAGATATGGGTGTCATGCCATAAAATATTTTTAATACGACTGACTTCGTATTTAACGTGAATTGAATTAAAAACATTGTAAGTTACTAATTATAACACTTTCAATGTACAGAAAGAGAGCAAAGAACATTTTCACTGTCGGTCTAGCCAGAGTTCAAGTACTCTAAAAACTCAAAATCACTGAAGCTGTTTACATTGTGAAATGAATATCTTACTCAAATTCGTACGCACATCTGCACTTTGTTTTTTCTGATGAGAAAGAGCAGAATTAAGTCGGAGATTGGGCACACTGGACAAAACATCGGCGTTTCAGCGATGACTCCTCTGAACGCCTCTGATTGGTCATTGCATTCAAAAGCTCAACAGAGTCGTGTGTGATTGGTTACAATGCGCAGCGCGTGTCTCTGGCTCATATTTGAATTTAGCAGCTGGTGACGTGCCGCACTGAACGTTCTAATCGCGCCGGCTCGATCGTATCAAATATAAAAGAATATCATTTGGCTATTTTTTGTCTTTTGGAAACCATTCAAAATCCAATTGGCTCAAAAGTCTGATGGGGCACGGTTTGAATGGGCATCACGCCTCTGGTTGGGCCCATTACTTTAAGTAAAGATAAATAATGCTTCAGCATACCAAAACATTTTGGACAATGGCGTAAGACTTTGGGGGAACAGTTTGGGGAAGGCCCTTTTCTGTGCCTGTGACCCAGTGCACAATCAAGGTCCATAAAGAAATGGTTCGATGAGTTAGAGCACTTTTGGGATAAACTGGAAGTCTGCCCTGCTGAAAAAACAACAGAAACCATCACAGAATGTGTAATGGTTTTACTGGTTATGAAGGGAATTGTATTGGTTTTAATGGAAACTGTAATGGTGCCTGTTGGTCTCTACTGGTAATTGGTCACCTTCTGTTGGTGGCTTGTTAAACCACTAAATCTTAATGGAATATGTCTCAAAACACACTACAGAAAACCATTTTTTAAAGGCTTTTAGTGGTTAAAAGTTGATGGTTTGTAATGTTTGTAATGGTATTTGTGGAAACCATTTGAATTTCTGTGATGGTTTCTATTGTTTTTTTGTTTTGTTTTTTTTTTTTTCAGCAGAGTGAAACAGAGATTACGAGCCAGGCCTTCTCATCCAACATCAGTGCCTGACATCACATGTGCTCTACTGGATGAATAGGCAAAAATTCACACAGAAACACTCCGAAATCTTGTGGAAAGCCTTTCGAAGAAAAGTGAAAACTGTTATAGCTGCTCCAAGACTCAATTTTAATGTCTATGTATTTAGAATGTGATGTCATTAAAGCCCCTGCTAGTGTAACAGACAGACAGACAGACAGACAGACAGACAGACTAAATAGGTAAATACAGTGGTGGGCAAAAATTATTAGAACACTAGTATTTTCACCAGCTATAAAATGGTTTCAAGTCAGTTATTTCTATCTTTTGCTGTAGTGTGTCATTAGGAAATATCAGTTTACATTTCCAAAAATTCATTTTGCCATTAATTGTAATAATCCAGTGTGATTTTTGTTTGTACAAGGAGTCTGACAACGGCCTAAAAACAGTCAACAAACTGTTGCTTCAAGAAACCTACCTGCAAAGCTTCAGTACTATAAAAAGTTTTAGGCACTTGTGTAAAAATGCTGTAAAATGAGGATGCTGTCAAAAATAATGTCATAAATAAATTTCCTTGATCAATGAACTTCTATTAACTAAATTAAATCAACATTTGGTGTGACCATCCTTTGCATTTAAAGCATGTTTTTCCCTCGGTGCACTTGTGCATAGTTTTTCAGGTAGCTTTGCAGGTAGGTTTCTTGAAGCATCTTGAAGCATTGCCACAGTTCTTCTGGATTTAGTCTGTCTCAGTTTATTCTGTTTCTTCACGTCATTGCAGACAGACCGGATGATGATCAGATCTCTGTGTGGAGCACTGGCTGCTGTCAGAACAAAAATCTCACTGGATTATTACAATTAATGGCAAAATGAATGTTTGGAAATGTAAATTTATAATCCCTACTGACACACTACAGCAAAAGATAGAAATAACTGACTTAAAACCATTTTATATCTGCTGAAAATATTAGTGTTCTAATAATTTGGCCACCACTGTAAATAAATAAATAAATAAATAAATAAACAAATACAAGTAAACAAACAAACAAATAAATAAACAAATTTCGAAGTAGCTTACAATAGCTTTGACCGGGTAAACTTCTGTAGAAGTCAGCTGGAAAGTGTAGAAATAAACAAATAAATATTAACATTATAAACTTCTATAGATGTATATAGGAGAGTGTAGAAAATAAATAAATAAATAAATAGGTCAATAAATTTTAACAGGATAAACTTCTAAAGAGGTATTTAGGAGAGTGTAGACAATAGATAGATAGATAGATAGATAGATAGATAGATAGATAGATAGATAGATATGAAAGTACCTACAAATAAACTTTAAGAGGGTAAAATTCTATAGAGGTAAATGGGTAAATAAACAAATAAATACATACATTTGGAAGTAATTATACATAACTTTGAGCAGGTAAACGTCTATAGAGGTAGCCTACATGGGAGAGCATAGAGAATGCATGTTTGCGTTCACATTGCTTCAACAGCAAAAGAAAAGTCTATCCACAAGAGGAAAACAACAGACGGAGAGATGTCAACTTTACTGTCTCTCCCTCTCTGATTCGCTGTGCTGTGCTGCCCTCTGCTGTCTAGAGCCTGAACCGCTCTTCTCCGCCAGTCCACTGCGCGAGAGCTTGTTGTGGTGTGACGGCGGAGCTGGCGGCAGCAGCGGACATCCACAACAGCCCTGTAATGACAACATTACTGACACATCTGCCTGAAACCGTCCATGGCCAAGACCAAGAGCCAAGCGGTGAGTATAGGATGAAAGATACATCAGAATATCTCGAGTAACACTGAGCGAGAGGATCGCGTCTTTATTTACACTGTTTAAATTAGCCAGCTGCTATCTTCTTCTAGCTAAGCTGCTTAGTGTTTGGGAGGGGTTTCACTTTAGTAAGTTTTATTCTGTAAATGTAATTCAAACAGTTTAAGTAATTTGTTTGTTTGTTGGAAGACGGAGGGCACGGGCTTGTTTGTTTCAAGCTTGTTTTTATGGTATAAAAAAAAAGAAAAGAAAATAATAATAAAATCCGTGCTTTATCATAGTTGGTCGTTATGGCATGTAGTAATGTCATGAGTTACAGTGTAATTTTATTTTCATTACTGTGGTTGTTTTGGCGTGTAGTTTGTCAGCTGACAGGCTAAAAACAAACAGCAGCGCTCGTGAACATGCCAGAGGAAGTGACGCAGCAGCGCAGGGTCGGCTAATGATGGATTTGTTTAATTTGTTTAATTAAGGTGTCTGTCCGCGCAGTCACCTTATGAAACCACGTTCACTTGATAAACAACACCGTGAAGTTTAACCAGCCGTACACCAGCTAATCCAACTCAAGAGGCAACTCTGACTGTTTCTACTTTGACACATTTCACTTCTGCTGTGAGCTACTTTACAGCAGAAGTGAAATGTAAACAAATATTATTTAGCGTTAGGTCGACATGATTATTTCCACAAATTAGCCTTTATACAGATTCAAAAGCAGAGGAGTTAAAACAGATAAATCAGGTTACAAAACTGAAGAAAATTAAATGTTTTTTTTTTCTTAGCTGTTACTTGGATTAAAAAAAAATGTTAAATAAGTTAGCATTTTTATGGGTGTTTTAAAATGATTGTTTCACATTTTACAATTTACTTTTTTAGAACATTTTTTTTTTTGCACATAATTACAAAACAAAATGTTTTAAGACATTTGTTGCCCTTTACGCTTTATGGTCGTGGGAAACCTGGAAGAGTCATGGAAATGAATAAAATCTTAAATATCATGTAAATTTCACTCATTTCATGCTTTTTTTTTCTTCCCCTTTTTTATTTATTTATTTTTTTAAAAGTATGGAAGCCTGTTTCTGCCACATAAGAAAAATAAATCATCCATTGGTAAACTATCAATTATGACATAAAAACTCATGAGACTCTAAGGCATAATTATAAGTTAAAAATGTGAACTTATGACAAATAGTTGAAATTATGCAATGTTAAGTCATGACAGTCAAAATTATGACATATAAAGTCATTCTTTTTAGCTCATAATTTTGACTTAGATTTATTTTCTCTTAATTATGGCTTAGTATCTCATAATTTCAACTTTATATGTTTTAATTATGACTGACTTTTGACACATGTATTACATATTATTTTATATTATATTATTTATTATTTTACAGATTTAAAAAATGACAATTTAAATATATTATTCTAAGATTTAATTATGTAAGCAATCAGTATCTACACAATTATTTTTAAAACTACTTTATTTAGCATCACAAATGAACTGGGCCAAAAGAAAAGACCCTGTAAATATTTCCTCAAGATCAAAAGCCTGCTAATAAATACTAAAGTTAATTAGGCAAATGCAGCTGTAATAGGGAAATTGTGTTACAACATCTGCGTTAGGGTGTTGTTTATGTGACCACGTATTTGATAATGAGCCGCAGCACATGCAGGAAATTCATGCTGCATCTCGTACCTACAAATGCGCTGAATGAAACAGTTACTCAAAGTCATTGTGGCTGTGTGTGTGCTAAACAAGTGTTTACAGTCTCGAAGATACGATCTGACATTTGCAGCTTGTATGTCTCGACACATATTTGGCATCTACAGAGATGTTGTCACTCAGTGGTAACAGCAATGTTCAGAGAGGCTAGACATTGTCTACATATAAGCTGTCATCTGTCTTTTGCTGTGTTTGATTAAGATTATGATTCGTTTTTTAAAACATAAAAGCACTTTGTCTAGACCTTTATGAATGCATTTTCCTTGTGAAGGCACTTTATGACCAGGCTTACCAACTCGTTTGCATTCACGCTTATTTTGGCAGCCTGTCAACCTTTACTATAGTGTTCTCTCATGCATACAGTGCCACTATTTGCTTCACCCAATGCTGGCTGTTAAAGATGTCATGTCAGGGTATCGTATCCGCAGCTTGTAATCGTTACAGTTGTTTTAGCCATTGTCTTTATGCCACTCCCATTTATATTATTAATGTGGTATAAAGGAAGTGATGTTACCTGTTAATACTTGAAGTATCTGTTCAGATAGCTGATCCTTGTACAAACACACTACAAGTCAGGTTTCTCCTGATCTTATATTCTGACAAACATAATGTATATGTGTTTATTTCTTTATAAACCCGATATTTTAATTGAAGTTTATTTTTTTAAATAAAAACTTTGGTAAATTATTATTATGACATAAAAAGTAGAAATTAAGAGATACTAAGTTGTTATGAGATAAAAAGTCAAATTAAAAAAAGCCAAAATTATGACATACTAAGTAATTATGACCTAAAAAGTATATTTTTTATCTCGTAATTTTGACTTTATAGTCTTCTCATAATTATGGCTTAGTATCTCATAATTTTGACTTTTTATGTTGTAAATATGACATTTTATGTCATAATTATGATTTACCAAAGCATGGCTTTATGTGGAGGAAATGGCTTTCATGTATTCGAGATATTGACAGTACATATTTTGATAATTTAAATACATAAATAATAAAAAGAAATTAAAAAAAATATAATTATAAGAATTAAGATTATTTGAACTGGCTGGTGAGCCAAAAATGGCCAAAAAGCATCCCAGGATGCACTTTTTTTGTCATGCGTATTACTACTGATGACTTGAAAAATATTATTCGAAATTTTTAAATAAATATATTATTAAATAAAATAAAAATTAAATAAAAATAGTAATGAAAAATTGGAAAACTTTTGACTGGTACTCCACAAGTCTGGGATTTTCTTATTTTAGTACTTTTCTCTGAGTGCTGTTTGCAGACAGTTTAAATTCATTCTACCATTTAATATGTCATTAAGCTGTGTGTATATGATGTGATTTCTACTTTTTTCTGTATGTTAAGCTCCTGTAGCATCCATGCTGTCGGTTACAGGCAGGGGGGGACAGTCCTCTTTAGTTTCTGTGGTTAAGTGTGTTTGGCAAAGTGGTGTTGGAGAAGTGCCTTTTGTAGCAGGTGTCTGGAAAGTACCAGGGTTTTACACTAATAACAGAACCTTTTAGAGTGTTTTTTTTTTTTTTTCTCTCCACATTTCTCATAGTAATCAAATGAGGAGTGATCAGCCTGCTGTGGGGAAGCAGATCTTCCTTTATTTGCATGGCTTCGGGTGTTATCTTCCTCATGTTCGGGTGTTATCTGCCTCATGTTGATACAGATATACCTTTATGTATAAAAGATATAAAATATATACAAAGACCTAAGTCTAGCAGTACATGAAACAACATGCTCCTAATTGGATGGATGAATTATAATTAGTCTTGTTTGGTTCCTCTTTTTGAAGTCAATAATTATTATCACACTGATAGTCTAAGTGCAATATTGCCTCATATAAACATAAAATGGCATTTACACTAAATAAATAAAGAGATAGATTTGCCTACAAAAAAGAATCCTACTGTACTTGCTTGGATGTTATTTAAAGCAATAGCGTCCAATCTTCACCCCAAAATAAAAATTTGCTGGAAATTGGTTCACCCAAACTCGTAATGTAGATGGGTTTGTTTCTTCATCAAAACAAGATTTGGAGAAATTTAGCATTACATAACTTAGTCACCAATGGATCCTCTGCAGTGAATGGGTGCCGTCAGAATGAAAGTCCAAACAGCTGATAAAAACATCACAATAATCCACAAGTAATTCACATGACTCCAGTCCATCAATTAACGTCATGTGAAGTGAAAAGCTGCTTGTTTGTAAGAAACAAATATATCAAGACATTTTTAATTCAAAAATATGAGTCCCCTGTTCATAATACTGCTTTCCCCAGTGAAAAAGTCGCCTTGTCTGAATCAGGAGAGAAATATGCACAGATCAAGCACTGCTTATAAGCAAAGCCTTTTCAAAAACAGTTCCAAACAAAATAAATTGATGAATTTTGACGTGAGAGGACCACAAGGTGGATTTTTTTTTTTTACTGGAGGAAGCGTTATTATGGACTATGAACTTGTGTTTTGGCCAGAAGCAATGGTTTAAAGATATTTAAAGTTAAAGTATTTGTTTTATTAGGCTACTTATAAGACTGGAGTGATTATTTATGTGTAAAATTATTAATAAGAAAAATAACTGAGAGCACCATCAAACGATCACCTCATGAGTTTTGTTGAGGTACAGTACATGCGGTTAGCATCAAAAGTGTGGTTACAACTAACAGTGCCACTTAACCAAAACCATGGTGCAAAAATGATGTTTTTGTAACTTCAGCAGGGTAAATATTTTGCGTTCTCTGCAGCGTAAACAAAGGCAGGTCTGAGTGAATGAATTTGAGTACTCGTAATCCTGGGTGAAAACAAACATAGCCCTCCCCTCTGCGGAAGCTCTACTGTACTTTATCAGCTGCTGGTTACTGCCTCCAAGGTGGTTTTGTTCCTCATTGCACTTGCACCCGCATGTCTGAGTCTGTGTCATGTTTGCTCTCTGTGTGTTTTGCTCGTTCAGTACGATGCTGCTCCCATCCAGCCTAGCGTGGTGTTGTGTTCCTGTGCTTCTTCATCAATGGTAAGGACTCAGCTCAACTCCAACCCTCCTCACTGTCTCAGTATGGAGGTCCGCGGGGGTGAGGCAAGCGCTCAGCCAAAGACGTCTACCATCAAACCTCCACAATCACGCAAGAAGGAGGATTTCAGCTTTGGCAAAATTTTAGGAGAAGGTTCCTTCTCAACGGTGTGTACAATTATTGTTTTAGTAGCCTATATGTCAGAAATCTTTGCAATAAAATATTTCATATTTATTTAACAATTAAAAATGGAATAAGAAATTTATATTTTTTTGGGTGCAAAGAGCCAGTTTAGTGACAGTTTTAGACAGAGTTTTACGATGGCTTCATTGATTTGTTGTAATAGCTGTACACATTTGAATTGCAGGTTGTACTTGCAAAGGAACTGGCCACAGGAAAGGAATATGCAAGTAATGGGCATTATATTAATTTATATTACATTATACTATATTATGTGTAATGTATACATGATAATAAATAAATAAACTAAACTGATGTCAATATGTTTTCCAGTGAAGATTCTAGAGAAGAATCACATCAAGAAAGAGAATAAAGCACACTATGTGATCAGAGAGAAGGATATATTGTCAAGCATAGATCATCCCTTTTTCGTAAAGCTCTTCTTCACGTTTCAAGATTCCCATAAATTATGTATCCTTTTCAGAGTAAAACTGGTGTTGGGCTGTGAAACTGTGAAATGAAATCAAGTCTGTTTGTTAAACTCATTATTACTTTGTTAAAATGTTCTTAACTTCTAATCCATCAGATTTCGCCCTCAGTTATGCAAAGAATGGAGAACTACTTAGATACATTCGCAAAATAGGCTCATTTGATGAGACTTGCACAAGATTCTACGCTGCTGAGATAGTTTGTGCACTTGAGTATTTGCATGCAGTGGGAATTATTCACAGGTAATTTACACTTTTCACCTGAATGGAAATAATTTCGTAATGCATTTTTAAATATTTATATATTTTTTTTAGGGACCTTAAGCCAGAGAACATTTTACTGAGCGAAGACATGCACATTCAAATTACGGATTTCGGGACAGCAAAACAGTTGTCAACGGACAGCGCTCAAAGTAACGCACTGTTATTAAATATTTCGTAGAATTTCTTTACTCTGGTTGTTGTTTTTTCCTAACGACTGTCGTTAACTTCCTTCAAACCCCTTGTAGGTCAGGCATGAAGGATTTGTTATCTATAGATACACTCACAACAGCTCTCAAATAACATAAATATGGGACAGTCTATCATTTTTCTTTGTGCACATATATGAGTTGTCAGCGTGGTTATGGTCACTGAAAATATGTAATGCTGTTTGTGCCCACCTGAATCTGCTCTTAAAGTCAAGATTTGTCTTTACAGCAAGAGCCAGTTCTTTTGTTGGCACTGCACAGTACGTTTCCCCAGAGCTGCTGACGGAAAAATCAGCCTGCAAAAGGTTTTGTCATTTAATGTGCAATATTACCAGATTAAGATGTTAATAAGTTGCATTCAAATTGTTTTATTTTCTGTGATATTTCTCTTTTAGTTCTGACCTCTGGGCACTGGGTTGCATAATCTACCAGCTGGTGGCGGGATTACCTCCGTTTAGAGCTGGGTAAGTTACTGATCAGTTCAGCTTTAGTTCAATTAAACATTCAAAATAATGTAGTGATGATGCTTTGCACTTCAGCTGAAGTGCTGGTGGTTGATCACTGTTATAATCGCAGTTTTAAAAAAAACATGGTGTGAAATAACAGGAAGTGTTGGCTTTGGTGTTTACGACTTGTTTGTGTAGACAGTACAGAGGGCTTCTGAGGAAATCCCAACCACTGGGTCACATGACCCGCTTGCCGTTTTGGTTACATTACAACCAATAAATTGGCTTGGCCGGCCGTTGAAAACAAAACACTCAACCACGTGACTAATTTAACCCTTTCGCTCTCTCAGCTGATTCAAAGCTCTTCGCTGCAAAGCATTCAGTTGATACTGATTTGGTTCAGTTAGTCATTTACTTTTGTCTTTTAATAGGAACGAGTACTTGATTTTCCAAAAGATAATAAAGCTGGAATATGAATTTCCTGAGAAGTTCTTCCCTAAGGCTAAAGATCTGGTGCAGCGAATGTTGGTAAGAGTCTTTGTTTCCATTACATATCATCACTTTCAGCTGCACGACTATGTTGAAGCACACTCATTGTTTTCCTTCTGATTTCAGTCTTTGGACCCTAGAAAGCGGCTAGGATGTGAGGAAATGGGTGGGTTCAATCCACTGAAAGGCCACATGTTTTTTGAGACAATCTCATGGGAGAATTTGCCGGTTCAGACTCCACCCAAGCTGACCCCTTACCTACCAGCCATGGCTGAAGATGATGAAGACTACTATGGCAATGTTAGTTAGATTTATAATACCTATTATCCACAATACTGTGAAGAATTATACATAAACTGTTTTTAGTTGTTTGTTGTAGTTTTTTTAATGTTTTTATTTTGATGTTTTTGTTTGTTTGTTTTGTGTTTTGTTTGTTTTTTTGTCATGGTTTTTTATTTTTGTTGTTTTGTGTTTTGTTTGGTTGTTTTTTGTTATGTTTTATTTTGTTGTTTTTGTTCATTTGTTTTGTGTTTTTGTTTTTTATGTTATTTTGTTTTGTTTATTTCTCTGTTTTGTGTTTTATTTGGTTGTTTTTTTGTTATGTTTTTATTTTGTTGTTTTTGTTTGGTTGTTTTTTTATGTTTTTTGTTGTTTTTTGTTTTGTTTGTCTTTTGGTATGTTTTTATTTTGTTGTTTTAGTTTGTTTTGTGTTTTGTTCAGTTGTTGTTTTTTGCTATGTTATTTCTTTTGTTTTTGTTTATTACTTTGTTTTGTTTTTTTATGTTTTTATTTTGTTGTTTTAGTTTGTTTTGTGTTTTGTTCAGTTGTTTTTTTGTGTTTTTTTATTTTGTTTTTGTTTATTTCTTTGTTTTGTTTGGTTGTTTTTGCTGTATTTTTTGTTTTGTTTTGTCTCATCTCATACATCATGTTTTAAGAAATCAAAATTGACCACTTATTAAACCTATAAAAACTGGGTCCTACATTATGGATACTATTTCATGTTTCTTTGAAGTCTGGATGAAATCAAAATTGATCCTATTGACTTTGTTAGCACACATTACTAATCTTGTGGTGAACAAATAATCCATGCAAGTTTATTCACAGAAAATTACTTTGTAATCTAGTCAAAATCCGAAAATTTGCTTTCCCTCCAATTTCTTCTAATTACATCAGTTTGACGCTTGTACATCCTTATTCCCTCCCCTCCAACTGCCACTCTGCTGCAAGTTAGAGATGGTGCTAAAATCAAGCCCAGCCCTTTATTTTTTTTTTTCCTCATTTAATATTCTTTCTTACTCAGAAATACAAAGTAAAGTGGGCTGTGACTTGTTGTTAAATTAAAGTTAAAGATTTAAGTTTCTAAGGTCAGTAAATGAGCTCATAAGTGCAGACGTGTTGGGTGTTGTCACTGTGTAATGATTTTCTGTTTTATTTGAATCCCACAGTATGAAGATCTCCTGAGCCAGTTCAGCAGCCTGCAAATGGTTCCATCCAGCTCATCTCAGATCGTCCCACTAAGATCCTGCAGCAATATTGAGCAGTACATCCATGACCTGGACAGCAACTCCTTTGAGCTGGACCTGCAGTTCTCTAGTGAGGAGAAACGACTTCTGCTGCAGAAGCAAACAAGTGGCAACCCTTGGTATGTTATAACCTTCATTCAGAAATTTGTTTTCCTGCTCATAAACGTTCATTCTGGTTAAATATTAAATCGTCATCCTGTAGTGACAGTATAGTTTAAACATACATTCATTTTGTTATTACACATAGTAATCAAGATTATAAAGGGTTGCGTGTGTATGTGCTAATAATGATCTTTTTTATCTCTTGCATTTCCTGTTAGGTTTTTTTATAGCATGTTGTAAAATGAACTCTTGATCATTATAGTTCTGTTTTCAACAACACAAGTAGCACTAACTGCCAGCTTGTTATTCATTAACATCTGCTATTTTTTTCTGTATTAAAGGCACCAGTTTGTTGAAAATAACTTGATATATAAAATGGGACCAGTTGACAAACGAAAGGTAACATTTTTTCTCCCTGGTTCTTATCTTTTATGGTATCTAGAGTGAAAAACAGTTGCATGTTTTTCTTTCTTTCCTTTTTTTTTTTTTTTTTTTTAAAAAGAGTTGAATATGAAAACAAATGGCACCCTCTTTTGGCTGAAGTTGGTAATGACAGTAAATGTTTTTGACCCTTTCTTGTTTGTCATTTTTCACAGGGACTGTTTGCTCGACGCCGTCAGCTTTTACTGACAGAAGGGCCACATCTATATTACGTGGATCCTGTGAATAAAGTACTAAAGGGGGAAATTCCATGGTCTCCAGAGTTGCGTCCTGAGGCCAAGAATTTCAAGACGTTTTTTGTCCACACGGTAAAATTTATTGTATTTTGTTTTACTTTTATTATTACATTATAATATAGATATGTAAGTCATTTTTATATATAGATATTTATATTGTTGATTTGTAGGTTATGATGTTATTTGACTAATATTTACCTTCTCTATAGCTTTAGGGATGCTGTTAAAGGAATAGTTCACCCAAAAATGAAAGTTTGCTGAAAATGTACTTACCCTCAGGCCATCCAAGATGTAGATGAGTTTGTTTCTTCATCAGAAATAGATTTGGATAAATTTAGCATTACATTACTTGCTCACGAATGGATCCTCTGTAGTGAATGGGTGCCGTCAAAATGAGAGTCCAGACAGCTGATAAAAACAGCACAATAATCCACACCACTCCAGTCCATTGATTAACGTCTTGTGAAGTGAAAAGTCAAGTATTTGTAGGAAACAAATCCATCATTAAGAGATTTTAACTTCAAACCGTCACTTCCAGCTAAAATATGAGTGCTCTATCTATAATATTGGATAGAAATAGTGAAAAAGTCATCTTGTCTGAATCAGGATTTTTTTCTTAGAAGACACAGCTTTTCACAAGATATTAATTGATGTATTAGAGACGTGGATTACATGTGGATTATTGTGATATTTTTATCAGCTGTTTGGACTCTGATTCTGACGGCACCCATTCACTGCAGAGGATCCATTGGTGATTTAATGCTAAATTTCTCCAAATATGTTTGGATAGAAAAAAAAAAAAAAAAAAACCTCATTTACATCTAGGATGGCCTGAGGGTGAGTACGTTTTCATCAAATGTGACCCTAGACCACAAAACCAGTTATAAGTGTAAGTTTGTTTTAAAGCTAAATAAATAAGCTTTCCATTGATGTATGGTTTGTACGGATAGGATTGGCTGCTATACAACTATTTGAAAATCTGGGATCTGAGGGTGCAAAAAAAAAAAAAAAAAATTGAGAAAATCGCCTTTAAATTTGTCCAAATTAAGTTCTTAACAATGCATATTACTTATCAAAAATTAAGTCTTGATATATTTACGGTAGGAAATTTACAAAATATCTTCAAGGAACATGATCTTTACTTAATATTCTAATGATTTTTAGCATAAAAGAAAAATCGATAATTTTGACCCATACAATGTATTTTTGTTATTGCTACAAATATACCCGTGCTACTTAAGACTGATTTTGTGGTCCAGGGTCACAAATTATCATTTTTGGGTGAAGTGTTCCTTTAAATGTATGGTACTTTGATAAATGCATTATACTGAATGATTACTAAATATAATTTATATGATGTAGTATTAACGTGGTGCTCCAAGGTTACATACCCAAAGAAAACATGGTAATATCATGCTACTTCTTGGGACTTTGCTAAATGCTGCTAAATCTTTTCCTTGTTTTCTTGTATGCAGCCAAACAGGACGTATTATCTAATGGATCCCAGTGGTAATGCAGACAAATGGTGTAAGAAGATTCAAGAGGTGTGGGGAACAGTATATCACTAATAACAGACTACTGGCATGCTGGGGCGTCAGAAGACCACTGGAGTCAAGGCAAGTCTTAGAGGTCTGAGCCCTTCACCCTTCAACTACCAATCAGGAAGTCAACTGTGCATTTATGGGACTAGTGCATCAATATTCCTTCTTGAATTAAAAAGATGTTTTGCTTGCAGTGTTTTTGTCATATTTAGTAGGTGTAAAATAAAATCAAAGATCAGTACAACTCAGCAAATCCACAATTTGTACACTGTATATGTGTATATAGATATGTATATACATAGGAAGTATCCCCAAAAGCTTGGGAAAAAACACTCAATCTGTTGCCTTTTAAAATAATAAGGATAGCTATAGAGGACACTCAAAATGATCCTACAGGTCAAGTAAATATTACATTGATACACATATCATTAATATATTTATATTTATTCTCTAAGTCATGTTGCTCACCTGTATATTATCATATTACATGAAATTATTATCATCAGAAAAAGAATCACCTTTGAGCCGTTAGCCAGTTTCACATGTGAGACTTGCACTGGGTTCCTTAAATCTGCTGTTTATATTTGTTTTATATTATATTTTATTTATAAACATTGGTTTAGTTTGAATAAGTACTTGATAAGGTACGTTACACAGTATACATTGCAAGTGTATGGCTGTCAACAGTTAACGTTTTGTCGTGCCGGGTCACTCTCTTGCAGTGTAAATATGGTGTTATACCTACGGGAATTGAGCTGTGAAGAGAATCGCACAGTAAATAAGGGCCATGTTTGCAGATGCAGTTTTTGACCACTTTATTGTACATTTAAAAGGATGTTGGTCCAGCACAGACAAAGGAAAAATGCTGTAACTAAGTGAGAATCAAGCACAGAAATGTGTTTTTCCTCTTCTGTTGTGTTTTCTCTTTGCATTTTTTGAGGAATTGTTCAATCGTGTATTTATAATTCGACTAGGTTTGTCAACAAATATAACTGTGATGTACAGATGATGTATTATTCAGAAAGTAACACAGTGTTTCTGGATTTGCACCTTTTATAATTTTATTCTTATAAAAGATTATTTGCCGGCTGCGGCTCAGCCTGTAGTACCTAATATTATTTAAATTCTAATATTCAGAGATTTTAATTGACTTAATGGATTTAATTTTAATTGAATGTTCAGGGTCCACGTGTTGTAAATATTGAGATGTAAAGCCTTTGAATGTGAATGATAGCTGTAATATTTTGCAAGATTTTTATGTGTCCTAATCAGGTCACTCAAATTATATCAGATTCAATGTTTATGCCTTTGGGTTTCTGCGCACCTTTAATGATACTGAAGAATGTCCAGGAGAAAATCATGTTAAGTCTCATAATAAAAGTGTATATGGAGAGTAATATCTTTCTGCTTGTGTTTCTGACAGAGTGTTGGTAGCATGTGCGAGACAGCAGTGCTAAGACAACAGCTCCCAACAGACTTTCCATGTCTTTCACATTTGGCTCTCTCATGCATGCTGGCTGTTTACATTTCTCAACATCTTGCAGCGCTGAAATGAGGTCATACCGAATGAACCCACCATTCAGCATTCCAGGTCTTAGGTAAACATATACAGTAAGAGAATGCCCACATGCTTTCCTACACAGAAAAACAACAGCTATGAGAAACATATCTCACTTTATACTGTAGCAATTGCAGGACCATCAAGTGATGATAAATGCCTGCTGTTCACTGTACTGTCTTTTGTATTATAAGTCCTTTACATGGCTCACTCAAATAGTCTTCATTTGATACTTGTTGCACATGAGAACACAATTATGCACACTCTCATACCACTGATGCAGATAAATGATCTGATTAAACCATAGAAATATGAACTAGATCACTATACTTACCTAAGACATTGAAGTATGAACTGTTCTACTTTTTAACCATTGATATATTAAATGTTTACTGGTGTTTATCTGATTAAACCAAAGAAATACTACCTATATCATTTTGGAAGCCGTTTTCCCTGAATAAGAAAAAAATGCTTTTGTAAATCATAATTATGACATAAAAGTTATGACTAAGTCATGTATCTTAGATGAAAAATCAGAAATATGAGTCACAATCAAGTCATAAGACGAAAAGTCAAAATTTAGTCAATCCAACCTTCACAATTATATTTCATCATTTTGACTATCAATTATGACTTAGTATATCATAATTTTGACTTTGTATGTTTTAATTAGGGGTGCGCCGATCCGATATTCAGTATCGGTATCACTCCGATATTGGCATTTTCTGCTGGATCGGGGTATCGGTCCGAAGATACCGATCCAAATCCGATATTCTGCGTACACTATTCTGTGTTATTGTTAAGCCCCACAAAAGCCACAAACACATTATAAAACACCATAAAGTTTTCGTGCACTGTATTTCAAGTGTTCTGAAGCCGTTCCATGGTTTAATGTGAGGTAGATGAATATTTAACAGTCAAGTTCATGTAAACCCCACTGCGGCTGTGTGTCATCCTCCATTCAGCGTTCAAACTGTGTGTTACTAGAGTCAAGACGATAAAACTCTCTGCAAGATTATTAAATGTTCCTAATATTATACTTGACCTGTAAATAAAGATAAATGGTTTTGCATAAAAGGACTTTATCTTGCAGGACTTTAAAATGCTCAAACTATCGCACAGATTTAATACACTACACATTAATATCTCTTCACTTTAATATCTCTTTCACCTTTCTGTGCGGAGCGCTGAGAGCTGTGACTTCGTGTTGTTTCAAGCGCATCATTCTGCGCTTTGTGCCGCTCTGTATTGCAGCCTTTCGTATCATAGATAAGACGAACAAGAAAGGCTATTAATAATCTTTCATTGTGCAAAAGTATTATTTATTATAATACTTTTGCACAATGAAAGATGATTAATAGCCTTTCTTGTTCGTCTTATCTATCATGTTTCTTCCTCATTACTGTGCTATACATTTCTTTTAAATGTATTTTAATTTTACAATATATATATATTTATATAAATACATTACTTGTTTTTCATGAATGTATTTTACAACAATACAACGAGCAATGTATATCATTTTACATTATCATTTTAGATTTAGTCCTACACTTATTCACTTTTATTTGTTCCCCAATAGTTTTTTCCCACTAATTTTAGATTTTATACAATTGTGCACACATGATTTTTCTAGAGTAACTTTTGCTACTGAATTATCCACTAACATAGTTTATAATAGTATTTTTGTCATCGATTATAATTATATATGCATTCATTTGTTGTTTTTCTTTACAATAAAGTTGTCTATATTTAGTAGATTTTGTGTAACACAAAAAAAAAAAAAAGTCATGATCAGGTCAACACACATTGAGGTATAAAAATTCAACACTGATTAAAAAAAACTGCACTGGTATCGGATTGATATCGGTTTCGGCAGATACTCAGAATTTTTGGTATCGGATCGGTATCGGTTCTGGAAAAGTGGTATCGAGCCACCCCTAGTTTTAATTGGCTTTTCAAATAAAAACTTCAAAATTTTTATGTCATAATTATGGCTTAGTACCTCAATTTAAATTTTCTGTCATATTTGACCTTTTACCTCATAGTATTTTATAATTATGTCTTTTTTATCTCATAATTTACTTTTTATCTTAATAATAATTTTGACATTATCTCACAATTTTTCATAATTATGCACTGTAAAAGAAAAAAAAATGGAAAAAGGTACTGGTAATTTTCTTCCATGACATAATCTGTTAAATTTACAGACATTTTATAGACACCCTAAAACACAATGCACTTTTTACTTTCTATGCCATTATTCATATTTATCATTGATATAATTTATAATTTCAAATATTTATCTCATAATTATGAGTCTGTATCTAATAATTTTGACTTATGGCTTTTTATGTTATTATAATCACTGCTATAATTATGATTTACCAAAGCATGAATTTACTTACCTGTCTAAATCGTTGTAATATTAACAAATAACAAGCTTTTATCTGCCTGAAATACTTCTTATTTTTCTTGGTTTATTGGCGCATTGCACCGTTTGTGACTGAAATACTGTTTGACACACATCTATTTTTTCCCATAGACCTGGCCCTACATCATGTGGCTGTTTTAAATACCAAAACAACAGCGACGTCCTTGTCAGACCACTTCTGCCTTTTTATTATTTTAATTACATAATTTCTTAGAAATGGGAAAGAAGAAGAATATGGAAAAAGAAAAAAGAAAATTCCTGTAGGGTGTAAAAAGTCTTAACACTTTGAATAAAAAAATCGTGGTTGTGCGTCAAAACTTACCGAGCTGCCTAGCTAAATAGAATTCTTGTGCATCGCGTTCTTGGGTGCCAAAAGTGTGCGGTCTGTATAGTCAGCACAGTGTGTTTGGAGACACAGCCTGTGTTTGTCTGGAATGGGAGGGCACAGAGCGCCTCTCAAACTCCGCAGACTTCCTGCTCTCGCTCAGTCCCATCATCAGTGAGGCAGCGGGAGCGCAGAGG
This sequence comes from Spinibarbus caldwelli, assembly GCA_039654775.1. Classification (NCBI taxonomy): domain Eukaryota; kingdom Metazoa; phylum Chordata; class Actinopteri; order Cypriniformes; family Cyprinidae; genus Spinibarbus; species Spinibarbus caldwelli. Next base: position 28,367,465 of record CM077219.1, on the reverse strand, counting down.
AGGGATGGCCGAGAAGAGCCCTGACCCGAGCGGCTCGAACGGTCGCAGGTGTCCCGCTCTTTCTCCAGGAGAGAGACCGCAGCCGTCTGTAAGCGGCTCGTCCAAATGGGTTCGTCTGAACGTCGGCGGCACGTACTTTCTGACGACGAGACAAACGCTGTGCAGAGACCCGAAATCTTTCCTGTACCGCCTGTGCCAGGCCGACCCCGACCTCGACTCTGACAAGGTATTTATACCGCGAGCTCTTGGCTAGCCTACATTGACAGTCAACATTAACCGCCACTTCGCTTATCTGGGCTTAAACAGTTCGGTTAAACTGGAAGAACTCAAAATAATGGGTCTGTAGTGTTTCGTTTCGCTATATTGATGTATTTTAATATTGTAGCTAGACGGCTAGCTGGTAAAGTTACAGTGAACGGAGCTCCGCTTACTAGCTTAGCCTAACTGATAACACTTGATGTAGCTTATTCGCCAAATAAAGTCAGCTCTAGACTGTCAGATCTAGTTTGTAGTATATTTTGAGTAGCATCAGCCCGTTTAAGGCTTTAATGTTGAAATACCTCGTCTGTAATCCTTATTAGTACAAACTTGTATGCTAACGTAACTTACATGTCAAGTGTTAACTGAAGAACTTATAACGTTACTAGTGTTGTTCTCGCTAAACCGTAAGTATTAAAAGCTACTAATGTTTGTCTAAGTAAACCTTAAATATTACAGAGATTACTAGCCTTGGTTAGTAACCGTTTGCCTGGCTGGGAACTTCGAAACTAATTTACTAGCTATTATCTGACATTTTGGTAACACTTCACAAGACAGATTAAAAGCATTAGTCAACAGGAACTAATAATGAACAATGCTTTTACAGCATTTATTAATATTGGTTAATGTCTGCATATGGTACAATTGTATATTTTCACACTAATGTATTTAGGTCGGTAACAATTCGTGACAATGTGTGTATGACCATTAACCAAGATTATTAAATGCTGGAAAATTTGTCTAAGGCATTGTCTAATGCTAAATATGATATCTTATATGAAGTGTTACCAAAATATAAAGTATATTTACTTTTGTTTATCTGAATAAACTAAAGATATATGAACTATGTTAAAATTGTGTTAAACTGTCCTAAACTAATCCAATTAAACTATTTTACTAATGTTTATCAGACTAAACTGTGGAAATATTAATATTATTTATCCTGTTAAACAATAAAATATTTTTGCTAGTGTTTATCTGGAGTAGACAATGAAAATCATTGGGTTGCTTGTCAGATTACTTTGTTTATAAATAAGTTTTTAACCGTAGGGAAATACTGATATTTGTAATATTTTTGTAATATTTTTATTAGTTTATAAGGTAGTCATTCCAAATGTAGTCAATTTGTTTAACCTGCCAGCAAAATGGTAAATAACTAAATTAATAAATAACACTTTTAATACAAAAAACACATTGTAATTGGGAGATACTGATCCAGAATAATGTAAATTAAACTGGTTTAATTGGTGCTAATATATGTTAGGCACTGAGTTTGATTATTTATCATGTCAAACAAGTATATTGGTCTTTTAAATAAATCGTAGAGTTTCTTCTTTGTGACAGAAGAAGAAATAGGGTTGCCTGGATGCTTTTAAACTTTTAAAGGTCAGTATGCATCATTTATTAGGGCAACGACAGTTGAAAGCCGCTAAAAAGACAAAGAATTGACAAAGAATCTTTATTTCTTAGAAATAAAGAAGTTTTTGTTGCAAAACAGAAATTGCGTGATTTAACTGTGAAGTTTCACTTGCCAATTGCTTTTTTTTGAGCGTAAACATTGTGGAATAAAGCTGACTTCTCTGACCTCAGTATTGATTTGTGTTAATGATGTTGTGCTGGAGATGGATCAGCATCCCTATGGGCTCTGCAGCATGTATGTTAAATGTCAGCCACACCTTGTCTTAACAGACGCTCTTCAGCACTGATCAAACATTGTTTATTATTTCTTTGAAAATTTTCTTCAATTTAAACAAACTATCTTATAAGCTGCAGAGTCATTTAATAATCCACATTTGAATAAATGATGTTTATTATGCTGAAATCCTTTGGAGACTAATCTCATGGGATTAACAATGCTCTTTCCTCATCCAGGATGAAACAGGTGCTTATTTGATAGACCGTGATCCCACTTATTTTGGTCCGGTGCTTAACTATCTGAGACATGGGAAGCTGGTGCTGAACCGAGGCCTAGCGGAGGAAGGTATGATGGGAATGCCATCAAGAACTTTAAGATATGTCTGAACATGCTGTTAGATTTCTTCTGTTTTCTCACTGGCCGCTAAATTCAGTTGTAACTTGTTTGTAAGCGCTATATCTTCTTGACATTTAGCTGTTTTGTCTATGATATGTGGTTTTTGATTAAATATTTCATGCGTTTCATCCGTCAGGTGTGCTGGAAGAGGCTGAATTTTACAATATCACTTCACTGATTAAAATGGTCAAAGATAAAATCAGGGAGAGGGATTGTAAGACGGCTCAGGTAAGTCTATTTGGAATTTAGTCATTTTGATTTATTTTATTTATTTTTTTTACAAGATTGTTATGCTATTTTACATATCTAACAAAACAAAAGTCATCTGGGGGGTGAATTTTAAGTATATTATTGTGTAAAATGAGAAAAATAGTACATAAAATTCTCAAAATATAGAAAAAGGGTTGTGCTACAGGGGTATAAAAGTATATATCCACTTGTGCTCATTGGAAACATGAAAGCTAACTCACAAATGGAAAAACAAGAAATTCTAAAGCATTCAAATGATTGAAAATAAAAAGCCTTGAGTAAAAAAAAAAAAAAAAAAAAAAAAAATATATATATATATATATATATATATATATATATATATATATATATATATATATATATATATATATATATATAATATTATTATTATTATTATTATTATTATTATTATTATTTATTTTTTTTTATTATTATTATTATTTTTTTTAATGGTTTAGGCCATATTTATTAAAGGCTTTTTATTTTCAATTACTTGAGTGCCTTGGAATTTCTTGCCTTTCATTTAATACTACGTAAATCTCACATGATTTTTTTTATTCAATTATATTATATAATGTATGTAATATGCATTCTATTGGCCATCAGCCAATATAAAAATAAAAAAAAATAAAAAAAAATCCAGGGATAAGGACATACACTGGCTCTTCAAAAATAAAAAATAAAAAAATTATCAGAACAAATTTCTGTGTTAATCATTCATTAAACCATTCTTGCATAAATCGTTCAATATAATTCAATTTAATTGTCAGAATTTAGGCCAGAATTCATTCATTCAGTTTATTTACACTTTTGTTCTTGTTCATGTTTCATAAATGAGGCCCATTGATTTCAAACATATTAATCAGTCAGAAAAATTGTAACTTGGGTGATTCTGCAGACCTGTCTTTTACATAGGTTTGTCTTTCACAACGTTTCCAGGTCCTTTCGAAATGTTCTTGCAGTATCCCATGACAAATGTGTCCTCTGAAATCTGCCTTCTCAGCTTAATCTGATGACATTTGTGGGTCTGCAGTAGGGCTGGGCGATAAATCACATGCGATAGTTGTGCGCATCTTGTCAGTAAAGCCGGGTTCAGTAATCAGGTGTTAATCTCCATCACCTGCTTTCAGATGGAGCAGCATTTACTACACAGAGCCATAGTTCACTGACTAGCTACGCAAAAAATCACAGATGATATAATCGATATTATACATCGTTATTACAAAATAAAATCGATATTATAAAATCGTTTGCGTAGCTTCTCAGTGAACTACGGCTTTGTGTAGTAAATACTGCTCCTTCTGAAAGCACGTGAAAATACCACGTTTAATAACATGTCTTTACTCCAAACTCACATCATAACGTCAGTCGAGTGTTTGAAATAAATCCTTCTGTGAGATGATGTGGCTTCTTATACAGAATAAGGCACGCAATGTATTTCATAGTATTCTAAGCTGTGATAAAGGCATTGCATTATTATATACTTTATTATAAAGAAAATTGTAATAAGAAGAGCTCAGATAAACCATATATTGTCATAGTCGTGTGTTTATTAGTCACATTGAATCAATGAAAGCAGTTAAATCTTCTGTTTATCCAGCTACCGCTATGGGAATTCCATGGGTTTCTTCTGCGGGGCGTATTTGGAGTTTCCACGCGAGAGCACCCTCTGGCTGTCGGATGGAGATTTACTACTGATCACAGAACCATGCTTCACTGAAAGATACGCATCTTTCTGAAAGAGTGCGATTTTATCGATTTATCACCCAGCCCTAGTCTGCAGGAATGACAGTCATTTTGCAATTAAATCAGAGCACTGACAAAAAGAAAAGGTGTGTCTTGCCTCTTCATATAGTATTCTTCTGTCTTCTCATAAGTTTTTCCTCTTCCTTCAGCTCCCTGTGAAGCACGTCTACAGAGTCCTGCAGTGTCAGGAGGAGGAACTGACACAGATGGTCTCCACCATGTCAGATGGCTGGAAGTTTGAACAGGTGATTAGAAACACAAGAGTGCATTAGGATTACTCTCGTTTCAGCTTTTAATTGAGGATACACAATATATCTGTACCATATTAGTTACTGGCTCATATTAGACTCCTTTTAATTAAATATACACTACTGCACAAAAGTTTGGGGACAGTAAGATATTTACAGCCGTTTTTAACAGTAGTGATAAGCATCAAATCATCATATCAGAATGATTCCTGAAGGATCATGGGACAGTAATGATGCTGAAAATTCAGTTTTACATCACAGTAATCACAATCACAATAAATTACATTTTAAAGTGTTACAATAGAAAACAGTTCTTTAGTATTTTAAATTGTAATACCGTTTGACAATATTATTGTTTTTACTGTATTTTTGATCAAATAAATGCAGCCTTGGTGACTATAATAAGACTTCTTTAAAAAAAAAAAAAAAAATTACTGAACCCAAAATTTTGAAAGGATGGTGTACATTGGTGGATGTTGTATATTTAATATATGCTCATACCCATTCTCATTTCCTCTATTTTTATATTTAGATTACCTTTGCTGTCATCTAACGCTTATTTAAAGTTAATACTTAAATCACTTAAAGTTAAATATAATCTTTAGAAAATCTCAGTGAATATGCATTTTTTTTATACTGTGCATTACAATGTTGTGATGCCTAAATTAATTTCAAATTATATATATATATATATATATATATATATATATATATATATATTATTATTATTATTTTTTTTTTTTTTTTTTTTTTTTTTTTCTTTTTTTCTTTTTTTTAGTGGTTTGTTTAATTTATTTGAACAAAATAGTTTCTAATTATAATACCAGGCATTTATCGGTTGTTGTTGCATAGTTGTGTATAAGTAATCTTTAATTTATTTGAGCTTACAGCTGATTGGTCTGTGTTAGTGAACATTGTACATGTCATGCAACAATACAGCTTCCAGTGTGGACTGACTCCAGCCGTTGTGGTCATCAGTTATATCTGTTGTAGACAGGTTGTAACAACTTTGATTAATATGCTGTTCTTTAAATATGATGGTTAGGACATCTGTGATCTAAAGCCAGTGGTTTAAATAGGTGCTTCTGCTGCTCTCAGTGGTTAGAAGTTACTTACTCATTCAAATGTGGGGATGCTAATTTTACTACGCTTACGCCAGTTTGCAAAACATTTTGTGTTCACCTGATGCTTGAATGAACATGCTTTTTCTTTCTCTTAAAACATGAACCAAACCAGCTCAGGTTTGTACACTGACATCCATCCACTGAAAATTCAACGCAAAATCTGTAGAGAATGGGGATGTTTGCTGTCTTTTTGTGGTGTGAAGGTGGCATTAGTCAATCTATGTAGCGTGCGGTATAGGAGGGTTTTCCCCGGCGCAGTGAGTGTGGTGTGTGCACTCCTGACCTGCTTTTGGCTTGTCCTGATGTTGCCTTATGTGGGCAGCAGTAAGGTGACGGAATGCCAGGAGTTCCCTGTGAATGTACCTTTGAAAACACTGTGCGTAGAAATTGCAATAAATACAGTGATGGGTTGTTGTTTCCATCAACATTAGATGTCGTCATCCATCATAAGTTGATTATTTTTAAATAGTTAGATTGGAAAATGCTTGCTTTGACCTTAACGTGTTTACTAAAACAAGGGAACAAATTCTTAATTCATGGCCACAATATAAGCAAAACGATGCAACAGTGTATATTATGTTAGTGTAGTGATACATGATATTTGCTTTGAGGGTGCAGTCTGAAATGTTTAGCATTGAGATCAATATCATCTGAGGGCATCTAGAAGCAGTGGAAGTTTTTCTTTTTGGAAGTTTGCTTTTATTTGACTCGCATGCTAAACAGCGTTTGCTTTCATTTTTGCATATTCATGCTCTTGTGGTGGAAGGATAAGGCACAGAAACAAAGTGAAGCTTTTACGCTTGGGGTGTTTGAGGGACAAGCTGTAATTTGTGGTGCAATGGGTGGTTAGGTGCTCAAGTGAGTTCATCTGTAGTCAGTGGCAGGTGTGAGGAAGTGTCTGCAGTTCAACAACCTGTGGTGAGTGAAGCATCTAAGGGAGCGTCTGGTGGTTTAGTCTAATCACTAACTAGAAACCGAAGAGATAAAGGCATCAGTACTCGAGCAGAGTCAATGATCGCCTTCCTGAGATGTTGATGCTTCTGTTCAGGGTCTAAACAAAAGATTGATTGTGAATAATCTGTGATGGTTTTGCTGATTTTCTTCATCTCACTTGCCCACTTGACTTTTTCCGTAATATTTCTTGATACAGACACTGACAAATCACCTCTCTTTTTTTTCCCCCACAAGCAAACACTCATGTTGTCATGATTAGAGTTTGTTTCTTTACATCAAAAGATAAACAAGTGACTTTCAAATTGCATTTTTGCTTTGATATACACTACCAGTCAAAAGTTTTTGAACAGGAATATTTTTAATGTTTAAAGAAGTCTCTTCTGCTCACCAAGCCTGCATTTATTTGATCCGGAGTACAGCAAAAACTGATGAACAGAAAGTTCAGAATAACAGCATTTATCTGAAATAGAATCATTCCAAGCTTTTGAATGATATAGTGTGTAATGTTACAAAAGATTTTTATTTCAGATCAATGCTGATCTTTCCATTCATCAAAGATTCCTGAAAAAATGTGCTCAACTGTTTTAAATATTGATGATGATGATGATGATGATGATAATAATAATAAATGTTTCTTGAGCAGCAAATCAGCATATTAGAATGATTTCTGAAGGGTAATGTGACATTGAAGACTGGAGTAATAATGCTGAAAATTTAGCTTTGATCACAGGAATAAATTACATTTTAAAATATATTCAAATTGAAAACAGCTATTTTAAATAGTAAAAATATTTCAATTTTACTGTTTTTTGCTATACTTTGGATCAAATAAATGAAGCCTTGGTGAGCAAAAGAGACTTCTTTAAAAAAAACATTAAAAATCTTACTGTTCAAAAACTTTTGATTGGTAGTGAGTAAGAATATAAATAATTTGTGATTTAACATAATTAAATCAACTTAAATAATTTTATATAAATACAATTTAGTAAAACAAATAATACCATGATGTACAGATATTTGCAATGCAATTTAATTCATATATATATATATATATATATATATATAATATTTCATCCCCACAAAATTATTACTTTAATGCATAAAAAAGATCCTAAAATAATTTGATTTAAGGCCATTTTTTTAAATTCAGCAATATTATCATGACATAGAAATATTTGCAGTGCAATTTAATTATTTTCTTTTTTCTTTTTTTTTCATTACAGTAATTTGATTACCACAAAATTAATGTCACTTTAATTCCAAAATAATAAAAAAAAATAAATAAAAATATTCTTCATTTCCTTTAAGCAAAAAATTATTTGTATTTTTTTCTGTCTTTTGAATTTGTGGTAAAATATGGCTTGGACATTTGTTATATTTTTCCAAATGGTTCTCTGTGGTCTTTGTTGATGTAAAACATCATGATTGTGTTCTGGTGTATTATTTTACACACTATTACCAACATCAACAATATATCGCAAGGAAGTTCATATCTTATGTAGTCAAATCAGTTCACTATGGAAATACTGTCGTCATGTGTTTTCCTTTCCTCTCTCCTGCCAGTTGGTTAGTATCGGCTCTTCGTACAACTACGGAAATGAGGATCAAGCAGAGTTCCTGTGCGTGGTCTCCAAGGAGCTGCACAATCAATCATACGGCACAAACAGCGAGCCCAGTGAAAAGGCCAAGGTGAGGCTGACAGAACCCTTTATCAGTCTCCTGTGCGCTCTTCCCTCGTGCATGGACAGAAATCGTCACTTACGCACATATCGTAAGAAAATATCCCACAGCTCTGCTCTTCAGATGGTCACACGGCATAACAGTACTCAAAGAGTTGATTAACCAGATCAAATGTGTTCATGCCTGAGTGTTTTGTTTCCCTGCATGCTGTGCACACTGAGGATGTGGAAATAGTTTTTTTTTTTTTTTTTCTTCTCAGTATTTCTTGGTGAGACATCATTTACATATCACTTAAGCTGATAATTAGGTCTCTGCTGAATGCTGAAGGCAGTGGTGCTCGCTCGCTCCCTCCCTCTCTGAATCTCTGTTACTAATGCTCAATTTGACGCATCCTGTCTGCCTGTACTCGTGCCTATTAGGAAGCCCTACAATTATATCCTCAGCTCATGTAGTCTGCTTTCTGATCCTAGATAATGATGAAAAACCTGCTCAATATTTAATGCTTCCCCATCAGATGCTGCAGCCACAAGTTTCCTTCTGAAAATCTTCTTCTGTGGCTTCATTTGGCTTGGTTTCAGTAGGTTTTGACAGCATAATGCTGTATCAGGTCAACAGGGGTCATACAAAGTAATAAACACGTTGAGATAATATCACCGAGGCATTGTTGTACGCTTCCTGTGAGGGCCACACAATCGCTTGGACAAATAAGCAAAGGCCTCACGTTTAGGGCTGGGTGATTTATAGGGAAAATTTTTCAGATTTTCAAATATGTTTAGTACACTTTTTGATATTTGTTTGTTTGCTCTGCAATGCCTTAATGTTACATTTTCTTTTTTTTTTTTTTTAATCAAACTGCCATTAGCGTAAAACACAGTAGTAAAATTCTTAGTAAAAGAGAACAATCGAGGCTTCTTTTCCACAGTTTCTTCTAACATTAATAGATTTAATTTAATTCAATATATATTGACACACACACAAACACACACACACATATATGGACCTGATACAGCATATATATAGAGTATCTATTTATTTCGTATTTAACATATTTGTTTTAGGTTTATTAAATGTCTATATAGTTTTCGTTCAGTTTTATTTATGTTGTATAGTTATTTTAGTAGATCAAGTGTTGTGGAGCAAGTGATGAATTTCTCAAAGAAGTCAATGAAGCTCAAAAAGCAGAGTTTCGGATGTCAAAATAAGACTTTATTGGACAAAGCAACAAAGCCGAGATAACGGTTACTGCAACTCCATCTCTGTCCGTCGGGGCATCCATTTTTATACTTGTCCAAGCTAACCAAAATTGGTAGTTTTGCAACACAAGGATGCGCTATTTTCGTTCAAATCAAAGCATAAATACACATAGAATAGCGCATCCTTGTATTGCGGCTGATACAGAAGAGCGTACGCAGTTTGCGTTCAGTGGATAATCTCTAAAATGGCACTACGGTGACGCGGAGAGACACAGGAGACGAATTGTTGAAAAAAAAAGTCATTATTTTAATTTTCTTTGCGTACAAAAAGTATTCTCGTCGCATCATAAAATTCAGATTGAAACACTTGTGGTTAAACAATTGAGAACTGTAGCTGAAATACAATAAGTTTAAGGTGTTTGTAATATTTTATTTTATTAAAAGTTTAATTTAGTTATTTAAAAAGTGACAATGCCAAATGTTTTTTTTTTTTTAACCAAAAGTTTAACTATAATATTTATTTTGTATTGAACAATTTTGGATTTAGGTTTATTATAGTTAACGAAAAACAAACAAACAAAAAAACATTTGATGTTACTTTTTAAAATTTTTGTTTAACTTGATCTACTGTAATAACTATAAAACATAAATAAAAAAAATGAATAAAAACTATATAGACATTTAAAGAAAAAATGATAAATTACTAAAACTCAAACTTAAATTAAAATTAAAACAGAAAATATAAAAACTAATTAAAAAATTAATAGAAATTATAATGGTATCTTGATGCTAAACAGATTTTTAAATTTATTTTACATACATTTTATTATATTTAATTTAATTGTTTACATTAATATTTAAATAAATGCTTTTTTAGATGTATAATATTGATATTTTTAAATAGTGAATAGTGATATACAGCCATATATTTACACATTAAAATGTTTTCATAAATTATATGTAAAATACTTTGGAGGTGTTTCTGTAAACATTGGAGTCAATTCAGTGTTGAACTGATTCACAGAAATGATCCGAACTTCAATTCCGTCCCTTTTTTTGTGATGAATTTTAAATCATATATTGAATATTTAATGCCTTTAGCTGTTTTATTTAGACATGCTCACAGTCATCATCCAGTCCATCCATTAACAGTTGTTCCTCTCTTGCAGATTCTTCAAGAACAAGGCTCTCGAATGTGAAACAACTGTGTTTTATATCCTCCGGTCCTGCAGTTGCCAGGCAAAACAATACACACCATATCACATCGAGAGAATTCGTCAAGCGGAATGACAACCTATTTGGAATGGATGTTTTGTTTTGTTTTAGATTAATTGACACTTGTTTGTGCCTGCACAGTTATACCGGACTGTTGTTTCGTGACATCGGCGGATCTATCCGAATCGTTTTGTTTGAAAGGTAGGAATATGCATGTCATTAGTAAGCTGAGCAAAAAGGGCCTCAATCACGCCTGGTCCAATCATGTTTACTCAGGGTCTCTTATCGACTTTCACAAAAGATGTTTATCATATCATTTGTGGTCCAGTGAGTAATTTTGTCAAAAACTTAAAACTGTATATTATGCCAGAAAGTTGAACCTCGTTGTTTTAAAATTATAGCTAAGAGAATGGAGTTTTAAAAAAAAAAAGTAAAAAGTATTTTTTTGATTGAGATTACATTATTAAGGTGGCTTATATATAACGTTGACAGGTGAGGGACGGTGGATTTTTATAGCAAGGGTTTTCGTTTTAGCGTGTTTGTAAGAACAGATGAGATTATGATTTTATTTTATTTTTTGACTCGCATAGTGTTAGTTTTTATATCAGAAGGGTGAAAGAACATCCGTAACAGTTTGCCTCAAAGTTTCCTCACGTTTTGTGAGATTTTGCTGTTGCTGCCTTGAGTTTGTTAAAAACAGAATAGAAAAAGTTCGTCTTCCATCCCCACATTCATTCCACTTGAATTTTGGATAAACTGGAACTATTTTTTACGTTTTTGGGGGTGAAAAACACCTAACACTGTTGACTTTGTGACAGAGCTAGATTTGGTTTAATTGGAGAATTAAGGCAAAGCCACGAAGGCATTCGGCCTGATTTGTTTTGGCAATACCGTTTCGAACAACGCTTTATTTACATGACAGCGACTGTTAATTAGTGGTGTTGTAGGGCTTATTTCGTTCACACTTTGGTAAGAGACGGAGACAGAAAGGGCGCTTCTAGAAGAGTGACAAATTAACATCTACATAGTTTAACACTGTAGTTCTTGATTTGCTTCGGCTCAACTTTTTGAAAGTTGATTCCAAATATATACATAATCCTGTAGTTTATTTAAAAACATTTCAACAATGTTGCCTTTAATGAACCTACACAAGATCTGAATTTCATTTGGAATTGTGGTCAGGGAAATAACTCATCACTTTGCTAGGCTACAAGCATATCTATTTGACATGGTGTATATAGACTAAAGAGCATCATATTCAGTGCATGTTATTTTTCCTAATCCTCTCACACAAACACACACACCCACACACAAAGGGCTTTTAATAGTGGAATACAAGCTATAATTTTTTGCAGAGATTCATCCGATCTCTTAATATTGCCTGATCGAGGCGAAGTTTACATGGTTAGTGTTTTCTAAACAATAATACTACACGTTTACTTACCTTGACTATGTGACACCACATTCTAGTTTGGTTTCAAGACCTGTATGTTTACATATCCTCTCAGTTACCTAGTTATTTAACCTTGTGTCTTAGCAGCTAGAGAGGATGTTTGGATTTGTTTCAGTGGAGTGTTAAGTTGCTTGCTCACTGAGTCAGTGTCTTGTGGTGAAACGTGCCTCTGTTATGGCCTCCGAGGCTCCAGACAGTGCACTGAAAATGCCCATCGCTCGCCACTGGCGTCCAGGCCGTGACACTGGAGAGTGATGGTCATCACTGTGTAGGGCGCTGCAGCCCTTAAACTCGCTTTTTTAACAACCAAGTTCTTGGTGGAGAAAGTAGGATGCGCACACTGATGCACCCATCTCACGTCTCCTTTACATCTGCTGGACTTTGTCAGCCACGGTCTACATTTCAGTTGCCAGTTTACATAAACTTGTTTCTGAGGGGCCCCAGTGAGGTTTTTGTTTTTGCATTTTTTTTTATTGAGGCAGGTGTCCCACCTCAGATTTGTTTCTTTCTCCAATTAAAGCGTGCAATCTGCAAAATGTATTTTGAAAACGGGCAAAAGCAGACTGAGTTGTCTTTTGCTCCACTTTGTCACTGCTGTTCTTATACTTATTATTATCCTTTAACATGTTTTTGTATTTGGATTTTTGTTATGCTTACAATTTGTGTATTCACATAGTATATTATATATGTAATTGCAAGTTACGACTGGGGAAAATGTATATGATGGTAATGCTAGAACCTGGTCAAACTAAATAAACACTTTTGAATTCTGAAATAGTTTTTCTTTTCTTTCTAGTTGAAGTATACCGATGTGCATCCTTTCTGCATTTTTAATCTACGCTTGAATGTATACAACAAAGAAATGTATTAACTTAAAAGTGTCTTTAAGCGGAGATTTAAACTGTGGGATGTGGTTTTAAGTATTGCATTTGGGCAGGGTATGAATTGAGCCTGTTTGCTGGAATTTGAAAATACTGTGCTGTAGTGACACAACTAGCGCAGCAGAGGGCATTTTTAGGTATTTTACAGTTGGAATAATTGAGAGAGAACGCAAATCCTAAACCAGCTTTCAGACTTTTTTTGATGCCAAGACCCCCCCCCCAAAATAATGGTGACTCAAAAATGAAAATATAAATTCAGCCATATATTCTAATGTATAAATCAGAAAAAACACATTTATAAAAAGATGTTATACCACCACTACCGCTCAAGTTAAGAATAGATGTTTTTTGGGGGAAAAAAGTCTCTTATGCTCACCAAGGCTGCATTTATTTGTTCAAAAATACAGTAAAAACGGTAATATTTTTAAATATTTAATTTGAAAATTGCTTTGAATATGTTATTAAAATATCAAAACATAGTTTGTCAACGTTGATCAATTTAATAAATAGCCCTTTATTCAGGAAAATAAACTTTGAGATAAAAAAAAAATATATATATTTTTTTTTTTCTTCCAGCTTCCTAATACAACCTTTTCAAAAAAAATAAAAAATAAAAAAAAAATAAAAATACACACACACTGGCCACTTTATTAGGTACACCTTGCTAGTACCGGGTTGGACCCCCTTTTGCCTTCAGAACTGCCTTAATTCTTCGTGGCATAGATTCAGCAAGGTTTTGGAGACGTTCCTCAGAGATCTTGGTCCATATTGACATGATAGCATCACGTAGCTTCTGCAGATTTGTCGGCTGCACATCCATGATGCGAATCTCCCGTTCCACCACATCCCAAAGGTGCTCTATTGGATTGAGATCTGGTGACTGTGGAGGCCATTTGTGTAAAGGGAACTCATTGTCATGTTCAAGAAACCAGTCTGAGATGATTTGAGCTTTGTGACATGGTGCATTATCCTGCTGGAAGTAGCCATCAGAAGATGGGTACACTGTAGTCATAAAGGGATGGACATGGTCAGCAACAATACTCAGGTAGGCTGTGGTGTTTAAACGATGCTCAATTGGTACTAAGGAGCCCAAAGTGTGCCAAGAAAATATCCCCCACACCATTACACCACCACCACCAGCCTGAACCGTTGAGACAAGGCAGGATGGATCCATGCTTTCATGTTCTTCAAGCCAAATTCTGACCCTACCATCTGAATGTCGCAGCAGAAATCGAGACTCATCAGACCAGCCAACGTTTTTCCAATCTTCTGTTGTCCAATTTTGGTGAGCCTGTGTGAACTGAAGCCTCTGTTTCCTGTTCTTAGCTGACAGGAGCGGCACCCGGTGTGGTCTTCTGCTGCTGTAGCCCATCTGCTTCAGGGTTCGACGTGTTGTGCGTTCAGAGATGGTATTCTGCATACCTTGGTTGTAACGAGTGGTTATTTGAGTTACTGTTGCCTTTCTATCATCTCTAAGCAGTCTGCCCATTCTCCTCTGACATCAACAAGGCATTTTCGTCCACACAACTGCCGCTCACTGGATATTTTCTCTTCTTCGGACCATTCTCTGTAAACCCTAGAGATGGTTGTGCGTGAAAATCCCAGTAGATCAGCAGTTTTGAAATACTCAGACCAGCCCGCCTGGCACCAACAACCATTCCACGTTCAAAGTCACTTAAATCCCGTTTCTTCCCCATTCTGATGCTCGGGTTGAACTTCAGCAAGTTGTCTTCACCACATCTAGATGCCTAAATGCATTGAGTTGCTGCCATGTGATTGGCTTATTAGCAATTTGTGTTACCAAGCAATTGAACAGGTGTACCTAATAAAGTGGCAGGTGATATGTGATATGTGAAATTTGGAAATATGTATGTGGAAATACATATTTGATATGTGAAATTTGGATTGATTTATCAATTATTTATATTACGAATATGAATATTTATAATATATGAATCTATTTTTTATTCTTGAATGTGTCCACTTTGCAAAGAAGGAGAGCCAAAACATTTTTTTTTTTGTTTTATTTTTTATTAATAATATAATCCCAATTAACGGCATGACTTATAACCAGTCTTTAGAAATCACCAAAACAACAACAATTCCAAATTCATTAAGTTTGAACTTATTTAACTTTTTTTTTTTTTTCCCCTGTAAAATTTTCCACGGAACACTTTGCACCTCTTGTGGCCCCTGGGGGCCCCAGACCCTATTTTAAAAATAATAAAATGCACTACCCACAATGTACAAAGTTAAATCACACTTACAAATACTCATACATAACAAAACCTCTCATTTCCCATTACTTTGTCCTGAACTGATTCTAGTTTCTTGAACAAACATGTCTTTTTATATGTGTTTGACTGCACAAAACATTCGGCTCATGCATATCCAGGGAGCTTTGTGCAGGTGCACTTGTGCAATTTCCCATGATATTTCAACAAGCTGCGACAAGCTTTTCTGCCTTGTGTATGTGTCTCTGCTTAACGGGGTGCGTGCTCTATTCAGCAGTGTGGGAATGCCCTGTCCCTCTGATGACTTACTGCACTTTGACTCTTAGCAACAAGCCAGCCAATCCCTCCGTACAACCTGCACCAAGCCCAGATTTCTATTGGCCAAAACGTCACAAGTGATAGATTTGTTGGGGAGCGACGCAAGAGCTAAGCATTATTAAAGAGAATTTGCCCAAACAGGACAGCCCTGTTGCATCTTAGCCTGATTCAAAACCAGGTATGTAACAAAAAACAGTGCTTTTGTTGGCAAAGAAAGCTTTCTCTCATGAGATAGCATTCTAAATGCGCTAAAATAGCATATGTCTTTTTCATGAAAACAAGTCATTTATTTCCTTTGAAATACAGGAGTCATTTTCTGCTTCTGATGTGGGATGACGTACATTACGCGGTGCTTTGAGAATCCACAGAATTATCACAATCCACAGGGGAAAAAAGCAATAAGGATATAAATGAAGAGTCATTAAAGGTCATGCATTTTTAATATGTGTCCTATATTGAGCATTCCAGCTATTCTTTATTGCCATGCAGAAGAGAAGAGTTGTGTGTGTAGATAGAGTGTTATGCAGGATGGATGGGCTGCAGGGGAAGAGCAGAGAGCTTTCTGCCAGATAGCTCTCATGTTACACCAGACCTCAGTCAAACGACCTTGAATGTGTAACAACTGGATCAGCTGTGGAGGCAGGCCAAAACTGATGCCTGATAGTTCACGCTCTGTACTCTTCTACATGTATTTGTACTATAAGTTCCATAAATAAATATATGTATAGAGAAATATAACATAAATCTAAATATCAACATCAGTCTACGTGTTACAGATGACAGACAGACAGACAGACAGACAGATAGGTAGATAGATAGATAGATATATAGATAGATATAGATATATATATAGATATATAGATAAGTGAAAGTGAAAAGTGAAAAAAGATATATACACGCGCGCACACACACACTACTGTGCAAACGTCTTAGGCCATTAGTATTTTCACCAACAATATGGTTTCAAGTCATTCAAGTTATTTCTATCTTTTGCTGTAGTGTGTCATTAGGAAACATCAGTTTGCATTTCCAAATATTCATTTTGCCATTAATTGTAATAATCCAGAGAGATTTTTGTAGGCATAAGGAGTCTGACAACAGCCAGTGCTCCACACAGAGATCTGATCTCATCATCATCCAGTCCGCCAGGAATGCCATGAAGAAACAGAACAAACTGCGACAGACTAAATCCAGAAGAACTGTGGCAACGTCTCCAAGATGCTTGAGGAAACCTTCCTGCAGAGCTACCTGAAAAACTATGTGCAAGTGTAACTAGGAAAAAAGCTGTTCTAAAACACAAAGGGTAGCCCCACTAAATGCCGTTTTGATTTAGTTAATAGAATTTAATTGATAAATAAAATCTATTTATGGCATTACTTTTGACAGCATCCTCACTTTACAGAATTTTTACACAAGTGCCTAAAACTTTTCACAGTACTAGTTTTGCAGGAACGTTTCAAGCCTCTTAAAGACATTGCCACAGTCCTTGGCACACCTTTGCACTGTAGTATGTGTGTGTGTGTGTGTGTGTGTGTGATTTAGTGTGTACATATATATACACACACATTATATATATATAGGTGCATCTCAATAAATTAGAATGTCGTGGAAAAGTTCATTTATTTCAGTAATTCAACTCAAATTGTGAAACTCGTGTATTAAATAAATTCAGTGCACACAGAATGAAGTAGTTTAAGTCTTTGGTTCTTTTAATTGTGATGATTTTGGCTCACATTTAACAAAAACCCTCCAATTCACTATCTCAACAAATTAGAATACTTCATAAGACCAATAAAAAAAAAACAAAAAAAACAAAACATTTTTAGTGAATTGTTGGCCTTCTGGAAAGTATGTTCATTTACTGTATATGTACTCAATACTTGGTAGGGGCTCCTTTTGCTTCAATTCGGCGTGGCATGGAGATGATCAGTTTGTGGCACTGCTGAGGTGGTATGGAAGCCCAGGTTTCTTTGACAGTGGCCTTCAGCTCATCTGCATTTTTTGGTCTTGTTTCTCATTTTCCTCTTCACAATACCCCATAGATTCTCTATGGGGTTCAGGTCTGGTGAGTTTGCTGGCCAGTCAAGCACACCAACACCATGGTCATTTAACCAACTTTTGGTGCTTTTGGCAGTGTGGGCAGGTGCCAAATCCTGCTGGAAAAATGAAATCAGCATCTTTAAAAAGCTGGTCAGCAGAAGGAAGCATGAAGTGCTCCAAAATTTCTTGGTAAACGAGTGCAGTGACTTTGGTTTTCAAAAAACACAATGGACCAACACCAGCAGATGACATTGCACCCCAAATCATCACAGACTGTGGAAACTTAACACTGGACTTCAAGCAACTTGGGCTATGAGCTTCTCCACCCTTCCTCCAGACTCTAGGACCTTGGTTTCCAAATGAAATACAAAACTTGCTCTCATTTGAAAAAAGGAATTTGGACCACTGGGCAACAGTCCAGTTCTTCTTCTCCTTAGCCCAGGTAAGACGCCTCTGACGTTGTCTGTGGTTCAGGAGTGGCTTAACAAGAGGAATACGACAACTGTAGCCAAATTCCTTGACACGTCTGTGTGTGGTGGCTCTTGATGCCTTGACCCCAGCCTCAGTCCATTCCTTGTGAAGTTCACCCAAATTCTTGAATCGATTTTGCTTGACAATCCTCATAAGGCTGCGGTTCTCTCGGTTGGTTGTGCATCTTTTTCTTCCACACTTTTTCCTTCCACTCAACTTTCTGTTAACATGCTTGGATACAGCACTCTGTGAACAGCCAGCTTCTTTGGCAATGAATGTTTGTGGCTTACCCTCCTTGTGAAGGGTGTCAATGATTGTCTTCTGGACAGCTGTCAGATCAGCAGTCTTCCCCATGATTGTGTAGCCTAGTGAACCAAACTGAGAGACCATTTTGAAGGCTCAGGAAACCTTTGCAGGTGTTTTGAGTTGATTAGCTGATTGGCATGTCACCATATTCTAATTTGTTGAGATAGTGAATTGGTGGGTTTTTGTTAAATTTGAGCCGAAATCATCTCAATTAAAAGAACCAAAGACTTAAACTACTTCAGTCTGTGTGCAATTAATTTATTTAATACACGAGTTTCACAATTTGAGTTGAATTACTGAAATAAACTTTTCCATGACATTCTAATTTTATTGAGATGCACCTGTATATGTGTGTGTGTGTGTGTGTGTGTGCATTTAATATATCACTATAATCAATAAATACTTTATTTTTAATTTTTTCTTTTTTAGAAAAATTTAATAGGGTCTTATTGGCCAAGAGCATAATGCTTTGGCATAAATAGCATTGAGTACCCTTTTATTAATAAATAAGTAAACTAAACAAATAAATTTGACAATTTCTCTACAAATACAATGTGTAGGGTATATACTGGCTATGCAAAACCACTAAGTAGGCTACTTCCCAGCATAAAAGTCAGTTGGGTTAAAATCCTGTTTGACAAGATTTTCAAATGAATCTAAAACAGGTTCCTGTGGCGTCTTTGTGATTACTGTAACCAACAGGGCCTCAGAAACACACTTTTCTCACACATGGATAACATGCAGTCTTCACATTTAGTGTCACTGTCTTCTCCAATCTTTGCTGCAAAGGAAATTGCATGTAATGTTGAATCTTTCTCACAAAGTTTATTAATGATCGCCCTCCTCAGAATGGATGAAAGTTGTGACGTTTTCTTAAAAACAGCCAAAACCTTTAGTTATGTCAGTCATAAACATGATTTCTACTTGCTAGCCAGTTGCGGTTTGTTTTTCACCCACATTCATTAAATTCATTATTTTTATAAGTTAATGTAATATTATTAAAGATAATGCTAAGGAACTTATTTCTGGTTCGTTGAGCTACTTGAGCCTTACAGGGGGCTGTGGAGGCACAAAACCGCTCAGGAAGCTGTTTCAAAACACTTATGTTATTGTCGTGCACTACTCAGTACGAAATCAAAGCACTGAGACTCGCTAAAGGTTGAGGACACCCCTAATCCACAAACACCAGTACAGCAGCTACCAGAAACTACCAGAAACTATCAGAAACTACCTGACCGCGGCTGCTGCTGGGCCGTGACGTCACGGGCGCGCCGCCGCCTGCAGTGTGTGTCAGTCAGTGATTTTAGTGAAGCGCTCGAGCACGCGACAGCCCACCGACAAACCGCTATCACTACCGGTATCCACCGACTGCAAAAACACGCTGAGTCAACGACAGCACGGGAAAACGTTTTGGGGATTCGTGATGCACGCCGAACTCTTGCACGATCGCGCGCATCTGCTGCTGTAGCGTCGGTCTCGCGCTGGATCGCGGTCGATGCGACTGTGGGATATAACTTAAAATCCGAATCGACAAACAAGCTGAAGACCGCTAAATATTATGCATAATATTTAGCGGTCAGAGCGAAGCGTCATTGCCTGGGTGGAGTTGCAGTTATGCATGAAGAAGCGGCGTCGGCTAGCGCACTAGCAGCGCAAGCTAACCGCTGTCCCGTATTATGACAGCGATCTGCATGCCTACAGCGTTTGATCGCAGCACTCAAGCGCATGAGACTTTGATGCTCGTTCCGGACACGATCTCCGGTAGAAAGTCACTTTTGCCCGTCGTTTCATTGACATGGCAAACGGTTAGCCAGCGCAGGCCTAGCTAGCCACTGTGTTAGCTAGTAGAAATCACTTCACAGGATTAGACAGCATGCAAACCCCATCGGTTTGTTTTTGGTGAGAGGGGCGAGTAATACAGTCTGTTAGCGAGTAGATGGCTGACATCAACCAGCTGCTAGTTACTAACCGAGTTACTGCCAACTTGACATAACAGGTTTTAATATCTAATAAAAGAGGCAGGCGCGCGGGTTTCACAATGCGTTTTCTCAAGGCAAACTGGGGTTGTGTCACTGAAGCAAACACTCGGATAATAGCGG
Source organism: Spinibarbus caldwelli (assembly GCA_039654775.1). Classification (NCBI taxonomy): domain Eukaryota; kingdom Metazoa; phylum Chordata; class Actinopteri; order Cypriniformes; family Cyprinidae; genus Spinibarbus; species Spinibarbus caldwelli. The sequence continues at coordinate 28,346,964 of CM077219.1, read as the reverse complement.
CACTGCCTCCAGCTAGCTAGCTCTCCGTGACTCTGCGAAGTAACATGCCAGATCTCGAGTCGATTTTATGCTCTAAATAAGCAGCCAGCGTTTGCACTCGATTAGGCAATTGCAGCTAGATTCTCGCTGGGAAGAGGGGATGCCCTAAACGCTCCAAACATGTCCAGCAAAGCTTCGGGCAAAGAGAAGAAGTCCGGCTTCAGCAAGAAGCTGTTTCGCCGGGGCTCGGTGCGCTCCGTGGGGAGTTTCATGAGCAGGGTCCTCAAGACCCTCTCCACGCTTTCTCACTTCGGCTCAGAGCTGCACGCGCCCGAGGGCGTCAAGGACGATGGGGGGTTCACAGCCTTCAAGAGCGAAGGCAAGGGCTCTGTCGCGTCGGACGACAGCGACTGCGGGGGGTTTCTTCCCGGGGACAAAATCCCCGGAGTGTCCGGTTTGAAAAACCACGGCAACACGTGCTTCATGAACGCTATTCTGCAGTGCCTGAGCAACACGGAGCTGTTCGCGGAGTATCTGGCGCTGGAGCAGTACCGAGGGGACCAGACCGACGAGGAGAAGCCCAAAACGAACGGGGTCGTGCTGAGGAAGGGCGCTCAGGACAGAGGAGAGGTGACCGAGCAGCTGTCGGGGCTGGTCAGAGCCCTGTGGACCTTCGAGTACACGCCGCAGCACAGCCGAGACTTCAAAGTAAGTTCAGGCGGAGGAGCGCTCTGACGTCATCGCCGGTCACACCTGGGAATGTTTTACCTGTCTGCTGTAAGCACGCACGAAATGAGTCCTGACCAATTACACTCGTCCCTGTGACACCTCTAGAGATGTCTTTGAGTCGGATCTTTTCAGTGAATCACAAAAAAGCTTCACAAAAGTCTTCACGAGTTGGAATGAATCGGTTTGAACAGATTCATTGAACCGAGAACTTTAATCATTCGGCGAGATATATAACGGGAAATTTCTACTTTTGAGTTTTGAACAACCACTTGGAAACATACTTTTCGAAAGAAGTAATTGTCTAACTACTCACAATTATTACAAAATCGATTATTTTTGCTGTGATGTTTTGTTGGCTGCTAGTCAGATTTAAGTGTAAACAGTTTCTCCTATTCACTTTACGACTGTAAGTAAAACATAGGTACATTTCATGGAAAAGTGCTTTCAAAGAATTTTGGAACTCGTTTGGTTCTCCTTGGTTAACCCTTTAATTTCAAGTGGTCTTTTGGTGTTATTTCAGTCCACTGCAGTTATTTCAGAAGATCCACTGCTGGTGGAGCAGCATATATGAGTTTTATATATAGAATAGTTTATTTAAATTTTAGACAAAATCTAAAAATAGTTTGCATATGTGTTTTTGTTTTATATAATATTTTATACATAAGGCTTTTGTGGCACATATAGTATGGTATATAGTGAGAGTATGATGCTCGTTCTCAAGGGGAAAAAACAAAACACTTCAGTTTTATTCAGAGGCACAAACTGAGCAAACATTGTTGCAGATGTTGTGATTCATATGGCCAAAAAGTAAGAAAAAGTTGTAAAATCAGTGAGATTTTAATAACAGTATAGCAGACTACTTACATAAAATTCATATAAATATCAGTTAACACTATATTTCTTCTTGTAAGGCTTTGTTTTATGATCAAAACTCTGTAGTATGGTCAAAGTGTAGGGAAAAATATAATGCTTTGCACTGCAATTGTGATTGAGAAATGTACAAATACTCAAAAGCCTGATGTATCATATTTGATACTCACATTTTAATGATTTTCCTTAAAAATGACAAGTAAACCTATGTTTCTTCAGTCCAATAAATGTCCATCTTCAATGTTCATTCTTACATTAACTTCCTAAAAATCATTGAAGATTTCACAGTAAAAAGACACGACCCAAAGGTGGATTTTTTATAATTATACTAAAAGGCCTTTTTCTTGCTAAAGTATGAAGTATTATAAATCATCAAGGTTTGATCATGTTGATGATTTAGAGTCCTTAGGGAATCATATATCAAATATGATACAGTAGGCTTTATATGGTTAAAAACACATAGAAGTAAATTCCTAAAAAGCACAATTGTCAACACTGAATTGGAATTTTCCATATCTGATTTTGCTTCTGTAGATTAGAAACATTCATGTCGTCTTGTTCAAAGGTTGACTAATACTCTGTGTGTGTTTTGGTAGAATGCTGTGGCCAGGAGTGCCATGCAGTACCGGGGAAATGCCCAACAAGATGCCCAGGAGTTCCTTCTCTGGCTGCTCGACCGTGTCCATGAAGACCTCAACCATCTTGTACACCCTAACATCAGAGCCTCTGTAAAGGTATGGCTGATATTTTCGTGAACTGACATAGCTGGGTTTAATGACTGAAAGTTTTGCTGATGAAATAGTCTAAGGATGTCATACAGTATGTTCACCTCTTCAGGTCAGCTGAATTAGGAGACTGTTAACTGTCACTCTAGCTGTTTACAAAGGTTGCACAGAATGGCGTTTATATCGTCAGCTCCATAAAACCTTGGGCTTTCAATCGTTTAAATAGCAGAATAGGAGAAGAGCCAAACGTGGCTGGATTTATAGAGCCATTCTGCCCTGGAATGGCAGCTAGGAGTTTCACATCAGACATTAGTCTGACAAAGATCAGGACTGAAGAGTTCAGGAGACTTAAATCCTCCCCTATATCAAATGCATGGGACGTTAAGTCACATTCTTTGGCCTTTTCGGAAGAGGGCTCGTTCGGTTACTTTTTACAGCCTGTGGTGTCCTGGTCAGGGTCAGCCACTTGCCTACTCGCATGAGGTCATTCAGCTTGTCCGATTGATTTAGACGTACATTGTGGTTTCCTGGAGTTTGTGCCAAGAAGCACGAGGCTGACAGTTTCCTGGCTGACTGACTGTGCTGCTCTTGTAGAGCCAGATGCTTAGCTGGAATCCTAAACTTATTGAAGAACGGCAGTCTCTCAAATTATTAATCACTTACACTGTCTCGGCAATATATCAGGGTTTTATTTATTGACTCATCTCTACCCTTACGGTGCAGCATAATCATACGCACCTTTAATCTGACTTCTGACAACAGTTCTTAGATTGTGTAGATAGTGTTTAAATCACAGCATTCTGGATGGTTTAATAGCAGATATACTAGAACTATTGTTTTTTTGAGAATTTTTTTTTCTTACCTAGGCTGAATTTATTTGATCAGTAAAAACAGTAATATTGTGAAATATTATTATCATTTAAAATAACTGTTTTCTGTTTGAATATATTTTCAAATGTAATTTATTTCTTTGATGCAAAGCTGAATTTTCAGCGTCATTACTCTTAATATGACACACACCTTTTGATAATCATGTTTTCATAATTTTTTAATAGTTTTTATAGTTGTGTCCCTGCTTTATGTACTTGACTTTTTTCTGCCTGCACATGACACAATTCATAGTTTTTTTTTTATTATTATTATTAGTGTGGTACGTGTTTGCTACGTGATATGCAAATCTATCATGCATATTTAATAATTGTCCTTCTGCTGGTTTGTCTTGAGTTACTGGTGTTAGTATTGTTAAATAGTGCCTAACATTCTCATGTTTGTCACCATAGCCTCCTATTGAGGAAGACGATGGAGGGTTAGAGGGACCTTCACCTCCTCTTTCAGCCGGCTCATTTGTTCAAGAGCTGTTTCAAGCTCAATACAGGTATGATCACTGTCTGTCTGTCAGCTGTATTGAAATGTTTGTCTTGGTTGAAATCGCTCATTGTGGCCTCTGTTGATTCCAGATCCTCGCTTACCTGTCCGCACTGTCAGAAACAGAGCAACACTTTTGATCCTTTTCTTTGCATCTCCCTCCCAATTCCATTACCGCACACACGGTAAGTACTGATGTCAGAGAGAGCACGATTTAATTTCATTTCTGTGTGTTTTGATGACAGTATCATGCTTCATCTGTAGGTGTAGACATAAAGGCAGATTCATCAACCGTCATGTCTTTATTAATGATGCAAGTGGGTTGAATATTAAGAAATATGCTCAGACACCTGAGTTTAGATGAAATGTTCGATTTCATGACTGTTGGAGTGATGTTGTTAATTTAGTCTGCTATGGACTTTCACTTTACAATTCATAGAAAACGAATGGCTTCATTTAATTCTTAACTGAAGCTTGGGCTGGATCTGTAACACAGCCCACCACATATTGTCACCAATCATGAAACGTGTTGTCGCTCTGTAGTAACTATGTAGATACACTACCGATCAAAAGTTTGGGTTGGTATGATTTTTTTAAAATATAATTTAATATAGTATCTTATGCTCATTTTTATATATTATTCACACATTTGGATATATTATTTAAAAATACAGTAAAAACAATATTACATATTAGCACAGCTTTACATTGTGATATCAAAGCAGAATTTTCAGCATCATTACTCCAGTCTTCAGTGTCACATGATCCTTCAGAAATCATGCTTATATGCTGATTTGCTGCTCAAAACATTCAGTGTTGAAAACTGTTGTGCTGCTTACTATTTTTGTGAAAACTGATCATTTTTTCCCCTGTAATCTTTGATTACAGTATTTATATAAAATAGAAATCTTTTGCAACATTATAAATGTCTTTACTGCCACGTTTGATCAATCTAATGCATCCTTGCTGGATAAAAGTATTAATTTCTTTAAAAAAAGAAATACTTTACACTCCAAACTTTTGAACAGTAGTGTATTTATTCATTGAGTATGATGTTTTTGAGTTTTTGTTCTTGTTTAAAGAATTTTTGAATTAAATACAGCTATATTTAGACCATCAATATCATGTTGATTACCTTAGAAAAGAATTTCTGAGGAAAGGTAAAAAAAATAAATAAAGGTAATGTACAGTAATACCCTCATGCTGCTTATAGTATTTATGAATATTTTGAATTAGCTTTTATTTTTGTTTTTATTTTAATTTGTAATTTTTTAAAATTTATTTTTATTTCAGTTTTAGTCATTTTAGTGCTTTACATTAAACTTATTCAACTTGTTTTTAGTTTGCATTGAATATTTTTGTTTTATTTCAGCTTTATTTCAGTTACCCAAACGATTTGTAGTCTTAGTTTTAGTTAACAAAAACACAAACACTTGGCCTGTATCCTCTCATTGTAAGTGTGTTACTAAACAGTACAGACATTTTCTTTTGTTTTTACAAGCTTATAGACCAATTAAACTTATTTTCTGTGGAAATTGATAGCATGCCATGGATATCTATATATTTTTACTCACAATATTTCTTCATAAAATATAAAGGTTCTGAAGTTGCTACTTTCTCCTTGTATTAGGTGCTAAATATATACCTTTTCCCTTCAAATGATCATCCTGTTCTACTTCTCTCCTGAGGTGCTCTGATGCTATTTTTAAGAGGCCAGTGTAGTGGTTGATCAAGGAGAGCACTGGTTTAATCCAGTGGCATTTTTAAGTTTCTGAATTTATTAGTACACATTAATGATTAAAGAAGGCATACTATTAGAAGACAGACAGTGATTTACACCACACCTGCCCCTCATAGTACAGCAGAGATGATGAACCAGTGAATAATAGTCCCTGGGAGAGTAGAATAGGTTTCACTTCCACATCACTGAGTAAAAAAACCCCTGCCGGTTCCTTCATATCATCCCTAATCCAAGAAGTTCTACATCATAAAGAAGAATCGGGGGGGGTATTTTGACCCTTCCGCCCGTTGTGGCTTTCTGCACTGTCGGCATCTCTCCACTCTGAAAAACATTAGTGCAGAGAAAGACTAGATTTGGAGCTTATGCTCTGCCAGCATGAAGAATGACCGATCCGAGGAAGAGGAAATTTCGTCTGGAAGTTCAGCGATGTGCGACTTAAGCGATAGTTGCCCTGGTTGTCACAGTCTGCAGGAATAGATTTCATTTGCCCTCTCCTTAATTCTGTTTATCCATGCTTAGCAAGTGCTGTTATCTCTGTGTATTATTTCATAGGCCATTTATTCCCTATGCTTCCCTGATATACCACTTCACGTGGGCAGATATTGATGAAGAGTTGTTGATTTAGTCGGCTTCGCCTTCTGGGGCCACTGCACACAGCTTTTCCTCTTTAGAGATGAGTTTGCTTCCTAATGCGTTTAGAGAGGTGATCAAGCATCATTAAAGCAATTCTAAATGCTTTCAGTCCTTACAGGCTACTGGATGCAGTAAAAGGACCTTAAGTAGTGTGTTACTTTGTATAGGCTTGGATGTTAAATTAATCTTTTGTTTTGTATTTTGGACTGTTTATTTATTTTATTCACACCCAAATTATAGATGATGTTTTTGCAAACGAATATAGTTGCATTAGCATTAGTCTTTAAAGAAATAGTGCAACCAAAAATGAAAATTGCATCATTTACTCACCCTCACGTCATTCCAAACCCATAAGACTTTCATTCATCTGTGGAACACAATGTATGTAATTTTATTGAAACCTGAGATTTCTGTCCCTCCAGTGAATGTCTATTCTACCAAAATGTTCAAGCCTCGAAGAGTTCATAAAGACATTGTAAAAAAAAATCCATATGAATTAAGCGGTTTGATCTAAGTTTTCTGAAAAGACACAACCACTTTATACAATAAACAGATTTAATGTAGGCTTTTATTAACATGTAAACAGGGTTTGAAATTAACTTTTTTCACTCACAAGCCAATTTGGCTACAAAATTTTTAAGTTACTGGCCATTCTTAACTTCTAGCTAAAAAAAAAGGGAATAAACCAAAAGCTTGAGATGTGAAAAAGCGATGGTTGAAAATCATTTGTACTTTGTGTTAGTACGTCATGAATAGAACGAGGTGTCAGTTACTGTCGGGGATTTGTCGTGCGCATTCAGTGTAAAAAGCATTACTTATTATAATGGATTCTATAATATTGTATTTTGTCGCGTAGCGCCATTCGGATCTGGTGTAGACACGGTGTGAGTCTTCAGTCGTTTTTCGACTCTTCGCTATTGCTTCAATGAAAAGAAAACCAGCACGCTGTTATTTGTTGCATAGTGACGGGTATGTTCATGTAAGCTAGATATTCGCAGATGCTGCGCAATTAGGCTGTATTAAATATATCATGATGCCTCACAAGTTCAGTATTTAACAGACTGCGCAGATTTAGCTTACATGAACTTCCCCAAGAAATTAATGAGTTAACATAATATATGAAAAGTAACCTGCCAAATTGGTTAGTGATTTGACAGCATTACCTGCCACAGCTGATTTGTACCTGCATTTGGCGGGTGTTTTTCAAACCCTGCATATAGACATTAATAAATGCACATACAGTACATAGAGCACATCAAATGTGGTAAACAAAAGCTCAGATGTGGTTGTTGGATGGGCGGGAACCAGTGAAATTTCTATCGCGTGTCATGCAAGCACGTTTTATTTGATTAAACTGTCCAATTCATATGGATTACTTTTGCGATGTCTTGATAATTTTTTTGAAGCATTAAAGTTATGGTGGAATGGACTTTCAATAGGGGGACAGTAATCTCTAAGGTTTCAATGGAAAATGTCTTAATTTCTGTTTTGAAGACGGATTTGGAACAACACGAGGATAAGCAAATGATAACACAATTTTCATTTCGTGGTGACGGACCCTTTGAGTTTACTTTCAGGTTGTGATGTGAACTAATGGTTAAAAATCTGGGTTGGCAATTTAAATCCTGTAGGTTTGCATGGGGTGATACATGAACTTTCATTACTGTGCACTTGGTTGCTCCAGGGTGACTGTCTCTCTGAAGTTGCTTTGGATTAATTTGGTTTGGATTAATTGTATCACTTGGCATCCCTCAGGCCTCTGTATGTGACCGTGGTTTATCAAGGCAAATACTCTCACTGCATGAGGATCGGTGTGGCCGTACCACTCAACAGAACTGTGTCCAGACTGAGAGAGGCTGTATCACGTGAGACCAAGATTCCACCAGATCAGGTGCAGTTTCCGCAGTTTTTTTGCACAGTACTGAGATTTTTTTGCATCGAATTCCGGTCTTGGTGTAAAGATCTTTACTGTTTCCCTGAATACAATATTGATTCTCCATTAATACTGAGGTGTGGACACTGATGGAGGGTTGATTGCCGTTTGTATGTTCGTCTTCCCACATAACGCCATCAACCAAAGCCGTTTCCTGTTTGTTTGCTTTGTTTTACCGAGATGTTGAGTGTAAACCACTTCTGATCATCCATCTCTCTTATGTCTGTGCAGTTTGTCCTGACTGAAATGTATTACGACGGTTTCCACCGCTCCTTTTGTGACGATGACGACGATCTTGATATCATTCAAGAAAGTGACTCAATCTTTGCTTTTGAAACTCCTGAGACTTTTAGATTAGAAAACATTCGCTCTAAAAGAGGTACTCTTTCATGCATTGCACTTTGGTTATAGCTCAAAGTATACATCAGTTTTGACGCGAACGCTCAGCGTACAGCTAAACATTTTGCTTTCATAGTATTCTCCATTTGATAGCCAAACACAGGTGTTTAACACATGTGCACTAGAAAGTTTGGTCCAGTGTTGGTCTGTGTCATTTCTCTCCAGAATTTGACCAATAAAAATGTCTTTGTACTTGTCTAAACTAGAGTTGCCGGTATCTCTTTACTCGCTCGTCAAGGTGGGCATCTATTGTTGTTACCATCTCCGGTAGTTTGTTGTTGGTGTCTCATTTGTTTCTTTATCGACTGTGAAACCATGGGCCAGGCCAGTGTTGCCCCAATTTGGACCAAATAATTAGTGCAAAAAAAAAAAAAAAAAAATTAAAATTGTCAAGGGACATGTGTGAGCTGAGCATACAGAGTATGTGCGGTTAGAAAAATCGAGCTGTGCTGATGACAGTATTTACACAAATGTACGCAAAACCTAGCACACACGTAAAAACTGAAGTATACTTTGGGCTTAAGAAAAACTAGATGTTTATCAAATAATTCTAATTATATGCAATCAGCATTTATTGAAACAAGAAAATAAAATATTAGAAATGGAGCTAAAGATAGTACTTTATCTTTGAATACATAGAAACTAAACCTAGATTAGATTAGGATCATCATAAAACTAGACTGGAGAGTTTGAAATTAATTATCTTGATACTATTTTTAAATTCTAACTTGTTTTTAGTGATATAAGTAACATTTTTAACCATTTCCAGGGAGCCTCCTTGCTAATTTGAATCAGAACAATTTGAAATATGGAGCGGAGAGCAGCCGAACGCCGTCTTTCATGCAGGGTGCGATGAATCCAGCATCTCCCAACAAGAACACTGGATGTGAGAAAATGATTCTGCTAATCTGTAACAGAGCCTGCACTGGCCATCAAGGACGGAGGTACAATTATTATCTTTCCGACATGCTAACACAAGAGTTGAAGTTCCATTATTTTTGACACAATATCTTGCAGTACATGGAGAAAATGTAGTAATCTCGTTATACACATTATAAGACAGTAATGTAGCATAAAGTGGAAAATCAATGCAGTACTTTCTGTTTGTTGCAGGTTTGGTCTTCCGTTTGTACTATATCTAGAGCGCACTGTGACATGGGATGTGTTACAGAAAGAAATTCTGGAGAAAATGCGTCACCTACTAAGGCCAGGGGTTTACATTCAGGTCAGTGAAACTTCTATTTGCTGTTAACACAGCTCTTGAAATGCATATTTTTTTATGACTTTTTTCTCGCTTGCACTCCTAATAAAGTGGATTGGTTATTTTAGGTTGGACCCTTTAGTCTGCGTGTGGTCGGAGTGGTTGGAATCACATATCTGTTGCCACAGGAGGAACAGCCACTATGTCACCCCACTGTGGAAAGGTTTGTATTGCATGACCACTGTGTTCAGAGCATATTGTGTGAACTTAAATTTTAGGTAAACCTGTCCCTAAATTTACCCGTATCCAACCTCAATAGCAGCAAAAGTGTTTTGAAATACAATATGAACACAATAAGTACAATGTACATATTGTTATATGTAAGTACATAGTAGTTAAGGCCACCTAATATAACGTGGGACCAGTACTTTTATTACAACAGAATTATTAAGTACACAAACCTCTAAAGACTTTATATACTATGCTAGATTAATTAATGAGTGTAGATGAAAAGGTTATCATAATTTCTTTAGTGTGATCATTGAATTTAACAAATGTAATAAAACAAAATACAACAAAGCTTGATTCTTCATTTTAATCTGTTAAAAAGTTAGCTCAGCCAAAAATAAGTTATTTTCTTGGCAAACATCATGTCTTTTCTCATTCTATCCTTTTTAGAGCATATAAATCCTGTGGGCCAGGAGGACCTCCTCATGTTAAGATTGTAGTGGAGTGGGACAAAGAAACCAAGGAATAGTAAGTAAAACTAAGCCACGATTAATACTCCATTACAAAATTAATATTTAGACAATTAAACCACACTTGAAAATTGATGAACGTCATTGCATTAGATCAGAGCTTCCCATACTGGGATGTGCAAACCCCTGGGGGTTTGTGAGGGAACTGCAGGGAGTTCATGAGTTGATGAAAAGCTAATAATTAAATTAAATAATTAATGAAAAAATATTTTTTCTACAAATTAATATATATATATATATATTTTTTATAAAAATTAAAAAAAGATTTTATTTGTTTCCCTTGCATGTCATGTGACCATTAACCGTGAACGTGCAAGTGTATTGTTGAAATTATATTCAGATCTCAAGGGGTACTTCAAAAAATATTTTAGGCCAAATGGGTTTAGCTGAAAGAAAAGTTTGGAAACCCCTGCATTAAAACACACACACACACACACACACACACACACACACACACACACACACAAAAGAAGCCTTTAAAGATGTCGCTTGGTTTATTTATTTATTTGTTTATTTTTTTGTCTAATGCAGTGAACTTTATACTGCAGTATACTGCCTGTAGGTAGTTTGTGGTAAGATCAATTCCACAGGAGAATGTATGGCTAAAATTTTCAGAGCACGAAATTTCAGTGAAGCTAGAAAAGAAGGGTCATTTCAGACATTTTTTGAAGTTCGACACTGTAAGTGTCAAAGGAGTTTCTTTTTATATATATATATATATATATATATATATATATATATATATATATATATATATATATATATGTTTTATTTTCAGATATAATGTGAAACAACAACGTCATTACAACGTCACAACATTACAAACGTCATTTTTCTTTAACAAAAGCAAAGCTAACTAGAGAAAGAAGAAAAAAAAACTAAGAAAAAAAAACAACTCAGAAATAATCTATTTAGCTGTCTTAATTATTAATAAAAAATAAAATAAAATCCAAAAATTTAAAAATAATGTACATTCTTGCAATTATTTTGCAATAAGAGAAGGTAAATGCTCCAAAAAAGAGCCCCAAATTTTTACAAATATTTTGGTGATTTCCTAACATTGAAAAGGATTTTCTCAGGGGTGCAATATGAAATGAGTTTGTTGATCCAATGTTTTCTAGATGGAGAATGAGTCGACTTCCAATTAATTAATATACATTTTTTCCCAGCTATACCAGCCAAAAGTATGAAATACTTTTTATGATGAGACGAATCTAATAATTCAGTATCCCCTAATATCCAAACTCTAGGATCAAAACTGATTGGGATACCTATAACCTTTGAAGATATATCAGTTATATATTCCCAAAACTTCTTCAATACAGGACAATTCCAAAGTATATGAAGTAAATTGCCTTCAGATGTTTTACACCTTTGACATTTGGAAGGTATAGTAGTGTTTAACGTGGAGTTTTTGAGGAGTGTAATATGTTCGATGCAGAATATTAAACTGGATTTGTCTATGTTTGTTGGATATTAAAGTAGTCTGCATTCTTTCCATAATACACTCCCACTCTACCAGATCGTATGTGCAGTCAAGATCTCCCTCCCATCTCTGCTTCAAGACTACATTGTCAAATGGCTTAAAATTGTTTGATAATGTACTGTATCCTACAGAAGCAATACCTCTCAGAGAGGACACAATCTTGTTAAACATAACATTTTCAAACGGCGATAATGTTGGAATTTTAGGAAATGTCTTAGGGGCGATCTCTGTGTGAAAGGAGTTTCTTGACCACATGTGCATGTATTAAACATTCTCTGGCAGACTGTTAGAGAGAAAATCCTGCAGAGATAAAATAAATTTGTGTGTTGAAGTCACAGTAGAGGATAGCAGACATGCTTGACTTGTTTCCAGCGTATGTTCTGATTTCCGCAGTTTGTTTGGACACACTGAGGAAGAGTACATCCCTGATGCTGAGAGTGTGTATCTACACAGAGAGCAGCACCATCAGCCGCAGGCCTGCTCCCTCGCTCAGTGCTTCCAGCTCTACACCAAAGAGGAGCAGGTAAAAGTCTGGCATAATATACGTTCAAGTTTTACCTTCATAAACGATACATTTACCCAAAAGTGAAAACTCTGCCATGTACTCACCTTCATGTCTTTCCAAACCTGTCTAACTTGCTTTCAAAGGGAGAAATTTCAAAACTAAGCCATACAATGAAAATGAAAAAAGTACAAGGCTGTCAAAGAAGAATTTAAGTGAATAACCACTTGAATTCTCTTCCTCACACAAGAGGTAATTTATGATGCTTTAATGTCACATTTGGAGCTTGACAGCCCCATTCCTTATATGTAAAACAGCAGCTCAGACATTCTCCTTCTGTGTTCATGGAAGAAAGAAAGTCATACAGGTTTTGAATGACATGAGAGTGAGTAAATGAAGACAGACTTTTGATTTGTTGGGTGAACTATTCCTTTAAAAGAGCCCTCACACTCCTTTCTTTAATTTCCACTTCTCCAGAGCTGCCTTTGTGGGCGCATATGTAAAGGTTACTCTATTTCTGCTGTCACTGCTGTTTTAAAATTGCTAGTTTTTTGCGAACATATCTTTAACCCTGGAACGGGTCCACACAGCGTATAAATATACACTGTGGTTAGCCAGAGCCAGGCTCAGGCAGCTAAGGAACGGTTTGGAACTGGCTGTGCTTTAAGGAAAATGAAGGAACAGCCAGAGTTGTAAATGTAAAACCTCTCTGACTGATTTTGTTTATGTCTGCTTCCTGTATGCCTTCCAGTTGGCCCCAGATGATGCCTGGCGCTGCCCCCATTGCAGGCAACTGCAACAAGGGCGGATCAAACTCAGCCTGTGGACCCTGCCGGATGTTCTCATACTGCACCTCAAGAGGTTTAGACAGGTGCTGTACTCATCAAATCACATCACCTGTGCAAATGGAGCTCTCTGCATGCAAATGTATGGTAGAGTGGCCTGTGGTGAACGTTTGGATAGTAACTTAAAGTTTGAACCCCACTAGGGGACGATCCTTTGACTATCATGAAGGTCTACCTGGAGACCTGTGTGTTCACTGTCTAGCATAATGGTGTGTAAATGACTGCCTACTTAGTAATGTGTGCATCTTTTGTCTTCAAGGAAGGGGACAGGAGGGTTAAGATGCAAAACATGGTGCGATTTCCTTTGATTGGCATGGATATGGCACCTCATGTGGTGAAGAGAAGCCAGAGCAGCTGGAGCTTACCCTCCCACTGGTCACCATGGAGAAGACCTTACGGACTTGGCCGTAACCCAGATGACTACCTTTATGACCTCTATGCTGTGTGTAACCATCATGGCAACATGCACGGAGGACATTACACAGGTAACGCCTTATGGAGCACTAAGAACTTAAAGGGATGGTTCACCCAAAAATGAAAATTCTGTCATTAATTACTCACCCACATGTTGTTCCAAACCCATAAGACCTTCGTTCATCTTCGTAACACAAATTAAGATATTTTTGATGAAATCCGAGAGCTTTCTGACCCTGCATAGACAGCAAGGGAACTGACATGTTCAAGGCCCAGAAAGGTAGTAAGGACATCGTTAAAATAGTCCATGTGACATCAGTGGTTCATCCATAATTGTATGAAGCAACGAAAATACTTTTGTGCGCAAAGAAAACAAAAATAACGACTTTATTCAACAATTTTTTTCTCTTCCTTGTCAGTTGACACGCGTTCAGGAGAGTATCACGATGCATGTGTGTGCTGCTGCTGATGAAGAACACGCATGTGTTGCGCCTTGTTTACGAGCAGAAGAATGTACACGTATGCATTGTTGAAACTGTTCATTATTTTTGTTTTCTTTGCACACAAAAAGTATTCTCATAGCTTCATAAAATTACGGTTGAACAACTGATGTCACTTGGACTATTTTAACAATGTCCTTACTACCTTTCTGGGCCTTGAACGTGGTAGGACCCTTGCTGTCTATGCAGAGTCAGAAAGCTCTCAGATTTCGTCAAAAATATCTTAATTTGTGTTCCGAAGAGGAACGAAGGTCTTACGGGTTTGTAAAGACATGAGGGTGAGTAATTAATGACATAATTTTCATTTTTGGGTGAACTATCCCTTTATGTGCTTGGATTTATCTCAAAATTTTGTTGTATTACCTTCTTGACTGGTGGATTTGATGTTTCAGTCCCTGTCTTTTAACTCTTAACAGCATACTGTAAGAACTCCATTGATGGGCAGTGGTATTGCTTTGATGACAGTGAGGTTCAGCCTGTAGCTGAGGAGGATGTCTGTCAGCAAACCGCATACATTCTGTTCTATCAAAGGAGGACAACTATTCCCTCGTGGTCGGCAAACAGCTCTGTTGCAGGTGACTCTTGTTGCTTATTGAGTTTTGGGTTGACACAGTTTGCTGACTCATTTGTCTTGTTCATTTTGAAGGCTTGTGAAGGTGCTGGCATGTGAACCAAGTGACCCCCTTTTTCCAGCCCAATGAAACTGCTTCATATTAGTATGACACTCTTTGATGAGACTTTAGTAGAGCCTGATTCTGTTCTGGAGAAATAAAAAATAAAAGAATTAAAGAGTTTGATGTACTGAATTAAAAGAATTTGATGTACTGTCTAGACCAGGGGTGTCAAACTCAGTTCCTGGAGGGCCGCAGCCCTGCAGAGTTTTGTTCCAACCCTGCTCCAACACACAAAACATGTAGTTTTCAAATAAGCCTAAATTACTCGATTAGCTGGATCAGGTGTGTTTAATTAGGGTTGCATCTAAACTCTGCAGGGCTCAGGCCCTCCAGGAATTGAGTTTGACACCCCTGGTCTAGACATATCTAGCATTGAAGGGCATCCAGCTCATTTATGGAGAAGTTACAAAAAATGGGTTATTTTACAATTCTCATAATATTGAGCAAATTACAGAAACGGTTCACCATAAAATTAAATTTTCTTGTTTTTATTTCCACACTGTGGAACCAGCAAAATTTAATTTTTGTAAGTTACTTTTGTTTCATGGGTGTGAATTAATTTTTTTTCCCCCCAAATCAGTTACGATCGCACCCTGCAGCCAATTCTAAATATTTCAGTGGTCATGTCAGTCACAGTTCTGATTGCCTACATAATGCTGAAACAAACTAACCCCTAACCTAAACGTTAACTATAACCTTAGCATAACTTTGGTAGCACATTATAATAGGTCGTGATCAGATCCATTCATGATTTTTATGAACTGAATCCATGAAGTCTGAACTGATGTAATTGACCAAAGAAATCAGCTGTTGGGCATAGCACTAGAAACTTGCGTTCTATTGCATTAACTGCCTAATGACCAACATCATCTACATATCGGCATCTATTATAGCAGCGGTTCTTAATCCTGGTCCTCGAAACCCCCCACTCTGCACATTTTGTATGTTTCTCTTATCGCTTCAGATGTTTGCGTCATTTGATTGTAAGTGCCCTGTGATGTGGACATCACAGGATATTGTGCCATGATTCCAGTTCAAAAGGAGCGTATATGTTCCATTCAAAGGTGTTGAATTGCGCAAAATGTGACTACTATGCAAATCTCATGATTACAGTTAAATAGCCCTTTACACTTCTGTAGTAAGTTTTGTCTGTTTGTGAAGATGCTGCAGGCAGTGGTGTAGCGCAAATCCGTGTTCTTAAGTGAAGTAAATCTGATTTCCCATGTGCAGGGAGTAGAGAGCAGTGAACACTGTGTAAGGACCATGTCATTCAGAACACAGTTCATTCATGGAGCTCTGTTCTCATGAGCTGGTGATTTGAATCAGGTGTGTTAAACAAGAGAGACATGCAAAATATGCAGAGAGGGGGGGTCGCAAGGACCAGGATTAAGAACCGCTTCATTATAGTATTCAACCCTGATGATCAGCACTGGTTAGTCTAGTTTAGCCAGTCATAACATAAGAAAAGTACTGTATCAAAACAGTCCATTTAATTCTAAAAGGGGAAAAAAGTGGGCAGAAAATTGGCAGTTGTTTTTTGTTGATGTTATTTTGTAAATTTTGGGTGAAAAAATACTCTTCTACAACAGTGCAGAACATGGCCCTGTAAATGAAGATCCTTGTTTTTAGATTTGTGTAACTCTCTCAGGCTCCACCAGCTCATCTTTATGTGAACACTGGGTTAATCGGCTTCCGGGCAGCAGGCCGCCCAGCCTGGCCTCCGGAGCCTCCTCAAGACGCACATCCCTGATCTCTTTGGCAGAGTCAGTGGAGTTTCCCGGTGATCGCAGTGAAGACGATGGTGAGGAGCTTCATTATGCCTCTAACATGGATGTTCATCTTTCTGGTGTCTTTAACATCATGTAACTCTTTAGAAGCTGAGTAGTACCGTATTTTGCCCTCATCTTCCTTGTGTCCTCTTATTCTGTGTATTGTGCCAATGTTTTACTCTTGCCTTTCTTTATTATGTCTTCTCTCTCTTGTAGCTTTAGCGCTTACTAACACAGGATCTCCCGCCTTGCTCAGTTAAGACAAAACTGCATGCCAATGCTCTTTTCATTCAGTCTGGTATCAGCGCATTAGTTTAAATCTCCCTGTTCTTTTTGTTAAGGAGGATTTTCAACGCGGCCCTTCGTGAGGAGCATTCAACGGCAGAGCTTGTCCTCCAGATCGTCGGTTACCAGCCCTCTGGCTTTCAGTGAAAATGGGATGAAACCTTCCTGGTCTCTGTCACAGAAACTACAAATGCGATCCAACTCGCCCTCACGATTCTCTTTAGATTCACGCTCCTCCCCTCCTCTCGAGAGGATAGGAGAAGCTTGTGATGACAAAGTGTCCACATCTTGCTTCGGCGGCTACACCAGACACGAGCGACAGCCCAGCAGTAAGGCCCCGCTGGCCATGATGGAGGGTAACGGCAGTGATGACGGCAGTGGGAAACGGATCCTAGATGAGGTCTATTGCAGAGCTCCGACACACTCCGACAGGAAGAGCTCTAAAGGTGAGCCCATCGACAACAACAACCAGATTAATGCTGTGGACCAGAATGCTCTCGGAGCACTCGCTAAAGAGCAGAAGTATAAGAGCTCCGGGTCGGAGAAGAAAGCAGATGAGAAGAGCTCCAGCAAGAAGAGCTCCACCAAAAACAAGGGGGATCAAGAGAAGCCCTCCAAGAAGCGCCAGAGCACCTCTTCTGTCACCAAGTCTCCATCCTCCCAAGTGTCTTCCAGCCCTCAAGCGAAGGGCACCAAAGCGACCAATCTAAAAGAGAAGAGTGATTCTCCCAAGAGTACCAAGGGTAAACTGTCAGGAACGACCTCCAGAAGGAAAGAGTCCTTGCAGGCACAGGAGTCTCCAGTGTCTGGAGGCACAAAGGGGAAGCCGTCCCTTACTTCCACACCCCAATCCTCTGCCTCTCCCTCGCCCACATCCAAGAAGAGCTCCTCGGTGGCTGAGAGGAACTCTGTGTCTGGCAAGAAGAAGCTGGTGGAGAGAGGCTCCAGCAAGGACTTGGCGCACACCAGTCCCCTGGCAGAGAAGTCTAGAGTCAGTGCCACCCCGCGAACATCCCAACCCAAAACTGCCGAGGCGAGCCGGCCCGAAAGGAGGCCGGTGAGAAGCTCTAGCAGTAGCTCCTCAGTCACCAGCCTGCGCTCCCCAAGCGTCTCCTCGAGAGACCTCCGGCGCAGCAGCAAATCCGAGGACAAGGGACTCTCGTTCTTCAAGAGTGCGCTTCGGCAGAAAGAGACTCGGCGGTCGGCCGATCTGGGCAAGACCACGATTCTCGCCAAGAAGGCTGTCGAGAGGACTGCCAAGTCCAGCAGCCAGTGCAGACTCGATGCTGACGAGGGCGAAGGCTCGGGAAACTCTTCCCAGCAGGTCTCTCCAGAGCCGCGCTCCTGCAAGGCTGCCGCCGACGAGAAGGAGTCCTCGAAGACCTCCACCCCCAACAAACGCTCTCTCTTACCAGTAGGCAAGTCCAAGTCTTCCAATTCTGAGACTAGCCTTCAGTCTCCCATCAATGGGAAGAGGCCTCTTGAAAAGATCTCATCCTCTAAAAAGCTTTCTTCCAGCATGCAATCCTCTGCACGGCCAACACAGACGCCTCAATGAAATTTTAATAGCAGTTCCATTATTTTCTGTAATGCAGCTATTTTTTGATGTGCCTAAGAAGAATATAAAGTATATAGTATATACCTGTATTTTACTTTTCTCAAAGAAAATATGTAAATTATCAGAAAGCGCCTTTCTATCCTGCCATGTAACCAAATCGTTGCCTCTGGCAAGGTATGGTATATGAATCTACTACTGTTCACGACTCTGAATAGGAATGTTTTAACTTAGCACTTTGTATATATTTTTTCTCCCTCGAATAATGCTTCGATGTAATGGATACCATGTACAATACTTTTTAACTTGGTACCGTTCCTTTTTATTTGGACAAGTCACTTATGACGAAATTAGATTCTTGCGATATTCCTTGGAGTACTGTACCAATTCACTCCACATCTACACTTGGTGCTATTTACAGTGCAGTGTTCCCCTGGCACTGACACAGTACGAGAAACCTGGCCGAACTTGCGACTGTAGACTCAGTGGGGTTTGGCAGAGAACAATCTCTTTGGTACCTCTCAAAGCCTGCTCTCCTACCCCAACTTTTTTTCTTTTGTACTCGAGAGCAGTTACAAGTGTTCCAGTAGCATTACTGCCCTTAGAAATGTGCGCAACAATGCCAACTACAGGCCGATAGCTGAATTGTTGCTGAATGAATGTGATCTTTCAAATGGTAAATTAGTGGAGGACAATCTTTAAACTCACAATATTAAGTTTATTCCAGCAAAACGCTGTGTGATCATCTTATCTGGATATTAATGGAGGCAGTGTAAGCCCTGCATGAATTCGTTTTGTATATCTTTGTTTTTATAATGAAAGTTTGAAAGCCACATAATCATACTTGAACCATTTCATGCCCGCCAAGTCCAATGCCAACATATATGAGCGGTTTTCATTTGGCTTGCTCCGAGCTGGGGTTAAACCCTTGCGTGATGGTTTTTATCTCCCATATTTATTTGTGGACAACCAGTGCAATAGTTTTCAACACTTTGTAGGAGAACAGATATATGACATTCTGTATTTGGGACACGTTGAACTTAATGTTGCTGTTTTAGAAACATTATTTTTTAAAAAATTATTATTTTAAATATCAATACTGTGCATATGCAATAGTGATAAACATTTAATCAATGTAAATCAAAATTATTTTCAGGACTGTAATGGCTCACCACAATAATGGGTTTCATTATTTTTTTAATTAATTAATTAATTTATTTATTTTTTTTGTACCAAGAGTTTGTGATTTAATATCCAATTGAAATGGCTCTGCAGAAAGGCCTTTGTTTATTTTGCATACTTGTCAACTCCATCGACTTCACCTAAATATATTTTCTTCTCGATTTAGCTCAGACAAGTTCATTTGGACTAATTCAAAATGTTATGTATGACAGGAGAAATGTAAGGTTAAGCAAGTCATTATTGTTACATTTGCATAATAGTGTCATTACGTCGGCCGCTGTTCAGCTTGCTGCCCTGCAATTAAAACATTAATCCAAGCACTGCTGACGCCACTGTGGAACCGTTCTCATTTTCATGCTGCTTTTCGGTCCCTTCTTTCTCAGCACACTTTATCTTAAAATAGATAATTCAGCAATGAACCTAATGTGTAGCACGCTTCTTATTTATTTTTACAATTTTTTTTTTTTTTTTTTTTTGCGCGACGCCCGTATTGTGTGTGCACTGAAAAAGTATTTGTAAAAAGCAGTATCGCATGATTACATTAACGCATGCACTTAACTATGCAAGTGACTGTTGTTAAACAAGATGAGTCTGGTTATTATTGTCTAAATTTTTTAAAGAGAACAGAGCATGAATTGATTCCATTTTATTGCTTTTTTGCACATTTGTCCAATTTCTTTCTTTGTTTTATTTATTTATTTAATTTTTTTAATATTGTGATATGAAAGCATAAATTATTAGCTTTAACCATATGTATTCCAGAATTAGCAATTGGCATTGTATTTTCATGCTATTTTCCTATCTTTTTTTATTATTAAAACTATTATTTTAATTCATAAGCTGTTCTTTAGGGTAAGACCTCCCTGTTTCCATGTGATAAATTTAATTTTTATATTTTTATAGTCACAGCCTGTTTTGGTTTTTCACATTTCGCTGGCGTGATGTGGTCTGCTCATGCTTTCACGTGTAGTATGTAGGGAATGTTGTATCTTATATCAGCTATGTAACTTTATTGTCAGCAATCAATCAGTGCACACAAGTCCCGCATCGCTTGCAATGCTGATACACTAAACACTACATTCATTTTGTCTTTCATGTCATTCCATGTTTTAAGTTGTGACGTTCTCGGACCATGAATTCAGAGAAGTGCTATTACCCTCTCTTAGTCTTACTGCGTATGGGATGTTTTCAATGGCTCAAGTGCTAATATGACATGGTCTTATCAAGCGTTTGGATAGGACAGATGAATTTATCATTATAATGAAGCTGTATCAGTCTTATGGTATAATATGCGTGCGCTTGGTTTACACACTGGACTTGAATGATTTCTCTCGGACCAGAGCAGTTTTCATGTATTGTTCACGAACTGGTACCCACTTTGGTGGGCTAATAACTGGGCTGTCATTTTATTATATGAACATCAGTCTAGGCCAACCAAAAGAGGAAAATAACATTTGGTTAGAAAAAGTGAAAACCATGTAAATGTTTGGTTGCATGAGACTGCGTCAAATGCTTTTTGTTAATTTATTTGTATGTTTTATGTGTATGGACTTTTTTTTTTAAATTTTGAATGTTTTTTTATTATTTTAAAGAATGCATTTCTTTGAAGAATCATTTGTATTCATAACATTGTCTCCCCAATGTAAGTTGGCGGTTGAATTATGATTAAAAAATAGGTCTAACCTCAAATTTGTCCTGAAATAATTATTTTGATTCATTTTATTTGCTTAGCTTGGGTTTGAACTTTTCTTTGCTGCAAGCACTGTAATATCCAATGTTGACCACAAGATGGGGCTTTCCACCATGCTTTTAAAAATATGCAGCGGTACAGAAGATTTCCTGTTAGGGAAAAACAAGCAAATCTAGAGCCCTTTTGGAGGACTTCAGGCCATTGACAATTAACTAAATTTATTATAAATAAAGGTGCTCATAATGAAAGTGATTACCAATGCAATCATTGTAGTTTAAGTGAGAGATCCGTGTAAACACAGTTATGTCTTTAAGGGGTAATCCACTCAAAAATGAAAATTCTGTCATAAATTTTTCACCCCCATGTCATTTCCAAACCTGTATGACTTTCATTTATCTGTGAAACACAAAATAAGATATTTGGAAGTACATAATGACAGAATTTACATTTTTTGGTGAACTATCTAAGTGAATGTAAATAATGTTTTTAGTTTTTCACATGGCAGGTGTATGTTCACATTTGTAATCTCTCTGTCTGAGAAAAGCTTGTGTTGTTCTGTGTGATTGCTCGAGTAGCGGCCAAAATGTTTTTACACTGCTGAAAAAGCAAGGCTATTATTTCATTTGAGGCCTCAATATAGGCTACGCTTCAACCCGAACAAACATTTTTTAGGGCTTATCCCTCCCTCAGCATCCCAAGCCTCCAGGGACAACTACAATATTTATTGTTTGCTTTTAGCTTAACTTCACTCAGTTTTCACGTTGCTCAGCAGAGGTGAAAGCTGTCTCTCAGCAAACTGCGTTGGCAAGGTGTTCAAAAGCACCAGCAGACCTAATACATTACCATGTGCTACATTTCAAACACCTTTCTCTCTTTTCCCATCTTTTTTTGTTTGCTTTTTTTAAATACAGCATCATCAGCATTCCGCTCCTTTTTTTCCCCTCTTCATTACAGATTCTGACAGCCATTTGTGTTAGTGAACAGCCCAGTTCTTCGGAGTGTTGTTATCATTAGCAGCTATTTTTGAGGACTGGCAAGTGCCCTGGGTGTTGAGTGCAAATGCATTGCTGAATATTTAACATCTGCGATATTCATTTACACAGTCTAGAAAGAGGCTCACCTAAAGTGCTCTTTGCACTGTTTAATCCATAGATGATTTTCAGATTGGAGGAACCTCATTAATAATATTTCTTCTTTGTGGCATTTTATGTTTTGCCATTAAGCTAATAGCTTTTCTGTTAATTGTTAGTTTGAGATTTGGAAGCTCCTACCTAGCTCTAAAATTCTGTGACTATTGGCTGCATCTGTAGCGAGCTGTTTGGCAGCACAGTATTTTTAGACAATATTGGTACATTCAATAGGACAACTTTGATGAAAGGTTTTGATCCACTTCAAATGCTGACTACTGTATTATATATATATATATATATATATATATATATATATATATATATATATATATATATATATATACACAGTTGTGCTCAAAATTATTCATACCCTTGGTAAATATGATCAAAGAAGGTTGTGAAAATAAGTCTGCAGTGTTTATCCATATATATAATGCAGATGCACCATAATTTAAACCAAACTGCCATTATAACCCAGTAAATGGGTTTAAAAAAGAGAATCATTTTTGGAATAATAACTTCTTAGCTGTACTAAAATATCTCTGATCTGTATTCACGCTTTTATATGAACAAGATATGATTTGAGCCACAGTGCAAAACTGGTCTACTGGCACAATGTCTAGGAAAGTTTAACTGCAATATTCAGAATCTCGGTTAATTTCATAAAAAAAAAAAAAAAAAACAAACAAAAAAACTAACATATATTACATTTACATTTTACATGTAGTCATTTAGCAGACGCTTTTATCCAAAGCGACTTACAAAATGAGGACAATAGAAACAATCAGTTGTAGTATTAAAAGAACTAAAACTGATCCAAAGCTAAAACTTTATAAATACTATATATACACACATTAAAATATAATTAATTAATATAAAAAGACAAATGCATACAACAAAATTTCTAAACTTAGCATTTAAATGAAAACAAAGTTACAAACAATTCAAAATATTAAGAGAACAAAAGGTATAAGAGTAAAAGAATGATTCTAACATAACACTAAGCCAAACACCAAAAACAACTACGTGTATGCGCGCACACACACACACACACATCCATCCATCCATAAATTCAATATATATATTATTTCATTTCAATTTAGTTTGTTGAAGTACAGAAATAACTCAAATTAAATAAAAGTAAAACTTAATAAATAACCTATACAGACATAATAAAAAACTAATAAAATGACAAACATTAATACAACTTTAGATAAAATTAAAATGGATAACATATACAAATCAAACTACATTAGTATAACAGTAGGCTAATCCTAAAAAATAACACTGAGCCAAACATGTAAAAAAAAAAAAAAAAACAACAAAAAAAAAAACAACTTACACATAGTAAGAAATGGTTATACAAAACTGAAACAGAAGTGAAACAAGTAATAGGAAAGAGAATAAATAAAAAGCAAATAAATACTTATCCCTTGCCGGTGTCCCTGTCCGGTGGAATCGCACGGTAGAGTCGATGGTCTTTACACGACGAGGGCTTCACACGAGAGCTGCCGCGGTATAATAACCTTTTTTATACTCATCTTACAAATCACTAATTGAATTCAGCTCAACACACTCTCCTGTTAATCACAATAAATGGCCAAGCAAGCACAGACACAGGTACGCGATACAGTACGAGACCACACGCGATTTCAGCACGTCTCAACACAGTAAACAAAACAAGGGTTTCCATATATATAATATATGTTCATAAAGATATATATTATTTGATACATAATGGGCTCTTAATCAGATTTTTAAACAACTGTTTATATTTTTGCGTATTTTTGTGTTTTTAAAGCCCCCTACAGGTAAGTGGAATTCACTGTCGTAAATATATCACTCTCATAATTACAATGGATGGCTGCATGTGCGTTTCTTACTGCCGTAAGGCAGTTCGCCCTTTTGGTGGGATTTCGTACCCGCTCACCAAACTCCCAGAACAGATGTTTGGGGTGGAGTGTAGGAACGAAACAGATGCCATTTGCCTCGTTAGAAGTCAGTGTAACATCAGAACTGATATCTCAAGGTAAAAAAAATAAAACCTTACAGTTGCTTTACAAAATTACCCTCACGCCAATTAACCATGGTTTTACTACAAATAAAACCAAAAACCCAGGGTTACCACAAATTAACCATGATTCTGCTACACTAACTGTAGTTTAACCATGGTATTTATAAAACTGGTTTCATCGGGTGCACGCGCCTGGCCCTAAGTAAACTTTTGGTCTGTGTTTGTTTATCGGTCTGGCTAGTGGCACCGACTACAAACGCAGTTAAAGTTAAAGTGATGAGTAATGAAGTTGGGCTCAGGTGGTTGTGCTGTGGGATGTGTTACCCATACATTTATTTATTTGTGGCCATATCAAAACAGACCGATTTTCCAAAAGGCTTGGTTGAATAAACATGAGCACGTACTGCACGTTTAAAAATCAAAACGAGGCTCAGGTGTTTTTATATCACTGTATTTCTGAAGGAACACTGTCTTCAAAAAAATTTCGATGACATTTTTATTTCATCTTGCATGTTGCCTGATAAAGCAGCATTTGTAAGCTCAGCGCTGCGTTGTGTACAGCCGTTACCGGGGAAACCTCTATTTCTCCCGCTTTAAAGCACCTCCTGCTGCAGGTAATGAATTTGCATTTTCAATAAACCCTTATTTTGCTTGTTATCAAAAAATAATCCACTCTAAATGGACTTGGCTGTTGTTATTAATTCTATTTGGAAGTCTACCAGAAGTTAAGTTGGGGCCACAAAAGCGCACATGCGCAGTAACGTTTGTTTATGTTGCTGCCGTTGAAACCGTCTATACAAATGATAATCAATACACCAAAAAAATATGGTTACTACACTTTTGACTACATGGTTAATTTTTCGTCAGGGTATTTAATCAGAATGCAGCTACTTTTTTCTACCATCTGTGGAAAAAGTTACTTTTTGCCCACAGATGGTGTATTTACAACATCTACCAGCAGGAGCTAATGTGGAGCTTCCAACAAAGCTTTACCAGCTAAACCTTCACCACTTGTACCAGGTAGGCATCTCACAACATCTGTCTCCACTGCATCACTGCAAATCCCACCCAGCTGTTTATGATCACAGTCTAATACTGTCTCAACTTCTAACAGCCGTCTCACCTCCACACTCACTGCCCCGGGCATCTACCCCTCCCCTGCTCAATCTGCAGTCTGATCAGTGCTCCAAAGTATTTACAGGCCAGATGAAGACTGTGTTCATCGCCATTCAGCCCGATTGTGTTGGCTAATTATGACAGTTAGTAGTGGGGATTGTGAGAGTCATTCACAGGCCATTAGAGCTCAGCCCGCGAGGTGATATCATCTGTCACTTCCTCTACTCCCCTGCAGCGCTCCAATGTCTGTGGCATCAGTCCGCATCCCACAAGCCCCGAAACAGGAAGCTTTAAATCTGCCTCATAAGCCTTGCGCATTAGTTCCTTTCCTTCCTTTGTGAGGTGAGTACGCACTTGCCTGACTGTTGGTTTAATTGCACATTTAACATGATCAGGATATCTGTAGCCAGATGTGAGATGTAGGGAACAAACCTTTCAAAAAGCTCCTAAATGTTCCCAACTGTTTCACATCTAACCTCAGTGAAGGCAGTGAAAATAAACAAGACTGTCAAATTATGCTTATTTAACTTTGAGATGCAAATTTTTCATTTTACACCGCACCTCTAGTCAAGGGCAGGGGAACGATGAAATGATGAAAAATGTGTTGAATACCGATCAACAGAGGCCCCTTTGTGCACACGCTGACCTCTAACTGCAACTGCGTTAAGAAAGATAATGCATTGGTCTCATTAGAAGCACAGGAAAAACTGAGAATTGTTTCAGTATGACCAACAATAATAGCTGTTAAATTATCTGGAAAACCATGGATAAAGGGTGAAAAAGATGAAAATGCTGTCGTCATTTACTCAGTCATGTCATTCCAAACCTGTATGAGCTATCTTTTTACTGCTTTTTTTTCTGGTGAGAAAAAATGGTATTATAAAACTGGACTGTACAATTTATACAGTATTTTCCAAGCCATTCTTCCTAGTCCAGTCCTTCTGAGGCTACAAGGCTAGAGTCCTGCTCAACATTAAACACTAGAATGAGTCAGTCTAGCAGGGTTGCCAAGTCCCACTGCTCAACCCTTCTTCCCTGACCCAGAACACGGTTTTGACGGAGCAGACCCCTGACGGAAGGGTAAACCGCAGAAAAAAAAAAAAAAAAAAAAAACATGACTGGGATAGTTTTGGGCTAGTTTTGAATAGCAATTGGGTGGTTTTGTTTCACAGACCTGGCAACCCAGCAGTCTAGTATGTGCACATGGACACATCATAAATGTTTCCACTCCTGCATCCACAGCACGAAAATACTACTAAAATTTAATTGATTCTTTATATTAAAAATCTTTATATTAACTGATTTTCTTAATGCAATGAAAACTGTCTGTGGTCTCCTAGTGGTTTACATTATCATCTTTTTTTTTTTTTTTTGTCTTGTGTTACATGAAATGAAAATGAAAGTGGACTAGCTCAGGAAGCTTTCATGAATTTGAATGTGTGCAAAGAATTATGGGTGATTGAAGGATGTGAAGGATACACCTGATGCACCCTTCAAAACAGGCTGAATGAAGGACATGAAATGAAGACTGCCTACTAAGGATCCTTCAAACTGAGACGTCCTTCGATGGAGCTTGATGACGTGGCAGCTGAGATTGCAGCCTTACTAAGACGCAGCCTTATGGGATAAAGTGTCCATCAGATGCACACTTCAAAATAGAAGAAGTAGCAGATCATCAAGGTAGATTTTGCCTAGTGTTTTATGAATACAATGAATTTGGTTAGACTACTCTACTCACATGTTGTTTTTCACCTACCATATAGTAGAGAAGAATGCATATTAGACAGTGTATTGCTACTACTGGCGCACAAAACCAAAAGTGAGACACTCTACCCACAAAAAAAGAAAAGTGTGGGTTCGCCAGTGTGGGATTTTTTTGGATCCTCTGAAAAAGACCCCAGTGTGCAGGTAAACAGTACATTCTTTTTATACATTTTTGTATTACACTTTACACTTTGTATTACACCACAGATTTTGAGTGTTAGAGATTAGAGATTGATTTAACTGATAGCAATATTTTTCTCCAACATTTCTATAGATATTGCAATAATATTTTTGTGTTCTTTTTCAGCCATGATAATTGTGTAATGAAAATCTGATATATGCCACAGCCTTAGGATGCACAAAGTTTGAATATGCATATGCAATAAAGTATAAAAAAAATACGAGAGAGACAGTGTCCCCATTATCTTCCATTATATGGAAAAGGGCAGTGTGAACATTCTGCTAAACTTCTGTTTAGTGTTCTACAGAAGACAGAAATTCATACAAGTTTGGAACAACCTAAATATCAGGATTTGTATTTTTGGGGTGGACTATCCCTTTAACTAGACCCTGTTGTTGCGAGCTGAGAACTGCAGCTCTTTTTAGTATGCTTGCACGCTGCTGCTGTTCTCTTTGGTTTCTCAGTTGTACAAGAAGTCAGACATCGTCTGGATCTCTTCCCATGGTGGCTCAATAAAGAGAGCTAGACAGCAGCCGCATGGAGGAACCTATGGTTTAGCTCCACTCCAATATAACGAGAGGTTTTAAGTGGCGCAGATGGTGTCATTTATGTACATTCACCTGGTCCGTCGTACTGTGTTCTTCTTGTTTGTACTCAATAATTTCTCTCTCCCACAGTAAAGCAGGTTACTTTAGTAATTCACCAGTGGTTTTCATCCCCTTTGTCCCCTTTCTCTGACTCTGCCCTGGAGAGTGAACAGAACTTTGTAAGAAAATCAATAGTAATTGATTCCTCCAAGGCTAGACATAGAGGGCCACTATTCAGAGCCAAGCATAGGAGCATCAGAGTGAGAGGAAGAGGACCTTCGGTTTAACATGCACACAACAAACCCTGCTAAAGGTCACCAGTGTGATGCTGTTTACAGCCGCAGATTATCAAAAAGATCCCGAGCAACTGTGTATTTACAGCTTTGTGGAGATGAGCCCCAATTACTGGGAGGCTAGCTGTTTTCTAAAGGTTATTTGAAGGCGTGCTTTTGAGATCGTGGATTAGACTGTATTGTGTGTCTGTGAAAAGTTTACTTGGCATGCTTTGTGCAACACATTTGCGTCTCTCTTTTTGTTTTATTTTGAATACTATATTTTTCACCTATCATGGAAGTTAACATGAAACTTAGAACAGATTTTCAGAAAAATGGTCAGGACTTGATTTCATCCATTTGGTAATGAATTTAAAAGTGTTGCACATAAAAAAGTCAGACATGAATGCGAATTTGCAGTCGATTGCAGAAAGGAAATTTTTGGCCTTATTTATTTATTAGTTGCTTCCTGCTGGGAAATGAATGGCAATTTTGTCATGTAGGCTGAAGGTCAAGAGCAACTGGACTAATTACCAATGGTAATGCTTTTTTTTTTTTTTTTCAAATCTTTTTTATTTGTTATTTTCTCTGGCAGCAAAGAAATACACAGAAACTAATTGGCCAAACTTTGTCTGAAACATACATAAAATTAATCAATTAATTTCTTGATCATATAGTAGAACCAAATCACAGCATTTTTGCTCTTGTGATACTGCTTAAATAAATAGTTCACTCCAAAAATGAAAATACAGCATTTACTCATCGTAATGTCACTCTAAAGTGTGAGTAAATTATGACAGAATTGTAATTTTTGCATTAGCTCTTCCTTTAAATCAGTGGTTCTCAGCCAGAGGGCCAGGACCCACTAGGGGGCCTCAGCACACTTCCAAGGGCCGCAAGATAGCTTAAAATTATTAAAAATAATACATAATAAGTAATACACAAGCATTAATATCAGATAAATCAACACAAAATCAAGATGTAAGCTGAAATATTTTATTTATTTATTTATTTGTTAATTTTCTTGTACTTAGTTCAGCAACTGTCATTTTTATTTTTAAACCATGGTTCACATGGTCTTGGAAAGCCTGGATATGAGGGGATTGTAAAAGTGTGATTTCTAGACCTGGAAAAGTCATGAAAATTAATAAAACCTTAATCCTGAAAATATTATTATGAATATAATTTTTTGTAGTTATGCCAAGCTCTAAAATATTTTATTGGGCATAAATTGCCGAGAAATTGCTATTTGTGAGTAAAATAATAATTTAAACTAAAAATAATTGATAACTATTTTATTGAACAATTTATATTATTTTATGTTTTGGTGAATTGGTGGCTAATTCGTATGTATTTGTACAATCTGCTCTGATGGTTATGTTTTTGGGTGGGGTTGCGGCGGGTCTTCATAAAATTGTACATTTTCGTATCATTAACATAGAAAGAATTCATACAACATCTCCACCTCGTAAAATAGTTTGGAAATATCTTTAGGGTCTTTTGCATATCATATTTGATGATGAGGGCCCTTGTGGTCAAAAAGGTTGACAAGCAGAAGATCTGTTGGACTATTAGTTAACGTTGTTTTCCTACATTGGCAACATCAGCCATTAGTCGTTTTAGTGGTGGCCCAAGTTGTTACATTTTGATCAACAATTACAAAAACAACACGCACTGATCACTTGTGCACAATAAGACCAGGAACGTGTAGATTTTGATATCATGTTGACTGTATGAGTTATACGCTCAGCTGTTTCACTCCATGTCCGCCCAGGCCTGGATACATTCCCCCACTATTAATTTCCTGTGTGCCACTTTCTCTTTCCTCAGGTGATTGTCATTACCTTAGTAGAGTGATGTGTAGAGTAAGAGATAAAACAGGAACAAAACACCCAGAGCATGGCCACAGATAAAGAGGTCCGGGAACTGTCTCTCCTGTGGTGTGATGAGGTCAACTGGGCCGACAGCTTTTAGATTGATGCAGGACATCCCCCCAGACCACCGCAGCCCACTGGGTGAGAAAGTGTTGAACAACACGAGCGGTAAACCGAGACCCCTGCAGGGGTTTCTGGACACTAGACTCCCTGTGGTCTTGATGAGCCTCTCGCCTGCTTCACACTCTCATCATCAAGGATTGTTTCAGGACATTCATCCTCTAAACCCTCCCGCTCTGGGGAAGACGACACGCTCGGAAAACACAATGTGAGCGTGCAGGAGAGAAATATTTTGGGGGCCATTGTTCTTGTTTTTGAGATGACTTGCTATAATTTCCTTTTCTTTCCTGTCTGATGTTATCTGTCGAAACAAATACAGAGTTTATCTGGTTTGGAAACAAAAGCGCAGTGTTTGACTGAAATCCCCATCACAGCAATCCAAACTCAAGCCTGATTTTAATATAGATCTTTGGGGTTCATGTACTCAGCTATTAAGCAGAGCTCAAATGCCACATGATTTTATCACCCCTCATACTGGATGAGTTGCTTCAAGATATTGATACTCAATCTGTTTCACTTCATCTAGCATCCAGAGGTTTTTCATTTACAATGATTTTTTCTGTAATTCTTAAACTCTGCCTTAGTCATTGTCAGACTGCTTCATGTGGGCAAATTCATATTTTAAGAATTAATGCTGCCCACGTCCCACAGGATGTTAAACCAGAATGACAAGAAGACTTGGATAAAATGCAAATTTAGTGTGCGACAGTGACAGCTAAGACATTTATAATGATACAAAAGATTTCTATTTCAAATAAATGCTGTTCTTTTGAACTTTTTATTCATAAAAGAATCCTAAAAACAACACTATATAAATGATTTTCAAAGTTGTAAATAAAACAAAGATTATTGGAGAACGTTTTACTAAATACTAAAGTACTATTTCTTCAAGAAAATATCAAAATTTCACATTTACTTGCCATTTCTTTGGAATTTACTAGTGATATCTGAGTGAAAATTGTTTCACCACCATTTTTTTTTTCAGTGAATATATGAAAATTTCCACAAAAATATTAACCACCACAACTGTTTTCAACACTGATAATAATAAGAAATATCTTTGCGCAGCAAATCAGCATATAAGAATGATTTCTGAAGGATCATGTGACATTGAAAACTGGAGTAATTATACTGAAAATTCAGCTTTGCATTACAGGAACAAATTACATTTTAAATTCTATTTATTATTATTATTTATTTATTTTTTATTTTTTTACAATTTATTTTTAAAGTACATTCAACCAGAAAACAGTTTAAATTGTAATAATATTTCACAATATTACTATTTTTTAACTGCATTTTTGATCAAATAAATGCAGCCTTGGTAAGTATAGGGGACTTCTATCAAAAACATTTATAATCTTACCAACCCCAAACTTTTGAATGGTGTACATACATCATTTAAAACTACACTCACAGTTATAGGAATTTCTTTGAATTTCATTTCACTGCCTTCAAAATGGATAATTCGATGTCAATTCTGTCATGATTTACTCTCATATTGTTCCGAACATGTATGACTTTCTAGCAGAGATTTTTTTAAAGGATATTCCTCACTGAAAATCCACCTTGCTCTCCTTACTGCATTCAGAAGAGTAGAAAATTCTGTTTTGTAAAAAAATCATACATTTTTTATTATTTATTTATTTTTACACAAATCATTTGATCCAGTTCACAAAACAGGTTTATGCATCAGGTTGATCCGGTTCTCCAGAATCAGCTTGGTTTCTAATTTTCAGCAATGCTTAACAGCACAAGCTGCTTAATTTCCAGTCTGATCGTCATGCAAAGCTACTGCATGGCCTCAGAAGACTTGCTATGGACTGTTTTTATGCTGCTTTCATGTCCTTTTTGAAGCTTGAATGCTTCAGTTCTCATTCATTGTAACTGCATGGACCAGCAGAGTCTTCAGATTGTCTTTTGTGTTCCACAGAAAAGAGAAATTCATATGGTTGAGAACGACATGAGGGTAAGTACATGATGACAGGATTTTACTATCTTTTGAATTCTAATTCAAAATACATGATGGCATTCTGTTTGCTGACTGAATTTGAATTCAAGAATTGAATCGAACTTTACAGACATTCTCAATTGGGTTCTGACTGGTGCACATCCTTGATGTGTGTAACTCTGTTAGAGTTTTCTGCTTCTATTCACAAACAAGGGAACGATCAATAATCAAACAGTGTTTCCACTGGCCTTCATTTATATGCTGGAAAGCCCAATGCGTGTAGAACAGCCTAACACAGTTACTTAGGATCAAATTCTCATCTTCAGAGACTCATTCAACAATCATGACAGCATGTGTGTTTGTGTGAGAGAGGGATGGACTTGCTTTTGATCGGCCATGCATAATTACAGCATTTCACAAGTCCTACTGATATATATCACTGCAGAGAACTGATGCACATTCATTCATCATGACAGCAGATGCCGACTGGTTTGATTGCTGCTTCTCAAGCTTTCACTCAGATTTAATGAAGCTTCTGCACCTGTCAATTAGGTCATATTACAGCTCTCATACTTTCACAACTTGATTAATATAATTCCAAACAAAGGCTGATAGCTGGGGTAAACATATTTTTCTCTTTATGCATTTCACCACCTCCTTTAAATGTTGTTGCTGTTGTTTCTTGTCATATAGCCTAATGTTGTTAATATTAATGGCATCTAATATATGTCTTTGCACTGCTCATAACAGGGTAACGTCTCCATGGTCATGCAATGGTGCACCTGGAACACTGCAAAGATTTAATATCATAGGAAAGGAAGAAGCTGAAATGGGTTCCAAAATGTACACTTGGCAAGTGCCAAATGTGAGAGAAAATTTGCTTCGATGAGCAAATAATTTGAGATTAGATGTCCAAAAGGGCCACATTTTCTCTCCCTCTCTCTCTTTTTTTTTTTAAATTAAAGTGGTCACACTCTAAAAAAAAAAAAAAAAAATGGTTCTTCAGTGGTTCTTCAGCGGTTCTTTGGGGAGGTTGAGGTGCTATATAGCACCACTGCCGTACATAAAGAAGCCATTAAGCCAGCCAATAAGTTTTTTAACTGTGTTTGCACTTGGATGGGGTTAATGCAGAACACAAATCCCAAGTATGGGTTACCATACTTTCCCACACCTCACTTCATTATACTCCAAATTTTGTAATTGCAGTAAATTAAACTTAATTTACCAATTGTACATCAGATTATAATTTATAATATATATGTATATACACACACACACAGAGACACACACAATTTTTTTGTTTAATGAACAATTTAATGAACACACACAAAATAAAATGTCTCTGTAACTCATTTACACATACCATGTAAAAGTAAAATCAGTAAAGAGTTAAAGCTCTGGTGTTGAATTATCCACAACCAGTTATCCAGTACAATAGGTGGCGATAATGCTCTTAAGGAGTTATTCGCCATCAAACAAGAAGAAGGTGTTACATCCGGGACATTTACGTACTTTGCGCGCCTAAACGGGCCGAAACTTTTCTCACAGTCGCCATTTTCTTTGAACCACGAATTGCAACGCGGAGCAAGCGAGGACGGAAAATACAGATAATAAGTGTTTTATATTATTCACACAGTATTAATTTTACATCATCACATTGTTTTAGAACGATATTTATGTGCTGTGTGTGCGGCTGGGTGCGGAGCTGACGAGGAGGTTGCTTTTTAACAGGAAAACACTGAAAGTAAATGTTTTATCTCATTTACAATATGCATTTTATAACATATTGATTTATAGTGATATTTATATGCTGTGCGCGTTTAAACGGTCTGAAAATTTTCTCTCAGACAACATTTTCTTTGACTAACGGTGCAGACACGGAGGTTTTAACAGAGAGAACACTGAAAGTAAGTGTTTAGTCTCATTTACATATGCATTTTATGACTTTATATTATTTTATAACAATATTTTTGTGCTGTGCAGTCCTAAACTTTTCTCATAGACATAATTTTCTTTGACTCGCGATACTGAGAAGACGAAGATGTTGCTTTTTGGAAAACATCAAAAGTAAGTGATTTACCTCATTCACAATATGTATTTATAACATCATATTGTTTTACAAAGACGTTTATGTGATGTGCACTCCTAAACTTTTCTCAGAGACATTTGCTTTGGTTCATGATGCAGAGCAGGGAAAGAGGATACAATTATCAACAAGAGACTTAAAGTAAGTGTTATACCTCATTTACAATGCTTTTTGTAACATCATATTGACAAACCATTGTAAACTCCCCAAATTTAAAATGGTAATATAAGTCATTGGTTCTCACATGTCTCCTGAACAAATATCATATCATGAAGCTTGTACATTGAGTTATTTTGATGTGTCGATTTACTAGGTTTGAGTGCTATTTTCGAATATTCATTTGAAATAACTCTTTTCAGTATACTCAAATTTTATATATTGAGTGAGTTAAATTTATTTTTATTTTTTTTTTAAAGTGATTTTGTCACCTCACAAGATATGACACATGTCTTACATAAGCTACTTTTAACAAGTTTTTGTGGATGCTTTTTTTTAAAGAATGTGTTTTGTGTTCATCAAAAGTGAGTTATATGGGTTTGGAATTACATTTTTGAGTAAATTATTCCTCTAATGTTGTTACAGATGGTTCATGCTGGAGTAACTGAAAAATCAAAAAGAAATGTGTTTGAGTATAAAATCATCAGTACATTATCAAGTTGGATGAAAAGAGCTCTTGTTAACATTTTTAGGACACAACAGATATGGGTAAGCCACATTTCCATATTTAAGATTATTGATTGTCATGCATAACTTTTTGATCATTAATATTTTTTATTTGCCTAATAATAATTAGAAGTCTGGACTCTTTCTAGTAGGGCTGCCCTTGACTAAAGATTTTCTAAAGACTGGTTTTTTTTTTTTTTTTTTTTTTTTACATTTTATTGACAGCCCCCATTTTTAACAATTTAACTACCCCAATAGGTTGATGCTGGAGAAAATTAACAAAGCATCAGGGAACATCTGCGTGTAATGGAGGAAACAGAGAAGCTTAGACCAAACGTAGAGCTCCTCAAAGAAAGGATGGCACTGATAAAATGCTATCAGACAAATTTTGTGTCCAAATATAGCACAGAGGAGACTCTCTCTGAGTTCTTGTTTCATACTGGCCAAAATGCTCAGTACAGTAGTGTGTTAATTGCCTCCTTATTTAATTGTATGAGTTATGACTATATTTTAATACTTGTCTTTCCTCCTTTGCCTTCCTCTTAATATAAGTTTCTTTCTGGTCTGTGAGACCACGCCAGTGTTGATGTAGACCAACAAATTCTCACACAGCTCTCTGTAATGACACCCCGAGTCCTTCAAGTTTTGCGGAGTCCCCTGAAGGAGAAGTTCAGGTGCATGATTGATGACTGTGAAGATGGCAGACTGAAAAAAGGTAATTAAATCATTACTGCTTAGATTTTCATTGTACCACTGACTGACACCCTACCACTCTGCCTGAGATCATACTTGTCTTCTTTCCTGCATTTATCTGTATTACACACAGTTATGGATGTTTAAAAAAAAAAAAAATGGGTAAAAGCATCCACCATGTTATGTTAAACTAATGAGGTTATTTTGTTTAAAGGCCTACAGTTGGAAGCAGCTATTCTGCTCTTGCCTGGTCTGTTCAAGGAGGACCCGGAGTTGCTGTTTGAAGTTGAGATGATCCATGAACAGTTGACTACAGTGTGTGAAACACAATCTAATCAAAGCACTACACTTATTGCACATTTTGTTATTCAGAGGATTTCAATGCAAACATTAGTTTTTTGTTTGTTGGTCTACACAAACTATGCTATCAAATTGAAGAGAAAATTTTGTTCATTTTCAGTTCATGGCCAAAAGTATTTGAGCAGTTGTATGACAGTAGTTAAAATTAATTTAACTCATAAAGTTTGCCTTGCAAATAAATATGAGAAGATGGTTAATGCTATTATCCCGTCTCCCCCAGGGCTATTCTCAGACCAGCCCATCCCAACACCTAAGATGAAGCTTAAAGGCTGTAGGGAGGGTCATCTCGTGCAGTATGACCACATTGTGCTCACGTTGGATGGACAGTTAATCACAGAGGAGAGCGAAGACATCTTGATGGCACTGGGACTCCTCCTGTAGCAGCGGTTCTCAATTCCAGTCCTGGTGACCTCCCCCCACATGTTGTACATGTCTCACGTATTTAGCACACCTGATTCAGATCATGAGCTCATTAGAAAAGAGCTCCATGAATGAACTGTGCTCTGACTGACATGGTCCCTACACAGTGTCCCTACACGGAACATTCATTCACAGATTTACACTACTTCCTGTCACTGTAAGTCAGTATTTTCTACATTTCTGGGCCTCTTCCAAGTCTAGTTGCAGTTTCTACTGTTTTTTTAAGTTAAACAAAAATGTTAGTACGCTTTTGACAGTGAAAAAGTGAAAGATACTGCAGTACTTCAGAGTGTATAACTTAGTTTGCAAGTGGTTGTGTATTATTAATTTTCAGTAATTTCACTCACTCACTATAAATGTAAAAAAAAAAAATTAGATTTTCCAAATAAATTTATTTATTAACATATATTTATGTTCCCTGGCTTGTCAGTACTCATTTTATTTGCTGCTGAAAGAAATAAATGAAAAGGTTTTGAAAGTGGGATGTTTTTTTGTTTCTCAGTAAGCATTTAGTACAGGAATTTGAATCTTTAAAGCTGCAATTTGGTAAGAAATTATTAGTTATTCATCTTAAGTAAAAGTGTCATTTAGAAGCATATTGGCTCATCTATGGTAGTCATATATGGCACCTCTAATGGTTCTGTATAACACATTTTGACAAATGTGCTATTAAGCTTATCTTTAAGAATATGTGCCATATAGTACCAAAAGAGGTTCCTCTATGATAACAAGCCAAAGAACCACTGCAATAAAGTGCTATATGGCACCTCTTATTGTTCTACATAGCACCATTTGACAAAGGTGCTATATAGCACCTTTAAAGATCGGTGCTAAATAGCACTAAAAGTGGTTCCCCTATGATTAACCACTTTGAGAACCACTTTTAGAGAACCACGTTTTTTTTTTTTTTAGAGTGTATGCTTTTTCACTTTTTGAATTTTAGTCAGTGTGTAGGTGTGTATGTTTGGGTATAAAAAGATCTACAAAGTTACAAATCTCAAAGTCCACTCCAAAGGGAGATATATATATATATATATATATATATATATATAATGTATACACAGTCCCCTCCATAAGTATTGGAATAGTAAAGACAAAATTGAAAATTGCTCTGTTGGCTGTGGAGTCAAGACATTTGCAATATGATTAGAAGATGAATATGAGACAAAACTACAGAATGTCACATTTTATTATTAGCCATTTCAACACATAAATGTTTTACCAAATAAAAAGAACAGCACTTTTAGAGTTCATCCCACTCATTGTTGTGAGCATAAGTATTGGGACAGTTGAACATAAGGCAAATATAAAAGATTAAAAGCTATTATTTAGTTGCAGATCCCTTGCGCACAATCACAGCAGTGAATCTGTGACCCATAGACATCACCACACTCTTGGTCTCATCCTTTGAAATACTTTCCCCAGCCTTTAATGCAGCCAATTCCAATTGTTGCTTGTTTTGGGGAGCTTCTGCCTTTACTCTCCTCTTCAGCTGGTGAAATTCATGTTCAATCGGATTTAAATCTGGAGATTGACTTGGGCAATCTAAGACTTTCCATTTCTTTGCTCTTATAAATTCCTTGACTGAACTGGCAGGTTGTTTTGGGTCATTGTCCTGATGCAATATGAAGCACTTCCCAATGAATCTGATGGAATTTTCGTGAATATTGGTAGGCAAGATGGTTTTGTACCCTTCCAAAATCATTCTGCTACTGTCATCATACATTAAGTCATCAGTAAAGTTGAGAGGGCCAGTTCCAGAGACAGCCATGCATGCCCATGCCATGACACCACCTCCACCATGCTTTACAGATGAGGCTGTATGCTTGGGATCTTTTGCAGTTCCCTTTTTTTCTCTCCACATTTTTGCTTTCCCTTCACTTAGATAAAGGTTCATCTTTGTCTCATCGGTCCATAAACACAGTTCCAAAACTTTTCTGGCTCACCTTTGTGCTTTTTTGCAAACTCTAATCTTGCCTTTCTATTTTTGGTGCTGGTCAGAGGTTTGCATCTTACTGTGTAGCATCTGTAATTCTGTGTCAAAGTCTCCTGAGGAGAGTAGATTGTCAGAGCATCACCCCAGCTTTCTTGAAGTTGTTGGTGATTTTACAGACATGTCTTTTAGGGTTCATTTTCACAGCTTTTATGATTTGTCTGTCATCAACTACTGTTGTTTTCTCAGCCGATTAGGTAGTTGTTGGTTGCTGGTGTCGCTGGTGGTTTCCAAACTATTGATTTCTCCATGCCCTTTGTTTTTGCTCTAGCTCTAATTGACTTCCTCTTTTCTTTTAGCATCCAAATTGCTTGCTTTTCTCTCAAAGTCAGCTCCCTCATCTTCATCCTGGTTTGAGTGTGTCATCATCGAAAGCAAGATTCAGAATGCAGAAGTAATGGATATAACTGATATGACACATTCCCTGCTTTTAATATCTGAAGAATTAATGCAACAGGACACAGCTGACCACTTAGAAAGACCTGTGAGGCAACTGTTCCAATACTTATGCTCACATCAGATAGAGGGATGAAACTCTAAAAGTGCTGAACTTCTTAGCTGATAAAATATCTGTATGTGTTGAATGTTGTCTCATATTCATCTTTTAATAAAATGTAAAATGTAAAAATATTTGTGAATGTCTTGACACCACAGCCAACAAAGAAATTTTGTCTTTATTGTTCCAATACTTTTGGAGGGCACTGTGTGTATGTATGTATATATATATATATATATATATATATATATATATATATATATATATATATATATATATATATATAAAATCCCTTTTCAAGAACTACAACGAACGGCTCGTTTGGACTACAGCGTTGTTTTCCGGTGTTTGTGACATCACAAAGCGGTCCATTAGAATATCATTAAAATAAATCCCGTTTACCGAAATTCGAATGGTTGGCGGGTGGGGAGAACGCTTGGTTGAGCACTGCACGTTTCATCAAAACTCGGTGCAGGTGTTTTTATATCACTGTATTTCTGAAGGAAACCGACTGTCTTCAGAAAATTTTGGATGTCATTTTAATTTCATCTTGCATGTAATGTCTGATAAAGCAGTGTTTGTGAGTGGAGCTGTTTTGTGTACAGCGTTACCAGGGAAACCTTGTTCTCTACCACTCCAACTGCTGGCAGAGAATGAATCTGCATATATATGCCGCCACAAATAGAGTGTAAGGCTGTGGGACTATGGTATAAATAAATTCAACTGTATAACAGTTTCATTGCAATTCATGTTATAATGTTAGAATTAAAGTACAATAAACATAATACATATTACTGTTGTACATAATAAATGCAGTTATTTTTAAGTGGTTGTTGACATCCAATCAAAAATGTGATTTAGCCAAAAAAAAAAACAAAAAACAAAAAAAACAAACAATAACGTTACCACTCTAATATGTCTTGCAATATCCGTGCGTGCAAAGGTTCTGCGTGATCCTCTTGTTCAATATTCTCGGGGTCTGAATCCGGCTCAAATTGAAATGGCAATATCCTTAACTATACTGGAGCAGACGGAACTTGCTGCTTTGGCAAGGGGTGGGGCAGTACTGAAACACCGTCTAAGCTGTTCGCCAATCACATCGCACTGGGACAGCTAACCAATCACAACACATTTTGTTTTCCGGAAGGCGGGCCTTCATCAAACCCGGAACTAATCAAGCCGTTTGTGCCAGGCTGGGGAGAAATGTATTGTAATAATGTAAATTATATGAAAAATAATGCGCTTTTCGAACCACCAAGTATGAGAGCATGTTCTAGTACACCCCCAAAACAAAATCAAGACTTTGTAAAACAGCATAATAGGACCCCTTTAAAAGATGCCAGTGGTGACTTTAAATACATAGATAAATAAATAAAGCTTTTAAATGCATTTAGCGGAATAACAAAGACCCATTAAAAAAAAAAAAAAAAAAAAAACCAAAACAAAACAAAACAACAAAACAAAACAAACAATCAAACAAACAAAAAAAAAACAGAAAACAAGATTTAAAAAAAAATAATCAATTTGAACTGTTTGCAAATAATATTTTTATTTTAAAATATGCACGCTAGTGATGCGAGGATGAGCTAAAACGAAATAAATTATCCACGCGCCAACCGCCCGCACCTATATTTTTGTCTGATTTAAATAACCGCACCCGACCCGCACCCGATCATCGCATACAGGGTTCATACAGTCATGAAAAACCTGGAAAAGTCATGGAATTTTAAAACAGCAATTTCCAGGCCTGGAAAGTTTTGCAAAAAATAAATAAACCCAGAAAGTTTTGGAAAAGTCATGTTTCACAATTCTCTGTAGGCTACAATAGAATTATGTTTAATCAGGTCCTGAATTTCAGTGCAGTATTGCGCATATATCGCATTACTTATTCCCGCGGCTTTCGACTTTAAAATGAGGGAAATTCCTGCAAAACATTTATTTAATATAGCGTGTAGGTTAGATGAGTAAATAAATTCACACAAACCATCAGATCAAATCAGTCATTTGAAAACAGCGTGAGTGACCGCGTCTTCTCTCTGACTTTCTCTTCACATCGGCGCATTTAGAGCTGAACGCTGCGATACAAGACTTTAGCTCACGTTTCGGTATTGATAGAATTGTCAATTGCCTAATCGGCCATTGTTGCATAGTTACAATTTATCATTTGTACGTCTTTTTAAGCCTTTCGGTACTCGCGCGCTCCAGAGGCGATTTTCTGTGCGCTCACAGTCACATCCAAAGCGCGCGCTTGTTGCGCTTAAGTGGCCAAATACACACAAAATGACGTCAAAATGGTCGTCCTGGCGAGTATTCTCATAAGCACTGTCGGTTTTGTCTTAAGTTAATGTAATCAGCTGCGAATGAAAACGCATGTGTATCAGTATTGGATCCGTCTTGTGATCCGTCTTGTGACAGCAGCCTAATAAAGTTGTGCCGTTTTTCATTAATGTTAATCAAACAACAAAAGACAGAGAAAATCCCTCACTGCTCTTGACTAAATAATGTTTTGTTGAATAACTTTAATATGTTAATTTACAGTTTATTCAATTTCTGTAGCCTATTTAACACGTTCATATTTTAGAAAATGTAGTTATTTAACCGCCATCCGCGCATCACTAATGCACACATTCGGTCTTATTTGAAATAAGACTGAATAAGTGCTTATTTTAAAATAAAAAATATTGCAAAAAATATTAACCTTATTAGAAAATGTTACATTTATAATGTAACGAAAGAGTTACATTTATTATTGATATATATATTTTTTTATAGATTATTGATAGATATCGGAATAAACAATAAACAGGTTAATTGCTTTGCAACGATTTGTATTGTTAAAAGAGCTATACAAATATATGTAAATTGAATAGAGAGAGTGTGTGTGTGTGTGTGTGTGTGTTATTTTTAATGAAAATTTTGTAAAATACAGTTTCATGGCAAATAAAAATACTTATGACAAATTTGCTCAGGCAGGTGTAGCAAAAAGTTAATCTTGGACCCTGCATTAGAGCCATCTGTCCTTTTTATTGAGTTTTATTTGTTCAATCACACAATTACTTTACAGACAAAATGTATTGTAACAGGAAACGAACATTATTACACATCTAAGACCACAGCTAAACCATCCCCCATCTTCTCAATGCCTTCCTAAATGGACAGTTTCATTTTCATGCAGTCATAATGGAGGCAGAATAGAGCTTTATCAGGATCCATAGCCCCTTGAGTGCTAATATGGGGATGGGGAGCCAGATGCCCTCATAAGCAGCCCTCAACATTATTTATTTATGGACGAATAAGTTCAGGCTCTTCTAATATTTCTCCGAGCTTAGCCGGAAAAGCTTAATGGGTATGTGAGTCTTTGTTCTCTGTTTTTTAATTAACCCTATTAACTGTCATGGGGATTAAGGTGATTTTAAATTGGGTATTTTTCACTCCTTATTGTTCATCCTGAGTTCACTGACTCTACTTTCATTTTCTGAAAGATACTAAATGCACAGAATTTCATGCACAGTTTTTATGACGCATAGCTGTAATGTGTATTTCATTCACCCACTTGCTGTTTAATTTTCGAATTAATGCATCACTATGTGGAAACTGTATAAATGTATATATAAATATCTATTTTTTTTTAGAAGTGAAGTGATAATATGCAAATGAATGTCCTTGAGTACAGCTGCCATTTAACAGCCTTCT
The DNA here is from genome assembly GCA_039654775.1 of Spinibarbus caldwelli. Classification (NCBI taxonomy): domain Eukaryota; kingdom Metazoa; phylum Chordata; class Actinopteri; order Cypriniformes; family Cyprinidae; genus Spinibarbus; species Spinibarbus caldwelli. The sequence continues at coordinate 28,304,316 of CM077219.1, read as the reverse complement.
AAGTGAGAAAACTGCCTTTAAACTCATTGTCACTCATGAAGCAAACCTACATTATGGTAGGTTGTCATTAAAGGCTTCTTGCCACCAAGCCTGTGGGGGAATATAAAGGAGGTAAAAGCTCAGGGTGTCTAAAAATCATCTTTAAACTGAGACACTCAAAATGCAAATGCAGATACATTTACTGTTAATGACTTGGTCGTCAGCTCTGTCTCCCCCTCGCACATTTGCATCATAAATATCACCTACAGCAGCTCTGGAAAGTAAATTGGTGCTTTAATAGATCTGTCAGCAAGAGGGGTTTCTCATTACTTCTATTAGGATGCAGCTGCTAAATTCTTCAGCACCAGAACAGGAGCTCACAGAGACAATAAATCAGGCCATATTAGCACTGTCTCTTCAAAAACAATTAAATATTCGTATTAATGTCTCAACCTTATAAGTGCATTCCTTTTAAATGACATGAATATGCTTTCATGTCGTAAAATCTATCCTTGCTAATGTCCATATCTAATATATCTACAGTTAACATAACCTTGACACTTTGGCAAATTGTTCCTTTGTGCTGAATCAAACCCGCTAACAAGTCTGAATAAATATAAATAAGTGAATCCAAGCAGACTGAAAAGCATTTTAAGGAATATTCCATCTTAAATTCAACTTTGTACACTATGTAACAGAATATTTAATAATAATAATAATAATGATAATGAGCCCATATAACTTCCAAACTGTTTCCCTACTCTGAATCACTACGGTAAGCTTATAATAATGTCACGTTCCAGACAAGGTCGGAAGTGAGAACATCTGAGTTGAAATGTCCCACTTCAAACCTAAGTGAATCACACGTCACATTAACATATTGACCTCATAATGTCGCCATGACACAACATAAGCATTTAGTGTTTTTGTGTCAAATTGTCAATTATGGCAAAAACCATGCTACCATTCGTTTTGAAAACAGCTGTCAAAAAGCGAAAATTAATGTATCATTTTATAAAACTAATGTGTAAAGTTTTTAAGTTTGACACAAGGTAGCTCCACACTGTGCTCGTTGGAAGCAGTGATGTCAAATGACGCAAATATCTCGCTGAAGTCGGGGTTCATCGATCTGCCCTGAGTTCACAAGTCGGATGTCCGACTTCAAGTGGCGTTCTAGATGTTATTTCCAAATAGGAGGTGGGTAAAATCTTAATTTCGAGTTGTCTGGAACATACCACAAGTGTTTGTATTTTGGACCTGTCGGACGGATTTCGCAGAAACTGCGTACATGATACGTTGTTCGTCCGTGTGTTTCTCGTCATAAATAGGGAGAAGTATCTCCAGTTGTTCAGGCCCGTGTATAGTTGTCACAATGAGCGAGAACTATGGACTGTGCAATGACAAATCGTTGGTTGTAAAAACAAAGAAACTCCCAACAGAACACAGCCTACGAGCAAAAAGCAAAAGCTTGTTTGTTTGTTTGTTTTATTTATATAGCACAATTAAAATAACACAAGGTTGACCAATGTGCTGTACAATAACAACTAATAAAAAGAGGTCCATATCACAAAAGGACAAAGAGGACAAAAAGAAATGGGTAAAATAGACAAGTAAAACAAACATCATAAAATAACGAACCCAATATTGTAATCTCAGTGCGATCAGCCAAAACCTAATTCTAATAAATACAGTTTCGAATTTCTTTTAAAAGACCCCAACGTAAGAAGGAGTCTAAGACGTAATGGCAAGCTATTCCAAAGCTTTGGGGCCACCACTGAGAATGCCCGATCACCACACAGCTTTAACCTTGACCTGGGGACAACTAAGATCATCTGATTAGATGACCTTAGATTCCTTTGAGGTTTATGAACATGTATGAGATCTGTTAAATAAGAGGGCGCCAGATTGTGTAGGACTTTGTATATTAAAATAAGTAATTTAAAATCGACCCTGTGGTGAACTGGAAGCCAATGTAAAGTGGCTAAAATAGGTGTTATATGCTGATGTTTACGGACACCCATCATTAATCTCGCAGCAGCGTTCTGCACTAGCTGTAAGCGAGATATCAATGATCTGCTCAGACCTGCATATAAAGAATTACAATAATCCAGTCTAACAAAAATAAAAGCATAAATAAGCTTTTCAAAATTGCTGGGTGACAGAAAAGATTTTACCTTGGCTAATAATCTTAAGTGAAAGTAGCAGGACTTAACCACTGACTTGATCTGTTTATCAAATTTCAGAGAGACATCAAACTGAACCCCCAGATTCTTAACTACTGATTTACAGAAAGGAGCCAAGTTTCCTAAATCAGAAAGGACTCAGAGTTTCCGAACCAGATTACCTCGGTCTTACTTTCATTTAAATTGAAAAAGTTTGCTGACATCCATAATTTAACTTCATGCAGGCAGTTTAGTAGAGATGTAATTGAACTCTTATCGTGCTTCCACAAAGGAAAGTACACCTGAGTATCGTCAGCAAAACAGTGAAAATAAACTCCATGCCTTTTAAAAATAGAACCCAAGGGCAGCATATACAGTAGGAACAGAATTGGACCAATGATTGAACCTTGAGGAACACCACAGTGCAATGGAGCAGATTTAGAATAAAATTTACTATTCTGTTTGATCTGTTAGAAAGAAAAGACCTGAACCACTCAAGAGCAGTGCCTCGGATACCCATAATCTTTTCCAAGCGAGTGATTAGAATATTGTGATCAATGGTATCGGTCTGTTTCTCAGTCTGTTTGTCTTCATTCTGTCTGCTGTTCTGTGTTCCTCTGCAACGAGCTCCCCAACTTTGTTACAGTATGATCGCCAAACTCTGTTTGAAATTAGATCTTCGATGGAAGAGTCACATACCGTCTTTCCGTGTGGATTTGACGTCCATCTTCCTCCTATCCTACAGTATATCTTCTGCGATAATATGGTAAGTGTTGTTGTAATGATGTGCGATCTGACATTATTAGGCTATATCACCAAATCACACACTGAGTGCACGCACGTTGATTTATAAGTCTATTAAAACTCAAAATTCCAGGCATTCGAAATTGTAGACAGCAAAAATGCTTCTGTATGCTTTTTATATTTATATAATTTAATATAGTTAACTTCTATATCTATCTATATCACACAAAGAGTACCGTTTTACTGCAGATATCAGCATGAACACATTTAATAATCATTTTATACAAGTTCAGTAAAGCAATGTGACTTACATTTTAGACATAATATTGCTTGTTTTTTGCTCAATTTTGCCAAAGAAAATAGTTCCAAACAAAGATCACAGCACTGTTTTTCGTCTCTGAGCAATGGACGGCGTTTACTTATTGAATGAATCAGCTTTTTGAATAAATGATTCAGTGATTAACTCATGAACACAAATCAAGCGGCAACCTTCCGGTCTCTCTCCTGAAACCAACACGGAAGTGACTAAAACTGCAATTCATCGACTGGCCGCTAGAGTCTGGCTCAAAAAGGGAGTCAGTCCCATAGACTCCCCATGTTAAAATGCCCAACTTTACAGCAGAAAAAAATATGTTTACAACCTGGTATAAAAAGCGGTTTTGGTCTATATATATTCATGGCAACTGTGAGGGGGTGAATTTTTTTTTTTATAACACCCATTTAAATTATATTAAGCCTTAAAGTTCTGCATAATTAAGGGCGTGGCCACTTAAGTGACAGATGGATTGCCGCTGCTGTCATCACCATCGAGCTAAGTGTGCGTGGTTTCAGCAACCAGCTCCCGCCTCTTTGCCCATTTTTGATTATCTGGGAGTGACGCGCTGCCAAGATGGCGATGGCCGGCTCCACCCACTTTGAGCTTCAAAAACGCTCTTCAGAAACCTACGGGTCACGTCACGGACACTACGTCCATGTTTTTAAACAGTCTGAGTCAAATGCTTTGTTTCTGAATGAATCAGTCGTTTGAATGAATCAGTTGAATCTCAATGACTCACTCATTAACAGTCACTTGCTGTCACCTACTGGCGGTTTTAATATCACATGTCGACTATTTTTTTTCATGTTTAAATTACTTCAAATATCAGTATTCAACGTTTTATGTTAAAAACAAAACATTAAGCCTATTTATGCATCTGTAACTGCAGTTTAAATGCATCCATGTCCCCTCTGAGATACATAAACTGTGTAAATACATCTAAATGCTATTTCAGATGCAGATTCCAGAAATGTTTTCTTATGTTGGAATGAAAGACACTAAGTACCGGATGAAGTGCTTCTTATTCTTATCCAAAAATACAAATTGGAAGAAAGAGTTAAAACTGAACACAGTCTTGCTACTCAAGCTGTATGAATAATTTTTTAGATATATTTATTTGCTTCTTGTCCATTTTGTATTTACTTGTACTTTTACTTTCAATACTTAAGTACGTTTAAGATTTAATAAATACTTTTCGTACTTAAGTACAATAAATACCGCATACTTTAAGACTTTTACTCAAGTAATATTCTAAACGGTGACTTCAACTTCTACCAAAGTCATTTTTTGGTAAGATATCTGTACTTTTACTTGAGTATGGCTTTCAGGTACTTTATACACCACTGGACATAAGTGACGTGAGTCCGTAATAAAACCCAAATCAACATTGGCTTGGCTTTTTAGAGGTGGCATAAGATACCACTGAAAGGACTTAAAACCGACTCAGAGATGGATTCTTTCTCTCTCGACAGGTAAGATAGTTTATTTAACCATTAGATAGCCATGAAGCTCCCTAACAGCAGAGTGAGTTAATTATATAGCTTTAGCTATTGTAAAGGGGCATTTCATTATGGGTTGTTGTGCTGTGCTAGATTTTATTTTTAAAGATGGACTGTGTAAATTATAAATCTTATGGGTCGCCAAATTAACAACGTTATAGCTGTCTAAATATTCAGCTTGCAACTATCTAAACTGGTTATCTCTTGAGCCTTTGTTTTGGTTACGTTTCATCCACAAATGCTCAGAGCCTGACAACTTGTAAACTTTTGTAAGGTCATTAACTTGAAAACATCACTGTTTCCAATTAATCAAAACAACAGCATAAGACTTAACTGCTCAGATGACACATTTCTTCAGATTTCTATGCTTCTAACTACATTCATACGCATTTGCCCAGAGGCAGCCGAAGCACAACCAAAACAATGTTCTTCCGCATGACCCACACAGTTTTATTAACCATTAGTGGGCCAAATTTTACATAGTGAAGCTTTAAGCAGGATTTCCACCTAAAATAATTTTTGCAAGAGAAGTTTATGTTGCAAGTGTACTGGAGATTTTATAAACAGAAATCTGAAGCAATTTTTAATGAATTATTTTGTTAAATGTTATTTGAGTTGTCTAAATTGTACACAAATATTCATTAAATGTTATTATGTTTAGCATGTTTATTAAGTGGCATCCTTACGCTATACGATCTAGTCCAACATAATGTTGCTTTGCAAATATTTGTACATTTACAGTCTTTAGTAAACAAACTGATTCATTCATTCATTCATTCATGCATTCATTCATTCATTCATTCATTCATTCATTCATTCATTCATTCATTCATTCATTCATTCAGCAATTGACAGTATGCAGAAAATCAAGCTTTAAGAGCTTAAATTGTACTTACCCTGGATTATCCCTTCAGGTTCAATAAAAGTATACTTGCATAATTATCCAAAAGCTTGTTTGAAGATTTTAAAAGACATTAAAGATAAAGTAATTTTGTGAATAGTCTCACATATACATGCTGTACTTTTGACTGTCATTATAAATGAGACATTGCTGTATATTTTGAAACCTTACACAGGATGGAGCCGTCCAATCAACATCAAAGCAACCAACCGCAATGATTTCTTTAAGTAATGTTCAGGGACCATCTGAGGCTCAGATGAGAAGATAGTTTGTATTCAAGCAAATCAGTACAAACTCAACATCTGTAATTACTCTCCATACAGATTTTATCTGATTGATTAAATTGTCAAATTAAACACAGCCTGTTGATTTGATTATGCTGGATGGTATTAAGACATTACACAACTAACAACATTGGAGCAACTGAAAACATAATTGTCAAATGACAATGGGCACTTAGGTTTCTATGTGGTTATATTTTACTGACTTTACCTCAGTAATATTAGTTGAATGAAACTCACTTTTAATTCAGGTGACACTTATATGGTATAATGTAACTGAATGCTTTACCCAGACTGTCTGTTCAAGAAGCTTCAATGCCACGTCCCATAACAACAGATGCCACTGGCATTTTTGCTACACCTGAGCATATTGAAACATGTTTTGACTCAGTTGTTATGCTGTATTTCTCCTGTTTGAACAGGGCATTTGTATCTCATTTCATTACTTGTTATGTAACAGATGCTTTCATCCAAAGTAAATTGCAGTACGCTAATTGCAGGAACAGTCCCTCTGGAGCAATCTGGGGTTGAGTGCCGAACACAATGAAGGTGAAATTCCCTCAGTAACTTTGGAGTTCACACTGATCCATACCTGGCACTGAACCTGCGATTCTAACAGCACCAGCCCAAAGCTTTAACAACATGACTAACATCATGCCAGTCACAGTGTTAATTATTAATTTGCACTTTAGCTGAGGCTTTGACTTACATTACAGTTATTACAGAGACAGTCTCTATGGACCAGCCTGGAGTAAAGTTTCTTGTCTGAAACACTTGGATTGCACCCCTACCGCCCCAAACACAATTTTTTTTTTTGAATCTACAGCCATCTGGTTATCACCCCAAGTCATTAGTCAACATGAAACTTCACAGGTTATTTTTATTTATTTATTTTTTTCATCCATTATGACATATTTTCACATCAAATACGGTTTTCAATGGGGGAAATGTAGTACAGGATTGTTTTTAAATAAATATTCCACGGTAATGTTGAAACAACAACAACAACAATAAATAAATTAATTAAAAAGCAAAAACTGTGGCATTTACAATGGAACTGAATGGGAGCGATTTTTGGAGTATTTATAAGCAGAATTGTATAATTATATAAAGCATTTGCATAAACTCTTCGGTTAAAACGTGTATTATTAGATCTGTTAATCTGTTAAAATGATAAAAGTGCAGTCTTGAAGTGTTGCCATGTCCACTTATTAAATACAATGCCTATTAAGTGTCTTTGGGCTTGTCGTTTGGGCTCGGGATTTATTTTATGAAGTTAATAAAGTAGGCAGGTGCAGGTCACGGTATTTTGGTATGTGGCTTACTTCAAAGATAATGTTTTTGGATTTAAAGGTGCTGTATTTAATATTGACAGCTAGCAGTTGAAATGGGTACGACAGTCCAAATACAAAATATTGGACAGCATTGTTTCTCCCGCCCCCTTTTTCTTAGACTCAATGCTCACACGGGTTGCCAGATTGAGGACACGCAATGACACGCAGGAATGAGCCCAACTGACATTGGAAGGTGATGAGCCTTACACTGTAAGTTGATGAGTTGATTTATCCATGTTTTAAGATTCCTTTGGTCATGTAGCTTTTTAGATGGATGCTGAGGCTTTGTAATCAGGTACAATCTGCAATCACTGACCCTGCTGGTTTCCATTGCTGCAAGTTGCTGTGTTTTCTGCCAAATGGCAACCCGGGTGTCGAAATACTTTTTGGTAAATTGGCAGTGGGCAGAATCACGCAGACCAAAACAAAAACAGACATTCTGACTCGGAATGCACATTTCAAAATAAATTTTTAGCTGGCTGCATTTTTTTTTTTTTTTTTTGGAGAAACAAGTATGCGAACTTAGCATGTTTGCATCATTTATGGATTGGCCCCATTCAACTAAAACCCTTTAGACAACTGCATTTACATCACAGTAAAGTTATTACATTTTCAAATCAGTATTCATTTCGTTGAATTCACTTGTTGGCGATCTCATCTTCAGAAGATTGGCGTCTCCATATGCGATTGTCAGTCTGGATGCGCCTCAAGCTGTTTTGCACAGTGAAAAATCTTAAAGGTGACATATCATGAAAATCTGACTTTTCCAGGTTTTAAGTGCTATAATCAGGTCCCCGGTGCATCTACCAACCAAGGAAATGAGAAAAAAGATTAACCCAGTAACTTTGTTTTGGTAAGCCTTTTTCTGCAAGTGTCTGCAAAAACGAGCGCGTCTGATCTCACTCCCCTAGTGACGTTGCAAAGGGATCTCATTATAATATTGCCGCCCCTTAATCTGTAAATTTCCACCCATGGAGCCGTCATTTTGATTTCGCAACCGACAACGGTGTACCAGCTCTAACGCCATGCCGAAAGTTTGAGCAAAACATGCTAACTATTCTGTCTTTGGCTGCACAGACGAGCACAGAACACTATTTACAGTCGCAGCCTCAGAAGAGACAACAGAGCAGTGGATCTATTGATTTATTTACTGTATATTGCTGCTGCCACACAGATCCAAAATAAACATACAGTTTATTTCCCTGCTGTTTACCTTCACAGACATAACCGACTGTTTTTGTAACTTATGCATGTTTTTAACGTAAACTTGTGTGTGAATGAGAACAGTACTCACATGCTGTGACAGCCATTTTCTGTGTGCTTCGGATGTGTGCACTCAGAAAACCGTATATCACAAGTTTAAACTAATATGGTTTAAAACGCATGATTTCAGCACGATAAACATGATAATCAGAACCAAAGCAGATGTTTTTAGCAGATAGGAGCTGTAATGACGCAGCTTTTTTCCGGAAAAGGGGGCAGGGAGCAGTAGCTCATTTGCATTTAAAGACACATGCTCTAATATAGAGTGTTTCTGCTTCCACTCAAATAGGCATTTTCAAAATGATATAATGAATGATCTGTGGGGTATTTTGAGCTGAAACTTCACAGTTACGTTCTGGGGACCCCTGAGACTTATATTACATATTGTAAAAAGGGGCATAATATGTCACCTTTAAGTTTGTGCATTTAAAATATACATCAAATGTGCAACTTCAACAGGATTTTCAGAGTAATTGTCGTTTTAAATATATACATTTTTCATAACTGCTTATGACAGCAGCCTTCCCGTGTACTGTCCAGCTTCTCAAGCGAAGAGTCATGGGAATGATAATGAATGCAGCATGATAAATTATAGATCATGTTATACTAGAGGAGTGTGAAGTCTTTATTGTGTGGGAACTGTTTTAGGGCATTCACCTCAGATTTCTTTCACACTCCCAGAATCTTTTTCTCTCATGACCCAGGTAGGGCAAGGGCACTAAAGTCTGTAGCAAACACACACTGTGTTTCTTCTGAAGGTGAACTTTCTCTTCTTGCTTCTCTGCTTTTGCAGTATTACCAGCAAACAGAGTGATGCATATACTGTATCTCACATTACATTTTATCATAAAAGTATTAAAATGCATAATATAGTGCACACAATCAAACACGTTTCTCAGTCTCAAGGGAACCCACAATTTCTTAATTTTGTAGCTGTTTTTCTCCACTCATTAATCAGTATTTTTCACAATTAGATGCACAGTCATTCATATACAGCAATTTGATTCTGAATACTAATTGCAAAATGAGCATGCAGATTTAATTTGCATATTGACTTCAGTAATATGACTGGCATCTGTATCTGAATTATCATCTTGGTTATTTAGCATTAAAATTCCACCTTTGTAATTAAATGAAATCCTCTAATGAATAAAATATCAGCCTATACTTCCAATACATAAACTTTAAACCCCTTTAGCTACTTGTGAGGATTTCTAAAGTTCTTCTTTTCATGTATTTTTAATTGGATCTTTAAAAAAGTGTGAAAGTGAACTCTATACAAAGTCTTGACGTGCAATGCAGAGGCAATTTACGGCAATTTAGTGCGGCTGGAATTGAGCAAACTCCTCAGGCACCTCTTTTATTTTCATACAAGATCTAGTGACAGTAATGAATCATAGTTAAGAGCATACTGCAGCGTAAGCTCCCAGTTTATTAAACAGTCAGCAGCTCATTGCTTTTGATCCTCCGGAGTGTCATAGTAACTGATTATGCTCAGACGTGTTGATGTTTCCCTTTACCTGTCCCCTTCTCTTCTCCTCTCTTCTACCTTTCACAAAGGGACTTTGACAAACAAACAAACAAACAAACAAACAAATGCAAACAAAAATGTTGCTAGGCTTTTTTTCAAAGTAATATTTCAAAAAAATGTTGATTACCACAAATAAATAAATCAAAATAACTAGCTAACTAATTAATGAACTAAATAAATACATAAATAAACATCTTTCCTTGTCTCATGAGATTTTTTTTTTTTTTTTGGAGGATTTAAAAGTAGAAATGTGAAGCTAATAATTTTATGAAGGCATCTGCATATGTATATATATATATATATATATATATATATATATATATATATATATATATATATATATTATAGATGTTTTAGGGTTAATGGCATTATGTTGTAATGATGAAAATGTTGTCAAATTGGATATAATGAACTATAAAATTAGAGCCTTTAAAAAGCATTCTTGTTATTTGAAATAAAATGATAATTAACTGAAATAAAATAATATAAAACGTCTTATTAAAATGAGGCGACATTTCTCATTTTTAAGTTAGTTAGTAAGTCAATTAACAATCAATCCCTGCACATCTGAAGGCAATAGATAGGTGTGTAGGAGACAAAGACCAAAAAGGTCAAAACCAAAAAAAACAAAAACAAAAGAAAATCCAGCACACTACCAATATTAGCAAAAGTATCAAAAACAGTTTTATTAACAGCGTTTCGGTCTCATGACCTTCATCCGGTATATTCAAACATACAATTGTGAGCTCAATCACATTAAAAATACATCATAATCAATCACTGTGACGGACCATCAATTACTAACAACACCCAATGGATACATTAAAGTTAGTTTGTAAACTAAAAGTGAATTCATGTTAAAACGCATATTGTTTACTTGTGACATATGAAAGAGTGAGTATTTTAACATTTATTGATTGGCCCCATTCACTTTCATTGCAAGTGCTTCTTTAACCACTTAAAACCCTTTAGAGAACTGTGTTTACATCACAGCTGTTAAATTCTCATTTCTCTATTTCGTTGCCTTTATTCCCTGGCACATCTCTTCTCTTCTAGTTCCCTCATGAAAATAGTGGGAGGGAAATGACTTGGACAAACAAACAAACAAACATGTCGCTGGTCTGCGCTGTGGAGACTGTTGTGACCTTGCTGTATATTCCCTCTTGTATTTCGAGTCTGTGTGGCTGAAGGGGGAAATTTAATCATCTTGTCCTTTGGTTTCTTACAAAGGTTCACGTTGACTTTCTTGGGAAGGACGACGAAGTTGCCTGAGAGAACGCTGTCGTTCGCTGGGGCCTTCGTGACCTTGCGCTCAAGCTTACTGTTCGCATCTCAAGTACTGAACTCAAATCAGATGTACTGAATTGTTAGGTAGTGCTGATAAGCACAGTGCTTTTACCACAGATGTCCTCAAACTTAAGTTTAAAAATAAGCCTGTCAATATACATAAGCAGAAGGTGAGGAGATTTGCCAAGCCGTACGCTGTCGAGCAGCCTGTGCAGTCACTAAATGCTGCACGTCTCTAACATGGCGGCATTGGCATTATGTAACACGTCAGCTGCCGTTTCCTCTCCTGTTCTTTTTCAGGCGGCACATTGCGAACGTATACCCTGTGGCTATATCACTGAATGTGAGATAAAGACCCTTAACGGCAGCAAAACGATTAGGTGTTTCCTCTGTGTTATGGTATACACAGACAGCTAAGCTGTGTCACCTGTTGTTAAAAATAAGCATTTTCCATCTGAACGGTGCTAAGTTTCACATCTGTTTCCATCAGGCACATATTCAGAGTGCTGTCTGTCACATTCCAGTAAAGCTCAGCCCTATATTCTCTCCATCACAAGATATGCATATCTGAATGTATGAATTTATTCATTTTTGGCTTCACTTCAGACAAGCCTTTGACAAGTCTTTCTACAAAAAGGATACTTTTGTGTCTCTCATGAACATATGTGCAAGTAAAAATGCCTCGAACAATGAATAGTTTCCTAAATCCTAAAATATCAAGCTTAACTTTGTTATAATAAAATACATATTTACATATATCAAATATATGAAGTGGCTCACAGGGAATATTTATATAAAGTATGAATATATAATTGTAAATTGTGAATATATAGAAGTAAATGAGAATATATTTCTATAAATCTTAATATATAGAAGTAAATGAGAATATATAGTTACAAGTCTGAATATATAGAAGTAAATCAGAATATATATTTATAATATAGAAATCTTAATATATAAATGTAAATCGTGATTATATAGAAGTAAATCTGAATATATATTTATAAGTCTGAATATATAGAAGTAAATCAGAATATGTATTTATAATATAGAAATCTTAATATATAAATGTAAATCATGATTATACAGAAGTAAATCTGAATATATAGTTATAAGTCTGAATATATAAATGTAAACTGAAATATGTAGTTATAATTCTGAATATATAAATGCAAATTGCAATATGTAAACATAAGTCTGAATATATAAATGTACATTGAAATGTATACAGGTACATCTCAATAAATTAGAATGTCGTGGAAAAGTTCATTTATTTCAGTAATTCAACTCAAATTGTGAAAATCGTGTATTGAATAAATTCAATGCACACAGACTGAAGTAGTTTAAGTCTTTGGTTCTTTTAATTGTGATGATTTTAGCTCACATTTAACAAAAACCCACCAATTCACTATCTCAACAAATTAGAATATGGTGACATGCCAATCAGCTAATCAACTCAAAACACCTGCAAAGGTTTCCTGAGCCTTCAAAATGGTCTCTCAGTTTGGTTCACTAGGCTACACAATCATGGGGAAGACTGCTGATCTGACAGTTGTCCAGAAGACAATCATTGACACCCTTCACAAGGAGGGTAAGCCACAAACATTCATTGCCAAAGAAGCTGGCTGTTCACAGATTGCTGTATCCAAGCATGTTAACAGAAAGTTGAGTGGAAGGAAAAAGTGTGGAAGAAAAAGATGCACAACCAACCGAGAGAACCGCAGCCTTATGAAGATTGTCAAGCAAAATCAATTCAAGAATTTGGGTGAACTTCACAAGGAATGGACTGAGGCTGGGGTCAAGGCATCAAGAGCCACCACACACAGACGTGTCAAGGAATTTGGCTACAGTTGTCGTATTCCTCTTGTGCGTCTTACCTGTGCTAAGGAGAAGAAGTACTGGACTGTTGCCCAGTGGTCCAAAGTCCTCTTTTCAGATGAGAGCAAGTTTTGTATTTCATTTGGAAACCAAGGTCATAGAGTCTGGAGGAAGGGTGGAGAAGCTCATAGCCCAAGTTGCTTGAAGTCCAGTGTTAAGTTTCCACAGTCTGTGATGATTTGGGGTGCAATGTCATCTGCTGGTGTTGGTCCATTGTGTTTTTTGAAAACCAAAGTCACTGCACCCGTTTACCAAGAAATTTTGGAGCACTTCATGCTTCCTTCTGCTGAGCAGCTTTTTAAAGATGCTGATTTCATTTTCCAGCAGGATTTGGCACCTGCCCACACTGCTAAAAGCACCAAATGTTGGTTAAATGACCATGGTGTTGGTGTGCTTGACTGGCCAGCAAACTCACCAGACCTGAACCCATAGAGAATCTATGGGGTATTGTCAAGAGGAAAATGAGAAACAAGAGACCAAAATATGCAGATGAGCTGAAGGCCACTGTCAAAGAAACCTGGGCTTCCATACCATCTCAGCAGTGCCACAAACTGATCACCTCCATGCCACGCCGAATTGAGGCAGTAATTAAAGCAAAAGGAGTCTCTACCAAGTATTGAGTACATATACAGTAAATTAATATACTTTCCAGAAGGCCAACAATTCACTAAAAATGTTTTTTTTTTTATTTTTTTTTTTATTGGTCTAATGAAGTATTCTAATTTGTTGAGATAGTGAATTGGTGGGTTTTTGTTAAATGTAAGCCAAAATCATCACAATTAAAAGAACCAAAGACTTAAACTTCTTCAGTCTGTGTGCATTGAATTTATTTAATACACGAGTTTTACAATTTGAGTTGAATTACTGAAATAAATGAACTTTTCCACGACATTCTAATTTATTGAGATGCACCTGTAGGTATAAATATGAATATATAGATACAATATATATAGAAACTGAATACAGTAGTGTCCTAAAACCAAAACAATACTCGTTCTTGTATTAGGACAACTTTGACAAACTTTTTTGATCCACTTCAAATGTTGACTACTGTATATAAATGTAAATCATATACTTAATGTACACTCAGATCGTATGCACATGTATAGGATTAAGTTTATTGTATATACAGGTGTGTATATATGTATGTATAAATATGTATATATGGTTAATAACTACAGAAGGAATTATAACTTGGTTCATTTTCTTTGTATAAGAAAAATTTGGAGAAACTTCTGATTTGATTGCTGTTAAGTTTACCTATACTCTACATATTTCCCCAATAAAAAAAAAAAAAAAAAGAAGTATATATGAATATACAGTTACAAGTCTGGGTATATAAATGTAAATCCTGAATATGTATAAAAGTAAATCTGAATATATATTTTAAAGTCTTAATAAATTGAAGTAAATTCGACAATGTAGTTATAAGATTGAATATATAAATGTAAATTTATAGTTATTTTTCTGACTATATAATTTTAAATCGGAATGCATACTTCAATCAATCAATCAATCAATCAATACTGATCCCAAACTTTAGAACAGCAGTGTATTTCTTAATCATTTTACAATGATTTTTCAATTTTTTTTACATTTTGAAACTTGTTCCAGGATTAAATGAACTAATTTAATGAATAAATTAAATATTAAACACGATTTCAGACTTTTGTACTATACTTTATATTTTTGTTTAGCTTAAGATGGCATTTTATTTATTGGATGGTAGTTTATTAACACTTAATCAGACATCTTTCATCTGATAAAAATAATATGAATGATAAAAAAAAAATCATTTTATTATTATTATTATTATTTTAAATCTTCTTAAATGCATCATAAAACCTATTTATTCAGTCAGTTTCGTGATCATACCACTAGCATCAAAGGTTCAGCACAGTATGCAATTTGAGCCTCTGTGAATTAGAAATTCCAGGCTCTAGGCACTAGAGCTCATTAGTTGTTTAGCATGTGTGAAATTAATTATGATTCATTGTAAGGAGGTTGCAGTCATTCTGGTTGTGCCCATGAAGAGAGCGGGGAGATATGTTTGGTGTCATGCTAAATAAGTGCTGGTGTCTCTTGCTCAGGGGGTAGGTGAGTTTGATCGCAGACAGCCATTGTTCATCAGAGGAAGTGTAAATGTTCATAATCTAACACTCTGTCATACCTAGTGTGCAAACCAAGCAGAGGGAAGGATGCACGCTCAAATGGACTGAGTGGTAAGCTTGCACTCTGCACTAATGCAGCCGGCATCTCGTGTTACTTAGTGCCATGTACCCTTTTAGCATATAACGTTTGATGGAGGAGAGCTTAGTCAGAGTTTGGCGGCCTGATTTCCTCTCAGATAGATTCCTGCCTACTGCCTATCATTCAGACTGAAAGGAGTATCCACTGTCTGCAATCGGAGAATTGTGGTACGAATATTAAAAATCGAACATGAATGATGGGGATATTTCAACCAAAAATGTAATTTACTCACCTCATGTTGTTACAAACCTGTGTGACCTTTTATCTTCCGTAGAAGACAGAAGAAGATATTTTTTAAGAATGTTTAAACTGTTTTTGTACATACAGTAAAACTCAGTGGGGTCCAAAATAAAACTGGACTCTATTAACTTTAATTGTTAAAACAAACAAACGTAATGTATATTTGGAGCGTAATGTATATTTTTGTTTAGCTTGAGATGGTAAAATGCAGTTTATTAATACTCAAACAAACATGCTTTGTCTGATAAAAACAAGAAAAAAAAAATTACAATTTATTTGCAAAAATTACAAAATCATTTCAAAACTGAAAAGGCATCTAGTTTATATGCTTACTGAAACAAAAAACAAAAAAAACCAAAACAAAACAAAACAAAACACTTTTTTAAAAAGACATTTTCAAAATATCTTTTATGTTCCACAGAACAAAGAAATTCATACGGGTTTGGAGCGACATGAGGGTGAGTAAATGATGACAGAAACTTCATTTTTGTGTGAACTATCCATTTAAATAATTAATGTTATTAATTAATTACGCTATAGCAATCCTAGGTCATTTACTTCAGAAATATGTTTTACACTAAAAACAAGAATTCTTGAGCATATTTCTTTATGTAAACAACAGCAGGACGTGGAGGCAAGCATTAATCAATGTCAAGGCAAGAGTATGTGGGACATTTTCATTTGGCCGTTAGACAAAGCTTATCAAATATGTACCTCTGTGGTCTGAGAGCGTGTTTAGTTATTTACTACAGACTGACAAGTTCTCTCTCTTTCACAAAATGCATTACATAGACATATTGGAGGTTTACGTCGAGTCCAATCAAAGAGTAGTGTGTTTGAGGTTTTGACAGATGCAGTAGCTTTACAGACAGAGGGTAATGGAGGTTAATTAGAGACACATGCTTCAGTAGGTTTGATAGTTTCTATTGGCAACAACTATTGACAGAAACAAAACCTAGAAATAGTATTGAAGGCGTGAAAAAGTTGGACTATTTCTCAAAACTAATCTTATCTGTCAGATGGACCAGCTTGGGCTCGGTTGGATGCAAGTTTTGTTTGTTAGTGAAAGCAGATGTTTGTGTCATTTTGTATGTATGAGATTTTCAGCTTTTATGGCATATCATAACTCATGCAAATAGTGATCTGATTTTAAGTGTATCCATAAAAATGGAAAATGGATTACCAGCCAACAATCTCTCTGGGATGAAATATGCATTGAAGAACGGTGGCCAGGCCCACAGGAGTCACCATGCTGATGTTGTCAGCAATGGGATGAAAATGCCATTTGATGTGAGGGAAAGCAGTGCGTTTTCTGTAGACAATGAAACTAAATGAGTGAATGTTGTATAAAATATAGCCCCGAGGGGAAGGAGTGAATCGAATGGAATCGGCTCTCACGCGTAATTGCAGCCATTTATTGATTTAAATAAGCCCTACAGAATCCATATGAGAAAGATTAAAAGTCAAACCCAGAACATTAGGACATGAACAGAATATTAATTGCCTTTGAAAAGTAAACAATAACAAGGCTTATAGGCCGATTACACAGAACATGTTTATACAAGTGGAAGATGTATGTGATTTTAAATCTGACATCTTTGTTGGCCACTCAGTTGGCACTCATTCTGATGTTAAGAATAAGTTTGATATTTCCTTCTATCTTTTGCAGCCAACCATTTTATGATTCACACTCCAGTCAGGTAGGTGGCAGAGATTGACTTAACATTGGCTTGCTGCCATTAAACACAGTAGAAGGAGAAGAAGTAAACGAATAAGAGGAAATTGATTGGTTATGAATGGAGAAAGATATTTTTTTGATTCCGTATGTAGTCATCAGCAGGAGTTGAAATTCACCCAATCTATTTTCCAAATGTATGTTATTGATTGTGTTGTGAACAATTCATCCATGTATATGTATATGTATATGTTTATTTTATTTATTTATTTTTTTTTAAATTTTCTTGTCATTGATCCTCCGACAAAATGACAGACTTCTCTCTAGTGTCGTATACTGGACTTCGCCAATGGCACATTTTACAGACTGTGATGATGCATTTTCACAAGTATTAACAATGTGAATCTTCATGCAATCCAGATTTGTGTCCACTGTCAGGTTTTCTTTCTTTTTTGGGCGGTTCTGATGATAAGACAGACCAGAACATGCTGTTTGCTAGCCATCGTTTGTTTACGCTCATGGCGCCTTCTGTTTAGTCCCACCCTATCAATGACAGCACGTATGGCGTTAAAGGCGGAATGCAATGAATGGTTGGGTAGCAACATGTAGTCTGACATGTCGCTTGTTCATGACACGACAAGATCTTAGGAGTCAAAATTAGGGTTGTGCTGATACACGATAATATCGTGTATCGACAATGGTCAGAAATATCGCCTGTGCCTGATGCCTTTGACAATGGTCAAGACTATTATTATTATTATTATTAATATTATTATTATCAGGTTAGTATTAATATCTAATTAATATTATCATATTTATTTTCCCGCATTTTTGGACTGTTGCACATTATAACCAATCACACACGATTCTGTTGAGTTTATGAATGCACTGGCCAATCAGAGGCGTTAAACTCACGCTAGACTGAAGTCAGTGATGATGTTCATTGATAATGTAAATGTTCCTTATTTGTTTTCTGTGGCTGCAATATAAGCATTATAATTAGTAATTTACAACGTTTTTATTAAATTATCACGTTAAATATAAATTCAGTCATATTAAAAATATTTTATGACATGACATACGTAGTGGGTGAGTGTGTGTGTGAATGCACGAGTTAGTGTACTCTCAGTGCTGGGTTGCGGCAGGAAGGGCATCCGGCGTAAAACACGTGCCAGATCAGTTGTGCGGATCACTCCGCTGTGGTGACCCCTGATAAAGGGATTAAGCTTAGAGAGAGAGACATACGTATGGTACTTGACTAAAAAGATATAATATGTAGGTAATAGATTACACTAACATTAGGCTGCTTTAGTCTTTAGCTTTGAAACTAAGTAAATAATTAAATAAATTGGCATGATAATATCATGTATTGGCGTTCTCACAGGCTGAGGATAGGATGATATGACTACGGAGCATATCGCCCAACATTAGTCAAAATCACATAATCTGACAGAGTAGCTATGTTTCCATCACCCTGTGCGCATTTTGAAGTATCGCATCAGAAACAAGTGATGGAAACACCAAATTTCAAGAATTGTTTTTTTTACGCTCGCGAGGTAGTTTTTGATTTGTGTGAAAAAGGGTTAATGTGAATGGAAACGCATTTTGCGAATAAATTCCTCCATGCGCATCAAAAAAGTCATGTGACTTTGCACTATGGGATGGCATAACCTGACCAACCAGCAGACCGCGATCTCGTTGCACAGCATCTGAAATGTTATAATCATTCTTAAATGCCCGAGCAAACCTTGTCGTCAAAGTATTTCTGTATAATTGCCTCATAGAACTGTCTTACACAACTGCGTTCCCAAACAGCAGGCATCCACCTCCGAAAGCAACGACCACATTTATTGTGTTTCGTCTGCTCGCTCTGAGGCTCATGTAATTTATTATATATGAAAATGATTATATTCAGTGGCTTCTCCTACTTTTCTTAGTGATATTTAGTACCAGTTTATCAGGAAGTGATGATTTTGTTCTTTTTGACTGATATATGGAAACGGTGCTTATTCGCAAATGTTTTGTGCGATATACCAATTTTGCGCATGAGTTAAATTCGCAATTTTGGATGGAAACACTGCCAGTGACTATTGTAACCAACAAAATATTGTGTAGTCTGAACCACCCATCACACAGATGCACGACGCAATACAGAAGAAAAGACTTGTCGCTTACTTCCGTTACATCGTGTCTTTAATGGGTCCATGCTATTCAGTCAAAGCTGTTTATAATGATCAAAGATGTCCAGACAGACATAAGACCTGCAAATGCAAGCAGAACAACAGTAGGCCTCCTCTGATTCCATATCCAATCAGAGACAGTTGATCTGATGTCTGCGGTGAAGCTCATTCAACAGGCCTCTTCCGTCCGACAGTGCTGACATATGTCAGAATGCAGCGAAGTGTTGCAGTTTCCTTCAGAATGATACGCAGCAAACAAGCACCTGTTTTTGCTACTGAATTCCATTATTCCGTCAACTTCATCTTACGCACTTGTAATTCATCAGCCCTGCTGACGCCCCGAGCAGAATCTGAACTCTACCCTTCCTCAAAGCAAGAACAAAGTAATAAGAGCTGAAAGCCATAAACACTTTTATTTTGAGACCGTCTACCCAGGAGCTAGATGCGTTTCTCTCCGAGTCGCTGATTGATATTGATGTTATAATTAAAATATGAGACGTAGGTATATGAGAGACGAAAACACAACGCGAGTTCGGCTCGTTTCCCCTCAAACTGTTCAAGGTCTGTTTCCCGGCAAACTTGGCTGCTCTTTCCTTGCCTCCATCTTTTTTTCTCTCTCTATTTCCTAACGGCTTCACGTCTCTCGTCGTCCTTTTGAAGTGGCTTTAGACTTGCGAGACTCTAGTATGTGACAAACAGGCAGAGATAGCGTCAGATTCTTCTCCAAAGAGGGCTGCCACTCACAGAGAACTTTACAAGAAAAACTGTCACAAAGCAACCTTCTCGGGATGCACGATAGATTCATATGAACCGCTACAATACTCCTCGATACTTGATCAAATAATGAACACTGTGTTCTCCCTACGGTTAGCCCAATTTGTTCTGGAAAATATTTGCTTTTTGTGACAGGGTGTAGGAAAGTTGTCAAAGCTTTTTAAAGGCTGAGTGTGTGTGTGTGTGTAGGGGGCTTGTTTTCCCTGCAGGAAACGAGGGTATAATTAGGACAAAGCTGGCACAAGGCTATCATTTGACTGGACTTTGTTGATGTACAGACTGCTCCGGTGACTTCTCGTAATCATTTCTGGCCCACCTCCAATAAGAAAAGTCGAATTTGGTTTCTCGCAGGCTATAATAAGTGGTAAGGTTTTGTGTGTGTATGTGTGTGTTCTGCCTGTCTTGTGGTATTTTATCTGCTGTCTTTATCATGCAGATCTATCCCACAGAGCACTGCAGCACAGAGACTCTTCCGCCGCCTCTACTCAAAGACAACGGCGGTTTGCATTGATGTTTATTTAAGATTTGTTGAAACTGCTATGCTGAGAAATGTCTGTCTCGCCGTGCTTTCCTCTCTTTCTCCACCTTCTTTTTAAGATCAAACGCCATTCCCTGTGTTTTGACACCAAAGATTTTACCAGATGAAATACCGAGCCCAGCAGATCCTTGCTTCTATTTTAACTTCCCATTTGATGAAAGGTGACGTTTGGGATGCTGATGATATACTGTACGTGTGTATCTTTAGCTGCTTTTAGAGAACTGCAGATGGTTGGGAGAGTGTTGAAAATAGTGGATTAAAGAAACATTTCAGTGTATGCCTGTGTGGATATGGGTCAACACACTGATCTGTTCTCATATTTAAGTTTATGTGACATATTGAATAAAACGTGTTATTCTTAAATAGTAGAGCATTTTGGCTAAAATGGTCAAGATTTATTAATTTATATATTTATTTTTTAATTACTGAATTTTGAGAAATTAAATGTTATTTTAGTCTAATTATGGTAAGTTTGCAATTCATAAACAGAAAATTTTTAAGGAGTAAATTTGGTTATTACTCAGCTTTGCTCTCACATATTGTAATTAAACATAAAAATAAAACTAACCCATGACATTTCTCTTTCAATATGTTTTGTGTTAACACTGTTACATTTAAAATGTTTCAAGGGTTGAGCTTTACGAGGTTGAAGGTCAAAGCAGAAATGCCAAATATCAGCCTTAACTAGCAAATATCATAAAACTCCACATTATTCAGTCAATATTTTTCTATTTTGTGCCAAGAAAGCTTGACAAGATGGTTATAAATAAGGACTCCAAGAGCTTCTGTTTGAATCACACGCCCAAAAATTCTTTATATCACAAGTTGATATTTTTTCAATAAAATATTAATATATCGATATAATTTCAATAAAAATTCTATACATACACAAATATCGGCTGAGATAACAAATATTTCATAATAAAATATTTCATTACACTCTAAACTTAGTTAAAACTGTCATAATCTGATTAAATATCCTGCTAATAATTTAAGTAGTCAGATATGGGACACAAATTGCAGCATTTTCTTTGATTTTCCTTAAATAGAACAGTGTATTTTTTTCATTATTTATTTTTATTTAAGACCCTGTTTTTTTTTTTTTGTTTGTTTGTTTTTGTTTTGTTTTTGGACCCAGGTATGTATGGAGTACCACTAGGTGTCAAAAATACTTTTTGTTAAATTATCTGTGAAGTTATATTAGTGTCAAAACATTGAAAAAAAAAAAGTAAAATATATTTAGCCTTTTCCCATATCTCACCCACTTTTGGGACTGAATTTTGTTTATAAACATGAATATTTACTCCTGTTTACAAACCATTGCAGCATGAAAAATGTATCACTTTTTTCATCAGAAAAAAAGTTTATACAAGTAAAATAAATTTATTTTGTTTGAAAACTTTTCAATATAATAATGTTTTGATTGAAATAAATATGTATGGTTTTATAAATTGTGTTTAAGCAATCATGAGTCTTTCTCATGAAGAATTTCTATTTTTTAATTAATCAAAAAGGGTTAAATGCAGTAATAACATGTTAATAACATGGTAACATTCATTTTTCTAGATTAACTCATTATTGAGGAGTTGCTGATCAGATACGGCGGTTTTTGTTGAAAATATTAAGTTATGATTGGACCGAATGGACCCAGAATGCAAAAATCATGAACAGATTGTGGATGCATTATGAGGGTTACCTTTAAGATCAGTAAATCTCAGCTTTATCCACTGTGTTTGTTCAAATGTGACAAAGGTGATTATGTGAAAATGGCAAATGCTACACAGTGAAAATAAAATTTCCATCTATGTGCTCATTGTTTACAAGTCATGAACTCTTTTCTATTTGCACTCTGGTCCATCATCAGTGCAGTGTGTGAAGAAAGATATGATTTGATGCTTGTGATGAGTGTGATTAAACTTTTACTATGGTTTGCCTTTGTTATTTATTGAAATGACTAAGACATTCATCCTCCGTAATAAATGTGGCATAGAGTTGGGATGGATGGGACTGTGATTTGAATAGGAAGGTGCTTTCGGTCTTTTCATCTGTTGGAGAAAATTGAGCCATGCTTCACTGTCCAGCTCTCGTAATGAGGACAATACTTTATTCTCAAAGCATGAATAAAAACAATACCTGTAGGAGATGAAGATAAACTTTTAGACGAGCTGGCGTTCATTATGGAATACCCTGGATGGATTTTTGCTTGCTAATTAATAGCAAACTATGAGCTACGCATAGTGCAATTAATGTAGGTAATTTAGTTTCATGCGGCATATGCATGATATACTATACGTTTTTTCTTTCTTCAGCATATGGTCAGAAAAAGAAGGTGATTAAGAAGGAAATAATTATTGTTGACCTCAGAATCTCAAAATACATATTAAATGAGTGGTTTTATTTTACATTTATTTTATATGAGGTTTAGTAACCTAAATTAAGCGGTTAAAAGCTGGTTTGGGACTAGTTTTATATGTTGATAAAAAAAAAGTTTGGGTTTTGTAAGATTTTTTAAATGTTTTTGAAAGAAGTCTCCTATGCTCACCAAAGCTGCATTTATTTGATGATGCAGTAAAACAGCAATATTGTGAAATATTATTATAATTTAAAATATCTAATTGAATATATTTTTAGATTTTTTTTTTATACTTTTGTAATTGAATATTTTTTAAAATGTCATTTATTCCTGTGATGGAAAAGCTGAATTTTTAGCATCATTAGCCCATTCTTCAGTGTCACATGATCCTTCAGAAATCATTCTAATTTGCTGATTTGCAGCTCAAGAAACATTTATTATTAATATCAATGTTGAAAACAGTTGTACTGCTTCATATTTTTGTGGAAACCATGAAACTTCTTTTTTTTTTTTTTTTTTTTTCCCCCCAGGATTCTTGGACTAGAAAGTTCAAAAGAACAGCATTTATTTGAAATGGAAATGTTTTTACTCTCACTTTGTTTGCTGGAAATTTTTGCAGGAACAGGACTGAACACTATATATTAATTAATCAATTTATTTATTTATTGGATTTTAGACTTCAAGGTGAGATATTATCTTTTACCAAAATGACAGATTTTAGGCTTATGTGATTTATGTTTCTTGCTATTTTAATGTCATGTTATATAGTTTATATAACAGATGTAGAGTTTTTACTAAAACACATGGGATTTGTGCCTCAAAAGTCATTAGTAAAATCATGGGACAGCCAAGTCTATTACATTCATGGAAGCGCCACATGCCTTGGAGTCCGGCTGCAGGATATATGCTAATGCGTGACATTATGACGGAAATGATCCCTGCCCTCTTGTAATCTCGCTTCACTGAACAGAGTCCAGCCGAGGCTGATGGGATAGCGGGCATGCCTATATTTTGGCTGAGGACAACCCAATGCAAACAACATTTCCATCCCATTTGTCCTGATGGGAACACCTCACATGCCAGACTCATAAAAGTGATAGAATACGGCTGTTGAAGGGAAAGTTCATCAATCTAACAATATACGGTCACTCCGACACTTTCAGAATCATTGGCTCGTAAAGGGCCATTTGCTGCCATTTTACATTAGAAATTAAACGTGTTTCAGAAAAACATCACGCAGTTGGTTTTGTGTCGTGGCACAGCACAGTGTCTCTGAGAAGTGGTCAGCGTGGTTTGCCTTTAAAACATCTGTTTTTAAAAAATCGAACTGATAAATTTCATTGCACGTCTCCAATGCGCTGTTTTCCATTCGTCTCACAGCTTGCCATTAATAAATAAACAAATAGACTTATAGATCACAAGGAAAAATAAATGGACAAGAGGGACTGAAACAGCGTTCTCCCTCAAATCTAGTGCTGGATGAGTTTTAGTATTCTCTTTTTCCAGCATGGCGAGACTTTTTTTTTTTGGTGTACCTCAATCATGATTGCTGTCACAATCAGTTGCAACACATTTCTGTATTTGAACCACCAGAATCATGTGTTTACCAGTTTACAGAAGAAACTCGGAAATGTTACATAAACTTACAGTATGTAATATAACAAATCTCATGAACCAGGATGGCATGATGACAAGACATTATGAATCTCGACAGTTGTCAGTTATTCATTTTCTGCTCACAAGTTGTTTTTATTTTTATACAGACCAGTCTAAGCCAACATGTAGGCAGTGAAATCACCAGATTTCTCCTTGTGCACTTTCTGTCCCCCTTGGCTATAAACCTTAGTAGAAACCTTTAATAATGTTCAGCTTAGCATTAGACATGGTATCTCATGCTCTAATGATTCTCATACTCTCTAAATAAGGTTTATTTGACATACTGAAGCATGGGAGGCATTTTTTGAAATGCTGAATTGACCTGTGTGTCGGGGTTTAATTTCCTTGACTTGTTTCTGTCTCAACCTTTAATTTGAATGGTTGAGAAATCATTGTTCGTGGAGTCGCATAGTGCCGCCGGCAAAATATCTGTAATTGGGTTTGACCTTTTACTGGGAATATCAAAGTAAGAAATGAGAGTTTTTCTAATGGCACTGGTGAGGATGCTGTGGTTTACTGAGTGTCTGTATTTCAAACCAACGTGTATTAAGCTCTGCATATCACATACTTCATGTGGACAAACATTATGCAGTTGCCTCCAGTTTACAATGGCCTCTATCCATTTTAGTTTCATAGCGTGTTGTGAAGATGAATTTTCATTAGTCATAGGTAATATAGACAGGCTGGTTTATAAGATAAGCTCTCCAAATCCCACTCCTGAATGCAGATTTACTCACTGAGAATATAAAAGCCACTAAAATGCTGACAAGTTCAATATTTCAGCATGTCAGAAACCAATTCTCAAAAGAAAAAGAGCTGTATTTTTTATTTAAGGATTAACTCATTCAGTTGAATTATGCATTATCATATTATGAATATTATTATTATTTTTTTTTCAATTTTTGGATGGAAGTCAAGATTTCTGAGTTGGGACAGACCAAAGCTACAATTTTTAAGACATTTGGTATGTTTTAAAATTACTGCTTTTTTAGGCATGGTGCCATCTTTGCTCATGGACACTTTGACAAAAATGATATTGTGGGAAAAAATAAAAAAAATAAAAAATGCATTATGACAACACAGGTTCATTGATGGCACCACAAGAACAGTCCCAAACCCTTGACTATGACATTCCTATCCTGACAAATATAAATCCAAACTTATTTCCAAATTTGACACTTTCAGGCCCTGTTTCACAGACAGGGCTTAGACTAAGCCAGGATTAGACCATAGTCCAATTTAAATAATTTTTATAAATGTGCCTTAGAAGAAAAAAAAAAAAAAAAACATTACTGGTGTGCATCTTGAGACAAAACAAAGGCACTGATATATTTTAAGATATATTAATCAGTGTAAGCTTCTTTCAGAAACAGCTCAGATTTACATTTTAGTCTGGGACTAGGCTTAAGCTTTGTCTGTGAAGCTGGGGGTTTGAAGCATGGTACAATATGCAATGTTATATTTGTGATTCATATCTTTGCTTGTTATTAGGCTATACACTATTTTTCCAAAAGTTTGGTACAAACTTTTTTAGTCTCTTATACTCTCAAAATCTGCATTTATTTGATCAAAAATGCATAAAATATATAATACATAAAATAGTAAAAACATTAACATTGTGAAATATTATTACAATTTTAAAAACTGTTTTCTATTTGAATATATTTTGAAATATAATTTATTCCTGTGATGATAAAGTTGAATTTTCAGCATCATTACTCCAGTCTTCAGTGTCACATGATCCTTCAGAAATCATTCTAATATGCTGATTTGTTGCTCAAGAAACATTTCTCACTATTATCAATGTTGAAAACAGTTGTCCTAATACAGTGTTAATATTTTTTTGTGGAAACAGTGATACTTTTTTTCAGGATTCTTTGATGAATACAAAGTTCAAAAGAGCGGAATTTATTTGAAATAGAAATCTTTGTAACATAATCTCTTTAATACATCCTTGCTGAATAAAAGTATTCATTTCATTAAAATAAAAACCTTCCTGACCCTAAAATTTTGAACGGCACTGTTTTTCTTAATTATATTGAATTCTTTCAGAAGCCTTTTTTTTTTTTTTTTTTTTCTAATAACAGCAAAGGGTTGGCTAGCCTTGTAATCAAGTGATTGGTGTGAAAGTCTGTGGAGAAACTGACAGGCATCTTTGATTGATTCTCCAATAGTACTGAATGAAGGGTGAGAAGTTAACATGATATTTATAGTCCCTCTGCATTTACGATGCAGGCAGTAATGGTTATGAATGTTGCCGTGTGAATGGGGTCCCTGCTCTATTGAGTTCAGTCAGTCACTCATGACATACATTTTACTGGAAAGTAAGCATTTCCCTCTAGCCTGAACCTGTGAGTGCTATGGAATTGCTATAATCAATTTTAAGTAGGCAAAACCTGCGCTGGATAATATTTTCGCCAAACCTTTCCCTTTGATAATCATAAAAGAAGAACTCCACTTAGCTAAAACAGTCCAATAAAAAGCCATTTAACTCTCAAGTTTTGAATAGGACTATTTATAGCCATATCTCCACTGTAAATCCTTCTTTTTATTTGACTCTTTCCAGTCTCCCCTATAATTGCACCGCATTTAATTGGCCCTAAAACATATTTTATGATTCAGCCTGTGGTTTAGACACAGAATGTTCAAACTGGGTTCATTTCTGCATAGGAATGCAATTAAAGCGTCTGTGCCATAATGTCAGTGCCAGCTCTTTCTGTTTTGTGTTTCCTCTTTCCCTGGAGCTGCTGTACTGGAGGCTGTGCGCTGGATCTGTCCTTGGTGCTGATTGCCGACCAATACGAGGATCCAAGGTTCCTTTGGAGCGATGTGCCCATAAATGCAGCCCATCGTGTTGTGGAAAGCAAAGGAAAATGATTTGTGTGCTATCTCTTTTTTACTCCTTGATTAAACAGGTGCATCACACAGGTCTCAACATGGTCTTTGTCTTTCTCTGGGTATGCGTCTCATGAGATCTGCAGGCTGCTGGATACAAAGTTCCTCTCTAATGATCATTAAGTCACTGTCACGTTATATTTATAATTGCTGCTAACTGGAAATGAGATTGTCTGCACAGTTGTGTAATTATGGTTTTAATTATTAAAGCCCTGAGTTGAGTGAACACTGTGTTATCGGGTAAGATATGACCAAGGAAATGATCAGCATCTGCAACACACACACACACACACACACACACACACACAAACAATTGGGGAAGGCCAAATTTAAAACCTACTTTAACCCGAGAGTCGCAGTTTTTTTTATATCCACAGTTTTTTGTTATATCCAAATATAGTAATAGCATGAAATATTACAATTTAAATAATTTAAATGTAATTTATTCCTGTGATGCAAAGCTGAATTTTCAGTACCATTCCTGTAGTCTTCAGTGTCACATGATCCCTCAGAAATCCTTGTAATATTATGACTTGAAGTGATACAGTACAGTTTTTGTTGTTGTTAAAGAAATTAATACTTTTATTTGGAAAAGGTGCATGATATTGTTGAAAAGAGACTTTTTAAAACCATAAAAAAATTATATAGGCCTACTATATAATACCATCATTATATAAACTTTGGGGTCAGTAAGATTTTTAAAATTGTTTTGAAAGTCTCTTATGATCAACAAGGCTACTTATGTGAGCAAATACAGTAAAATAGTGATATTGTAAATAATTATTACAATATTATTGCAATCAAATATAAGATTTCAAATGTTCTATTTTAATACATTTGAAAATTTTGTTATTCTTCAGATTTTTTGGATGAATAGAAAATTCAACAGCATTTATTTAAAAATTTTTATCAATGCATCCTTGATAAATAAATAAATTTCTTTAAAAATTCTTGTTTTATACACTAACATTATATGCTGATTACCATTTTGCAACTGTTGTAAGAACAAGCTACAAATGCTCCACACACGGCATATAGTAGATGGGTCTTTTTCTTTCTGTTTACAGATGTGACGTAACCTCACAAAGAGGTATGACATCAAACTGACAAATGACTGTCAACTGTCAATTTCCTTACTTACCGTTGTGAATTGTGCTTACCGTTGTGAATTGTGGTAAGGTAAAGAGACATTTTTGAACACTGACTTGCTCAATTTTTAACCACAAAAAGTACATACAGCAAACATCAAAGTTCACCTCAAAATATTTGACATTTTAGATTTAACCCCTCAACACATGATGATTTTCTCTTAAAACACTACAGAATTAGGAGTGGATTGGTTGAGACAGATGTGGGATTCTCCTTCAGATTAATTCTACCTCTTTACATTCAAATTCGAATTACAATTGCATCTCATCTTATTTTGCCCTCAATTCAAATTCAGGACTGGAATGCAAATTAGAAGACAAGAGGCATTCTCATTCAATTCTAAACGCGCACTCTGATATAATGTCAGCGAGAGAGATTAAGAGTGATCTCTCGGCTAATCCTCCCCATGAATGTGTCCATGCTTCTATCAAAGCACTACATGGTCAGGAGTCTCTTATACACACTCTCACGAATTCCCACATTCACATTCATTGCGTGCAGCTGACGAGTTTGCGCTCTGTCAGCGAAGTGTGGCATCACATCTGAAAATCTACATTGCGGGTTCGAGCTGCTAGCTGCTTTCCGTGCCTGTCACACAAACACGCCAGATGTTGAACCCAAGCGTGAAATAATTCCACCCGAACACTGACCCTGCCAGCCACGGGCCTCATCAACTTGTTAAGTGTCATTCCTCCCTGATAGAATAGTATACAAAGCGATATGAGGTGGATGAAACTCTGTTCTGCGTCCCTCCTACAACGCAAACACGACCTGAATGCGGTATCAGCGAATACCGTGCTGCTTCCCTCAACAGGCACCCCTCAGTGTAAATGATTGATAAACTTGGCAAAGAAAAACATACTGGTAATTGGACTAGCTGAGATGAAGGAAAAGCAGTAGTTGTGCTGGATCCTTATGAATTTGTGACGGGGAGGTTAGCATGAATATTACGGTTCATGCCACTTGTGCAATCAAGGAAATGGAGGGAGAACTAATGGCGGGATTGCTTGTGCACTTAGTGATTTACCCTCCCAAAGGCCACGTGTGAGGCCCTGAGTGATTTCTCAAGTGATACGTCTGGTATTCTGTGAGATATGCATATTCAGCTAGAGGGAAAGTGTGGTCATTGGGTCTTGATTCGGTCACAAAATGCCCAGGGCCGTTAATTATCAGGCTCTTAGCTTGGATGATGTATCTGAATGTTGGTTCTTGCATCTGTGTAGGTGGAAAGATTGTTTTTGCTGTTCCAAAATCACAGGAGATTGCTTGGTATACGATGCACTGAAAAACATTTATCTCATCAGTATTTTGGTCTGTTTTTTTTTTTTTTTTTTTTTTTTTTAGTAAAACAATCTAAATATCCTTAAAACAAGATACATTTACTTGAGAAGAAAAGATATTTAAAAAGAAAAAAAAAAAGATTGAAACTTGCTAAGATTGGTTAGATCTATCTATCTATCTATCTATCTATCTATCTGTCTATCTGTCTGTCTGTCTGTCTGTCTATCTGTCTGTCTATCTATCTATCTATCTATCTATCTATCTATCTATCTATCTATATGTTTGTCTGTCTGTCTCTAGCTACCTATCTATCTGTCCGTCCGTCCGTCCGTCCGTCCGTCCGTCCGTCCATCCATCCATCCATCCATCCATCCATCCATCCATCCATCCATCTCTCTGTCTGTCTGTCTGTCTATCTCTCTATCTATTTATCTATCTATCTGTCTCTATCTATCTATCTATCTATCTATCTATCTATCTATCGACACACACACACACACACACACACACACACACACACACACACACACACACACACACAATGGAAAACAAGACAAAAATCCTGATAAAGAAATGATTGTTTGCAGTGTGCTTCCTTTCAGTGCCTGTTATTGCAGATGGCAAGGTGGTTGGAAGTAATGTATTGATCCCTAAGGGGAAAATTCAGGTGCTGAACATCAAAAGTGCACAAATACTTTCCCACACACAGAGAGCACAAAACAAAACACAGTCTAAAGGCAATTACAGTAGAAAGTGTAAACCATAACAGAGTGCAAAAGAAAAACTGTCCATGAGCAAAGTTGTTATGCCCGGCCAACAGGCCATGTAATTTGCTCCATTTCGAATGTGACACATAGATCCTTTTTCTAATAAAAGCTTCTGGAAGATGGCTGAACAACAAGAAGAGATAAAAGATCATGTCAAAAGTTTGGCAGAGACTACTCTGCTGGTGAACTGTAAGTCTTAATTCCCTCCGCAGGAATGCACTCTCCCAGAATATTGTGATCGATGTGCTCTGATGTTAGCAATTATACAGTGATTGAATTATTTCAGTCATTTCGAAGCAGCTAGATCGGGAGGAGGTGATGGAGTTATTTGTCAACAGGCTGCTGGGCGCGATATATTGTTATCTGAATCCATCTGGGCACGCGTTCAATTAAGTGACACGCTAATATGTCATTTGTGTTTTTTTGATGCCTTTGAAAAAGCCGAAAGAAATCCCTTCTGAAGCTGTCCCGAGGACTTGCTGATCCTGTGTATTAGATTTGTACTGTATTTGAGAGAGAAACATAATCAAAGTTTCATCAGGGCATTTGTTTATCTAATCATCAGAGAAATTAGCCGCTAATGGAATCGCACTAGATCACTGGAAACAATGGTAATGGCCTCTATTAAAAAGCTATCACATGGATTTTGTGTAAGTAAATAGATTTATTCCTCAGACTTGCCAAATCGCTTATCACTTTTATGTGAGCATGGCTGAAGGGAGTTCAGAGTTTAAAAGTATAAATAGCAGAATGCTAATAACTCTAGCAGTAGCTAATTTATACAGGAAGGAGGGCACTCTGCACCGATGCATATTTCAGTGTTGCAGTGCTCCAGCCTCTCCTAATGCCACTTATATCAGCATTTTTGCCGTTTTAAATTATTAATACGACCATTAGGTCAGAATATACAGACTAAATAGTGAAGAGGGATGCACTCATGATGCATGCTATTACTTTTTCAAACCGAATGCAGTTTTAAATCTGAGACAAAGTGTGCATGAGTGACATTTATAATTATCATTCAGCCTTCCGTTATCTGTAAACATTTTTACAGCCTTTTTCTAGGTATACTTTCATCAAATGACGGACAGATATAAATTGGGTCAATAATCACCACCAGGTGGAATGAATGAATGAATTCACAAATTCAAATTGATTATGTCTCAAAATAAAAGTTGCAACATAAGCAGCATCACATGATGCAGTTTAGAAAATAAAAACTAAAACTCAGTGCACATGCTCATGACACATAAAGAGAAGTTGTTCAAATCTGGCCTCTACTTTCGTGTCTATTCTTTACTCTTGGAAAAAAAAATACCATATTCAAACTGAGAAATATTATGAGGAATTAAATTGTCCTTGATCATTTGAGATAAAAGAGTTCATTGTACTATAAAAACATACTGTAACTTTCAAAACTGAAAACTTTCTTTACAGTTAAAAACCTTTATTGATACGAACCTGCCAAACCACAAATAGCTACAAAAATGACTTGTGCTCAAAACATCTGAAACTTGATGTCAATATTGTCCAGAAATAGAATATATTTGAAAACACTAAAACCCACATTTACACATCAACACCAACTATGTGGTATTCAGATATCAAGTGAAATTTTTTGTAGTAGCAGATGTGGGAAAACAAAAACATTAAAAAAAAGTGTTCAATACAAACCCCTTAAGCTAAGGTTATAGATCTGCAATTATATCATCATATTGCATTGATAAATAGTACAGGAATCAAATTACACCGGTGTGTTAAATAGTATCTGCTTGATTTTCATTCTCTACTCATTACTGTAGGTCTTGTGAATGTTTGTACAGGTTGAATTTCATACGGGACAAGGCAGCCTCAGTAAAATCAACAAACATCTACCAATGTGACGGAGCCTCACTATGGAGCAGAGAGGGGGTGCTAATGTTTGATGTTTGTGCTAATTATCCACTCCGCAGTGACATTGATAACACAATCACATGCTCTGTGAGACAAGCATGCAGGAGGGCCTGGAGAAAAAAGTGAAGTGTAAATATTCTCAGAAGCCTTAAGATCACTTCTTCTGTGATCAAACAAACTACAGTACAGGAGCGATTCACTTTGAAGCTGACAGGCCTTCTGTTCGAGCCTCGTGACTCGAGATAAGCACGTCCAGCACGTTTCTGTTAAGCAGATGATAACAGACCCCCTGCTATGGAATGGTGTTTGGAGGTGAGGGGTCTCTTGGAAACAGATTCACCTGCAAAAAGCACTTTTGGCTGGTCATTGTACTTTATAAAAATATTTATTATTATTAAAATATTAGCTTTCCTGTAGCTCAAATAGTAGAGCATGGCGTTAGCAACGCCAAGATCATGGGTTCGATTCCCAGGGAAAGCAAGAGCTGATAAAATGTAAAAAAACTGTAACTTGAATGCAATGTAAGTCGCTTTGGATAAAAGCGTCTGCTAAATGCATAAATGTAAATGTAAATTTAGGCCTACATTTAAGATGTATATAATTGAATAAAACTTACACCCAATTGACCCTTTGCAAAGACCCGCTCCCCTTCATTACTGTTGCTACATCCGACAAGCCATGCCGCTCTCACGCCACACATATTCTCACGCAATGAAAAATACATCGCGGAGCAAAGAGGAAACTGACAACACGCCGACAGACAAGAAAGAGCAGGTTACTTTTGGTATTAAACAAAGTCTCAGCTTTCAAATTTTGTCATTTTTTAAGAAATTCAAATGGTATATACAGTCAGGTCCATAAATATTGGGACATCGACACAATTTTAACATTTTTGGCTCTATACACTACCACAATGGATTTCAAATGAAACGAACAAGATGTGCTTTAACTGCAGACTGTCAGCTTTAATTTGAGGGTATTTACATCCAAATCAGGTGAACGGTGTAGGAATTACAACAGTTTGCATATGTGCCTCCCACTTGTTAAGGGACCAAAAGTAATGGGACAGAATAATAATCATAAATCAAACTTTCACTTTTTAATACTTGGTTG
The DNA here is from genome assembly GCA_039654775.1 of Spinibarbus caldwelli. Taxonomy (NCBI): domain Eukaryota; kingdom Metazoa; phylum Chordata; class Actinopteri; order Cypriniformes; family Cyprinidae; genus Spinibarbus; species Spinibarbus caldwelli. The sequence goes on along the minus strand of CM077219.1, from coordinate 28,270,377 downwards.
CAAATCCTTTGCAGTCAATTACAGCCTGAAGTCTGGAACGCATAGACATCACCAGACGCTGGGTTTCATCCCTGGTGATGCTCTGCCAGGCCTCTACTGCAACCGTCTTCAGTTCCTGCTTGTTCTTGGGGCATTTTCCCTTCAGTTTTGTCTTCAGCAAGTGAAATGCATGCTCAATCGGATTGAGGTCAGGTGATTGACTTGGCCATTGCATAACAATCCACTTCTTTCCCTTCAAAAACTCTTTGGTTGCTTTTGCAGTATGCTTTGGGTCATTGTCCATCTGCACTGTGAAGCGCCGTCCAATGAGCTCTGAAGCATTTGGCTGAATATGAGCAGATAATATTGCTCGAAACACTTCAGAATTCATCCTGCTGCTTTTGTCAGCAGTCACATCATCAATAAATACAAGAGAACCAGTTCCACTGGTAGCCATACATGCCCACCACCATCATGCTTCACTGATGAGGTGGTATGCTTAGGATCATGAGCAGTTCCTTTCCTTCTCCATACTCTTCTCTTCCCATCACTCTGGTACAAGTTGATCTTGGTCTCATCTGTCCATAGGATGTTGTTCCAGAACTGTGAAGTCGTTTGGCAAACTCTAATCTAGCCTTCCTTTTTTTGAGGCTCACCAATGGTTTACATCTTGTGGTGAACCCTCTGTATTCACTCTGGTGAAGTCTTCTCTTGATTGTTGACTTTGACACACATACACCTGCCTCCTGGAGAGTGTTCTTGATCTGGCCAACTGTTGTGAAGGGTGTTTTCTTCACCAGGGAAAGAATTCTTCGGTCATCCACCACAGTTGTTTTCCGTGGTCTTCCGGGTCTTTTAGTGTTGCTGAGCTCAAAGGTGCGTTCCTTCTTTTTAAGAATGTTCCAAACAGTTGTTTTGGCCACGCTTAATGTTTTTGCTATCTCTCTGATGGGTTTGTTTTGTTTTTTCAGCCTAATGATGGCTTGCTTCACTGATAGTGAATGCTCTTGGATCTCATCTTGACAGTTGACAGCAACAGATTCCAAATGCAAATAGCACACTTGAAATGAACTCTGGACCTTTTATCTGCTCATTGTAATTGGGATAATGAGGGAATAACACACACCTGGCCATGGAACAGCTGAGAAGCCAATTGTTCCATTACTTTTGGTCCCTTAACAAGTGGGAGGCACATATGCAAACTGTTGTAATTCCTACACCGTTCACCTGATTTGGATGTAAATACCCTCAAATTAAAGCTGACAGTCTGCAGTTAAAGCACATCTTGTTCGTTTCATTTGAAATCCATTGTGGTGGTGTATAGAGCCAAAAATGTTAAAATTGTGTCGATGTCCCAATATTTATGGACCTGACTGTACCTTGTTTTGTGTCGTGACAGAACAATGTAGCGCCTCAGTTCAAGCGGCATGTGAACCGATCATCTTTTCATATTTACTAGTTTTAGCACAAAATAAACATAAATGAACATCAGCCCAGCAGGCACAAAACAGGCACACAACGTCATAAGACGTTGATATTTGGTTAAATTTTGGTTGTGACTTCGGGTGACCAAAATTCAACGTAAATTCAACGTCTAATGTCAATGTTAAATTGATGTCCAATACCGACGTCAGCTGACATTGAGATTTTGTTGTTTTTAGGTTGTGCAACCAAAATCCAATGTTAAATCAACGTCAAATTGACGTCAAATATTGACGTCAACCCGATTTTCATTTTCAACCAAAATGCAACGTCTGTCCGACATCATGTCTAACGTCAACCTGACGTTACATAGACGTCTGGTGCCTGCTGGGAGAAGGTATCTTTTTTTTCAACAGCAGAAATACTTCCTGTCACTTCCTGGTCAATCAAACTCCTGGCAAATGGTCAACTGAATTACACAGTTTTAACATAACTTATTTGTCAGCAGTGGTGTATTGTAACAAAGTATTACTTCGTTACAGTACTTAAATATTTTTTGGGAGTATCTGTACTTTACTTGAGTTTTTATATTTCAGCCAACTTTTACTTTTACTCCACTACATTTCCTAATTAAATTATATACTTTTACTCCGATACATTTCGCCGAAGCATCGTCCCCGAAGCATCGTCTGCGATAATATGGTAAGTGTTGTTGTAATGATGTGCGATCTGACATTTTCAAGTAGGCTATATCACCAAATCACACACAGAGTGCACGCACGTTAAATTGTAAGTCTATTAAAACTCAAAATTCCAGGCATTCTAAATTGTAAATGGCAAAAATGCTTCTGTATGCTTTTTATATTTATATAATTTAATATAGTTAACTTCTATATCTATCTATATCACACAAAGAGTACCGTTTTTCTGCAGATATCAGCGTGAACATTTAATAATCATTTTATACAAGTTCAGTAAAGCAATAAGTGACTTACATTTTAGACATAATATTGCTTGTTTTTGCTCAATTTTGGCAAGGAAGATCACAGCACTGTTTTGCGTCTCTGAGCAATGGACTGTGTTTACTTATTGAATGAATCAGCTTTTTGAATCGGTTGAAAGAATTGGTTGAATAAATGATTCAGTGATTCATTCATTAACACAGTCAAATGCTTTGTTTCTGAATGAATCAGTCGTTTGAATGAATCGGTTGAATCTCAATGACTCACTCATTAACAGTCACTTGCTGTCACCTACTGGCGGTTTTAATTTCACATTTCAACTATTTTTTTTTTCATGTTTTAAATTATTTCAAATATCAGTATTCAACGTTTTATGTTAAAAACAAAACATTAGGCCTATTTATGCATCTGTAACTGCAGTTTAAATGCATCCACGTCCCCTCTGAGATATACAAACAGTGTAAATACATCTAAATGCTATTTCAGATGCAGATTCCAGAAATGTTTTCTTATGTTGGAATAAAAGACACTAAGTACCGGATGAAGTTCTTCTTATTCTTACCCAAAAATACAAAATGGAAGAAAGAGTTAAAACTGAACACAATCTTGCTACTCAAGCTGTATGAATATTTTTTATATATATTTATTGGCTTCTTTTCCATTTTGCATTTACTTGTACTTTTACTTTCAATACTTAAGTACGTTTAAGATTTAAAAAATACTTTTCGTACTTAAGTACAATAAATATCACATACTTTAAGACTTTTACTCAAGTAATATTCTAAATGGTGACTTCAACTTCTACCAAAGTCATTTTTTGGTAAGATATCTGTACTTTTACTTCAGTATGGCTTTCAGGTACTTTATACACCACTGTTTGTCAGTCATGCATAAATGAAAGAGGAAAGATTTCTTTATTCAAATTGCCATAATAATAATAATAATAATAATAATTATTATTATTATTATTATTATTATTATTATTATTATTATTATTATTATTATTATATAGCATAAATCTGTTAATTATGAAAACAATTAGATTTATTCAGTTCACAAGTATGAACAATTATGAATAGCTGTGGAACAATCAATATTATGTTACTTAAAATTAGATTGAAATGGTTCATTGATGATCAGTATATAAACCTGCATTTGGGGAAAAAAATAGCTGTAGAAACAATTTTGAAACATGAAATTTTGAAGTCAAAAACTCAAAGTAACTTACTGTAATAATCTTTGTTTTATTTACAAACTTATTTTTTACAGTGTGGTTATTGTATATTTAAAACACATTCAGGTTAGTATTACAGAAATCTTACCTGTTTCTTACCTGTTTTGTTAATGTATGACAAATATTCATGAAATTACGTTTATCAGTTTGTTAAAACTGTGCAATCCAAATGGATGGAAATTTTACATGAAATTCAAATACATAAAGCCTAAATTTAGGCCAAAATATATATATATATATTTGATCATAGTGTGTAGGCTAGGATATGTAATTTGTAATATAATGGATGTTTTTACCACTTTTATTCATTAGATGCGTTGCCATATAGATGGACGCATTTGTTGCAAGGTGAGAATTTAGAATTGGTTTGAGGCATAATGGTTCATCCAATTGGTTGCGGTATAATGATAACCTTTTTAGTATTCTGAGAGCCTGCAAACTGCAAAATGGCAGTGTCAGCACTCTAACATAAGACACAATGCTAAGCAAAATCACTCTCGGTTCTTATCAGGACTCTTTTTGGCAGGCTGGATCAAGCATCCTCAAAAAGAATACAATATGTTATAGCTTCCCAGACAGCTTTGGCCTGTTCTTATGAAATATTCGCAGACTATAACCCTCGCCCGCTGCCACATATCTAGATAAATGGGAAAGGGTGATATAGAGGAAATTTCAGCCATGATTTCAAATGAACTAAAATTCCATTTGCGGAGATGGCGGCCGCGCTGCATTGCAAGTAGTGGTCCATATCTCTCCATAGACTGTCAGTGGACTCTTGTCAGCGGCTCCTTACAGTAATGCCCGTGACCTTTATATGATGAAGCACTGAGAGTCTCAGCCGTGGCATGTCTCTCTGTCTTAGGGATGGTCGACAGGAAGTTGTTCTGACCCTCCCCAGTGCAAGGATGCGTGACAGAGACCGCAGGGCATCACAAAGGCCACTATTTATCTTTGTTACACCTTTTCAGATTAGAAAAGGTTCCAATTCCACATAGAGAACATGACTTTTTTTGCCTCTTAAGTCAAGCACGCACTGTAAAACTAAAACTGGTACGCAACAAGAAGTGGCAGATGGTAGGCGACTCCCTGTTGCCGTCCGTTCTAGTGTGTGCACTTGTGAGATGCACTGCGGCTAGTCGCAGATGCTACGAGACATTTCAAATTGGTGTTAAATGCAGCCAGTCTTCAGGTGACTAGTGAGACTAGAGAAAAAACAGCCATGAGCAACAGCCAATTAAATTACAAGAGGACGAAAGAGCACAAGAGGGCAACATAGTAAGAAGCGGGAGACAAAAAAACACTTAAACTCTGCTCATGTATGCTTTTTTAAGTTTATTTTTGTGTTCTGCACATTATTGCATCAAAATAACAAGTTTTGCATAAGGGCCAAAATGTTCAAACTTGCCTTGCAAATCTGCTGCAAATCTGCTTCATGCATTGCTACAGTATTGACAATAGACAACGGACCTTTATTGCCCACAAAACTTTGAGTAGCATGATCCTGCGATAACAGATACTGCAGTTTCAGGACTGCATTTTAATTATTTATTTGTTTATTAGCAGTTTATACTGTGTATTGCACTTACTATTCAATTCTGCATTTGTATTATAATTTTTTAGGAATGATTTGTTTAATATACAATATTTGAGCCCCTATAGATTTTAAATTCTCTTGGAAAGAAAGACCTTATCTTTCAAAGTGGAAGTAAGCTATTTTCTGTATGTGCGCAAGATTTCTGCTTCTTGGCTGGTGTGCGACAGGATTAACAAAATGCAGTTAACAGTGTGTTTGTGATTGCAATAATAAATTGTAATAAGAAATACCATTTTGCAACATCAAGCAGCTTAATGAACTGTTTTTGTATAGTTGGCACCAAAAGCCTTGCAAATTCAGGTTTAAATTGACCGCATCCACTCTTAATTTAAAAATAAGGTGGAAAGATAATCAATTCTGTCAGTCTAGTTTAGCATTTGACTGCGTCTTTACCACTGTTAAGCTAATTTTTGCTGACAAAATCTAGTAATTTCAATAGAAAATCTGGAATTTTCGTGTGATGTTGAAAGATTTTAAGTTTGCCGTATTGTCCAACAGAAAGCTGCTTGCTGTGAAAGTGACTTCCGTGGCCATGTTTCCATCCAAAGTTGCAAATTTAACCAATCTGTAAAATTGGAATAAAAAATTTGCGAATAAAGCACCGTTTCCATCCTGTGAGTCCAAGAGAACAAAATTGTCACTTCCTGGTAAATTGGCGCCAAATATCAGAAAAAAAGATGGAAACTGCTGCAATAGGAGGAGCCACAGTGGCTTTTTTCGTACAGAATAAATTTCTTGCACCTCAGCACGTGCAGGCAAAATGCAATAAACACTGACGTGTTATCTTGCGTTTGGAGGCGGATTCCTGATCTTTGGGAACGCAGTCGTGTGAGACCGTTCTGGGAGGCAATTATACCAGACCATTTTGATGACAGACTTTTGCTAAAATTTATTTGGCAAATGTGTTTCCATTGTAGTTTATGCTTCTTCTCATTGGATAAATATATATATATATATATATATATATATATATATATATATATATATATATATATCCGCCTCAATTAAATGCATACATTTTTTATGTGTATTTTAAGTTTTTATGAGCATTTTGCCATTTCCATCCAGATGTTTTTGTGCGATATCCCAGGATTTGCACAAAAAATAAGTACAGTAGGTGGAAACATAGTTAGAGCGGTGCTTCATACATCGCTATTAACAACAAATGATGGAAACTTTGCTAATATGATGCTACATTGAGTGTTGAAGTGGGCACCTGGCCTTAGCAGTTTCAGAAAATAGAGATTGGTATCCTTCATTTATTTATTACTGAATTAAGTTGAGGTATTCAATTTATTTTCCTTTCTGTGCAGTGGAAAATGTGAAATGAATAACATATCAACCCAAAACGCACAGTCTTCCAAAGCCTAAGCTCTTTCTCTGAACATGAAAGCCCTTCTAGAGAGTTTAGGCTACAATGAAGTTTTTGATGTAGTCCTTTCCATCTGAAGTGTCCTTGAAGTAAAAGAAGGAGAGAAGAAAATAGGATCGAGATGTTTTCACTATATGGGTATTCTGCATTTCTCTCAGACGTATATCAGCTGTGGAGTCACTGGACCAGTTTAACTCCTTCACAATCTCCTATTATTTCCTCAGATGAAATCTCAGTGAACACCGCTGCAGCATTCTTCAACTGAGAGCTCTGTTTATTTATATATTTCTGGGTATAACTTATTTATTCTGCTTTTCATATTTCAGAGGGGTGGGGGGGACTGACGTCTGTGTTTGCTTTCAAGACCCTTGAAATGCTTGGATGTTTTCTGAATGCTTCATCAGGAAAAGTGTTGATCAAGTCTTTCTGTGAGGACTTACTTTGACTTTATTCAGACTGGCAGCAGAAGTTTTTTATTATTATTATTAGATTATCTGACTCACATTAGCGCCTACGGGCTGAAATGCTGGGATGGGCTCCAGCGCCCTGTGACCCTACATAGGACAAGCGGTTTGGAGAATGGATGGATGGATGGATGAATGATTCATATTAGTTTATCTGTACAGTAGTGTGAAATATACGTACATGATGAAACACATGATGAGTCCAGCAAAAAGATCTTTGTGTAACTTTTGGCTTTAGGGTCATGATTCTCTCCTTCAAATATGACATGTTTTTGGGCCTGGTTTCCTAGAAAAAACTACACTACACAACAAAACTACACTGTTCTACTTGTATTTCACTATCCTACTATCCAAGCGTATCTTTAAGGTTTAAAGCTTATTAACCTATATATTTCCCATATCAGTTTCCTGAGTGTTACATCCAGTATAGTCTGATTTCACTATTAAAGCCTACCTTTGATAATATACTGCCATTTAAAAGTTTGAGGTTAGTAATATTTTTATTTTATTTTTTTTTAATGTTTTTGAAAGTCTCTTTTATACTCACCAAGGCTGCATTTTATTTACAGTAAAAACAGTGTGACTGCTTTCGATTTGACATTTTAAAATGTAATTTATTGTTGTGATGCTAAGCTGAATTTTCAGCATCATTACTCCAGTCTTCAGTGTCACATGATCCTTCAGAAATCATTCTAATATGCTCATTTGCTGCTCAAGAAACATTTCTTATTATTATCTATGTTGAAAACAATAGTGCTGCTTAATATTTTTGCGGAAACCTTGATACATTTTTAGGATTCTATGATAAAAAGAAAGTTCAAAAGAGCATTTATTTGAAATAGAAAGCTTGCATAACATTATAAGTGACGTCACTTTTAACCAATTTTATGCATACTTGTTGTACAAAAGTGGTAATACTGAACTTGAACAGTATAGCTTTATTAATTTATGTGAATATATTAAATAACATTTATTGGATACATGTAATGACTTCTGTCAAATGTTTGAGGTAAAATGAAAAGTTTTAGTCTAAAATAAACTTCTCCTCAACTAATGTTGTACAGATACTGTAGCCACTAATGTAAACATATATACTAAAGCCAAATCAGATTTGCGTGCAGTATGAACACAGTCTTTGATCTTCCATTCATTTCCATACTTGCATTATTTTTTATGTCAGCAGTAATTAAAAAATTAGTTTTTGGACGGCTCATTTATTTTGTACCATGTTAGCAGAATGTGACAACACCTACTTTGAGTGTTTACAAAACCTTTAGATAATGAAGAAGTGAGATTTATGCTTTCAATTAAAGGCGAAAATAATCTCCTATGTAAGTTGATATAAAACGTGCAGGTGATGCAGGTTTACAGGAAGCCTTGAAATCGCTCTATAAATACAGAGCCTGAGCTGACCTTGTGTGAAGTCTACGGTGCTGAAGGGCCGAGAACAGCTCTGAGGACCAGTCTGTGTGTCTCTAGCTGTATCGACCTCTCCTCGGGCCCTTGTGTGGATCACCTGAAACATAGCCAGCACTCCTGTGTCCCCGCAGGGGTTGTTTTTCAAAGACTTCTCGAGACCGATATGGACTTCCTTCCCCAGCATGCCACTAGCAGTCCATCTCCAATGTCGCCTTCAGTATCAACAAAGCAATTACTCTGAATGATTCCTCTTTGTGTTATTCAATACCTTTCCTGCACGACACTTTCAAAAGTAGGATGTCAATTCATGAGGGAAAATTGGAAAAGCTGATCTCTGGCAATCAAAGAAAACAAGCCTTTCTGCAAAATGTAATCTTGCTTTTAAAGTCAGAAACTGTGTTCGTAAGCTTTTTTACTTCTGTAATCTGGCAGGTTTGTGAGAGAAGGAAGATATCCAATACCGGAACCATCCTATGCTGTAGACTGTGGGACCCCTGCAAAGAGGTGCACATACAATCTTTATGAATGAATTTATTAAGAAAGAAAGAAAAATCATAACAACTCTTTTTACTTAAATTACATTAGCTATATTATTATAATCTTTCCCTTTTTGATAAATTCCAAACTACAAATTCATGAATTGATATATCAAAGAGTTAAAAAAAAAAAAAATTATCAATGATAAATCATATTTTGAGCTTCCTGCACTAAAAGAAAGCTTCAGAAATCTTTCTTATGTTAAATAAGCCAGGCTCATAGGAATATAATTTAGCACACAAATCAATGATGGTGACAACCAAAATAACTGTGAAATGCAGTTAAACATGACAATAATCATTAAAGTCCGTGTAAAGTGATATTAAAATTTGCGTTCTGAGTTTGTCACACAACAGAAAAATGTGTTATTAACCACCCAGCCAAATTTGAATGATAAAAAACCCCGCCAAGTAACTAAAATAAGTTATCAAAATCTTTGAAAAATAAGCAGGACTCTCTGCTCTCAAACGCTGGGGGCGTGTCCACTGTCAGCGCTGAAACCACGCCCACTCGCGGGAAAGTGGCCGTCTCTCTCAACTGTCAAATACCGCTACAACCTGAATGAATGCTACTGATGCTGCCTCTAGTAGCTTAATTGGATTTGTACAGCCATACATGTTTGAGCGTGCAAGTTCATTATTTAATTGTAGACACGCGGCAAGCGCGCTTAACGCGCGTCAGCGCTGCAGTGAGTTCATACCTTCTTGTCTTCAAGGCGAGCGCGCCTCATGGTTGCTTAGCAACGGCAAACACCACGAGAGCCCAAGCTCCGGTGCGCTTCGAAAAAAGAGAAAGCAGCTCACGTTTCAATGCGTTTTTAGATGCGAATTGTGAATGCTCCATGTTTTAAAATTGTATGTATTCTGCCACATATTGATGTCTCTGGGCTAAGACCAGGGTATCCATTCACCCTAGAACCGTCCCTGCCTAGAATCTGTATATCTAACATCACAGACATTCAAAAAGACAAACTAAGAACTTGACCTCTCACCATAGTTATTATAGTGTTAGGGGCGGGGCCACGCTCGGTGGCTCCATTACCTCATCGAGCCACCGTTTTAGCCCCGCCCAAAAAGTCCTGAACACAGAATTGGTGAAAAACTGTTTAACGGTTTAACTCCACAATTCAGTACTACATAGTTCAGAGTCTTTGTAATGTGTTTCAGCAATACATTTCTAACATTTGTAATGTGTTTAGAAACAATTCTCAGAATTCTCTTTACATGTACTTTAAATGACAACAAAGACTAAAAGATACAACAAATACAACTATACTACAGCAAATAAAACCAGCAAACAATGAAGTAAAAAAAACCTAAGACAGTAGCCTAATATACACAAGTACTGTAATGGGTTTGCTGGGATCAGTGTTGCCAGATTGGATGGACGATTTCCAGTCCAAAAGCTCACAAAAACCCGCCCAAAAACCGCCCAAAATTTTAACTGTCGAAATAATGTGATAGAATGTAAATCAAGGTTGATAAGAGCCATTTTAACTCCTTAGAACAAAATAATGACGACAAAATAATATAAATATAATGCTAAGAATTTCCCATGGATCAAATCGGGGCAAATATGGTAGAGTGGGGGAAAACACCCCCATGGAGTAACCCCCCCCCCCCCCCCCCCATGGACTACATTGGCAAGAGTGATGTAGAAGTTTTCACCATGAAGCTTACACTGGTGATGTACTGGAGAGAAAACGGATTTCACAGTAAATGATCTAATTTTCAACAGTAAAAGTTTTAAAAGCTTGTTGTTTTGTAAAACATCACAGTTATATATGATATGAGAACAGTAAGGCCTGTAGATAGGGAGTACTTGTTATTTAAAGCAGTGGTGGTCAGTAACGAAGTAGCTTTACTTCATTACTGTACTTAAGTACATTGTTCAAGTATCTGTACTTTACTGGAGTAGTTTTATTTTGAGTAACTTTTACTTTGACTTCACTACATTCCAAAGCATAAGATCGTACTTTTTACTTCACTACATTTCATAAAACATATCGTTACTTCTTATAATATATAACGTGCTCCGAGACACAGACGCGGTGTCTGATTCATGAACAAACTGATTCTTTTCAATGTACCTGTTAAATCGGTTCGCAAATCGCAACAAACGATTCATTCACGAATTGGAATGATACGATTGCAGCTGTTCTCGAGTCGACAACTCACTGATTCAAATGATCCATTTAGAGCAAGTCTCCAGTCAACTGAACTCACAAATAAGAACTGGGAGATCTTGTGCGCGCGACTGATGCTGTGAAAAGTAAGTAACTAATCTCGAATTTTAGGATTAATTATTGTACCAATCATATTTAGGTCAAAACTGTCAGTTGTTTGTGAAATAAATCTGCTGTAAAGGGTCATCTGTTTAATCCCACTGAAATGCTTGAATGCAGACAGATCAATGTCAGTGTCTCTATGTTTTAGGTTAAAAAACGAAACATTAAAATAACACAGATTAAATAAAATAATTCATACACATTCATATTCCCCGTTGCTGTAATGTTAGCAGTTTTATTAAAATGCTACACATTTAGCCCTATGTGACATCTGTTTTTATATTATCAACAGTATACATTGTTATATTGTTGAGATCAACTAGCCAAGTAGACAGATATGAATGTTTATTCATAATCATAACCATACTGAAACTAAGTAAATATTGTTAGTTGATGCTGTCTCGCTAACAAGCTTGCTGGTGCTAAGTTAAGGAAATTTTTAGATATAAAGTCCAAATATTAAGTATTAAGTACAAAAAAAATCGAATATTTTTGTACTTTCAAGCAGTACTTTTACTTTTACTGGAGTAATATTTTATAATACATATCTTTACTTTTACTCAAGTACTTGATTTGTGTACTTCGTCCACCACTGATTTAAAGGGGTCATATGATGGTGCTAAAAAGAACATTCCTATGTGTATTTGGTGTAATGCAATGTGTTTACGTGGTTTAAAGTAAAAAAAAATAAATAAATAAAATGCATTATTTTCCACATATTTTACATTATTTTATCTCCTCTAAGCCCTGCCTTTCTGAAACGGGTCGATTTTTACAACGCTCATTGGTGTGAAACATCGAGGTGTGCTCTGATTGGCCAGCGATCCAGTGTGTTGTGATTGGCCGAATACCTCAAGCGTGTGATGAAATGTTATGCCCCTTACCATAATATGATGCTGCGTCCCCACGACGACACAAAAACATGTGAGGCTGTGAGTCAGAAGCACCAGACTGTCCTTGTAAGGTTGGAACTGCCCCACTTTTTAGTAAAAGTCTTTCTACATGTAACAGTTGTGGTGTCCAGCAAGCCAGTAAACCTCACTCCCCTGATCTAGTGACTCTTAGCGCCCGTCTCCTGCACTTTAGACTGCGGTTCGAATCTCGCTCGGAGCGGGGTGAATAGGACCGGTTACACACAACCGGCTTTGTACTCTCCCATGTTCAGAAAACAATCCTCCGTGAAGTGCGCAGCACAAACTCCAATATTTGTGTTGTACTGCTCTGGGACAGTGTTGTAAATAAAACTCAAAAAAGCCACAGATTTCTTATGTCCTCTTTACTCGCATCCAAACACACAGCACCTCTCCACGACATGGAGCCGGGGGAAGCAACAACATAGAGCGAGAAAGTTACGCCTTCTTTCTTTGCATATACTGTACATTTGGGCGGTGTTATGCAAATCTTCCCACATCGTGACGTAGAGATGTGGGGGCGTGTTAAAACGAGCCATTTTAGGTAGGTGTGTCTGACTCTTAACTTTAATAAAGAATATCTCTTTGGATTTGAGACTTTGGTCTTTGCAACTTTACAGATCTTCTTTATGCACCAAGAGCTTGTAACACTCCAAAGAGAAAGGAAATATTGAAATCGCATCATATGACCCCTTTAAGAAAAATATAATTATATTCTCAGAATGACATAATTTTTGTCTCAAACATAGTCAATTACCCCAATTTTATTAAGCAAATCAAGGAGTGAATAACTCATCCACTGTTTAAAAAAGAAATACTTTAGCTGGTTTTCCACAGGCAGGGTCACAATTATCTACAGTGTATGAAGCTAAAGGTTTTTGGGTTAAGGTTCATAATGTAGAACATTTTTAACATTGTATGCTGTATGTGCATAGATAGCTAGCAAACAAGGAATACAGCGGTTAAGCTAATAGTCACATTTAGCTGAGTAAGATCATGATTGAGAAATGTTGGATACTGCTGGAAATGCTGGTGTTATGGTGTATCCTATTTATTATTTTAGGAGTTTTTAGTTTGCCCCAGGGAAGCATTTCTATTAATATAACTGATTAAGTAGTCAAACTCATTCCATATCAGCAGAATAGTGTGGTACAGAAAGTCTATGTCCATAGAACAGGTTCTGAATGAATTATGTTACTGATACCTAATGGTCAAAAACAATAAAAAAGTAATAGGTAAATATTATTAAATTGCAGACAAAGATTTTTAATAGCTAGGTTGGCTTGTACACTATATTGCCAAAAGTATTGGGACATCCCCTTTTAATGAACAGGTTTGACTACTTTAGTAATTTCCATGAGTACAAATCTTAATGTTTAAGCATATAATGATGTTCTAGGGAATTGTGTGCTTTTAATTTTGTACCAATAGTTTGGACAGGACCCTTTTCTATTCTAACATGACAATGCCAAACACCAATGACTTGTACATATGCGTACAATCATTTTAGACACTTCCAAAACTGTGGCAGCAAAGATGGAAATACAGTTTTTAAATAGATGAATTATGTTTCCATCTTTGTTGGCACAGTTTTGGAAGTGCCTTTTTCTGTTCTAAAGAAGGGGGTGTCCCAATACATTTGTCCATATAGTGAATGTGCAAGTCATTGGTGTTTGGTAAAGAGTTTTTGGCTCAAGGTCTGCATTTAAAGTCACACCAAAGGTGTTCAGCTTGGATTAGGACTTGGCTTCCTGCAGACCAGTCAAGTTCTTCCACACTGACAAAATAAATAATTTCTGTTTGAACCTTGCTTTATACACAGAGGCATTGTCATGTTAGAATAGAAAAGGGTCCTGTCCAAACTGTTGCTTTAAAATTAGAAGCACACAATTCCCTAGAATATCATTATATGCTTAAACATTAAGATTTGTACTCATGGAAATTACTAAAGTAGTCAAACCTGTTCATTAGAAGGGGGTGACCCAATACTTTGGGCAATATTGTGTATGTTTGGTGCGGTAGGGGGCCCAACCTCATATTCTTTCACAGGGCCCAAAATTGCAAGCGGTGCCCCTTAAGCAGACACTGTCAAAAAGGCAATCAAGAAATTAACCGATACCCTCGAAAAAACACATGCATCATTTTCAATGTCAACAGCCAGAATTTAAATGCAAAAAAATTCCCAATATAAGTGATCGGAATAAGCGACGTAATTAGGTATTTCACACTCGTTATGCACAGACCATGACAGTCAAACTGTGTAATTCATTGATGCATACTGTATGATAATCTGACAATAATAAAAAAAAAATTATAAAAAAATTAGCAACAACAATAATGTTCTTACCTTCGTGTCGCTCTATAATTTCACACAGAACTAGAGGAAGTCTTTTGTGAAGTTCATATTGAACATAATACAGAACTTTGCACAGTCAAAACTAACAAGTCTAGCAGTTTTCAAGGATATACCAGTCTGGACCGTTTAAAAAAAATAAAAGACAGGATCGTATAGATATAAATAGATTTTGATTAAATAATTCAACTGTACTCTGATTTCGGAGTTGCAGTGATAGATCCTTCGTGTCATCTCTTCCTCAACAGGTAATTCACGTTTGGGAGGTAAAACACTCTCCACTCTTTACCATGTAACTTATATTTAGGCATTATGATCACTTATACAGTTATACATTCAAAATCAGACGCTAAAAACCCGTCACTCATGAATCATCAGGTCTGTTCGCTGATCGCCAGTCATTGGCTAAAAGTGCGGCCGCGATGTCAATCAACATCAGCACCAGTCGTCTTTGCAGTGTGCGTGTGTTTAGTAATGTCGTGATGACTGATTGGATGCAGTATATGCACACTTGGACTTGTGTTAACCAATAAGCCTATACAATTTTTGAAATTTGAAAACCGCCGAACTGACCCCAAACCATCCCAAATTTTGTCCATCCGTCCAAGCCAATATTTACCCGCACAATCAAATTCAAAACTGCCCAATTGGGCGGGAACCCGAATAACATAGGCTAGCTGTCCACAGATTCCAAAATTAGCACTTCGCTGTAAACTCCAAAAAAATAAATAAATAAATAAATAAAATAAATAAATAAATAAAATAAAATAAAATAAAAAAACAAAAACAAAATAACAACAAAAAATTTAAAATAAATAAATAACAAATAATAATAATAATAATAATAATAAAAAATATATATATATATATATTAAAAAAAAAAAAAAAAAAAAACCCAGACTGCTTTGCGGTTATTTAAGATACTATGTTTAGCGCACTTTAAAAATGGCAGAAATAGCGCTGGATCACGTTTCTATGTAACGTTAATCAAGCGCTGGACGGACATTTTTGAACGTTGCTACGCGTTTATGACTCCATGATAAGTTTAAATTAAAAACTCGTTTTGTCAATACAAATCTTGGCAACGGTGTGAAAATATGGGCAAAGAATCCGCACGTTAACCAGGCTAACGTATCTACAAATGTCTGCTTATGAGGTATGTGCATACTCTTTACTTATTTATGTCTGTTTTTATTCTTTAGGTGTTTCCCCCATATTGCTGTACCTGCTTTTCACTGTTTTCTATTAACTTTTGCACAAACTGTATTTATTTTGTTTGCACTAAAAACATACATAATTATAAAACATGTCTCGTTAATGTTCTGTATTAATAGCTATATATGATTTAATAATAATTTATCATTTAAGATTTAATAATTTAAGAATTTAAGACCTCGTTCTCTGACTCAGTGATCCAGATTGAGGGGAAGATTATTAATAAATAAAGACTTTAATTTTTTGGTCTTTGGTCTGTTTTATTACACAAAGCTAATTTATGGCTTCCAAAAGTTAAAATATAGCCTAGCACATTAATCATAAGCACTGCTTTTGCATACTTTTGAAGCTTATCATGCTCCTTCGTGTTTATTTAATTGAAAATAATGGCCAGGATATTCTTGGCCTAGTGTTCTATGAAAGAAAGAAATTCATTACTTATAGAGTTTCTCACTGAATAAACAAGTATACATGTTTTACAATTCCAGAGACCTTTTTTGTCAATGTGTGTCACTATTCTGTCAGAGTTACAGAGTTACTGATGCTGGTTACACATGAACTTGACATTAGCAAATAGAAAAAGTTGTCACAAAAATGTGCTAACCACAGGCTGTGGCAGCTACAAATTGGGTTATGAAGGCCTACAGTTATTTTATTGCTCACAACACATATTCACATTCCTTTTGTATTCAGCTTGATTGGAACAAATTGCTCCTGACTTTTTATAGCAAAACTATTGCAATATTTCAGAATTTAGGATGCTGTTGTGCTAATGCTCAATGAGAGCCATGCAACCAGTTTCCTTATTTTCTTTCCATATACTCTAAAACAACAGGCAGGTCCTTATTTTTAGCACCCATTTATATTACATAGCAGTGAAATGATGTATGAGGGTTTGGTAATTTCAGTAGTTAGCTCATTTGGTGCGTCTTTAGCATTTCGCTCATTGGGAGTGTGGAGGTGGACAGAACGTGTACAAGGCGTTTTGGGGGTGTCAATGTGAGAAAATTAATCTCTCTCACCACAGGAATGTTTATAATGCAGGCCCAGTCGCTGGTGCTCATTTACATCTGAGAATATCATCTGCAAGGCCTCTCGCCAGAGTAGTGGACACAGGATTTAGCTAATGCGCTGGCATTATGACCATTGTTGTGTAATGGGTTGATGCATCATTCCAGGCAGAGCTGTCTGTGATCTCACCCGCAGTAATAGCTCTGTGAGAATGTATTTAACGCTGAACCGCGAGCTCCGGTAAATCGTGTGGAATTGCTCCAATTCTGTAAAGCGCAATGGCTTATGAAAGTGACACAATCAAAGTATGTGCATCCTTGTCAAGTACCTAAGTGAAGTAAACACAAGAAGAAATCAAATCAGGCCGGGTTGAGCACTCTTTAACAGTGTGGGTGATGTGACTTTTAAAATTATATGATAAAATTAACTAATTGTGTTGGATTGCTAATTTTTATTGAAAGTTAAGGAAACAAGGTTTACTTTTGCTTTACTTTCAGTAGCTGACTATTTTTCTCCAAAGTGGAAGTGCTTTGCTTGACTTTCGGGTCACACTTCAGACTGTTTAGAGTGAAGTTCGATCAGTAGTTAATTCATTAGGCATCATAAATGAAAAATTAATGCAATACTTTTACAGCATTTATTAATCTAGGTTAAAGGAATAGTTCAAGAATGGAAAATTTGCTAAACATTTACTCACCCTCAGGCCATCCAAGATGTAGATGAGTTTGTTTCTTCATCAGAACAGATTTGAAGAAATTTAGCATTACATCACTTGCTCACCAATGGATCCTCTGAAGTGAATGGGTGCCGTCAGAATGAGAGTCCAAACAGCTGATAAAACATCAGAATTTAATCCACAAGTAATCCATGCAGTTCTGGTCCATAAATTAATGTCTTAAGTGAAAAGCTGCTTGTTTGTAGGAAACAAATTCATTACTAAGGTGTTTTAAACCATTCCCAGCAGGCACAAAACAGGCACACAATGTCATAAGACGTTGATATTTGGTTAAATTTTGGTTACGACGTCGGGTGAATAAAATTCAACGTAAATTCAACATCTAATATCAATGTTAAATTGATGTCCAATACCGACGTCAGCTGACGTTGAGATTTTGTTGTTTTTAGGTTGTGCAACCAAAATCCAACGTTAAGTCAACGTCAAATTGACGTCAAATATTGACGTCAACCCTATTTTAATTTTCAACCAAAATGCAACGTCTGTCCGACGTCATGTCCAACGTCAACCTGACGTTACATAGACGTTTGGTGCCTGCTGGGTTGCTTCTGTCCAAAATACAAGTTCATAATCCATAATAATGCTTCCTCCAGTGAAAAATCCATCCCCTGTTGTCCTCTAACATCATAATACCCTGACATATTTGTTTAAAACATTCTCAACCTCACTCATCAAGCAGTTTTTTCGCTCAGAGCATCTCAAATTCCTCTCTCCTTTCCTGTCATAGAAATTTTCTAACTTACCACGGATGTTCCTGAGGGATTTTATCACGCATTGACTACAAGAGAATGCAAATGGCATACACAGGCATGAATCTGGGACAAGATGGCCATGACCTGCAGAGGTCTCCTCTCTGAGCCAGGCGTCTGGGGATTCAGAATTCTCCACTGCTGAAGCTTAATTAGCCCAACTCTGTTGCCTGGAGAAGTGTTCAGCGCTTGACCTTTCCTAAAGGTAAGCGACCGGTGCGTGTTCACCAGGCCACAGGAAAATGAGCAGCACCAAGGAGGTTTCTGACAAGCCAACTAGGAGGGGAGGTGGAGATGGTGAAGGTATTCAAGCTGGCGCCCGGACAGTGTCTCGTCTAAAGATACCCTGAGAAACACGCGTTGCCAAAGGGAAGTTTATCCATGTTCCTGCTGCTGATCATTAAAGAGAGACTGAGCCTAATGCACAGCAGGTTTTGTGTTCATCAGAAGTAGGTTTAAAAACAAGCAAAATGAAGACATTGAAGTATTAGCAGATAGTAGAAGATAGCAACATTTAAATGAATCCTAATAACTCATGATACCATTGAATGAAATGCCTTTGTGTAAGGACCTCAGTCAGAAAATTTTGTCATCGTTTACCCACTCTCATGTTGTTCCAAACCTGTATGGGTTTCTTTCTTCTGTTGAGCACAAAAGAAGATATTTTGAAGAATGTGGGTAACCAAACAGTTGCTGGTAGACAATATGAAAAAAAAATGTATATTTTTTTTATTCGGGTGAATTATCCCTTAAGGTGATAGTTAAATAGAAGTTAAATCAGTAAAGAAAGAAAAAAAGAAAGAAAGAAAGAAAGAAAAAGAATGAAAAAAAAACAAACAAATATATATATATATATATATATATATATATATATATAAAAATAAAAATTAGTAATAAATAAATAAATCTAGTTCAACATTTTTAGTACTTTTTAGTAGATGTTTTTAAAGAAAGAATTTACTTTTATTCAGCAAGGGCTCATCAAATTGGTCAAAAGAGATTTTTACAATGTATAAATAAATAAATAAATAATGTAATTATTTTAAACATGTTTAAACAAAAACATATTTAGCGGCATCCACAAAAAAATATTAAAATAAATAAATGTAATTATTAGAAGAAAATTAAAAGAAAAAAAAATTCATGGTCTCCACCAAAATATTACACAGCACAACTGTTATCAAGATAGGAAATAACAAGAAATGTACCCATGGGGTTCATTAATAAGCAAAACATTTTTTCTTATTTGTAAATTGGGCATTTCCCATTGAATAGCCTATAACATTTTGAATACAAATGGCTTTAAGTACAATTTCTATTGGAATTTGTTCTACTCGTTTCTTGAAGAAGCCCGATGTTCACATCAATAAACCGAGTTGTATTTGTGTAGAAAAAAAATGTGTGTACGTGGGCTTGCGCATATGGTTTTCATTGTCTTTCCCCTGCATGGATATGTCGAGACCTTGACTTCATCAAAGTTGCTAACTGTGTGCACTGCAGCTCTAATAGCTCTCTCTTCATTAGTGTGGGCACAGGAGCTGTCAGTTTGAGTATGTCAAGCATAAAGAATCAGAGAAGCTGCTTCCAGGTCTCTCAGTTATACACCCTCATCAGCCACCATTACTGCTGCTTTTTAAAACAAGCCACTCCTTTTCATGTTTCTCGATGTCATAAAATCCCTATTTTAGGAAAAAGGTACAGTGGCGCTGATGACTGTTGTGAATTGAAAGGAGCAGGAAGAGGTTTGCTCACGTGATCGTCCTGTACATAATAAGAAATCCTTTGAAGGTGGGACATGCTTGTCATCCTATAAATCATCCATAGGCGAGTATTCCTCTCTGGCAGTGCAGCCAGGCACCGTTCTCATTATCTGGTGTGGGCTTGCCTCTCGGTGAAGAGCGGTGAGGTGAGGCGCTTTGATAAAAATACTTCACAAAGTCGCCGTCACCATTAACAGCTCTCGCTCTCATGCGAATGCAATGAGGAGAGGGATGAGAAAAACACACTGTGATTTTAGCACCGATAAAACTGATTTAAAGCCGTATCAAAACATGACGAGCTTTTTACAAGTGTCATGTACTTTTACGGAGAGGGGCCCATTTTCCAGCTCTGTGCTTTGCTCATCAGTTTCGCGGTGCACGCAGCAGAGCAGAGGTGATTACTTTAGAGAATTAGATTTAATCACTTAAAATGCTGAGGGAACCGTTCTTGGGCCATAATACTGCTCAGAGAGTTTGGTTTGTTTATTCCCAATTGGATTTTATTTAATGAGTTTTAATGTTATGGAAGACTTTTTTAAAATTCCAACTATATATTATAAAAGCAGTATTAAATATTTGTTTTTACTTATAAATAAAAAGCTGCTTTTTTATTTAAAAGTGCTTCTAAAGAAAATGGAGGAAAAAGTTAATTTCTTATTCATTCAGCTCTGCACTTTATAACGTATGTATTTTGAATGAAAATGAAGAGAGGCGTGTTAAATGGCACTTTCCATAAATGCAGTAGCATACACTTTTTTTTTTTGTTTTTTTTTTTAGATGCACAATTCCAATGTTTCTTATGTATTGTGAACTATTAGATCTGTTAAATGAACTATTAGGCTATCTAACATGCAGCTAACCTATAATAGAAATGAGTTTTATAGCCTCCACACCTTAGATGATTTGACTTTTTCCCTCTGTATCCAACAATAAAAATTATATATAAATTTCATAATTTTGACCAAAAACACTAAAAATACTAAAAAAACAATTGCCAACATATTTAATTTATTGGCAATTGTGCAAACTGTTTAATTAGTCTATTTAGTTTTAACAGTAACTTATTATGCGTTACTAAATCAAAACAAAATCACACATATCAAAGTATTAAAAATAGGAAATCAACAAGATTCAAATGGCAAAAACGAAGCACTTTATTTTGGTTCTTAATAAGCCATCTAAATGGCATGTTTCCATGAAAAAAATATGAATGAATAAAAATAGATATTTTCTTTTTCTTTTCCAATAATGCTGAAAAGTGAAAAGAGGTGCATAACCTTCATAAAATGTTTACTGCCAAACTCAAGAGGTGAAACTAAAAAACAACAACAGCAAAAAAAAAAATAAAAACAAAAAAAAAATTCCCTTCAAAAGTTTAGGGTCGTAGAGAAGTCTCTTTTGCTCACCAAGGCTGTACTTACTTGGAAAAAAAAATACAGTAAAAACTACCATATTTTGAAATATTATTGTAATCTAAAATGACAGTTTTCTATTTAAATATTTATTTAAATGTAATTTATTCCTTGACTCAAAGCTGAATTTTCAGCATCATTACTCCAGTCTTCAGTGTCACATGATCCATCAGAAATCATTCTAATATGCTGATTTACTGCTTAAGATACATTTAATATCATTGTCGAAACCACAATTGTCATTTTTGGCAGGATTCTTTAATGAATAGAAAAATCACAGCATTTATTTGAAATAGAAATGTCTTGTAACATTATAAATGTCTTTACTGTTTCTTTTGATTAACTGAATGTGTTCTTGCTGAATAGAAGTATTAGTGTCTTTAAAAAAATCTCACTGACCTCAATCTTTTGAATGGTAGTGTATTTTTTTTTTTTTTGACCTCTTGAGGTTGTTATGCACCTGTTTTCACTGACCCTTATTGAAGAAGAAAAATTAATTCATATTTTATTCATGGAAAGTGCCATTTACAAGGCTTATTAAAGGACCAAATAAAGTGCTTGATTTGAATCAAGTGCCAGAAATCCACAGTCTTGTGGCCTAAATAAATGTGACCATGTTCAGTGCAAAAGCAGCTCTTTTTTTTCTTTCTCTCTAACAAGGATGGACTAATACTGCATGAAGACAGACGTTTCTGACATGCTGTTCATTAGGTGAGACAGTGTTGTGACACTCATAGCCCTCTGATGGCCTTGCTCGTTCTACATGCCAGTCTGAGCTCTAAATGCTGAAACCGCTGCAGGACACAAAACTGTCTCTGACTTGACAGCCGTGACAAGGGGTTGGCCTTATCAAATCAAGATGGAATGCTAATTGAGAGGCTTTCTGCAGAAAACTTGTGGTGCTTTTGTGCAGGCATTTGTAACAAACTGCTTTGCTTTATAGGAGATCACATCTTTTGTGTGTCATGCACAAAATCAGCTACAGCAAACCTCGCTTCCTCTTGATACTCTCACTTTTGAACAGTTCTCAGCAGGTATTTCCGTCTATTGACATCTGTGGGATTTTGGGTATACTTCTGACTTTTTCCCCCCTCATAGCAAGACAAAATGCTTTTTCCACCATAAATTACATTGCTAACACTGGCAAGTTCTATTTTAATATTGATGCATGTTCATTGTGTGAGCATATGAAGGTCCGGCCCTTTTTTTTTTTTTCATGGGGACTGTTTTGCTGAATTGTAATGAATTTCAGCAGATGGATGATGACTCTTCTGCACCTCAAATGATGCCTCAAGTGTGGAGCAATATGTTTTTTTTTTTTTTTTTTTTGCTCATTAGCACATCTATTTTTGATGTTTGTAATGGTTCAACATATTGTTGCAATCCACCTTTTTACCCTCATGAGTATGCTAGTCCATATCAGCAAAAGATCTTGGTAACACTTACATCTGCTGTGCTATCAAAGTTCTTTAGAGGTTAAATTGATCAATTACAACTACTTGATGTTTAAAGTTTGGTATCTTGAAGCTTTAAATAAACTGGTTTGCATTAAAGCTCAGAGTCTTGCATTGTGTTGCAGGTGTGAAGATGATGACAATAACAGCTGCGCTAGCTGTTTTTTTTTTCTCCACACATTTTCCAACACATTCTGCCATTTTTGTTCAGTTTTGCTTACAAATCTGAGATTAGAAATGCTTATTACATTGGCAAGTTGTTTAAAAGTGTGACTGTATTTATTATTATTATATTTTTTTTTAGCACAAAATACCTGACAGGTGTTCTCATTAAACAGCTCATTATGAAGCTGTTAGAAAACTAACCAATCAGAAATGCTCTTTGCCAAATAATCTTTTTAAATCTTCAGACTTGCTGACATCGGTTTGGCTGATGTGTTGTTATAGGGCCGGGTTAGAAAGATGGCTGAATTTGCGCACTGTACCTTTAACATCCAGCACTAGCAACACATCTTAATTAACTCTTTCCCCATCATTGAAGACATTTTCCATCATTTATTACACAGTGCTTCTCCACAATTGACAAGTTATTCCGGCAAGCTGTGTTTATATGGTAGGGGGCGCTATTGTGGACCTTCTGAAATAATTATTGACTATTAACCCTTTAAACGCATACCTCGGATCGACACTCACTACCCTCTCCTTTATTCATTTTTTTAAAGTTAGACATCAACCTTCTTAGTATTCTTCAATCTAGCCTATTCATTATAAACAATATTACAAGGAAATTAATATAATTTTTTATAAAAGAATGTCTTTTTTCTAATTAATTTTTTGTAAGAAGTGTATAGGGTCACTAATGACCCCAGGTATGTAACCCAGCAGGCACACAAGGTCATAAGACGTTGATATTTGGTTAAATTTTGGTTGCGACATTGGGTGACCAAAATTCAATGTAAATTCAGCGTCTAATGTCAACATTAAATTGATGTCCAATACCGATGTCAGCTGATGTTGATATTTTGTTGGTTTTAGGTTGTGTAACCAAAATCCAACGTTAAGTCAATGTCAAATTGACGTGAAATATTGACGTCAACCCGATTTTCATTTTCAACCAAAATGCAATCTCTGCCCGACGTTATGTCCAATGTCAACCTGACGTTACATAGACGTCCGGTGCCTGCTGGGAATATTGTAACTGTATTTTTCCTGCTCAACAATAATTAAATATCTGAAGACTCAATAAGTGCAATTCACCTTTATTCCTCAAGGTGCACCTTTTGACACAAGGACGACGTGATGTTTCCAACCTGATCTCATGACGAAAACGTACCTGTGTTTTGTGACATATTCAATGTGAAATGTCCACTGAGTGGCGCTAAAAGAGTGTTCGTTTTTTCCCCGGAACAGATGAACATACATATGGTATGTTTTATGTGACGTTGGTTTTGTAGGTGTCACCACAGTTCTGACTTGAAATGTCCGTTGAGTGGCGCTACAAGTCTAATGCTCCATGACGTTTTAAAATAATGTACCATCTGCACTACACCTAAACCTACCTAAAAACGTGAAAACACAATTACAAGCATGCTGTTTTAGCTTGTTTTTCGATCTCTCATCTTTCAGCTCTTTCATTGTGAGTCATGTTTTTCACGGGATTTGTACCCAAGGATTCCGCATCCTAAGCCCATTTCCGTGCCGGCTGAGCTGTCGAGCAAGCTTGTTATGTCCGGAAAGCTAAACATATGGAGCTGTAATCATAACTATGAACAAAAATGATTAGAAGTGCTCACTGTTTTACCGCCCTACCTTGTTCATTGCTGTTGGAAACTGCAGTGATATGTACTTATTGGTATGTATTTCGCATCTTGCGAAAAAGTTCCTGCAGGTACGTTTTCGTCATGAGATCAGGTAGGATGTTTCACTCATAATTACCGAAGGCATAAAACAAAAGAATATCATCAGAAAAATTAAACTGGCTTGAATGGCTTTACTGCAGAGCAATTACTGTATGCAATGAAATATAAGTGTCACTGTCACATTTTGAAGGCGTTGAAAACAATAGTTTTGAGAATATGGTTGAGATCGCGAATATGAGCCAGATGCTCAGGGTACTGGGAAAATGCGCTCTGACGAAGATAGTGAAATGATCTGCTCAAATTTAACCCTTCCAAGTTTCTAAAGGTAATGAAACATGCTTTATTTTATGCTTAATTGTTATTAAAATATCAGGAGAGTTTCATGCTATTGCAGCAGTTAGAGATCCGTCCGTGTTAAATATATAGATCTGGATATGAATATGTAATAATGATTGGCGAACCAATCATGCATTTATGGGTTAAAACATGAGAAGATCATCTGTGTAAACCAGGATAGTTGTTCTAACATGATCACCAAACATTCAGCAGCATATAAACAAAAACAGACAAACGTTGCAGTGAAAAAAAAACAATGTCCATGAAGCGGTACATGTTGCAGGTTTTTTTTTTTTTTTGATGGAACTTATGTTATATTAAATAAATAAATAAATAAATAAGAATCTTTGTTTGTTTAAAAACAGAGTCTCTGTTTTTTTTTTATTTCGATATATTCACTGTTTACATATTAATAAATATTCTTGGGGTCACGAAAGATTTGTGAATATGATCAAACGTGCTGGTGGTGTCTGGCAGTGAAAGAGTTAAAATCTCATTAAAACCTTTCTTAACTATCCATTTTATTGGCAAAATATGGATTCTTGAGTAGTGGGAGAAGCATCATCCACAGCATCTCCAGTTATTACCTTCTGCATCAGCTATTAAAAACTTCATATTGGTCGACCATCATGAGGGATGCTTTCATAGGCCATTTAAAAGCTGAAGAATAACATCCTAATGCACCATCACACTCTCCAACCATCTCTGACAGGCGGACGAGGCATACCTGACTTTGTTGACATTACTTATTAAGGCCGAAGTACAAGATGCTTCTGAAAAGCTCAAAGTTCATGACATTTTCAGCACTGTCTGTTTATTTCTCGGTATTTACTTTGAAGGTTAAACTGGCCTCTACCAGTAATTGTGCCGTTTCCTCCCTCATGATCATAGCAAATCAATGGTAGAACTTTTCAGAGCACACTGATGTGTTTTAAAGGACTAATGCTTGATTCATCGGTCTGACAGATGGACTGAAGCTCTGCTTCAATCAAAATGCTGCAAATACTGCATTCATAATAAAGGAAATCACTGCACATAAAAGATGAAAGATAAATTACCATTAGGTGAGTAAACCCACTACATTTTCTCATGTATAGATTTTAACCAAGGGACTGTATAACTAAAACCAGTTTTTGAAAGGAGACAGTATAGTTGCATATGAGGACATTATCGCACCATTTTCTGTCCTATTATGTCCACTTATGTGTCTTGAACAAAATAAATAAATACACTGTATTTTTGTGTAATTTGAGTTGCTTCTAGTTTGTTATAATTGTTATATAAAAATTTATGGAAGTAAATTAATAACAAATGCCTTTGAAACAAAGCATTTCAATAGCACTACACTAAACAAAAAATAAATAAATAAATAAATAAAAAAAAATCAATAAATACTTGCTTTTTCTTTGCAATTATTTGCTAGTAATTTCTGAGTGAAAGTGAACTTTCACCACCACCATTTTTTTTTTTTTTTTGGGTAATAGAAGAAAGAACCTTCCCCCAAATAACCTTTCAATGAACAGTTCTTAAAATATCCACTTTTTCACAGTGTGAGGAAAATTTTAATAATCTGAAGAACCTTTTTTCCACAATAAAGGACCTTTTATGCAATGGAAAAATTCCATGAATGTTAAAGAATCTTCATGGAACCATCAATGCTGATAAAGAACCTTTATTTTTAAGAGCAAAATTGAAAAACAAAACCAATTGTATTAACAGTGTTTTATTTTAACGCATTGCATTTTCAGAGCTTGCATTTTTGGGGGCTGAAATTCAATATGGTTGTATATTTAAGCATGTACATTTTATGTACATTTAATATATTTAAGCACATCGGATTGGATTCAACTGGAAAAATTTAACACAAAATTTCATTATTAAAATTGATATTAAATATTTAGCTTCTGAAGTTAGTTACCAAAATATTGAGTTTAAAAATATTATTCAATTTTGGTCCATTTATTTTGCTTTAAAAATTCACTTACACAAATTTGGTGGTTCAAATTCAGTTGGATATTCAACAGTGCACATCCAAGGAATGGTTTTTTGTCCCCCAAGGCATTTCAGGATGCTTTCAAATATATATTTGTCATTAATTTACCTCCAAATAAATTCCCTAAGACCTTGATAATTATATATATTTTTTGTCAATATACCTTTATGATTTTGTACGCAAATGACACCTGACCTAGTTCACACTCTTGTTCATCAAATTCAATAGGCATTTAAATCTAAACATTAGATTCATATTTATAATTTGCTTATGCTTGCAGTGTATTCAGGTTATGCATTTAATCAGTTCAATCCGAGGATCAAACCTTTGACCTTGCTGTTGCTAGCAGCATGATCTACAGGAACATAGTACACATGTACTATAGTACTATATACTGTATAGTTCAACAAAAGAGCAAGAAAATCCTATTTTCAGTTTTTACCATAGACAGTTATGCATTTATGTTTTCCTACTGTCAGAATTGTGTATCAAAATAACCAATGAAAAGCTGCTTAATCGGTTGAACAAGTTTTTCCACTGGCCTTGAGAGCTATCCAAAAAAAAAAAAAAAAAAAAAAAAAAAAGGACAGAGGTTGTTCTCACAGCATGAACAGAACCTGAATTAACTTCTCGTACTGCATTGAGGATGAAAGTGAATGTGTTTTTTTTATGATTCATTTAATTTGTTTTCCTGTGTTACATTTTGTGAGATAAACGTAATGATACACCTCAGCAGTCACTGTATGCTTTACGGGTTTCTATTTCATATCAAGACGATTAACTTGGTTAAGTGTTTTAAACAGTAACAGGAGGGCAATGAACGAAACAAATGCTGTGCATACCAAATGCTGTGACACTGAACAAGAGATTCTCACTTCTTCTGTTTAATGACCTTGCATGAGTTCTAAATGTATTAAAGCATTTCATGTCAAAGGCAAAGTCTCTTGAGCTACAGTGCATACAACTTCGTATTTTGCCCATATTTTATCTTTTATCTTTTATTTATATATATATATATATATATATATATATATATATATATATATATATATATATATATATATATATATATATATATATAAATATATATTAAGAGCACTGGGTCTTAATTAGTTTGAGGTGTTCTGTTTCCTTTTGTCCTGCAAACCAATTCAAAGGGATAGTTACCCCAAAAATTTAAATTATTTATGTCATCATTTACTCACCCTCCAAACCTGTACTAAATGTACTACTGTTCAAAAGTTTGGGGTTGGTAAGATTTTAATGATTTTAAAGGACCACCAAGGCTGCTTGTATTTAATCAAAAATACAGTAAAACATTAACCATTATTACAATTTGAAATAGCTGTTTTCTATTTGAATATATTTTAAATGTAATTTATTCTTGTGATGGCAAAGCTGAATTTTCAGCATCATTACTCCAGTCTTCAGTGTCACATGACCCTTCAGAAATCATTCTAATATGCTGATTTGCTCCTCAAAAAACATTTCGTATTATCAATGTTGAAAACAGTTGTGATGATTAATATTTTTGTGGGAACTATGATAATTTTTCTTCTTTGTATTAACTATTGACCCCAAACTGTTGAATGATAGTGTATATATAATGGACTGAAGGCTGCAAAAAATCCATATAAGTATTACAATAGTAGTCCATGTGATTTACTGGAAAATGAGCAAATTGCACGTTCTTCTAAATATCTTCTTTATGTTCCACAGAAGAAAAAAACAGGCATACAGCTCTGAAACAATATCAGGGTGAGTAAATGACGACAGAATTGAAATTTTTAGGTGAACCATCCCTTCAAGAAGTACTCATCATCAGGAAAGAGAGGCTGGTTTCATCAAGGTCCTCCTCCTCAGTCCCATCTGAAGTCATGACCCACCATTTCATAAAATTTCACATTGAATGGCCTATAAAATTCTCTAAGCTGCTCAATGACTTCCTGGTCAATCTGAACATGAGTTCTGCCCTTGGACTTGCCCAGGCAGCGGGGCTGGCTGCTGCTTTCCGGCTTCTTCAGGCACGGGAAGCCTTTTGTTCGGTTGAAGTAGAAGTGCTTGTCCGTGATGATGCGTTTGAGCCCCAGGAAATCCTGCACGCGGCCCAGCTCTCCGGCCGGATCCGTGATGAGCCGCTCCCCACTGACAAAATGGATCTGCGATAGACGGAAGTACTGCAGCCAGTTCTCCAGGTGGAGGATGTACATGCCTATGCGGATGGCATTCCAGGAGGTGTCCACGATGCCTTGACTCCTGTTCTTGAAAGCTAGTTCCTCAAAAGAAGGGATGTCGGGCTTCTTTGACAGGGTCTGTGTGTAGTCAGAGATCGCCCTCGTGACTGGGTTCCGCACTACTACGATCAGCTTTGTTTCGCGAGACATGCTTGAGATGCGTCGCGGTGCCTCCCGTGTCACAAAGTAACTTGGTGTTTTCTCCATGGTGATCTGACTGTCCAGAGTCCGCGGCATAAGGCCCCTGTGAAAAGACAAACAGAAATATTCATCAAAATGAATGTATAATATAGGTAAGGCTCACAACGGTGGCTTTTCATGTAAGCCACCTACATTAACATTGGCACCCTTGGTAAATATATGAGCAAAAACAGGCTGTTTAATATATATATATATATATATATATATATATATATATATATATATATATATATATATATATATATATATATATATATATATGTGTGTGTGTGTGTGTGTGTGTGTGTGTGTGTGTGTGTGTTTGTGTGTGTGTGTGTGTAAATAAATGTAAAAGTAAAATGCAAATTAAAATAATTATCTTTTAGTTATTACTTTAATTACTTTACTTTTTAATTAAAACAATAAAAAAATAAATAAAAAAAAAACTTAAAAATATATTTTCTTACCATGAAGCAAATATTTATTATTAAGTATTTGGCTGATGCATTTATCGAAGGCAACTTTAATTTTCTTTCTTTCTTTCGTTCTTTTTTTTAATTTTTTATTTATAACACAAACACAAACAAAGAAATCAGTTTAAATTACAATTTTAAGTTGTAATGTTGTGATCAACATTGTCAACAGAACTCATCAAAAAATATTATTGCCAAAATAATATTGCCATATAATGTAACTTTAAAAATTTCAATTAAATCAATAAATTTGTAGAAACAGGTCCCTTGAAGTTCTTTTTAGAGTGCTATTATTATTATTATTATTGCTTACACTGAGCAAAAGTACAAAGCACGACCCCAAGTATTAAAATTCAGCATGCAACTCGCCATTCATGTCCCCACAGAGATGAATGATACATCAAATTGTTGGGGTGTGCTATTGCTTTTCTGAGCAGTCTGACATCTGGCAAATAAAACCAGGTCAAAATTCTATAGGAAGCAGGAACCACACTTTTGACTTGAGTAAGCAACCGTCTTGCAATAACCTAGCAATCGCTTAGCAACATGCTAAAAGCCACTCACCCATAGTACCTTAGCAACCCTGGCAGCAAACCATTGTGAGTTTTCCACAGGAAAACACCACTCGCATTTCCTCAGAGAGTAAAAAATGCATTATATTTATTTGAGGAAACTATATAAGCAACCCTGGCATTTTCGTTTCACAGCCTTGAGAGGAAAAAGCGAGATAGCTTGTCGAACGTGGTCACCCCTCACATTAGTGTAGACTCCAGAATGACAAATAGGAATTCAGTTACAGAAAGTGACAAAATAATCAGAGCGCACACATGAGGTTTTAATACTCGCTGGCAATATTTCTAGTCTCTTATCTCCAGGGTGAGTGTGATGCTGAAGGGTATGGGGAAATTATCAAATCTCAGGCACATCCTTTACTCCTGCTCATAAATCACCATCACCTGCATTACAGATGCACAATAGAGAGAAAGGCTTCGGCAAATCTGGGACATGCGAAATAGGTCATTATTTTCCCAAGTTTCTTCACGAAACCATCGAGTCCAACTTTAGAGTTGTTCTGACTTGAACTGATGAACTACATAAGGTGATATCCACTCGGTCACAGTTCTGTTGTTGTAGCAGATAGCTGCTGCCCCGTCAACCTCTTTGAAGGAGCGAGCGTATTAACGGTGCCGTAAGCAATTTTTATGGAACAGCACGCAGAACACTTCCCTCTTACCTGACAGATATCACTGAAACAGGTGTCTTGAGAAATCGCACTCGTTTCTGCGACTGCCCTGGGCAGGAAAACTGCTATCTGAATGCAGGATGTTACCGTTTAGCCAGGCAGAAGACTCTGAAGCTCCAAGTCATTTTGAGTGTTCGGCTTCGTTGACATTTGGTGCGCTAACATGTCTATGCAGAGTGGGATTTTTGAAGGAGAGGGCAGTATTATGTAGTGGCGTAAGTTAGCAAAACGACTAACATTGGTAACAGAACCTTCAAAGTCAGAATGCAATGGTAATTCACCCGATTTTCTATATGCATGTTATTGTTATCCATGCATACATTTCATTTTTACTTTTTTTTTTTTCTCAAGCTTGTAATTTTTAATAAAAATATCATAACTGGAACTTCTGGAAAAATGATAGACTTCTCTCTGGTATAGTATGCTGGACTCTAAGTATGAAGTATGGTGGACTCCCTTTCATTTCATCAGCATAAACCCCATCCATTTCTTATAAGTGACTGTAAGTTCTCATTCAGACTGGCCTCTGTTTGATTAACATTGGATGCATAGAACAAAGTTTCCACCCAACATTTATTTTCTATTTCAATAATTCACTCAGATGAAGGTCACAATACACAAGAAAAGATCTGTTGCTACTTCCGTTATATCACAAATTTTGCGACAATGCTGCTAAATGCAACAATTATGAGTGTTTAACCTGTGAATTATGCCTGATTATAAATGTTAAACCTGATGGGAAAACAGTACTCTTTAATGAGGTGGTGATTTATTATGGTGTTATGTGATTTGTACGAATGTCACCATTCGGAAGAAAAGATCTATCACTACTTCCAGTACATTGTGACTTAAAATTGTGCTAAAATATCACTGAATGTGACCATTACAAGTGTTTAACCTTATGAGAAAACAGTACTTTTAACAAGGTTGCAATTTCATATGAAAGATGAATGATATGATGTACAAATTTGTACGATGTTATTCAGTCAGGTTTACACAAACATTGGAGCTGTGACAGTGGTTAGTGCACATTAAAACATAATACTTGTTTGATACATTGAGATATGAGTTCAAACCTGGATTTTCTATATTCCTTGCCTTCTCCACATCATTTCCTGTCTTTTCTCCAAAAGGCCAAAAAAAAGTCACACAAACATATAAATGACTCTAATACTGTATGTTAAATATTTTGTACGAATGCTCACTGCTTATATAATTTGCTGTATGACTGATCAAGTAAACTTGTAAGGTATCAACATTAGTTAATGAATGCGATATCCGCTACATTTACAAATCCCTCATATTTTTTCTTCCGAGACGGTATTAAACCAGAGCTATAAATGAACTTTTTATGTGATTACATCAGCGTTCATCCATTAAATTGAGAATTACAGCTATAAGACAGGATTAGTGAGGGCTTAAGAATTTAAATCTTAGCGAAAGACTGTAATAAAGATGGAAATTATATTGACCGTCTTATTGTATGGAACACAGGGGTCAGAGAATAACCTCGAGATTCCACCAGTTGTGACTCATCCCTGCTTCATGATGGGCTTTCCTAAAGCAGGAGTTGCTGTACTTTACCTCCATAGTCCTGAAAATATTGATCCATTTAGCTTGATTTATAAATGGTGCGTTCTGGCCAGGGTGTCTCTGTTAGCCTTAGTGGTTCAGGGCCAGAGGCAGCCATTAATCTTGCATACGGTGCAATGGAGCTTCACCCACTAAACAACTTTACTGTGTGTTTGAATGCAAAGCACCAAACACAGCCTCATACTGATGCAATACATACTTCAGTTACATAATCAAACTTGTATTTCTTTCCAGACATCCATCAAAAATGCACTCCAAAAAAATCTTTTTCTGAGTCTGTCTTATTGAAGTTGTAACACCAGACTTCGTTTTCCTTGCAAACTCTAATATTTCATGAATCGCTAAGGGAGAATTTATGCTTTATTTAACTCAAACGAAGTGCACTATAATTTTCCTCAGTGAATACTGATTTTTATTATGTGAATATTTGTGTGAAATTATTAAATCGCACAAAAAAACATTTCCTTAGAATTGCGTGTCCTCTTATACAGAATATTTATTAAAAGAAAGACTTCTGCCCAAACTCCAATTTATTTTGTGTTTGCGCCATCGCCTACCTCTGTACTCGCGGTTCTTTAATTAATTGCATTTTCAAGAATCAAAAGATGGCATGAATTTGCCAGTCTGCCTGTTATCACATCACTGATGTGCCTCTCATCTGCTGTCTTGAGATGGGGGTTGGCAGGTGCTCTGTTGCTTACATAAGAGTCTGGTCTTTTAGAAGAAAATTCATTTAGTGAGAAGAGTGAAGGCTAAGTTAGCTGAAAGCTGGAATAGAGAGGTGCTAATTGCAAAGTGGTGCACAGAAGCGTACTGTTGGGTCCACAGTGAAGACTAGCCAGTGAAGTAGCCATAAGTGGAAAAAGTTCCTGGCACTTTGTAAAACATTTATTTATTTATTTATTTTTTTGAAAGCTTTAATTTTTGTGCCTAATGCAGAAATGAAACTGGATGGTAACAAGAAAAAATTGTGAAATGCAGCTGAAGTAGAGGCTTGTTAGAGATTCTCTTAATTTTCACTTTGAGTCAAAATATTCATAATTTATTTAAGGAGCTCTAAATAATACCTGAAGAAAGCTGACTGTTAGTATTGTCATTCATCTCAATGGTTGTTAGTCAGCTGGCACAGGACTACCCAGAAGTAAATCATAGTTCTGGATGCCTGAACTGTTTTTGAGCCAATCACCTGAGCCAAATGTGATGAGTAAATATTCACAGAAAAATTATGTTAGGATGATGCTGATTGGATGATGGAGCCATACTATCTGTGACAAGAAAAGTGACACTTTTAAGAGCACTCCAAAATTACTATAATAAATCTGCTATGCTATAATGAAATATCACCTATATATATGTTGCTTGCTTACCTATATATATGTTCAATTTTATTTGAATAGACGGCTTCAAAATCCGATGGTGTAGTTAAAACTAAAGCCCGAGACACACTGTGCAATTTTAGCAATCCTATAAGATCATTGCAGATCACATGTGTGGCATGCGTCTAATAAACTTGAGTACAACTTGCATGTAGACTGTACGACGATGACACCTATTTACTCGTACGCTACAACGCTTGTTACTATAGAAGAATAAAAAAAGTGTGCTGAAAAAAAGTGAAAGTGGAGAAAGAGGAAGGGATAAGAGCTTGAGGTAAGCAGTTTTATGTTTTAGCGCAATTTCGCATTGATTTCATGTCACATTTTTATTGGCTGGTCAGTAAAAGTGGGTCGTAGCAGCAAACTGTGTGATGATCATGCTGAATTTTTGACACTCTCAGAAAATGATCGTAGGCTATTTTGGTCGCAAGACCGTGACAACAGCCGTCTTTGAACCTTTCTCACTGTACGACACAGGACCACCGATGAGTAGCCATGATCACAGAGATCGCCACGATTGTTTCACGATGCCAATCTTTTGTCTGGGACAGCTGAAAATTATGCAGTGTGTCTCAGACTTAATGGTGTGTTTTCCAAAAGTATTGTTAGCCAACTATGGTTGTTACCAAAATTATTGAACAGTTTGAGGTTTTTCCTTAAAATATAGTATGGTGACCATACGCTCTTTTTTTCAACACTTGTTTAAGGTAATCGCTGAAAAGTAATTTGACCAACAGCATGCAGGAATTGTGCATAATTGACCAATCAGGGTGTGCGAGAAGATGGAATCTACAGAGAAGGTCAATGCAAATACACATACGTACATGTAATGTAGGAGAAAAGTAGAAAGCATGCCAATAGGAAAACAAACCCAAACCCAGACATTTTTAGCAATTTAGAAATCTCGGCCAGGACATGTTCAGGAAAAAGAGTTACCCTGCCAATGAACAGTCACAAACAGCATCGCAAACTTGTGTGTTTTGAATTAGCTTTCACTTTTCACTATATGTATAGTTTCTACTTAGTATAAGATGGAATTAAAATAAGCAAGC
This sequence comes from Spinibarbus caldwelli, assembly GCA_039654775.1. Lineage (NCBI taxonomy): Eukaryota > Metazoa > Chordata > Actinopteri > Cypriniformes > Cyprinidae > Spinibarbus > Spinibarbus caldwelli. Next base: position 28,235,167 of record CM077219.1, on the reverse strand, counting down.
TATTATGCTTGCTTAAATGCATGACAACAAAATTTTCATTCTACACCTTTTAGTTTGTCAAGAGAATGAAAGCACCATTTTTGAAGAATGCCCATGTAAGTATGGGTCCTGTGCTTTGGGCAATCCCAGGGTAAGACGTAAACAAGGCAAAACAACAGAACAAAAACACTTAAGCAGTCCACCTGTGCTATGTTTGTTATTTACAGGAATTTGATTTAATTTTTAATTTGATATTGAGCTAATTAATAAACAAAAGTTATTACTCAAACACCTGTGTGACATTCTTAATAAAAGTTGGCTAGCTGGTTAATTTTTCCAATTATGCATCACACTAAGCACCGAGCTACAACATGGTATGGAAAACGCATGGTATCGCATTAACCAACTTTTGCCTATTGTTTTTTTTTTAATTTAATTTTTTTTATACATTTTAGCATAAGAATAAAAGACAATCTGAAAGTACACAGAGTCCTGAAATTGCCCTGTCATAGGACTGATTTTAATAGCAACAGCAAGCATGCCAAAAATGTAAACATTTTAATCACTGGCATAATTCCTCTGCAATTACATAATTAATAAGCTTATCGTGGTGCAGCAAAGGAAACATTTTTATCTTTTCCTATTGAATTAACTTTGAAGTCAGTCTCTTGCAGAATTAAAGAGAATTAATTCCTAATTGAATTTCTATCATAAACAAGTAAGACATAAAACAATTACCGCCAGTTTGAAACCTAACGTTCCTAGGGGAACGTTTCCATCGTAACATTTACTTCAGCTATCTTTCTAAGCCCTGTGTTTATTAGATCACCATATCTGTAGACACAGGTCTACATAATGGAGGATATCCTGATGTCTGGTATCACCGGCTTTCACTTTTAATGCAGATTGACATTCTAATTCATCAGGGGGCTTAGTCACTACTTACTGCCAACAGATCCACCACCTCAGAGAAATGAGAAATGACATCAGGCAAAGGTCTGATATTACATCTGAAAGTTACAGTGCTGTTAATTGTCTGCCAGAGCACGATGTATTCCTGTTGTCTTTTCTGCTGAAGAGAAGCTCTTATGATATGTCTGGGATCTGCTGACAAGGTCGTGAGAGCTCTGGAGAACAAGCTCTGTGAATTGCATCAGCTAGTGTCATATTAATACCACCAACCTAAAGTTATCCTCTCAAATTAAAAGTCTCCTGCAGGCTCTTTTGTCAGCCCAGGCATCTCTATTCTAGGGCCACATTGTGAGCTGGACGATAGATGCAAAAAACACAACTTCAGACAAAAAAACCTGACGAGTCTGCATGCCGTGCTAAGTGCAAACCAATGTGCCGTTCCTACCGAGGTCATTGATTCTGATTAAAAAAGGCTTCTGGCCAACCTGCATGCTGAGATGACTTTCTTCAGTGCCGCACCTTTGTGTTCCACACGTTGCAGTATGTTTGTCTTATAGATGACAGTGCACAAGATGCAGAAGACCTTTTAGAAACTATCTAATCTCATTATTCTTGGGGCAATTGGAAGATTTCAGCCTGACTATGAGATGTGGCTCTGGCAATTTTTGTAAATAAATTAATATTGCATTTGATTTCACACTGGAGCAATATTCAGATAAGAGATACTGTACAAATAATCTGCGATACATCTTCGACAGTGATGTACCAGCATGATCTCATTTGTATTTGTACTTAGAGTGTGGTTCTAGCACACGTAGGACCAGATTTACTAACATATTGCGCAAGGGTAGACTCTCTTTTGGTGTTAAAAACTACTGTCAGGATTTCTGAAAGACATGCAGTGAAAAAAAAAATGCAGTTAAAAGGCATGGTCACAGTTATTTTTGTAGCTGACCGTACTGCATATGCATTTGTAAGAATTTCCCTTCAGGCACAAAATTTATGGGAGGAGAGTATTGAAATAAATCATGCAGCGTGATTTACTAAGGTTTGCACTAGTCAGATTAATGGTATTTGCACCATTATTTAACACCCAAAAAAGCATATCATAATCTGTTTTGCGCTTGACATGGCTTAGATAGTTTCTCAGAGTTATATATATTTGCACAGACACTAAAATATACATAACATATTGAGAGGATCAAAAACGTCTCCAGGTTACGTATGTAACCCTGGTTCCCCGAATCACGTGTAATCAGTCCAATGGATGGGTGAGACGTCACGGGCGGGGTGACGTAGAGACCAGGAAGCATAAAAGAATGTGTGGTGGAACCGGTGTCAGCTTCTAGGAATGAAGCAAGCGTCGCAGGGATGCCGGAAGTGTGGCCCTGAGACGCAGCATTCCCGTTCCCTCGGGGAACCAGGATTACATACGTAACCTGGAGACGTTCCCCTTCAGGAACTCGAGCTGTGTCGGAAACGCTTTGGGAACGAGATGCCCACGTCGCCAGACTAACAAATCCCTTAGTGTGGAAGAGCACAGCTAAGGCGAGAGAAAAGGGGAGCCAGGAGTGGCTAAGAAGGCGGGGCCCATTCCGAAGGCTAAATTCTAGAGAGTGAGCCTTGACCCCCAAGAAGAGGGGAGATCAGAGGACTCGAGGCTATGGAATAGCATCCTGATCCTCCACTTAGCATATGCTTCTCTGGCCAGAGGCCTCCGTCTCAGTGCACCGTGGAGGAAACATGTGGGTCTCTCCCGAAAGACCGACCACCGAAAGGGGCGTGGTAAGCAGCTAGGGCTGCCATGGAAACCTTCAAGGTGGAGTAGGATAACCCTGCGGAGAACCGTACCTGCAAGTACTCCAGCACGGAACCAACTGGGCAGTTAACTGGGTTGAGCTGGCGGTTGCCGCATCAAGAAGTGAAGGTTCACTTCAAGGAGTACAGTTTCCTCATAGAGAATCAGAATCAGAATCAGAATCAGAATGAGCTTTATTGGCCAGGTATGCTTACACATACGAGGAATTTGTTTTTGTGACAGAAGCTCTACAGTGCAACAGAAAGACAGCAACAGGACAGGGCACAGATAATAAAAGAATAATTTACAAATAGGCAATGTACAAATAGCAAAAACACAATATATAGACAATTATGGTGTACAGGTCTAATATGTGCAAATCTGAAATGAAGAAAAAAAAAATAAGTATGTGTGTTGAATAAATAATTTATAATAGTGTTGTGTGTTCCACTTTTAATGTCAAGTGTTCATGAGATGGATTGCCTGAGGGTAGAAACTGTTCCTGTGTCTGGTCGTTCTGGTGCTCAGAGCTCTGTAGCGTCGACCAGACGGTAACAGTTCAAAGAGGGAGTGTGCTGGATGTGAGGGGTCCAGAGTGATTTTGCCAGCCCTTTTGCTCACTCTGGATGAGTACAGTTCTTGGAGAGTGGGGAGGGTTGTACCAATGATTCGCTCAGCAGACCGGACTACCCTCTGTAGTCTTCTGAGGTCAGATTTGGTAACTGAGCTGAACCAGACAGTTATTGAAGTGCAGAGGACGGATTCAATGATGGCGGAGTAGAACTGATTCAGCAAGTCCTGTGGCAGGTTGAACTTCCTTAGCTGGCGAAGGAAGTACAACCTCTGCTGGGCCTTTTTCACAATGGAGTCTATGTGATTGTCCCACTTCAGGTCCTGGGAGATGGTGGTGCCCAGGAATCTGAATGACTCCACTGCAGTCACAGTGCTGTTCATGATGGTGAGTGGGGGGAGTGCAGGGGGGTTTCTCCTGAAGTCCACGATCATCTCCACAGTTTTGAGTGTGTTGAGCTCCAGGTTGTTAAGACTGCACCAGACAGCCAGCTCCTTAACCTCCTGTCTGTAGGCAGACTCGTCACCGTCCTGGATGAGGCCAATCAGTGTGGTGTCGTCTGCAAACTTCAGGAGCTTGACAGAGGGGTCTTTAGAGGTGCAGTCATTAGTGTACAGGGAGAAGAGCAGTGGGGAGAGAACACAGCCCTGAGGAGCTCCAGTGCTGATCGTACGAGTGCTGGATGTGTATTTTCCCAGCCTCACTAGCTGCTGCCTGTCTGTCAGGAAGCTGGTGATCCACTGACAGACGGAGGTGGGGACGGAGAGCTGAGTTAGTTTGTTCTGAAGGGTGTCCGGGATGATGGTGTTGAAAGCGGAGCTGAAGTCTACGAACAGGATCCTCACATAAGTCCCTGGTCTGTCCAGATGCTGCAGGATGAAGTGCAGTCCCATGTTGACTGCATCATCCACAGACCTGTTTGCTCTGTAGGCAAACTGCAGGGGGTCCAGTAAGGGTCCAGTGGAGGACTTCAGATAAGCCAGAACCAGTCTTTCAAATGACTTCATGACCACAGATGTTAGAGCCACAGGTCTGTAGTCATTAAGTCCAGTAATTTTGGGTTTCTTTGGGACGGGGATGATGGTGGAGCGTTTGAAGCATGAGGGGACTTCGCACAGCTCCAGAGATCTGTTGAAGATCTGTGTGAAGATGGGGGCCAGCTGGTCAGCACAGATTTTTAGGCAGGCTGGTGACACACCGTCTGGGCCTGGTGCTTTCCTTCTTTTGTTCTTCCTGAAGACCTGGCGCACCTCATCTTCGCTGATCTGAATTGCAGGTGTGGGGGAGACGGGGGTTGCTGGAGGTGTGAATGGTTGTGTGAATGGTTGTGTGGAGAGGTGTTCAGGGCGGGTGTGGGGTGTTTTTTCAAACCTGCAATAGAACTCGTTCAGACCGTCTGCCAGGTGTTGATTCTCCAGAGTGCTGGGGGATGGTGACTTGTAACTGGTGATTTCTTTCATACCTTTCCACACTGAAGCAGAATCACTGGAAGAGAATTTTTCCCTTAGCTTGCCGGAATAATTCCTCTTTGCCACTCTGATCTCCTTTTCCAGTGTGTATTTGGCCTGTTTATACAAGACTTTATCCCCCTTTCTGTAAGCATCTTCTTTGGCCTGACGAAGCTGTCTGAGTTTTGCAGTGAACCATGGTTTGTCGTTGTTGTAAGTTAGATGAGTATTGGTAGGAATGCACATATCCTCACAGAAACTGATGTAAGATGTTACAGTCTCTGTGAGCTCATCCAGATCATTTGCGGCAGATTCAAAAACAGTCCAATCAGTAAGGTCGAAACAGGCTTGTAAATCCCACTCTGTTTCATTAGTCCATCTTTTAACAGTTCTTAATACAGGTTTTCCAGATTTGAGTTTCTGCCTGTAGGTTGGTATAAGATGAACCAAACAGTGATCAGAGAGTCCTAAAGCTGCCCGTGGAACAGAGTGATATGCGTCCTTTATCGCTGTGTAACAGTGATCCAATATATTACTGTCTCTGGTGGGACATGTAACATGCTGTCTGTATTTTGGCAGTTCACGGGAGAGATTTGCTTTATTAAAGTCCCCGAGAATGATTAAAACAGAGTCCGGGTGTTGTTGTTCTGTGTCTGTGATCATATCAGCGAGTTTCTGTAAAGCGGAGCTCACGTGCGCTTGCGGAGGAACGTAAACACTCACGAGAATGAACGAGTGAATCTCCCGCAGCGAGTAGAAAGGCTTGCAGTTAATGAAGAGCGTTTCTAGATCTGAACAGCACATCTTCTTTAACACAGTTACATCTGTACACCACCTCTCATTGATGTAAAAGCACGTCCCGCCGCCGCGTGATTTCCCCGTTGATTCTGCCTCCCGATCCGCTCTAATCAGCTGAAAGCTCGGAAGATGTAACGCGCTGTCCGGAATGGCGTCGTTCAGCCAGGTTTCCGTGAAACACAGAGCAGCAGAGTTTGAAAAGTCCCTGTTTGTCCGGGAGAGCAGAAGGAGTTCGTCCGTTTTGTTGGGTAGAGAGCGGAGATTCGCCAGATGGATGCTAGGCAACGCCGTTCTAAATCCACGCTGTCTGAGCTTCACGAGCGCGCCGGCTCGCTTCCCCCGTCTGCGCGTCCTGAAGCGTTTGACCAGAGCTACAGCTCCGCCAACAACAATGTCCAGCAAAACGTCCGAATAATCAAAAACCGGTAAAAGATTCTGTGGTGTGTTCTGCCGAATGTTCAGCAGATCATCCCTGGTAAAACTGATGGTGTTTGAGAAACAAAAAACAGGAAAAACGAACAAAAACAGTACAAACACTGAAGAGCAAAGCACAGTAGCTGCCATTTGCGGCGCCATCTTAGATCTAAATAGAGGGAGCTCTGGACTGGAGAATGGTCTCAGCAACCTAAGTTGAGAGACCGGAACTTATGAGCTGTGCCCCCTCAGGGGCCACATCCACAGTTCCAAAACTCCGGATAGGGGAAATATCCCTCCTCATGGAAATCTCCCACTGAGAGCCATTGAGAAGGGAAATCAGGTCCGAGACTACCGTACTCGGCCCAGCCAGACCGGGGCTAACCGTCCGGTACACTCTCTCCAGAGCTCCTGGGAGCCGTGTGATCTGGGGAGGCGTACAGACAAAGCCTCAGCCAAGTCTGTTTCCAGATGAGCTCCACCACCTCAGGGGTGGAGCGTCCATCCCCCAGGGGCTCTGGCGACCGGAGGCCTCAATAACTCTCTGTAGCAAGAGAAGACTTGACAACACTCGCAGAAAAAGTCGAGCTCCTGGAGCGGAGGCTTCAGCATGGCAACTCTCTAAACTGAGAGGAGGCCTAACTACACTCCACACTCTGGACATCTTGTAAGGAGGTTCACTTAGAGCCTACCACTCACAGACACTGTCCTAGCGGAGCTCTGGCGAGCGGAGGCCTCAAACTCTTCATAGCAAGAGGAGACCTAACAACGCTTGCAGTGATCGAAAGGAGGGCCCACACAAGGATCTGGTGCAGCAGCTTGTACAAGGGGTACGAACAGAGACCTCCCTGGTGGTTAATGTAAGAGACCACCGCTGTGTTGTCAGTGCGCACCAACACATGGTGATCTCTTAGGTCCGGGCGGAAGTGTTTCAGTGCTCAAAACATGGCCAGCATCTCCAGGCAGTTGATGTGGCATGTGAGATGGCGACTGCTCCACAGACCACGGGCAGGGTGGCCACTCATGACCGCACCCCAACCGGTGAGGGATGCATCTGTCGTTAGTGTTACGCGATGACAAGGAACTCCCAGCATGTCTAAGTCACGAAAGCAACGCCGCGTGACCTTGATCATGCGAAGCGGATTTCCTCTTAAGGAAAATCCCTTGGTCTTGAGCCACCACTGTAGGGGTCTCATGTACAGCAGGCCAAAAGGTATCATGTTGGATGCAGCTGCCATCACACACAGCAGTTTTTGAAACTGCTTGACAGTGAGTGACCGGCCTTCACTCACTCTCGTGACTGCCGTGAGGATCGACTCTATCTGAGCAGGAGACAACAGTGCCTGGATTGTGGTCGAATCCCACACCACGCCCAGATAAGTGGTTCTCTGTACTGGAGAAAGCACACTTTTCTTTGCGTTAAGTCTTAACCCCAGTTCTTTTGTGTGAGCAAGAACGACATCTCGATGCCGAACCGCCATTGCTCTGATTGAGCTAATATCAACCAATCGTCGAAGTGGTTGCGTATGCGGATGCCCTGGAGTCACAGAGGAGCTAGAGCAGCTTCCACACATTTCGTGAAAGTGTGGGGTGAGAGTGCAAGGCCAAAAAGAAGAACCTGGTATTGGTAAGCTTTGCCCCCAAAGCAAACCTCAGGAACTTCCTGTGATGGGAAAGGATAGAGATATGGAAGTATGCATCTTTAGATCGATCGCGCAACCCTCCATCCTCCTCTGGAACGATGAAGTACCAGCTGTAGAACCCTGAAGCAGATGACCGGCAGGGGACAGCCGATCTAGCTGCTCTAGAGACCTACAAAGAGGTGGCGAGCCTCTCAGCTCCGCTACATTTCCGGGCAGAAGAGACTGAGAGCAGCGCTCGCTGGAGACCGCTGCGCTCTGGAACACTGGTAGGGTTGGCAGATCGATCTCCCAAGGGCACTGAGGAGAGACGGGCACCATATAATGAGGTATTCACCGCTCTTCCCTAGAGGGGCCTGCCCTCCGAAGTCCTGAGCCATGAGCATCAGGACTGTCTTCGGCTGCAGTCTCCTGTTGAAACGATGGTCCTCAGACCCACGCCATCTCCTAGGAAGACTAGACTGATAGAACCAGAGCCTGCTAGGCAGGACCCAACGAGACACGCATGGCAGGGGCTCCCACACCGCCAGGTGACTTACTAAGGGAACCAGTCTCTCGAGACTGGCCTTTGGTACACTTAGAGCTGCTAGCTTGGTGCCCTGAAGCAGAGGACCGGCAGGGGATGGCTGATCTAGCTGCTCTAGAGACCTCCGAAGAGGTAGCGAGCCTCTCAGTACTGCTACGTTTCCGAGTGGTAACTGAGAGAAGCGCTTGCTGGAAACCGCTGTGCCCTGGAACACTGGCAGGGTTGGCAGATCGATGTCCTGAGGGCACTGAGGAGAGATGGGCACCGTATAATGAGGTGTACACCGCTCTTCCCCAAAGGGGGCCGGCCCTCAAAAGTCCTGGGCCATAGGTGTGAGGACGTTTTAGCCAAAGTCTGTTCAGTGAGAATGACAATCTGCAGATCCGCCTTCTGTTAGAAACCTTCGACCCGGGAGCGCCACCCTGACTACCAAATCTGGGGAATACGAGAAGTGACGCTCCCTGAACGAGGAACTGGAACACGGTTGGGGCTGCTCCCGCCCAGCAGCCCCTGCTGACCACCTCAACCTCCTCAGAGGAAGAAAAGTAAACCGTGTTCTCACTCGAGAAATTTATTCCAAGAGGCTCCTGTATAACAAATCTATCTATCTATCTATCTATCTATCTATATATATATATATATATATATATATATATATATATATGTATGTATAAAACAAACAAATATATAACTTCTCATAGTCAGATGAAATGCATCATTTAATTCCTTAGAATTAAATGCAGCCAAACAACCAGACAAGTAAACACGGTCTGATGTGATAAAATTCCATATAGAGAACTGAGAATGACCGTAATCTCTTTACGCGAGCCACTGTACACAACTGTACACTGTATACAAACACTATCAATCTCCTCGGAGACAGATAGCTGAGCAGCGAGCTCTCACTCACAGGGGGAAGAAACCGCAGCGTCGGCTTCCGAACCCCGAGAGAGGGTGCTAAATCTGGGGAAAACAGGTGGAGAAAGGAGTCCGTCTCCAACCCGTCCGCCAGATCCATGTGCGATCCCCGCAATCTCAATCACCGCCGTGCCTCAGCAGCAGCGGGACCGGAACCGTGAGATCACAGGCACGGACACACTCCTCGGGGTGTCCTCGGCGGGAGCGGAACATTTGCATGCGGGGAGAAGCACAATCAGCCCCCTTTTTTTTTCGAGAGCTGACTGCGCAAGCTCCGCTCCCCAGAAATGCTGCTCATAATGATATTAGTTCACATGCTTGTGCAAACAATATGCTTTACAAAAGCTCATCGACATTCTCCACGTCCACCTCCTCGGAGGAAGACAGGCAGAGCATCGAGAGCCCTCTCTCCGGGGGGAAGAATCCGCAGGGCAGGCTTCCGATCCCAGAGAGTGGGCGCTGGATCTGGTGGTAAAGGACGAAGACAGGGCTCGCCCGTCTCCATTCCCCCCACCTGATCCATCTGCGATTCCCACGAGCGCAGCCGCCGCTCCGCCTCTGCGAGAGTGGGGCCGGCACCGCGAGGAATGCTAGTGAAGGCTCCCTCCTCAATGAGAGCCCTCCAACAGTAAAGCATACGCAGTGACAAACACTCGCAAAGCGGGCAGTCAGGTCCCTCAAGAGCTGACTCTGCGTGCTCTGCTCTCAAGCAGACAACACACAAACTGTGTATATCCCCACCCGTAATTTAGCGCGGGCAGGGAGGAACTCACAGTGATCTGCTCTTGCCCTTAGAGTGCTTTGACTTAGCCGCAACTTTCGACATAATTCAAAACAAGAAAGTTACGCACTGGCGCAACACAACACAGATGACTGACACACACAGAGTGCTTGCTGAATGACAGAAAGCTGACGCCAGTTCCACCGCACGTGCTTTTATGCTTCCTGGTCTCTATGTCACCCCGCCTGTGACGTTTTGCCCATCCATTGGACTGATTACACACGTGATTCAGAGCGTGGTCACGCTTGAAGGCGTTCCCAAAGCGTTTCCGATGCAGTTCGAGTTCCTGAAGGGGAACATTTTACATATTAACACATTTGAAGATGTGTCGAAATCTGTGCACATGTTAATATTTTTAAAGGTTTTAAAAGCAGTCAGTATGTCCATATTGACTGGTAAGGCAGCACTCCATTGTCACATATAAATGGCTTCATAACTGACTAGATGTATTTAGATCATCTCTTTCTTACACGCTTTATGATTATTCCTAATACAACCAACGTAAAAAGTATTTTAATGACTGGAAATTGAAAGAACCACAGACAGCTACTGCAGCCGTTGTGAAGAGAGACTATAAATAGGGTCTATAGCAACTTCTCTAGATTCTCTAGATAGTGTCTAGATTCTACTTTGATTCTACTACAAACTGCTGTCACATTAATCTATTGTTCTTTGTCTCTTTTTGTAATAGTTTGACTTGCAGTTGCCTGTTTAGGTTATCTGTGAAACATTAGGAATGTGACTTTGACTGACTTTGCAGCTCCCTATTATATATATAAAACCATTATCATTATACACTGTTCTGATGCAATCTCATGAGGATTTTTCTAGAAGTTCAGACAGACTGGGGAATGCAGCACAGCTAGAGTACAATCGACTCTGCACTTTGATTGCTGTTTTATGCCGTTTTCTTTTAATTTTGTATTCCTGAACCTTCACTTCAAATTGGAACTTGTAAGTCCACCATTTTTATCCTTAGAAATGTCTACGAACGTCTGTTGAAAAGGTCAGTTTTGAATGTTCAGTCAATATGATATACTAAACGCCCTCCTGATGCTGCCTGAGCAGCACTAGGAATAAAGTCTGTTTTCTTCTTCCCTGATGCTTTCATGCACTTAAGCACATCTGACCTGTCTAAAAATTCTATACATATAAAATCCAGGATTAAATGTGTGAAGCTATTTGTACTTCCCTCTTTTGCAGGGTAGATTTTAGTCCATTTATGTGTGGCGGTGTCCTGAGGTTTGTTTTCAGCACTTTCTCTACAGATCCTGCTATAGAAATCTAATGACTCAATCCACAGGTATTAAACTTAACCTGGTCATATTTAGATAATGTATGCTCAGAGGCTCTGCAGTATTGCATTAGCTGAAGTCTTGCTTAAACCTACATATGCAATTATTAACTGGGCAGTTATGCTTCCATTTCGGTCTAATTAATCTAAGCCTCATTGTGCTAATTAAAGTGCTTTATGGTGGGACTGAGGATTGCACAATCATGTTGGTGCAAGTGATGATCTGACTGGTATTTCAAATGAAAAGCATCAATCACCATGACAAAGCTGCAGGGACATATGCTCACAGCGATTTAGACAGTGAGCCTCATTTCCTGTCTCAGTTCAAATGCTTGTCATCGCTGACACTCTTAATGAGCCCATCCCAGTTAACAATATCCTGTGCCCGGGTCTTCCTATGGCCATATAAAGTACTATCAGTTTGTTTCTTATGGCACTTTATTATTATTATTATTATTATTATTATTATTACATATTTTCAACAGAGCATTTGCATGGCATCCTACGTTAAGCACAAACATTGTTGAAAAGTGTTATTGGAAACATTTAGAAGTGGGTAGTTCATTAGTCTCACATAGCCAGACTTTTCAAAACAGCATAAACTCAGTTTGCAGCTTTTTCTGGCCAAGAACTGCCCACTTAGACAGGAAGACAGCAGCCAATCACAGTTGGATTCGTTTTTATGTGATGTTTAGATGCAGGTTTATCTGAAATAGTGAAATGAAAAACACCAAAGAAATTAACATAAATATGTACAGACTTTGTAATCTGAATATCTGTCCATCTAAAAAGTGGACTCAGTGCACACCTACTATACATCCTATGTACTTCCACTAAAATCTCAATGACATGCAAGCTTCTGATTTATGACATATTTGATTTATATTCTACTATATCTATCAATTAAACACAACATTTTAGTATGTAATTAACGAGTTACGGAAGCTTTAAATACAGTTAGCATGAAGGTGTATCATATCGATATTGCTTTGTTCTATTGTTAAACACTTCCTGAAGATTTGTGTTTTTTGCCATTTAATATTTTTAAAAATATCAAAATAAAAGTATCCACCTTATTCTTCAACGCAGAAGTAAGCCTATGGGTGAGACTTCCGGTTCATTAGCTGCTATAGGGAAGTAACGAGAATAATAACAATGTGCAGTAAATGGTAAACTGTTTGCACTAAAAACCAGTGTGTCCATAATACATTAATATATTAAAATAATATGGTAAGAAAGAGCAGTTTGCAATATCAAGCAGCAAAATGAGCTGTTTTGTACAGCTAAAAATAGCTGGACACGGATGAGAGCGGAAGCCAGACCCATAAAATTTACAAATGGCCGCACCTGCTCTTATGGGAAGAAAAAGGTGGATATTATAACTGAATATTGTTTCCTGTACAATTACTACATACCTATTACCTATAACATTTTTATATTGTTGAGAATTGGATAGTTGTAGGGCATGTGTGGTTATTTCTTAAAAAAAAAAAAAAAAGTCTACTGTATATAAAAGTAGAATGCAACTATATTATATTTGTATTATGAATATTTTTGTACAAAGTATTCCAGAAGATTTATTTATTTTTTTTTTATGTCTAAAGTTGTGCATAGAAGCAGGCAATACATCTATATTGACTGGTAAGATTTAATTTTGTGCTTAATTTTCCTAAAACATTTCAAACACTGTTCTACACCAGAAGTTGCAGTGGCCACTGAGGCTAAATGAAGTAAGCAAGCATAAAGCAAGCCCATTTCACATATATATGTGGAAAAAATACCTTATGGAATGTACAGTTCTACTTATAGATATCTGGTTAGTTTGCTGAAGTGTCTCAAACAATATTTTTTATCAAAAAAGTAGCACCACTAAGCTGAAAATTTTTGGCATATCCAGTGATTAGTTCTTCCACAGAAGATTCACATATTGATGTTGTACACAATTCCTTTTCAAGGTAAACTCAACCTCGGAGTCCAAGAAGTTGCATAGCATCAGCCAATCAGATGTGCAACTGCATCAGCCGGTCACAGTGGGCCTGGTATCTGAGGCTGAGACTAGAAATGCATGTGCCTCCTGATGTATGCATGGCTCATTGGGACACAAGTTTGAATACAGTATGAACCTCTTTTTTTTTCCCTCAATAGTTTCCTGTCTCTCTTGTGCTGTCATTTAAACCCTTTAAGTTATTTTCAAGATCTGAGGTAAATTATCCCTTATCTTTTTTATTATGGCTGTTAAAGTCATAAATGTGATTGAAATTAAACTCTTTTAATATTGAACAAAACACATAAGCACCTGAAATAATGATTGAGCTGTCAGCTGCCTCGTTGTAGAAATAGAAACCATATAAAAAAACAGAGAATCTCATCACTCGTGGTGTATTGCCATCATGACTAGTTAAGCCCAAAATCTCTGATTAACATGGAAAAGACACCTTTTTTTTCACATCACGTCTTGTTAGGACACAATACCATGCTCTGTGTCACTGCCAGGGGGAAGTTAATTGAAAGCATTTATGTAGTTTACCATAATTGTCGAAACTGTGAATTGATTAGCAGTTACATCTGTATGTGCAGTAATAAACAAAGTCATATAATCTCACAGATGTATGTCTAATTTCAATACACTTCCAGGCTTGGCATGAGCGAATGGCTTAATTCTACCACCACTGTAATACGGATCATGAATATTTCAGCTGCTCAGATTTTCTTCTGGGAGGATGTCAGACCATTAATGACCAGTCAGCAACAGGAACTAGCCTCAGAGAAAGTCTATTAAGAGTTAACCATGAACCATCCACACATATATCATACTGTGGGTGGAGGTGAACAGTGCTGGCAGTAGTAATGCGACTAAAACCAGCACTTGAATGAATTATAACTCCTTCAATATGACACCTTAAAAATGTGTTATTTCAGCCACACATTCATCTTAGCCCTTCGTTTTTAATGAATGATTTATACATGCTAAAGCTCTTCTAGACATTTGTCAACACAACATGTTCAGTGTGCATTTACAAATGACTCACTTGCCCTTACAGATTCATCATGCTATGTGTTATCTGTAGTTGCAACATATGAAATTAAACAATAACGATTTGTTGGTATTATTGATCTGGACAGAAAATCGTGAGCAATTAGACCATCGACTACCCCGAAATAGACTGCAAGGCCGCCGCACGATGATAAATTAACTTTACCATACACCTCGCCGGGAAATGGTGTGTTTTGATTCAGAGCAGTGCGTCAGCAGACTTCATGTGTAGTTGCTCAAAGAGCTCCTCAACAGAGACTATAAAAAGATGAAAGGTCCCAGACTTGTCAATCTCCAAACTCATTTGTGTTGGAACTGAAACATCTTTTGCGCCTCAGCAGTGCCACAGTATTTTTGGTCTCATTTACTTCAGATACGTCCCTGGGAGGAGGAGGAGAGCTCAAAGAGGTGATGTCTCCTGGAATCTGGCTTCAGATCAGAGCATGGTGGTCCAATGCTCATATTTCAAGGAGCGGTGCACAACATCACACGTATATTACGTCAAATACAACCATCATATCTATAGGTGCGTCCCAATTTGCAAATAAACAGTGTGAGTAGTGTTCATACATACTGAAAATTCCAGAAAAAAAAAACACCCCAGATGATGCACCTAATAACCTTTTGTGCTTAACTGTTGCAGTTGTCCTTATGTAGTGGAGGAGGAGGGGCTATCAGACTCTGATGCTGGATAACCAAATAAAGTGTATTAAGGCCCTGTTTGTCTGTTTATTCTAAGCGCACGCTCTTCTGCCCCTTTAAATTCTCAAGCTTGTTATAGCAGGACTAATTCTCATTGGCTGTCAATGCTTTTATCATTCATCAGCTGGAAAAAAATCATTCGGAAAGTGATTCCAACAATATTGTTTCTCTATGTCTTTATCGTTATAGCTGTGGTATGGACTCTGCTATTCTTTAATACTGAGAACAATTTTTAGAACTATATCTTTACCATTATCTTTATAGTTATCATCCTTGGTGTGAACAGGCTTTTAGTGCCTGCCCACTTTTTTCAGCAGTACTGGTTACAGAAGTACATATTTTGGTTGTATCTGTAGAAATAATATATTTTACCCACTCGATTATGTCATTTGTGTTGCTTCATGGAAGTGGGCGTAGTTTAAAGATCACTTTTGGTATGCTTTGCTCCCTGCAACTCTGATTGGTGGAATTTTCTGTATCATGGGTAATGTAGTTTTTCACCAGAAATTCCACTGTTAAAAAATTTTTTTTTTAAAAGTTGAATTAATGTGAACAGATCGTTTTAACAAAAGCTTATACAATTGATTAACAACATCTGAGCTCACAAGAGGTCTGTCTTTAAAGATTTTATGCGGTATTGTTAAAAATCAATTTCCCAGAAAATGAATGGATCTTTACTTTCTGAACCTTACTGTTGCACTTTAGAAACATAAAATTTATACACTAGATGGTAGAGTACTTAATACATAGAAAAAGTACATAGTGCCACATTTGGGACACAGCATATGTCTAATTATATTATTGTTGTAGCCTCAATCATACTATGTAAAACAAGCATCTCAGTTTGTGTTAAATTGCTTCAAATTTCACACAGCCAAGTACTGTGTAGGATGGTTTTGTTAAAAAAATCCTACTCATTATATCAGTGATTGCAAAATTTGATGAGTTTTATGGTGTTGTTGCTTCATTATCCCAATTAATTTCAGTCTTGTATAAGTGGCATTGTCAAAACACAATATGTTATCGTTCATTTCAAAGCCACAGACAGAGCACTGCTCGCTTCAGAAGGTCGTAGAAGTGAAAAGCGAGGCGAGCCAAAGGTTTCATTGTCCAACAGGGAATGGGTCTGATCCACCCACAAAGAAAATGGATGGCCTTCCAAATCTGAGGCCAGAAAACTGCACATTCTCTGGTGAGTTTTAGTAGTTAATTGTGTCAGTGTTTCAGATTACTGTAATTCATTGTTGGGTTGCATCCAGAGTGTTATGCATTCACATAGACATCCAGCTATGTATGCTTGTGTCATGGCATGCCAGCCGGGTGTAACTTCGTATTCGGTTTACTTGCCTCTTCAGAGCTATTTTTCTCTCCTGCGTTAAAGGGTTCATTGCAAAGCTGCAGGATATAATGGGAACATTACCATGGAATAATGAGAAGCAGGCTTACGCAGTATGTGGCAGAAATGCAAATGGCTAGGACACCTGAACGCAATGCCGAATACCTGCTTTCCATCTCATACGTGATTCGTTAAAGTGCAAGCAAAGAGTGATCTGAACAGAATTTCATTGCAAATTGCAACATTAATGATTTTATACAACTATGAGATGTTTATTGTCCAATAGCATGAAAATAGAGGCCTTAAATAACATGCTCGTTGTACACACTGTGTTCATTTTTTTATTTTCTTGATGCAGCTACTGAAGGGTAATGGTCATAGATGATGTGTACACTGGAGCCTTTCCCAAAGAAGTCATGACTAAAATGGCATCCAGTAGCGACAAATAACTTCACTGCACACCATCTCCCACCACCATCTTCTCCCATAAGGTGCGCTTGTGAATATGCATTGGCTTGTGAATTGATTTTAAAATGGGGAATGGTTATATTTATGCTGTGGAGCCTGAAAAAAAGTGAACAATGATATCAATAGCCCTCTCTGGTGCCCATATATGCACTATAAAATCTCTTAGATATTTTCCACATCGATTCAGAGTGTTCTATGATGTCAAAAGGAAAAATCCAAACATTTTACTGATCTACAAATAAAAAAATAGATAATAATTGGATACATTAGTATTCCTCTCCCTGACTCCATCTGTTGTTTTCTTCGGTCGAGATAGGTGATGCAGAACATGAATGTTAACCTTAACAAAACTGCTGATGCTCCAAGTTTGATGGGGACTGTTGATGAATAACAAATCATTTTTCAAATGCATATAATTTATCTGGAGTGACTTTGATTTGGGCCACCTCAGAGCACGAACTTTTCTCTCCACTTCAGTGTGACTATTATATTTTTTGGTATATTTTTGGGACACTGTTCTGTTGGAAGATTAATCATCTTCCAAGTCTCACTACTTCAGCAGACCGCAGCACGTTTTCCTCTCTCTATTTTTTTTCTGCAGGTCCATTCATTTCCCCTGTCTTTGTGAACTGTGAAGTATCCACACACACACAAAAAAAATAAAATAAAAAAAAAACTTCTCCCTGTGCTTCACTGTCAGGAACGTGTTCTAATGTGCAGTGTTAGGTTATCACCAAACACAACCTGTAGTGTTAAAGGTTCAAGAGACATTTTCTTTCCAACAAAGGATTTCTTTTTACTATATGAGGCAGGTTTATGAAGTGTCTCCTTGGTCTTTATGATGTACCGGTTTCTTGGAAATGTAGTATACATTGGAGAGTATTCTCCCACGCACAGGTGTATTTTCACTGCACGTGAAACACCTCAGCTGCACTGGTGGTCGCAGGTCATATTAATGTGCACAGAGAAAACTTCAGGGGTAATTTACATGCGTAAAAGCAAGGGCATTAATTTCATTAAATGCATGAAGTATGCATTTAGTTCTTTTTTGCCATTTATTTAGTTTTTTTTTTAAACTTTGCATTAAAAAATGTGTGAAGGAATGAATATGTTTTATAGGCCCAGTATATGCACGATTTAATTTGCACAGCAGAGGGCCAGTGGAATGCCATAATGTATGATAATATATGATGACTGCTTCTCTTCAAGTATTCTAAGTGAATCTGAGCGCTCACCTTCAGCTCCTCCGCGGTTCTGTGGTTTGTCTCTAGAGTGACTCGGAGCATTCAACATTCATCCTTAATCCAGTCAGTCCCATAATGGACTCCCATCGGTAGACACACTGAGTAGCTCCTATTTACTCGGCGCTCTCGCTAGTGGCACTCATTTCTAATGAGTAATTTACACTAAAATCGCCAAATCAAACCATCTTGGTAGCTTGCTGTTTCCTGCTGGGGCACATCCTGAATTGTGTAGGTAATTAATGCTACAGGAAGTTCTACAACTCTCTGAACCATGCTGGGATTAGCTATTCCCACTAGTGATGCAGGGGAATAGAAAGGTCTTTCGTGTGCATGAAGGAATGTGCGGTTTTCCCAGTTAAATAAGCTCTGTCCAACTTTCTGTCCTCGTCAACCTTTCTGACTGTTGTGTTTCGCGGCTCCTTTCCCCTTAGAGCCAATTAATGGAGGACCAGGAGGAATTTCTTGGCTCTAGCAAATGTTAAAAGACGTCTCGTACAATCTGAGGACTTCTTAGGGTATCTACTTAAAGAACTTCCAAGTATAGTAAAATCAATAGAATTTAGATGCCCTTTTAAGTCAAGATGGTGTGTAGTGCAGAATATTTGTTTGATTTGATGAATCGCTGGAATATGAAACCTACATCAGCAGGCTCACGAGTGTTGACTCGTAATGGGAAAACACAGGTACGCCTGCAACAAATGAGGCCATAAGGATCCTTGTCCATTCTAAAAATAAATGAATGAGCATCGCCGCATTTGTATTACATCTCTCTCGTACGCTTCTTCGGAGTGGTAGAGCGCACAAAACTCACAAAATTGTCCAGAAACCTCGCACTTTTCATTTATGTATTTATTTATTTATTTTTATTTTTTTAGCTATGCCAGAGATCTTATTATTTCAAGCAAGGACTTTGTTGCTTTTGCTCCATCTAGGACAACTTCTAGTAAAAACCCTGGGGTAATCTCAACAACACTATGTGAATTTAATGAATTGGCCTTGCCAAGACAAAGATTGAAGTAAAATGAACAAAAGGGCTTTATATGGAACTTTTGACTTAATCAGCCAGTTCATCTTTCTCATTACTTCTGCCCTTTATTGCAGTCCTTATTGGTCCTCTTATTGCAAGATGTCAGTGGCTAAAATAAAATGGCTTTCAGTGAGGATTAGGGGGACTGTTTCAGTGTCTTGGCCTCTGTGGCATTTTATTAACCTGTCCACAAAACGTATTGATGAGTTTCTTTGTGTGAGAATTTGAGAGTATTTATGTGTTAATGTGTATGAGTAATATATATATATATATATATATATATATATATATATATATATATATATATATATATATATATATATATATATATATATATACTTTATATATATGTATGTATTTATACAGTTATAGAGCTGGTTAGTAACTATTTGCATGTAATCTGGATAACGTAATCAGATTCCAAAAATTAAGTACTTGTAATTAGAGTATATTACATTTTTAAATGTTCATAATCAGATTACAGTTATTTTTTTATGGATTAAATGATTACATATTCACACAATGGCAGTAAATACTAATTCATAATTTATTGATTCTCTCTAATTCTTCTTTTTTTCTCCTTTAAATTTTCCTTTATAAAAATCCTACTGTGTGCCATGCAATTTAGCTTTGACTATATTCACAAATGCCATGTACATACATTTGCAAACCATGGTTCTGAATTTTAGGGGAAAAAGCAACTCTCAAGCTATTAGACCATGTATGAAACAAATAATTATGCAAGTTACTGGTGATGTATAACTGAAACACTGATGTCATCATCATATTCAGTGACCTCCAGTAATTGTTTGTTTCTGGAAGTCTGGACAAAAATATGTCAAACCTGAAGACTTGTGATGTAATGTCATTGTTGTTTTCATGTTTATTAATGTTTGTCCATATAATGCATGTATTTACAATCGTTTCTGTCAACCAGACCCCTTAAAGTATTTACTTGAAAAATCTCTGAGGAAGTTAATATTTCAAATAATTTAAAAATACATTAGCATTTTATGATTTAATTAATTAATAGCTTTTTATCAACTCACAAACCCACTGAGGTTCTTACATTAAGCCCAGTTTCGGAAACCAGGTGTAATGTAATGTTTAATACATTTTATGATGTTAATATCAAAAAAGGATCTCTTTGCTTTTTTATATCAATATGGAATGTTTAATTGTAAGTTTAAAACAAGTTTGATAAAAAGTAATCTAAAAAGTAGTCAGAATACATTACATAAAACGAGTAACCTAGATTATGTTACTAACTACAGTCTTCATCTTGTAATCTGTAATCAGTAATGGACTACAGTTTGTAAGTAATCTACCCAGCTCTGTATATCAAAGCATCTTATGTTTTATGACTTAATTACCAGGATAGCCATACACAAACTGTTCCCGGCATCAAGAACTACTGTATAATGGGTTCATCTCGCTGTAGTTTCCAAAAGAACATATTATCTATTAATAGCTTGTTTGTGGGCATTTGTTTGTTTAGCAGTCATACTGCACCATGCAATTCCTTTTCATCTATCCTGGCTCTTTTTCTCCTTACATCTTTTTTCTCCTCATCTTTTTCTCCCCATGTCCAAATACAAGGGACTAGCATTGATCTACACATCTCACAAACACATCCGCCTCAATTGATTTAAGCACAGTAGGCTGTGGGTGAGTGGAGTTGCCCCTAAATGAACGCAAACAGAGGAGAAGTGTGTTTTATCGTGGTTTCCAGACGACAAGCAGACCGAACAAGCCGCAACACCTGCTAATGGCTGAAGGGCTGCTCTCACACAGGTATGTACTGTTGGCTTCTATGGATTTTCCCCCTCATGTTTGGACACGGCCCACAGGGAGTCCTCTCTTTCGCTCTCTGTCCTGTCTGAGCTGGGATGTGATGTGTGTGTGTAATTACTGAAGCTGAGCTGCAGGCAGACACCGCGCTGGAAGAGGGAGGGATGATATTGTCTCCCAGAGACCCCTGCTTCACGGCCCTACTACACGCCACACAGAATCGACACAGACTTCTCGTACAGTCGAACGGCTCCCCGATGGGTATTTGAATGGCAGCCCATCAGTAGAAAGGGAAGAAGGAAGGAAGGAGTTGATTTTAATCTGCCCACTGATCAATATGATCCATACTGTTCCCTGGCAGGGTTTATGGAAGGTTTACTCTTGAAAGAGATCCATTGGCCTTTATCTGCATATTTTCCCCCTGAAACCGAACACTGCAATCACTCTGTGTCATTCTGCTCTGGGTCTCTGGCCAAAACGCCATCATTCCTGCTCTCTCCGTATGACTTATTGCTAACATCTCCTTGTCAGCAGTTCGAGTTTTCAGCTCTTGTCTTACTGCCACCGCAAAAAGGCAGTTTTCATCATTTTTGCACCCTGCTGATCTTACTTTTATGACATTTTACCCATTAGGCAGTTCTTTTTAGGATTTGTGCAATCTTAAAAATGTGATTTACTTAAAATTGACATTTTGTTTGAGTTTGAGTGGCTCTTTAATTCATATGATTTAACTTGTTTTTTAATTTTTATTATTGAACTGGATCTTAGCTTCCCTTTTCAACTCAAAATACTGTGTCAAAAGCATAGTTTCTTTGTGAAATAACAACATATTTTGCATCATTTTTGTTGAGTAATTTGTTTGGCCAATCTGCATTCCAAGAATGCTCATTTAGTAAAACAGCACTGAAACTTTTTACTAAATGTATCACTCATTTTGTCTGTGTTCATTCCAGAGCAGAGTATGTGAGCGGTTTGGAGTGAAAGTGAAGAAGGGAATGGAGTTTGTCTGGATCAGGTTTTTAAAAGGTGGAACAATTATATTTGTTTCTTGCAAACAATATTGAAGATAATGTGTTTTTGCCTGGAGCAAGGAGTGGGTTTAGGAAAAATGTAATTGAGTTGTTGTTTTATTTATTTGTTTGTTTGTTTATTTTTGCATGCTTGATGAGGTTTCCTTGACTAAAAATGGAATGTAAAACCCAAAGTGGAACTGGAGCGGAGTGATTACAAAACCTTTTGAGTAACAAAGGTAAATCTGTGCCACTCCACTTACATTATCTGTTCCTTTTAGGCTTTTGTCTGTGTGCTGCTTTATGACACATAAAGATGACGCTTTGACTTCTTTAGAAACTATTTTCATTGTTGCAAAAGAAACACACAAACTATCAGGACAATATTTGTCTGAAATGCGTGTTACTCAATATTAACTTCATTATTAATGTTAATATCATTCTTGCAGTTGTGCTGTGGTATAGAATATCCGCAGGACTGCGATTACCTATTTTCAGTACAATAGCACTTGTGTATGGAAAATTTACATTTTCCCATTCATATGTGCAACATTTAGTGCAAAATGAAAATGAAAATTCAATTATATCATTTAAATTGGCCATTTTCTACACTAGTTTTAATATGCAAATTACAAACATATTTTAAAGCTTTATAAGTTGCAAAATTAAAATTAAAATATATTACCCAAATTGATTAGATATGTTTAACATGTCCAAGCAAAAACTGTAGCAAAATGATCATTTAAATGCTGTTTTTCCTAAATGCATTTAGACTTAGGGGTAGGACACTTGGGATTGCATTTTCATCGTGATACCGCGTGATAATTGTAGCAAAATGCAATGAGAGTTTCAAAATGCATTCGGAGCCAAAGGTGCAGCAAAAGGGTAGCAAAATGGTGATTTAAATGTCTTTTATTTTTCTTAAATGCATTGACACTTACATATATGACATTTCAATTGCATTTTCATTAAATACCCCACGATGAATATAGTTTAAGTCATTGTGGATTTGAAAATGCATTCCGAGCCGAGCACGCCCCTTACCTGTCAATCATTACATCAAAGCGGGGCTCGGCAACAGGACGCACGATAGGTCAATATTCACCGTTAACCAAACGCTTTTCACCTGCCTGAACATCTCTCACCATTTACACTCGGATTGATGGACATAAGCAAACAGACAGTGCTATTCTACTACCTTACCTTATATTGTATTACTCTTTTATTTTTAATACGTAAAATAGCGCGTGTTCCGTGGCACCTGAACAGGGACGTGCAGAGAGTTCCTCTGGGGCAGGGGCTCAAATGTAAAAAAAAAAAGAAAAAAAGGGGGCAATGTGAAAAAATTAAAAATTATAGGTCAATAGTTTGGATACATTGCTATTTTATATTTTTTGCAATAAGTCACTTATGGTCATCAAGCCTGCATTTATTTGATCAAAATTTTAATATACTTTAAAATACATTTTTATGCAATGCTGATTTATTAGCAATGTTGTAAACCAGTCATACTTTTTTCAGGATTCTTTGATGAATAAAAAGTTAAATAAGAACAGCATTTATTTAAAATAGAACTTTTGTAACAATATACACTACCGTTCAAAATCTTGCGGTCAGTATTTTTTTTTTTTTTTTTAAGAAATTAGTTTTTATTCAGCAAGGATTTGTTAAATTGATAGAAACTTGATTGATATTGTTAGAAAACATCTCTATTTTGAATAAATGCTGTTCTTTTTAACTTTTTATTTATCAATGAACCCCAAAAAATATCACAGGTTCAAAAATAAATAAATAAAATAAAAATAAAAAGCAAAAAAATTAAGTAGCACAACTGTTTCGAACACTGATAATAAATCTGCATATTAGAATGATTTCTGAAGGATCGTGCACTGAAGACTGGAGTAATGATGCTGAAAATTCAGCTTTGAATTACAGAAATAAATGATATTTTAAAGTATATTAAAATAGAAAAACATTCATTTAAATTGTAATATTTCACAATATTACACTTTTTCTGTATTTTTGATCAAATAAATGCAGGCTTGATGAGCATAAGAAACTTTCATAATGCTGCAATTATCAAAAATGGTAATATAATAAAGTCCTTTCACGTCACCATTTCGCCAACCTACATTTCACATAATAAGCCTGTAGGTGGCACTTGGGCTTCATTAACTATGAGAGTTTCATGAAATAATAAACGGTGTAGGATATCATACATAAATATAAGTGAATTGAATAGCCACTGATTACCATTATTGTGACTTTTGTTTTGTGCAGTGCTTTTGTAGTCATTCAACATCTATTTTCTCAGCGATGTAGGCTAATTCGATTTATAAAATTAGACAAAACGCAGATCCAGTTCGCTCCACAAATAAGCTCGTCTGTCCCATGTCATTTTCTATCGATTTATGAATAAGAATGGAAAATGACCGCTCCACTTCACATTATTGTCCAATGAAATTTGAACTTGAGCCAAATCATGATTGGTTGGTGTATTATACGTGACAAATGGGCATTGATGAATTATGTAGCCTAATATTCTAAAATATATATGGATTTTTAATTAAATCGACACACTAGCTTTGATTATTGATGGAAAAAAAAAAAGTTTAAAATATTGTTTGGTTTATTTTTGTCCTTCCGTCGACCCACTCACTGAAAGAACCATATATGGCTCGAGAGCCTATGGTTTCTGAACAGACTGTGGAATATCAGTCAGTCGAGCAAAACTCACGCAACCCATAACAACGCCTCAGATTGACAGATATGTAAAAATAAACAGGAATTTTCCGACTTTTGAGCGATTAGTTACCGTTTTGCACACATTGTCATGTTAATTAGAATTCAAATGCATTTTGTTTTATTGACCACAATATCATTGATATTTGTCTGAGAGTGGCACTTTTGAATAATTTTGAAAAAGGGCAGGGGCTCGAGCCCCCAAAGGGTTGTGGCTAGAAGGGATATGTATACGACCGGAAACTGACAATGAATTTAATTTTCTACCTATTAGATTGTGTTTTATTAACGTCTACACCTACACCTACCCCAACCCTAAACCTACCCCTTACAATAATGCAAAAATAGTAATTATTGTTGTACAGTGTGACAAAAATTACGCTGTACTGATGTGCGCATGCCCAGTAGAGCATTTCCGGTCAGATACGTATCCCTTCTAGCCTTTGCCCCCCAAAGCCCCAGCCCCTGAACTCTCTGCACGTCCCTGTTCAGGTGCCACGGAACACGCACTATTTTACGGATTAAAAATAAAAGAGTAATAAAATATAAGGTAAGGTAGTAAATAAGTGTAGAATACCACTGTCTGTTTGCTTATGTGCATCAATCCGAGTGTAAACGGTGAGAGATGTTCAGGCAGGTGAAAAGCGTTTGGTTAACGGTGAATATTGACCTATCGTGCGTCCTGTTGCCGAGCCCCGCCTTGATGTAATGATTGACAGGTAAGGGGCGTGCTCGACTCGGAATGCATTTTCAAATCCACAATGACTTAAACTATATTCATCGTGGGGTATTTAATGAAAATGCAATTGAAATGTCATATATGTAAGTGTCAATGCATTTAAGAAAAATAAAAGACATTTAAATCACCATTTTGCTACCCTTTTGCTGCACCTTTGGCTCCGAATGCATTTTGAAACTCTCTTTGCATTTTGCTACAATTATCACGTGGTATCACGATGAATATGCAATCCCAAGTGTCCTACCCATAAGTCTAAATGCATTTAAGAAAAACAGCATTTAAATGATCATTTTGCTATAGTTTTTGCTTGGACATGTTAAACATATCTAATCAATTTGGGTAATACATTTCAATTTTAATTTTGCAACTTATAAAGCTTTAAAATATGTTTTTAATTTGCATATTAAAACTAGTGTAGAAAATGGCAAATTTAAATGATATAATTGAATTTTCATTTTCATTTTGCACAAAATGTTGCACATATGAATGGGAAAATGTAAATTTAAATACAGATATACATTGTCATTTTACATACTGCATTGCCATTTTGCATATTACATTTCAAATTGAATTTTGCTACACATATGCTTCCATACTTGTGTGATATTGTGTAAATTATATAGAGAAAATGTTCAAGGTTTCCTTGCATAATACAATGGTGGATTTTAGATTGCCTAATGAAATTGTGAACCAAGAATACTAATGAAAAAAGCCAGAATAGAAACCTACCTGTACCAATCCAATCCTTTGTCGTAATTTCTATCAAAGAAATGTGGTTCAGTCCCAAGAGCTCGAACATCTGGATGAATCCGGATGAACTCCAACACCGCCCTGGTGCCTCCTTTCTTAACGCCAACTATAAGTGCATTGGGCAACTTCTTATTCCCATATTTTGGCAAATTACTGTTATTACTCTGCTTGTGATCTACCACATCTTGTGTTTTCTGAAAGGCTGAATGTTTGCTTTGGTTGCCAGTAAGGTTTAAGAGACCTACAGCCCTCGTCTCGTCCGAGATAACTCTCGCTTTCGCAGATATAGTGCAATAATGTGACTTCTGCAAAAGTTTTTTACTCCCCATGTTCTTCAGATGGACGCAGCGGTGCTCCTCCAATCTCTGGTTAGGCATGATTGTACCGGAGCAGAAGAGGATGCTGTAGCATAGATACATGAAGGACAAAGAGATAGTGAATATAAAAATAAATCTTCTGCTTAATCTGTTTGAGGATGGCACGATTCGGCTGGACAGGAACCTATATGCCATGTCTCCATGGATGAAAAGACGGCATGTTTTTCTCCGTAAGTTTCTCTGTGAGGTTTGTTAGCTGTCTCGTTCTCCCCATCAACTCCGACGGCGCGAACTTACATCTCATTTGGGAAAAGGACAGTTAATATTTCCGACCGGACACATAAGACGACAGAAAGTCTGATAAGAACAGGTGTCAATAACATAAAGTTTCCAAATCAGCAAAAACAAACGTAATTCCACTGTCCTTTATTTTCAGAGTCGCGTCGCGTCACTTTTGTACGCTAGATCACCTCAGTAAGGGACTTGATTCTGTGCTGATGTAGTGTTGAAAATCTTTAAAGTAATCCTTTTGTTTGACCTGCTAATGTGACACAGCATCCTACTAAATGTAATCCGTTTTGGAAATCTCATATTCCAGGTCTAAAAGGCACATTTTGCTCCCAAGTTCCCAACGCGAAGCCGCGCAGCGCTCGCCGCGTCGCCGCTCAGCTCATGTTTGTGTCTTTCTAAAGTTCTCAAGAGCGGCTTTGCTGCAGTCAAGCGCTCGAGATCAATATTTAAAGACGACGCCTGACGTCACGTCATATTTTCATATTCCTCGTGCGTTTGTCTTTTTAAAGGAGTACTGCCCAGCTGCATGTACCATTACACTAAGTGCAATTTTCCTTCTTAAACTCTCATTTGCCCCGCGTCTTAGCGAATTGCTTGAGACCGTGGAGTGGATCCTTAATCGACTCTTTAATTATATTAAATTGTTTATAGTTTTACGAAATTACTTCGCCGAGACACTAAAGTAAACAGCTCTCTGCTTAACACTATTATTTATGAGGTTCTCACACCAGTGGTGTTAATAGGAAGATATTTGCACAGTAAATGTGGATTAAATATTCACAGCCGTGTTGCTCTGTTAAAAAAAAGTTCAAACTCAATTCTAATTGCACTTTAATGTAAGTAAAGAGTATTTTTGTTCATTTTTGAGCCTCAAATTGTTGATGAGAAGAATGTTTAAATAATAATACTAATAATACTACTAATAATGAAATAACATACGCTTTTGTTCACATGCTTGGTTATATAAACTTTACTATATCACTCACATACTGAATCCAGTCATTTAAGCATCTGCAAATATAGTTTAGATAAATCGTCTTTCTCTCTCTCACTGTTTTGTAGTTGTTTGGAGATATCAGCCTCTATTGGAAGGTTAAATAAGGTCAAAGGCACTGGACTGGTGCAAATCTTTAGATTTAATATATCCTAAAGACAATTATCAAGACAAACAGATCCTTAATCCTCATTCTCTAATCTGCTGCACAGAGCTTTATTTCAATGTGTTTGTCTAGAGGAACATTATTGTTGACAGGTCTCATTTCTCTTGGAGAGAGAGAGAGACAGTTTCGAAACAGCTTTGGTTTGCACAGGTGAAATCCCTATGATTACAATCATCCTCTCAGAGCGGAGGATTTTAATGTACACATGTCTTAGTGTGGAGTAGAGAAGGCTTAAAGTGATAAACACATTCTCATTAACATTGCTTGCTTTTATTGGATATAATCCTAAGTGGCCTGTACTTCTGCTTACAGGCAAACAAATCATTTCTAACCTCTGTCATCTCCAAAGGCTTGGATGTTGTAGACATGGTTTGCACAAGAGAACAAGAGCATTTCAGTCAGCAAATGTCACTCGTTTGGTGTCGTTCTGACATTTCCTACAAAATACTGAATGTGCAGGTTATATTTATATAATGTTGACACCATGAAATGAGCACTGTACCCCAAAATAATGTGAACATATTAGGATTATCAGTCGTTCAGTGAAAAACCTGCCCTTTCTTTCTTTCTTTCTTTCTTTCTTTCTTTCTTTCTTTCTTTCTTTCTTTCTTTCTTTCTTTCTTTCTTTCTTTCTTTAATAAAACAATACCTGCCCCAAAGGTCATAACATGTAAATATATAATGCAAGCTGTGGGACTATTTTCTTCAGTAAAGTGTGGGGTGTACAGAGAGTGTCTATCTGTAGGCAATTTTCCCAATTAGTGGGGCACCAGAGAGTCTGTCTTGCTAATCAGCCACCCTTGCTGCGATTCTGAATCGGCTTTTAGTGAAATGTGATCAGAGACCATGGATCAATTGGGTCAACAGCATTGGCCCAAATGAAATTGATACAATTAAGCATGGGGCTTCATTAACCTTTTCATTCCACCAAGCACTGAGACTCGTTCTTGATATCTCTGAACGCGATCAGGAGCGTTCCCTACAATATATAGAAATGTTATTGGCTGCAGAGGTTAGTGCTGTGAGATATCATCTGAAATAACCCAGGTCAAAGTGCGGTCAGCCTATATGGAGTTGTTTAATTTTTAGTGGAACAATTTCAAACTCTGCTGGATGTAATATTTCCAGAGGAGTGGAGTGCCATTTCAAAATGATTTTCAATTACATGGTTATATCCTGGAATGACACATCTGGGGGTTGTTTTCACCTACCTATTTAATATGTTATTGTAACTTCCCTATGTATTTCCCATTGCATGTTTCCATTACATGTTTCAACTACCACCTTCTCTTTAGTTCTTTCATGAGCACGGAGATTAGATTGACAAAACACTGAAATTACAAATAATTTCATTATGCGTTTACAGTTCACCTAAAAATTGAAATTCTGTCATCCTTTAATCACCCTCATGCTGTTCAAATCTATATTACTTTCTTTCTTCTGGTGAACCTAAATAAAGATATTTTGAAGAATATTGGTAACCAAACAGTTTTAGTTACCTTTGACTTCTGTCAAAAAATTGTCAAAATATCTTCTTTTTCTTTTTTGTTCCACAAAAGAAAGTAATTTGAAACCATTCAAAATCACTCAAAATAATTCTGTCAACAGTCTGCCATCATTTACTCCCCCTTATGTCATTCTTTTTTTCCACTAAGATTTGAAAAATACCATCTTTTGTATTACACAGAAAAAAAATTAAAGTTTAGAGCGATGTGAGTAAATGATGACAGAATTTTCATTTTTGCATGCATTATCCCTTTACACTGCATTCCAAATTATTATGCAAGTGACATATCAATAGGATTTTGGTACAAGAAAGAGTCAGATTTTTGTTTGTGTGGTTTTTCACATCTTTTTAGATAACAGGTATCAATCTCAGACAAGTTTGTTCAATAGTTTGCCAGTTCTTCTTAGGTGAATGGAAACCCTACTTAAAGAGGTTGTTCCACATTATTACGCAAGTCACAGTTCTCATGAAATATGGTGAGGAAAAAAGATCTTTCTGAAGATGAAAATTATGAAACAATACAATGTCTTGCAAAAGGCATCAACACAAACAATATTTTGCGAAAAGTAAATGGAAATTATTTAACTGTCAAAAGATTTGTGAATGACTTAGAGCACAAAAGATCTTGGTCAGATAAAGATTTATTAAGGAAAGTTTCTGTCAAACAAATGAACTGTATTGTAATACCAGCTGTAAAAAAGCCACTGCTGAGCAGCAAACAGGTGTTTGAAGCTACTGGAGTCTCAAGATCCTCTTCATGCAGACTGACAGTTGTGTGTAAAGCTGCGTTTCAGTCACTGCTAACCAAACCTCACAAAGATAAATCTGCACAGTGGCTGTAGAAACACACGAAGACTTGTTTTTAAATAGTTTTATTCACTTACAAATGCTGCAATACAATGGATGGTCCAGATAAATGTATTTCTGATAGTTGATGAATGGCCATCCTATTCCAATGAGACTGCAACATCAGCAAGGAGGTGGTGGGTGATGATTTGGGTTGGAATATTGGGAAGTGAGATGTAAGGTTATTTTAGGGTGTAAAAATGACTTCTGCAAAATATGTGGAGTTCATAACTGACAATATTCTTCTGTGGCATAAAATGAAGAATGGTGCTCTCGGAAATAAAAGGATTTTCATGCAGGACAGCACACTATGCCATGCTGCATAAATACCATGGTGATAAACAGTTTGAAAATGTATTTCTACAGCCACCATGCAGGTTTCTCTTTGTGAGGTTTGGTTAGCAGTGACTTTTGCAAGACATTGCATTGTTTCATACTTTTCATCTTCGGAAAGATCTATCTTCCTCACCATATTTCACGAGAACTGTGACTTGCTTAATAATGTGGAACAACCTCTTTAAGTAGGGTTTCCATTTACCTAAGAAGAACTGGCAAACTATTGAACAAACCTGTCTGAGATTGACACCAGTTATCTAAAAAGATGTGAAAAACCACACAAACAAAAATCTGACTCTTTATTTTACCGAAATCCTATTGATATGTCACTTGCATAATAATTTGGAACGCAGTGTATTACAGTAATGCACTTATTTAAGGATCATGCCGCTGTCCATGGTGCTGAAAGCTGCTTCTTGTCAAAAGAGCTTTCTTTCATACAGACATAGTAACCTTTTAGTCATGCATCAAATGGTCTTGATGTTAAAATAGTTTGCTACATCAACAATAAACAAACAAAAGCTTGATATAACCTAACTGTGTTACTCTTTTTGCAGTAGCAATACCGCAGAGTGACCCCTGAAAGAGACACAATAAAAACAAATTAAAAATTAAAAGCATCATAAAAAACTAAAAGCCAGACAAGTAAACCATCTGTACTTGTATTTACTCATACATACATGTTCTTTTAGACTCACAGGGTTCTTTTCTGTTGAATGGATAATGTGACTATTTATTTATTTACAGCTGTAAACAAGAGCTTTTTTTCTTGTTTAATTTTCTTATTTTTGTCGAAAGATTAGTCTTAATCATGACAGGGTTACCAGTCAGTGTCTCACTCTCTGCAAATGAAATAATCCAATTTGCAGGTTTTGTCCTCCTTGTGGAAAGGAGCAGGGTATTTTAGATGTGTGCTCTTTGTGTTACCTTTTGCACAGGGCTGAGCCATTTCTCTCTAAGCTCCAATCACCATTGTACGACTGTTCATTCCTCTGAATTCGGTTTGGGGCAATCATTCAACAGTAATAAGATCAGAGCCCTTGCTTGCATGCATCATTCTCAGCCTCAAAGGCTGGAGGAAATTTTCTCACCCTCTTTTTGCTTCAAACCTTCGCAAGTGGAAAATGTGACAGTTTCGACCATAATGTGTTTGCCATTAGTGGCGTTCCAGAGGCATAAACGTTGCTATCTCTTCTTTATTATGGGATAGGTAATATCGTGGAACCAGGCGCCCAGGAAAGGCCACTGAACAGCAGGTTACTGCTTCCCCTGCCAATGACCGAATCAGTTAATTGTTACTGACATTTTCCCTGTGTTGTTTAAATCAGAACTGTTTTGATCCATTGATCCCTAATGTTTGCTCACCAAAGGGGGACATGTGTTAGAAATGTCACCCGTTTGGTCATCAGCCCAGAGTCTTGGTTGAGCCTTTCTCTGGAACCTGGTAATTGTCACCCAGTCTGTATTGGCAGTAGTCAGCAGGAAACTCAGCAGGCAGTGATATTTACAGATATTCCTGTCCAGAGACCTGCCAGCACACACCCTCATTTAAGCCCCACAGTATATGTGTAGTTTACAGACTGCAGAGAAACGGGTACAGCATATTTCCGCTTCAATTAGAGATGATTCCGATTTTTGCTAAAATAAGACTTTTTTGGTTTTCCAAAAAAAGGTATAAAGTAAACCCGATTAGCATAAGTCAAAACAAACCTTTTGGTCTGGAGATAAAAGACACAAAAATGACAAAAAATAAATAAATAAAAGGAAACATCAGGCGTTTCAACTGATAACACTTTAGTGCAATTGTAAATGGTTTGCGGGCAGCGAGGGTGGTTTGGCTTTTTGATGGATAGTTTAATGACACTTACAACAACACACAGGATCCTTTATCTCAGAACGTCATCTTGGAAATTGCCAGTAATTTATCTAGTCTGGCTTGTCTCTCTACGAGACGGCTGAACACTTCTCTGTAAAATATTATTAGGGTGTCATAAAGCTTTCCTCATATATTACAAATGAGCCACCCACGCAGTTGATATTAAAAACTGTTTTAGGTCAGTTCAATTACAATACTGTTTTCTCTGGTGATTTGTAGTCTATTTATCAGTATTCCTTATTTTATAGTAATTTAATGGTTATCGTTGATGTTTGAAGTGCAGGAGTTTGATCAAGACTGAGTAGGTGATCATTAACTGGGCCGGCTGCTCCTACTGGCATTTGGTAATTTCCTCTGACTGGCAGAATTCCCAGATTTATTCGGCTGTGTCTTCCACGCTTTGGAAGATTTTATATTTTAGATGTTCATGCACAAAACAGCACATGCGACTCCCAGTTCATTTTGATCTGTGTATGTTTTTTTGTTGGTGGTTGATTGTTTGGTTGGTTTGGTAACACTTTACAATAAGGTTTCATTTGTTAACATTAGTTCACTACATTAGTTAACACAAACTAATAATTAAAGAAGTAATTGACCCAAAAATGAAAATTTGCTAAAAATTTACTCATCCCCAAGCCATCCGAGATGAGTTTGTTTCTTCATCGGAACAGATTTGCTCACCAATGAATCTTCTGCAGTGAATGGATGCCGTGGGAATTAAAGCTCAAACAGCTGATAAAAACATCACAATAATCCACAAGTAATCCAGACAACTCCAGTCCATCATCTTGTGAAGTGAAAAGCTGCATGAAACATCCATCATTAAGGTATTTTTAATGTCGAATAATTGCTTCCGGCTAAAATAAAATCCTCTATCCACTTTTGCTTCATTAAAAAAGTGCAGTTCTAAACAAATATGTTGGTGGATTTTTCACCGAAGGAAGCATTTTTATGGATTATGGGCTCATATTTTGGCCAGAAGCAATGGTTTAAAGTTAAAAAGCCTTAATGATGGATTTGTTTATTACAAACATGCAGCAAGGGAAGCAAAGAATGTAATGCTAAAATTCTCCAAATCTGTTTTGATAAAGAAACTCATCTACATCTTGGATGGCCTGAGGGTGTGTACATTTTCAGCAAATTTCATTTTTTGGGTGAACTATTCCTTTAACAATGCATAATAACATTAACAAAGATTAATGAATGCTGTAAAAATCTATTGCTCGTTGTTAGTTCATGTTAGTTCACGCATTAACTAATGTTAACAAATGAGACCTTACTGTAAAATATTACTGGTCATTTTAGTAACATGAAAATAAATTCCTTTAGCAAGATCACTGATTATCACTGTTTAAAAAGCAGAATCTATCACCTTTCAGTTGTGTTACATTAATATGAAGAAATTATAATATGCAGTGCATGTGTAATTATATAATGCATAATTAATATGCAGTTCAAATTGATTATCTTTTTTCCCCTCTGCACGCCAGCATGTGTCTTTGAAAATCTTCATCTAGAGGTTTAATTTATATTTTTGCATTCTCAGAAAATGGTAATCGCTAGGCAGGTGTAATGAACATTTCAACACCCTTTTTTTTATAGCCTCGCTTTTTTGATAGCCTCCTTTTTTAGTGCTCTCATGTTCATTTATAGCATCTGCTTCTCTGACACTCTGTGGAAACCGGGCGCTTCCAGGCCCAAACCAAAGTGCCGTCCACTGTGGGCTCTGACTAAATTGAATCCAAACAAAATGGCAGAGAAATGAGAATCGCCCCTCATTGATGTCATCTATCACAGAGCCACAGTCAGCCAGACTGGAAATGACTCTTCTAATGATATGTGCCTGGCCCTGTGCAAATAAAACTAACCGGGTTGTCTTTGCAGGCTGGGGTCATGGATAATGATTAGAAACTATCATCACATTAAGGCTGGATTTGCAGATGGTGTGAGCGTATTTGAACATCTTCTGTTCTTTATATGCTGTGTGTTTGCCTAATCTTTCTCTGCTTGCACGGAAAGGCCATTATTAATGTTTATTGATCATTTCATGCTGATTTTACCAGATGTAGTTTCTAGTTTTCTTGTGCTTTTTTTGTGTCTTTCCTTGAGGTGCTCCTACTTCAGATGTTTTAGGAGCAGGAAAGCAAGCAAATATAGCTGAAATGCTGTTCTTAAAGGGCCAGTTGCCCAAAAATGAAAATTCAGTTATCATTTACTTCTCCTCATGAAAACCTTTTCCAAGTCAATTTTATGTCTACTGTGGAACACAAAAAAATGCAGCTGAATGTCCAAGCTACTCTTTTCCATACAGTCAAAGTGGACCAGAGTTTTGAACCAGGATTTAGAAATGTTTTGAAAGTAAAAGGAACACATTGTAAACATTATAAGCATGACTTGGAGTGAGTAAATGATTACAAATTTTTTTTTTTAGTGTGAACTATCCCTTTTATATTCTATCTAATGAAATGCAGTAATATATTTCATTGCATGGTCTAATAGTTAATTGTTTTATTAATGGTTAATGAACTCTCATTATTGTTGCTGAGCATTCGTAGTCCAGCATCCATATTTAATATAAATAGATTACGTGTTATATTTGAATGGCAGTCGCAAACAGGATCTTGTGAGTTAGTCTGCTGTATTCTTCCCTTCTAGAAACAGAAGCACAATCTCCTTGTGATTCACATTCAGGCAGGCTGCAAATAGAAACTGCACTGCAAACAGTTTGTGTTCAATGGATTTTGACTGGATTTTTTCCTTAGGTTGTGATGTGCAATCAGACTGCAGAAGGCCTCGCAGAAACAATAACTGATGAATACTAAAAAGGAAGTACATACAACCAAACAACGATAAGATAATTCATTATCTTGAAAATACATTTTTAAGAAATATTCTAGGTTTATTGACATTTCATGGTCAAATCAGATATTAATTTAGACTCGTCCATCGGTTTTTAAAAATAAACAAAACTGTGTTTACATCAGTGAACTTACAGTGAAAGCCTAAGGAGTGAACAGCACTGAAAAAGTAGTGTACTGCAAATCTGTGCGACACTTCAAAGAAACATACGGCAGAGCCCTGCCAAAATGTAGTAACATCATGCATGAATATTTGAAACAAGGTATTAATAAGTATATATTGTCTGAGTGTTATCTGTATTTTGTCCGATGTTCCTGAAATTTGTTGATGATATATAAAAGGACATTCACTATATACCTATATATATATATATATATATATATATATATATATATATATATATATATATATATATATATAATGTGTGTGTGTGTATGTGTGTGTGTGTGTATTACATATATATAGGTATAATAGTATATATTGGTATAATAGTGGGACCAATGGAAACTTTGTATTTTTATGTTTTTATTTATAGAACTATGAAGGTTAATTTTAGATTTTATATAATCTATATAAAGCCACTTCTGCCACATAAGAAAAAAAGATCAATCATAAATGCAAGTCATGATTATGTGATAAAGAACTTTATCACATAATCATTTTATCTAACATTTTATATCACATTTACTAACCCTTTTATTTCATAATTATGTCATTTTATGTCAACTTTTGTTCAAATTTCAACTTTTTATCTTAACTTCAACTTTGTGTTAATCTCAATTTAGAATTTTGTTTTCATATATATGATTCTGTATGGCATCATTTTGAGTTTTTGTCATAATGGTTTTTATCTCATAATTCTGACTTTTTTCATAATTATGACTTTTTGTCAGATTATCTAGTTTATTTTTTTGTATCTCAGAATTTTAACTTTTCATCTCATAAGTTTATTTATTTTTTTGTCATTGTATTTTTATCTCATAATTTCAACTTTTTATTTCATAATTATAACTTTTTATATCAGAATCCAGACTTTTTTTTTGGTCTTTATTATTATTTACCAAAGCATGATGTTTTTTCTTATGTGGCGGTAATGGGCTTCCATATCTGACATAAGAGGTATCTTGACTTTTTGTGCTTTGAGATGTTTTCTAATAATGATTCTGGATTTCTGTCATTAAAAATAAGTTGAATCTGGCAGTCACCTTGCAGTTGAGGTTCCTGTGTAAATACACTTAATGCCACATTAAAAAGTCTATATGAATGCGCCTTTTAGTAGAATATGCTCCTTTAGATGCAACTTCCTTTACAAGCCGTCTGCAGATAGAAAAACGTATTCACTGAATTCACCACCCCTTAACTGAGTGTGCATGTGTGGGATGTCCCATACACTGATGCACCAGAATGAATATTAAAAACTTAAAAATACTAACAGCCTATATGTGAGACACCATTCCAACCTGGATTGCTAAAGTAAAAATCTGTAGCATCAGTGGTGAGATTGTGAAGTGCAGTCAGAAATACTACCTAATAACCATTGCCACACAAGATTTTATAGGCTAACTCTGTTCTCAGTAAATTGACAATATATCTCTTTTAAAGGCTTGTGCCCAGGTCCCAGTGCTATCTGAGAGCCACGGTACTAAGTGTATTTCCTAAAAGCTTTCAAATGCTCTTGCTCTGCAAGATTTAATCTCTTGTATTAGGTAAGTTGTCCGCGGTGATTCTGCAACTTTCAGTATTGGCTGTGTAAATCATTGCTTTTTGTGCCATTGACCTCAGCCACCAAGAGAAGCACTTGTCTGTGAAATAGGTTGACATGGCCCATTGATCACAATTATAGCAGGTGATTTGCTCCAGGCCTTGGTCAAAACAGTGCTCTGAAATGAGGGCTTGAGAGTGGAATCCATATTGCATCCAGGAGGTGATTAACATGGTGCAAAACCCCCAGTGGACTCTCTGTGCACTAATGAGGGAGACGCTCAAACTTGCCTCAAGTCAAAGTAATCAGGCTGCTGTGTTGTGCTATTTCTTAATGGGAGGAAAATCCATCTCATCATAGAGCAAATGTTGTATATATTATTTTTCAGACCCTGTTTTTTAGTATTCACGAATGCCACAGAAAGAACAGTCTCATTAGGTTGCAGAAGTGAATACTCTGGGTGAAGAACTGACACCCACTCACTATGTTCCACTATTAAAAAGCACTTTCTTTCTCTCTCTTTTGCTTATTTTTAAACTTTCGACAGCTTGATTTTGTCCTCATTTGTCCCACTAATCCAACATTTTCTACCTGGTCTCATGACAAAAACGTATCTGTCTGAACTTTTTCCACAAGACGCGAAATACATACCAATAAGTACATATCACTGCAGTTTCCAACAGAAATGAACACTAGAGGTGGTAAAACAGTGAGCACTTGTAATCATTTTCATACACAGTTATGATTACAGCTCCATATGTTTCACTTTCCGGATGTAACAAGCTTGCTCGATAGCTCTGCTGGCACTGAATTGGACTGAGGATGCGCAGTCCTTGGGTATGAATCCTGTCAAAAACATGACTCACGATGAAGGATCTGAAAGATGAGAGATCGAAAAACAAGCTAAAACGGCATGCATGTGATTGCGTTTTTACGTCACATTTGCTTTTGTTCATACTATCAGGTAGGTTTAGGTGTAGTGCAGATGGTACGTTATTTTAAAACGTCACGGAGCATTAGACTCAACAGACCCAAGTCAGAACTGCTGTGACACCTACAAAACCAACGTCACATAAAACATACCGTATGCACGTTAATCTGTTCCGGGGGGAAAAAAAAAAGGAACACTCTTTTAGCGCTACTCAGTGGACATTTCACATCGAATATGACAAGAAACGTACATGGCAGTATATATTTCATGTCTTGCAAAAAAATTCCCACAGGTACGTTTTTGTCATGAGATCAGGTTGAACATTTTAGCTCAAAACTTGGCTCTTATTCACTAAC
Source organism: Spinibarbus caldwelli (assembly GCA_039654775.1). Classification (NCBI taxonomy): domain Eukaryota; kingdom Metazoa; phylum Chordata; class Actinopteri; order Cypriniformes; family Cyprinidae; genus Spinibarbus; species Spinibarbus caldwelli. The sequence goes on along the minus strand of CM077219.1, from coordinate 28,197,064 downwards.
CAGGTGTTAAATTCAGTGAAATAACACTTAATAGTGATTATTTAAATGAAGTCATTGTTATTCTTTTATCAAAAACACACCTCCTATGCAAATTAGGATTATTTTAGATTGCATCTTATTCAGTGCTGTTTGCCTGTCGCAATTAGAGTTGCACTGTTTCCACCTATGGTAGGATGTGGTAAAGAGATGCTTGTGTTCATTTTGTATAGGTCATGGTAGCAGTTATTCATTAAAGATGATCAATTGAAGGAGAACAGCATTAAAACTGGGCACATTTCCTTCTTAATATGCGGGTTTGGCATTCTGCTTCATTTGCATTTGGTTAAAAAAAAAAGTTCACCCAAAAATAAAAATTTGCTGAAAATGTGCTTATCCTCAGGCTATCCAAGATGTAGATTACTTTTTTTTTCTTCACCTGAACAGATTTGGAAAAATTTAGCAATACATCACTTACTCGGCAGTGGATCCTCTGCAGTGAATGGATGCCGTCAGAATGAGAGTCCAAACAGCTGATAAAAACATCACAATAATCCACAAATAATCCAGACATCTCCAGTTCATCAATAAATGTCTTGTGAAGTGAAAAGCTGCATGTTTGTAAGAAACAAATTCAGCATTAAGGCGTTTTAATTTTAAACCATTACTTCCAACCAAAATACATGTCCATAATCCATAACAATGTTTCTTCCAGTAAAAAGGACCACCCCCTGTTGTCCAGTCACTTTAAAATCCACCATAAAAAATAAATAAGCAAATAAAAATTAAAAATTTTGAACTGTTTTCTCTTGTAAACAGTGCTTGATCTGTGCACAATTCTCTCCTGATTCAGATAAGAGGATTTTTTTTTTGTTCACAGGAGAAACCCATAGAATAAAAGGTGAGGGTGATTAATAACATGAGGCTGAGTAAATGACAGAATTTTCATTTTTGGTTGAAGGATCTCTTTCAGACTCAAAGCCTGTCATCATAGTTTAAGTGTCAAGGAACGTCAGTGTTTGACAACAGAGAACTAAAAGTGAGCATGGATACCTATTATGAGGAGGGCTGTCTTCAGAAACAAGTGGTCTGAAATCTCGATATCAAAACATCTATGGCAGTTATCGGCAGCCACACGCAGAGCTGAGCGACATTAATGGCTGGCTTTGAAGTCTGCGGGCTCAGTAATATTTCTTTCTTCCTGACCAAACAGAACAGCCATATTTGGCCTTTTACTGTCACAAACACCCTGGCGCAAAGTCTGAAAGAGATCAGCAATGCACTAAAGTGCATGCATAATTCATACGTAAAGGAGAAATTTTAGAGTTCTCAGAGGTTTAGCTGGATTCATTATTGATGGGAGGATTTTGCCTAGTCTCCTCTTCATAGTCAGTGCTCATTTACTTTCAACAGAGCAGATGCGCTACTGTTATTCCTTTCAATATCAGCTCTCAATTAATGTTCCTACCAGGATTTGGGCCTGGATTTAAAATGAAAGGCATATGATAACTAGAAAAGGAAGAGAGAGCAAAAATAGCTGGCCGCTTCTGTATTGTAAAACATGTCAGATCAATGCACATGAAATACTTTATAATGCCACACACAGACCACAGTTCTCCAAGAAAGTGTGAGATGAAGCACATGACATTAAAATCAAGTAAATAAAAGGAAAAAAAAAATCTCATATTGACAAAATCATCTTAGAGTTTCTTGATAAAAAAAGTTGGGATGCACAATATGTCAATACCATGTCAGTATATGGCAACTTATTTTATCAGCTTACATTAGAGATACTGGTTATACAACGGGTAGTATCAGTCGTTGAATTTAATTGGTTGACCAGAAATCTCTGATTGTGTGTGTTTGTAAGTGAATAATTTGCTTTGGGTACTAACTGAAAAAATAAATAAATAAATAAATAAAAAAACTGTATTAAAATGACTAAACCTAAAACTAAAATAAAAATACAATAAAGCTATATAGAAATATATATATATATATATATATATATATATATATATATATATATATAATTTAAAAAACACAAAGAACAATATTATATATGTATGTTCCTGTGTAAATACATAAACATAAATATTAGATGAAAAAATTAAAATAAGTAAATAAATAAATTTTAAAAAGTAAGTTAGTAAGTTGCTTTGGGTACTAACTGAAATAAAATATGCTGAAATTTTAAAATTACTGAACCTAAAATAAAAAAAATAAAAATAAAACTATATAGAAATATTTAAAAATGAATTAAAATGACAAAAAAAAAATCACATAGAACAATATTACTAAAACTTATATATATATATATATATATATATATTTGAATATTGGCAATTTATCAGCTATTGTCCAAATAATTATCTGCTTAAATCATATATTGTAGACTAAAATTTTTAAATTGGTGCATGAATAATTGATTAACAGATCCTGTCATGGGAACTTTAAATCTTATGTCCATTGTCACCAAGTGCTGCACAGGCTGTGATATGCTTAATGAAGATAATGATGACGATGTGAATATTGCGATAAATGGACTGGTATATATCAGAAAGGAGGTGGCTGGGGGATAGAGGCATGAATATTTGATCACACATGATGACTGTGGCAAATACTGATGGAGGTGTTCTCAATTTTCTGCATAGTTTGTCTTGTCACAGAGGAGCAGTTCTATATTCATACAATTCAGCAGTTTGGCACAAGCTCAGTCGTAGACAGGTGGTCTGTGCTGGATGTGATAGCTCACACCTTCTGCTAAAAGGAAAATAAAATGGAAGGAAGGGAAGAAGAGAGAGAAGTTTAAACATTGATCATTTCCTCCCGTGACAGGGCTGCTTCCTGGAGAATGAGCTGAAATGGATTTTGCTTCTGTGAAACAGAAAACCAGTCACTTATGTAGAAGCTCACACTCTGTCAGTGTGAAGATCAGCACAGAACTCTGGTCTTTTTAGCCGACATTAAGTTTCAGCTGCAGACTTCACACCCATGGACTGTTAACGGACCACCTGATGCATATTATACACAAAAATGACAAAAGATTTCCAAAATAACAAGCTCCAGCCTGACAAAGTAAGTCAGTTCACTCGGCGGCCATCTGACGGCTATTTTCTGTGTAGCTACAATACAGCTACTTGAACAGGGAAAACCCAAAATCTCACTATTTGTCAAGATGATCTTTCAGTGAGGTCCAAAAATCTCTAAACATTAGTGAAAATGCTTTTGTTTGGCAATAAAAATGTTTGTTGCAAAATCTCCATAATGCATTGTAACAATTTCAGTGCAAATTAATTAAATGTTTTGGGGTACATTTACACGTCTACTAACGTGTACTAAAAACGAAAATGTTCTTCTTTTGCATTTTTGAAAAGTTTCATGTACAGATGTCAACATTGTCACTTTGTAAAAAAACACTATGGGTCTGCGCACATACTGTTAGAAAAAATTGTGCAAAAATTATACCTTTAAGGGTACACCAGCTTGTCACTGGTGCAGTACTCTCAAAGGGACATCTTTGTACCTTTACCCCTAAAGGGTGCATATTAATACCTTGGAGTAGTAATATGTACCCTTAAAGGGATACTCCACCCCAAAATGAAAATTTTGTCATTAATCACTTACCCCCATGTCGTTCCAAACACGTAAAAGCTTCCTTCGTCTTTGGAACACAATTTAAGATATTTTGGATGAAAACCGGAAGGCTTGTGACTGTCCCATTGACTGCCAAGTAAATTACACTGTCAAGGCACAGAAAAGTATAAAAAACATCATCAAAATAGTCCATCTGCCATCAGTGGTTCACTCTGAATTTTATGAAGCGATGAGAATACTTTTTGTACTCAAAGAAAATAAAAGTAACGACATTTATTCAACAAATCGTCTCCTCTCTGTCTCTCTGTGTCAGCGTAGCACCATTTTGGAGAGCATCCGATGGACGCAAAGTGCTTACGCTATTCTCTGTCATCAGTAACGCATGGATACGCGGTTTCCATTCAAATCAAAGCGTAAATAAACGTACAATACGTATCCATGCGTTACTGATGACAGAGAATGGCGTCTTAAATTAATGACGACATTTTCATTTTGGGGTGGAGTATCCCTTTAAGGCAGTAGTATGTATTCTTAAGTTACATTTATGAATCCTTTAGAGGGTAAAGAGGGTACAAAGATTGATTGATTGCATTTGTGCGATTTCACTTGATTCACCTGACCTCTTTATCATTCATCCCTCCTTCACTCCTGTCTTCTAGCAAGGCTCTCTCATGTGCAGACAAACAGACAGCAGCAGAAGTGAGAAAACAGTCTGGAAAAAGCTACCCGGAGTGCTAGAACAGTTCATTTTCAATGAGCAGACTTAATTAAAACAGCTTCAAACCTGTTATAATAATAAACCTTTTTTTTTTTTTTTTTTGCAATGATTTTAAAGAGACAGAACATCTAGCTTGCTAAACACATAAATTAATGTAAACAGTTAATTTATGAAATTTGCCATCTTGCTGACTGCTTAAAGAAAATAGATTTTGTCATTTTCATCTTCATTACTACAAAAGCATTCAGGGACCCCCTAAGTCTTTTTCTCTCTTTCTCTCTATTTTCCCCTCAAATAAACACTGCTGCTGTACAGATATTTGAATGATTTTCTTCCATGCTGGTTTGTAATTGTGGGATTAACTCTGTCAGATGTACAAGCCCCCAAACAGCATGTAAAACAAAACAAACATGCCATTTTACGTGTTTGTTTAAATTTATTTTATTTATTTTCTGTCTAAGTGAGCCAGACTGTATGATGTTAATTACATACACTGAAAAAATGGTATAGGATTCAGTTTGAAACTATTTTCACTCAGGAACTGCTAGTAAATTTTAATAATTACAAAGAAACAAGTAATATAATGCATTAAATATGAAATTTTAAAATAGAAATCTGAAGTAGCATTTTATCATAAAACAATAACAAATAATAATTGATTTATTAAGAAAGTCAAAAACTATTGTTTTTGCAGAGACTTAGCCACAGTAGAGTTAACAATGCAATAACTAAATAAATAAAAAAAAACAGTTCTTTTTTTGTTACCTTTACGATATCAAAGCAATCTTTAATGGCATCTACTATGCTATCGAACACACTTCTTGATTTACTTGTTATATTTAAATAACTATATCAAGTAAATTAAAATATTGGTGTGCAGCTTTTGACTATTCTTCAATTATGTGAATATTGCTTCAAGAATTTAATTAAACAGTCATTAAAAAAGAAAGAAATTAAAAGCATTGAGAGGGTTTCATTATTGCTGTTTGTTTGATTAAAATGATTAACAATGTATAGTAGCAGATCTGTTAGGTAGCATTTAAAGTGGTAGGCCTAATGCAAAAACCCAATATTATGACAAATCTTATCTTTAAACGACAGTGTTTACATTACAGGAGTAGTATAAATGTACTCACCCTCAGGCCGTTTATGATGTAGATGAATTTGTTTCTTCAGTGAAACAGATTTGGATAAATTTAGCATTATATCACTTGCTCAGAATCCTCTGCAGTGAAAGGGTGCCGTCAGAATGAGAGTCCAAACAGATGATAAAACAAATCAGAAGTTACGGTTTACAAATTAAAATGCCTTGATGGATATGTTTCTTACAAACACTTAGCTTTTCACTTCATAAGTCATTATAGACTGGAGTTGTGCGAGTTACTTGTTGACTTTTGTAATGTTTTTATCAGCTGTTTGAACTCTCATTCTGACGGCACCCATTCACTGCAGAATTCACCCATTCACAGATCCACTGGTGAGCAAGTGATATAATGCTAAATTTATTCAAACCTGTTCCGATGAAGAAACAAACTCAACTCGGATAGCCTCAGGATTGATTACATTTTCATTTTTTTCGATGAACTATTCATTTAATATGCCAAAACCAGGAAGCTTTTTTTTTTTTTTTTTTGACTGTCAGTGTTTAGCCACATTATGGCACTTTGCAAACTTTCAGTCAATTGTACTCTGTTATTTTTTTTATTTTTTTTTACTATAGATTTATTTTATTACTATTATTATTATTTTAACTTTTCCAGTCTAGGATGTAAAGAATGACAATCACTCCCCAATATATATGATTATTTGTAATTAACAGCATATAGATACACAGGTAATTTGTCACAGACAGGCAGCAACGTCTGCATTGTAATAATCTCTTGATAACTAGGTCCTAAAACATCCAATTTAAATGAAATTGCCAGGCATGCTCGCAAATCAGAAGAGCTCAGGTGCCTTACAGCAAGCTCAACCTGTGTGTCTGCGTAGCGGTGCACTGCAGTCTGAGCAGCATGTGCTCTGCCTGATCACGAGGTAGCAGAAGCTCTTCAGAATCCGTCTAATAAGACCTTAAGGGCTCTCCTGACGCCTCCTGTGAAGGACATAATGCCCCTCTGGGCATCACTGTACTGTAGTATCACATACTAATCATAACATCATTTCCTCCATGGATGGGGTAGTGAGTCATCATCTGTTCTAATGGCTGATACATAAACAAACCACAAAAGTGTTCTGCTTCAGACAGTAGGAGGACAGCTCACTGCAGTAGTTTTATCAAAGGAGTATCATGACAATGATAAAAACAAACACCTACTGTACATACTGTGGGTAGCAATAACTAAACAACACAGGGACTTTTTATTGTCCTTATCACTCCACTCAATTTTCCAGTGACGCTTTTGTTGTTACGCCAGTAGATGGTGACAAGCGAGTGTTTTTATGAGTGAGTCAATAAATAATTAATTCATAATATTATACATAACCATAAAAGTATGGTAAAATAAGTAATATTTGGTAAGAATAATATGAATGAGCCATTGAATCACTCACTCATCTGATTCGTTTGATAACACTGATTCATTCAGAAATGAAACACCTCTGCTGTGTGTTACTCTCAGACTAAATGGTTCATTCTGCTTTGGATGAGTTTGGAACTGTTTTCATTGCTGTCAGTATTTGTCTGAAATGCAAGTTACTCATTATTAGCTTACTTTTTATTAATAAGTAATATATATATATATATATATATATATATATATATATATATATATATATATATATACATTATTCTTTGCACATTGCTATTTATAGTTTTATAGGTGCTTCAATATGAGATTGACATTTATTAATACACGTTCATGATCTTATTGTGCCTGTTTAATCAAGTTATTAAAAAAATAAAAAATAGGGTACCAGTTCTCACTGTTAACTAGTTGCTTATTAGCATGCCTATTATTAATATATTAGTTGTTTATTAGTACTTATAAAGAATTTATTTTACATGACCTTATTCTACATCCCTAATCCTACCCAATACACAAACTTAACAACTACCTTACTAACTATTAATAAGCAGCAAATTAGGAGTTTATTGAGGCAAAAGTCGTAGTTAATGGTTTGTTAATAGTGAGAATTAGACCTTAAAATTAAAATGTGACCAAAAATTGTTGTAACAACAAAGTGCAAAAACTTGCAACAGTCAGTTCCGGAAGTAAAATTCACTTTTTTTACTATTTTTATAACAACTTTAAAGACACACCTACTGTAAGCTATGGAGTTTTTAATTGATAGTATATGCTTTTGTTGAAGCCGTCAGTCCACATTATTTCAACAATTTTTTTTTAAATAATCGTTTAACAGAAGAATTCTTGGTCAAAAACTACATTACCCATGATTCTGCAAAGAAATTTCCACCTAGGAAACCGTGCCAAAAGAACACGTAAAACTCTTCCTGCATTTTCAAATTACTTTTTTATAAACATTTGTATTTACAGGTGCATCTCAATAAATTAGAATGTCGTGGAAAAGTTCATTTCAGTAATTCAACTCAAATTGTGAAACTCGTGTATTAAATAAATTCAATGCACACAGACTGAAGTAGTTTAAGACTTTGGTTCAATCTCAACAAATTAGAATACTTCATAAGACCAATAAAAAAAAATAAAAATAAAATAAAAAAAATACATTTTTAGTGAATTGTTGGCCTTCTGGAAAGTATGTTCATTTACTGTATATGTACTCAATACTTGGCAGGGACTCCTTTTGCTTTAATTACTGCCTCAATTCGGCGTGGCATGGAGGTGATCAGTTTGTGGCACTGCTGAGGTGGTATGGAAGCCCAGGTTTCTTTGACAGTGGCCTTCAGCTCATCTGCAACTTTTGGTCTCTTGTTTCTCATTTTCCTCTTGACAATACCCCATAGATGTGGGGTTCAGGACTGGTGAGTTTGCTGGCCAGTCAAGCACACCAACACCATGGTCATTTAACCAACTTTTGGTGCTTTTGGCAGTGCGGACAGGTGAAATCAGCATCTTTAAAAAGCTGGTTAGCAGAAGGAAGCATGAAGTGCTCTAAAATTTCTTGGTAAACGGGTGCAGTGACTTTGGTTTTCAAAAACCACAATGGACCAACACTAGCAGATGACATTGCACCCCAAACCATCACAGACTGTGGAAACTTAACACTGGACTTCAAGCAACTTGGGCTATGAGCTTCTCCACACTTCCTCCAGACTCTAGGACCTTGGTTTCCAAATGAAATACAAAACTTGCTCTCATCTGAAAAGAGGACTTTGGACCACTGGGCAACAGTCCAGTTCTTCTTCTCCTTAACCCAGGTAAGACGCCTCTGACATTGTCTGTGGTTCAGGAGTTGCTTAACAAGAGGAATACAACAACTGTAGCCAAATTCTTTGACATGTCTGTGTGTGGTGGCTCTTGATGCCTTGACCCAAGCCTCAGTCCATTCCTTGTGAAGTTCACCCAAATTCTTGAATCGATTTTGCTTGACAATCCTCATAAGGCTGCGGTTCTCTCGACTGGTCGTGCATCTTTTTCTTCCACACTTTTTTCTTCCACTCAACTCTCTGTTAACATGCTTGGATACAGCACTCTGTGAACAGCCAGCTTCTTTGGCAATGAATGTTTGTGGCTTACCCTCCTTGTGAAGGATGTCAATGATTGTCTTCTGGACAACTGTCAGATCAGCAGTCTTCCCCATGATTGTGTAGCCTAGTGAACCAAACTGAGAGACCATTTTGAAGGCTCAGGAAACCTTTGCAGGTGTTTTGAGTTGATTAGCTGATTGGCATGTCACCATATTCTAATTTGTTGAGATAGTGAATTAGTGGGTTTTTGTTAAATGTGAGCCAAAATCATCACAATTAAAAGAACCAAAGACTTAAACTACTTCAATATGTGTGCATTGAATTTATTTAATACACGAGTTACACAATTTGAGTTGAATTACTGAAATAAATGAACTTTTCTATGACATTCTAATTTATTGAGATGCACCTGTATATGCATATCTTGAGATGAACGTAAAATATATTTTGTAATTTTTTTTTTCTTTGTCATTCGCAATGCTTCATGAGATTGTAGTTCTTTCCCTCATAGCCATTAAGTACATAGTCTTATAACATTGTCTTTTTGCACTTTGTCTATTGATAAACTCATGGATTCGGATGGCGATTTATAAAATCACAGACTAACCCCTGTAAATGTTGAAAATAGCTTACGCCCCCATGAGAAATAATTACTGTCTGAATAGGGCTTTAGTTTGTAATTCACCTCGTAGGTGGTTGTTTTGATTCATATAGGTTATAACTCTTTAACAAATATTTTTGGTTGTTTTGATTCATATAGGTTATAACTCTTTAACGAAGATTTTTGGTATTTACTTCCGGAACCAAGGTAAAACCAGGTAAAAATTATTTACAGGCAGAAAGTGTTTCTTGTTGGCTATCTTTCTGATTTGGCTAAACAGCAACAGCCACTTACCTCACAGAATCTAAGGCTGTCACAGAGACAGGTGCGATTTCTCAGAAAATCTATTCTAGTGAAATCGTGTAGTATGGATATTTTATGCGTGGTATTATAAATTTGCTTACAGCACCTTTCATTTATCTCCTTACGGTTATCACAGCCTACCACTGTATGAACTCAAGAAGCCAAGCACTTGTAAGTGTTGGCAGCTTGAAAGGTCAACTGTTACGTTCAGTTATGATGGCAGACTTCCTACACCGTCCAAATTAAAAAAAACACATTTCATTAACATGCCTGCAACAAACACTTGGCCTACCGGCTTCTTATTCATCCAGATTTCATGTCTGTTCAAAACTGCATTATTTAAATGAACAGATATGCAGTTGAGTCTTTCATGAGTGTAAAAAATTAAAGCAATAATCAGATTGTTGAATGGGTTTTTTGTTGTGGCTGCCCCCTGTGCAAATGGGGTCCGCTGAGCAGTGACATCTTTGACAGCTCGACTAATTGAATGAATCTAAATGGGCACAACTGCCACAACCTGCACAATTTATGCCAGGATACGCAGAATACCTCAAAACCAAAGAGATATTCTTTATAAAAGTTAAGACTCTGCCATGCCCCCTAAAACGGCTCGTTTAAACATGCCCCCACATGTCTACGTCACGGTGTGGGGAGATTTGCAAAACACCGCCCAAACGTATACGCAATGAAAGAGGGCGGGACTTTTATTCTCGCTGTAGTGTTGTTGCTGCTGTCGGCGCCATGTCCTGGAGACGCTGTGTGTTTCGTTGTGAAAGCGAAACTACTTTGTTTGGTCTTCTAAAAGAGGACACAACTAGAAATCAGTGGTTCAGTTGTATTTACAACACTGTTCCAGAACAGTTCAATCCAAATATTCGAGTGTGTGCAGCACATTTTACGGAGGACTATTTCCTGAACCTGGGAGTAGCCTGCCAGCTGTGCACAAAGGCTGTTTCTATAAAGTGGGGCCATTCCAACTTTACAAGGACAGTCTGGCGCTTCTGACTCACAGCCTGTAAGTATGAATTCATATTTATAGAATTTGCCACTGACTATTCAAACGCGAGTTTTGAGCAGTGTAGAGTAGCGCTTGTTGTTGTCGTTTCTCCGATCACAAATGCAGACCTGGTAATGTTTACGCAGCACGATGCAATGCGACGTGTAAAAAGACAGTATAAGTCATTATAATCAGTAATTATGTCCCCACTGGATGCAACAAATGCCTCGTTTGTAATGGGTTTTATTGTTTTTGTGTCGTCGCGCCGGGACACGGCATCACAATACGGTAAGTGGCGTAACATTTCCGTCTCACGCTTGAGGTATTCGGCCAATCACAATGCACTGGATAGCTGGCCAATCAGAGCACGCCTTGCTTCTCAGAACGATGAGCTTTGTAAAAATCGTCGCATTTCAGAAAGGCGGGGCTTAGAGGAGCAACAATAATGTACAGTATGTGGAAAATAATGTGTTTTTTGAACTATAAACCGCATAAACACATAGCATTACACCAAATACACAAAATAATGTTCTTTTTAGCAATGTCCTTTAAAAAACAAAAGCATATCTTGTCTATGCTAAGGTTAAACTCTCTTTTCTGAGCAGTAGAGGAGATTAACGGATAGTGAGCAATTAACGTCAGATGTCTGACAGTATACCGTGGGTACGAGGTTCGATGCTGGGCCAAAGCCCAGGTTGCTAACATTAGCATCCGCCCCTCCGAATGAACTCTGAGTGTGCCAGGAAGCTGAATTGATGATATCTCACAGTATGAATGCTTCAGAGATATGCACACGTCTACTGAGGCCATAGAGTCCATTTAAACGAGTAATAAGGGGAAAAACCTCAAGTTGTTTTGATTAATGTCCTTCCACAGCCACTGCATTTGTTTCCCCTGACAGTGTGGGCATTCACAATTTGTCAGGTCAGACCACAGACAGAGTGAAACGCAGCTAATGGAAACACCAGGGACTGACACTAATCTCTCTTGTCACCTTCAGCATTTTCTGAAGGAACTTTTACTGACCAGATAGTCGTCAAATGTTAATTTCGAGGAACAGACTGCAATCTGTTCACAAGCTATTAACATTTCACTCTTTTAGCTGTTGTATAGTCTCACATAGCCAGACCTTTGACCAGACAGCAGAAAGTCTGGTCCACTTACTAGTCTGCAAGAATGTCTGGTAACACTTTATTTTAAAGACCAGTTCTGACTATTTACTAGTAGTTTATTAGCATGCATATTACTAGCATATTGGCTGTTTATTAGTACTTATTAGGCACATATGAATGCCTTATTCTGCATTACCAAATTCTAGATCCCTTAACCGACCCAATAGTTAAACTTAATAATTACTGTACTAACTAATAATAAATAGCAAATTAGGAGTTTATTGAGGGAAAACTCTTAGTGAATAACTGTTACCAAATTTCCCGCTTTGACTGTTTGAACGACATGTTAAGTGACCAAAAGACCTATTATTATTAATTAAAACTATCAAAAATAAATAAATAAATAAATAAATAAATAAATAAATAAATAAATAAATAAATAAAATAAATAAAATGAAAAATAAAAAATAAAATAAATAATTAAATAAATATTTAATTGAAAAAAAAAAAGCTGAAATAAAATGAATAGATGAAAAACTTTTGTAAAAAAGGAAAATTGGAAACGTTGTTTTGGAAACTTAATAAGTTTAAGTTATCGTACAAAATTACTATTTGAAAATGTAAACCAAACAAAATAACAACAACAATAAAAAAACAAACAAAAATAAATAATATTTAAAACAAACAAACAAACAAACAAAAAGATAAAGCACAAAACAAAATTAGTTAAATTTAAATGAAAATTTAAACTATTAATATATACTATTATTAATATAAGCAATCCAAAATATGAAAAAATAAATAAAAAATAAATAAAAAAATACTAAAATAGCATTGTTTTTGTGCTGTTTAGGGGAGATTTTAAATGATAATAGATGATAGCACAATAATAAATTGCAAAAACACAAATATGGAAAACACAGAAAGCGTTACCGAAAATGTATGGAGAATGTATGGAGTCTTTCAAGAAGTAATAAGCTCAGATCATTTCACACACAGAAAACAAAACACAATATGCAGTTCGTATATCAGGTTTACTTGCTTCTGTGCACCTTTTTGCAGTTTATTATTGTGCTAAAACTTACATTAATAATAAAATATTTTTCCAAACATATAAAGTCATAAACCTTGCAAACACTTCTCATATTCAGTGATTTGCTCTTATAATATCAAACATGATATTGCTTCCCGGTGGACATATCGAAACCTGTGAACTCCCAAAAATTGTGTTGCAGTCATGACTGACGCTTATGATTTTTGCTATCCAATTTCTTTGCATTGTCTGAGGCTGAAAGCAATAATTGTATGACTAATTATTGACAAATTGTTTTGCATTTAAAGTAACAGTGACATCACAATACACTGTACGCACTTTTCTTCAAAACTGCAAGCATTCGACAAGTTGAGGTTTTTGGGGTTCAAAAAGGGGGGGGGGGGGAAATAAAGATACACAGACACAGTAACACAGACAGTATTGAGTCAGGGGTCCTCCAGTGGGCCAGCGGTGGCTCTGCACTCTCACTGAAGGCTCTGATTAAAGAATGATTTATAGGCCTGCTGGAGAGCCTTTTCAGCAATCCATCTGCTGAATGAGATTTTTTTTCCCCCTTCAAGGGGTTTGGTAAATCAAGCCTTCCTGGCAAGGATCCTGGCCGGACAATGTCAATGTATTACTGAAGGCGAGTTATTAAACGCTATAATCATGGCAGCACAGGGGGCAGCCCAATGCACGCTGACATATATTTATCTTGCCAATGCCAGAGGAATAAAATCAGCGCGGCGAGACACTGGGTGATTCCTCTTCGGTCGGCCTCCAATCTGTGTGCAGAGTGGATTCATGGTAAATTTTTAAGTGTTGTGCTGATTGACAAAGGCAAAATGGTGCTCTTAATTGATGTTGGGAACATTGTTGGTGATCTAAGTAGTTCCTAAGAGGACAGACGTCTTGCCATTAATCTTTAATTCAGGCAGCTTGCATAAAAGCTTATGACATAGTTTTTGTTCTCTCCCTGTCTGTCCTGATACGGGACATTAAGATATGTCCATGAGTGTAAAATAAAGAAATAACTAAAAATAAAACATGAAGAAAAATCAGTTTGAAAGAATATTCTGGGTTCAAAACAACTCAAGCTTGATAGCATGCTGTGTATTTCAACTGAATATAATTTAGACTTGTCCCTGAGTTGGAAAAAAACAAACAATGCACTTACATTACCACTTACAATGGGAGTCTATGGGGCAACTCTATTGAATGGTTTAAAAACAGAAATGAGAAGCTTGTATTTTTTGTTGAAGTAGTTCCATGAATGTTTCAATAAAAATGTCTGAGATTATCTGTAAAGACAAAATTGCCTAAACTGTCCATTTGAAGTGGCACTGGTTTTCTTAAAGTGGTCATTGCATTTTTTTTATTTCATAATGTTCCATCAATTTTAAATCAAAAGTAGTCATAGTTTAAAAATAAATGGACATTTCCTAGCATATTTTGACACTCAGTTCTCCTTTAAAACTTTAATGTAAAAGCGCACTGCTGTGACTGGGTAAACTGTTTGCACATGAAATAAGTATTATACATGTTGAACTTTTAAAATGTGATTATGATTATATTTGCTGTGATTAAAGGATAATTTTCATGCTTGTATTGTTAAAATGTTGGTAGTTCTTTAGATAAAAAAAAATATATATATATATATATATATATATATATATATATATATATTTTTCACACTAAAAAAAGGTTCTTTTAAGAAGTGTTCAGTGCAAGGTTCTTTGACAAACCACAAATGGTTTTTTTTTGCGAAAACCCCCATTTGGAACATTTTTAAAAGGATAGTTCTCCCAAAAGAAGATATTGTGAAGAATGTTGGTAACCAACATTAATGGTAGCCATTGACTTCCATGGTATTTTTTTTTTCCATTCTGCAGAAGTTAGTGTCTATCGTCGACTGTTTGGTTACCAACATTCTTCAAAACATCATCTTTTGTGCTTAAAAGAAGAAAACATTCACACAGGTTTGGAACAACCTGTGGGTGAGCAAATGATGACATAATGTTCCTTTTTGGGTAAACTGTCCCTTTAAGAGTAGGAATAAAGCTCTAGAAAGCAAAAATCAGATTAGACACAATCATCTATCAAATTCTCGGTAACACTTTAGTAAAGACCAATTCTCATGATTAGCTACTTGCTTATTAGCATGTCTATTATTAACATATTGGCTGTTTATTAGCGCTTATAAAGCACATTGTCATGAATCTGGTCCATGGACTTACATCTGCTTGCCACCAGAGGTCACTCTTCCATTACATTGACTCTCACACTACACATACTGTTACTTGTCACTCCGGACTACATTTCCCAGCAGCCATTTCACTAATCACATGCTCACACCTGAGACCCATCACACAATCACATGCCCTACATAAGCCTTGGACTTCCTCGTTCTAATGGCTGAGTATTGTTCTGCGTTCATCGCTCTCCTAGTGATAGCTGCGACAGGGAGCCATTCCATGTTTCCTTAGTCTTAGTCTAGTTTATCCTGGTTATTACCTGAGTCGTTCGTGTTCTGATCCTAGCCTGTGTATCTCGTTTCTTGTCTGTTCTCTGCCTGCCCTGAAGTTTATAGCCTGCCTTGGATATATCTCTCTCTTGTCTCATTGTTTGGACTCTGTTTGCCCCTGCCTGGACCATTGCTCGTGTACCTGGATTACCCCTCTTGTCAAGCCCTCTGGATATTGTTCGCCGATCGAAGACCACGCCTGTTTACTTGAGTACTCATCTGTCTTGCCCTCAAGATACCTGTTTGCCATTTGTTCGACCCTGCCTGTGTTTTGACCATGTCTATTAATAAAAGCTTACATATGGATCCGCACGTCTCTCGTCTCGTTCGCCCTGTTACACAAATATTCTGCATGATCATATTCTACATCCCTAATCCTACCCAATACCTAAACTTAACAACTACCTTACTAACTATTAATAAGCAGCAAATTAGGAGTTTATTGAGGCAAAAGTCATAGTTAATGGTTTTTTAATGGCGAGAATTGGACCTTAAAATAAAGTGTGATTGGCATTAAAGCTTTTATCTGTTTTTTTTTTCTTCTCCAAATTATCTTGACTGAGGGGTAAGATTCTGATTACCCAATCTGTGCTAATGACATGCAAATGCGGACGGTCATGTGTTGATGCATTTATCTGTTTCGCAAGTTTAGAATGATGATCATTTTTGCAGCTTAGTTTCAAGAAATTACTTTTTTCTACTACAGAGGAAGTTTTAAGCTCTGAAATTTACAGTTTGTTTTCATAGCATCAAGCTCTTTTATCTTGAAAGATCAAGGAAAATTGGATTCTCATGATATGAACCCTTTAACAACACAGAGAGAAGAGAGAGGGAGATGGAACAAAATGGTGACAGATTCTGTGGCATGGAAGAACGCATCCCACTTCTAGCATCTGCATCCAAGTCAGCGACTAACAGAAACTGCTAGAGAGTGAAGAGAGACAGGTTCACGTGCGAATATGAATAGCTTTGATTTGTCATCCACGCTCCAAGAAGAAAAGGAAAACGTTTTTAATTAGCATAAATACAGCAATAATCTCCATCCGTTTCAAAATCGCATGCTGTTTAGTGTGTTCATTTATTTCATCCTTATAAGTTTCTGCAATAAACACATTATTATTATTACATTTTCAATTGCTTCCTTCCGACTTGAAATCATCCTGGTAAAATAAAGCAGATAAGTGCACACTTCAGCTGGGTCTCATAAAAAGTGAATTGCCCAGGGCTTTTCTCAGGAGCCTCAAACTGCTGGCACTATAGGAAATAATAATGAAATATATGAGAAGTCTGTAATTTTATTTTAGCAGGTTAGACTCTTCTCTTATCAGTCAATAGATGGCAGGCCTTATTTTCCGAGGGTATGGCTATGTACCGAGTGTCTAGTTGTTCTGATGAAGTGAGGCCCTGGGGCATCATGGGAGGGAGAGTTTGGGACCGACCCGAGCCTTTGATAAACTACATCTGTCCTGAGGCTGGAGGTGAGGTCTGTGTTCAGCCTGTAGACTTTGCAATATGAGAGAAAACTGATTAGTAGAGTGTGCTCTTAACTGTAGCTCTCTATCTTTCTGTTTTGAATTTATTTATATAGTTTTGAGTTTTATTAGTTGTATTTAGTGTAAATATATTTCTCACCCAATGTTAAATTTGATCAATTTGGGTGCTGAGGTCCTCCTTAAGATTCGTAAGTGGTAATTATAACTTGATTCAAGTGATTCATTCAAGAGATTTTAGTCAAAATAGATGCATTGGGCAATTTCTTTTCTTTTAACCTATTGGCAAATGAAGCTTTTAAACCCTACTGGAGCAGAATGAAGAGCAACAGATGTGCATTAGTTAATAACTGATGATGTGTCTCTGTATTTTAGCTTGATTTTCATTCTTGTGCTGCCCATAGAGCGACATCCTACTTCCTGTTGGGCTTTAGCAACAGTATACAAAATGCATATACACAAAACTGTACAGTCCACATTCACAATTAAAGCTCAATAATGATCAGCAGTAACTGGTTTTCACCATGATTTATGAAATTGTCATGTTCACCAAAATTCTACATTTTCCAGTGGTTATTATAAATAATGTGGAATTATGAACATCAATTAATCTCATAAATATAATTATTCTGACATCACTTGAAGGCAGCATGAGATTTTCATCAGTTTTGAGCAGAATAAATAGACCTCAGTTGGATTTCCTGTATCAGTGGAACATTATTAGCACATAAATTGTACTTAAAGGAATAGTTCACCCAAAAATAAGAATTCTGTCACCATTTACACACCTCACATTTATTCATGTTGTTCCAAACCTGTATTACTTTCTTTATTCTGTAGAACACAGAAGAAGATATTTCGAAGAATGTTGGATACCAAACGTGTTCCAATTGACTTCCATTGTATTTTTCTGTCCATATAATGGAAGTCAATGGAAGCCGAAACGGTTTGGCTACCAACATATCTTCTTTTAAGTTCCACTGATCAAAAAAGAAAGATTGGAGCCTCATTTGAGTAAATGATGACAGAATATTCAACTATCCCTTTAATCTTCCCAAAAGTTCAGTTTTTGAAGTAGCATGTAAAAAAAGTTAAAAACCCTGAGAGCATTACTTACATGCAACTTGATGATCCGCTTACTTAGTTTATTACAGACAAAAAGACACAAATTAGCTAAGTTTCATTATAGATTCCTAGTGTACTGAGTACCGAGTAATTATCATGTTCACTAATCATTTTTTGATTATCTCATGCTGACATTAATTTGAAAATATCTCAACAACATGCAACAAATAATCCACTCTGCTAAATTATTCAGTTCATGTAGGAATAATTATTTGGCACTCAAATGGCACTCATGTAGTGATTCGTTTAGCAGGGACTGATCTGCCATCTGAGTCATGTTTTGCTGTAATACAGATGCAAACACACTACAGGTGTTGGAAATGACACACACATAATGATATGCTGATGGAGAAGAGATAGAAGTCTTAATGCAGAGCGTAGATGCTTTTTTCAATCTAATCTCTGTCCTGGCCCAGTGGGCTCAGAGAAGCCAAAGGCCGTTTTATGGATATACATAATGTGAATGCATGAGGGAAGTATGCATCAGCAAACAGATCCCAATATTGTCTGTGTAATAAAGCCCCCAAAGCCTGAACACTGACTTTTCTGCCTTCTAGAATATGATTTTGGCTATTTACATTCATTCAGTTATGAAAACTATGCAAAGACAAGGGGGTAAAGCCTGCCCCCTATAATTTATGTTTCACTTTGAGCAGTGTGCCTTTCTCTTGTGAAGGACTGCTTTCGCTCTGCTTCTTCTCTAACTCAGTGTTTCCTAAATGAGGTTCATGAGTTGATGAAAAGTTAATAATTAATTAAATTGAATGTAAAACTAAAATAAATAAATGGGGCTGTACAGTTAATTGAAATAAAACTGAAATTCCAATGTAATTCATAAAAATCTTTTTAGATATTTAGTTAAACTAAGTTAAATATTCTATCGCGGTTCAAATTGCAATCCCAATTTACTGGGGTTTTCAACATGGTTCATGGAGCCCCCAACACTGCACATTTTTAATATCTCCTTTGTCTCACACACCCATTTAACGTCTTGGAGTCTCAAGGAACAAGGCTGAAAACCACTGCTGTATGGCAAAATAATTTTCTACAATAATTTTGCAATATAGTTTTCCTGGCCGAGTCATGCAGCCCTGTATATAAAGAATTTTACAATAAAAAGAATGAAAATAAAACAAGATTAAATATTTTATTTGTTTACCGACCTCAGAAAATTGTGTACTGTACATGCAAATGTGTCATTAAAGTACTGAAATATTCCAGTATATTCTACATTTTAGGGGTTTGGCTGACAAATAATAATAATAATAATAATAATAATAATAAAACAGCTGTACATTTTACAAGACATTAATTGGTGGACTGGAGTCGTATGGATTACTTGTGGATTATTGTGATGTTTTTATCAGCTGTTTGGACTCTGACGGCACCCATTCACTGCAGTGGATCCATTGGTGAGCAACTGATGTAATAATCTGTTCTGATTAAGAAACAAACACATGTACATCTTGGATGGCCTAAAGGTGACAAAATGTTCAGCAAATGTTAATTTTTGAGTGAACTATTCCTTTAAGAGTGTGCATGTAAATACATTCATTGATTTTTCTGCAGGTTACAGGGTTACTTCAGTAGGTGGCGACAAGTAACTGTCTTTATGAGTGAGCCAATGAATCATTCATTCAGTCAATTCCACACATTGATTCATTACAAATGCCACTGATTTGTTTCCTAACACAGTGGCTCAGAGACATGGCATGGTTGATATTTTGTTTTGACTTCGGATTTGGCTTTTGTTTGGCCTTGTGTTTATGGCACTTACAGTACGGCCCATACGCAAGTGAACCTATATAGCCAACTTCCTGCATCAGTTTCTTTTGCCATATTTAATTTTATTCATGGTTTTCAGGAATGAGGGGATTGCATGCCTAATTTTGCTACCTTCCAGTGAGCAATTTATTAAGCCAGAAGGTAGCGTTTGATTGCATACGCAGCCAACAAGATCAGGGATGCTTTCTGTCCTTCCTTTATTTTGCACAATTATGTGGTTGCTTGTTTTATAGCATATTGCTTTTTTTTTTCACGTGTTGCCACACCATTTGATGTCCAATGCAAAATTTGAAGTGTACTAGCACCATTGATATTTTGAATACACAGTATGTTAAATACATAATTCAAATTCTTTTCTCTCTCATAGGATGTGCTTATATGATTTTTAGATGCGATGATGCACTAGATGTTGACGCGGAATACGTAATGAGTCCATCAAGAGGTGCAGAGCTGGAGCTGGAGATGGAAGCGACTGTTAACGCACACACTCGATCTCCGTGTCAAATCGGGACAGTCTCGCCCCATGATTAAACAGGCATCACTGTTTGCTCGGATATGACAGGAAACATGTCATTGCTCTGTGGATGTGCAGTGGATTTTTTGAAGAGGATGTGGGATGTGCACCCACCACAACAGAGCTGTCTCGTCAGGAAAAAAAGTGCCAATTATATGATTAAAGCTGTCTGTACCACTGACCTTTCTGCATTAGCTCCGTTTGCTATTACACTCAATCAAGAAAGGTCAGCCGTAAACGTGGATCCAATTTAAAAACAACTGTTTTGTTCTGACCCAAGGAAAATGCGTTATGCATTTATATATGCTCGCTCTGACCGAAGTGAGTTTGCGCTGTGACATTTGCTGACCTTGACAGAAAAGCAGTTCGGTGTGTTTTGCGATTGGGGCACGGCTAGTAGGAGCCATGTTTTTATATTGTCACTATTTGACCTTGTCATGGAAGAATAAAGATGAAAAATGTTGCAGAGTTGATGCTGCCCATTACTATCCATAATGCTCTACTTAACCTCTGCACACCAGATCCACACCGATCAATAATGAAAGTGGTTGGCATTATGAATTCATCGTTGAACATCTCACAGTGGCCTTTTATTTTAATAGTGTAATCTTACAACTGTACAACTTTTCATTTGACCAATACACTAACATCTCCCTCGAAACATAGATGCATATCTAAACCATTTTATTTGTTTTTTTTTTTTTAAAAACTGAAGATTTAATTTAGTTTTAAAGGGGTTGTTTGCTCAAAATGGAATTTTTACCATTTTCTTATTCTACTTTTATTCCAATCTTAAATGCCTTCATTCTTTTATGGAAAAGACAACAGACAATTTCAAGCCACAAGTAACTGTTAGAAATACAAAAATATAATCTGTTTAATAACGCTATGCTTTAAAAAAGAAAATACTACTACTAATAATAATTTAAATCTTTTAATTTTAATTTAAATCATTTTAATTTTAATTTTAATTTTCTTTTAATATATATTTTTTAACTTATTATTATTATTATTATTATTATTCCTTTCACTTTCATTATTTTTTAATTTTTCTTAAGATAGAAATAAAAACGTCAGAAAACTCTGCACAGTTTCTCTCCTGTATTTTGTCCTCTAGGAAAAAAGAAGCGTTATGTCACATAAAGGGAATAGATGATGTGAAAGAACATGGTTGAGCAATTGTTCAGTGTGATCTCAGAAGTAGATTGACAAGTTTCAGTTTAATAGTTTATATATAGACTACAAATGTATTACTCTCGTTGAGTCATAAAATGATATGTGGATGTACTCTCTGAGCTGTACAAAGTTAACAGTGAGCAATTGGACTCTTTAGTGTAGGGAAAAATACAGTACATTGTTGTAGCTTGATTATATTTTGATTGAATTTTGCTGAGAGAAAAATATCTGTTTACGTTCTTTGCTCATGTAATTTACAGCTAAATCATTGTTTAGACAAATGCACAACAGTAATGGATTATATTACAACAGGAGGATTTTTCAATGCTTTATGAAATTCAATTTGTTGCAACGAGACAAAATGAGACAAAATTTCTCATAATTAGTCTTTCACTTTTTGTGAAGGCTTTGTAATGGATGCACATGCAGTACGCACTCCAGCTGTGGTGTAGTGAATGAGCCATCAACATTATTAAGTGATGAGTTCAGTTGGTTTTTGGTGGAGGTGGAGAAAAATGAGAGCGACAGAAGAGCTAGAGACACACTGCTGGCTGGAAAATGTGAAGAGGGAGACGCTCAGTGGTGGAAATCTGATCATCACTGAGATCTTAGATTCAGGCTTTATTGACATGGGAAAAAAAAAAACACTTGAATTGATTGTAGCATTTGTAATCTTAAACAAAATTACAATTAAAAAGAGTAAAAACAAACAAACAAACAGAAAAAACATATAATGCTAAAAATATGATATTACATAATAATAATAATGATAATTTATTTACTTTGTAATATTAATAATTTATTATTGAGTGAATATTTACTTATTTATATATTTGTTTGTTTGCTTGTTTGTAAGGATGGGGAGTTAATTAATCTATTTATTAATTAACTTATCTATAGGGCTTGGATATTATACATATTCACTGCATTGGATTTCTTGGATTAGAATTTTTTTTTTTTTATATTAAATTATAATGTTAGTGATGCATACTATTTATTTATTGCAAGTGCATCATGTTAATTAATCTCTAGTCATACCAATTCTTGTCCAATTTATATTCCTCTTTTTCTCAGAGCCTCTTCACTTGAAACCACAAAGATGCAATCTTGAAAAATTATGGAACTCGTCTTTAATTCTCAGAACATGCTGAGCAATGAAAGCAGGGGCACTTTTATCCTGTAAGACACAGGGTGAGGAATAGGTGTTTAATGTAGAGGCACATCCTCTTGGCCAGTGCTGGGGAGGAGATAGAGACAAGCTCTTCTGCCAGTGATGAATGGAGCATTAAAGAGCAGAGCTGAAAAATGCGCTGTGGGGCTGTCTACGTTTCAGAAGAGGAGATAGTGAGAGGAAGAGGAATGGAAGGAGGAGGAAAGAGGAGAGATGCAGACATGGAGAGGGGGAGAAGGGCATGAGAGGGTGTTGTTGATGATGCCGTTAGGAGCCTCACACTTCATAAATTACACTGAAGCAGCACCTCTCATACAACAGGGTGATGAACAGGCACTGCCTTTGCTCTCTACTGGGGAAACTAACTTTATCTATTGTTGACAGCTCATACTTTTTTTCTCATTGTGTTTCTCTGTGTGCATTCTTTTATTTAATTACTTATTTACTGATTAATTGAAAACATGTATGTCTCAGTGGTTTTGTTTTGTTTTGTTTGTGCATTGCGTTGTTTTTTTAGTTTTTGTTTTTTGCTTTGTTTTGTTTTTTGTTTTTGTTTTTTTTGCTTTGCTTCTGATGGCAAAAAAAAAAAAAAAAAAAAATATCAGATTTTAGTTAATTAAAGTCCAAACATTTGTTTGTTTGTTTGTTTGTTTGTTTGTTTAGATCAATATGTATATATTATGCAGGTAGTAATCTGAAAGGTTGAACTGTGTTCTCACAGCAAGGACATTTATGACATTTTGTTCCCCTTTCAGTCGGTCACTCCGAGTCACATCGGATGACCGACGAAATTGAGATCTCGCCAGAGAGACCAATCCACTTCGAGTGTAACTAAATGAGCCAATGGACATTGGCATGCGATTATTGCATCCAGCTGCCGCTGATCACAGCGTGAGCATAAGAGGCAGCTGGTGCACCGCATCAATTCATCCTTTCGCTTCGGAGCCGAGCGGTAGTGGTTGAAGCTACTGCTCTCCCTTCCAAGAGAGTGTTCTGCGAGCAAGTGCGGGCATTACGGCGCGGCAGCGGTGGTCACGGTGTCTGGGAGAGAAAGATCGTCTTCCTGCTGACAGCCACACTAGGAGTGTGCGGTGGCCAGCTCCCCTGCGTGCTTCAGCACTAAAAGAGCATTTCTCTAAAAGAGCAATTTCTCTAAAAGAGTAACACAGGTGATCGCGTCTTTTTAAAGATGTCTTATCACCCGTGCGTTTCTGGGTGTGGTCGTTTCCTGGCGCCTCAGGACGGTCACGATCGCTGCCTCACGTGTCTGGGCATTCAGCACGCTGAGGAGGCTTTCGTGGATGGTTCATGTTCTTCTTGTGGGGACATGACCATCTCGGAGTGCGGACTCCGCTATGTCAAACATGGCGGAGTCCCTCTGCCTCTGCCGCGATCCGGCGTGCGTGCTGGACCCGGTGGAGTCAGAGGTGATTTGAGGATTACGGTGGGGGCTTCCCCAGGTGGAGCTCTTCACCCCTCAAGCACTCCGCAGCCGGTGGAGCTGCCGAAGGAGCGCACTGGCCACGCGTTTCCTTCGGTGCCCCATCTGACGACCAGATGTCGATCACTGCATCGGAGGGCGGGCCCTCTCTCTCCGGGGATGACGACCCGGCTGCGTTGCCCCCTTCGGGTGTGGTAGCGTTGTCCGAGCCAGACCCAGAGATGACGGCTATGCTTTCCCGGGCAGCCGAGAATGTCGGGTTCGTGTGGAATCCTCTACCGCGTCCCGATCCTTCGAGGCTGGACGAGTGGTTTCTCATTGGGGGTCGCGCTGGTTCTCAGCGCCCCCCTCCGGTGCCATTCTTTCCGGAAGTGCATGAGGAGCTTACAAGGTCGTGGAAGGCACCTTTCACTGCCCGAAACAAATCTTGTGGTTCCTCCGCTCTCACCACCCTCAATGGTGGGGCCTCTTTGGTGTATGTGGGCATCCCCTCGGTGGAGCGGTCTGTGGCCATGCAACTGTGTCAAACAGCTGCTTCCACCCTGTGGGGTGACCCGTGTCTCCCCTCACGGGCCTGTAAGTATTCGTCAGGTCTAACTGGCAGTGCTTATAGAGCCTGTGGGGAGGTGGCTTCTGCCCTCCACGCCATGGCGTTACTGCAGGTCCACCAGGCCAAAGCCCTGAAAGACCTGCAAGAGGGTGGTCACAACCTGGCGGTTCTACGTGAGCTGCATGCTGCGACGGACCTCGCGCTTCGAGCAACGAAGGTGACCGCACAGTCTCTGGGTCATGCGACGTCCACGCTAGTGGTCCAGGAGCGCCATCTCTGGCTGTGTCTCGCTGACATGAAGGAGCAGGAGAAGGTACAGTTCCTGAATGCTCCCGTGTCGCAGACTGGCCCTGTCGAGAGCTTTGCCCAGCAGTTCTCGGCAGCCCAGAAGCAGACTGAGGCAAACACATCATGCGCCGGAGGAAACCTGCTGCTTCCACTCCGGCTGCAGCCACTCAGCCTGCTCGTCGCCATGGGCGCCCCCCTGTGGCCGCCCCCGCTCCCGCGCAGCCGCAGAAGCCTTCCACCAGGCAGTGTCATGGAGTCGGTCGCAGGCAGAACGCCCAGCCCGTCCAGGCCCCCGCCAAACCTGGCGGCAAGCGCAAGTGCAAGAGGCCCTGGGACGGTCGACCCAGAGGTGGAGGATCTTTTGTTTCATTTTGCCAAGCAGCCAGCGGTACCCAAAACATCAATAAAGAGCGGTCTCCTCAATCTCTGGGTCTCAAGAGGAGGAGAGTGGTGATCCGTGCATCACGGGATCGCTTCCCTCCTCCTCTCTCGCCAGCAGGCAGCAGGCGGTTGCCCAAGAGCACCCCTCCTGCCCATTCGTGGAACCAGGTAAGGGCAGTAGCACTCCACTCTCTGCTTCAAGTCGTCACACGCCGGGCTGTCACAAGCCTCAAGCCGGGTTTCTGTGTCTCCTCCCACACGAGGAGAAATCAGGTGAGTGTTACACTACACACCCAGACCGTGCCCCCTGCCGTCACAGGCCAGGCCGTCACAAGCCCGGGGCCGGTCCCTGTGTTCCACCTCGCTGCCCCACCGTGGGCACGTCAGTGGCCCCGTTGGTCCCGCTGGTACGGTCTCTCGGAGCCTGGCTAGCGCTCCCCAGTCCGTCTCGGTGGTTCCTGTGGACCATCAGACTCGGCTACGTGATTCAGTTCGCCCGGCGTCCTCCCAAGTTCAGGGGCATCCAGTTCACTTCAGTCAAGACAGTCGATGCCCCTGTCTTGCGCGCGGAAATTGCAGTCCTGCTGGCGAAGGATGCAATAGAGCCAGTCCCTCCAGCCGATATGAGGTCGGGGTTTTACCGCCCTTACTTCATTGTGCCCAAGAAAAGCGGTGGGTTACGACCAATCTTGGATCTGCGAGTTTTGAACCGTGCACTTCACAAGATGCCGTTCAAGATGTTGATGCAGAAACGCATTTTTGGGTGCGTCCATCCCCTAGATTGGTTTGCAGCGATCGACTTGAAGGATGCATACTTTCATGTTCGATTCTCCCGCGACACAGGCCATTCCTGTGGTTCGCGTTCGACAGTCGGGCATATCAGTACAAGGTCCTGCCCTTCGGGCTGTCCCTTTTCGCCTCGTGTCTTCACCAAAGTAGCAGAGGCGGCCCTTGTTCCCCTGAGAGAACGGGGTGTGCGCATTCTCAACTACCTCGACGACTGGCTCATTCTTGCACAGTCTCGAGAGCAGTTGTGCTTACACAGGGACCTGGTGCTCAGGCACCTCAGCCAGTTGGGCCTTCGGGTCAATTGGGAAAAGAGCAAACTCGTGCCACGCAGGGGATCTCTTTTCTCGCCATGGAATTGGATTCAGTCAACCAGACAGCACGCCTCACCCAGGAACATGCTCAGTCAGTGCTGAACTGCCTCAAGACTTTATCAGGCAGGACAGCGGTCCCACTGAAACTCTTTCAGAGGCTCCTGGGGCATATGGCTGCAGCTGCGGCCGTAGTTCTGCTCGGTCTGCTCCATATGAAACCGCTTCAGCACTGGCTCCATGGCCGAATCCCGAGGTGGGCATGGAAACGCGGTACTCACCGGGTTCAGATTACACCGGCCTGCCGCAAGACCTTCAGCCCGTGGTCAGATCCTTCGTTCCTTCGGCCAGGAGTGCCCCTGGAGCAGGTATCCAGGCATGCTGTGGTATTCACGGATGCCTCGGCCACCGGCTGGGGTGCCACGTACAATGGGTACGCAGTATCAGGGGTTTGGACGGGCCCCCTTCTGCGTTGGCATATCAATTGCCTCGAGTTGCTGGCACCCGCGTCCAGACTTGTGGAAACACCATGTGTGGTCCCTGGACGGGACGCGGAGGTTCTAGGTGACCTGCCCCAGGAGGTAGCGCTCACTATCGCTTCAGCACGAGCACCGTCCACAAGACGGGCCTATGGGCTGAAGTGGAACCTGTTCGTCGAATAGTGTTCCTCTTACCATGAGGACCCCCGGAGATGTTCGATCAGAGCCGTGCTTTCCTTTTTGCAACAAGGGTTGGAGCGTAGGCTGTCCCCCTCCACCCTTAAGGTGTACGTTGCTGCTATTTCTGCCCACCACGACCCCATAGAGAGGAGGTCGGTGGGGAAGCACGATCTGGTCGTCGGGTTTCTTAGGGGGGCCAGGAGGTTAAATCCTACGAGGCCTCCCTCCCTTCCCTCTTGGGATTTGGCATTGGTGCTAAGAGCCCTACAAACTGCCCCCTTTGAGCCGTTGCAGTCAGTCGAGTTGAAGTTTCTCTCTATGAAAACCCTACTCCTGACTGCATTGGCCTCAATCAAGAGGGTGGGGGACCTGCAGTCATTTTCGGTTGACGAGTCGTGCCTTGAGTTTGGGCCGGCTGACTCCAGTGCAACACTGAGGCCCCGGCCCGGCTATGTGCCCAAGGTTCCTACCACTCCCTTCAGGGACCGGGTAGTGAACCTGCAAGCGCTGCCCCTGGAGGAGGCAGACCCAGCCCTAGCTTTGCTCTGTCCTGTACGCGCACTGCGTCAGTACATGGATAGAACTCAGAGCTTCAGGACCTCAGAACAGCTCTTTGTCTGTTACGGAGGACAGCAGAAGGGGAAGGCTGTCTCCAAGCAGAGGATGGCCCACTGGATAGTGAATGCCATCACCTTGGCTTACGAAGCACAAGGTGTGTCCTGCCCGCTCAGGTTGCGTGCTCACTCCACTAGGGGTGTCGCATCGTCCTGGGCGCTGGCTCGTGGTGCCTCACTAGCAGACATCTGTAGAGCTGCGGGTTGGGTGACTCCCAACACGTTCGCTAGGTTTTATAGCCTACGTGTCGAACCAGTTTCCTCCTGTGTTCTTACCTCAAACGGGTAGTGGCACTGAGAGGGCCGGCTCAGCGTCGGCTTGCGGCATCCTTACGCCTAATTCTCCAGAGAGTTCCTTAACCAGGCAAACCCTGTTGAGTCGTCCAGCACTCCGGCGTCTGGATACGGCGGAGCGTCCGGTGCCAGGCCTTCAGCCAATGAATTCTTGAAATCTGGTGCGAGGCTAGTGCCCATATGAGAGACCCTGCCGGGATCCCATATGTGTATTCCACGGTATGCTTATTAGAGCCGTGTTTCCCCTGGCAGACCACGTTCTGCCATCTCTAATGATGCAGCCTAAGCCATCTCAGAGACTTCCATGTGCAATAGGGCCCTATGGGGTTACTTCACATGTCTGAATGTCACTTAACCCCCTCTGGGAGGAGGTGACTCCGCAGTGTGCCTCTTCCAAGTGGAAGGGCACGCTTCCCAGTGTTATCCTGGTCCTACTGTTTGGGTTGCTCAAGGAACAACAGTAGTTGACCTTCTCTGTGTAGAGCCCGGTCCTATCGTCTGCCTTATAGGAAGGATCAGGAGGCCTACACAGGACGCTGGAAGGGGCAGCTCCTGTGGCGCTTTGGTAGGGATCCCAATTTCGTCGGTCATCCGACGTGACTCGTAGTGACCGACTGAAAGGGGAACGTCTCGGTTACGTATGTAACCCTCCTTCCCTGAAGGAGGAAACAGAGACATCACGTCCCGTCGCGTCGCCACAGTTGCTGTACCACCGCTGAGCTGCCGGGTCACCGGCTCGGCTCCTCAGCGACAGCATGAATTGATGCGGTGCACCAGCTGCCTCTTATGCTCACGCTGTGATCAGCGGCAGCTGGATGCAATAATCGCATGCCAGTGTCCATTGGCTCGTTTAGTTACACACAAAGTAGATTGGTCTCTCTGGCGAGATCCCAATTTCGTCGGTCATCCGACGTGACGTCTCCGTTCCCTCCTTCAGTGAACAAGGGTTACATACGTAACTGAGACGTTCTGTCACTGTCATTCTGTTGCGCTGCGGTAGCTTGTCATGAAAACAAATTCCTCGTATGTGTAAACATACCTGGCAATAAAGCTCATTCTGATTCTGATTCTGATTATGTATGGTGTCTACATTTATTTTTAAAAATTTATTTATTATTATTATTGTTATTATTATTATTATTATGAAACACTAATTGTTATGTCCCTTACACAGTGGATTTACAGAAATTTTGGATACTGAAAAGGTTCAGCTAAAAAAACTTTATTTACAAAAATTAAATAATCATTACTGTAAACATTTTAAACAAATAAATAAATAAATAAATAAAAATGAGGTCTATAATATATGTACATGTACATATATTTTGGGTTCTTAAGGGCTGAGATTTAAAATATACCATTCAACATGTGATTTAAAGTTGTAAAATAAACAAAGAATTACAAAAAATTACAAACCTAAAATATTTAAGAAATATTAAATATTCTGCCCCATTTAAGCACGTATAGATGACATTAATCATGTGACTCTTTGTACAGACAGTCACATGTTCTTGTTCCACTGAAGCTCAAGGCTGCATTTGTCTGAACAAAAATACAGTAAAAACAGTAATAATGTGAAATATTATTACAATGAAAGAAAAAAAAGTTTTTTTTTTTTTTTTAGTTTATTCCTGTGATCTAAAGCTGAATTTTCAGCATCATTCGTCCAGTCTTCAGTGTCACATGATCCTTCAGAAAACATTCTGATATGCCAATTTTCTGCTCAAGAAACATTTCTTATTATTGCCAGCATTGAAAACAGTTCTGCTTAATATTGTTGTGTAATACTTTCTTTCAGCAAGGACACATTAAATAGATCAAAAGAGACACTCAGTCCAGTCCAGTTTGGCAAGAATTTTCTCACCAAGAATGCACAATCCACGTTATATATTTTTCAGACTGGCAGTGAGTAGCGTGGATGGAGTCTAGAGGTGCTGGTGCTCTGTCAGAAGCGAGCTCCTGGGGAATGGATAACAGTGTACATTAAGTGCTCTGCCAGTCTGTAGTCTCTGGGCTGCACAGCGGTGCTTTTGTTTGATGGGACGTGTCAAGGAGACCACACAACAACGCTCTTTGAAATGAGTGATGGAAAATTGAATTTCTTCACCATTTGTGGCGTGCTCTTGCTTTAAATGGACGCTTATTGACGCCTCCACATGGCGGCCCCTGATGACTGGTCCTCAGTCCGGGTCGATATTATCAATCAGCATGCCATACAATCATTTCTCAGGAATTAACAGTACAGTACGACTACAGCTCCATACAGAGCGCCATCTGTGAGCCGTGTAAATCATCCATTTAATAGTCATTGCATCGCATTGGGCTGTAATTGGATTTCTGCACGGTTACAGTCTCTTGACAGAGAATGTTGAGAGTCCATAAAGATTTTAGATGGTGTGACATCTGAAGACAGGCCCTCTGCAGCGCTGTTCTCCCACAATGTCTGTTAATCAATACGAGGAGGCAAAGCAGTCAACAGGAGTGATGGAAAAAATTCATGCTGCTTATGTTACTGGCTTTTCGGATGGACTTTTTCCACTGATGTTAAAAATAAATAAGTGTTTTGCACTTTTTCACTTGATTGTCTCAATACAAACCTCAAATATACAGGTCATCCCTTATAAAAATGTATGAAAGCTGAAGTTTTTGCATTACAATCATTAATGTTGTGCAAAATTCAAAACTGAAGAATTACATATTACACATTTTCTAAAATGCAATTTATTCCTGTGATGCAAAGCTGAATTTTCAGCATCATTACTCCAGTCTTCAGTGTCACATGATCCTTCAGAAATCATTTACATGTTGATTTGCTGCTCAAGAAACATTTTTCTTCTTCATCTTCTTCTTCTTCTTAGTAATAGAAATATCAATGTTGAAAACAGTTGTGTTTCTTAATATAATTTAAGAAAACCCTGATTTATTTTTTTTTTTCAGTATTCTTTGATGAATAAAAAGTTCAAAAGAACAGCATTTATTTGAAATAGAAATCATATGTAGGCCAAACATTATAAATGTCTCCACTGTTGCTTTAGATTTAATTTGTCCTTGATTAATAAAAAGTATTATTTATTTATTTGTTTGTTTATTTACTTACTACTTTTTATTTTATTTTATATTTTATTTTATTTTATTTTATTGACCCCAAACTTTTGAATAGTAGTGTAAGTGTTATATTTATTATGATTTTTTATTTTTTTTTTATTTTTACTTTCAAACAAGACTTGGCCAAACCAACATTCAAAGTTTGTCTTGACATTCTTTGCTTTTCTTGTTAAGAAGAAGTATTTTTTTTTCTTTGAATTTAATTTAATTTTAATTTTACATCTTTAAATTCTGAAAAACAAAAAACAAATCCCACACACTATCTATGCAAAAGGTATCAAAATATTTATTAACAACGTTTCGGTCACATGAACTTCATCAGGAATTGAAGGTCATCACAAAGTAAACCACATTTAAAAAGGATTCATGACCAATCTCTGCAAAGAACCATTGATTAGTAACAACCCGCAATAGGTAGATCATCAACTTCAACTTAAAAAAAAAAAAAAAAAAAAAAAAAAAAAAACTCATATAGGCCTACATATGCACATAAACATATCCTGTACATACACACTAGCGCGCACATCAGGGCCAGATTGCATTATAACATCACATTAAATAGAGCTTCATCATTCGTGCCCTTAGGTGATAATGTCTGAAGGGTAAAAATCCAAAACAGCTCACGTTGCTGTAAGAGCAATTCAATATCGCCACCTCTAGGTGGCACATTAACCCTTTCAATACCACAAAAACGTAAAGCAGAAACATCATGATTTAGGGCAAGAAAATGGGCTGCAGCTGGATAGTTCACATCTTTTCTCCTGATAGAACTCTTGTGAAAGGAGAAAGAAGTTTTTGATGTATTATTGCACTGAGCACAATTACCACACCGATAATTACCATTTGGTGTTGGGCTAAGTAATCTCTGAGAAGGATCAGGAGTATCCATCTGAAATCGAGTAAGTACCAAATAATCTTTTAAATTTTTGGAACGTTTGTACACAATCAAAAGAGGATGCTGAAAGATGGTACCCAACTCCGGGTCAAAGGACAACAAATACCAATATTTCTTAAAAATCAATCTCATCAGATAAGACTTAGTTGAATGAGTTGTAATAAAAGTAAAATAATTTATTTATTTACTTTTTTGTTTTCTTTTTTAACAACTCAAAACATGTATTTTGAAAAGAACTATTAAACACTTCGTCAATCCATTCAGAAGGGTAACCCCTATCCAAAAACTTATTTTCCATGGTTTTCGATTTTTCAATAAAATCTTCGTCAGAATAACAAATCCTCCTTAATCTATAAAATTGGCTCTTAGAAAGTCCCTTTTTTAAAGAAGCTGGTTGCAAGTAACAAAGTATTAAGATCCGTGTCCTTAGTGTACGAAGTCGTTATCAATTTAACCTCATTTTTTTGGACCCACATATCTAAGAAATGCACTCTCAACGAGTTAACCTCCAAGGTAAATTCCAAGTCTTCCTCAAAGTTATTAAGAATCGACAAAAACTCTTCAACTTCATTTTTATCTCCCAAAAAATACAAAATATATCATCAATGTACCTACACCATTTAACAATACGTGAACAAAAGGATTTTTTTGAGCATCAAATACATAACGATGTTCGAAGTAGCCCATAAACAAATTGGCATAATTTGGGGCAAAGATCGACCCCATAGCTGTACCGCTAATCTGAAGAAAAAACCTTTATCAAAATTAAAATAATTATACTTCAAGACATACGAAGCCATCTCGATCAAGAACTCAGAAGGTGGAATGGCATCCCCACGTGACAAAAAATTATGTCTAAGGGCACTGAGTCCTTTCTCATGTGAGATGTTAGTATAAAGGCTCGTTATGTCCAAAGTTAATTCACGAGTTCGTGTGCCCATATAATCTTAGCGTTAGTGGTAAACGGATTTGGCTTGATGTCTGCAATGGAGAGCTCAGAGAAAGTATTCTACTCGAGCTCTGATAGCCCCCCTATAGACAGAAAGATAAATGAAATAAGTATGCATAAAGGAGGAGATGGGGAGGTGGAGGGATGCCGAAAGAACTAACAACGGAAGTGGTAAGAGGCTGTTTTTTATACTCGGATATTAACTGGAAGATTAGATGGGCGTACTCCTCCCGAACTTACGTTAATAACTTCACTAATAAAGAAGTTTCAGGTAAACCGTTTAGCTCAGAAATCTTATTAATGAAGTCAGTCGAGTCCCTAATGTTGGCATCCTTCTGTCTCGGGAGACAATGGAGTATCTGTGCCCGAGTCAGTGTGTTGTGGAATTGCAGTGCCTGCTGTGGCTGAACAGTCCAATACGAGAGCAGCAGAGTCTGTTGCAGTTGCTACAGGTGAAGCCTGTGACTGCTTCTGTGGGCACTGACTCTGCTCTCTACCATCTGCGCTGCCTCTTCTCCTCCCACTGGTCCTCTCTCTTTCCCTCACTCAGCTTTGTGCTGGTGTTTACGGCGAGCTGCCAGTTGACACGGTCTGCGGTGGCAGCTTCTAAGTCTGCGGGATTCAGGCTTCCGGCTTTCAGGTCACGCTTGCAGAAGTCTTTGTACCAGAGCGCTGATCTGCCTGTTGGTCTGGTGCCGGAGGCGAGCTCACCATACATGATGTCCTTAGGAATCCGGCCATCCTGCATTCGACAGACATGACCGAGGCAGCGTAGGCCTCTTTGTGAAAGGAGTGCGTGCATGCTGAATGTTTTTGCCTGGGCCAGCACTTCAGTGATTCCTGGTGATGCCAGGATCGTCCTCAGGCAGCGCAGATGGAAAGAGTTAAGTCTGCGTTCTTGCCAGGTGTACATAGTCCACGTCTCACTGCCATAGAGAAGAGTGCTGAGAACACTGGCCTGGTACACTTTCATCTTGGTGTTGGTGGTGAGCATGCTGTTGTTCCACACTCTCTTGGTCAGGCGGGTCATCGCTATTGACGCCTTGCCGATTCTGGTGTTCAGCTCATTGTCCAGAGAGAGGTTGCTGGAGATGGAGGAGCCAAGATATGTAAAGTCCTCCACTACCTCAAGGGTGTGATCACCAATGGAGATGCAGGGAGTGCTGCTGACATCCTGGCCCATGACGTTTGTTTTTTTCAGGCTGATGGTCAGCCCAAACTTATCAGAGGTGCGAGCGAAGCTGCTGATGAGATGCTGTAGTGCTTCCTCCCATTCATTAAGATAGGACTTGGTCTTGTATGAGCTGCCCGGAGGCATTGCAAATATGGCCGCCGAGTGAAGAGACTTTCCTTGTTTTAAAATTAGTTTTTTAATTTAATTTTTTTTATGATTTAATAAATTGTTAGATTTTCATTAAACTCACAGACACCGTGCAGTTACCTTACGAACCCTAGTTTGGGAAACCTTGATGTAATATAATGTTTAAATTCTTCCAAGTTGTAAATTACAATGAATGAAACATATTTACTTACTCTTTGCACTTTTTTACATAATTATGGTACAAGATTATCCTGTTTAAATCAATGTGATAATGGAGTTGTCAAATGTAATCTAAAAGTAATCTAAAAGTAATCTGATTATATTACCTAAAATGTTTAATGTAACGGATTATGTTACTGACTACAATTTTTGTCATGTAATCTGGAATCAGTAACGGATTACAATTTGTAAGTAATCTACCCAGCTCTGATTGTGATAAGGGAGATAAAATGGAATTAGTCTGTGCCACAATGGGACGTCCTGGAGGATCAATTAATCTTTTATGGATCTTAGGAAGAGTATAAAAAACAGGCATAATTGGATGTTGGCAGTATAAAAGGTCAAATTCAGACTGTGATGTCCAACCTTGTGTTTTAGCATTCTTTAAAAAAGATAATATCTCAGATTGATACATACTAGTAGGATCATTAGGTAGTTTCACATAAAACTTTGTATTTTGTAGTTGCGAGAGAATTTCATGTTTGAGAAGCTCCGAGTCCATGGTCGTAGATTTCTTTGAGGCCCTTGAGTCTCTCCGACATTTCTTCTTTTTTGTGGTCTCCATAAAGGAGCTCGTCTGTCCAAAAAAGGGGTCAAGGTATGTGCACTAGAGTCACTGTCCATGGTAAGCTCGCTCTCTGTAGAATCACTCTGTCCAGTGCCTCTCGTTCGACTCCGAAACCGTGATGTAACCCCAGATGATCCCCGAGCTGTTACACCGTTCTCCTCTGTAGCACTGTCTCAGATATTAGAGGTGATAGTCGCTGGTCTAATATCCCATGGATAAACCTCATTCCGAAGATAATACTCCATATCTTCCTTAAATTCAAATTCAAACTGAAGTTCTGCATTCTGTTTGTTACTTCAGTTCAAATTCAGAAATTAAATAGGAATTTAAAAGGTATTCGCAGTTCAATTCTGAGATCATAATAATGACAGGAAAAACATAAATAGCTTAGATTGATAAACTAAATATTGTCTCTATAAAGCAAAATGTTTTTTATATTAGTTATGATAACTTATTTAGAAACTATATCTACAATTGCCATAGTTTTAAAATATTTGAAGTAGAACCTCTCACTCATTTATTATGTACATTACAAATTTCCACCAAAGAACGATACTACAGGGTAAATTGCATAAGGTATTCTTTATTTAACGTCAATGTGAAACCCAGTTTTCAACCTATTTTACTTGCATAAAGCAGTGTTTTACAGAACAGGATGTTAAAATGTAGAGTGGGAGTTGATTTTGGTTTTATTACAAAGGCCAAAAAAACCAAAACAAACAAAAACAATTTTTTTTTTTTTTTGAAAAACATGCATAAATCAATCCTCAACCCAGGAATGTCCATTAAGAAGGTAAATCGTTTAAATTTTAATTTCACGTTGACTTTAAATTGACTAGTTACACCTCTATTTCCAGAGCGGTTCACATAATTAAGCAGTTCGTCGGTGGGCACACACACACACCGTCAGTGAAAGCTGGCATGATATTTCTCCCTACCTGTGCCAGTATTCAGATGCTCGACAGCTGTGGAAATTATGCTGGAATACTTCTATATTGGCTTCATAGTAATCATGGCATGATGCACTGGCAAAGTGCATGGCAGAAACATGGAGTCTGAAATGATGTCTCTGTCTCCTATGGTAAACAAGCCAGCACGCATTTATTAAAGTGCTCTCGGCTGGGCTTCAAATGCGTATTGACCAGCTGGGAACAAATAGGAACCATTTCCCTCTATGAACTGACTGCATTTGTTCCAGTTTAGATTGATTCTTCGTCATGGTTACCATCAGAGGTTGGGAGGGAAGAAAAGAAATTGCGTTATCTCAGTAAAACTGATTTGGAGTAAAAAAGTACTTATCTCTTTCTGGCATATTGAGACTGCAGACGGCAGAACCTACCACCTACCATGTGGCTGGTAGACTGGAAATATGTCATGTTTGTATATTAGGGAGTGTGTTTATGGGAGAATCAAATGAATGCTACTATTCTTTTACATTTAAAGGGATAGTTCACCCAAAAATGAAAATTCAATTTAACAATGTCCTTACTACCTTTCTGGGCCTTGAACGTGGTTGTTGCGTTATTGTCTATGGCAGGGTCAGAAAGCTCATGGATCGACATGAAGGTGAGTAATTAATTACAGAATTTTCATTTTTGGGTGAACTAACCCTTAAACATTAAAGGATTAGTCAGTGCTGTCCTTCAATACCCTTTAATGAGTGATACAGTATTATTTTACTATTATTGAGATACTATTATAGTTTTTATTTTTTTTATTTTATTTTTATGTTAATTTTAGTTACAATTTAAGTAATTTTGTTGTGTATTTTTAGCATTTTTATTTGTTATTGTTTTTTAATTTTTTTTATTAATTATTAGTTTTTTTTGTTTTATAAATTTGATACATTTTATTTCCATTTTAATTGTTTTAGTACATCAAGTTAATCTAAATGAAAATGTTGCCTTAACATCTAGCAGAAAAAATATATTTACAATTTTTATATTTTTTAAATTTATTATTATTATTATTATTATTATTATTATTCAGTAAATGTTTATTTTATTTTATTTTATGCAATTTGAAAAAGGTTTTTTAAATAGTTTTGATTAACTATAATAACCCTGAGCAACAGCAACAAAAGGAGAATTTTATATATCACCCAGGAAAAGCCCTTTTTTTTCTGTGAGAAACATACGTTAATAAAATGTAACACAACATACAATCCATGTACTTCTCTGAGGTGAATGTATTTGTTTCGTTCATCTCAAAATAAAGTTATAGCGTTCACAACTGTCAGCTGTCATTCTGATAGTCATCTGACAACTGGAGTTCTGGTCTGGATAATTCTACTAACTGAAGACAGTACACAGATACTTTTTTGGTATTTCTAGGCATTGTATGTCATGTCACATTTTTATTGATCTTGATTTCTTGAAATGGTGCACTTGTGTGCTTTTCCTGGGCGAATCAGAGTGAACTGCAGCACTAATGTTGTCTCAAGAATGTGCAGTTGTGTATACAGTAGGAGACCAACGGCCAGGATTTTCATTAAATAAATTACTTTTTATTTATTTATTTATTTATTTATATATTTCTTTTAGCAAAAATACCCTCAGAACACTTGGAATATACAAATGGAAACATTCTGTGATACTTTTACATCTTTTTTAAAGGCACAATGCTGGTCAATACACTCAAAGAAAAAAAGGTAGAGAAGTTGTCACTGGGGTGTTACCTTTTTGAAAGTTACAAATATGTATGTTTTAGTTACCAATATGTACATTTAAGGTTCTTATGTGCACACTTTATACTTAAATAATGTGGAAAGGTGTACCTTTTGAAATAATACCGCACCAGTGACAGCTTTTGTACCTTTTTTTTTCTGAGTATTCATTCTGTGTATTCATTTGCATTATTCGAAAGAGCAAGAACAGGACATTTATTAGAATTTCTCATTTTGTGGTCCAAAAAAGAGAGAAACGGTATATGGCATTAGAACAACACCATCACTACTGAATTTTCATTTTAAGGTGAATTGTTCCTTTAAGGAAGTTAGAGCCCAAACTTGGGATTGGCTCTTGACTTTTGAAGTTATTAGCAACACCATAAAAACTCTGCACCTTAGCAACTATATAGCAAGTCCTTGGCAGCTGCCCATGACACAATACTGTTTTCATGACAGGTTTTACATGAGCAAGCACTCACATTTTCTTCAGACATGTTAAATTCTAGTTTAATTTGTGGGACTTCTTGTCTCCCACACCCGTCCCATCATGCCAGTCTGACAGAGCACGGATTGTGATGGCTGGCATCTAATGCTTAATTGAATATTATCTGAGAAGCGAGAGAGTTGTTGGCCAAGACAACTGTGGCAGACTCAGGTCAGAGTGGAATAACTGTTTCTCCTCATTTGTATAATTCAAGGGCACATCCTGTTTCAGACAGTAAGCAGTGCACATATAATTAGACAAGCAGGAGAGCAATTTAGTCAATTAAGCTACTGTGAGAGAAGAGACTTGACAGCTTTGATGCTGACAGCACTATTTGATAAACAAAAACTGAAAATAGACTTAATTTAATGCACTCACAATTAAATTGGCCCACACATACAGTCAGGTCTCGGTTGGTCAGAGTCTCCTCCACTTTGGCTCCTGAGTGTTTGGATGTCAGGTTAAAAGTCATAAGAGTCCCATTGAAGTCTGATGAGAGATTAAACACAATATGTCATGGATGGTGTCGTACATACAAGACGGAGTGATTATATTCAGGTTCAGAGCCGTAGCCATAGATATGAATATCTAGATTTCACATTAGCAGCTGTTCCTAATTACTCTGATACATTTCCACAACCACCAAATATAAAAAATGTATATAATACAAAAAAAAAATACAAAAAAAAAATAAAAAAAAAAAATAAAATATATATATATATATATATATATATATATATATATATATATATATATATATATATATATATATATATATATATATATATATATATACTGTTATTTTTATTAGTTTTTTAAATTATTAATTATATTTAATTGATTTGTTATTTCAGTTTTAGTTATTTCCCTTTCTTTTTATTTCCTTTAGTAATGTAATATTTATTAATGTAATATAGCAATATGTTCTGCTTACTTTTACTTGGGTTTGATAATGTGTTTGGGGAATTTTCCAAGCAGTAAAAATAAATAAATAAATAAATAATATATATATATATATAGTCCAATAATTTACATGAACATCACAGTAAAACAAAAAATAAAAAATCAGCAGTTGTGTTAGATTTGTCGTTTATCAGATCAGTTGTTTTTGAGCTATGCGATCAGGAAAGATTTTGGGAAGCTTTTGAGTTTCTTTTCTTTTTTTCCCCAGACGTTTAATTTATAAACACTCAGTGTATCTGTAAAAGCAGAACTTGAATGTTTCCATTGTTTCACTACTCTTACCACCCATTAAAAACAAGGAGCTTGTGAAACAAAGCATCTGATACAACTGAAATTGTATCTCCCGTCTTTCTAACTTCTTTTTCCTTGTACTGACACTGCACTTTGCGACTCCAGTTTTGCAGATAGACAGAATATAAATTGAAAATTTATGTTGCATTCCTCTTTAGACTCAGGGAAGGCACTTTTTTTCATGACTTCTGAAATGAACTAATGTCATTTGTAGAGCGGGAACTCAAATCTAGTCTCACTGCATCCTCACCGGTTCACCGCAGCTGAGGAGATGAAATGCAGTATGCAGCCTAAACTTATTATTGTGGTAAACCACAACAGACACAAACCATCAGTGCTCTCTTATCTAGTCCATTAGAAAATGTGCTCCTGCTTTCAGAACACAGCGAGGCTAAATTGAAATCTGACACTATAAATAAGCTAAACTGAGGTTATTCTGTTTACTCTTTGTTCTCTCTTTGTTGTAATTGGCTGCCTTTAGTGTTCATGAAAATAGTTTCATAGAGTTCAGAGCTCATGAAAATGAATAGTACACACACACACACACACACACACACACACACACACACACACACACACATACACACACTTTTACTCAACTTCATGTTCTTCCAAACCCTTTTTTTTTTTTTTGCACATTTTTCTCATAAAATGAAAGTGGATGAGGACCACAAAAAATTATAGAATATACATTTACATGTATCTGAAGCCATTTGTTCACACTAAAATATTAAGCACCACAACCATTTTAAGCATTGATAATAATAAATGTTTCTTGAGCAGCAAATCAGCATATTAGAATGATTTCTGAAAGATCATGTGACACTGAAGACTGGAGTATTGATGCTGAAAATTCAGCTTTACATCACAGAAATAAATGATATACAGTATGTATATAATAGAAAAAAATGATCTTTTAAATTCTTGTTTTATTTTACAGTATTGTTGTTTTTACTATTTTTGTCTAAATAGATAGCCTTGATCAGGGAATCTGCAGGTTTAACAATTTTTTTTTTTTTTTTTAATTTAAACAAATTAGACAGACAGACAGACAGACAGATAGATAGATAGATAGATAGATAGATAGATAGATAGATAGATAGATAATTCATAAAAGATTCATGAATCAAGACATTTAATTGAAGAGCAAACTGACATAAAATAAGAAGTCTTGTTTTCTGAGAAATCGATCAAAATGAAGCAAGTTTATGATTAAAACAAGAACAAACATCTGCTAATGGGCTCTGCAAGAACAGATATTCATTTTTGTTTTAAGCATAAAATCACTTTATTTTGTTCAGTTTTTTGTTCAAAACATCATATCTTCATTTTACATCCAAAGTATATGTATCCTGATTTAAGGATCGTTGGATACTTGTACTGGAAAACAAGAGAAATATATTGCGGAAGATTTATTTATTTATTTATTTATTTAGCGTTACATGCAACATTTAATGCCATGACTTTATTAATTTAACACTTACTGCTCTGATTTAAGACCTTTTTAAAGCCTTAATTTGTGGAAGGGCAAATTAAGACTTTTTAAAGAAACCCTGCTTGATGAAATCATACCGATCCCAAACATTTGAACAGAAGTGTGTAATAAACAACCTAAAATTAAATGTATTATTCACTGACAATCTTGTCTTTAAAATCTTGCCTGATCTGCTATTCACTTTCTTTGTATAAAAAGAACAGCTTGGACATTTGGCTAAATATCTTCTTTTGTGTTACCCACAAATAAAAAGTCATAAAGGTTTTTTGTTGTTGTTTGTTGTTGTTGTTGTTGTTGTTTCCAGGTGAACTGTAACTTTAAAGTCTCCTCAAGTCATTCCTGATGCCTTAAGGTTTCAGGGATATGATAACAGCAGCCTGTCTGGAGTGTTTGATTGCCTAGCATGCAGCAGAGGGCAGTAGCACAGCATAAATGACTGAACATCTCACCTCTCTCTGCATATCTCACATTCTGGAAAAGCCATCTCACTGCAGCAGAGGTGAGGGATGAGACTGTTTAAACATGGCCATCACACTTTTCAAAGTAGCCCAGATTTATGATGTCAGCAGGGTGAAAGAGCCCCCCTGCTTCTTGTGTTCGACAAAATCAGATGTGTCTGCGGACATCGAATTAAAGAGGGGAGGGGGTTGTTTTGGAGGCTGAGGGGGAAAAAGCCCTTTGCCTTGATCTCGTCAAAGTGAGGGCTCTAGTGAGTCATAGCCGAACCTTTTAGAAGAGCTGGTGATGCCTGTCGTGAGGTGAACAGATAACCAAGGGCTACGTTCAGACCAGAATGAATCCGAAGACCAAGTGTAAATTATCCCATCTCTAAAAGAGATGAAAGACAGGACTGAAGAAATCTGAAATTGGAACTTAAAAACAGAAAAAAGAGGAACAAAAGGTGATGAATCGCAAATAGAGATTGACTGTATCCAGTGCTTCATGCACTGTCGACCCCCCTGTGGCAGGTGGGCTCATTTCCATAAAACTCTTCTGCCTTCGTCTGACAAGAAAGAAAACATCCAGCACGACTCCAAAGCAGGACGGAATATCAAGATTCCCAGGATGTCTCGCAGCTATTTCTTTATCACTGCTTACCGCTTACATGTCGGCACACATAAATCTTTTATGAATACATTTGTTGCAATATTATTTTTTCCCCTGATATGACGTGGTTTACAAATTGACCGTATCCTGTCCAAAAAAAAAAAAAAAAAAAATGTAAATCATAACCATCACTGTGAATCATCTTCCACTATTTTTAAGATCAAATCAGGAGTACATCATCATCTCTCCTGCACCTCTTTGTGTGAATCAGTTTGCTGATTATGGTTCTTTTCGAGTGAGTCATCAGAATACAGGGAATAATGAAAGACGGATGACTCTAAACCAGCTGCTTACTGTATTTTAGAATCATTGAGACACTATTATAGTTGTTTTGTTTTGTTTAATTTTAATATTAAGTTGTAGTAATTTTGTTGTGTTTTCATTTATTTATTGCCATTTTTATTAGGTGTTTCATATGTCTGTATAGCTTTGATATATTTTGTAATTAAAAATTTGATTTATTATTTTATTACATCAAGCTAAAATAAAACTAAAATTGAAATAAAAATTAATAAAAACTGTATAGACTACTACTACTACTACTACTAATACTACTACTAATAATAATAAATACACAAACAACAATAAACAAACAAATAAACTTTATTTCAGGTAGTTGTCAGGGAACCATTTATTATTTTCATTTAAATTAACTAATGTGCTAAAATAACTAAAACTAAAATTGAAATAAAAATTAATAAAAACAATATAGATGTATACAATAATAATAATAATAATAATAATAATAATAATAATAATAATAAACTTCAGGTAGCTGCAAAGGAAACATTTCTTATTTTCATTTAACAGGAGGCGCTGAGTCACAATACTGCAAAGTGACTGTCAAAACCTGTTCATGTTGCCTGAGTGAAACACATTATCAGGTTTATTTTATAAAATCATAAGATGAAAGGTCCAAACAGCGTAATCAGTTATTAATTGCTCATTAAACCCCTGTATTCATCAGTAATGTATTTGCTGCTTGTCTTGAGCACACAAAGAATATTGCATCTGTCCTTCATATTCTGTTCAGTAAACAAAACAATATGCTCAAACACCTGGAGTGACCTGCATCAGGACGCTATTGATTTGTGATTACTGATAACCGATTCGACGGCAGAACGATATTGACGGATGTTGTGTGACTTGTGCCTCCTATTGGGAAACAGATTGATATCCAACTTACCTGGGTCAACGGGTTCCTAATTCATT
The DNA here is from genome assembly GCA_039654775.1 of Spinibarbus caldwelli. NCBI lineage: Eukaryota > Metazoa > Chordata > Actinopteri > Cypriniformes > Cyprinidae > Spinibarbus > Spinibarbus caldwelli. The sequence continues at coordinate 28,153,735 of CM077219.1, read as the reverse complement.
ACAGTCAATTGCTGTCTGTACTAATTGAGTCACAGATCACTGATGATAAGGACAGTGCTGTGTACAAAGAAAACAGACGCTTAAGCTTCTGTCTCACTATAGTGAGTGATTTGGCATATTGAGGTCGTACCTAATGCTTTTTTCACTGCTTGTTGGCACTATTATAAACTTCGGTGGAAAAACATCAAGCGGTTGTTGATTGTTTTAAAATTGTTAGCCCATTTCGGCATATGAAATACATCCTAATTTCATGGTGGATCTGTGCTGGCGTTTCAAAATGCACCCATTTTGTGGTTCCCCTGGCTCCGCTAATATAAAAACAGTGAAAGGAGACCCTAAATTTTCATCTCGGTTGAGAAATTTGGATGTTTTGTGATCTAGCCGTGGGAAACTTGCTGTGAATTTGTACACAGCGGGAGTCTCTATCAGCAGTGGCTGCGCTCTGGCAGATAATCTGTTTCATTTGTGAGGTGAAATATTGTGCTGTTCACACAGACCCTGTCTGTGTTTGTTTATAACAGAGAACGACACAGAGGCCTAACAAGTATTTCAGTGTTTTTAGGTGGCAGTAATGTTATATGTAAAGGTGAATTGTGTCATTTTTTGTTCCCAAATGTTAAAATGCTTTTCCTCTCCTAGTTTAATACGCAGAGATGACTATAAATAAGCTATTTGTGCTTGTAAAAGTGTAAACACACTATGGCTCTGTGGCCTTTTTAACATTGGCTGCTTATTTGATTTGAACAAACTCCTGAATGTATTCAAAAATGAGACCTCAAATAATTTGGAAAGGTACAGAAGTATGCTTGTACTTTTTATAATTTTAATTATTAGAGGGCCAAGGACAGTTCTGGGTAGTAACTGATTACATGTAATCTGGATTACGTAATTAGATTACAAAAGTGTAATACTCAATTACATTACATTTTAAAATGCTCTTAATCAGATTTCAGTTACTTTTTATGGATTACATGGTTACATATTATTCATAAAATGGCATTAAATTATTCATAATTTACTGAATCTTGCTAATTCTTCTTTTTTTTCCCATTTTAATCTTTCCTTTCCAAAAATCATGCCGTGTGTCATACCATTTAGCTTTGATAATATTCACAATATAGAATGGCCATGTAAATGTCATGTAAATAATTTTGTGATCTTGTGATTTTGGGGAAAAAGCAATGGTAGGTTTTAAACAAGTTAGGTGAAAAGTAATCTAAAGGTAATCTAAAAAAAAAAGTAGTCCAAATACATTACCTAAAATGAGTAACCTAGATTATGTTACTAACTACAGTTTTCATAATGTAATCTGTAATCATTAATGGACAACAATTCGTAAGTAATCTACCCAGCACTAGCCAAGGAAAAGGTGATGACAAAGGCCAGACTCGAACCTGAGCAGCAAATCAGCATATTAGAATGATTTCTGAAGGATCATGTGACGCTGAAGATGGGGTAATGCTGTTGAAAATCCAGCTTTGCATTGCAGGAATAAATTACATTTTACAATCTATTAAAACAGAAAACAGTTATTTTAAATTGTAATAATATTTCAAAATATTACAGTTTTTTAATCAAATAAATGCAGCAATGGTGAGCATAAGAGACTTCTTTCAAAAAGAATTAAGCAAGCAATCTCCTATCAACCACCTAGAAACCACCCTATCCACAGCATTCCAATGGACCAAAACCACTCAGAAAACCTCAGCAATTGCATAGTATTGCACTAAAATCTCAAACCCCTTCATAACACCATAACACAGATAACAACACACGAGGAACCAGCTGAGCTCTGTGGCAGCAAATTTTTGCATTGGCAAGAACGGCTTACATTTTCATCAGAAAATGTAAATATCTAGTTATTTTTGCATTTCTGGTGCCGCTACTGGTGCAGAAATGACACACTTCACCTTGAAGAAGATGATGCCAAATGTAATTACATCAGCATCATCCATCATACTGCTTCTGTAGTTGTAATCCTCTTTTAGCTCATAGAACTCCTCTAATAAATGCCTTGCGTTTCATTTCAATGACCTGGATGATGATACTTGTGATGAGAAGTGATTGTCATATGGCAGAATTTGAAGAGCACCAATAAACTTCACAGTTCAGTTCTGTTTGATGTTGTTGGGGCAGGTCTTTATCTTCCTGCCTTTGTGTCCTCTCCACGTGGAAACTGATCCTAGCGTTGCGACTCCAAGGAGCTCGAGTCACAGCAACATGGCGCTCAGCCAAAATCCATACCCACATCATCCCTCCATTTGTCTTCATATCCCGCCTGACACTTTCCATGAGAACAAATACATTCTCACCTTTTTGACAATATAGAGGAAAAACTTATCACTGCTGCTGACACCATTTTAGGTTTTGAAGGAATGTTCTATCCACATCAATCAAGATTTAAATTGTGTAAATTAGATTTTAACAAAATAGATTTTATTTGAATTTTTCAGATTTGAAAGTGAATTTTGTAAATTCGAAAACTGAATATTTAAGAATTCAAATAATTTCGAAGAATTCACAGTTAACAGAAAAAAAAATACATCAAATTATAGTTTTGCACAGTAAACAGCTGATTTTAAACTGAGATATGTGTCAAATTCTCTATGGTAATCTACAGCATGTGATATGGTTTTTCCATTTTGAAACTGGATAAATTTAAAGCAGCAATATAGAGTATGCTGACTCTTGAAGTTGCAGATATTTGTCAATGGATCCAGAAACATTGATTTGAATGAGTGTGTTTAAAATTGATCAGGAGGTCACGGGTCAGACGATAGCTATGCATTCGCTGTAAGGCGAGGCCCATAAAACACAGGTCCGATATTGATCCATATGTGTGTGTCAAACCGTTAGTATGTTTTCTTGTCACTGGCAGTATATTAGTTGTCATTTCTGTTGCCTTCATTCACACATTTATTGCTAATCTTATTTTGCTGCAGCTTTGGATTGATTCCAGATGCCCAAATGCCGTACAGGATCATTGTAATTATCACTCTAGAGCTGTGAGCCCTTTGCTTTTCTGCTCCAGGATTTTTAAAGAAGAGGCATGACCAACAGTCTAATTGACTTCCCCGACTTCACCCATCAAAATTAAACACAACCTAGAGAAAGCTGATGTGTTAAAATGACTAGAAAGCTGAAGCTGTAGACTAATAAATATCGTATGCCAATCAAGTTAGCCAATCAAGTCAGATGTGGATATTTCCCAGTATATCATATTACCATTGTGTGAGTTGATTAAGAAAATAAAGTCTGGCACTAAAAGTGACCTTTTCATATTTGCTAAAACTTTCATTCAGATGTGCTTAACATGACATTACGAAAAGGTCATTGCTAGATTGAAGGCATAAATACCTTTATCCTAGATTTTCAGGAACTTAATGAAAATAACCTTTGTGTTCCTCTGCTTTGAGCTTTAAATTAAGAAGCGAGACATTTCTTAAAGAGACAGAGCATCTGTGTGTGTGACACAGTCCTGCAGAATTGAGACCCATTTTTGGACAAATTGAGTTTGTGTCTTTCGCTGAATGCGAGTGCTGGCGCACACAACCCTGGCCTGCTGCCACCAGTGGTCCTGATTGACTTCAATTATATGCTTTGGGGATTATGTTGACCCAGGGTGGAAGTAAATCGTCTTGCTTTGCATATATAAATGAGTGGTTATCAATCCTTTATCTCAGAGTGGCATCACATCTCTGAACGCTGCCAGAGAGGATTGATCAAATGAACATGTTCCAGCCAGCCAAGGACTTTTAAGTAAATAAAGACGAACAATAGTATCAACACCTGCGTTGAGACCAGTGTTAAAGGAATAGTTAAGAAGTTATTTACTCACCCCACATTGTTCTGTATTGTTGGATTTTTTTTTCTGTAAAGGTACAGTCACATTAGCGAAATCTGAGTGAAATTTTCTGAGCGAAAAAGTGCAGAGATGCATGAAGCACAGCTCACACAGAAGTCCCTTTCAGAGCACATGCCATGAACAACTTGAAGAGTGATTTGCAGGGAGGGTGGAATCTTATGCTTTCAAAGCTTGCTATTGCTTATGGACAAAACAGCTGAACATTTCATCAGATAGCTTTATTATTACTATTATTATTATTAAATATGTATAATTGTCTATATGATTTTAGAACAACATGATGGTGTATTCATGCCCAATAATGAAAGAATTTTCATTTTTGGGTGAAGTCATATGGATGACTTTTATTGTTATGTTTTTTTTTTTTTTTGTCTTTTTTATAGCTTGCAAGCAGGGCTGTCACAAAATGCAGGTTTTCACTACAATTTTTGTGGATGTGGCTAGCGAGTCACAAAAAATATGGGTTCACGGAGAGAGAAGATTTTTAACACCCTGTTTCTTTCATGGAATCCAAAAAACTCCCACACTGGCGAGCTAACATTTTTCAGATGTGGGAAGAGTTCTCATTTTTGTCTGACATCTCCTCTAACATTATTTTGTGCGGCAGTAGTAGCTGCACACCGTGTTGTCATTATCTTCTTCTACTATGTTGAATCAACCATGACTGGTACTGGATTATTTACAATGTTTTTTTTATATATTATTATAGTATTAACAGTATCAATATTTAATTTTTTAAATGTCACGGTTATCATCAATACTACTATTTTGCGATACCCCTACTTGCCAGTGTAAATCACAATCTACCCTGCTTTTATGGAAAAAGAGCAGCCTAACATAATGGGGTCGGAATGAATGAATAATGGGGTAGGATGAATAAATGACAACCTATTCACTTTGGGTGAACTACTGTATCTCTTTAACTACTTAAGTGTGATGATTTCCCATAATCCCAATGGAGGAAAAGTAAGTGTACTGTTACTGTGAGTCCTAATGTATGAAAACGATGTTGTTGCCAAATACTTAAAAGGTTGTAGTTGTGATAAAGACCTCCAAAATAGGACATCAAATCACTAAATTCATTTCCCTCACTTTAAAGTGCAACAAATCCCAGACAAGCTGACAAGATCACAAGGCGTGTGCAAAAGAAGAACTGTTAAAAATCTTCCCTGAGGGCATTGACGTCAGTGTCTCTGTGCCTGTAACTCAACCCTGAAATGTGTAGTGTGTGTTAATAGTGTTTTAAGCAGGTGGCAAGCAAAGCTAACAGTGCACTGTTATGTCATATCCTGAGGGGGCGAGCAGAGGCTTGTGTCATCTCCTCCACCGGTGCCTTGATGAGCGCTCATGTTCTTTTGAGATTTGCTTTACTGTTTTTATGTTTGAGGTCCCAGAGATGTGTGCGTAAAAACAACCTCTTATTGAAATTAACCTCTTGTTTTCCTTTCAGAACCTTTCAATGTTACTCTGACAAAATCAAAACCGATTAGGCCAATATTATTGGAGCTTTTACCATCTGTTGTATCACAAAGTAGACTTTTGATGCACATGACAAGATCCAATATACTGTCATTGCTTCTGTTTGGAGTCGCTTCAGTTACACACCAGCAAAATCACTGTGAATTATTTTTCTAATTATGAAATTATTATGTTGTTAAAAAAAACAAAAAAAAAACAATGAATTAATTTGGCAGAAATATACATACATACATAAATACTCACTTATTCATTTAGCTTTAATTAATTAATCAGTTAATGGCAGCAGTTTACATCAATCAGACAATCTTTATGTTTGAAAATTCATTACATTAACATTCATGTATGAGTGTATATATAGTAAAATTTCTTCCTGATAACGCCGAAAAGAACAAAAATTACTCTGTCATTTTTAATCGTACAGATAAGAGCAATACATCATACAAATCTGTTAAGGGTCTACTTTTATTCATGTACACTCACAATTAGGGGTGTGCAGCGAAGCTAGTATTTGTATCTGTAACAATCACAAAATTATTCGTATCTGTATTCGAATAAAACCGGAAGTGGGCGGAGCTTGAACCGAAACTTCGTACAGTTACTTGATAAGACCGTTATGGTTTTACATCTTTTTTTTTTTTTTTTTTTTCATAGTTATCACTGAACAAATTATGCCATGTTAAACTATTTTATTTATGATTATAACATTTATTTAAATATTTTCTTACAGTCAGAGCCGATACCCTTGTAGGCTATAGGCAGTGTTTGGAGATGCAGTGGTTTGTGTTTTGGGGAACGCGAGTTCGAGTCCCAGCTTGGTTACCTTTTGTGATCCGATGAATAAATATTTAAATATCTTCTAATTAAAACAGTAAGGGTTCCTGCGCAGTTTAGAAATATGGACATTTATTTAAGTAATTTCCAGGAAATGCATGAAAAAAGGCAACTGCTACACTGTTATTTTATTTGCGCTTATTTCATTCATAGAGCTTACACTCATTTTACTTCACAAACTTGTTACTGTGTTGTAAGAGGTTTATGCAAAACAAAATGCTTTCCTTTGGCTCATCAGTTCCTGCACAGTTTAAAAAAGTATTTCACTTAAGTAAATTGCAGGTCTGGAAAAAGTAGGCTACGGGGAAAAAAGGAGAACAGAAAAAAAAAAAAAAAAAAACATTTATGGAAAAAAAAAAAATTGTGTTTCGACTATTTGCCCTATTCAATGTTCTAAAATATAAAATTAATAATTTCTAAAATAAATTTATCATACAGAGATATTTCATGACAAACGTTTAGTGATCATTTTAACACACCTGAATTAATTCAAGGCGCACATTTTCATTACGCAGAAAGAAAAATTTTTAATTTTATTTATTTATTTTTTACTTCAGTAAACAAATGCGCGTGTGCCACGCAAATAGCAAAAGATAAAGAAGCAAACATGTAGGCCTAGTAGAAAATGTTTATGTATCTAAGTTGATTATTAGCCTACTCTTGACAGAGAGCTGGTTTGGTTTTTGAGAGACCGAGACGTGCAGAGACGGCAACGCGGCTGTTTGATTGGTGATCGTGTGTGCTTATTCCATTCATTTGTGTGTCATATTGTACAAGGTTTAAATAATTGCCATTTAAATATACACAAGTAATAGCACGCATATGATGTAGTATTTTAGTTGATATTACTCTTTCTAAGCTCTGATTTCTGAGATGCACAGAGAGGCAACAGCAATGCGGTGTTTGATTTGTGCTCTTTTTATTCATAAAGGTTTTTTTTTTTTTTTTAATTTAATTCATTCACTTATTCACACACTCATTATTGCTTAACTTTAGAGGTTTGTGTAAAATATTGGGGTGATCCCCTGGCTCACCTGTTAGCAAACACCAGACTGGGCCAGCCTCAAGATCCAATACACTGTAAAAATAAAGAAAAAAACAGGGTGCTTCAGCCGTCTTGGTCTCTGTGAATATTAGTTTTAAATGCAGTTTGAAAGTCACAAAAATGAACCAAAACTCAGCGAATACTTGACACACAGACATGAGAAATATATGTATAGATAGCTTTACTTTTAAATGCAGTAAGTCTTATTGAAAACAAATATTATCGGATAAAGCAATCAGTATAATATAATTTATATTTGATTAAATGATGAATTTTGAAAGAATTTTCAGCATCATTACTCCAGTCTTCAGTGTCACTTGATCCTTCAGAAATCATTCTAGAATGCAGATTTGCTGCTCAAGTAACATTTCTTATTATTAACAGTTGTGCTGCTTAATATTTTTGTGGAAATTATAATATATTTTGGTAACACTTTATGTTAAGGTGTCCTTGTTATACATGTTACATGTACTTACTATTATAATGACAATAAATTATGCATAACTACATGTAAGTAACCCTAATCCTAACCCTAGCCTTAAATGCACTTAAATGTATAATTGCACTGTAACAAGGACACCTTAAAATAAAGTGTAACCTACATTTTTCCCCAAGATTCTTTGAAAAGAAAGTTCAAAAGAACAGCTTTTATTTGGAATATAATCTTTTGCAATATTACAAATGTTTTTACTGTCACTTTTTGCGTTCTTACTGAATAAAAGTATTCATTAAACAAGTATACATAAATTTCAATAAATATGGGGGTCTGTGAGACCATAAACATTAGTAATGTGAATTTTTTTTTTTTCATGGAATGCATTTGTTAATAGATAGCATTTACTTTTTAGTTACTTCTCATAGTAACACCAATTTGTGAAGCATTAACCTGATTCTAAGTATATTTTTCGAGTTATTAAAATGGCCGTGGCATCTCTGAGACCCCAAACAGAACAGAACGTGACCCTCGACTGTAGTGGCCTGGTCCTCGTGAGAGGAGGTGTGAATGGACCAGAGTGTGGTTTGTGTGAGCGTAGGTCAGCGATTGTGAATGCAGCCTCGTTGTGTTGCGAGGAGTTAATGGAGGCTGTGCCGGCTCTCCTTTAACAGATTACAGCAGCTCTGTGTCACGGGGAAAGAGAGGCAAGGTCTGCAGGCCATCCATCACGGGCCCTGTCTATATCCAGCCTTAGTCTGGCTAAGTCGTGTGATAAAGGTGCATGTCAGCTCCCCTCTGCTGCTCAACTGCATCCAATCCCTGCTGAAATCCACACTGGGGTTCTGGCTGGTGCACAAATCCATGCTGTTCAGCTCCACCTGTGGCCAACTTCATACACAGTGGAGAGACTATCCAGGTTTGACTTGCTGCTCTTTCTTTCTTGCTGTCAGTTTTTTTTTTTTCTCTGCTTCTTGTAATTTTTCTCCTGAAGGATTAAGGACCCTACTGTGAGGAAACATCCAGCAGTATTTTCTGTGCATATGACAGGCCTCGCTGCTCAGTGCAAAAGGACAATTATATAGGCCCGACCTTATTGTGTGGCAAATCCTCTATCAGCTTGCACGCTCAGGGGAATCTCAAATTAATCCTGCCTGAAAGAGTGAAAGCCCAATCTTGTGTTTGTCTCATGTCATTAATACCAGTACAGTATGTGCTCACTTCATTCAGATTAACTGCCTGAATCCTGTATCCTGCTTGCTTGTTGGTTTTGCAGTATCTAAAGGTCCCCAGTCATCTCCATCACAGGCCTATTCATAGTTGCTTTTGAGTAACAATACGTGGGCTGTCTCCCTATTGAGTCACTGCACGTTGCCATTTATTTTTTTACTGGAACAATACAACAAAACATCATCTGAAACAATAGGGAGCACATCGTTGTTTAGAGATCTGAATTGTTGCAATCCACTGTTTCCACAGTTTCTCTGACCAAACTATCACATGTACTGTAACTTATACATGACTATTTGGGCAACAAAAATTGGTAGTTTACCAGAAAAATTCTGTCCCTCATGTTGCTCCAAACATGACTTCGGATGAATTTGTATGATGTGAATTGTACAAAAACGTAAGATTTTTGGAAAGAAAAGGATGAAGGTCCACCACTTACCCCACTCCTAAACGTAAAAGTCTCTGGGGCAAAAATGTGCAAATAAGATGCAAATTCATACAAATTAGCCACTAATTCACCAAAACGTAAAATACTGACAAATTGCCATGAGATTGTCTTGAATTACTTGTGTTGAATTCCTTTTTTTTTTTTCTCCACATTTTTTGCCCACTCTTTTCTACATAATAAAAGTTAAAGTTGGCATGAAATCAAAATACACCCCATTTATTGCATGTTATTGTGAACAATTTTCATTATGTGAAATTATTTTTGATTTTCATCATTTTTAATGAAATGTCATAATTATGTCTTCTGGTGAAACGGCAGACTTCTCTCTGGTAACATATACCAGACCTCTACAATCATTTAGTCCACTTAAACTTGTAAACTGACTGTAAACCTGCTTTCTGATCTTCCTCAATCCAGTCAAGAACCAATGAATAGAATACAAATGTCCCACCCTGCTTTTCCCCCCTCTTTTTCAATAATCTGTTTCACTTGGATGTACATCACATTATGGAAGAAAAGATGTGTTACTACTTCCCTTTCATCACAACTTTAATGGGGATGGGTTCAGTCAAGCTTTGAACTGTCCAAAAATAAATAAATAAATAAATAAATAAAAAATCCATATGAAATCTTTGTGTGAATAATAAGCCAAAAGTTGTTGTTGACTGAACATCTTGCTGTTCACTATAGATCTCAAGATTGTCAGTGAATAATGGTTTCAGTTTTGGCTTTTTCATCACACAGTTATCATGTGGTTATGGAAGATGATAATGTACTCTATGGCACTTTGAACATATGCAAAAGAGTGACCATGATTGTCTTCAAAAATTCCTCTTTTGTGTTCCACAGAATAAATACAGTTATATGGGTTTGAAATAACATGAGGGTCAGTTAATGGTGACAGTATTTCAACAGTCTCATGACTACATTTGTAAATGTTTTACATTTTGTCAGGTTTTTTTTTTTTTTAGTTTTTGTTAATTCATACAAATCTAAAGCGTATGATTTGTATGAGTGGTGTTGTTGGGGGTGCAGGTTCATATATTATTTTATTTTTATTTTATTTTTTAAATTGTATGTTTGCCATTAAATTGTATTGTATTTTAAAATAATATATTTTCCTGCAAAACACATCCTATGAATTTGTGACTTCATAAAATGCATGTTCTGTTATGAGGTTGGGTTGAGTATTTTCATGTTTAGGTGATCTGTTTCCTTAAAGTTATAATTTCCACAGTACTATCATCACCAAATGTTATTGGTTGAGCAAACAGATAATCCTACCTCAAACACACACCACTACTTGAGTCAATGTTAATATGTCTGGGTGGTCAAGATGCTAAACAACAAGGAGGAATTTTTTTTCAAGGTTTAGCTTAATTTTTTGCTTACTTTTTTTTTTTTTTTTTTGTTACAGGACGGAAAGCAGAATCCTCAGTAAATAGTAAAATATTGTGAATATACTCTAGTTCATTATGTAGGGCTGTCATGAGGAAATACAGACTTTTTTTTAAGGGACCCCTTTTTCCACTAATTGCCTTTCTACCAGCTTTTTCTATTTCTATGCATGACTGAAGCACCTGATTGGTTGTAGTTCAGAGACGTGTTAACCAATGGTGCTGCTTGCTGTTCTGTCATTATAAGTCTCTATTATGCACCTCTCTCTGGGTGATCTGAGTCTCCTAGAACCACATCATACATACACACATATATATATATATTTCATCTGATTCTCATGCCAAGACATTCGAATGTGGCCTATACGTGCTTGGCATTCAAATAATGCATAGGAACAAGTCATTTTCACCACCGTGGGCGCAATACAGTATTTTGTTTGAAGAGATCATTACCTTTCCCCCCTGTTTCTCACCCGGCTTCCTTTCCTGCTCTGTCTGTGCAATCTGAATGCACAAAACCTTTCCCATCTGAATCCATACCTAATAGGAATATGTAATACATTTCACACCTTTGATCATCTGAAATTGGGGAGATAGAGTATCTATCCAGCGCCATCAAACAGTGCAGCACTCTTATCTTAAAAAGTCCAACAGAGCTGAAAAGAAGCTTTTCATGTCCTTTTCTTCTCTCCATACTCGATGCTCAGATGTTCGTTGACTACTGCTTTAGTGCTGAAGGTCAAAAAGTAACATAAGGGCAGTTAAAGATTTTTGACATTACATGTAATTGCTGCACAGGTTTTGCTTGAACGTCTGCCAGCCTCATTTGCAATTAATGATCATTAGCCCCAAGCAATTTATGCATGTTTGTGTTAGTTCATGAATCTGCGCTTTTTAATGAAGCAAATATTGATTCAGATATTTTATGATGCAATCATTCATTTCCATTAACTTGCAAAAACGAACAGTAGTTGAAGGCTTTTGGTTATGAATTCTTTCGCATATTCGGTGGCCTACACATCAGGCTGTATTTTGAATACTGTATTCACTGGAGAACTTACTTCTCGAATGTTGATGAAGCATGATCTTTACCTATGCAGATGTGTTGTATGTCAGGGAATCTGTTTATATTCCACATCCACCATATTTGCAATGTATTTTGAGCCATATGTACTTTAACCGTGACGCCAACTTTCTTTACCTCTATAACATTTTAGCCTGCTCTCATACATATACATAGACAGAATACTGCTGTTTCCCATGGCAAACAAAATAAATATTACATGAAGTAATGATTACAGAAATGTTATTCATTTTAAGAATTTGAAATGTAGTTTTGTTTAAAATTATCCTTTAAATCAAGGTACCATAATTAAAAGAGTCAAATTCATTTAATAAATTCAATGGAAAAACAAAATCTCATTGATCATGAAATAAAATATCAACACAGAAGCAATGATTAATTCCATGAATTAAGAGGGATTTGTAAACATTTGAATGTCTGTAAAGTTGTTCATGCATAAATAATTTACATTTTATATATGTGACCATGGACCACAAAACCAGTCATAAGTGTCATTTTTTTCCAAATTGAGATTTATACACAACCTGAAAGCTGAATAAATAAGCTTTCCATTGATGTTTGGTTTGTTGGGATAGGACAATATTTGGCCGACATACAACTATTTGAAAATCTGGAATCTGAGTCCTGCAGGTGGTGAATGATTTATAGCCTTTTCTCACAGAAGCTCGAATAATTAAATTTATCATTTTGATGGCGGATTGTAATCCAGAAAGGATTGTGTGTTTATGAAACACATGTGAATGAAATTAAATTATATTCCAGTTTTAAATGTGGTTCTGATTACAGATAGCCAACGTGGGATTACACAAGTTTTTGTATTTTAAATAGAACCAGTTTGAAGGAAGATTAATTTGCTTTTTGGATTAAAAGAATTTCTTAATATGAAATTTGAATGGTATGACAATTAGATATTAGACTGTACAGAAATCGAAATCTACACGCTAATACTATACTCATAGTCACGCAATGCTGATGCTGTTAACATTAATAATTTGAGAACAAAGTATAATAATAATACTTTGCACAGTTAGATGTGATATGAGCTAACTGATCTTTAGATTTAATCACTGTTGGTAGCGCGATTTATTGTAATGCTTTTTTCCTCAGTTGGGCAGAACAAACGTGGCAGACTTGTTACTTACTTGTTAAGATGGCAAATTACGGTGAAAATTCTGATTTGGGTCATATATTCCAAGACATAGGCAGTAAATATCCACACCGGTGCAGTGATTGACAGCTACACATTCGCCTCAAAACATTAGATTCATCCGCGCTGGAGCCGTGCCGGAACACCGGATCACAACCCCGCGCACTGAAGATAATGCCGCAAGAAACTGCAATTCCAGGTTTTCAAACATAGAGGGCGACAAAGAGGTAAAAGTTACGGACTGCAGCTTTAATATACTAATGATTTTTGGCATTAAAGAAAAATCAATAATTTTGACCCATACAATGTATTTTTGACTATTGCTACAAATATACCTCAGCGACTTAAGACTGGTTTTGTGGTCCAGGGTCACATATATCAGTATTTTATGTTTCCGTGTATGTGCAAACCACATTGTAAGTATGAATACTCATGAGATCACGTTGCACATTTAGCAAGATCTGTTTGGCTTACAGTTCCTCACTGTCACGGTGCACACAACGCAGAGGAACGAGGAGATGAGGAATTAAACTTCAATATAAACAGTCTTTAATCCAGACAGGGCAATACACGGCAGGGCTGAGACAGACAGGAACACAGGAGGAGTAACGAGTAGACCACACGAAACAGAACTGAACAGACAGGAACTTAAGTACGCAGGATAAAACTAGATAATTAATCAAACAGAGCTGGGGACTAATAAACTAATGATGAAACAATAAAGACAGGAACAGGAATATAACCAAATATGGACATACAAGAGGGAAAACTAAGTGTAGGGGAACACAAGACAGAAAACTACAACACAAGACAGGACACCGGTCTGACAGTACTCCCCCCTCCAGGAAGGCGCATCCTCCTAACATCCAACGGGGAGGGAGGGGTGGGCACTCTGGAGGCCCCTCCAGGACACTGGTCAGGACACTGGAGTGAACTTTGGAACTGAAGTGAGCCGCAGCTGGCGGGCTTGACTTCGGAACGGCCGGTGGGCTTGAGCGAGTGGCGGCCCACGAACTTGACTTTGGATTGGCTGGCGAACTTGACTGACGAGTGGCCAGCGGACTCGTAGCGATCCCGCCAAACTCCCACGCTTAGCTTTAGCACGCTTGGGCAGAATGACGAGCGGCGACTTCCATGCCGCGGGGGAGAACAAAAACAAAACAGAAAAACAAAAGTCTTTAAAAACCGAAAAAAAAAAAAAAACAGGTGCATGGCCGCCGCTTACTGTTTTGTAGGGATGGGTAGATCGACACCTAGTGTCGACACACGTTTCGAGTTTTTGACACACTAGTGGTTCGAAACAGTGTTCTGGGGCTTTGTTTGAAATGAAGACAGTGAAGAAATGAAGAAGTGCACACAGTGGGGAGGAACGAGGAGACGAGGAATTAAACTTCAAAATAAACAGTCTTTAAACCAGACAGGGCAATACACGGCAGGGCTGAGACAGACAGGAACACAGGAGGTGTAACGAGTAGACCAGACGAAAAAGAACTGAACAGACAGGAACTTAAGTACACAGGATAAAACTAGATAATTAATCAAACACAGCTGGGGACTAATAAACAAATGATGAAACAATAAAGACAGGAACAGGAATATAACCAAATGTGGGCATACAAGAGAGAAAACTAAGTCAAGGGGAACACGAGACAGAAAACTACAACACAAGACAGGACACAGGTCTGACACTCATCATATTCTGTTGGCCTTGTGGGACAGTAAAGTGTCACAGTTCAGACTCTCAAGGCATGAAGACATTTGCTCAGGGGACCGAGACACTTACAGTAATAGCAAGTGCACTTAATACCCACCGGCAGAAGTCTGTTATACTTTGTTTTATCATTTATTTCTGTGAAATAATTTGTACTTTTGAATGGGAGGACATTTTGATTACAGAGTCTATGCTTTGCTTTATTTATTTATTTATTTATTTATTTTTCTGTGAAGAAAAAAAATAAATTGCTTATTTTATTTAAATTATTTCTCACACCATGTGGTATATCACGCATTTCAGATAACTCGGTCCCTAAATGTCATTTAATAACACAACAGACTTTGATTAGTTGTTTTATATGTCAGTCATGTGATGATCAAAATGATTGAAGCTATTGCAGTTTATCAGCGTAAATCTTGACATTGCAAATCAAAAGGATTTTTTTTCATACTCTCATGACCCCATAAAGACAACTTGATTTTAAATTATTTCTGTCCAACTTTCATCTGAAATGCTCGTGTATTTCTGTTTGGTCTGCTTGATCCTTGTCATCAAAGAGAGGTCAGAAACGTCATGTGTGTAGTGCTTTTACCAACTTAAATCTTGCGTAATGTGACCGAGTAAGGCAAGGACATCAACCGTTTGACTCATGTCTGTAAATATAAAATATTATAATCATAGAATATTTTTATAATATCTTTAAAACCTGCACTGCAGTTGACAGAATAACTATATGATACTCCACTTGCCATTCAACTGCAGGTAGCAGTATAATGATACAGCACTCAGAGTACTTGACATGACATGCTGTGAATACAGTCCTGAAGAAACGACATTATTATTGCACCCCATGATTACATTATTCCTCACATACCATAAAAGAACATTTGAATTCAAAACAACTATAACACTCTTTGTAGAAACTTGAAATACATCTAACTTAAGCAGTGAATAGATTGCTATTGAGCACAAGCCAACTCTGATATTGGCCAGTTTATAGATTTGAGGACAGAGACGATGAAAAAATCATCCACTGTTGCTTTGCTTGTGAATTTATCAATGTCAGTCCAGCCTCATTATTTCTTAATCTGTGAAATGAAGCAAAATCAGGTTCCTGGCCTAGACGAGCCGTAAGTGCAAGAGAAAAGCAATTGTGTTTCAAAAAATGCACTCATGCCATTATTCCTCTGTAATTTGATTGTGTTGATTGATGTATCTAGGTAATAATACATGTAAAAATAAAATCAAGCTATTTTCTTTGAAGTTATTCAAGAGATTTAGCCACTGCAGTTACATTGGTTGGTCAGTTCTGTTATACAGTACATTCTCATGTCACCATCAAATGTCTTTCATATCGGTCACCCAAATCCACTATAATTTTATAAATAATGCTGTCTTTGTGCCACGGAATGTAGTTTTATGAAAGAATGTATTTGTTTAGACTTCAAATATGCCTTTTTTAAATAAAGATAACGCCTATTTGGAAATTTGGTTTGACGTTTCCGAAATGTGAGCTCCTCTTTGTCTCATTTTCGTCTCATTTTTCTATTATTTGTTTCAGAGCAAATAGTTTTGGCTGAGGGCAAGTCTCATAACATTATATTTTATATAATTGTAATGCTGTATATCAGAACACTGCCTTTGCAGCCTACTTTTGACTGAATTGCCTAGCAACTTTTATGGTGTTGTTGTTTATTAAACATTTTTATTCAATACATAATATTTTATATAAATAATAGTAGCATTTAATAATAGTATTTAGTATTGAGACATGGTGTGTGTGTTCGTGATGGTGATTTTAGTTACATTGTTCAGCCATTAGATGGTGTCAAGAGATGTTTTTTATGAGTGAGTCAGCAGTAAAGACTTTTATATTGAATGAGACTGAAACAGAGATGCAAACAAGGAAGTTATTTTAACTTTAAACAACATCTTGTAAGACGCAGCCAAAAAATGCACTGAGCACCTTTGTCATCAGAAATCATCCTTAACAGATAGTACGACAAAGGTATCGCTTTCCTCAGTGTTTTATTGTGAATATGAGATTGAGCTGAAGAATGAATGCTGTATCAGATGCAGGTATTCACACTCGCTCAGTCAATCTCTCGCTCATAATACTCTACATAATACAGTGAGATTTTAATACAGTAATGCAATAAGCTTTCTATGACGCAGCTCAACGTTCCTTCTTTACTTGTTCCAAAGTGACGTTTTGGAATTAGTAAAGGAGGCTTGAGCTCACATGTTAAACTGTCAACTTGAGATTTGAGTCTGTGGCGGAAAAAAAGTAGTTCTGCATACAAAATGTTTTCAAGACACTCAGTGGTTGTTTCTTTTCTTTTCTTTATTTTTTTTTTTACACACTTATGCCATCGATCTGTATAAAAACAATCATTTTAAAGCGATTTATTAATGGTGTTATTTTTAGCAAATCTTGTTGAAATCATGAAATATATGAACAATATCACGCTTATACTGGTGTGATATCACTCTGTATCGGTGTGATTACACACCAGTACGAAAATGCTCAATTGCTTAATCTTTTTTTTTTTTTGGTCTCAGTTACTTTGTCATGTTGGATATGCTGATTTTCTTGCCATTGTGTTTAATTTAGTAAAGTTTAAGTTTATTAAGTTTACATGACTGAATTTGACAAAAGTATTTTTCTGTAAGTCGTTTATAGAAATACAACCTTAGATTAGTATGTACAATCCCAGCGTCTTCATTTTTAAAAAGCAGGAGAGTTCAAAAGGTAACACAAAACAAAAAGGACTCAGGTTTACACAACATATACATGCATCTTTAATGTTATAATGGGTGTGTTTATCAAACTGTCCGTAAGAACATTATTTTCCCCCTGAAAACAGCCCTACAAAGTGCTTGCGTTTCAGCAAAGATGAGGTCACCAAGGGTTCTGCTAAATATTTCCGTTCACCAGTAGGCAGATGCATAATACCATAATGGGATGTGCACTTGTTTTATAATGAAACTTCACTTTTCATTCCAAACTCTGCATCAGCTAACCTCTGGGGTTCTGGATCATGGCTTCCCGAGGAGAGTACAGGAGATTTGTCTCCCAGGAGAGCTTCAGGCAGAGGGCAAAAACCTTCTCCGATCACCGCTCATTTCACACAGACAGCTCCTGCATACTCAGAGACATCATACTTCAATGTGTACCTCAAGTGTGGCAGAATTGATCTGCAGCATGGTAATATCTTCATATTCTTGCATTCTGCATTCAACTTGGTTTTTTTATACACGCGTGAGCAATCACGACAAGCATGCAGGCTATCATGATTCAAACCAGCAAGATTCCAAGAAAACATTATTAATTTATGGGACGGGGGAGGTGTTCTGGGCTTAGGAGCCCATCATTTTAGGAGCGGGGAGGGCGATAAAGCTGGCGGAAACTATTTCTGTGATGATAGGCATCAAGTAGAAAATATGAATTATTAATCACAAGCATTTTGTCCCTGATGCCCGGAGGAAAAGGCGACTACTGCTAACACAATCCCCATCTCATTTATTTTTATAGAAAACTTATTAAAGTATGTACTTGAGATCAAATGGTTAGTACTAGAGGAAACACATGGAAATAATGAATGTCATCAACAGGGTCTGAGTGTTTGTGGCTCCTAACAAGCAATCAGAAAAGTGCTGCAATATACATCTGAATTATGACTGAGCTCAGATTGGGCTTCTCCAGTTATTTTATTATTTAGCTCTAAGTTCATTTTGTTAAGATATTCACACTCTTAGAAACAGAGAGCAATAATGAGGGATTGACACAATATTCTCCAAATGACCCAATTGTGAATCATTGTTAGTGCCATTTCAGACAGCTGCATATATAATTGACCTAAGGTTATTCTGCTGCATAATGTTATGATACTTTGCAATTTGTGGATGTAAATGAAAAATTTACAGCTGTACATGCGGTTTTATTAGTGACATTTCACAGGAAGAGTCAATTTGTTAACATTAGTTAATGTATTACCTAATGATAATTGTTAATTTTCATTTCTAATACATTAATGTTAATTTAACAAATTGTTGAAATGTAAAAAAAAAAAAAAAAGTAGAAATGTATAGGGTTCAAAAGTTTAGGGTCAGTAAGTTTTGCTCTTTTTAAGATTTGTATTATTATTCTTCAGCAAGGACTTGTTGCCTTGATCAAGGGACAATAATGACATTTATAATGTTACAAAATATTTTATTTTAAATAAATTTTGAACTTTGTATTCAAAGAATCCTAAAAAAGTATAATGGTTTCCAAACAAACAAACAAACAAACAAACAAACAAACAAACAAACACAACTATTTTCAACGTTGTTAATAATAAAAACTTTTTCTTGAGCAGCAAATCAGGATATTAGAATGATTTCTGAAGGATCATGTGACACTGAAGACTGGAGTAATGATGCTGAAAATTCAGCTTTGAAATCACAGGAATAAATTAGATTTTAAAATATATTAAATTAGAAAACAGTTATTTTAAATTGTAATAATATTTTGCAAAATTACCATTTTTACTGTATTTTTAATTAATTAAATGCAGCCTTGATGAATAGACTTCTTTCCAAACATACACACACACACACACACACACACACACACACACACACACACATATATATATATATATATATATATATATATATGAACATTTGAATAAAAAAAAATATACAATACATTAATCTTCGTTAATTATTTAACACTACTGCAGTAATTACTCAACAGTTTGGAGTTACTGATTTTGACTGGTCAGTTGCATCATCCAGTAAAATTATTTAATGTTTATTTAATTACAGCTTGAAATGATAAAAGTGTGTTAGTAGTTCATACAATAATAATTTTTCACTATTATTTGTAAGCTATTGTATTGTACATACAGTAAGTATGTCTCAAGTTGCCAAAAATGTGCTGTGATCATCATAGGTATTTCCTACCTATGAAGAAATAGTGAACTACAGTTCGCGGTCAGCAGAGTTTATAGTCAGTGCCGTGGGCTTCATGATTTACACTGTTCCGCTAGCACCCTGCACTCACCCAGGGGAGATGGGTGTCTTTTTGAAATAAGCCATTATCTTTTATATGTCCTTGAATGCAAGATCTTTCTTCAACTTCAACTGGCAGAGGGGACACACAATATCTAAATGTGCCTTCTGTTTTTACAGACAAAGTCTTCAAGGTGGACAGTAATATTTCACAGGATATTTCACCCATGAGTGGCTTTGAGAGAAAAGATCTTTAATCCCTTTGTAAAGTTTAATCAAGGTGAAATTTCAAGACACTCCTCTGAGTTATTCTGAAGTGAATCGCTTTGACGCGACAGGATCGTTTTTATTAATAAATGCCATCTTTAATTGAAATCTCAATTTATCACTGCAAGAGCTATCTGTTGTGCTGCAAAACCGCGACACAAGCGCCGTATTGAAATCATTACATAATTAGGAAAATTAAATAGGTAATACATTCTGTGCTTTACTCGGGGGACAGTTACATTTCTACTTTTCACCATATTTTTTAAATGACTCGGTTTTGTTCTTGCAAAGAAGAGATAAGACTAATTGGACAGTTGAAAGACCCGTGAATTGATGATATTGCTTGTGCTGCTCTCGTTTTACTACGTGGCCCGCATTAATGCGTTTGAAACGTCCCTTTTGGGTTTCCTGAGTCTGCACAGTGACCTTGGTGTCTTTTTTCTTCTTTCCCTCTTTATGTACCCTCTTAACAGTCTGAAATGGGATTTGAAATGCACTGCATTATGACATGCGAACAGAATGTGTGAGCTGACCCTCTCAGTTCATGGAAACATTCGTATTATGACTCACATTCAATTATCAGTCCAGCCCTTCAGAGAGGCTCTCAACAATAGATCAGTGAGCACAGAATGACCGTGAAAAGCTTTGTTCCTACTTACCTCTAAACGTGGAAAGTCGGCAGACCCTGCGAGACTTCTTTGCCATGGCAATAACCGTCTTTTGTGCTGCAGGTTTTCTCTTATTGCAAGGAGATATTTTGCACTTGGCACGATAGGCCTACGCATGCATACATGTTGTTTTATTTATGGAGTCGATGCTGCACGTTCACATTGCGAGACACCTCAAGCTTACGTTAACAAACACCCCTGTTTCCACCCACTATTAAAGATGTATTATTTCCTCAAGCTTTTATCCCAGTGAGGATTTGATCCCATCAAAACTAAACCTTGCTGGACGAATTGAAGTCAGGAGTCAGTGGCTTGTGTTGTGTTGTGTTGTGTCGTATCGTGTCTGTTGACCGTTGGTGCGTCGGGTAGGTGTGTGGAATCAGTGGTTTATTGTGTGAGCTGCAGTGCAGAGCAAACGCAATGGACTGAGAGAGTAAGCCGTGAGCTGTGACACTACGCTCTATGTTAAACACAGTCAGGGGAACGTGGTCGATTTAGCAGAGCAACTCCGGGTTCCCACAGCACTTTATATCAAATGGAAAGATTAGCACTTAACAAGCGGTTGGGAAAAGGACATTTTTTGTCCGCTTCATTCATTTATCTTCAACACTGCATGTGTAAAACCAATTATAACATTCATTTTATAATGATTTTTTTCCCTATCCTTTTCTCTACAGTCTAAATGACCATATAAGAGTAGAAACTAGACTATTAAAGCATCTTATTCACTAACCACTTACAACTTAAACTGTTTTGTAGGTTAATATCAACATAAAACTTTTATGAAATAATTTTTGATGTGACGCAAGTATCTGTCTTTAAATATGTTGTTTAGATTGTCAAAGATGACTTTTAAGGGATAAAATTAGTGACTGCAGGGGGACTTTAATTCATTATCAATCGCCATATTGAAAATCGGGGCAAAAATCTTGTAAATTTTACAAAAAAATTATAAATTCCGTTCAGTAAGTTTACACTATTGTCTCATTTGCATAAATAAGTTGACACAATTCATTGTTAGTGAAGGTTTTTGCTTGTAGGATAAAATAAATAAGTAAAGCAAAACAAAAAACAACATATTCTATTCATGTTGCATTTTGGTTGATTTATTAATAGGACCACTGATTTAATACTTTAGTGGTTTGTCTCTATGTAATACCTCTAATTTGCTTAAATGTTGTTTCAGACTTTCAGACTCACAGTAACATCTTTCTTAGCTTAGATTGATATTAACCTTTTATGAATTATTTATTGATGTGATGCAAGTATCTCTCAGGATCATTTTTTTAGAAATAATGCAATGTTACAGACCAAAAAAATAAAATAAATAAATAAATAAATAAATAAAAATAGACTGTGCTGTTTGACACTAGTCTGTTTGCAGGATTCCTTTCTAAAAGAAAAAAGTGTATTTACATGCACTCGCAGACAAATTGCAGTCCATAGTGGTTTTCAGCACCAGACGAATCACATGCCTTTAAAGTTTAGACATATTTCTCCCCAAAGGACTTGCATTTTTTCTCTTTTTTGCTGGAAGACTGGACATCTGTGTCCACTGACAACACAAAGGGGCAGATAAGGGTCCTTTTGCAATGTGAGGAGAGAAACCACACTGATATGCCATAGCAGTCTCTTCCTGATGAAGTGTTGGACTTCAAAGAAGATAAAAGTCAGAAAGGCTCTGGACCACTGGTAGTTATTGAAGTGCTTTCATGAAATACTGCTAAGGGACTTGTGGGTAATGCCTGTGGAAAGACTCAATACAGAGCTGGAGCCCATAATGTAGGTCGCTGAATATATAAGAGGTCTATGTTGGGGGTCTACTAAATAATACAATATTTGTGTTGTTAAGATGCAACTTGAATTCCTTTTAGATTGTTGGTAATAATGTTGGCATTACAAAGAATATTGATTTTTAACCAAACATGGATCCTGCTCTCTGCGGTCAGTGTCATCACAGTAAGGTCACTTTCAAAATCCTTCACACTCGCTGTCTGGAACAAATGACTAACCTTCACCTGGAGATCCATTGATCCATCTTCAAAAAACAGATTTTCTTCCAGGTGCGCTTTACTAACTAACTAGTGTCTTTGCACTTTTTGTGCTTAAAAAGGACAAAATTCTACACATCTGCAGCAGCACTACTCATCCCTTGGATTATTTGATTTTCCTAATGTTGTCTTCATTTGTACATCACTTTACATTTAAGTGTCTGCAAAGTATTTTAAGTAAAACCGTACTCAAAGTAGATGGCATATTTAATTTGACAGACAAAAATGATGCTGTAAGGAATAGATGTACAGACCATTTAGTAGATTGTACAGTATACATGGAAAAAGAGTTGACATTCTCTCTACAGTCCTCATGCATTATATGTACATATATTATATGTAATATATTATAATATATTTGCATTGCTTTGACTGTTCTCTTTAGATTCCAAATTCTCACATGCCACTATTGGTCGATTATACACAATGCCTGCATGCTATTGGTCAAACTACTTTTCAGCCATTACCTTCAACAAGTATGAAAAAATAGGAAAACAAAGTCAAAAGGCATTTAAGCAATTTAGAAATGCTGGCCAGGGCAAAAAGAGGATGTATGGTCACCCTAGTATACATAACAAATAATTACAAATAAATGAAAGTAACACATTGAAATAAATATGTAATTAAAAAAAAAAAAATAGAATTTTCATGTAAAACATACTCCAAAAATCTTAGATTTATTTACATCTTTGGAAAATCAGTTTTTATGTCTTAATAAACATAAGTTCTTTAATGTTAGCTGGAATTTTTTGTCCTCTGGAAATGTTTTGGAAGGATGTATTTGCAATATTTTGTTGGTTGAAACATCAATACCAAGGTAAGCTACCATAAAACCCATTAAACAGACTTTTGTTCTTTTACAGCTCTGTTAAATATCCATCCAGTTAAATATGGTATCAACCCTGACTAAAGTCCAAATTTGGTTAATTTATATTCATTTTATTAATTTTCGCATAGCTCAAATACCCAAGTTTATTGTGCATCCATCCCATGAGGGCTCTCTCAACTAATTTTATCTAATCTAATATTTAACTGGCAACACGAAAGTTAATTTCTTTCATTTTAGAATAATTATTCCAAACTTTACAAGAAATGTTTGATACAGCTACACTCTGTTCATTTTGGTTGGTATATCTCAATGTCAGATTGTGTTTTTTTTAATCTTTATTATGTATTTTTAGCTGGACTGGAGGGGGTGGAGGCAGGCAAGAAATATGGTTGCGTTCTTCTCCACTGCATGCTTGTCGTGCGCCGCTGCTCCAGCTCTCCCCAACTCACTATATGTTCACCCCGATATGCACCCCGAGGCAATGTGCTTTTCATTATTTCTTTTGAAACTTTCATCTGAAGTCTCCTAGGGATTAGCCCTCTTGATTCCTGACACAGTCGATGAAAAACAAGCCTTATACACTGGGAGGCTTTCAGCCAGTGGAGCTACTCTCTCTGCTCCATCTCTCGCAGTGTTCAGCCATGTCAGGATTCCTACACAACAAGTGGGCTGTCGTTCTTGATTTTCTTAATGGCTTCGGTGATCTCTTATCATTTGGAAGAGAGCTGGGGGTTTTAAAACGCTCTGTCTCTTTCTTTGTTAATGAATGTAGCAAATCTTTACTACTTAACACCTCTGAGATTTTATCAGGGAAACTGTGGTCTGTTCACTGTCATGAATGTTAATAAGCCCTCTTATTTCAAGTGCTTCAGTGCCTCAGCCCTCTCGGATGGTCTTTACAACAACGCTGGGACTTAAAAAGATGATGCAAAGCTTACCAAGTTTCAAGGATGGAATTGTAAGTGCTGGCTCTGACTGCGAGCCTCCTGATTGGCCAAGCTGAACCTGCGCTTTTAAATATTAATTGGTGTTCTTCAGAGATTTAAAGTGATAGTTCAGTCAAAAATGGAAATTCTGTCATCATTAACTCACTCTCATGTTGTTCCAAACCTGTATGATTTTCTGTCTTCTGCATGATACAGAACGTGTGCAAATAATTAAAGTCAATGGGTCCAAGTTGACTTAAGGCCTATTTGGACGGTAATTGTTTCTCATGTGGACATCTGCAAAAATAAATTTACATAGCAACTCAGTGATAAAACTCATGGATCCAGATGGTGATTTCACAGTGAAGTGAGTTCTTTGATTGTATGAACTCGCGTGGACATGATTGTCTGCTGTAAATAAAATGTTGTATAAGAATAAAATAAGAATGAAATAAGAATACTCGCTGTGGTGGAGCAGTTATGAAATATTGTTCTTGTAAATACTTTCCAGCATTTCAGGAATAAATATGCATGCACATTAAAGCAAAGTGCAACAATTAAACTCTAAAAAAAAAAAAAAAAAATAGTGCTAAATATCACTAAAGGTGGTTCATTGACTCATAATCATGAGCAAATTTAAAGTCAAATGTCACATGGTGCTATGTAGAACCATAAGAGGAACACCAATCTCCTCCTTAGATTTTAGATATGTTACTCCACTCTCATATGTTTGCTATGAATGGGAATTTACTACAATGTCGAAAGCTGTTTTGAATCACTTCTATGCTTTTAAAGCTCTTGTATGGGGGCCCTGGAATATTTCCTTATGGGGGGCCTTGGGGGCAAAAAGTTTGAGAACCACGTTATATTCAGGAAATACACTGTATTTTAATGTCATTTTTTAATCCTTTCCTCAACTAAACTAGAGACTTGTGCCACTTTTCCACTGCATGGTACAGCATGGTACGGTTCAGTACGGTTCACTTTTGGGGGGTTTTCTACTGTGTACAGTACCTGGTATCTGGTATTTTTTTCAGTACCACCTCGTACCCTTACCAAAATGTGACGTGTAAACTTTGCTGATCACTGATTGGCTGGAGATAATCATCACTACCTGCATCACTGAACTTGCGACACGAGACACAACAGATCCGCTAGATTTAAATCAGCACAGCCAGCGAAGGATTGAACACAACTGTTTTGAATGAGCGCACGTTTTTTTAACAACCAAAAAATGGCTGTTTTGTGGTCTGTTGAGGAAGTACAAAGTTCCTCTTATTGATAGCTGAGGAGCGGATCCAGCAAGAGCTTGATGGGGCAATGCAGAATAAAAAAATATTTTCAGGAGGTTACTCAGCTCTTGGCTGCACACAGCTACCACCGGACCTACAAACAGTGTCATGGCAGTAGAGGCGGCGCAACTATAAAAACATGAATAATCCCGCCCACTTTAAACGGTACTAAACGGCAGTGGAAACGCAGAACGAGCCGAGCCGAGTCGTACCACGCAGTGGAAAAGCACCATAAGAGAGAGTTAGAGAAACATTAAAGAACTATACAGGAGTTTAATGGGTTCTTTGTATGGCAGTAGTGCTATATAGCCCCTCAACCACCCCAAATAACCACTGAAGAACCAATTTTTTGTGTGTGTAGCATACCGTGTTCAGCAGTGGTCAAAAAGGATTTAAACGGTGAATTCTGAACCTATTTTTCTTGTAAACTCAGACATGTGGATTCGGACGGCAATTAAATTACCACACAACCTTGGTGCTTGTCAAAAAATAGTAGGTAATTCGACCGGAGATTTTTACACGGGTGGTAGGAGAAAAACACAGACATCCTGGATTCGGACGGCAAAAAAATAACATTCTAACCCCTGTAAATATTGAAAATAGCTGATTGGGCAATGAGAAGCTACTACCATCCAAATTGGGCTATACTTAAACTCTATTCAGGCTATTGTTTTCCTGTAGGACATTTTAATCTTGTCCAAATCTGCCAAGTCTGTGTTTTACTCACACAACCTATGTAAAAATTCCTGAGTAAATTACCTACCCTTTTTTTAATTTTTTTGGCAAGCTCAGTGCTCCTCTGAGAAACCTAATCCTGTTTGAATGTGAATGCCTGTGATTGCTGATATTTTGTTATCCCATTGTTCTTTGACTAACCTGAGCTACTGTTTGCACACTAACCTTACATATGCTGCACTTTTCAATATTCAAATGGCATGTGAGGAAAAAGTAGGCTAATATAACAAAATTGATTTAAGAGAGCCAAAAAAATTAGGAAATAGACTGGCCATTTAAATGGAATATCCGCATCAGGTAAGATACATGTCTAAATTTCTCTCTTCAGTTTTGTGACTTTATTTTAAGTAGCCACTTCTTTAAACTCATGCAAAGTTTATTTAAATACGGTCTTTTATAATAAAAAAAAAATCATTAAAAAGATGTATGATGCATGCAAGCAAAGCACACACCCTTCTGTAATGTCCACAGTTGGAAAACACACTCCCAACTCTTTAATAAACATGCCCCATCCAAATCGGTATACAAAATCACAGACATTGGGTGATAATAACACAAATGTTGTTAGGAAAACTGGTCCCAATTCAGTTATGGCTAGTGTTTTTGATGTTTTTTGTCCATGCACTCTTCCAAATATCTTCTTTTGAGGTTGAGTTTATGATGAGAGAATTTGGCTGAACTATCCCTCTAAGCAATGTGTGTTGGAAGCTGCCCGTTTTTTGCTGCTTTCTTTTGTCAGGAATTTCACTATGTTGTATTTTGCCATGAAGCAGGTGGAGCTAATCTATCTCTTTTGCCCTTCAGTTATGGTTTACTGTCCAGGGGACTGGACACGAGTGTCTCCAATAATCTCTTAATTAGGCGATGATGGACTATTCATTTAGTATGCAAAGCTGCAGATCTCACTTTTCACTGAGCAAAGCCCCCTTTCGCTGTGGCAGCCGAGCCAACGCTAATGATCTCAGCAAGTGGCAGCAATCCATTCCAGTGCTACTGTGGGGCCACATTAATCTTGTGGGTGATCCGTTTGATGAATGACCCTAGACTAGAAGTCCTAGCAGATTCCACCCTAATTATGCTGAGGGTGCTCCACCTGGGAGGCGCTCGGGGAGGCTTTGCAGACTCAGGGATGTGTCGCCGCTCTACAGGTGCTTCTAGACATTGCTCCGATGGAAATCCCTTTGGGAGAGATGACGTCACATGTCCTGGGGCTACCAGCCAGAGGTGAAGATGATGTATTGGACCCGTTCCTCCCATGTGCCACCTGGGCAAAAGCCTGCAAAAGTCATCAATCTGAGGGTCATCCCGAGAAGGGGTCATTAGAGGCTTTAGATCTTTTAAAAGCTGATCTGATATTTTTTAATCCATTTGAGAGATCTTTCACTGCCGGATTGCTTTCCGGGGTGTTTTTGCCATTCCACTGGCATTCAGTTGCTTCTCTCTGTTGCTCTGAGTTATGTTTGAAGATTGAATGCTCAGCAGGGAAAGGTTGCATCAGCTGAAGTTCTGGAAAAAATAAATAATATACCAATGTTCTCCTGAGAGGCAAAGGAGAAGACATCTTTTCTCCTTGAGTAGATTCTTGTTCTCAAAATTAATCGAACAAACAAATTTATATTTTTCAAACCTTTATTACAAGATTTAGAGGACAGTGCAGTTAGAAATTATAAGTCACTCACCCAATTATTTTTTAAAGGTCTTCACTTCCCAGTCTCTCATTCTAAGTAATCTTTGTTTTGTTTGAGTAGAGTTTTGATTTTAAGTTCAGTTTCCAATCTAAAATTAGGGAAAAGCATGTTAAGTCAGATATTAAAATACTGTATTACAGTATATAAATCATAACACTAAAAACTAAAATTAATAATTTAAAAGTGAATTTAAAACATCCTAACTTATTTGCTAAAGATTACATTTAACAGTTTTATTAGTATACATAAAATTGAACTTGTGAGTGTTAAATGATGGCAAAGTTGATTAAATGTAAGCAAATGAGCACAAATAAATATTCAGTATTAACCAATTAAGCAATTGTCATAAATGTAAATATACACTAAAAATTAAATTAATCCTTAAAAAGTGAATTTAGACATCACAACTTTATAATTTACAGTTTAAAAACATAGATATTTGATATTTGCTAAAGATTACATTCATTGGTGTGTTATTAATGCATTTAAAATTAACTTTAAGTAAGTGTTAAATGACAGCAAGTGATTAACAAATAAATCCCTTACACAAGTAAATAGCCTCTATCAACCACTATATCAAGCAATAGTCATAAAAAAAATAAATAAATAAAAATCTGTTATTGGTTGATAACCAATGTGGTACCAATATTGTGCATCACTAATTTGATGCATTTTTATAACCTTAACTGCTATTGTTGAACTATAAATGTAATCTTAAGACTGCCTTGACCCACTTTAAGTAGACTCTTGTCAAATCAACTAAGAATTTTAAGTATTATTTTACATATATAGAAGAGCAGTGTAATCTTAAGACAGCCACTCTACAAGGTCTTTACCTGCAACTGAACAATAGTCTTATTAACAATAGCTCCTGAGTGTTTCATTGCCATTCTGTTCTGCTACAGGAGTCTGAAGGAACTGTAGGAGAACCTTAATGAGAAGAAAAGCCTTCATAAGAGGGCTGATGTCTCCAGGGCAAAGCACAGCCTAGCAGATGTCCGCAGGGAAATTCTTTGACCTCTAGTTTCTAGTAGCGAGATGCGAGACTCCCCATGGCCCCTGATGGTTATCCTGCCCGTTCTCTGCGGTTTGCCGTGCTCTTTCTCTCCAGAGCTCGTGACCCCTTCAGAAGTCATTCTGATTCTCCTTCCCAGCAACCTGTCCTCTGTGACTTTTTATTTCAGTTCAAATTTGTCATCTCTCATTATCTTTCGGAGTAATGACATTAGGATCAATAGGCTTTTACACTTCCAATTTTTATCATGCCTGACTGAGGAAATCACTCATTATCTGTTTTATGTTTCATAGAACACCACTATGCTTCTTGGAAATGTTTCATTTGTTTGTTTTCTTGTTGATTACACAGACGCTGTTGACAATATTACAAATTCAATCTCCTGGCTTTCCCTTCCCAGTCAACCAAATTCCTGTGTGTAGTTAAGCCCCGCAAACAGCACCGCTACATTGCCGCTATTGGACGGATTGATTTAATTGCGTTCACATACAATAAAGTTAGGATCTAAAAGGTCAGCAGGAAATGCAGCAAAGCCCAAAGGAGAATTTTTTTTTAAAGAGGCTGGTGAATTTAATACACATCCATCACTTTTTATCATCTAATTAGTCCTCTGCATGGCAGGCTGTTCAACATGGGAGGAAACAGCGGTATCGATTCGATAAAGGCCTGGTATCTATCATTTCACTTGTTCATTGACAGACTGCCCGGCCATTTCTGACTCTGTCTTTATAGTGTCAGCAAACCGCTCCTGCTTGTTGCACTATTGCCTTACAAAATTGTTATCATCCCTCTGATGTCACAGGAATAACGGTTTCCTGTGTGAGACATCGGTTGTAACCCAGCACATTTTTATCGCCCTGATGCAGTCGTGAATCTTGGGCGTACACAAAACTAAAAGCAACCAAAGAGCATCGTTTCATATCTAGCAATTTGGCATATTCATAGAACGGATGTGGAAACTGTGTTATATTGCTGACATTTCTAAATTCGAGGGTTGTATTTGAATGACTGCATGTGTCAATATTCCTGTGGACAAGATGATTTTTTTTCCCCCTTAAACTGTACTCTGCTGTATTATCATCTTAATTTGTCTCTACTGTCATCCCAGGACCAAAATAAAAGTGGAGGGTGAAATTATTTTGTTCTGTCTCCATAGGTGCAGTGAAATTCATTGGTGCTATCGGATGATCATCAATTTACGCTGTAGGCCTTATAGATCTGCTGGCTTGTTCAGCCCTCTCCACATATTTCCATGCTTTTGGATGTGTTTTTTTTTTTTTTTTCATGCCTCTGAGGCTGTCGGAGGGTGCCTTTTCTCTCTCACTCAGACAGTGGAAGCATTTCTGCTTTTGCCTTGAGCTCACAGCTTGGTGAGCATGTCATTTTTCTGTTTTGTTTGGTTTTCATTGGAGGGGAAGGACATGTTCAAGTATGATCAAGCAATAAGAATGTCCAAAAGAGAAGGCAATGGATAGAGAAGAAATATTGCAGTTTAGACATTTCTGCTGAGCTGTATGGCATAAAAATATTTAAATAGATGAACCATATGTTAACATTTGATATTCGTCCACTAATTACCTATTGTTAGCGCATTGAGCAATCTGTCTGCATATTCTTATTTAGCCATGTATTATCTAGGGGAAAAAATAACATTAGGCCTGGTTGGAAATGTAGGTAAAATGCTTTAAGCAAGATATATTTAAAAAACAAAAAACAAACAAAAAAAAAAAACATAAATGCCTCAGTAAACCTAAGCCTTAAATCAATATGTGAACAATAGGACTTGTTGAGGCTGTAAAATCAAATAACCAAAAGGAAGCAACTTTTAATGTGAATGAATCTTTACCTGTATTCAGTGTGAAAGGCATTAAAAATATTAATTATTAGAGCAAATACTGCATAATTGTTAATGAACAGTTCCAAGAGTGTAATCAAAATTGATTTACTGCTATAATCCTTCAATTTCAGAGACAGTACCAGACAGAAGTTTCCCTAAAGAGAAACCGGTAAAACTTACAAAGCCCTGGATGAACTTGGTCTTGCGTAGCCAGACTGTTTACAAATTTAATGATAAAGTCTGGTTCACAACCTAGCTTATTCTTGCCAACAAATGCCTACTTAGACAGGAAGAGACTGTGCAACCAGCAAATATATATACCCTGTCTAAGGCATTGTTTTCAACACTGATAATAATAAGAAATGTTATTTGAGCAGCAAATCAGCATATTAGAGTCATTTCTGAAGGATTGTGTAACACTGAAGACTGGAGTAATGGACATCATATTTATCGGTGTTATGTTATTTGTAAAAATTCCAAGTTTATTCCAGTGTTAGGTCTTAACATTTATGCAAGCTTATAGACCAAACTACCATTTTGCCCACTGTCTGTTTTCCCCACTGTCTGTTTCAAGCATTTTTGGCAGATTTCACAGGATTTCCCTTTGGACTGCATGCCAGAAGCTTAGAGTCCAACTGCCAGCCGATCTTTTAAATATCCATGGATATTTAAAAATGAGTTTTCCTTCACTGTGAACTCAACATTACATTTTCTTGTAGCTTCTAGGCAGGTGCTATCTTTAAAAGCAACTTCAAAAAAACATGCATCCGAATTTTTGATCAAATAATTGTGTCTCTTACAGCGTGTGGTGCTGTATATCCAGTGAGCATTTGTACCTAAGTTTGAGAGGTCATTTCAGCATTGGAGAGTGAGAACAGCAACACTGCCACATCTAGATAGGTGGGTGCCCTATATGTGGGAAGAGGAGCTAGCTGCAGCAAAAGCCAGCTCAACATGATATTTTCTTACAGTGTAGGTGCTGTAATGAATGTGAAGTTTAGTATCTTTGAGGAGCTTCAGTGCTGTTATGTGTCAGTTATAGTATAAACACACTTAAAATGCTTAATCTTTTTAGTTCATTTTTTTTGTTCACATGGCATACAGTTTTTGACTAACCTACTGAATGTACAGGAAGGTGTTTCATACACTGTAAAAAAAAAAGAAAAAAAAAAAAGAAAAAAAAATCCTGTTGTTTTTACATAATGAAATGGCAGCTGCGGTTGCCAGAACAAATCTTTAAGAAATACAGTAAAAATATAAACATATATTTAGAGAACAACCAGTAAATTTTACAGTTTAAAACTGTACTTTACACACACACACACACACACACACACACACAAAAAAAAAAAAAAAAACTACTGCTATTAAAATCTGTTTTGTACCTTTAAAATAAAATTACTGCTGCATTTTCTGTAAAATAATGCAATAAACATTAATTAAACAAATTAAGCCGTAGCATAAAACCCTAATATACATAACTGCTAACAAAAACTATGAAGAAATACTTATGAGACAATGATGCAAATGAAATACCACCTAATGTGAAGTGTCACCCAGGGAAATCTGGGAATGCCAGGTTACATTTATTTTTTTATTTTTTTTTTTTTTTTTTACTGTAAATAATAAGATGTCTTGTTATTTTTACTTCCAAAAATGGTACATTTAACTTACCTTAAATGTAAGGTTGGATCCGTTACAGTTTCCCCCTGTATACAGTAAGGGGATGTACCGTTAACCAATTAACAGGTTTTACTGTAGCATTTTTAAAGTGTTTAACAGTTAAAATTGTATGTTTTTACAGTGTATTTTTTCTACTCATAGTACAGTGCTCTTAAACAGTTTAAGACCTATTCAAATGTTCAGATTTACCGTATACAGGGCTCAAACATCTTTCTTGATTTTAAACAACCTCCAAAAATCAACTACAAGAAGCTTACTGCAGGAACTCAAATTTATCAGGAAAATGAAATGCTTACTTTTAACGGATGCTCTGAGCTGGAAGCTGTAGAACTTGAGGGACAAGATGAATGGAGTGATCTAAAGGAAGGGGACACATCATTCAGCTCACAAGTCATCCGTTTATTTCCATGGAAGACATATGTCTAATCCTTGGATCATATTCGGTAGAGAAAAAAGGTCCATAACCTGTGATAATAAATGTATACAATTTTGAGCATTTTCACTGTAAATACTGCTTTAATGCTTCTATTTAAGGAACTCTGCGAGAGAGGAAAAAAACAGATAAAGAAATTTCCATTGTTGAATTATTCAGCATACATACCACAAGAACACTGCTGAATTCCAGAAATGTGTGCATCCACCCATTCAATCATTCCTCATCTACACAGTCACTCCTGCAATCCATGCATTAATGTGCTGTAATGTGCATTAAGGCACCCGTCATGAAGAATCACCACTCTTTAGCCAGTGCTGTTGTTGCTTGGATAAGTCCTGTATCTCTCAGGCCAGTAGAGAGCAGGCATGAGCTGCTCTGTATAGACCAAAGTTAGTGCTTCTGTCATTAAAATGGAGCCATAACAATATAAATGTGATATCAGATATAATAAAAGGAAGAAATATATTCATATAATGAGCTGCTGTAATATTCTTCTTATCAGTACTGCTTTCACTGGTGCTGGTCCTGCAGGTTTTGCAGGTTGTATGAGTGTGCAAACACCCACCACACTGTAAAAACGATTTTGTTGTAAATGTAAGCTGTAAGCAAATATCATTAGTATATGTTTTAAAAGAAAAACACATTTAATTCAACATGTCACGTGTACATGCTACACTTCTTTATAATTATTTGTGCAATTTTTTTCTTAAACCACTTTTTTTCAGTACACCCCCACATTTCTGCATTTGATGCTTTCAGCTCTATTTTCTTTTCTTAATTAGAAACTTTGAGTTTACATAAAATTAAATAGGTTTTAGTGAATTTGGAAAAAGCGTTAAAACATTATTTATACTATAAATACTACAAACATACTATAAATATATTAATTTATGCAAATTAAATTCTTTTGAATTAATTTTTTTTAATAATATTACTAGAATATTTCAATGATATATAAAATAAATATCGATATTATAAATCAGTATAAACATCAATATTAATCTGTTAACATCAAATATTTTATTATTAAATAAATGCATGTTTTTTATAGGTCTATATAAATGTATTTTTGTTTCGGCTGATAAAATTACAAGCGTGTCTAATGCTTTCCTCCCCTGTCGTCTTGTAGAAAGCGGTAGACGTAGCACCAGTTTTCTTACTGTAGGATAATTCGGGTTTTTGGATGAGCCCACGGCTGATGCGCACATCACGTCTACCAATCAACGCGACGCGTTACGACTGCGCGCTGCACTCTCAGCCACAGAGAGCAATCAATGAATATTTATGGCGAGGCTGCTCACTCTCTAGCGCTCAAAGTTAGTGGATTAGCAGTGGGAGGATGACTGCGTGATAGAACATCAGCACCTCGTTTGGATTAAGATCCAGCGTTTGCGCCAATTGCCACTTGAAATCAGCGGTGTGAAGGACAGCGGTGTCAAAATTGCATTCCAGAAGCGGAAGCGGGTGAAGACGTGCCCTGCACATCACTTCAGAGACTTTGCTATCTCTTTGCCCCTTTTCTTCTAAGATGCCAAGACTTCCATCAGCAGCAGCGGCATCACCACCCTCAGTCTACATCCGAGCGCGCTGCTCGTTTGGAAGGACGCCCGACCGCAGCCGTTTTCATCTGCAAGTTCAATCCGATCAATTGTGACAAAGGCTGTCAGCGTCGGAATAAGAAATCGATACTCGAGACGTTCTTCTGGAATTTTAACGATCCGTTTTCTTCAAGCGAAGCGCGCCTGGAGTGCGCGGGCTCCTCGCACTTTCAGATGTTTGCGCTGTTGATGGTGACAGATTATTGTTGTTGAGTGTCCATGCGAGACTTGGGGTGGAAACATGTCTGGCCACTTCTCTGAGAGGGTCGCTGCTATCAGAGATGGCATTTTGGTCCAGCACTTCGGTTTTTACTTCTAAAGTGCCCCGGAAGATCTTATTCATGTTCACCCTCTCCCTTTCTGTCACCTATCTGTTCTATAGCTTGATGAGCTGTTACAACTCCTTCCAGTTCCAGGAGAACTACGTCTATCAGGGGAGGCTCGTCACAGAGGAAACAACTTTTGTTACACTGAGGGAGAAACTTTACTCGACCTCTTCCCAGGTCTACCTCGACGAGGAGTTCATCGAGAGAACGGCGACAGAGCAAACTCTCGCCGTCTCGAGCGTTAGAAATAGCGTGGGGCTCGACGAGAGGACGGCGGGATGGGTGCGAGCTCTGGCGGCCACGACGCGCCCCGCCGCCGCTGCTGGAGAGCATGAGCACCCGGAATTCAGCACCACGGACAGCGAGCTGCGGAGAGTGGTGAACTGCACCTCGGATTACGGGGTTAAAAAATTGCCCCAAGCCATTATAATCGGAGTGAAGAAAGGGGGGACAAGGGCTCTGCTGGAAGCTTTGCGGGTTCATCCCGACGTTCGAGCCGTTGGGAATGAGCCTCACTTCTTTGACAGGAACTACGAGAAGGGGCTGGATTGGTACAGGTGCGTCCTTCACGTTTCTCTGTTATGTTGTTTATGGGTCAATGACAGATAAGGATGTCTGAGATCATGATGGCAATCTAGTTTCAAGTTCTTGGAAATACCATTTCTTTCTTGACTTTACTTTGATATGCTTTTGAAAAAGTTTTATACCGATTTTTACAAAACAGTTCACGTGATAATAATAATAATAATAATAATAATAATAATAGTTACTATTATTATTATTATTATTTAATTAGCAAACATTTTTACACACACACACATACACACACACACACACACACACACACACACATGTATATATATATATATATATATATATATATATATATGTACATACGTACATACATACAAACATATATATATATATATATATATATATATATATATAGGCCTATGTAAAATAGTCATGAGAATGCAGGAGTCCTCTCTGTTTTATGGTTTTCTTGTCACATGACAACAAAATGGCTTCCTTCATGACAGTGACTTTGATTTATGGAATAAAAGTTTTTTATTTATTTTATTAGTTGTGTTATATTATTATTTTTATTTTGTTAATTTATTTGTATTTTTAATAATTTAAAACAAGAAAATAAAAGACAAACGAAATAATAATGAAAGATTATGCCAAACTACTGATGCAAAAAGTAATAATTTAACCAGAAATTAAAAATGCAATTTTTGAGTACTTTTGTAGATCCGGGCAAAGCCCACATATCATCAATGAACATCTTGTGATTGACCCATATATCAGGGTTGAGTTCTCTTTCCTTCGTTTACTATAAAAAAGTGCTTTCATTCAGAGATTGCAGAAATTATTTACCATTATTGTATTTTTCAAAATGGTCTAGTAATTCAGAAAAACACTCTTTTAGTACAAATTGTCTTGATGATCAAAGCTTTTGAAGACATAAGATGAAT
Organism: Spinibarbus caldwelli; assembly: GCA_039654775.1. NCBI lineage: Eukaryota > Metazoa > Chordata > Actinopteri > Cypriniformes > Cyprinidae > Spinibarbus > Spinibarbus caldwelli. The sequence continues at coordinate 28,117,235 of CM077219.1, read as the reverse complement.
GTACAGCTAAATGACGGGTATATACATCCAAGTTTAGTACAGTCATAAAATAAGAAATAGTGTACATCTTTTGATCAGGCCTACGTATTGCATTTGAGTAAGCCTACACTTAATGTAGACTTGGTCATCTGCTTTTTTGCAGTTGAGAGACGCTTTAGTCAGTCAATTAGTCAGTAGACTAATACATATGTGATGATTCAAAAGCAACTGAGCTCCAGGCTGCAGCGGATGCTTTTGTCCAGCTTTAACGTAATTACTACAGCAGCATGACTGTTTCATTTCATGCCGAATTCATGTTCACAATCACTGCTCAGTAGAGCCAGGTGCAGTGGATGCTCTGTTGAGCGCTTTCAGCACGCCTGGCCTCCGGACTCCCAGGTGTGCTCAAATCATGAGGTGCTTACTCAGGTGTACTGTATGTGCCTCTCAACATGCTTTGACTCGTCAGCCTACGATATTTCCTAGTTTACATCTCCACTCTATTTACAATCTAAGCCAGTGCAGGTTATTACAGCCAGGCTGTTTTTCTTTGGAGTGCTATTCTGCATAGACCTAACATCATTCAGTCGAGCAGTTGCCTATGGTGTGGAGACGCTCATACAAAGAGCATCTGAGGGGAAGAGAGTGAATGAGCACTAAGCCACGCTGCGATGTGTGCTGGATCCGCTTGGATCTGCTAGCCTTGGGCTGTGACGCAGAGCTTTGAGGCCAGGCAACATCTGCCGCAATACACTTCAGAGCGAGTCGAACTCGTAACATTGCCTCATTTGCCTGGGTGTTAATGCGAGCTGTTTCATTACGCTCGTTGTGTGGGGCTCATTAGACTGGAGGATGACAAGCTTATATAAATAACACCTAAGAGTGCTTGTGTGTTTTAGTGTCCCTGAGCTTGGAATATCCCTTAAGCGGCCTTAAATTTGTTTCTACATGCGCTTGGAACATGACTTGTAGCTTGGAGGAATATCAAATATGTAATGGCCTTCGTACTAACCAAAGGAAACAATATTACATGTGCAATAACTGTCAAGCTAGATGTGATATACATCAAAGCACCAACTGAGAGGATAAATGTAGCTAAACAAAAATAACAAACTGCAAACTGTATTAAAAAAAAAAAAAAAAATGTTATTTGATATGACATTAAATGATGGGCCTTGAATGTGATAACATCACAACATACACTCAACATTTGTGTTTTAATATTGGCTTTTGAGTCCATAATCTCACCAAATGTTTGCAAACTGATTTACATTCACAAAAGTGCCTCATTTCACACTTAGCTGTGGCTGTAAACCTTAAACATGTGAAACATGTAGTTCATTAATGTAAAGAATTTGCATAAGTTAATTACTTCATTTATTCGCCCTCACGTCATTTACAGAACTGTATGACTTTCTTTATTCTGTGGAACACAAGATATTGTGAAAGTGTTTTGTTTTTGTCTATACACTGGGGAAAAATACTTTGAAATAATTTTTACTCAGAAATTTCACAGATAATTTTTAAGAAATGGTAACAAATGTAAAATTTTGAAGTTGAAAAGCTGAAATATACTCCAAACTCAGAAATCATTATTTTACAGTGTACATTGAAAGTCAATGGTGTTCTTCAAAATATCTTCTTTTATGTTCCACAAAAGAAAGAGAGTCATACAGTTTAGGAGCAATATGACAGTGAGTCCGTTATGATTTTTAGGTGGTCTGTCCCCTTTAATATGCATAAGAAGGCAATTCGGTTTACAAATATTCTGTATGCAAAGATGCATAGACAAGCCGGTTTTACATTTTAAAGCCATCATGAATAAGTATCCAGCGGTAAAGACTTTTTGGACTTGATTTGCTGGGCATATATATCAGGAGAAGTTAGGTAGTCTTTTCAGTCTTGAAATATGATGGTGCTCCTCCTTTACAGCCTGACGCAATGTTTAAAAGGCTTGTCAGGGAGGACTGGATGCTCTGTTAAACTCCTGTCTGCTTTTAAAAGAAGCCTCACTTTCACTGAGTGGGTAATGCATTCCCTCTGTCAAATAATAATAGCTCGGCATCATTAGAGGAATCGCACCACTGTTGGGGTCCACTCTCAGATTAAAGGAGTGCAGGAAGGTGAAAACGAGAGTGTTAAAGCTGAAGTGTGTAATTTTTGCAGTGTTAAAAGACTCATATCCCAGCTTAATATGCAGAGACAACTCTAAGTAAGCCATTTGTAGAGCAAAGTATTGCTCTTTTTCAGCATCCCAACTCTGGGGTAGTGCTGGGTGATAATATAGTTTACATACAAGCAATCAGATATGCTATATAATGTATGTTACAGTATGTGGTTATTGTGTGGTACTGCAAAAAAAAAAAAAAAATCTAATAGGATATTTGCAGCATTTTACCGGCTTTTCTGATCTGTTATTTATTCACTCTATTCAATAGTCCCCCACATAATATTCAGAGCTGGAGATCCTTCAGCTATTTGACCTCAGGAGAGTTTTTCCATCTTTGTGTCTGGTCGTGAGCCTGTAAAAGAGATGGCCTTTCAAGAGATAGCAAAGAATCAGCATTGCCTACACCAAGGTCTCTTCCTTTTTTTTGGAGATAAAATACATTCTGATCAATGAGAGCTATACACTGCTGAAGCCCACGCATTGTTCTTGCCCCGTACAAGGCTACACAATGAAGCGCTCTAATTCCACCACCTATTTATTCCCCTGTGTATTTATTTCCTGCTGAAGAGTAGAACTTCAAAAATTCCTCATTCCTTACAACTTTTTGTAGTTTAAAGTAATATACTGAGAGTTAAAGGCAAGTTAAGCATCTTGCATCAGCAGTATCTTGCATGCTTTCCCCATAGATTTCCATTGTATGTGCAAAGGTGTTCAAACTGAGAGATGGATAGAAATTATTACCTGTGGTCATCACTAACGTGCCAGAAGATACTATTTGTAGATATTTCGTTATATTGAATTATTCCTAAAAAGGGATAGTTCACCCAATGATGAAAACTCATCATTTACTCACTCTCATGTTGTTCCAAAACAATATTATTTTAGTATTAGTGAGATATACTATTATACTGTACTTTTATTAATATTTAAAAATTTGTTTTTATTTTTATATCATGTTTTATTTTAATTTTATTTAAAATTTTGTAATTTTGTTTTGTGTTCTTGTCATTTATATTAGTTATTTTAATACGTTTCAAAAACAATGTTATTTTATTATTGAGATACTATTATACTGTAGTTTTATTCATATTTTAAATTTGCTTTTATCTTTATATTATTTGTTTTTATTTTAATTTTACTTAAATTTTTTGTCATTTTGTTTTGTTCTTGTCATTTATATTAGTTATTTTAATATGTTTCAAAAACAATGTTATTTTAGTATTATTGAGATACTATTATACTGTAGTTTTATTAATATTTTAAATTTGTTTTTATTTTATACAATCTATTTTTATTTTAATTTTACTTATATTTTTAGTAATTTTGTTTTGTATTCATTTAAATTAGCTATTTTAATAAATTTATTATTATTATTATTTTAGTTTATGAAGTTAAACTAAATGAAAATACATTTATTTTAAAGAATGTTAGCTCAATGAAAAAGATTTTAAGTAGAATTTTAAGATTTTTAAAAAGATTTTAAACAATAGATATATTTTTCAATATATATATTTATATATATATATATATATATATATATATATATATATATATATATATGTTCAAAAAGTATTTTGGCACTTTCTGGTTCAGATGTTAGTAGATCATGCCCATAGTTAATGTGATGAGCTGCACATGTGGTTACTATGATAGAACACCTGTGTGAACCTGTTATGAACTGACTTCATACATCCACTAAAAATCCCTTGACACCTTTAAAAATAGCTTGGAAAAGTGAAGTTAGTTATGAGAAAAGCTCCAGCACCATTTGTTTGCAGACGCCACTTGCTTTGATATTTAATGCAATGAAATTCATCCGTTTTTAAGTGTGGCTTAAGTGTCCTAATACTTTTAGGGCCACTGGGTGTAGCGAATCATCTGCGAGTTTCTGAAGAGTACAAACAGCATGCAGCGTTGATTCCTTCCCGAGACACGAGCCTCTGACAGGAGGAGCGAGTCGCAGACGTAGAGCCACTGCTGAGCGAAGCAGGACAGAAACCAAATCCTCCATTTATCCCTTGTTTACCTTGCCTCAGCACGCCATGCTGCAGTTCAACCCGACTCTCGCCTCCTGCCTGCTGGCTCAAAGCTGTGAGAGGAGGTGGGCTGCCTCCCAGCTCAAACTGGATGCCATCTCTCTCCGTACAGCCTAGCCTCTGCACCTCCCTGGGATGCCCCAATCTGCCTGTTCCTGATAAGCTTCCGCCAAGGCGTGCAAGGACGCACCTCTGGGTACTCGGATGCCAACGTGGCAGTTGTGGAATTAAACTTTTTAATTAGCAGCATGCCCCTGTGCCTATCGAGAGCGAGTGGACCGCTGCAGTCAGGTCTGTCTCATCCCCCTATTTCCACTTAATTAAATTCACCAGCACAAGAGAGCCCAGTGACTGCAGGAGCTTCTGTCCTGGCACTTGACATGTTTATCGCCCTTCCTGTCATCTTTCACCTAGGTACAAACATCCAATGCTGAGATACAGTGGCTGAATCTCCTGCGTCGTTGATGGTTGGAAATCGCAAATGTATTCGCGCTATTACTTTGTTTTGACGTATTGATGATATGTAGGCATCTTCCGGGATCCAGCTTTCAGGGTTGCAAGGATAGGCACACGCATATTGTTTGGCCCCCCAGAAACAATCCCAGACAACAGTCTTGACAGTTCAATTACATCTGGGATTTAAAGTCAAAGAGCATTAAGGCGTAAGCATTCACACGGCACCGCAGTCTATGGGAAAGGTTCACCATGGCCTAAAGAATAAGTGAGCTCATATTGCGGAATTTACTCAGAGGTTGGCCTTCCGGGTACTTCGAGTCCATTTCTTTTGCGGCACTGGAGCTGTACGTGGAATTGCTGCGTTTTATCTTTGAAGGCCGAGAGAGGAAAATCCACCGCCGTCAAGATTCTGGAATACATCTTTTCTTACTCACCCCTCAACGCCTCGCTCTTTCTGACAGACATCCTTGCTGCCTGCTGGTCTGAATCCTGCTAGAAAGTTTCTGAAGTGATGATCTTCATCCAATTCCACAAGTTTAATTCACTTACACTAAGAATCTAATTTGTCAATTTAATTTGCAGCCATTAAAATATTGGCATCGTCGCACTGTCTGCCATTAAATCGCAGCTTCTGCACAGCTTTGTGTCTGTGGATGAGAACCTGAGCCTTGTCCTTGTTGCAAAGCAAATATGGAGGCTGGTTAAGCTTTGTTACTTTTTTTTTTTTATTTTTTAGCCCCAGCCGCTGCCTCGAGTATTAAATTATTTATTTTGAGCCAAAAATAAAGAGTAAACTTAAGTCATTTTGAGCTTAAATGAATTCTCCCAGGGATTATTTATTTCAACGGATTTGCCGTGATGTGTTTCCAGTCAGAAGGAACAATGATTTCATTTGATAAAGAGCTGGTTTACAGCCATCTTAAAATCTCTCTGAATAAGAATTCCCTGGGACAAATAGGCATGTCAATCATACTTGACAAGATTCCAATTTTCTCCCTGCGTTTCCTGCAGCGCCCCCTCCCTTTTTGCGTATTGGGTGAGTGATACAGTCTCAAGACACGACCCAAAAACAAGCTAATGCAGTTCAGACAGGAACTTTGACACGTTGAAGCCACGCAGTGAGGGCAAACATGCGGCTTCAAGCGTGTCTCACGGCTGCTCCTCTGACCTGACATTTATCGTAGCAGGGCTTTACTGTTCCTCAGAGGAGCTGCAGGGATGAAAAAAATCAGATTCCCTGCTAGGAATGTGACACATGGCTTCACCTGCATCTCTCTGTGACATCTGACACAGTACACAGAAATCCTAATACACCATATGGCTATGACAGATAGAGGATTCTAGTTAAAGGAATAGTTGCCCCAAAAGTGAAATTTCTGTCATCGTTTACTCACCTTCATGTTGCTCTACACTTGTATGCTGTTATTTTCCTGCAGGAATTTTTGAAGAATTGTTATGCAGCTCTTGCCTCACAGTAACAGTTTATAGTTCAATTTTTTCAATTCAAGTTTATTTGTATAGCGCTTTTCACAATACAAATCGTTGCAAAGCGCTGTACAGAAAATTATGTTTCTACAATATATTTAGCAGTAGCTTATCATTGGTGACTTTGTCAGTTAATGTACATATGACAGAAATGTACGGAAAAATCAATTAAAGACGTAATCAGACAGATGATGAACACTGTTAACAGCAATTATTGTATGTTGAAATCAAACTTATAGCAAGATTTGGTAGTTCTGTATGTTGTTTCAGGGTTGGCATCGTCTGAGTTCCTCTGAGGGGTTGGCATCATCTCTTCTCAGGTGTTCTGGATCCAGACTGAAGCTTGTGTAAATCCTAGTTAGCACGGGATGTCAATAGAGACATAATTAGCGTAGCTACCGTTCCAACCAAGCAAAATTGATTTGTTTAACCCAAGCTAAAGAATAATAATATGCATTTGATCAGATATTACTGCAGTACAAGACTATGAGATGCATTATTTGAAAGCTTGGCCAAAGAGATGTGTCTTTAATCTAGATTTAAACAGAGAGAGTGTGTCTGAACCCTGAACATTATCAGGAAGGCTATTCCAGAGTTTGCGAGCCAAATGCGAAAAAGCTCTACCTCCTTTAGTGGACTTTGCTATCCTAGGTACTACCAAAAGTCTAGAGTTTTGCGACCTTAGGGAGCGTGATGGATTGTAGCATGGTGGAAGGTACTCAGGAGCTAAACCATTAAGGGCCTTATAGGTAAGTAATAATATTTTTTAACTGATTACGGATACAGATCTTAATATGTAGCCAGTGCAGAGACTGTAAAATTGGGGTAATATGATCATATTTTCTTGATCTGGTAAGGACTCTAGCCGCTGCATTTTATACTACCTGTAGCTTGTTTATTGAAGATGCAGGACAACCAGCTAGCAGTGCATTACAATAGTCCAGTCTAGAGGTCATGAATGCCTGAACTAGCTTTTCTGCATCAGAAACAGGTAACATGTTTTGTAGCTTGGAAATGTTTCTAAGATGGAAGAATGCTGTTTTTGTAACATGGGAAATATGATTTTCAAAAGACAAGTTGCTGTCTAATATAACACCCAGATTTTTGACTGTAGAGGAAGTAACAGTACATCCGTCTAGTTGCAAATTGTAATCCAAGAGATTCTGTGTACTGTTTTTTTTTTTTTTTTTTTTTGGTCCAATAAGTAATATCTCTGTCTTATCTGAATTTAATAGGAGAAAATTATTGGTCATCCAATCTTTCACATATTTAACACACTCTGTTAGCTTAGATAATTTAGAAGTTTCATCTGGTCTTGTTGAGATATATAGTTGAGTATCATCAGCATAACAGTGGAAACTAATCCTGTATTTTCTAATAATATTACCAAGGGGCAACATGTATATTGAAAATAGCAGAGGACCTAGGACAGATCCTTGTGGTACTCCATATTTTATTGGTGATAATTGAGATGACTCCCCATTTAAATAAACAAAGTGGTAGCGATCGGACAGGTAGAGCTAAACCATCTTAAAGCCTGCCCTTGAATACACGTATAGTTTTGTAATCGATCTATGAGTATGTCATGATCTATGGTGTCGAACGCAGCACTAAGATCAAGTAAAACTGGCAATGAGATGCAGCCTTGGTTTGACGCAAGAAGCAAGTCATTTGTAATTTTAACAAGTGCCGTTTCTGTGCTATGATGAGGCCTGAAACTTGACTGAAATTCTTCATAGAGATCTTTTTTGCAGGAAGGAGCACAATTGAGCAGACATAACTTTTTCTAGAGTTTTAGACATAAACGGAAGATTTGAAATTGGTCTGTAATTTGCCAGTTCACTAGGATCTAATTGTGGTTTATTAATAAGAGGCCTAATAACCGCCAGCTTGAATGGTTTTGGGATGTGATCTAAAGATAACGACGAGTTAATAATATTGAGAAGCGGTTCTTCTGCTACAGGTAACAACTCTTTCAGTAATTTAGTGGGTACAGGATCTAATAAACATGTTGTTGGTTTAGATGCAGTGATAAGTTTATTTAGGTCTTCCTGTCCTATAATTGTAAAGCACTGCATTTTTTTTTTGGGTACGGTGAATGAAGCTAAAGTATTAGATGCTGTAGAATCTACATTTGTTATTGTATTTCTGATGTTATCTATTTTGTCTGTGAAGAAATTCATAAAGTCATTGCTACTAAACTGCGAGGGAATATTTAGATCGGGTGGAGTCTGATTATTTGTTAATCTAGCTACTGTGCTAAATAAAAACCTTGGATTGTTTTGGTTATTTTCTATGAGTTTGCGGATATGCTCGGCCCTGGCAGCTTTTAGAGCCTGTCTATAACTGGACATACTGTTTTTCCATGCAATTCTAAAAACTTCCAAGTTAGTTTTTCTCCATTTGCGCTCAAGATTACGAGTTTCTTTCTTGAGAGAATGGATATTACTGATGTACCATGGCACAGTACGTTTTTCTTTAACTTTTTTCAATTTGATGGGTGCAACAGCTTCTAATGTATTAGAGAAGATAGTGCCCATGTTGCTAGTTATTTCGTCTAGCTCATGTGTATTTATGGGTACACAGAGCAATTGAGGCAGGTTATTTCTGAATCTATCTTTAGTGGTTGGAACAATAGTTCTTCCTGGACGAACACGGAGCCATATAGTTAATATCAATAATACGCAGCATGCACAATACAAGAAAGTGGTCAGTAAAATCATCACTTTGAGGTACGATATCTATGTCAGCAAGATCGATTCCATGCGATATAATTAAATATAGCATATGATTAAAATGATGAGTGGGCCCGGTGACGTTTTGCTTGACTTCAAAAGAGTTTATTACGTCAGTAAACGCAAGTCCTAATGCATCATTTGTATTATCAACGTGAATGTTAAAATCTCCGACAATTAGCGCTTTATCAACAGTAACCAGTAAGTCTGAGAGGAAATCTGTAAATTCTTTTAAGAAATCTGTATTCGGCCCTGGCAGTCTATACACAGTAGCCAGAGCAAGAGATAGGAGAGATTTCTTTTGCATATCTGACAGTGTAACATTAAGCAGAAGTATTTCGAATGAGTTAAACCTGTATCCTGTTTTCTGAGTAACATTGAGAATATCACTATATATTGTTGCAACACCACCGCCACGGCCAATCTGACGGAGCTCATGCTCATAGTGACCACGTCTGTCAACCTTAAATGGTTTGTTCACTTAGAAATGGAAAATTTAACACCCCTCATGGCGTTTTAAATCTGTATGAGTTTTGTTCATCTTTGAAAGACAAATAAGAGATTTTTAATGAAACCTGAGATATGTCTGTGTCTCCACTGAAGGTCCATTCACCCAAAATTTTGATGTTTAAAAAAGTTCATAAATGGTAAAAGTAATCCATATGAATCAAGCGCTTTAATCCGAGTTTTGGGAAAAGACAGATTTCATCTAAGCTTTTATTCACATATAAACGTTGATCAATGCACATAGAGCACATCAAATACAGTCAACAAAAGCTCAAACGTGCTTTTGGGTAACACGGAAGAACAAACCTCATCGGTTCTCGTATGCAAATGAAGCACATTTGTGCTTCTGTTGACCATATTTGATAAGCTCTATATGTATGTGTTGGTCAATGTTTAAATCTGAATAAAAGCACACATAAAATCTGTTCATCATATAAAGTGACCATGTTTCAACAAAAACTTGTATTAAACAGCTTGATTTATATGGATTACTTTATGTACTTTTTGAATCATGAAAGTTTTGGTGGACGGGACAGAAATTTAATTAATTAAAAATGTCTTCATTTGTGTTTCGAAGATGAACACAAGTCTTATGGGTCTGGAATGACATGAGGGTGAGTAAATGGTGACAGAATTTTCATTTTAGGGTGAACTATCTACTACTCTTTAAAAAATTCAAAAGTGGCATAAATGTGATACATACTGTATATTTCCAAGTGTTCTGAAGTCTGTTCCTCAGAAAAGCTTATTATTTGGCTACAAAAGACTTGAAATAAGTTACACAGGCTACTCTTACAATCCTTTATGGTGCTTTTTGTATCTTTTTTGGTCTTGACAGCACTGGTTCACTATAAACTTGTTCTGCGCAGCAATTCTTAAAAAAAACTTCTTCCAAAAAACTTGTTGTGTCCCATGGAAATAATAACACCATATGGCTTTGGGCCAGCGAGAATAAATAGTGACAAAATGTTAATTTTTTGGCTGTACTATTCTTTTAACAGTTTGCCAGGGGAACGGTAAATTGCAAATGAAGGTTTTCTCCATTTTGCGAACAAGCGAATGTGAAAAACAAACGAGAAAGGCAGCTTTTTAGCAATGCTGCTTTGTGAATGATCTGTGACATAGCTCACACCACCCGTTTCTTCAGTAATATACGCAGCTTAGAAGATTGTGACAGGCTTAATTCAATTATGGCGGTGAGATGTGCTTACACTCCGTAGGTGTGAGCTAATTCCTCTGTTAACACCCCTGAGTCACTGTCACAAACAAAGACAAACACATTCATTGGCTTCCAGAAGCTTGTTTGCTGTGACTGTCCCATCGCCTTTGAAGTTTCTCATTGCTTTTTGTTGTTTATTTATTCATGTGCTTTTCCTTGCCTGAAATCACCATGAGGTATTCAGCTAGAATAATTTTAGCATAGTGTGAAACAATGTAGGGATGGTATTTTGGAAGTGTAAACCGACTGCAACAGTTTCAACACACTGAGTTCTGGTGGTTAGATCCTGTTCTTATGTGACTTTGAATATATTTTTAGGAACTTTTCCTGTGCCATTGTCTATTGAGGCTTCAAGTTGCCCGCCATCAATTATATGCATACACCATTAATCAAACACCACATGAGAATGTCCCGCAATATCAGCTCAGCTCACAATAGTATTTATGCAGCAGCTGCCACATGTGCCAAGTGTCCTTTGAGATCTGGACTAAGCTGATGAGATGAAAAAGGATGCTTTTAAGGGTTATGTTAATTGCTAATTGGTGTATCAGAAGGTGATTGTTTTGCTTGGGTAATTTGGATTATTGCCATTTGAGATGTCAGGTTGGGCCATGTTTTGTTGACATGCTTTGCTTAGTTTTGCCTAGTAACAGTATAGATGGGAAGTGTTGCTTTTAGTAATGCATTTAAACTACATTTAATTTCTTGACAATGATTGTAAATTAATATGAATGATAAGACGAGTACCCCCTGTTGTTTGGAAGGGAGTGAATAGGAGTTACCCCGAATTGCATTTCGTGTAATTTTTTTTTATTTTATTTTTTTTTTGTAAAAGTAAAACTCTTTCATTTAAATACCACATGCGAACATAAACAACTGTAGTGGACTTTCTGGCTTAAATGAAACTGAAAATGGTTGTTACACAGCAAGTCTTGGTTCTGGAAGCATTTTCTCCCCATTCATTTTCTCAATGGGGATTTTAAAAAATAAGTGTAGTTAAAGAGTTCAAATCCTTGAGCTAAATCAACCAGATCTGAGATGAAAATGTGCTAAGTGTACCTGATGTGAAAAATACATCTTTATGAAAAATGCAATTCCTTGAAGCATTGTGCATGATGTATTTAAATCATAAATAAGATAATATATCTATCTTTACATCTAAACAGCACAACTGTTTTTAACATTGCTAATAATAATAATTGTTTCTTGAGCAGCAAATCAGCATATTAGAATGATTTCTGAAAGATCACGTGATACTGAAGACTGGAGTAATGATGCTGAAAATTCAGCTTTGCCATCACAGGAATAAATAATGTTGTAAAATATTTTCAAATAGAAACAAGCTATTTTAAACTGTAATAATATTTCACAATATGATTGTTTGCAACAAATGCAAACATATATGCAAATATATATATACAGTGCCTTGCGAAAGTATTCATACCCCTTCATTTTTTTCATGTTTTGTTATGTTGATGCCTTATGTTAAACTGCTTTTAAATTACTATTTTTCCACATCAATCTATACACCATACACCATAATGGTAAAGCAAAAAACAGGTTTTTAACATCTTCGAAAATTTATTAAAAATATAAGACTTAAATGATTCCATTGTGTAAGTATTCATACCCTTATCTGGGACCGTTGGAATTTAGCTCAGGAGCATTCCTATTGCTTGTAGATGTTACTACACTTTGAGTGGCATTAACCTGTGGCAAATTCAATTTGGAAAGGCACACGTCTTAATAAAAGGTCTAACAACTGATAATGCATATCAGAGCAAAAACCAAGCCCTGAGGTCCAAAGAACTGCCTGTAGAGCTCAGAAACAGGGTTGCGTCAAGCCACACATCTGGGGAAGAGTTTCGAAAAAAATTCTACTTCACTGAAGGTTCACAGAAGCATGTAGTCTCTGTTACCCTTAATGGAAGACGTTTGAAACAATCAGGGCTCTTCCTAGAGCTGGCCTCCTGGCCAAACTGACCAATTGATGGAGAAGAGCTTTGGTTAGTGTGGTGACCAAGAACCTGATGGTCACTCTAGTTGAGCTCCATGATCATATGTGCAGATCGGAGAAATCTACAGAAGGACAAACATCACTGCAACACTCCATCGATCTGGGCTTTATGCCGGTGTGGCAAGACTCAATCCTCTCTTCAATGTAGACACATGAAAACACACTTAGAATTTGCAAAAAAGTTCCTAAAGGACCCTCAGACTGTGAGAAACAAGATTCTCTGGTCTGATGAGCCTCAATTCTAAGCATCATGTTTGAAGCAAACCAGTCACTGCTCTTCACCTGCAGAGTACCATCTCAAAAGTAAAGTGTGCTGGTAGCAGCCTCATGCTGTGGGGCTGTTTTTCAGCAGCAGGGACTGAGGGACTAGTCAGAGTAGAAGAAAAGCTCAATGCACCAAAATATTGAGATAGCCTTAATGAAAATCCAGTCAAGAGCATTCAGAACCTCAGACTGGGCAGAAGGTTCACCTTCCAACAGGACAATGGACTAAACGCACAGCAAGAGTGGCTTATAGACAACTCTGAATGTCCTTGAGTGGCCCAGCCACAGCCTGAGCTTGAACCCAATCAAATATTTCTGGAGAAACCTCAAAATGTGCATCTGCCCCATCCAACCTGACAGAGCTTGAGAGGTGAAGAGGTGAGGAGAAGAATGACAGATAATTGCCAAATGCTGATGAGCAAAGCTTGTCACATCAAACAGAAAAGGCTTGAGGCTGTAAAGAATCTGTAAAGAATTCTGAATCAGCCCTTGTTACAATATAACATACATATACATATATATATATATATATATATATATATATATATATATATATATATATATATATGTTATTTGCGTACACAGACAAATGTATAAAAGTGTACATGGTAGAGTGTATATATAGTATGTTACATGTTCCTTATGTCTTAAGACTTTTCTCTAACTTCCTGTTCTGTGTGGCATTTTGTAGTCAGTTTGTAGTTTCTCTGTTAATCAGCCCCTTATTGTTCCCCAGGTGTTCTTTGTTAGCCTTCTGTGTATTTATACCCCAGTGTTCCCTTTGTCAGGGTCTGGTTTTGTCCCTTGTGGATATTTCATGTGTGCTGTTCAGTTCTTACCTGACTTCCCCTGTGTTTGGGTATACTATATTTTTGTCCATGTCTCCCTTTGCTTAGATTTACTTTTGTTTAGTTTGTTAATAAATGTTTTATGCTGAAATTGGATCCTACTCTCCATCTTTCTGAATCAGCCCTTGTTACAATATCAATCAATTACAACACTGACAGTGCTTCACAGAGTGGGCTGTTACTGCTGAGCTCTCGCATCCTGATTTGTTTGCTGCGATTCTGTAGCTGGTCAGATTTTCTCACTTTAGGATTTATGATTCCTCACCTGTTACTTTGCTATTAAATATTTACGTTTTTCAAATTATGCAGACTGACAGCTTGAATAGAAACATACACAGTAGTTTAATGACCTCTGAGCTCATAGTATGTACAATGTGTCTTGAAAGATTTCTGTAGAATTGTTACGATTTTCTCTATGGAGACAAAGAATAGGATTTTTACTTCTAGAACCCAACTGTTGCACTATATTGCAAACCCCTCTGTGATTATGCTGTTTTTCAAGAATTCGAAGCAACTTTGTGTAAAAGGAAACCTTTATGATTACCTGCAGTGTTCAAAATAAGGTATAAAAATGAGGTTTCCTGTTTTTATGAAGCAAACTGGGAAATTGAGGGAGAATTATTCCACTGGAGGAGTATTTTAAATGATCTTTGTTCGCTACTGATCCTCTTTTAAATTCTCTCTCAGCTTTAGTCACTTTAGTCCTTTTATCTCAAGTTAATACACATTTTCATGATTTAAAACAACAGACGGAATGAAATAATAAGTCTCTATCCTCTCAGACGTGCAGCTCAGGCTGTCAGCATGTTGCCGAATTGGTGATCTCCACTCAGTTACTCATGCCACACATTTTAACGTGTTTGCAGTGACGCAGACTTGCTCTTCACGGCCATCCACCCCCATTTTTCCTCTCGCCTGCCTCTACATATTTGAGAGCACCTCAACTCTGATTTACTTTTGGAATACGTGTGCATTTTTAACCCGAAAAACACATTCGGAAATGTGTTAACACGCAAAGTTTCAATTAATCATACCGATAAACAATGGACCCGAATCTCTGTTCTGCTCATTCAAGGTCACTTTCCAATCACAGCTTCCATATACTCAGTCCTCTGGTTGCTTTAAGAGGCCAACAAACCATGAAAGCGCATCTGGGCAGAGGTGAGAAGGTAGCAGTGCTGTAACTAATGGGTTTATTTAATTTAATTTACTGCAGCAGCCCGGGATCACAAGAGCCATGGCGGGCCGGAGAGAGATTGAGGTTGCTGTGGGAAAGAAAGAAAGATTAACCCTCTTTTTAAAAGGGCAAATTTTGCTCTCATGTCATGCTGGATTTTCCTGCAGAGATATGGCACTGTATAACTTGGCAGAACTAAATGAATACAGGTTTGTGGAGGAATGGGGCTCTCCAGTTTATTTCTGACAAGCCTCCTAATCAACGTCACGCTGGGGGCGCGCGCCGGGTCGAGAATCATTCAGAAATGAAAGCTTTGTAAACACATCCTCAGATGGATGGAAAGGAGCGTTTGCCGCAACGACTGGCACTCGACGCACAAACACGCCTGACCGCCATACGTGAAGGATGCAGCCGGAGAAAAATGGCTGTGGTTACTAACTGATAGAATATCACGGTCATGGTCAAGCATGTGTTATAGTCATTAACGCTCACTAATTAGGGACTCGCCTGTGATGCTGCTATTGTGCTTACGTGTCAGTGCATATCTCTTTCGGTGCATGCCATCCCCAATTAACAGGCAGAAAAAAGGAAAATGTCTCAGAATTCCTGATGCAATCTGTGGAATGTAAATGAAGCAATCCCAGCAGCCCTTGGGTTTGCATAGCCACGGTTCCTGCTGAATCGCTCGCACAGAGCTGCGTTTTGGAATAAACCGGCCGAACACATGCGCGCTCCAACTTGGGTAAATCCAACAAATGCTTCGGGGCGCAGAAAATGAACGTGGCATGATAATTAGTTAACCAACAGAGCGTTGCCAGAGGAGGGAATGTTATACCTAGTGTTTAATAGCAGATAGTTTAATTTGTGATGCTTGTAATGTGCCCATTTCTTCATAACGCATTGGCGCTTTTTTGACAGTTCCTTCTGTTCTTTACCTCCTCGCAAACATATTTGATGTTCTCTTCTCAACGTTTTTGGTTTGAGGTGTCAAAGTGTTGTAAAACATTCTTAACGCTGATAGATGCCTAGGGCTGAGGCACATTGAGACAGTGAATTTCTGTTTGCTTAGTTCTCTTAGAATTCGCCTTTGGCTGACTGTGTCATGCTAAGATTATCATGCGGGGTGGATACACACAGGGTTTCTGGGATTTGACTATCATCGCATGCGTTCGCGCTACCTTTGTAGCTATGGATGGTGATGTTTGACAGGATTATTTGACATCAAGTACCACTGGGCCGTTGTGAAAGCTGAGGATGTGATTCCTACAGTCGGTTACAGCAAGTGGTATTTGAGCACAGACGTCATGCAGAGTTGCGTTTTGATTTGAAACACAATCCTAAATGGGAAACCCAA
Source organism: Spinibarbus caldwelli (assembly GCA_039654775.1). Classification (NCBI taxonomy): domain Eukaryota; kingdom Metazoa; phylum Chordata; class Actinopteri; order Cypriniformes; family Cyprinidae; genus Spinibarbus; species Spinibarbus caldwelli. Next base: position 28,100,988 of record CM077219.1, on the reverse strand, counting down.
GGTCAGTTTGCCATTTCTAGTTGAGAAACCGTCAATCGCATGAATAAAACAGCCAGACAGCAGCAGCGGTGTGCCAAATTGTATCAACAACATTATAAATAAATTCGAACAAACTAATGCGTTGGTGAAAATGAATCAGAAAACTCAGTAACACTTTATTTTAAGGACAAGTTCTCACTATTAACTAGTTGCGTATTAGCATGCCTATTACTAGCATATTGGCTGTTTATTAGTACTTATAAAGTACATGTTAATGCCTTATTCTGCATGACCACATTTTAGATCCCTTAATCCTACCCAATATCTAAACTCAACAACTACCTCACTAACTATCAATAAGCAGCAAATTAGCAGTTTAATTAATAGTGAATATGTGTTCCGTATTCTAAAGTGTTACCGAAAACTCATAATGAATCTTTTACATAAATCATTGGTAACACTTTATTTTAAGGTGTCCTTGTCACGTTGCATGCACTTACTATTGTTATAACAATTAATTATGCATAATTACATGCAAGTAACCCTAATCCTAACACCTAACCATATAGTAAGTATATGTAGTTAATTAATGTTACTCAGTACTTAAATGCATAATTACACTGTAACAAGGACACCTTAAAATAAAGTGTAACCAAACCATTACACGATGAATATCAGTGTTACAGTAGTATCACTGAGGTACTATTATAGTTTGTAATTAATATTTTGAATTAGATATTTTTTTGCATATTTTGATTTATATATATATATATATATATATATGTATATATATATATATATATATATATATATATATATATATATATATATATATATATATATATATATATATATAATTCAAAATATAATTCAAAAATACACACACACTCCTTCAGCTATCGAACTGATACAGATCTGTGGTCATGGTCAGTGCACAGAACTGGTTCACGCTGCATTGTTTTGTCTCATTGTTAGAGTAAATATTTCTCTCACAATAACAAGTATGATGCAATAAATAGATATTGCAGAGGGAAAGTTGGTTCATGAATACTCTATGTTTAATTAATGTACTGTAATACTACATTTGCCTGGATAACTTTAGTCTGGGGACTGAGGGAATGAAGTCACTGCAGAATAAATGCACAGAGATTAAAAGCATTTGTTGTTTAGGGCACTTAACATCCCCCATGTGATGCTACACGTTAGTATGATGTAACCAATGTATCATAAAAACTAAGGGAAGCAGTACATGTCATAGATTCACAATGAAGTTAGAAAGTAGTTACAGAATAGATGGCTTCAAAAGAAAGGTCACATGAATATGGGTGCATAAAAGTTGCTGAAGTGAAACTGAAAGTTTGGACAGCATAACATTTATGTTAATTGAAGTATACACCAGAAAGTGACATGGGAATGAAACGACATGCCACCTACCTGAAGCAAAAGAAGCCCCACTGTGCTTTACATGTCCCTTTCACTTTTTAGCTCTTATTTCATCCTGTCCCTGACACTGTGCACTTTTCTTTTTGCCTTTTGCATTATTCTCAAATGAAAGACACAACAAAGTCCACCACATGTTCTGTCAATTATGGAAACTCAGTGAAGCAGTCCTGTTGTGATAATGAATGTAATCAAGCCTCCTGTGGCTCAAGCACAATAACAGAAATTTCCGTCAGTCCATGTGCTGCTTAGCATTGTAAGTTACACTAAAAGTGACCACAGCTCCGACACAGAGTGCTTACGCTAGACACTTTTCAGACAAAGCCACTTTATTTTACACATTGATTCTGGCTTAGGAAATGCTCAAATTCTCAGCGCCAGTCAGGCACGGTCCAGACGAGCTTTTATGATTTCCACCCACATACTCTTACCCAATGTCTGTCAAACTGAAAACAGACATCTGTCACAAAATCTCTGTGAATATAAGACTTCGTTATTAGAGACACGTGCTGTGAAATTTGTGTAGATCTTCAAATCTTTAATGGCTCTTGTCATATTTTTATTTGATTTTTTTCATTTATTTTGCTTTATAGTGTTGGAGGTTGAAAATGTTATTGATGCTGCATTGTAGTTTCAGCAGATCAGCGTGTTGTTCTAGGTATCATCAGTTAACAGATTAGTTCACCCAAGTAGGAAAATCTGTCATAATTTACTCACCCTCATGTCATTCCATGCTGCATATACAAACCTGTCGCATCAAGATTTGAGAGTTACATGAGAGGTGGAGGATTTTCACTGCACTTGTATGCTTTTTTTCCCCCGTTTGGAGCTTGACAATCTCTGATCACTGTATGTTTTCGTTGTATGCGAAAAAGTAATTTGAAAATTCTTTAATATTTCTTCTGCTGTTTTCCACAGAGTAAACAAAGTCATATGGATTTTGGAGTAAATTCTTTTTGGTTGAACTACAAAGCCTTTATGAGTTCTTTTAAAACACCAGTATATACAGGAGCATCTTGCACTTCATTGTTTTTTATTGGTCTTTATTTGTTCTTTGTTTTGTTTTGTTTTGTTTTGTTTTGTTTTGTTTTGTTTTGTTTTGTTTTGTTTTGTTTTGTTTTGTTTTGTTTTGTTTTGTTTTGTTTTTAGGGCAAACTTGGTGCCAAGTAAAAATGACCAAATGAAAAAGAAAAAAAGTTTAACATTTTGTTGTTGTTGTTGTTAACTAAAACTGAAACAATATTTAAAAAGGCAACATTTCTCATTTTCTAAACTAAATAATCTAAAACCAACAACAACAACAATAATAATAATAATAATAATAATAATAATAATAATAATAACCATAATAATAATAATAAACATTATATTAGTTTTGTTTTGTTTTTTTTATTTATTTTTTTATTTACTTTATTTTTAGGGCAAACTTAGGTGCCCTAGATAAAATAAAAAATCACCAAAGAAAATAAAATAAAAAATACGTCTAATGATTTTTATTGATAACCAGAACTAAAACTGAAACTATATATATAAAACATAAAATACTAAGAAAAAAATGAGAAAAAAATACAACAATATTACTGAAACTTTAACTAATATTAAAATAAAATCAGAAAATATAAGATAAAATATAGTTTAAAATATGAACAAAAACTATAATAGTACATCAGTGATGCCAAAATAGCAAGTCAGGGTACCGGTTTTGTTTATTGCAATATATATATTTTTTTATTATTATTAAAAATGTATGTATACATGTATATTGTTATTTGCTTTTATAATCCACTTGGCTAAAAATATGAGACCTCTGAAACATACAGTATATAGCAGGTTTTGTAAAGAACACTGGAAGTGAAAAGGTTCTGCAGTGGTGTCCCGCTGTACAACCCATTTTGCCACTAATTGGAACCTTTATTTTTAAGAGCGACCACTTACAGTCACAGCATTAACCTCTGTGATCTGAGCTCAGGGCATTAACCTAGGTCTCAATTTGATGGACATGCACTTCGAATCAGCTCTAAGCAGAGCTCACCCAGAGACTCTGCAGAGATCTTCTTCACATCTCAGTCAACCGCGGCAGGTAGCTGCCCTAATATGGCAGATTAAAACCCAATATTAATTCTCCTTCCTGTGCTGCTGGAAGCCTGGGCCGTTTGCTTGTTGTGTCTGGGGTGTGTTTGTTTTGGCTGAGGTGCTCCGCCTCTGCTATCCTTTTTATTAACACAGGCCCTTAATGCCTTGATTTAATGCACTCTCAGAGGTCAGATATTGCGCTGGCAGCCACAGAACACTTCCTTCCTCCCTGCCCCATTAATAACAGCAAACAAATCAGGGATGTGCCATAAATTTTCTCTCCGGTATATTAGAGCAACTTGGATGTGATATGTGGACATGTTTATTATGAGAGGAGAGCATTACTCCCGTGCAGCCCCAGCCAGAGGGTGTGACTGGGTATGTGTATGTGTTTCTTTATCTCTCGCTCTCACATGTCATTTGTATATGCTCCGTTTCATCTGAAAATACATACAATATTCCCCTATGGCCAGAGCGAGTCCATCTTTGATTCATACTATGTGTTTTTTTGCCAGGTACGTCAATGATTTTATTAATGCACTGTAAGTGGACATGACTCTTAAGAATAAAGGATCCATTTAGAGTCTCAAAGGGCCATAAGAAAGCCTTATTGATCCAAAAACAAACTTTATTCTCTAATTCTTTAGCTGATCATTTTTGGAGCCATAGTCTAGCGGTTAGAATTGGCCATGGTGACTTTGAGTCTAAGTTATATTTCATAATGTTCAGACCCATGTATCCACTCAGACGTTCTTTACTGCACAAAATGGTTGATGATAAGAGGTTTCTTTGCTGAACCTAAAGTGCAGGAAAGAACTTTTGAAAAACCTCTATTTTTAAGATTGAAAAGTAGTTCACACATCTCAGGTCACTCCAGAAAATGACATTATATTGGCTATATGGGTCTATGAAGTTAGCTCCACAGGTCGAGCATTATGCAAGATTCCCAGGAAACACACATGCAATTTGTTCACCTTGAATGCACTGCAAGTCGCTTTAGATAACAGTGTCTGGCAAATGTGTAAATGTAAATATTGTGATGTAACAGTGATCCTCAGCTTCTATTCATTGTTTCAACAGGGATTCAATCAAATTCTTCAATAAAGATGTCTAAGACATAAACCAAACCAGCTGGCTCTAAGATGAATCATAAAATTATAGACATTGATTTGTAGCACAATTTAAAAATCACAAAAAAGACGAAGCTATGAGACTGTGTATACACCATTCAAAAGTTCAATGGCTGTAAGATTTTTAAGAAGTTTTTGAAAAAAGCCTCTTCCACTCACCATGGTTACATTTATTTGATTAAAAATACAGTGATTTAATAACTGGTTTCATTTTAATATATTTTATTCCTATGACGGCAAAGCTGAATTTTCAGCATCATTAGTTCAGTCTTCAGTGTCACATAATCCTTCAGAAATCATTCTAATATCCTGATTTGCTGATCAAGAAACATTTCTTATTATTATTAATGTTGAACTTTTTGAACTGTCAAACTTTTGTAACATTATAAATGTCTTCACTGTAGTTTTTGAACAATTTAAATCCTTGTGGAATAAAAGTGTTAATAATATAATACAATATAATATAATATAACAAAAAATACAATATAAAAATTAAAATATAAAATCGTACTGACCCTAAACAATTGAATAGTCAAGTCTCTCTCTCTCTCTCTCTCTCTCTCTCTGCATGTGTGTGTGTGTGTGTGTGTGTGTGTGTGTGTGGTTCAGGTATACCCAACTTTATGAGGACAAAATGTCCTTACAAAGATGGCAATAGTCAAAATTCTTGTCCTTGTGGGGACATTTTTTGGTCCCCATGAGGAAACAAGCTTGTAAATCATTCAGAATGAAGCTTTTTGAAAATCTAAAAATGCTGAAAGTTTTCTGTGAGGGGTAGGGTTAGGGTAAGGGGATAGAAAATACAGTTTGTACAGTATAAAAACCATTACACCTTATGGAATGTCCCCATAAAACATGGAAACCCGTGTGAGTTTGTGTTCAGGAAAGTGAAGAATATATTCTCCAGCATGTCTGTTAAACGTGATTTTTGTTTAATAATGAAGCTGAAATCACATTTACTTGTGGCTTTTAAAGGAAGCACATCACTGATTTCATAGTTGAATCAATTTCTCTATGGAGAATACAGTTGTGCTCAAGTTCACATGTTCATATAGTCAATATGATTACCATACTACCAACTCAATAGCAATTAGCTAATATGTAGTAGAGATATTAAAATTAACGATGGCGCTGTAGTGGTGGAGGGATGCAAGTGTTGTCACAGCAGTGAGGAAAGCAGCCACTTATATATGCATGTATCATCTACTAAATGAGATGGTCAAGCTACTTTTGATTTAAACTCTAAGGTTATTATTACTAACGGTTAATGATTTAATGATTGAAAGAAACATTGATGGTGAAAAAGGTTTAGCATCTGCAGATTGCTGGTTTCCAGCTGGTTTCTCAGTGTAACAGGCCTAAAGAACTGCTCTCATCTCTCACTTCCCTTTCAAACTCCCATAATACCTGGAGACATTTTTCCCTTCCTCATGTCTTCCTGTTTGTGTAACAGCTGCAGTATTAGAGAACATATTTTTTCAATCCTGATAGCAATGATTAATTAATGCTTTCAGTTGTGCATTTACAATGATCTAAAACGAATCAAATGTATGTGATTCATTTGCAGCTGCAGTTCATGGTCATTCCGTGCATTTCATTCAGCTGTTGTATTGAAGTAATTAAGCATTCACGGTGTGCAGCCGAATTCATTAATGTCCAACTGAACTAAAGCTAATGAGAGATAGCAATGTCCAATTCCACTGAAATCAACAAAGACGGTCATGTTTACACAGTACATAAAAAAATAAAGTGTGAAAAAAGGTAGTTCTTAAGGAGTTCATTAGTTCATAATTTCTAGCATTAGAGACTGTCTTCTAGAGTGTTTCCATGACTACACGACTGCTTAATAGAATAGTCTGTAATAAACCATTCTCTCATTGTATTCATTTGGTTCAAGGTCTCTGTATTTCTGGTACACAGTGTTTCTGTCAGTCTATTAATGAATAAATGATCTCAGTCATTCATCTCCAGATGCTCTAATGACTTGTGTGTTTAGAAAAATCTGAATCCGTGGCGGATCGCCTCAGCACATCTGACAGGACGCGTAAAGGTGAATTACAGCCTAGTATCCCCAAAAGTCTCGCCACTCGACCGGCACATCCAAAGCTTATCCCTGATCTCTCAAATATGATTCAGATTCACCGGGGTGTGACTTTCATCCTAAATAAATGCCTCAGCTGTATATTACTTTTGAGTGGATTTTTATGGGAAGTGGAGAGATAATGCTGTGTCACAGCCATTGCCGGGATGGGACTCTATTTTGTACTGGGACTTGTAGGAATGTACCAGCAATATAACAAATGTTGGAAAATCTTTGAGCTTTTTAAGTCTCCAGTCAACAAAAGGTGATTTAAATTATTTACAGTTTATTTCTGAGACATTAATGGACACTATATAGTGTCTGAATAAAAGTATTTTATGTATTTTTATGTACTTTTATTCAGCAAGGGCACATTAAATTGATCAAAAGTGACATTAAGAACTTTAAGTGTTACAGAAAAATTCTGTTACAAATATAAATGCTGTTCTTTTGAACTTTATGTTCATCAAAGAATCCTGAGAAATAGCGTTGCTCAGTTTTCATATCGTCCTATCGTGAGATCACCGATACACAATTTTATCATGCTAATTTATTTACTTAACTATTTACATAGTTTCATTGCCAGAAAGTGAACCTACACCAGCATAAGGCTAAAAGCAGCCTAATGTTTTTAATATGACTGAATTTGTATTTAACATGATAACAATTTAATAGAGACATTGTTAGTTACTAATTACTAATGCTTACATTTCCTCAGTTATTCAAAAAGCAGCTACAGAAAGTGAGCAAAGAACATTTACATTATCAAAGAACATCATCACTGACTTCAGTCTAGCGTGAGTTTAAGCACTCCCATTATGATCAGTGAATCTATCTACACTGTATGATGAATAAATCTCTTATACTTACATTGCACGTACATCTGCACTTTGTTGTTTATGATGAGAGAATTTCGCAGATACACGATACTATTGTCTATTGGCACAACCCTACTGAAGAAGATGTATCATGGTTTCCGCAAAAATATGAAGCAGCACAACTGCTTTCCACATAATAATATGATAATGATAAATGTTTCTCGGGCAGCAAATCAGCATATAAGAATGATTTCTGAAGGATCATGTTACCCTGAAGACTGGAGTACTTATGCTGAAAATAAAGCTTTGACATCACAGGAATAAATCATATTTTTAAATATTTTTAAAAATTAAAAAAAATTGAAAAAAAAAAAAAAAAGAATTTCACAATATATTACTAATTTTACCGCACTTTTGTTCAAATGAATGCAGCCTTGGTGCATGTAAGAGAACACAAACAAATAAACAAACAAACAAATATGTATGTATGTATATATGTATTTAAAATCTCCCAAAAATACAAACTGAATTTTAGTCATGAATGTCAGATCTGTCATGAATGCTGAGATTTCAGCTTCATGTGAAACATTCAGATTATCTGAAGAACTACATTACCCACAGTCATGTTATCTACAGTTACCAAGGAACCATAAAGAGAGTGAAATGCATGAACAGTGCTGATCACTCACTGGGCTGGATTTTTCATTCTATCACAAATATTTTTCATTCATTTTCTCCACAAGCAAGCTGACTTTTTCTTTTTTTCAATATAGACACAATGCCTTCAATTAAGTTAGCAGCTATGCTTACACAGTGTTGGAGAGTAATTAGCTACATGTAACAGGATTACGTAATTTAATTAAAAAATAAATGTAACTGTAATCTATTACAATTACTGAGAAAAAAAAGTGTAATTAAATTACAGTTACTTATGAAAATGTTAACAATTACAAAGGTTACATCTGAATATTTTCTATAAAAAGCTAGGATATGTTGAATAATATTAATTTGTTGCTTTGCCTGTTTTTGATGTGCACAATGCCTCCTGCCATTTAAAGGCCGTTTAGTAAAGCATTGCTATTCTGATGCTTTTGATTGGTTCTCTTGTTTGAATTAGTGTTGAGTACTACTGTAATGTTAATGCTGCCTGGTTTGAATGTTTCAAAATGATTAACAGTTGAAAACATTCAATAAAAATAATAAAGTAATAATAATAAAGTAATTGAAATAGTTACACTACTTATTAGAATTTGAATAGAGTAACTTGTAATCTGTAATCTATTACATTTTCAAAGTAACCTTCCCAACACTGGTTTTACATTTATCATTTGGTAGACAATTTTATCTACAGCAACACTGCATTCAAGGTACACATTATCAATTTTGTTGCTAGCGTCATTGTGTACTGTTTGAGCTACAGGCAAGCTTTTATCACCAGAATATAATATTCGCAGCACTGCTGATGACATGAAGCGCACATGACTCGAGTCTTTTGCTTATCCTGGTCTCCATATTCTTTATACACCATTAGTCTCGCAATGCCTCTTCCCTGCACTTCACCTATGAAAGCAGAAAATGCCGCGGGCTGCTCTCATGCAGCAAACAATGCATCACGCTGTCCATAGAAGAGCGAGCCAGAAAAACATTCACTTTAGCCACAGGACGCCACCACTGATTTTGCCTTTAAAAAGAAAAGCGCGGCTGTCGTGAAGCTGAAAGTGATTTAGGCGCATTCAGTGAAATGAGAAGCGAAAAGAGATCAGATTACGGCATGAATATTCACTTGAGTTTACAATTACGGATGTTCTTCCTCTTTTAAGACTGAAGAGAGAACAAAAGAGAGAACATTAATTACACACATCAAGTAAGAAATCTTTTTAATGGCTATCAACATCAAAGCTAATGGAAGACTCAAAAGGGATCCTCAGAGAATAATCAATTGTGTGAGTGAGTGTGTGTATGCACATCCTGCTCTTTCTTTGTGTCTGCGCGCTCAAGAATTGGCAGAATATATTCAGCTCAATCTGTTATTCTTGAAAGAGTCACGGTTTGCCCAAGGAAAAAAAGCAACATGTTGGTCTGTCCCGCTGAATAATCAACATCGTTAATAATTCTGTTTCCCCCCAATATTAAAAATGAACAGCCTGTGCGAGAAGCGAGGGCTTGCCTTGATTTTCAGGGACCAATCGAAACGCTTTGCAAGGCCAGGCATTCTCTCAGATGTTAAGATGTATAAATTATGCAGAAATCAGCTGTTCCAATATTTATTAACATGTATAAATACAGTTTAATAGATATAAAACCCTTTAATCACTGTATGTCATACATGTCTCCGAATAGAACAGAAAAAATGGGTATCTACTTTTTTATTCATGTATGTACGTATGTATGTAACAGCAATATTTTTAGGTTAATATTTTTGTAGATGTGTAAGAGTGTGCATGTCTTAAAATGCAACAAACAAACAAATAAACAAAAAACCTGCATAATTTTGCATTTCTGTTTAACTTTTGAAGTTTAAACCAAAAAAAGGGCCAGTGACTTTATGACTCTATGATTGTATGACTTTGTGTGTTCTAATTTTATTTATTAATTCATTAATTTATTTATTTAAACTTAAACTTTAACTTTTTGAATCCTCCCAAAAATATAATATATATTATAAAAACAACATTCTGTTTGTAAAATTATTTGATTAACTGTTTAATTGTTCTGTAGCCAAAATAAAATTATTTAGATAAACCTGCAAAATATTTACTTTGAATTGGTATCTCCATAATGACTTTCTTTTTCTTTTTCTTTCTTTCTTTCTTTCTTTTTCTTTTATCAATGACAAGATTTTAGGTTAAAATTTTGGTATATGGATTTTTTTTTTGTACCAGTATAATATAAGTTCTAGTGAATGTGTATAGCCCAGTTTTTTACAATACATATCATTTCTCATCACTTTTAGAGAACATACTGTCATGAAACTAGTGAGCAAGGCAAAGGTGACAGGTGAGAGAGTCTCCTTAGAAAAATAAAACCCAAATAAACTATTTATGAACATATATGTGCTGCAATAAATAAATAAATAAATAAATAAATAAAAATTTTACTTTTTTTCCTAGTTAATTTTAAATGATCCTGCAGAATGACAGATTACTTTTTAATAAATATCTCATATGTAGTCTGAGGTAATAAACACTGCATGCAGAATTTTTTCTTTAAAAACCAGTGTGTTGTTTCTAATAGTTTTTTAGAGTATAGCATGTCACACGTCCCATATCCAAATATTAGAAGTGCGCATCTGGAAATGTTTTGCGTGTAGCTTGAGGTGTACTCTCTGCTACAACAATACGTTGAATTATAAAAACTCAGCAGGCAGAACTGCGTCGCTCTACTGGAGCACCTGTTTAAAACAGTTTGTTTGCTATGTGGCGGAAGCTGAATTTTGCGGCCTCATTTTGTGCTGTTTTGTCACTTACAAGCCTGAACTAAATTATGCGCCTGCAAATTGTTGATGCGTCAAAGTAGGCCTCTTTCCAAAATCCCGTTCTAAAAGAAGCTCAGCCTTAATTGGCAACAGCTATACGGAGATCCAGCAAACCGGCACCCTTCTCTTCTCAGCCCAAGATGCGAAAAAACGTACGGGATCGCCCGAGCCAGCTTTTTTCAACTTTCATCCCTGCGATTCTAATGCCAAATTCAGTTGAGCTGTGCAGTGTTTAACCTCTCCACCCCCAGATCCCCAAGGCTCAGGCTGGAATCTCCTCACAGAAATGAAAGCAGTGGTGGGTGTCGCTAGGGGAGTTGAATGAGGAATGCTGAATGACGGTGAGATAATTGGGGCCTGTTGGAGCACTCTCTCTCCCTCTGCCTCTTTCTACGTTCAGATCAATGGGACGGGAATAGAGGAGGGGAGAACGCTTACTCAGCACAGCTGAGCACCTTTAAGAGCACACAGACACACGCTCCTGTACACTGCGAGAAAGCAAGGCAGCTGTGCAAGCTCATAATGTGCTTTAATTATGTTGACTTTGTGTTTACATGTACCATTCAAAAGTTCGGAGTCAGTAAGATTTTTTTTTTTTTTTTCCCTCAACTCTCTAGGTCACCAATGCTGCATTTATTTTATTAAAAACACAATGCAGTAAAATTGTAATATTGTAAAATATTACTACACTTTAAAATAACTGTGTTCTTCTTTAGTATATTTTAAAATGTATTTTATTCCCGTGATGCAAAGCTGAATTTTCAGCATCATTACTTCAGACTTTAGTGTCACAGGATCCTTCAGAAATCATTCTGATATGCTGATTTGCTGCTCAAGAAATATTACTTATTGTCAATGTTGAAAACAGTTGTGCTGATTAATATTTATGTAAACCATGATACATTTTTTTCAGCATTCTTTGATAAAATATTTATAATGAAGTAGATTTGTTTACTTTCACTTTTAATCAATTTAATGTTATTTCTGAATAAAAATAATAATTTCGAAAATACATAAATAAATAAATACATAAATCAAATAAATATGAATAGATAATAAATATGATAGATAATAAATAAATATAAATAATAAATAAAATAAAATAAATCTTTCTGACCCCAACTGTAGTGTATGCTGTTCAAATTATCAAGAGCCAAAACATGAAATTTGGTTCTTGTTGCTAAAATTGCTAAATAATTGCAATGAAAATGTGATTAGCTTTCTGATTTTCAACTTCTTATCAGTTGTCTGAAAGTGATTTTCGTTTGAAAAATTCTAAACACATTTTCTGAAGCATTTACAAGAGTCTGACACCACAGATTGTCATTTTAGTAAAAGTTAAGATACAAACAGTTTTTAATCTATAATTGTTCATGCACTTGAGTTTCTAGAATTGTTTCTGTGTTTCTTTAACAGTCACATCATAATAAACTAGGTAAAAAAGAAAATATTGGTAATATTAAGTAAGTGCTACCAGTAAATTTAGTAAGTAATTCAATGAAGTTGCAATTTACAATTTATTTTTTTAAAGCAAAAAAAAAAAAAAAAAACACCTTTTGAACAATAAATTCCTATGAATTTTATACAATCTTTCCAGTCATTTCTGTTTTGTTTTAATAATTTCAGATTGTTCATAAAATTGCAATTTTTAAGTTTAAAGTAAAAAATAAAAAATAAAATAAAATAAAAAATTACTATGAGTTTTCCAAGTTATGCAGTTTCATCAATATCCATGACTTTTCTATGCAAACATTTCTATGTAAATCAAATTTTTAAAATCCCATGAAACTATACATTTAAGTTGATTTTGAAATAAATAACCATGGAATTTGAACACAAGTTGTATCAGAAGCATACTGAGCAGGAAGTTTTAATTTGAATGAAATTTACTTAAACCACATTGCAACAAAAGTGATTTATTTATTTGATTTTGTATGTGCATAAAAAAATAAAATAAATCCCCAGTAGGGGGATTTGTCGTGTGACACGTCGAGAATGGCCGTCGAGAATGGTGTCCTTGGCGTGTATCGCGTAAAAAGTTCCGCTAAGTGCTGGACCTTGAGCCAGTGGCATGTTTACCCATGAGACCTGCGGCTGGTGACACATGCTTTTACTTTGACTAATAAATCATTGACGGCCTGTTGTGCATCGATGGGAATACGGTGTCAGTTTTGATACTTGATTAGCATTTCTGTCACTTTGCTTTACACTTAACATAACTCTAGCTGCACGGCTCAATCGGAGCCGTTCAACGTCATGACAATGATGAGCCATTCCTCAAACTGACAGCCTGTCATGACAACATGTCCACTAGAGGGGAAGAGCATCTGAAAGCTCTGTACTCGCCGAAAGGGCCCTTGCAGTCGAGTAATCGCCGGACGGCTGAGTGTATCAAACGTCAGGGTTATTGATTCTAAAAACAGCAGGCTTACTCAACGCTTTTGGCCATTTTCGAAAGCTGTATTGAGCGATTGTGTGTGGTATTAAATGAGCTGTTTAACAACTGCACGCAAAACGTGCGCTGGCTACGTTTTGCTTCATTGGCACCTTGTAGCTGTTGAGTTGCAAATGGCAGCTCCCACCTTTAACATGCTAATGAGAAGGTGTTGTGAATCAGCTCTTCATATTTTCACTCCCCTACATGATCTCCAGGGCAGTCGGCCTGAGTCAGAGCTGCTAACTGTGAAACGCTCTCTTAACAGAGAAGCCAAGGACAGTCGCTAAGACTTTACGGCCTGTTCCAGCTACTCGCTGTGTCTTAAACACATTTGCGCTGCTGTGAGGCAGAGCTATTATCGGATACCGAACTAAACTAATTCCGCTTGCTTTTGCGTCAGCTTCTGCTCTGTGTTTGAGACGCCGCATGAGAGTCATATTAAAGTTTGCTGTTGTCATGACCGTCGGTGCGTGTCTTGTCTTCTGTCGGCTCTGCGCAGGAATAAACAAGTGGCAGACGCATTGCTTACTGCGACTGTGATTCCTGTCTAAATGCAGGCGAATCTTCTTGTAAATCTAAATCTGGCAACGTTCTGTTGATTCCTCGGTAGATTCCTGTACCTTAATAACTAAAACTGAAATGTCCATAAAATAAAAAGTAGACTGCAACTGTCAAAACCTGAAATTAACTGTGAACTTTTTTATGTAGTTATACATACATATCTAATGTACTTTTAAATGGTGTCATCCAATTGTATAAAGGGATTGTGCTGGATAAATTATTATTATTATTATTATTATTATTATTATTATTATTGTAACACTTTACAATAAGGTTTCATTTGTTAGCATAATTACATCAAGAACTTACATTGAAAAACACTTTATGTATCTTATTTACTTTATTACTTATTACTTATGTACTTTATCTTATTTAATGATAATTTCAACTTTACTAATGCATTAATGAAATCAAAAGTTATATCTGTTAATATTATGTAATAGCCAACATGAACTAACAGTGACCAGTTGTATTTTTTAAGTAACATTACTAAAGATTGATAAATACTGTAACAAATGTTTTGCTTCTTGTTGTTTAAGGTAATTCATTAACTAACATTAAATAATGTAAAATGTTAGCATTATTATTTTATAAACCATAAATGTACTATTGGTATGTAGATCAATATAACTTACATATAATAATTTAAATTAAAAATAACAATAATAAAAACAACATGGATCTGTATGGAAATGTAATGTTGTTTTAATATTATTTTATATACTGCTATGATATGTATTAATATTTTAAATTAGCTTTAACTTAGTGTTTTTATCATTTTTATTAGTTTTCACTACCCTCCCCTCCACCAATATACCTATTTATCTTTAATTTATCTTTTTTTCAGTTTTAGTTTTATTCATTTTAACTTAAACTTCTTTTATTTCAGTTTGCCATGGCAACATTTCTAATTTGTTGTAAAAGTGTAAGTTTTAAGCAAATATTGATATAAACTTTGGGGTCAAAAAAAAAAAAAACCCTTCAATTCATTAATTAAATCACCGAATTTGATTAATTAAGTGATTTAATTAATTTAAATTAATTTAGTGAATTCAATAAATTTTAAATGACTGACAAAGTTATTATGAATATTCATTGTATTATTATAAATCGGTAATAATACAATGCATGAGTACAATGGATACATTGTAATACTAATAAATTGATTATTATAAATTGATATGACATTACTGATTTTGACAGATATGCCTATTTAGCTTTAATTTTTATTCATTTCAGTTTTAGTTTTAGTTATTTTAGTACTTCAACTTAAACTTCTTTTATTTCAGTTTGCCATGGCAACATTTCTGATTCATTGGTAAGGATATACACTTTCTCCTATATGTGTATTCATGTAAATTTTATTCATGGACAGATTATGTATCAACTACCACATGTAAAATGGCTCATGCTATACTATTATTTATCTTGAACTTCTGCCAGAACTGTGAAATTCTCCTCCACATACTACGATGATTTAATTATGGAGAGTATACATTGCTCATTATTTGTGTGGTGTTTCTCTCTTTCCCTCCATTGCATTTTTTTTTCACACTACATTAAACACACAAAGCTGGTCTTCTGGGTCTGGTGCAGCTCTCTGATTTGTTTCAGAGCTGGCCATACAATACGCTATGGTGCCTGACCCTTGCCTGGGGGCAGCTGACCTACATTGTGCTGAATATAGAAGATCCTCTTTATGTCTTTTCCACAGAGAGGTTGTGAAAATGCAAAAAGTGCCTTCATGACGAATGTTTTGTGGGGAAATATACTTCTGAGAAAGCTGGCAAATTTATCACTGCAACTTACAAAATATTACACCAATGTTTTTTTCTTATTCTTTTTCTTTCAGAAAGCAACTTTTTGACAGACAGAAACTTGTTTGAACAGAGTTTTTTTTTTTTTTTTTTTCCCCCAGATGCTTTTGCCGCAAACCTACTGTTAATTGGCAACCTTTGGCAACTACTTTTTCTGAGGTAGAATTTAATTCAAAGACCATGTTTCAGTATAATTGAATGCATTCAGATATCTCGCACCGTTTGCATGTTCTTAGTCAGAACTGAGGCTCAGATGAGGTCACATCACAAAATAAAGTGCAGCTCCAGAAGCTTATTTGACCCGAGTAACCTGCATAGTGTCTTTGACTAATTGGATGTCAGAGACTGTGCTGAACTGCCTTAGAAAGCAAAAGCATTAATTAATATTCCTCCATGTTCTGCTTAGCAAGAAAATTGAGTGATAATGGAACCGAACTGCCCTGCATCTGCTGGAGTCACTTGCTAGTGCTGATTAAATGCGTTGTGGCCTAAAGGTTGCGATGTGACATTGATATTGTTATAACTTCATTATGATAATTCAGATTTCTTGCATCCAACTGCCTCTTTGTAATGACCTCTTTGTACTGGTAAAATGTACTGCCCCATTTTGTGAAGTGTTCAGATGCTGTTTGTATGTGTTTGGGTTTTACAGTGGCACCAGTAATGGCCTTTTAGTGTCAGCAGCTGTACAGTTACAAGCAGGACAGTGGTAGTTGAACAACTGCATTAGATGAATGGTACGGGGAGTCCGAGTTGCTGCACAGGTCCCTCTCCATCTCACCCTTGGACTTTTTCGCACATCTGAATCACACTTGCCTAAGCGCTGCGCATCAGGCTGTCTCAGCACACTTAGCCGTGCTCCTCTGATCTCCAGTGGTACGGTCAACCGTGTCAGCCTCTTCACAACTATAACACTTGTATCAGTAACTTCATTTAAAGTTCAGTACAGTCTCAGGGCATTTAGCTGGGCCGGTCTCAGATGAAATTTTATTCTGACAGTTCCAACCACATATCGCTGACCATACGTCAAACACTGTGGAGTTTGTAAGTGTGTGAGTTATTGTTAATAGATTGGGATTTTAATTTAGGGCCAGATTTACTAACAGCTTGCGTCAGCGCAAACCAACGTTTTGGTGTTAAAATAGTACTGTCAGGATTTACTAAAGACGCGGAGTGTAGAATTAGCGCTGAAAAGGCATGGACACAGTTATTTTTGCACCTGACCTTGTTGAATATGCATTTGTAGGAGTTTCCCTTTCAGATGCAAAATTTATGGGAGGAGAATATTAAAATGAATCACGCAACGCGATTTACTAACGTTTGTGCTCAGCAAATTACTGGTATTTGCGCCATTATTTAATGCCCAAAAAAAGCATGTCTTAAAGCAGGCGCTAATTTGCGCTGCTCTTGGTAGATTGTGCTGGTCATTATGGAAATGATCTGGCTGAGTCTGTGTTCTTCAATGTGCGCATTGTCAGTAAATCACATGCAGAATTTTCCCCTCCCATCGGCGCTTTTATGGAATTGTGCTCTAACACTAATTCACCCTATTTAGAAAATCTGGCCCTTAATGTGTTGATTAAGAATGGATATAAAAATAACAATTAATGTGTTAAAAAAAATTGCTGTGGCCAAGAATGTCCATCTGAATCACAATCGTAGAATTGATTGCTGAGACTTATGTTCAGTGGTTTTTTTTTTTTTTTTTTTTAATTGATAAACACACTAACAGTCAAAAGTTTAGGGTGAGATTTTTATGTTCATCGAGGCTACATTTATTTGATCAAAAATTCAGTAAAAACAGTAATATTGTGAAATATTATTACATTTTAAAATAACTGTTTTCTATTTTAATATATTTTCTAATATACTTTATTAATGTGATTTCAAAGCTGAATTTTCAGCATCATTACTCCAGTCTTCAGTGTCACATGATCATTCAGAAATCATTATAATATGCTGGTTTGCTGCTTTAAAAAAAAAAAAAAAAAAAAAAAAAATCTGATTCTTTTTCCCCCTCAGGATTCTTTGATGAATAGAAAGTTCAAAAGAACAGCATTTATTTGAAATATTTTGTATCATTGTAAATATCTTTACTGTCACTTTTGATCAGTTTAATGCAATTTCTTGCTTAATAAAATAATTATTTTATTTTTATTCAAAAACAACAACTCCAAACCTTTGAACAGTAGCATATGCACTTCAGTTCATTAATTAATTCACTTAATTTGATTAATTGCATATGCATTTAATTCCATATATTTTAATTGACTGATAGACCTATTATGAATATTCGTTATTATTATAAATTGCAGTACATCAATTAATTCGTTGTTACTATCATTTATTTTATTCCTATGACACTGACATTACTGATTTTGACAGAAATCATTTATAATAATTTATTTGAATGATAATTTATTCAGATCTTACAAATAACAATTTACAAAGAGAAGCCTTTTTTTTCCCACTGAGTGTTTTGTTTTTCTCTACTCTTGTTTTGTGGAAATAAACATGTAAATGTGCAGAGTTAAAAAGTGAGACAATTTCCACTCACGCTCACGCAAAATTTCAGATTTCACAAGTTCTGAAGTTCTTTGTAAGTGTTGCTCAGCAGTGGTCTTCTGTACTCCTTAGTATTCAATAACAAGATTGGTTTCGTTTAATGGCTTTCACACCTGCCATCTTAATGGAAGGTCAAATATTAGAAATAAGTGCTATTCAAATCCTCAGTAATTGAATATTTGAATGGCCAATTAAAATCCCTTTTGGAGGTTTAGATAAGGGGAATTAGCTTTTCTTTATTCACCTCCCCTGAAAAGCTTTCCTCCCATTCACCATTATTTCCCGGAATTCTGTCTTTCTGATTTTCCTTATACTTTCACCTCCATTGTTGAACATGCTGGTTTAATAATAATAGTGCAGAAGAAACTTTGCATTTTCCACTGTTTTGCAGATGATATGGCCTGGAGAGTGTGCAGTTTCTGTGGGTGAGGCACAGCATTCACACCCGCCCATGGGGAAAAAATGGATTTAGCCATACTTCCCACATATTCCAAGAAAGATTCCTGTTGATGCTGTCCACTCCTGAACTCATATTGTATAGTCCCTGCCTCCCTTTTCTCCGTTCTCTGCTGTTTGTTAGGAGCATCGTGCCCCCTCAGATTTTGTAAGCCAAGTGGCTTTTAATGCAACTTCCAAAAAAAAAAAAAAAAAAGACAGAGAGAGATTATTTGTATCTTTGATAATTAGGTTGCATAACTCTAACAAACAAAGATGTTTGTCTTCACCCATTCACACGGCTAAGTTTGGTTGATCAGTCGTGTCGCACCTTCCACTGATAATTTGCTTTAAACTGAATATTCCATTGTCATCATCTACCCACTCTTGTGTCACTTGAAACTAATGTGACTCTTTCCCATGGAACACAAAAAGAGTTATTTAGCTGCTCTTTTCTATTGAAGTTCAGTAGCAATTTTGCTTGGTTTATTAAATAATAAAATAAAATAAAATAAAATAAAATAAAAAAATAAAATAAAATAAAATAAAATAAAATAAA
Organism: Spinibarbus caldwelli; assembly: GCA_039654775.1. Taxonomy (NCBI): domain Eukaryota; kingdom Metazoa; phylum Chordata; class Actinopteri; order Cypriniformes; family Cyprinidae; genus Spinibarbus; species Spinibarbus caldwelli. The sequence continues at coordinate 28,081,619 of CM077219.1, read as the reverse complement.
ATAAAATAAAATAAAATAAAATAAAATAAAATAAAATAAAATAAAAACTATACATTTAGACAAACACATTTAACATTATATATTTTTTCTGCCCTTTGTTTTTTATACCCAATTGAGACACTGGTGCTTCCTCAAAACAAAACAGCAAAAAACAAGTAGGTTCATGACGTATCAAGAGGCAACAGGCAATCTAATAAATAGCAGCAGGTTTTTGTGTTAGATTATTTTTAGTTCACTTAACACACGTTCTGTGTGATGAGTGTGTTGGGGGAGGAGCGTTTCTGTGCGTCTATATTGAGTTTCAGTTCCCTTGTGGTTAGCTGCTGAGAAACAGAGAGACAAACTTGTAAAAACGACAATTCTCTATGAAGAACTCTGTGAAAGACTTCGTCAGCTTGTGCATCACGAGGGGTCTCTGTCAAAACAGTCAGATGCTTGGTCCAGCAGTGGTCCTTGATTTTGTAGCCTATGTTTCTGTGATTTAGTTAGTCAGATTGATGAATTTAACATCTGAAAAATGTTTGAATTTTTAGCGGATAGTGTTGTGTCACTATACAAAGTGCTTTTCAGCAGAAGGCATGTTGTCCTTCTAATATTTATGATCTTAACCAAAAAAAAAAAAAAAAAAGGGTTTTAAGTCATGGGCTATTGGCTTGCCAGACTGATCCACAATACTATATCAATAATATTTGGTGCATTATTGTGTGTATACAGCGCAGTCCTTACACTGTGAGGAAAAAAGTATCCCTTATTATTCAGCAGGGCACAACAGAGTAATAACATAGCTGATATTTTAAAATAATGCATCAGGACAAATCATAATTTTAGAATATAATGTAGGTCATTGCGCGCACCTTTCTATTATGTGCAAGACACGCAGATTTTGGTATTCTTCCAACACTTTTTATTTCAGTATGATAACATATTTATGAGGAGTTTAAAAAGGTGCATCAAAAATGAAGTTGAAATATTCAGGTGGCCTACTCTTTTATTTTCAAGCTGATGAGCTAATACCTTCATAACGTTTAGAAGCACGCTGTGTTACTTTGTTGTAAATGTTGTAATGTATGCACACAGGAACATTGCGGGTCAGAATACACAGTCCAGGTCATAAGGGCTGATTTATTGATTTAATTTTTGTGTGTGTGTGTGTTCTATTGGCTGGTTGTTGGAAAGTTTTCTACTGCAAGGAAGTATTCAAAGCAAAACTGCTTTGTGAGTGTTGACATGCGATGAGCAGGACGGTTCCTTTAGTTTTTGACTATTGCCTTTTTTTTTTGTTATAGATTGTTTAAAAATATTCTGCCCAAAAAATAAATAAATAAATAAATATATATATATATATATATATATATATATATATATATATATATATATATATATATATATATATATATATATATATATATATATATATATATGTATATATAGCATTTATATTCTTTTTGTTGTTGTTGGCTGATTGCTAATAGTAAATTGACAGGACTGCAGCTGAGTGAGATAACTAGGTTATAAGAATAGACTTTGAGTTTCTATATTCTACTTTTTTTTAATCATAATAATAAATTATATAAAAACATAAATGAGCATATTCTTGGGAACATTTTTCATTAAGACTTTTAAAATAAGAAGGTGCAATTTAGGCACAAATATAAATGCAAATGCAAATGCAAAAAAAATATATATATATAGAGAGAGAGAGAGAGAGAGAGAGAGAGAGAGAGAGAGAGAGAGAGAGAGAGATTTCATGAAGATTGCATGGCAGAACTTCTGACATTTTTTGAAAGAAATGCATACTTTTATTCAGCAATGACACAATAAATTGATCAAAAGTGACACCAAAGACATTTACAATTTTACGAAAAGAGTTATATTTCAAAGAACCACTAAATCCTGAAAAAAAAATAGCACAGTTTTGACAAAGATATTAAACAATGCAACTGTTTTCAACATTAATAATAAGAAGAAATGTTTGTTGAGTAGCAAATCTGCATATTAGAATGATTTCTGAAGAATCATGTGACAGTGAAGACTGGAGTAATGATGCTAAAAATTCATCACAGGAATAAATTGTGCATTTTTAAACATATTCAAATAGCAAACAGTTACTTTAATTAGTAGCAATATTTTTACATTAATGTTTATATTATTATTGATTTATATTATTATTGATCAGATAAATCCGACTTTGGTGAGCATAAGAGACTTTTTTCAAAAACATTAAAACATCTTACCGAACTTTTGAAGTATGTTTTACCATATCATACAATATTTTGTATAACAAAAATACTAAAACATACAAATTTGCACCCATGTCCATATTTTTCACTATTCAAATATGATAACATTGTAACTTTCCTTTGGAATTGATGGAATCTTCTGACCTGTTGTTAGAATATCACAGCAATTGATCAGAGAAAATTCACTACAGCAGTGTTTCCACCGGTATGAGTTCCTGTTGTGTCTTTTCTCTGAACACTTCTTGTCTTCATTTGTGGATGACTCTATCAACATTAATAGTGTGACAACTAACAGCGCACGCTAACACACTGTCTCTCGCAGCCGCACTGCTTTCTCCTTCCCTCAGCTGTAAAACTGCAGTTGATTCTCTCTCATTTTAGAGCACTCACCACACAGGACCCATAATGCCTTGAGTGCTCACATGAACCACATGTCAACCGAGGCTTTTCAGATGCCTCGCTCTCCATCCATGTCATCCTGCCTCTAACAAGTGGTGGAGGGAGGACAAAAATAAGAGGAAAATGGACTGGGGGAGGAGGAGGTGGCAGTGGGATGCTGTCCCGCCGCAGCTCTCATCCAGTGAGCGAGTGCTGGCCTCGGGCAGGATAACATGAGAGAGCGCGCTAATCTCCCCACCCACCAGCGCTGACCTGTGCGCTTTAACTGCAGGAGAGACCCAGCCCTCCATCAATGTCACAGTCAGAACTAATGAGAGCCAGAGGCCGCAGGGTCAATGACTAAGCTGATTTGCCTACTGATAAGTGATGACGGAGCCTTGGAGAGGGGTTGTACCACTGTCTAGGATTAGATTAGCTCCACTGTGCTGGAGTGTACAATTTATGAGCTCACAGAGTTGAAACTTGGTCGCAACCTTGGCGAGGACGGGTGGCCTTAATGTGCATTGCAGTAACAAGTTTAGGTTTTAACTAGTGTTGTCAAAGTTAACGCGTTAATAACCCGTTAACGCAAATTCATTTTAACGGCACTAATTTTATTAACGCGCGATTAACGCAGCGCGCATTTTCTGTTTGACCCGTGGCTTAACCCGTAGCCTACTACTATAGTTAGAGAAATGGAAATGGATGGAGATGCTGACAGTGTTGCCAACTTAGCGACTTTTCGGACCACTTTAGCAACCTTTTTTTTTTTTTTTTTGTTAGTTTTTTTTTTTTTTTTTCAAAAAGCACCTAGCGACCAATCTTTATAGGGTTTGCCCAAACCTTATTTAGTTTCTGAGACTCGCCGGTACTGCCGCACGAGCGCGAGGTCTCTCTTTGCCGCTGCGCACACCTCTTTCTCTCTCCCTCCACATCTGCTCTGTTCAGAGCGCCGATGAGAGGAACAGTGCTTTCAGTTAAAACAGATATTATGTTGCTTCTCTAATTTAACATGCAAGTATAGCCGAAATCACAGCACAGCTATTGTCTTTATCTTATGTATAGCCTATTTGATTTTATCAGACGATGGCTGGATTATAAATCAAGATTTTTGTGCAGATTACGTCTTGGAAGGTAGAGCTGGTTATTTAGTCCTATGGGTCGCGTTTCAGTCACTATTTCATATTCATTCCTTTGTCTGACAACAGAAACAGTAAAATATATAAGTGAAAACAGTTTTATTGAGAATTTAGCTGCATCAAAATACAGTATGTGGGCACAGAGAGGCAAATAAATGTAATAATAAATAATAAATGTACATTTTGCATGTTCAGAAGAAGTGAGATGCCCTGTCATGCGGAAATGTAAACAGGTTTGTGTAAGTAAATTGCTCAGTGCAAAGAAAGAGAAGTAATGGGAACCTGGTATTTGTTTTTTCATGTGTCTAACAGACATGAGCAAGTTCTTTGAAACACATCTATGATCTTTGAAACATGTCTAGTCTTCAGGCTCTCTTAACTATGGTTTCACTAATAATAAACATATTGCATAAAGCATCCATATTTATCATTCCCCATGTTGATTAGAGTATTTAAAACATGAAAAGTATTAATTTAAGGTACATTTAGAACATATAAAAATGTATGATTAAATTGCGATTAATTGCGAGTTAACTCATGACAATCATGAGATTAATCACGATTGAATATTTTAATGGATTGACAGCCCTAGTTTTAACCCTAGAATGCTTAAACAGGTCAAACTGACCACGCTTTAAAAAAAAAAAAAATATTACTACTAGTTAAATAAATGCATGGTTGCGAGTTAAAAATTCAATTTATTGATTTAATGAATTCTTTTAAGTTGCAAACATTATTTTGATGTAATATGGATTGAGTTCTGTTAAGATAATAATATTAAACATTACATCAGTTAATATTCTGAGTAATTTAAACTCATTTTTTAGTTACTGTAGTAGTTATGTTTAGGTATTAGGTTGGGTTAAGGGATCTAGAATATGGTCGTGCATAATAAGGCATTAATATGTGCTTTATATATTAATATACAACAAATATGCTACTAATATGCAACTAGTTAATACCATTATTAGTTGACCCAAGGAGTGCAGATACGGTGTATCTCTCTCTCTCTCTCTCTCTCTCTCTCTCTCTCTCTCTCTCTCTCTCTCTCTCTCTCTTTCTAAAATCGTTTAATTTCTTAATATTCCTCATAAACCTGGAATGTGTGCCTCCACAATGTAATTTACATATTTGTTAGGAATGAGTTCAGAAAAATACAATTTTTGTTTTATATATAAATTTGCTTTATTACCCAAAGTCTTTGTAAGGGCTCAACATGATTCTATACATACTGCAAATTCTTATGGACTTTTGACTTGATATTTATTTCTTTACACTCTATAGATTCCTCAATATTTTGGTTTGTGACTGTCAATTTCATATTTTGTGTTCTACATTTCTACAGTTCTACATTTGTAAAATGATCAGTGTATTTACTACAAGATTGTTTCTTTTTTATTTTTTCAGTATTATTCTCTATCTTTATTTATTTATTTATTTATTTATTTTTAATAATTTAAAAGTAGGCTTGTCCAGACTTTTGACTAGTAGTGGTCTCATTAAGTAAATTCTGCCAAAAAGCCTGTCTGTAATGATCCTAGTTAAATAATCTGAACATTATTTAAGCTAAATTTAAACATGCCTTTTCTTTGAAAACCAGTGAGTCCAATAGGGGTCTTTTTGATCCTGTTTATGCATTTATGCTTTATGCATTTATTAATTCTGAGGGACAGATGACCACATGTATAACAATCACAAGCAAGCAAGAAAGGAGATGCAGAAGATGTACCTTCTTCATTCTCAGTAATCAGTTTACTGCAAAACAAATAATTTCTTCATTGCTTGTTAAAGAGATTAAATGTGCTGTACATAGTTTCCAGTGCAATAATGATTTTTCCCATTTCCTATTTCTCCCCTCTCTTTTGCGATTTCTGACAGTAGAATAAGTGACGTTACACAGATATTGCTCCCAGATGATTTCACAATGCCATTCAAGTAGGTTCCCGATTACAGGCTCCTGGGTAATTTGCATGTGATTATGCCACTGGTTTTGAACAGAGAAAGAGCACGGCTGTAATTGTCTAACTTTTATCGTGTAATTACACTGCCGTTTGCACTCTGTAATCTTAAATTCTATGGTAGGAGTTATTTGGCAGAATTAATCACAGTGGCATGTGTGCCGGCTGGGATGTATTTCTTTTTATTCGCAGATTTTCAGTTTCACGCTGCCTCGTGAACGATGGCACAAAGGATTTCACTCGCATTCGTCTTTTACATATCAGTCGGATGTTTCCTTTGTGTGAGAGACATTAGTGAGTGACCTCTAACTCTCGTCCTGTGATGTACAGTGTCACTCGCCTTGACTACACTGTCCCAGATGACACCAAACACCGCAGGAGACAAAATAGCGATGAATAATTACCCCGAACCTGAAAACAGTTCTACATTCCCACTTCCACAGATAGCATCTTATCACCTGGTCAGTCTAGAGGCTTATCGCCGCCTTTTTAGCTCACCTGAAAGCATATTCAAGACTTCAGTCTCTAGCAAAAATGAAGTGCATATTTAAGCGAGTGGTAGGAGCCCACGGCGAATGGGTTTCAGGCAACTGAGGTTTGTTCTCTACCAGGTAGATGGCAACGCTTCCATCTGTTTGCCTCTCAGGGGTGAGGGAAAGAGGAACGTGGCATCTTTCTCATTCAAGATGCACTCTTGATGCCTTTATTTTGGCTGGGCCCTCCTTGTCGGGAGGCTGATAGCGGTATTGGCAGCTCTCAGGAAGACAGGCAGCAGGTGTAATCAATACGACCATCCCGCGTCAGTGGGAGACAGCCGAGCCCAGAGGCGGGCCATCCATCAGCGCTCCAGCAGGCCTCGGGTCCACCTGGATCATACTGGATTGCACGCACTGCAGAGGATGTGCATAAATAAAAAGGTTGTTTTAATTAGCTGTTCCTCCTCTGAAGTTTATTCAATTCTTTTTCCTCCCAAAGTGCCATTAAGAGATACTTAAATAATGCATTGTCTGCTCAATCAAAGGCAGACTCCGTTATCGTGTATCAGAGGAATTCAAAGCATAGCTTGCATCTCTGAAATATTAAAACAGCCCCCAGCTGCTTTTCAGATTCTACACTTTAGGAGTTTGTAAAAAATGTTTAGTATTTAATTGCATCTAAAATTGATTTTTTTTAGCAGTTTTTGTGAAATAATGTGTGCAGTATGCTTCACGTATGCTTCACGTATTTGTATCCTTACAGATTTTGAAGGTGAAACAGTATTTACATTTTATTCATTTTTATCAAAGCAACTACATTCAAAGTTTTACATTTTATCAGTATGTGTGTTCTCTGCCCTTGAAAAAGTGCACTTCATTGTATTGAATGTGCACTTGAAATCATATCATATCATAATCATAAAAGTATATTTTAATTAAAGGGAAAAAAGCTGAAGATAATGTAATATTAATGAAATAAAAGGTCACTAAAGAGAGTATACAATTACACTTTCAAAAAACATACTTTGTAATAATGTCAAATTAAATGTTTTACAGTACATAATAATCTTTTTTTGTGCTTTGAAGAACTACACTTATTCCGATGTGTTGACTAACATACTAAAGCACACACCAAATGTAAAGTATGTACTTGATTATAATTTTAGAGTGATATTTGATATTACATTTAAAGTTTATATATTTTAAATGTACAAAAGTGCAACTCCATCATAAGAAATATATTTAAATACATGATATTAGAGTTTGACAATGACATAAAATTATATTTTACTTCACCATAAATAATTGTCAGTACATTTGCCAGAACACTTTAACCATATTTCAAAAACAGTAGAATTATGAAATTATATTTTTAATTATGAAAAGATATAATTAATTTCTACTTTAGAGGATCAAAAATTACTAACCCTAACCCAAGTTGAGCAAATTACATTTTATATAAATTTAAACAATATTTTAATTTAATTATAATTAACATGCACTTTAAGTGTCCAAAAACATATATTTTTTAGATTTATATTTTTTAGTTTGCAAGAGATGGTTCACCCAAAAATGAAAATTCTGTCATATACTCACCCTGAAGTTGTTCCAAATCTGTATGAGTTTCTCTCTTCTTCACAGATGAAGATATTTTGGAAAAATGGCTACAGGCAACTGTTTGGTTACCAACATTCTTCAAATATCTTCTTTTGTTTCCAACAGAAAAAAGAACTCATTGGAACAACTTGAAGTTGAGTAAATGATGACAGAATTTTCCTTTTTGGGCGAATATCCCTTATTTTGTAATAAGTACTAATTTTAAAAGTACACTACAGTGTACTTTTTTCCACAAGGGTGGGAATCAAACCCGCAACCTTATGGTTGCTAGCACTATTCTTTACCAGCTGAGTTACAGGAACACTGTCACACTGTAATGTCAGCTTTTCAGATCGGACCCACTGTTCTGTCGGCTAAAGATTGACTCTGTAAAGAGTTTTGCTCCCTTTCTTTCCTCTTTTGCCTGCTTATTATTAGATGCCCACTGTTGCCTGGCAAAAATATATTTTTGAACTGGATTTAAGAGATTGGTCAGCACAACATTCTAATCAACTGAATATAACTTGATTAGTTAAGTGGCAAAAGTTACATAATGATTAATGGAGCCCATTTTTCCTATTTTGGGAACTATTTTCACACGTAATGTGGTGTCAGTGCTTATTTTTCTGAGCATTAATTTTTTTACAGGTGATGTTTTTGTGGGAGAGACGCTATTCAGAGGACAGGTTGTTCACTTACCCACCAAGTTTAAGAACGCAAGAATCGCTAAGCATCTAGGCCAGGAGCAGCTGGAGATAGTCACAGTATGTGTCGAGAGATAAGCAGAGTGTGAAGAAAAAGAGAGTTTGCAGAAGGTGAATTCTGAAATGTTAAAGAGGCCCAGCATTAGTCACCCTGTGCTGATTCTCCATGTAGGGCCACTGCTGGTGCATGTAGAGATAACTGAGTCACGCCTCTCTCCAAGAACCCGTCAGGAGGAAATGCGGTTGCGACGTGAAGCATGGCACAGAACAGTCTCTGTTGACGTGCCGGAGAGAGGGCAGAGTGCCAGGCAGCGCGCTGAGGTGACATTTGTAGTAAGCATTCCCAAACAGCAGCACAGCACCATTACTAGCAGCAGATCCGCTTTCATATGAGTCAGTCACGCTCCCTCACTGACTCCCCCTGTTGCTAATGACCGGCACAACCTCACACTTGCACCAGGTGCACTTTCCACCTACCTGACCATACAGCGCTCGTTCCCGTGACATGTGGAAGCGGGATCTTCATCGCGCTGTGAGTTCGTTGTTTTGAAACAAGCTCCTCAGCAGATGTTCAATAAAGCCGAGAGAAGTGCTGAATAATAGTGACTTTAGCACAACACGAAACTGATTGCCTAAAAAGCCAACCTGGGTTAAAAATCACTTACTGATTTTGTAAAATGGTGGCAAGATCAACATGCCTGATGAAGGTCATGGGACCGAAACATTGTGAGTGAATAAATGTATATTTTGATACATTTGCAAATGCAGATAGTGTGCGGGATTTATTCTTTTTTTGCTTTGAAGTTGGACCTGTTTTTTTGGTCGTTTTTCCTACGCACCTAACGATTACCTACAGGTGTGTGAGGGTAATTGTTGAATAAGATAATAAAAATGTATGGGTTTTTTATTTTATTTTTAAAAAATCTCCTCAGCAGATGTTTAATAAAGCCAAGAGAAGTGTCGGATAATAGTGATTTTTAGCACAACATGAAGCTGATTTAAAAATATTATTTACAACCTGAGTTAAAAATGATTTTATGGGATTAATATTAATTTGTTTTGTTTTATTTTGTTTTATTTTACTTTACTTTACTTTACTTTACTTTACTTTACCTTACTTTACCTTACCTTACCTTACCTTATCTTATCTTACACTCACCAAATATGCATAGCAACTAAAAACAGTTTTATTACAATTTAAAATAAGAGTTTTCTACTTTCATGTATTTTCAAATTTAATTTATTCCTGTGATGCAAATCTGAATTTTCAGCATGATTCGGCACTCCAGTCTTCAGTGTCACGTGACCCTTCAAAAATCTTGTTGCTACAGAACCATTGATAATTTATTATTATCAATGTTGAAAACAAGTGATGCTGCTTAATTTATTTATTTATTTATTTTTGGAAACCAGAATTCTTAGATGAATAGGAAGTTCAAAAGAGCATACATTTATTTGATATAGAAATCTTTTGTAACAATATAAATGTATTTACTGTGACTTTCATTCAGTTTCTTTATAAAAAGTATAGAGTGCATTACAGATAATAGAAATTTAAAACTTAGAAACTGCAAATTTAGTTGTCTTTACAATATCACACTTAATATTTTCCCTAATAATAAAATAATCTTTTTTTTTTTTTAATAATAGGTTGTTGTTGTTTTTTATTTATTTATTTATTTATTTATTTTTTTTGTATAACACTTTTCACACATGAAACACAGCTCAAAATGCTTCACAAGATAAAACAGAAGCATAAAAACAAACCCTGACAATACGGTTTCAAACAATACTCAAAAGTTCACAAGGTAAAACAGAAATACAAACAAACAATTTCAATACAATTTCACATAATATCAGTATAAATAAATGCTCATAAGCAATTAAAAAAAAAAAAAAATATATATATATATATATATATATATATATATATATATATATATATATATATATATATATATATAATCACCATATTTAGGGGTTTGGGGCTTTATTGAATCTATCTGTTGGCTAAACAATCTGGTATTTGCTATACAGAATGTGCAGCTACAGGTGTGCACTCATTTCCATTTGACAACAGCTTCAAAATCAGCTCATTGTATCAAAAGTTCGAGTTGGAGCCAATCGTTTTATTAAAGGGACTTTTTCAACAGCAGAAAGTTGAAAGAAACCGCACCAGCACGCAAACCAAAACCCACTACCTTCCGCCAAACCAATTACCATTAACTGTGCGTGTCATAATAGTGAATTAATGTGGCGCTCCATAAAGTGCGCGCTCCGCAGGCCGCCTGCTGCGACTGCAGTAATCAGTGTTTGTGAGTATGTAGAAAGCAGTTATTAGCTTGAGTAAACAGTGAGCAAGCTGTCCTGATCCCCACTGTGCTCATAGTGCCGCCGCTGCTGCCACGATGGCAGCCTATTCACAAGCTCATCTCAACCCCTTTCCACTCAATAGCGGCGTCTCTGCGCCAGTCCCTTCCCCTCCGTTGGGTTTCATCAACAACACAAGGCAGACATAAGCCTCTTGGATTCTCCTAGGAGAATTGGGTTACAGATGTGTCATCGGACACCGCAGTTTTCTCCGCTCCTAATAGATGACTGGCTTTGAATATTCTGTCAGTTTTTCACCAAGCCGCAAAAGGTCAGTGTTATCCAATCTCCACTTGTGCCTGTCTCCATTTACCATAATCATTCTGAATATGAGAAATATGAAAGCGGTCTGGCCAGAGACATGAGACGCTTCTTTATTCAGCATGCAAGGTGAAGATTTCCTCTCCGTTCGGTCAGATTAATAAAAGCACAGTTTGGAGTGCCCTGGAATACTAATTAGCTCCTGTTTATTTTACCTTTCTTCGGACAATCAATAATCACACAAAAGCGATGGAAGGCTCAAATCGCTTCGATAACCGTTCAAATTAAATTGGATGGAGTTCATTACAGATTCCTGAGGCGTTGTGCATAATATTCAATATTGGAGACTTTTTATTTCATCTCTTTGTCTTTTGTTCTGAGTTCCTGTGTGGAAGCCAGACGAGTCAAGAGTTCTAAGACAATTAATTAAGTCTCTGACAATAGGGCATTTCATATGTTTCCTCGTAGCATCACAAGAAGATTTGCTGAATTTGATTCGCTTGCTTCCTTTCTGTCTACGTTTTCAGGCGTTCGCGCTCGCTTCCATCGCAGCTTGTGCCCAGTGTCTTTATGTGCTAATCAAGAAAAATCCTTATACTCACCCATTTGCCAGCATTCAGGCTTAAATCCCATGACTACAGTGGCACAGGCTGTAATTTCGGAGGTGGTGGTTGCCAGAGACTTGGGCTGTTTGCAGTGCAGCTTTATGATTATTTTTCCTGTCATTTTTCAGATTTTTTTCTTTTCTGTTCATTGTTGTTGCTGACAGAGAATGACCTGTTAACAATTAAATTGGCTTAGTGTAATCACAGCAAAAAATGTACTGTTATTATTTGGAAAGATGGTGTCTGAACCGTAGGTCAGCCTTGTTTCCAAAAGAGAAGCTCAAGGGATACAGCATTGATGTTAATTGTGAAGTCAAATAGTTTAGCTAGAGCTCACACTTTCTCTTGGTTTGAGTCTCAAATTCTCTCTAGTGTTAATTAAGATCAGTGACAGATGGTCAGTCACATGTTGGAATAATTGACTCTTTATTACATAAGAAACAGATATAAAAAGGAGACTGGGGCTACCTGTGACACTTTTACAACAGTAACTATTTTCTGTATAGGTGTAGACCTTAAAGTTGCCATGAAATGAAATGGAAATTACTTTATCCAAATGAAACTGAATCATCCAGTGAAACATTAGACTTTTCTCTGGTGGCGTATACTGAACTTATCCAGTCATTTAGTCCACTTAAACACTACTCCTGAATACTTAATTTGAGCAAAAATCTCAAATGAATCTAAATCTAAAATGAAACATCAACAACAGATGAATAGAACCTCCCTTGAAAAAAAAATAAATAATTTTTCAAAGTTGTTTCAGTGTGTTACGTGCTGTTTCTATGTAATTGTGTAATGTCCTATCAATTTCTGAGTGACTGAGTGAAATAGTGTTTATTTTATTTTATTTTTTTCAATACTACATTAGACTCAGATGTACATCACAATACAGAAAAAAAGACCTGTCGCTACTTCATGTAGCTGTTATTGTCACACCAATAAAAATATAATAAATTTGATAGGCTTTCCAGCAAAATTTTATATATTTATTTATTTATACAACAGTTCTTTCTGGTCCTCGAATCTGATTGGCTGAGAGGAGTGTGATATTCTAGTGATAACAGAACTCCAGCCATTTCATCGTTTGTATCACTCCGCTTGCAGTATTTCTTATAGTGAGTGTCATAATTTTATAAATAATATATATATCAGTGGCGAGTGGTGACTTTTTTAACTGGGTATGCTGAGTGCTAAGATTAAGGACCCCCCCAGTTCATCTCCAATCATTCTTCTATCGCTTCAGGTTTATCCATAGTTATTTGAATGCTAGAAACAGCTGCTTTTCCAAGTAAAAACCGTCAAATAAAGTTTACACGTGGTTACGTTATGGTACGTAATATTCAGATGCTGGGGAGATGGGGGATTCCCCCGGTCTATATGTCTCTGCATCGACTGAATGATTTATTTATTAATTTATTTTCATTTTATTTATTTATTTATTCATTTATTTTTTTATTCCCAGTGAATAGGAGTTGAAACTCCCACCCGGGTGACACTACTCCAATAATAGACCATGCAAAATGCCAAAAAATAAAAAAATGAATAATAATAAAATAATAATAATATCTTTAAAATATTGCCAAGTAACGTTGCAAACAACAATAAAATCAGAGAAGGACTTTAACTGTAAGCAGCACAAGTATACAGAAAACAAAGGAAGTGTTTCCTATTTTTTTCCTGATGTTTGTTATTATTTAAAATTGTATATACATTTTTATAAACCTTTTTTTAATTTACTACTTAGGCATGTTGATAATTACGTCTTCAACATTGTCTATGACCAGATATGTTTTTAGTGGATTTTCAAAATTTGCTTTGCTTGAGAAAGCATGAAAATATAGAGTTATGATGTTTATATATATATATATATATATATATATATATATGATTTAGTCGAGTTAGTTTAGCATCAAACACAATGTACTTTTCGACAGTCGAGATCTGGCAGCAACAGTGCATTTTTTCGCTTGGGCGAGCGCTTCTCGGACAGCTTACCTATCGCATGAAATCAGGCGTATACCAGCTAAACACTGAGAACGCGCTACAATCCTGAAGAGTCATAGCGACAGAGCGGAGGCGAGAAAGCTGCAGGGAATCCACTTACCCGGAAGCTTCCGTAACTGACGTAGATTTACAGAAAATTATAGTTGTTTTCAAATAAATAATTTTACATACTTATTCCCAACACTTTATTAAGCTTTAAGTTACATCTCAAATGACAAGGGATCAACTTATAATCATGTTTATATTAATTAGCTCGTGAACTCATTCTCTCAGACGGCCTGGGTATGTGGCGCATTCGCAGCTAATATGGATGGAACGCCACTGATATATATAAATATATATATATATATATATATATATATATATATATATATATATATATATATATATATCCTGAGAAATAGACATTCCAAGTGTGGCAACTAGCCCTGGTCTCTGCTACACCAACAGAATATAACAGAACAATTGGTTTATATGAATTTCAAATTCTGTCTCCTTTTCTTTTCCTTGCATTTTTGTTTCATTTTACCTTGCCTTTTGTTCCAGCTTTCTGAATGTTTTATAGCACAACATGCGAATAACCGTAATTTGCCTTGACTGGTATTTTGCACACGCTGAATATGTATAATGAATGTTAATACAGTTAAAATCCTGTCAGAAGATGTTACCAATTATGGTAATTATATGCACATGGCACTCATTAAATAATGTGAAGCATAAGGCATAACTGAAGCACAAATTAGAAGCGCTCTCAATACCTTTAGATTTGGCCCATAAAAATGTCTTTTTATGTGCGATTCAGTAATTTTCATAATTATGTTGCAGCATTTTCAGCAAGCCTGCATGTGTAAATATTGTCTCTAACTCTCTCAGCCTCTTAATCTCCTTATCTCAGGCGGCACGTGCAAAGAGCAGATGTTTGTGATTTACTGAATAGTCGAATGATCGTTTAGAGTCAGATACCGGCAGCCAGAGATTTAATCGTTTAATAAAGTGTATTCTGCCACCGTGTCAGTCATTCGGGACTGGCACTAGCAACACAAATGAATGCGGTAGCGCTGACGCAGGAAGCAAGCGCCGTATTTATAGCTTTATGCTTATAGATTTATGCTTAAATATGTCAGTGCTTGTGACACGGACATTTCAAATTCAATTCTAAATTTGTCACATGGGCCCAAACTCCCTCGAAATTCAGCCGAGGGAACTCTCACTCAGCTTAAAAAACACCAGCGCCTCTATTATTCACAGAGTGTCCGGAGACCATTCTTATAAGGTTTGGCACAAGTACATCACCTGTCAGGCTACATCGATTTACCCGGTGACTCAGCTGAAATATAAAAAACAGACACATTGGTAGGTTTAAGTACTGCTGCCCGCTTCATAGTGCTCCTACTAACTCCTCCAGCACTCTAAATGTGGCAAAGCCATTTGCTCAGCTTATAAAATGCTTGGCTGCCTCTATCCTCCTCCCTTTTACTTTAGCGAACATATTGGAATCCACAGTGCGTGTAAACCGTTAAATGCAGGGAACTTGGAGCATGTCTGAGCATGTCAGGAACCAGAAGGGCAAACTTAATTTTATTGCAGGAAAGCTTTCTTTTTTTCCCCCTTCGTACAATGTACAGTATATGTTTCCACGGCAGTCTATGTTTCTATTATAGCTGTCAAAGATTTATGGTATGTTACCTTGAGCTGACTCGAGTCCTTTATTTTATCCATGACAGCTTGCAGTCAGGGCACTAAAATTGATTCGTGCTCTTACAAGAACAGGTATTGGATTGGCCCCCGCCGGAAATGTTTAATATAACGCTTGATAACATTTGAGAAAATTAAGGATGTGGTCAGTAATTTGTAAGCAAACTGCCGGCGGCTTGAGTATTCCTTAAAAAATGCATAAATAATGCAACATTTGGAGCACAAACCATCTGTGACAACTTATTACAAGAATTAATCATCACATTATAGCTGTCAAGCGTTTGGCTTTTACATGTACTCGAATCCTCAGAGTCATGAGACTGTTTTATGCCGGCTGTAACAGATGTTGTCAGTAGTCATGAGAGATAATAACAATTTGTGATGGTAATAATAGTGCTGTCATACAGCTGACCTTTGATCAATGTTATGTGAGATGTCATAACAGCCTGACATCACATCACTCAAACCCATAGTTATGTGGGCCGTCCAGCTGCCTCTGTAAATGTCCATCTTTGGTCCATTTTCACTGTTATATTTCATGAATGTGCAAACGCATGTATTTGTGTTTGTATTATAGTGGAACAGCATATTGTTAGTATGATTTACTCGTGAGTGCACTTCAAGACCATGCATTTAGTACACCTATTTTATATATTGGCAAGTATATTATTATCTAAATCTTTGTGCATTTTGCAATGCAGTTTTGGTTAATTCTATAAAATAAATAACAATTTAAATCAACATGCCACTGCTTTCTAGTACCCTTCACATTTTGCTTACTTCATTGTTTTCCTGCATAGACTAGTCTTTGCTTTGACTGTGTTTGACACATTTGTTTAAGAGCTTTATTGATATTTGAGAACATTTGCTTGAGAATGCTGGATGTTTAGGAGGAAAAAAGGGAAATCCAATCAAGGAAAATCTGATAATGCTCCCTGTAAAACAAGTTTTCAGAATTAAATCCCACTGTCTGGATTCTAAAAAAAATACTAAGAAATTATACTTTAAAAGTGTGGGTGTTAAACTCTTAGTAGCTTGCCAAAATGTACTTAAGTGAAAGATTAAGAAAGATCTTCTCATTAAACTATACCTGGGTAAAAGAAGAAATATTTTCAAAGTCACTTAAAAAAATAAAGATACAGTGGCTAGTTAAAATTTTATATTATGGTAAAAATGTTTTATAGTCACTGTTAATTTGTTGTGAATAGTGTACTTTGCAAATAAAACTTTTTTTTTTTTTTTGTGAGTAAAAAGTTTACAGTTTTAATAGTATTCATGTAAAAACTCCTCAAAATAATGTGTACTGTAAGTAGCATTACCTATCAAGAATTAACTTTTTTGTTTAAATTTTTTCTTTGTCGATAACATTTTATGGTAACACTTTATTTTAAGGTGTCCTTTTTACACAAGTTACATACTTATTATTATAATAACAATAAATTGTGCATAATTACATGCAAGTAACCCTAAGCCAAACCCTAATCCTAACCCTAAACATGTACCTAATTAACATTACTCAGTACTTACATTTTACAAGGACACTGTTATATAGAGTGTAACCTTACTGTCTTTTGACAAATATGTCCTTTAAAATTAAAGATTAAATATAATTGAATGAAATTTCACAATTTTAATTGATGATGCACTACATGAAAAAAACATGTTAAACTGTAACAGATAAAACTTATTCAAACATACTGAAATGTATATTTTAAAATGTTATTTTTAACATGCATCAACATATTTGACAACAAAAACTAAAATACGTTGTAAAAACTTCCACCTACTTAAAACTTACAGTTACTGCCTTACATTTTTAAGTATAATGAAATTGAATCTTAAGAAATGAAGCTGAAATTGAATTAAAGTAATAGAAAAAAAAAAAAAACACATATGTTGACATGACTATTTTACATTTTACAGTGTACAACATGTAAAAATCATCAAATAAATAAACAGCATATGATTATACAATGTGGGGAAAAACTGTAACCAAATGTCTATACTTTTGTTGACAAGAATAACACTGTTATAACACTGTTAACAGTGTTATAGTAATGAGGTACAGTTCCTCAAGCACTTACACCCCCGGTTGTCTCATATATCCCTGCGTCTCAGTCCTTTTTGTCCTTTTGGCCTCTAAAGAGGTTTATCTGCGACTGCTCTCGCTGTAGCTCCTGTCAATGTCAGATTATTTACAGTGTGCCGGGGGAAGCCCTGCCTCACTCTGGTAAACGTATGTCTTTCAAGTCTTTCCTCTGCACCACTGTGCTCTAAATCAAATGAGCTCTGTTTTCTTTCGTCTGCACATCTCCTGAGAGACATTTTGTTTCAAGGTTCAGAGAAATCGCACAGTTTAGTCAGGGTTTGAGGGCATTGTTTACTGCCTTCACAACAGTCCTCAGAAATACTTCAGATAACTTATGGTACTATAGGCTTTTTTTTGTTGGTGTTGTTTTGTCTCTTGATTTTTCTCACTGCAGCTGTGCTTTACTTTGTCACATCTTGTCTTTTTGTCAATTATGGTTCCTTGTCACATTTTTTTTTTAGTCTTGGCCGGTTGTATCCTTAAGGTGTTGTCTTTGATACTGATCTTTGAAGGCCAGCGATAACCTTTCAACACGCTTCTCCATGTCTGCATGTGTGCTTGATGAAAAGCGGAGAGTGGCCATAGAGTGGAGAGGGATGAAAGTGCTCCTCATGCCCTTCCAGTGACATTATCTCAAGTGAGACACAATGAGAGTGGACGAGTGTGGGGTGCGCAATGAACATCTCGGAAAAACTGCAGATAACATTGATCAAGGAGACAACATGGACCCTGCAAGTGAGCTATTCATCATTAGCACTCAACAATAGTGAGGCCTTGTGTTAGTACAGACTGTGAACCACTAAATGGCTGTGGGCAGCATTTGTGGCATGCGGGAAATAATATCAGCTCATCCTTTCGGCTGAGTTTTTATGTATTTTTATCATTTAAAACCTAAAAGAGGTATTTTTTATGAGAAGTTTTACTTTAAAAGTGTACTTGGGCTACGATTCCTTAAAATTAATGCCAGCTGGTTTGATATTTTCTTATCTAATTCAACAGTCATGCATTTTTAAATGTCACTTAGTAGCCACTTACTATGGAAACCACAAATCAAGTGGGGCTGGAGGACTTAAAAACAGAAATATAAGGCTTATATTTTGCTTTGATATAAATTCTTAAGCAAAATAAATTAATGTATATTATATTTAAATATTAGTTTAATTATGTTCTATGTATTTATTTTGCACTGACACCAAAAGTGACCAGTTAACCAGCTATTTTTAGTCTTGTCATGACATAAAATAAAAGACTGGATATAAGTTTGCACAGACAGGTTTGGGAAGTGATTCTGTCACATAAGTCCCAGGGTAACATGTAAGTGTTCTGGTTATGATTTCAAAAGAGTGTGACATTTAAATGTTTATATTCATTACAATGTCCCTTCCAATGTGTATTACTTTAAACATTTCCAGTTCATTTATACACATTGAGGGCAAGGAAAATGTCACAGATGCTATTCATACATGTTAAGTTGTAAACAACCTGGAGTATTCATTAAACACAAACAAAGTACAGTATTTTTATGATTTTGAATCATCTGCCACAAAGTCATGATGTAAACTGAATAAGAAAAATTCAAATTTTTCAAATTTTTTAAGTTAAATATGGAAATAAACAGTAAATTTAAGGATTTTGAAATGCATACAACAACTAAAAGGAATACAAAAATTCATATGTTCATTTCTGTAAGTAAACAGCAAGTTAAAGTATTTTGAAACATTTATACTAAAGAAGAGTCATGTTGTTAATTGAAATTTCTGTTTTTATTTTTAGTTAAATCTGGAAATAAACAGAATCTGGAAATAAAAGTTCAAGGATTGTGAAACATTTACAACAAACAAAGAAACAAAGAACAACAAAGAAAAGTCATACAAAAATGAATAATTAAAAATAAATGGAATAAATCGAAAAAGCCTTTTTTCCCCTTTTTTTGGATTCTGTACAGGTAGTTAAAGGACTTTGAATTGTTTGCAGCAAAGAACAGTCATGATGTTAATTAGATTTAAAAAATAAATAAATAAATTTCCAGAGAAATAATTGTGCTAATATAATTTATATTAAATGAGAAAATATAAAGGCAGCATTTTCACAATTGGTTCTCTGACTTCTGAGCCATACTGTATAAATGTGTGTATGTGTGTGGTTCGGGTATAAAGATGGCAATATCCAAAATCCTTGTGGGGACACTTTTGGTCCTAATGAGGAAATAAGTTTATTAATAATACAAAATGGTCTTTTTTGAAAATTTAAAACTGCTTGTGAAGGATAGACTTAGGGTAAGGGGATAGAAAATACAGTTTGTACAGTAGAAAAACCATTACTTTTATGGAATGTCCCCATAAAACATGGAAACCCAACGTGTGTGTGACATAATCCTGGTTCCCTTGACAAACCCTTAAAATGTACACCTCGGATTGCCATGTTTCCATTACATTACATCTGTTCTTGGACAGACATTAGCTTTGTCAGGCACTATCTCCGGCTTCGCTACTGTTCGGACGCTCTTGCTTACTACTCTGCGCTTTGCTCCCTGTTTATATACTTTTCTCAGATTTTTCTAAGACTTCAGCAGATCAGCACAGTGCTCAAACAACATAGTTTTGGCACAAACACCAAACTAAAGACTTTTTGGGACTGGAATACTCTTTGCCTCCCACTGCCAGCAGCTTACATTCCAGAGACGGGAAAACACAGCTGCCGACATTCTAACAGATGGGAAAGAAAATGCCTCTTGTGGAATCTACTTACTGCATGAACTGCCACAGACTCCTACAAAGGATTGTGGTTCTTGAAACAAAGTTACTTGCTGGACTTCCAAAACAGGCGGAACACACAGCAGATCGTCATCACGGACCCCCTCAGTATACAGCCGGTGAGTCCTGTGAATCTAGTGAATCTCAACAGTTTATACCAAGTGTAGAGGAACAAGCCGAAACTGATCGACAGACTAATCGATGGCACAAACAGGGAGCGAGACCCAAAGGCACTTGAGACATCAGATTGTCACGAGTATCTCGTATTGCTGCGGTAGCATCCTCTACCCCAGATGCGGTTATGACAAGGCTTGCAAACACTGGTATTCTACCACCCCCTATACATCTTGAGAACAGATTTGAAGCATTAATTAATGTGGGTGAGGAATCCCCAAATGTGATTGAACATAGATCGTATCAGCCAGCAGCTAACATCGCTACTAACAGGCGCTCAAGGTCGAGCAGACAGCGGCATTCAGCTCAGAGCGCAGCCAAGCCCAGAAGTCTGATAGTGGGTGACTCTATTATCAGAAACATCAGTAGCAGGACTACAACTACATGCTGCTTTCCTCAAGCAACCATCTCTGACGTGAATAAGGAACTTTGGGACATTTTGATGAAGCACAAGACTGCAAATCGAGTCATCATCCATGTGGGGAAGAATGATATTCGGAAAGAGCAGTCAGAACTCCTTAAGAAGGATTTCAGTGAACTCTTTGAAACACTTCAAAGACTTAAAGTTCAGTCATTCATCAGTGGACCATTCCCAGAAAGGGGAGCTAACATGTTTTCACGGCTACTTGGGCTGAATACATGGCTACAAAGAACCTGCAGTATAAAAGGTGTCAACTTCATCGACAACTTCAATCTTTTCTGGGGCCATAGACATCTGTTTAAACTGGATGGCCTCCACCCAAACAAACTTGGTGCAAGAGTGCTAAAGAACAATATCTATTTCTCCCTCTGTCATCCTTCAGTAGTGTGTGCCAATCCACTAGGCCTGAATGGCACACACACACCTGGACAGAATATGAGTGACCACAGGACTTCATATCAGCTTCCGAGTCATCATGTGGTTGACACATCCCACAAGGACACTGATAACACCACGCAGCCAAAACAAACTCTGCTCATGGAAACTATCCTGGCTGAGCCCTGCCCACAGAGCTCATCACAAACAGATTGTGACGTACTACATCAGCTTCAAGACTCAGCACCCAAGGACGACTTTCTGGAAAACAGCCAGGGAAGCCAGGACAACATATCACAGCCAACAGAAACACCAGAGCCAGAGCCCCGCTCACCAGACACTCTATCCCTCTCTCCAGGATCTCCAATTCTAAGCTTCTCACAGAAAATGGAGGAACTGGTGAATGATAGGACCAAACTCTTCCACTCTTTCACTGCAAGCCCCCAGATATCAACTAAAAAATGGCGGGCCCCACAACCACCAAAGACTGGAGGCCCAGCTCTTCCTCCTCCTCCTGTGAGAGCTCTTCGACCGCTGCCACAACACCAGGGCCCAAACCCTCCTCCATCTGGTGTAGGTGAACCAAAAACAACTGATAGCTACCCTCAGTGATGTGTGTCGGGTCCCCGCTATGTTAGCAGCAACTTTCACAAATGTTTAAAGAACAAGCGGGAACCCAGTGTGCCTGTAGCTTTCTCTATCTCTGTTTTATCACGTGATAGAAAGCCTTAGACTTTCTATCACGGGATAAAACAGAGATAGAGAAAGCTACAGGAACAAAGTTACTTGCTGGACTTCCAAATATATATCACGTGATAGAAAGTCTAAGGCTTTCTCAAGCCGTACAGCTGACCCATCTAATCTGAGGCCTATTATGCATCAATCTAAGATTGCTGTAGAGACAAAATGTAATTCCATCAAGTTAGCATTTTTAAATATTCTCTCACTAATAAATAAATCATTTCTGATCAATGACTTAATAACCACAAACAACCTGGATTTTATGTTTCTAAATGAAACATGGTCAGAAGACAGCTGCAGTGCAACAGTCCTCAATGAAACAGCCCCTCCTAACTTTAATTTTACAAGTGTCTGCAGGACTGTTAGGAGAGGTGGAGGTGTAGCTGCTCTATTTAAAGATGTTTATCAATGCAAGCAAGTGTCATTTGGTCAGTATTTTTCTTTTGAATACCTAGGTATTGTGCTGAAAGTTGCTCCACGCATTCTGTTTATCATTATTTACATGCCTCCAAAATACTCTCCAGCCTTTGTTGAAGAGTTCACAGAACTGTTATTCCTCATAACAGTTTTCCTCAGAGTTTGACTGTTTTCCTATTGCAGGGGATTTTAATATTCACATAGACAATGCAGAAATCAAAACTACAAAAGAAGTCAAGTCAAGTCAAATCAAAATTTATTTCTATAGCACGTTTAAAAGCAACAGAGTTGCGCCAAAGTGCTGTACAACAAATACAAATGTAATACAGCAAATACAGTATATAAAAAGGTATAAAATACAGACAACAAAGTGCTGTACAACAAATACAAATATAATACAGCAAATACAGTATATAAAAGGCATAAAATAGTAACATAAAAAAAAAAAATTGAATCTAAGCCAAATTGGGAACAGTTAACCAAACTGGCTAACATAACTGGCATTATTCAAAAACCAGGGAGAACAAATAAGATTTGAGAGCAGACTTAAAACTAGTTAATGAAGGAGCAAGTCTCACATTTACAGGCAAACTATTCCAAAGTTTCGGGGCTGCAGCTGAAAAAGCCCGGCCACCCTTGGTTTTACAGCGACAACGTGGGACCGTTAAGAGAAACTGATTACTGGACCTAAGAGCTCTTTGAGGGGAGTAAACAATCAGAAGGTCACTGATATATTTTGGTGCAAGGCCAGCTAACGCCTTGTACACAAAAACAGCTATTTTAAAATCGATTCTGAACTTTACAGGAAGCCAATGTAAAGATGCTAAGATTGGAGAAATGTGATCCTTCTTTCTTGTTCTGGTAAGAAACCTCGCTGCAGCATTCTGGACAATTTGTAAGCGAGAAATCGCTGTTTGAGGCAGTCCACAATAAACGGAATTACAGTAGTCCAAGCGAGATGTTATGAAAGCATGTATTACAGTCTCCAAGTCTTTATGAGGCAACAACTGTTTCAACTTAGCAATGGATCTAAGATGGAAGAAGCTACCCTTTACCACTGTACTAATTTGTTTATTGAAGTTGAGAAACGAATCAAATGTAACCCCAAGATTTCTTACATAGGGTTGCACACTAGCGGAAAGGGACTCTAAATTAAAATCAGATGAAGTTCTAGAGTGACCTAAAATCAAAATTTCACTTTTGCTTTCGTTCAACTGTAGAAAATTATCAGCCATCCATCCTTTTATCTCCTCAAAACAGTCGTAAAGCACATCCAAAGAGCCACTGCTGTCAGTTTTTGCTGGAAGATAAAACTGTGTATCGTCAGCATAACAGTGATAGGAGATCTTATATTTCTTAAAAATGGCCCACAAAGGAAGCATGTATAGAGAAAAGAGAAGAGGGCCTAAGATGGAACCTTGGGGCACGCCACATGACAAAGGAGCCGATGAAGAAGAAAACTACCCAATACTCACTGAGAAGGTTCTATCTTTAAGATAAGAGGCCAACCACTAGCGAAAAGAAATTATAACTGTTTTAAACACTTTTGACCTGATTCAGCATGTGCATGGACCCACACACAATCGTGGACACACTCTAGATTTACTCATCAGTAGAGGTCTAAATATTTCATCCATTGTTATTAAGGATGTAGCACTATCTGATCACTTCTGTATTTTCTTTGATATATTGATCTCTGTTACCACTGAATCTAGATCTGTCTCTGTCAGAAAGAGATGCATTAACGAGAACACTAGTGCGCTATTTATGAAGGCTATATCTTTAACACCAAGCATTTCTGCAGACTCTGTTGATCTTCTCCTTAATTCATTTAATGCAAAAGTTAGGAATATAATTGATGATATTGCTCCGGTAAAGGTCGGCAAGAAGACTGGCAGACAAAAATCATCTTGGAGAAGATCAACAGCAGTTAAGAGTATGAAAAGACAATGCAGAAAAGCTGAGCGGATGTGGCGGAAGACAAAACTCGAAATTCACTATAGCATCTATAAAGACAGCCTTCATGCTTTCAATGTGGAACTAGCCACAGCTAGACAGACCTTCTTCTCAAACCTTATAAACAGTAACTTAAACAACACTCACACGCTTTTTGCTACTGTTGAGAGACTGACAACCCCCCCCCAAGTCAGATTCCCAGTGAAATGCTCTCCGACAGCAAATGCAATGAGTTTGCTTCCTTCTTTTCTTAGATCAGTAATATCAGAAAGGAGATTGGCACATCCTCAAGTTATGCAGAGGTCACACAGATTCTACCCCAATTTCAAAAAGAAGAGACTATGTCTGTTTTTGAAGCAATTGATAGCAAAATTTTGGAAGAAATAGTACAGCACCTTAAATCGTCAACCTGCTATCTTGACTCACTTTTCCCACATCTTTTTTTCAAAAGTGTGCTTAACTGTTTAGAAGCAGATCTCTTAGAAGTGGTGAACGCCTCACTTCTTTCTGGGACTTTTCCAAACTCCCTGAAAACTGCATTTGTTAAGCCCCTTCTGAAAAAACGCAATCTTGATAACACCATGTTGAGCAACTATAGACCAATATCAAATCTTCCTTTCATAGGTAAGATTATTGAAAAGGTAGTTTTTAATCAGCTGAACAACTACTTAAACTCAAATGGATATCTGGACAATTTTCAATCTGGTTTCCGAGTGCATAACAGCACAGAGACAGCACTTATTAAGATAATAAATGATATTCGCTTTAATTCTGATTCTGGCAAAATATCAGTGCTGGTACTACTAGATCTTAGTGCTGCGTTTGACACTGTCGATCATAACATACTTCTAGAGAGACTGGAAAACTGGGTCGGGCTTTCTGGGATGGTACTCAAATGGTTCAGGTCATATTTAGAAGGGAGAGGTTATTATGTGAGTATAGGAGAGCATAAGTCTAAGTGGACGTCCATGACATGCGGAGTCCCACAAGGCTCAATTATTGTGACGCTCTTGTTTAGCCTGTATATGCTTCCACTAAGTCAAATAATGAGAAAGAACCAAATTGCCTATCACAGCTATGCTGATGATACCCAGATTTACCTAGCCTTATCTCCAAATGGCTATAGCCTAGGGGTTGCACCGACTAATCAACTAGTCGACTAGTCGACTTCAGTGCTCTGCCATGACGCTTTAAGCTTGACGTCGACTAGTCGCTGGTCGTATAGAGGGCGCAGCAGGATAAGAACTCTTTGAAGGACTTCCACATTTACGCTCTGTTTCCAAACAGTTAAAATGACAAATAAATGCATACTCTGAAAGTGCTCCACAAGACATGTGTGATTATATTACTGGACTCTCGAAATTGAACTGGAGAATGCACGTTTTAAACAGCTTGTACAGGTAAGTTAATTGCCGTTCTAATCTAATGCGCTGCTGCACTGTAACGCACACACATAGGCTACAGACAGTAATGCGTACATCACGTGCCGATCGCGCGCGCACAGAATCAGCGCGGAAATGTATTGTCAACACTGTTCTGTGATTTCTGAGTAAAATAGCTTAGAAACTGAAAAGTTCTAGCATATATTTCTTAATAACTAAATCCCACAGCTTCACTACTAGTAGAGAGACGCTGACAGGTAGAATTAATTCACACACGCAATCGCTCTCACTAATACATTCATATGAATGTAATCTTTACTGTGCTACTTTATCTGTATCTGATTTAGAACGAGCATAAATCTGTGAGAAATATAATGACCCAAAGACAAAAGAACTGATAAAAATGAGCTGTTATAGGAGCAATAGCCATGTGGGCAGCGCTGTGTCATATGTCAAGCTCCAGATTTATTTGTTCATTAATGATGTCATCAGCGACTAGTCAACTTCGACTCGACTTTCATCACATAAAAGTCGACTTTAAAAAATCAGAAGTCGTTCAACCCCTACTATAGCCCCATTGACTCCCTCTGCCAATGCATTGATGAAATTAACAGTTGGATGTGCCAGAACATTCTTCAGTTAAACAAGGAGAAAACTGAAGTCATTGCATTTGGAAACAAAGATGAAGTTCTCAAGGTGAATGCATACCTTGACTCTAGGGGTCAAACAACTAAATATCAAGTCAAAAATCTTGGGGTGATTCTGGAGACAGACCTTAGTTTTAGTAGTCATGTCAAAGTAGTAACTAAATCAGCATACTATCATCTCAAAAACATTGCAAGAATTAGATGTTTTGTTTCCAGTCAAGACTTGGAGAAACTTCTTCATGCCTTTATCACAAGCAGGGTGGATTATTGTAATGGTTTCCTCACCGGCCTTCCAAAGAATACCATTAGACAGCTGCAGCTCATCCAGAATGCTGCTGCCAGGATTCTGACTAGAACCAGAAAATCTGAGCATATCACACCAGTCCTCAGGTCCTTACACTGGCTTCAAGTTACATTTAGGATTGATTTTAAAGTACTTTTACTTGTTTATAAATCACTCAATGGCCTAGGACCTAAATACATTGCAGATATGCTCACTGAATATAAACCTAACAGACCACTCAGATCATTAGGATCGAGTCAGTTAGAAATACCAAGAGTTCACACAAAACAAGGGGAGTCCGCTTTTAGCTATCATGCCACCCGCAGTTGGAACCAGCTTCTAGAAGAGATCAGATGTGCTAAAACATTAGCCACATTTAAATCCAGACTCAAAACTCATCTGTTTAGCTGTGCATTTATTGAATGAGCACTATGCTACGTCTGAACTAATTGCACTGTATTTTATGTATAATCATTTTATATTCTTAACTGTTTTAAATTCATTTTAAATCAATTTTATATAATTTCCTTGTTTTTATTGTTGTGATTATTTTTATTTTTTCAATTCGTTGTTTTTATTGATTTTTTTTTTTAATGACTATTTCACTTCCTTTTATGTAAAGCACTTTGAATTACCACTATGTATGAAATGTGCTATATAAATAAACTTGCCTTGCCTTGCCTTGCCTTGCCTTGCGTAGGAGCTCTGCTCTTTAGTGCCTTCTCACCCGGGGCGTATTGCATGATGGAACACAATGTATCCATAAAGACGCAGCTGGGTTCATTCATGGATGTGTTCAGTTATGTCAGGATGCCCTCAATGTAGATGGTCCATGTCTTTTACCAGCTGAAACAGCTTAATGAATAAGTAAAAAGCTTCATGCATGGTTTACCTTTGCTTTGCACAGAAATTATATGTGGAAGTGCTGGGTGAGGTCTAGCATAAATTCATGTCTTATTTCTGAGAGAGATGTTTGCTTTGAGACACTCCTGAAGTCCTTGCAGTAATGGCTTGTTAAGATCCTGGCACACTTTGTCCAGCAGCTTTGCTTTTCCCACATAGTTTAGCTATTAATTCATATGGCAGTTTAGAAAAGGGTTAACTATATAAAACCGTGACTGACTCTAGAAAATACAGTGTTTTCAATCAATTAAGAATTTGAATCAGAATAATTGTGTCATATGGCTGCTATTCATCAAACTGACTGCACACAGTATATAAATGTTTATTGAGATAATTTAAAAACAACATTGTGGTAGAACACTAATTTATTGAATAAACAGAATGAGTGGTTATATTGTTTATTTGTTTTTATGTATCACATCATCTGTATTTGTTTTCTTTTTTGTTTTGATTTGTTTTGTTTTTATTTTGTGCTTTTTGTTTTGATTGTTTTGTTTTTATTTAGTGCTTTTTGTTTTGTTTTGTTTTGTTTTGTTTTGTTTTGTTTTGGCTTACCTTTTAATTTGTCTCAGGGCCTCTCATATCATGCTTGAAAAGCTCAGCTGGCAGGAAAAACTCATATTAAAGAATTAACGCATAGGTATGGATGCATGATTAATTGTGTTAATTTTTTATCACATTGTTATTATTATTATTATTTTTATTATTATTCTATAATTAACCCCAGTAAATTAACACCATTAAAATGGCAGCGCTGTAAAACATTACAAAGGCATCGCAAAGCCATATGAATACTGTGTGGCTTGCAGTTTCCTCAAATAATTATGGTGTGATGTAGAGGAAACCCTTGACATCTGTAAGATTTCATTATCAGCTTTTCTGAGATGAAAATGGAATTACTCCTCACCTCTAAAACTGTTCACCTGTGTCTGTAATTTGATGAGTTTTGCTGGAGTTGCATTTCCAAGCAGAAGCTCTGTTATATGAGGGAGAGTTTGTGCTCCGTCAAAACTTCATCAGTACAAGGTGAGCAAGACAATATGGTAAGACAGATTGTGCAGACACCTCTCACCAGGCCTCGTCACATCTCGTTTACGGCACAGCAGTGGTGCTTCAGTCGGGAGGACAAAGTGTCGACGTGGGTGTTCAGGATACTTCCAGTGCTGAGGTTTAGAAAGGGGCGTGCAAAACAACATAGCTTCAAAGTCGACTAGACGACTAATGAGTCTTACAGGTGCATTCAGCATTTTCTTCCCTTGTTAAAGAAGTTTTACGTACAAATAAATGTGTTCACTTACATAAGTATATACAAATACCACTAGAATAAGAAATGTATTTTGAGCAGCAAATCAACATATTAGAATTATTTCTCAAGGATAATGTGAATTGAAGAGTAAATTCAGCTTTGCATCACATTAATAAATTATATTTTAAAATATATTCAAGTAGAAAATAGTTAAATTGTAATAATAGTTTAAATTGTACTAATATTTCACAATATTAGTGTTTGATCAAATAAATGCAGTCTTGCTGAGCATATAGACTTCTTTCAAATCTGAATTATTCCAATCTTTTGACCTGTAGTACGTAAAACTAAGATGGTTTCAAATTCACCTGCACTTTTCTTTACATCGGACACATTATTGCATTCAGAAACAGGTGGACAGAGTGTATTACATTTTAACGCCACACTACTTTTAACATCACACTGCATCCTTAACACAGCTCTTGTGTCTTACAACACTGGCGGGACGATTAAAAAACACAACAAGGCAGACAAAAGCATCTGTCTGAATTTGCAAGGCTGTAGCGGCAGTGCTTGAAAGGGGATTCATTTAAAGATGCACCTTTTCCCAAGAGGTTTTTATTGTGCAGCTGTCTAATAGTGAAAGCACAACAAGCTGTCCGCACATTAATTAAAATTTTAAAAATAAATAAATTAGATAAACTAGTCAACCTCATGACCATCGGCCATCAGTACATCCCTAGAAAGGCCATAGTGTTTTATGATGCAAATTTTCATTACACAGAGTCACATATCTCGGGTTGGGTTGCTGTCGCTCCAATAGCAACGTCTAGGCAGGCTATACACACATACATACAAATCTGTCATATTCCTACCTGCATCTGCTGCAAATACAAAAATAGACACACAGGTTCTCCATGTTTCTGCAAATGTTTTAGGAAAGAAGATTTTCGGCGACAGTCGTCAGACGCTTTCGGAATTTGTTCATGAGCGTTTGGAAAGTGTTCCACGACACCTGTGTGTTATAGTGCTGTGATTTTGTGTTGCACTACCCAGCTACCCAGTTGCCACGCTCTGTTCGTTCTCCAGTGGCGCTCAGCTGGATTGCAGAGCACTTTGTGATTTGCACAAGTGTCTGCAGTAATGGGTGTCCCTCCCAGCCAGCTCCCAGCAGATGGCTGTGATTGGCATGACAAACACAACAGGGCTCTGGCTCTCAATTACAGCTTAAAACCAGTCTCTCTGTGAGACTGGCGCATCGATGAACTTCTGTGTCACACTGGTGTAGAATGAGTGTTAAAATATTTGACTGAAGAGCAAATTTATTAATTACATGAAAAATTATATATGCAGATTTAGATATAGGTATAGATATCTATCTATATAGATTATAGTTTGGCAAATAGCATGCAGGCATTGTACGTAATCGACCAATCGTTGTATGCAAGAAGATGGGATCTTCAGAAAATGGTCAAAGCAATACAAATACTCATATGAGGACTGTGGAGAGCACATCAATAGGAAAACAAAGCCAAAACCCTGACATTTTAAGCAATTTAGAAATCCCGGCAAGCACATGTCTGGGAAAAAAGAGAGCATATGGTCACCCTAATTAATATAAATTAATGTTAACACATTTACACAAAGTCAGTGATCAGAAACCTGTTTAATCACATGAGGTAAAATACTGTAAACAATGTTCCTATAGCTTAAAAAGTAGAGCATAGTGCTGGAAATGCTAAGGTCATGGGTTTAATTCCCCAAAGGCAGATACTATTAGTCCAAAACACCAGAAGAGTAAAATATGGCTAAATTCCTGGTTGTGTTTAGCACCTACAGCTTTGCATACTGCACTGCCCAGTGTTAGAAGCAAGTGTCTAACATTTATTTCTGACAAGATCCCTGATCGCTTAAGTCTGATCTGAACGTTTTGCATGGTTCATTGTATTGCAGATCATTTTGTGAAATTGTCACAGTGTCATTCAGACCTGTTACAGAAGGATGGAGCTGTAAAATATTACAATGAACTCCACAGAAAACCTGCAGCATGTTAGTAAGTTTAGCAAAGCACTTGCACATCCCATTTCACATGCAAAGAGAGTGTTTACATCAAAGTCTTAAAGGCACAGCCACAAAAAAAAACTGCCTTTTAATTTGTGAGGGTCAAAGAGGGGGTGGAAAGAGCATGGAAAAACATTATAAGTGGACCTTAGGGGAAAATAAATAAAAAATTGATTCGAGAACTTTAATATAACTAGATTTGCTATGCAGTGAAGCTGGAGGTGACTAATGCAACACATCTAAGTGTTTGGATATCATGCATATCTGTTTTATCCGGAATCGTTTTGTGTATTTCATTGTGTTGAGGGTCTCTGAGGACAGACCTCTGGAGGTTTAATTGGCATTCAGAGGACTCTGTATTTCCATTAATTTTTAAAGCTGTCATCATACTCTGCTTTTAATGGCAGAGGGGACGTTGCATGCTGATTTTGTTAGATTTCTCAGCACAAAGTGTGGCGAAACGTGTGACCTACTTTAAAGCTCGGAAAGCTGATGGGCGGAGGGATGGACTCTGTTTGACCACCTTCTCTGTCTGAATTCCACTTTCTCGCCGTCTCTCTCCTGCGATGTCAAAAAATCACCATGCACCTGTCTCTCTCTCCCTCTCTGCCATGCCGCTTACAAACCGGGCGGGTTTTAAACATTGATGGATCCCGCCGTGAAGCCCAAGCGGCAGGAGCGTCAGTGACCCCGGGTGATGTAGAGCATTGACATGATACACGAGACGTGTTCAAGAGTGCGTTGTGCTTTTACAAACAACAAAATGACTGTCTTCTTTCCACTTTTCTTTATCATACGATGTTGATTTCTATCTCCCGGTGCCAGTTCCAGATGTGCCTTTGATCACCGTGTCTATTTTTGCTTTCTTTTGTTGCCATGAAAGAGAGAGCACAGCGAAGGCGGTTTTGCTACATCTGAGCTCCCGGGTGCAGAGATTCGTCCCTTATTTCTCGAGAAATTCAAATAGCGAGGAGCTTGGAACGACTTACAAATGGGTTCTCATTTGCCCGTTAGTCTTGATTGATCCCGTGTGATTTGGCATTGACTGAAATCAAACATCAGCCTTTATTTGCGGTGATGAAGATGATGAGCTTGTGAAACACTCACCTCATTTAAGATCTCCATTTTAGTCACAGCATGTCAAAGCATTATAGATTTTCTTTTGGCACCCCCTTTTTACTGATTACTGTGTTTTTGTAACTGGCACGCTGCAGCACGGCCCTGCATCCTCCAGAAATGTACCGCACAACGTCATGCTTTTTATCTTCTGCGAGGTTCTGCAAATGCCGCTTTTATATATCCAAGGAGACGTTTAGTCATACCTCATTTAGACTGAGGATACTCATCACGCTCAATTAGGTACTCTGTGTTTTTCTTGTCGTACCTTTAAATAATAATTATAGAGTTTTATGCTCAGATCAAATAATTCTTGCAGAATGTGTGTGTTGTCTGTAAAGACATCTGCTTTTACTCTGTTGATGGCAGGGCTGTTGATTTGGTTTGATTGTTGGTAGTCTTTACAGATAGACAGGCAGACATGCATAATTGAAGTCTATGCATTCAAGGTTTTCTTGGCCAGCATATAAGTGGATTGTAACTGTATCTAAAGGCTGAAATGTAGCCCTTATTGAGTAACCAAGCACATCTAATAAGCTGTTTTGATTTGCTGATTTGATTGTTCTTGTGGGGCTCTTCTTTATTTTGTACAGAATAAAATACATTTTCTAACATGTTTGAATGCAAATTATTTTATAATTAACTGTAAAATGTGCACTGTATTCCCTAGTGAAAAATAAATATACTAAAATGTATTTGAAATACATTTATTTCATGCTAAGTAAATACACGTACATAATGTATGTTCTTAATAAAAAATACCCTGCAATCAGGGGCGTAGCATCCGCAGGGGATGGAGGGGACACGTCCCCCACACTTTTAGAAACATGTGATTCTGTCCCCCACACTTTTTTTGGCACACCGCCAATATTTACACCCGTTTTCTCTGATTTGTTACTTAGATTTAGTTTTGAGTGAACTAACATTCAGCCAATCACAAGGCGAATCATCTTTCGGGGGCGCGTCTGCCATTCAAATCTCCTGTTGCTCTCATGATTTCTTTCATTCATTCATTTCTTTGCTCATTGGTGGTCTGGAATAAAATGCACCCCAGAAAAAAGCAGACGATTACATCCTCATTTCAAACACATACTGTAAGTATGTGTTACGTCACGATGACACAAATCACGACATCAAATTTCCACGTTATGATTTAACATACTGTAAAATTGCGTCTACACTGGATGCGAGCGATGCGATCATGCGACGCGACAAAAGACAGTAGAACCCGTTAAGAACCTCGTCACCTATCCGGTGTGTGTTAAATGCTCTCCTACTTATCGCTTTGGATAAAAGCGTCTGCTAAATGAGACATAACTGATTATTGGGCTCTGCTGACTTTTGTCACGTCGTGCTGCTCGCATCCAGAGTGCGCCGAAAACTTATAATTTTTTTAATCTTTTAGTAAAACTCCAATTGGTATTCTATTTAGAATTTATTATATGAACATGAATGTACTTACTTTGTACGTTATGTAAGCTACAATTTGTTAGAGGGTCACATCACCTGACTGCTGTTCCCCCCACTTTTAAAATGGCTGCTACACCCCTGCCTGCAATTGAACTTTTAGTATACGGGTATACTTAAAATCTGCTAAATTGAAACAACTAATTTTGTATTTAATGCACTTTAAATGTGCAGAAGTAGTGCTAAAGTCCAACTGAAGATATACTGAAATATACTGAATTGTGTTCAAATATTAACTATTGCAAGTATACTTCAGGTACACTTCTAATATCTTGCATTTAAAGACGTTCAAAGATCATACAATCCTCATCAATAGTGACATTAGTGACATTTTAGGCTTAATATTAAGAAATGTGCATTGTGCACAAGTAGTACTCCAAATAAAGTTTAATTATAATTTTATATCAATAAGTCTTGAGGGATATGTAAATAAATATGTTAATAGATTTGAACTATACTTAGTATGAAATTACTTGAATGAATATTACTTTTTACTATGGTTAAGAATTGTTGAGAAGATTTTTGTTGTTGTTGTTGTTGTTGTTCATTCATGAAATGAAAAATGTCTTATTCAGCCAATAGATTTATATAAATGTACTATATAAATATAAATATATTTATTTCATATTCCAATAATAAATAAATAATAGCACTCCAAATGAAGTTTAATTATAATTTTTATATCACTAAGTCCTATATCATTTATTTCTTTTTTCTAATCTTCTCTTTCTTTCTTTCCTTCCTTTTTTATGCGTTTCTGTTATGTGTTTTTGATATTTTAAACCTCTCCTTCATATTACCAAGTGAAAAATTAATGGTTTACATGTCTAGGTAAATTGAAATTTCAAGAAACTTGTGTTTTTCCCCCTCCCTGTTTCTTTTTGCTGGTTCACCTGATATTTTGGTTTCTGTGTTTTCTGATGCAACTCAAAGCATGTAAAGTACTGATCCACACACCATCTGGAGCTGTTCGCTCCAGAATAATAATAATAATAATAATAATAATAATAACAACAACAATAATAATAAAAAGGCTTATTACAAGCAAACATTTGCGTGCTAGACAATGTCTCTTAGAAGTGATTTTATTTATGAAGGGATTTTTTTTTTTTTTCAACAAAAGAAAACATGACACACTATTACATTTACAACTGCAAGAAATATTGCTAGGGATTATTTTATAGTCTCTTAAATTTAATAGGAACATGTCCAAATCTCTTGAACAGGCATGCAAAGACGGTTGCAATCCTTTGTTGGCCATAACTCCCTGTTATAGCTGTACAAATACGCTCTAAAATATCAAAGTGCTCATGAAACTCCATTATTCTCCCAAATACCCAGAATTTGGAGGAATTTGAAGGGATTAATGGGACATGTAGAACTCTGTAGAGGCCTGCCAACTCCAGATGTTGCTGCTGCTGTGATTGATGTTTGCTGCCTCCTTGTCGGTGGGTGGTTTTTATTTTTAATTTCGCTTTATCTGTGAAGAAGATCTATCACGGCAAACTGAATGCTATTTGACAGCTATCGTTTTTCCTGTATATCATTGACATTGATTCTTTGTTTTCTTGCTTTGCAATTAGAGCGAAGCGCTCCAATAGAAAGTGCAGTGCAGGCAGATCCACACAATGCAATGTGAGCTGAATTCAATTCTTTCAGTGAAACGGGAGCAGTCAGTGTAGACATGATAGCAACCCAATGAGAGGAGGTTTTCAAATCCAGCTGAAAAAATCCTGACCGGACCACAATTTTCATGACAGGAGAGTGTTCTATTATTTAATATGGCTGCCAAACGATCATGGATCCATGGTTTAAACCTCGCAAACATGGTTTCTAAAGAGGATTACAGCCGTTCCAGTTGGATTCTGTAGCAAAAATATGAGCAATAACCAGCTCTACTAAATGTTGAACTTGCTATAATCCTTGACCACACTGCTGATAAAAGATTACCCATAAGTAATCCTTGCATTCAGTTTGCCATAATCAAAGGAAGAAATAAACATAGAGGTCCTACTGTTAAGACACAAGATGAAAAGAAGAAATGGCCATTTGACCCATACACACCAAATTACTTTTCTATTTTAGTAAATTACTTTTTTACTCATTCTTCGCTTCTCTTTGAGAATCATTATTGGTGCAGAGGCTAAATCTCAGCTTCCTAATAAGACTAATTCGGGCATTCCAGGAATTGCAGGGCACTTTAAAAATGATGCTTAGCTCAAGTAAATAATTTCTTTAGTTTACTCTTAAGTTTCAGAAGTACAAGTAAAGCATCTCAGTACAGCTTTTGTTTATACAATACAGGGGAAGATGAGGGATGATGTCCCCCTTAAGAACAATATGCATTTATTTTTACATTGTAACATATTAAAATATATGTTTAGCATGTGCAGGATGATGATGCATCAGTGTATTATCAGTGGAATAAATAAGAAATAAGAACATAATCAATCCATAAAATAGAAGATTTTTTTAAAAAATAGATAATTAAAAAAAAAAAAAAATTATTCTTGCCCCTACCCGACCCCCATTAAACTTTAACAGAATATATAAATTATTTTTATATCATTCTTTGTAATATTTATTGTTTTAAGGGCCATTAATATAAAATACTATAAAATACTAAATAAACTATTCTATTGAAAAACTTGTGTCAGACAAGGCAGAATCCCAGTAAAAGAGATTTAGATAAAGATATATATTTATATTTATATTTTAACTGAACATGTTGCAACACTGTGAATTGAAGTTGAATGATTTCACTCAGTTAGCCTAGGTTTTAATATATATATATATATATATATATATATATATATATATATATATATATATATATATATATATATACAGTGCCCTCCAAAAGTATTGGAACAGTAAAGACAAAATTGCTCTGTTGGCTGTGGAGTCAAGACATTTGCAAATATGATTAAAAAATTAATATGAGACAAAACTACAGAATGCCACATTTTATTATTAGCCATTTCAACACATACATGTTTTACCAAATAAAAAGAACAGCACTTTTAGAGTTCATCCCACTCACTGATGTGAGCATAAGTATTGGGACAGTTGAACATAAGGCAGATATAAAAGATTAAAAGCTATTATTTAGTTGCAGATCCCTTGCGCACAATCACAGCAGTGAATCTGTGACCAATAGACATCACCAGACTCTTGGTCTCATCCTTTGAAATACTTTTCCCAGCCTTTAATGCAGCCAATTCCAACTGTTGCTTGTTTTGGGGAGTTTCTGCCTTTACTCTCCTCTTCAGCTGGTGAAATTCATGTTCAGTCGGATTTAAATCTGGAGATTGACTTTGGCAATCTAAGACTTTCCATTTCTTTGCCCTTATAAATTCCTTGACTGAACTGGCAGGGTGTTTTGAGTCATTGTCCTGATGCAATATGAAGCACTTCCCAATGAATCTGGTGGGTGGCATTTTCTTGAATATTGGTAGGCAAGATGGTTTTGTACCCTTCCAAATTCATTCTGCTACTGTCATCATACATTAAGTCATCAGTAAAGTTGAGAGGGCCTGTTCCAGAGACAGCCATGCATGCCCATGCCATGACACCACCTCCACCATGCTTTACAGATGAGGCTGTATGCTTGGGATCATTGCAGTTACCTTTTTATCTCCACATTTTTGCTTTCCCATCACTTAGAAGAAGGTTCATCTTTGTCTCATCGGTCCATAAACACAGTTACAAAACTCTTCTGGCTCACCTTTGTGATTTTTTGCAAACTCTAATCTTGCCTTTCTATTTTTGGTGCTGGTTAGAGGTTTGCATCTTGCTGTGTAGCATCTGTAATTCTGTGTTAAAGTCTCCTGAGGACAGTAGATTGTCAGAGCACCACCCCAGCTTTCTGGAAGTTGTTGGTGATTTTACAGACACGTCATTTAGGGTTCATTTTCACAGCTTTTATGATTTGTCTGTCATCAACTACTGTTGTTTTCTCAGCCGATCAGGTCATTGTTGGTTGGTGGTGTCACTGGTGGTTTCCAAACTCTTGATTTCTCCATGCCCTTTGTTTTTGCTCTAGCTCTAATTGACTTCCTCTTTTCTTTTAGCATCCAAATTGCTTGCTTTTCTCTCAAAGTCAGCTCCCTCATCTTCATCCTGGTTTGTGTGTGTCATCATCGAATGCAAGATTCATAATGCAGAAGAAATGGATATAAGTGATACGACACATTCCCTGCTTTTAATATCTGAAGAATGAATGCAACAGGACACAGCTGATCACTTAGAAAGAACTGTGAGGCAACTGTTCCAATACTTATGCTCACATCAGATAGAGGGATGAAACTCTAAAAGTGCTGAACTTCTTAGCTGGTAAAACATCTATGTGTTGAATCACCCAATAATAAAATGTGACATTCTGTAGTTTTGTCTCATATTCATCTTTTAATCATATTTGTAAATTTCTTGACTCCACAGTCAACAGAGCAATTTTGTCTTTACTGTTCCAATACTTTTGGAGGGCACTGTATATATATATATATATATTTCTGAAATCCTGCTCATGGAATTATCGAATAATAACCCAATGAATTACAATTGGTGTTAAATAACAACATGCCACTTGGGGCCTTCTATGCCAATTCTCATTAACAAATTAGATCATTAGATCAATTAACCTCAAAACTGACATACTAAATATCACAAGAGTTTATATTCAAATGAAAAGACAAAGCCTCATAAGGTTACAGTGACTGTTTGCTAGTTTAATTTTCATTGTTAGGCTGGTTTAAGATCAATTTTCCCTGTTTAAAGTGATAGAACTCCAGAAGTCTTCTTGATTTTACTTTATTTAACTAGACATTTGTTAAAACTAGGCAGTTTTTGTCATGGCAACTCGAGTCAAGACATTTACTGGAGTAAAATGATTTGAACTCAAAAACAGCCACGCAATCCGCATCCTTAATTTTTCTTTGTACGAACACCTCGTTTTTTGTTTTTTTTTTGACAGTGAGTCTTCACAAGAGAGAACGCAAACAATCCAGAAGCTGTTGACATCTCTTTCCTGTTGTTGTTGTGAACGTGCAGTACAATGAGGAAAAAGGGAACCACAAATAATCAGTTATCTCTCAGCCAGCATCAGCTTGGCAAAATAAGCAAAACAAACCCATATTACATGCTGGGCTAATTAGGCCCCAACTTGCGTTATTTATTTACAAAGCTCAGACAGACATTACACTCCCCTGCTGCCAACCCTTTGTGGCCAATGGGAGCAGAGCCGACGGGGACAGCGTCTTCAACACGCCCTCTGCTCCCAGCCTGCTATCAGCCATGTGTGAAAACAGAGGAGTGCTTGTCAAAAAAAGTGCTCCTCAATTCCTGTAAGCGTTTCGCCTTTTGACACATTAGTCATTTGGTTTGTGTAGCCCAGATAAAGCATCCAAACGAGGCAGAGGAGATAAGTAATCTCATTTACATTTGTTGCTCTCCTTAAAGCATAAACAGCCAGATGCTCTATTTATGAGACGGCAACAATTAGCAAGTAAAAATTCACATATAAAATCCCATTAATATTCAAGGCTGAGAGACGCGTTTGAAAAACAACAATGTGGACGGAGCTTGCGCCGCAGTTTGTCATAATAATGAAATTCGTTTGCCTTTCCGTACAGGTGAAGTCATCTGAAATCTGCAGCTGTTTTGTGTGCAGTGTGTTTGTGTGTGTCGATGTTTGCGGTATCTGTCTTGTTGTTGCTGTTGCTGTTTTATAGCTGAGCCCGAATCTGTTTTGGCCCCAGGCAATTTGATTTGCTTGGTTTGGGTTTTGGTGATTTTTGATTTGGTTAGAAGCCCAGAGAATTCACTTTCTCCGGTCCCCATCTGCGTCAAAGGTCTCTAATGAGAAGCTTTTGTCAGCGTTCATTGCTACAGCCTCTAAATTGCCACGTTGAAATTGGAGAACAATTCCACTGTAATCAGTCGTACTGGGGATACCAATGCAGAAATGAAGTCGCCTGATTGACACTCGGTGTGCTTGACGATGCTTTGCCATTTTGACAAATCGTGTCTATTGATCGTCTGAAGACTTCATTGTGTTTTCGCATGGATTTCCTGGTCATGTGTCACTCCCCTTTATTAAGTTACTCCAATATAGCAGCTGCGATTTGTGCCAGGATCCTCTGATATCTGCCTCCCTCATCGTTACCGTGGAAACCGCTGCGAGCCGATGAAAGTTTGCTGAAAACATGTCTCCCACATAGGTCTGTCGTTTGGGCTCAAAATGAGACATGGAATTAAAAAATAACACGCCTATATTGTGCTTTTCAGATATTTGTTGATGCCGGCCTGCACTTGTCAGAGGAAGTGTCATTGTGCCGCTTCGCCTTTTATCACTTGCTGTGCCACTATCATTATGAAGCGCATTTTCATTTTACCGTGCCGTTTCATTCCTCTTCCCGCAGATTAAGTGATAAGAGTTTAAAAGTGGTTTTGACATGAAGATGATGGCTGTGAGAAGTAAATAAGTGCCATGGCTCTGCGTACTTCAGACGGCGTCTGAAAGCAGGATTGTGGCGGGGTGGAAGCTTCTTCCGGAGATGAAAAGAACGAGACTGGATTCCACCTGGGAGTTATTGTGTGATGTCATTTGAAAATATGCCATGTTATCTGGGAAATTAGTGGCTGAGAATGATAGAAACATGTTCTTTACTTTAGAGAGAATGGGAGACGATATCACACTTCCCAAAAATGGATTTAAAAAGGCAGAAAAATAGAACGAAAGTTTGATTTGGAAGATTGTTTTGATCTGTCAGCGGTGTAAAATTCCATATTTCTGTATCCTGCTCTCAGGAGCCTCCTAGCACTGCACTATAGGGATGCGTCCCTCATCTGAGCACCTGATTCAACTCATCGGCTCATTAGTAGAAGCTCCAAAACCTGAATTGGGTGTCAGATTAGCGAGACACCCAAAATGTGCAAAGCTGGGGGGTTTCCCAGGAGCAGGATTGAGAAACACTCATCTAAGTCGATTTATTTTCTATAGCGTTATATAATTGGAGCAGGTCCAGGCCGAGTTTAAACTGCAGCGCGGTGTCTATAAACACTCCATTTCAGCGACTAAAACTGAAGAGTTGGCATTGCCAAGGCCAGTAGTGTGAGAAGTGGCACGGCTGTTTGGGCATTATGCAGAGTGAATCAGATTTTAAGCAACTGTAATTGATTAACCGTTCATGCATTTACTTGCACAAAGCAGGGAAATTGAATTCCTGACCTCCGTAATGTGGCTTTTCAAATAACTGAGCTAATATAAGAGATTTTGAAGGTACTGAGTATGTGGTTTGTTGGGGCGAGGGGGTTTAGGGTATGTGGTGTGCTCAGAATGCAGTGTTTAAGGTTTAGATTTTGCCATTTTATACATTTTTGGAGCTGTATATTTATTAACATAAAATTGTGCAGTAGTACTATATTTTATGGATTGATTATGGTATTTATGTAGGTATCCAGAATGGCCATTAAAGGAAACACATGCCATCAGAATTTAAACACAAGCGATCAAACTTCCAATGCACTAGCGTTCAAAAGTTTGATTGTTTTTATACTTTTATTCAGCAAAATGTTCAACAAAGACTGCTATTTTAAATGAATGCTGTCCTTTTGAACTTTCTATTCATCAAAAAATTCTGAAAAATTAGTATCAGTTTTTGCAAAAATAATATGTTTTCAGCATTAATAATAGGAAATGTTTGTTGAGCACCAAATCAGCATATTAGAATGATTTCTGAATGATCATGTGACACTGAAGGCTGGAGTAATGGATGTTGAAAATTGAGATTTGCAATCACAGGAATAAATGACATTTTAAAACACATTCAAATATAAAAATTCCATTTTAAATTTTAATAATATTTCACAATAGCAGTGTTTTTACTGCATTTAGCAGATAAAACCAGCCTTGGTGAGCATAAGATATGTCTTTAAAAAATATTAAAATGTCTTTCCAACTCCAGTGTTTTAAATTATAGTGTGTTAATATATAAGTTTACATCTCATAAATGTTTGCTTTTTTATTTATAAGTCATCTTAAGTACATGATTAATTTAAGAAAAGGAATCATGATCATTAACATGTCTAAATCTGATCATCTACCCACCCACATGAAATTCAAAACTTAAAAAGGGTTAGCATACAGAATCATGTTATTATTTACATGTCAAAGCTGTTTTTCCATACAATGAAAATACATGCAGATCACTGGCTGTCAAGTGCAAGTGCAATTTTGCGTGATTTATTAAAAATAATTACATATTAGATTGAGATTTAGACCTGAATTCCCACGCTAAACAAAAGCATTGCAATCAGACCAACACATTACTCTTAAATAAAAGAAGCTGTTGAAAATTTTTTGTTTTTCATATATCGCCTGCAGAGCCTGAGGCTGCCACTGGTGCCCCTTAAAAAAATAATAAAAACAGATAAATAAAATGGTGCCCTTTTATTTTATGTCTTCTATATTATTATTTCTAACGTAGCCATAGGTAGTGTAAATGTTTATTCTATTATATTTACATAAAAACCTTTCTCATTCAGTTCACTGTTGGAAGTAGCTGCAGCATGGTGAATCTCAGTTGACAGTAGATTTGGACCTTTGCGGGTTATATCTGACTCTTTATTGCATTGTTTGTAACTGCATATTCTAAGAGTCTCACCGGATTGCAATAAAAAAGCAACCATTTACATGGTCAAACGCGTCGTTTTGGGAAGGAAAGACAATCATCCATATTTGATGATATTGTTTGTTTGTCTCATCCTTTGTTCTCCTGAGTCCCATCCCCACTCAACCAGCATTGAACTGGCATCACTTTCGACATTAAGTGCATTTTTCATGGGGCAATCTGTGAGATTCTCTTCATGGAAGCGAATCCTGCCTTCTACCGCCGCTCCCTCTGGATGCATCTTTTGTTACAAAACAATCACGCTGGAATTTTATGAACGCGAGGAAGACTGATCAAAGGCGCCTACGGGTCAGTTTCACCACCAAGGGTTCAGAAAGGTCGCCCGTGGCATTGAGTTATGTCTGCGAATTCAGAAAGGCCGCGTGTCACAGGGCGTGAACCGCGGACGAGAGCATGGCGGGTTGTGACGGGCATCTGGCCCAGAAGGTCAGCGGTTCATCCCTCTGTCCGTGACTCGTGTTCACTGTAATTCTATCAAGTACTCTGGCGAAAAACCCAGCGATCTTTGAGGCTGCAAAGGTCACGTGCATTGATTCCAGCAAAATGATGTAATGTTTCTCGACTCTGGTCTTCTCTCGCTCCTCTGTGGTAGTGAGTCTGCCTCGTCGGCCCGGCCGCTAATTGCTCCAAAATGAAAGTGCCCTGATAACCCGATGCTTCCCCTATCAATCTTTGTTGCATTTATCTTTAATTGGTCTTGCAAAGGTTTTTATAGCTCTGATCTGTCCCATTTTTCCAGATGACATTTGCTGGCTTGACTGGCATTTTATTCACTTTTTTCACACACAAATTCCACTGGTTCGCCGTATCAACATGCCCATCAGAACTCATCCGCCTATGTGGGTAATAGCCTTCTTTCTGACGTCCCCTTTTCTGTGCAACCTTTTGAAACGCCTGCACTTTTGATTGAATGACGGTCATTTTCAGCAGACATTAGGCAAAGATAACGTGGTATTGAAATGATAAAAGCAAACCAATACATTTCTTTTCAAACCAGGAAGTCATCTGTAGTCGGAGCCACAATGTCTGCTCTTGTGATTCAAGCGATGTCTCGATGAAGCGGAGTCTGTCTAAAAGAAAAGAACACACGTTTTCTTCACTTCCACCGTCAAGTCGTCGTTTAATGTCCCTCTGTAATTACCACTGATCGGTCGCGCTCGCCGTAATTGCCCTCTGTAAATTTGACCTTTACGTTGGATCTGGCGAAATAACAGTTCATAATGACATCCAGCACGTTTCGAGGACCTCCGAGGCCTGTTA
Organism: Spinibarbus caldwelli; assembly: GCA_039654775.1. NCBI lineage: Eukaryota > Metazoa > Chordata > Actinopteri > Cypriniformes > Cyprinidae > Spinibarbus > Spinibarbus caldwelli. The sequence goes on along the minus strand of CM077219.1, from coordinate 28,038,209 downwards.
TTGTCCTGGCGCCAAAGAATTATCAAACTGTAAACAGCAAAACATGCTTTGAGTTGGATAATGAAAACAGCCAGTGCTTGTGAAAAGTATCAGAATTTTTCGTCAGCACGGCTGTTAATTACCCCGTTTCCCCAGGGTTCTTGCTCATGGTTTGGTATGAAAAGGCTCATTAACGCCATGCTCTTCTCATTGGGCTGATTTTGTCAGTCGAATCCCGGCGCCCTCCTCTTCCTGCCAATTGGTAGTGCTCACCGGCATTCATATTATCTTCAGCCTCTGCAGTCCTTCAATCATGCCTTCAGACACTAGGCCACACACACTGGAAGTCTCTGTGTCGGTGTGCTGGTGTGGTGCAAGTGCCAAAAGTCGAGATTATAGCTCATATCAGTCTGTTACTGCTCTTCGGGCAATTTTTCAGCTAACAAGGACTGGAATGACACTTGAAGGGATCGTTCAACTAAATATAAAATTTCTGTCATCATTTTCTCACCCTCGTGTCATTCCAAACCTGTATGATGTTTTGTTAAAATATCCTGGACACTTTTATTCTATACAATGAAAATGAGAGTGGAATGAGTCTTTCAAATTCCACAAATGATAAAAACTCCATAAAAGCACCATTTATGCATATGATAGTTTTGTGTGAGGAACGGGATGTTATTTAAACCATACTTCACTGAAAGATTTTATTTGAGAGGCAATGGTTTTCAGTGAATAATGACTTAAATTTCTGTCTATTCGTCACATTTAAAAGTTTGAGGTAAGTAAGATTTTTTAATGTTTTTGAAAGTAGTGTCTTATGCTCACCAAGACTGCATTTATTTGATCAAAAATACAGTAAAAACAGTAATATTGTAATATTGCTGATTTGTATTTGAATATATTTTAAAATGTAAATTATTCCTGTCATGTCAAAGCTGAATTTTCAGCATCATTACTCCAGTCTTCAGTGTCATATGATCCATTACAAATCATTTTAATATGCTAATTTGCTTCTGAAGAAACTTTTTTTGTTTTATCAAATTTGAAAACAGTTGTCCTGTGGAAACTGTGATACAAACGTCATAGTTAATGGGTTGTTAATAGTGAGAAATGGAGCTTAAAATAAAGTGAGACCAGTTTTTCTTTTCTTTTTGGAGCTTAATAGACCTAGTTTAGTTTTATTAAATAACACAGAGCAGCCAGAATACATATTATATATTTAATATATAAACATACTTTTTTTCTTTTTTGTATTCTTAAAAATCCATTGTTGAATTAAGTGAATTCTTAGTTCATTCCTTGTAAGCTGCAAATGCCTGATCTCATCTATCACAACACCAGCTAGTTTCATTATGTTTTAGTCACTGTTCTTTATTTCAGCCACCTAGTGTGCTTGTAATTTGTGTTTTTAAGTGTCTTCTTTTAACCTCTGCACTAAATTATCAGACTGCTCTCAAAGACCCTGGTCCGGCAGTTATGCGGTGGCGTTATCCATTTTAGACAGCCATGAGGAAATCTCAGGGCTTTCAGACTTAGCTCATCCCATCTGAGAGGAAGTGTCTCACTGTTAACTGCTGAAATGGATGCTTTCCTGCTGCTGCTTCTCCTCCTCCTCAAAGTGACAGTTCACTCAAAAATGTAAATTCTGTCATCTTTTACTCACCCTCATGTCGTTCCTGTATGACTATCTTTCATGGAGCACAAGGTTTTCATGCAATTATAAAAGCAGAGGCTTTCAAGCTTCAATAATGACACAAAAGCACCACGAACTTTTCACTAGAATTTAGAGATTTTCAGTGGTTACACGATTTCAGTACTTACACAAAGCTATCATATGGCTTCAAATGATTTGAAATATAGCAATAAATAAGTTGAATGGGCCACATTTATGATACTTTTTGATGTTTGAAAGCCTCATACGGGTTTGGAAAGACATGAGGGTGAGTCAATTCTGAAAGAATTGTAATTTTGGGTGCACTATTCCTTTAATGCACATGGAGGAAGATTGTGTGTTATGAGAGACCTGCAGCCGTGCCACTCCATCATCATCAGTGGCTCTGACAGACTGACAGCAGCTGATTTTCTCTGACTCAGCTCACAGAGAGAGGCCATCACACTGACACACAGAATCCCCCTTCAAATCTGTTATTTCACACAGGGGATTTGACTCTGACTTGTTGAGACATTAATTGAAGTGCATGGGGTGAACCTGGTACGTTTATTTGGACCAGAAAAATAGGGGTGTCATGCACCTATATTTTTAGCAGGCATTAGTGTCACACTTGGTGCTCTGTTTGAGATAAGACATAACAAAAGAAAAAGACACTCTGAATGACATAAGTGTAAAACAGGAGAGTCTAGTGAAACAGTACTTAAAAAAAAAATAATAATTCAATTCAATTTACGCACTTAGTCAATATATAGTTATGTTCCCAAACCCCCGGTCTAGGGTTGGAAGTAGGAGTAACAGGTTAACTAAAAGCTTATAAGAAATAAATGAAAATAAAACGTGGAGGAGTCACTCCAGTCCTCTGCCCCAGAAATGCAAGACAACCGCTTGGTTTAAGCAAACTTAAACAATTATTTAAATCAGGAAAAATCTGGGAAGCAATAAATGTCTTCAGGAGAGGGCCTGGCCAAAACAACAAACAAAACAGCAGCTAACTAACAGGAGGAGTACTAATTAACCTGTTCAGGGAAAAGAAAAGAAATCAATAACAAAAGCTTTCCTCACTCCCTCACTAACAAAAAAACAGGGATAAACATGGAGTTTAAAATAAAATGGCACCCTCTCCCTACAGCTTCCCACTTAATCACAATCAAATAAACAAAACAAACAAAAACAAACAAACAAAAAAAATAATATTATAATACCTTTTAATACCTTAAAGAAACTAAATAAAAGTAGTCACACTACCTGTATAATATCAGCACAATGCAGAACAACAGGAATACACTTATAACAATCAAAAGCTATTCAAATGGCAAAATGTTCAAAGTTTGCACCACACTCAACCCTAGACAAAGACTTAATAAACAACACCCAACACAAGTCTGGAGCAGTGGAAAAGTGAACCTCCCACGAGAGAGAGAGAGAGAGAGAGAGAGAGAGAGAGAGAGAGAGAGAGAGAGAGCGAGAGAGAGAGAGAGAGAGAGAGAGAGAGAGAAACATAACCACACCCAAAGGGGCGGGAAAACACACCTCAATAATGAATTTTTAAATACATACATCTTAGGGATGTAACAATATTTACTTAAAATTTCTTGAAAGTTGTAATTAAAAAAATCTCAGTTTCTCAGTTTCATTGTCTTCTCAGGTGTTTTTTTTTTGTTTTTTTTTTTTTTTAATATATGAATGAAATTTATTTAGTTGTTCATTCATTCATTCATTCATTCATTCATTCATTCAATCAATCTTTTAGGAAGTTGTGATTAATTTTAGTTTAAATGTGTCTGACGCTACTCTAGAGTCAATGGAACTGAACCTGCCAAATTTAATTAAATTTAATTAAATATTAAATTTTTTTTTTTTTTACTTAATATATTTACTCATAAGTTATGATAACAAATCTTAGTTTGAATGTTTCTCCCTAGAATCACAGCACTTACGATAAATAGACATTTTTTATACCCTATACCCCCCCCCCCTCCCAAAAACAAAATTTAACCTGCATTAAATATAATAATAAAATAAAATAAAATAAAATAAAATAAAATAAAATAAAATAAAATAAAATAAAATAAAATGTATTTACTTGTTTACTTACTCATAATTTTTAGAAAGTTATGATGATCTGACACTTCTGCAAAATACCCTACAATCTCGCTCCTTTGGGACTTTTGAATATTTACAATGCTGCCTTCACACGATTTGTTGCAGAAAATAGATCCCTGAGTCTTGAGTGAGTGAACATTGTGAGCTTAGATTTTCTTCCCCAACCTATCTTGCTGACAAGATTTGTCTGATGAAGAATTGAAGGAGGAATATTAAGACCTGCACCCTGACGGAGCCTCAACCCCGGCCAGTCTCTCTTGAGTGGCGTGTTTAAGAAAACACCAGGACTTTGAAATTACAAGAGATGAGATGTTCTAAATTAGTGTTTCAGTCCATCTGCTTCTCTGGTTCACATCTCAAGTAGTAATTTCAAATCAATCAAGGGCCGGTGTTGAAAGGAGGGGAGAGGCACTTTCACTACAGTAGCCTGGATTATATACCCTTTCACCCTCTCACTCTTTTTACTTGCTCTCCTTCTTTCTCTCGCTCTGAAACTAGACTCACCTAACAAATGATCCCAATATCTGGTAGGGAGCACTTAGGCAGCATGAATAATTACAGGTTATGGTGCGATGGTGTGACAACCGCCAGGCTGGAGTGTGCGTGGGTGCTCCTGCTCTCGGCTTGTCACCGGCTTTACATTAAGGCAGTGTGGGACTTGAGGGCTGTCAGGCAGGGACTGTAGTCACATCTTTATTAATGATGAAAGACATATTCAGGCCCCCCCACTGCGGATGAATCTCACTGGCCTTGTAATATCTTCAAGAACAACAGCCAGAGCAGCTGTGGCTTATGTATCTCTGAAACTGCTGTTATTTTAAGACTCAGTATAAGGACGTTTGATGGGAGTGGGTGTGTATGAAGTGACTAGTTTAAAGGTCACACATACAGCACAGTAGCAGTGTTGTTTTTGTTAACTAAAGCTATCACTTTAAAAATTTATTCAATTAATTGAAATTAAGATAAAATAAAACAGAAAGATTAAAAAGAACCTAAAAAAGAAGTAACTTGGCAAGTAATTGTGCTAAAATAAATTAAAATAAATTAAATAAATTAAAATGAATGAAAGCTATATAGAAATATTAAAATAATAATAATAATAACAAAAGAATGTGATATTATCACAACTTAAACTAAAATTAAAATGAAAACCGAAAATAGCCAATTTAAAATATTACTAAACACTATATATAACAGTTTATAAATAATATTACAGTAACACTGAACCACAGAAAAATCAAACATGCTGAAATACTAACATTTCTAAAACTGAAATAAAATTCATTGAAGCTATATAGAAATATAAAAAAGTATGAAAATGCACAAAATAACAACAACTCAAACTGATTACTTAAACTTAAAAAATATTTTTTGTAGTATTAAAATAACAGTGAACCACAGAACAGAAAAATCAAATATGTTGAAGTACTAAAATTAATAAAACTAAATTTTAAAATATTTTCTATATAGAAATATTTACAGTTATAATAAAATCTGAAATTCAGAATATTACAACTAAAATTATAATAAAATCTGAAATTCAAAATATTAGTAAATGCTGTAATAGTTTATGGAAAAAAATACTAAATAACACTGTGACCCATACAACAGAAAAAGTTCAAAAGTCATTCATTCATTAATTCATTCATTTATCAAATGGTTTTCCCTAGAATTTCTGCACTTTGAATAAATTTACATTTATTTCTAAAAATTCTAAAATAAAATACATTCCAAAATTAAATTAAATTAAATTAAATTAAATTAAATTAAATTAAATATTTACCAGTGTGTTAAGAATAATAAACTTAATTCAACAGAAAGTATCATTAATAAATCTGAATTTAGAGAAATCCATATGCACATTTCTCATCAAATTCTCCAAACCAAATGATCTGAACTGTGCTTTCGACATTAATTTACTACCCTCTTACTGTATGTCAACAGTGGCCTCATTTGGCTCTATTTTTATGTATCCAAAGACATTTTAAAAGAGATTTAAGTTGAAACTTACATAAAGGATAATTAGCTCACCATAAGGTCTTCTGAGCTATGAAAGAGCAACCTCTGAGCAATAAAATGTTCCTCTGGGCACAGCCACTGAGTTTTGAGGTGGAAATGATTTTTATAATGAGCATGGTGAGCTTGTCTGGTTTATCTTGGTGTAAACCAGCTGTAAGGAAACGAAGGACCCAGTGGACTCTCAGAGGGAATTGTGTGAGTTGCTTGCATCAATTGCTTACAAAAATAATGAACCTTTTAGGGGGCAATGATCACTGCAGATTAGCTCCATGCCAACAAAAAATCTCCTCTCGCTGCATTCAGCACACGCTCAGCAAGCGGCCAAGGCTCTGCACGGCTCATATGCTTCACCTTACTCTACATGTAAACAAACCACAGTAAACAAACAAACAAAGATGGCACATCATCATCACGCATAAACGTTTGTGCGAATCATGAAAGGCAGATTTACTGAACAGATCTGTTTGTATCCTTCAAGGACTATAAAGATGGCGATTATGTACAATAACTAAAAAAGACTTCGCTGCTGCCAGCCAGTGAATGTGTGTACTGCCATGGAAATGTGTTTTTGATTCATACGTAACTGCATCATTGCATATAAATAGCTATTAATCAGCTTGAATGTCCAAAATAGCACAAGATGAAGCCAGTTTTGACTGTCATTTCAGACACCTTCAGCTTGTGGGAATTATGTTTGCTTCCTTTCAACACATTTTAATGGACTGAGAAAAATCACATTAAAGAATGACACAGTTCTGTAAATGATTTGATTATGTGTCAAACATATAAATATAGTATATAGGCTTAAGACTAATTCTTTCATGTAGGAGGAATTGTCATAAACACTAACCATTTGTATTCTACATAAAAATATGTTTTAAGTATTTTTAACAGCATTTGTTAAGTACATATGAAGGTCCGACTGTGTGTGTGTGTATGTATGTATATTTTCTCTCTACATAGGTGGAAGGTAAGGCTGTAGCCTAAGTAACCTAATGTTAGTGTAATCTATTAATAACACACATCATAAACCCTTCTTTTTAGGCAAGTACAATATAATGGGTATCATGTCATGGAAATGTTTTTAATACGACGGGAACTGTATTTAACGTGATCACAATCTATTAAAAACTTTGTAAGTTAGGCCTATTAATTGTAATGATTTCATTTCAACGTTATTCAAGCAACGAATAAGTTATATAGAGAAAGCGAGCAAAGAACACAGTATCAACGGAGCTTTTTGAAACTCCGAATCAATTAAACCATTGAGTCTCAAAATGATTCACTGCTTCGAAGCACTCCAATCGGATCGCATATCGCGAATCATTTGATTCAGAATGGGACTTCAAAGCGCGTATTGCGAATCATTTGACTTAGATCGGGACCTCGGAGCGAGATCGCGGGATGTCTGGGGATAAAAATAATTCAGCAGAGACAGGGATGTATAAACCAGAGGGGTGGAAATCCCCATCCCCCCTACAAATCGCACCCTGTATATATATATATATATATATATATATATATATATATATATATATATATATATATATATATATATATATGTGTATATATATATATATATATATATATATATATATATATATATGTGTGTATATATATATATATATATATATATATATAATGCTTTTGTCAGATTATTTTATTATCTGAATAACTTTGTACAAAAGTAGCATAGAGCAAGAGTCCCACCCTAGTAAAAAAAGTAATATATTTAAAATATATTTATTTCATACTAAGTATAGTTCAAATCTATTAACATATTTACTGACATATCACTTGAGACTTACTGAAAAATTATAATTAAACTTTATTTGGAGTACTACTTGTGCACAATGCACATTTCTTAATATTAAGCCTGTGTTTTAATGTCACTATTGATGAGGATTGTTTGATCTTTGAATAATATCAGTCTTTAACTGCAAGATGTTTAAAGTGTACCTGAAGATATTTAAAGTGTACCTGTACTACTTGCAATAGCTCCACTTTAGCACAGTCAAATATACTTCAGTGTATCTTCAGTTGGACTTCGGCACTATTTCCACACAAAGTTCATTAAGTACAAAATTAGTTGTTCCAATCTAGAAGACTCTATCAGTTTAGTGTACCAAAAGTACAATTGCATGCTATTTTCATTAAGCACATAAATATGTAAATGTATTTGTAGTATACTTAGCACAAAATAAATTCATTCCAAATACATTTTAGCATATTTATTTTTTTTACTTTGGCAGGTAACAAAAATATGTTCTAAGAACGTTTTGATAACGTTCCTGTTAAGTTATGAAAACAGTATTTCTCTATGTTCTCTAAACTTTCTAAATGTCCAGTTTTTCTTTATTTGATGTATAAATTACATTTTTGTGCTAACTATTTTAGAACATTATTAATACTAGATAACTAGATAACTTGAAACGTTTATCTTTTAACGTTACTAGAAGAATGTTTGTTCACAACTTTGAGAGAACCAGAATGTTCTAAGAACGTTTTCTGTTAGCTTTGGCTGTATTAGTCTAAGAGGGTTACATGAAAAGCAGCTTATTTTTAAACTCAATTCTTAAGGTTAATTTCTCTTTCATGCAAACAGATCGGTGTACTGGTGCAGACGTAGCATTGTAAAACTTATCAGTAGAGAACATTCCTCCTAAAAGCTTGTCTTGATACAGCTCTACCTGTTCCAAGCAATTTTGGGTTCAAAGACCGGTCAGCATGTCTCCTCCACACAAGAGCACTTTCTGTGTGAACGCTGAAACTGTAGTGGTGGGGTTTCTGCAGAGCATCACGAGGCACCATGTTGGCTGTTGTTTGTGCGTTTTAAGATGCACGAGTCATTGTAAGTCTAATCAATGTAAAATCAATCAGTCAAGAATGGATTCAGCCCTCCCCTTGACACATGTAAACGCTGCCAACAGTAGAGGCAATTTTGCACGTCTAACGATGCATGTTGTTCATATTTGTGAATTTACAGTTTGCAAGCTTCCACTCAGTGATGTCCTTTATGTGTCTATAATCTGGGCTAAATCCCATTCCTCCTTCTTCCCTGGCATTAAAAATCTTGGCTTTGAAATAACATCTGTTTAGGTTTCCTCGCGGTGTGAAGTAGTCACATTGCAGTTTTCTGTGTCAAATCATCAGATCCCAAGGTTTAATTGAATGTTGATGAAATAGCAGACAGCAAAAGATGAACATTAACAATAGTACAACTCCATTTAGATCGTTAGCTCTCTTCCAAAATCCAATCAATGGCCTACCTGACAGCATTTTCAGTCATCATAGTGGGCAGCAAAATTCCCTCATTTTGACACAGTTTCAAGCATTATACATGTATCTTTCATAGAAAAAACAGAATACATTGTGACGACTATAATCTAAGATGTCAAATGCATTCAAAGGAAATGTCAATTTTAATTGTTTTTGCTTTAAAGGGATAGTTCACTCAACAATGCAAATTACCCCATGATTTACTCATCCTCAAGCCATCCTAGGTGTATATGACTTTCTTCTTTCTGACGAATACAATCAGAGTTATATTTAAAAATGTCCTGGCTCTTACAAGCTTTATAATGGCAGTGAATGAGGGTTGAGATTTTGAAGCCCAAAAATATACAATACAATATTCAATACCTTAAATACCTTCTTCTGAAAATTACATACATACATACATACATAGTTTAAATCAGCCATAAGTTATCTGGTCTTAGATGGTTTAGATGGTCTCACAGCCCGTCAAAACTTAAAAAAAATGCCCAATACTTCTCTAAAACCAGCTTAGCCAGAAGAGCTAAGATAAGGAGACAAGCTAGTTTAAGATGTGTTCCCCCTAGCAGGGTACTGAAAAGTTTTAATAGAAAATAGCTGCATATACACTTCCATTCAAAAGTTAGAGGTTGGTAAGATTTATTTATTTAATTAATTTATTTATTTATTTATTTTTGTTTGTTTGTTTTTTGTTTTTGTTTTTTTTTTTGTCAAAATAATTGTTTTATGTTCAACAAAGCGGCATTTATAAAATAATATAAAATAGCAAATAATGATAATAAAATAAAATAACTATTTTCTATTTGAATATGTCTTAAGATGTAATTTATTCCTGTGATGCAAAGCTGAATTTTCAGCAGCCATTACTCCAGGCTTTAGTGTCACATAATCCTTCAGATATATACAGGTGCATCTCAATAAATTAGAATGTCGTGGAAAAGTTCATTTATTTCAGTAATTCAACTCAAATTGTGAAACTCGTGTATTAAATAAATTCAATGCACACAGACTGAAGTAGATTAAGTCTTTGGTTCTTTTAATTGTGATGATTTTGGCTCACATTTAACAAAAACCCACCAATTCACTATCTCAACCAATTAGAATATGGTGACATGCCAATCAGCTAATCAACTCAAAACATCTGCAAAGGTTTCCTGAGCCTTCAAAATGGTCTCTCAGTTTGGTTCACTAGGCTACACAATCATGGGGAAGACTGCTGATCTGACACTTGTCCAGAAGACAATCATTGACACCCTTCACAAGGAGGGTAAGCCACAAACATTCATTGGGTGAACTTCACAAGGAATGGACTGAGGCTGGGGTCAAGGCATCAAGAGCCACCACACACAGACGTGTTAAGGAATTTGGCTACACCTGTCGTATTCCTCTTGTTAAGCCACTCCTGAACCACAGACAACGTCAGAGGCGTCTTACCTGGGCTAAGGAGAAGAAGAACTGGACTGTTGCCCAGTGGTCCAAAGTCCTCTTTTCAGATGAGAGCAAGTTTTGTATTTCATTTGGAAACCAAGGTCCTAGAGTCTGGAGGAAGGGTGGAGAAGCTCATAGCCCAAGTTGCTTGAAGTCCAGTGTTAAGTTTCCACAGTCTGTGATGATTTGGGGTGCAATGTCATCTGCTGGTGTTGGTCCATTGTGTTTTTTGAAAACCAAAGTCACTGCACCCGTTTACCAAGAAATTTTGGAGCACTTCATGCTTCCTTCTGCTGACCAGCTTTTTAAAGATGCTGATTTCATTTTCCAGCAGGATTTGGCACCTGCCCACACTGCCAAAAGCACCAAAAGTTGGTTAAATGACCATGGTGTTGGTGTGCTTGACTGGCCAGCAAACTCACCAGACCTGAACCCCATAGAGAATCTATGGGGTATTGTCAAGAGGAAAATGAGAAACAAGAGACCAAAAAATGCAGATGAGCTGAAGGCCACTGCCAAAGAACCCTGGGCTTTCATACCACCTCAGCAGTGCCACAAACTGATCACCTCCATGCCACACCGAATTGAGGCAGTAATTAAAGCAAAAGGAGCCCCTACCAAGTATTGAGTACATATACAGTAAATGAACATACTTTCCAGAAGACCAACAATTCACTAAAAATGTTTTTTTTTTTTTTTTTATTGGTCTTATGAAGTATTCTAATTTGTTGAGATAGTGAATTGGTGGGTTTTTGTTAAATGTGAGCCAAAATAATCACAATTAAAAGAACCAAAGACTTAAACTACTTCAGTCTGTGTGCACTGAATTTATTTAATACACGAGTTTCACAATTTTAGATGAATTACTGAAATAAATTAACTTTTCCACGACATTCTAATTTATTGAGATGCGCCTGTATTTACAGTAATGTATATTACTGAACACAAATTTTGAACATGTGAACAAGTGCACAATTCAGTTTTTGCAGTATTTGAGCATGTTTCTTTTGTGTTTATCAGAGAATTAGCTAAGCATAACGCTAATGCCGGTGTTACTCATGCAGCTTTGCCATCTAACCTTTACTCCTTTAAAACACAATGGTGCACCGGCTAGACCAGCATCAAATCAGTTCTGGACCCGCATGGAAGTGCATGCAGGTATAAGCTGGCCTTTTCAGCAGAATTAGAAAATAGCTGCCAAAAAGCTCGCTATTTTGAAACTCACTGCTGTGCCTAAAGACTTGAGGGAATGAGGGAAGCTAATCTGATTTTGCTCTAAACGAAAACAGTCCCTTTTAAACTTAAGGTCTTTTAAAAGTAATGAAGGGCTTCATCATTCATGAACGCATTATGAGGTCAGATTTCCCGACCTGGAGTTCATCTTACAGCTCTGCAGGCATGAGCGTCAACTGAGATTGTGGTGTCTCTTACAGAGTATTTTTATCAGTCTGGCCATAACAATGTAATATATAACACACAATAGTTTCTACAGCCCGTGTAATGTCTGGTGATGAGCAGAGTCATAAAATTAGTCCTTAAATAAGGAAGTTACAGGCTCAAGTCTAAAAAAGCAGCAGTGGGGGTTTATTCACTGGTGTCTTGTAACTCGCTTTACAGCACTGATTATAAGAGCCTGCAGAGACGCTCATGTGGGCAGACACCACAGTCTATTTGCACTTCTCACGTAGGGTATAAGAAGTACTATTGACCTAACTGTAATCTCATAATTTCAAAGCACTTGGAAAAATTGTTTATCTCTAACCAACAGCCACAGAATACTATATGCTTACTCTTCTATGAATATATTTACCACTGTAAAGGCTGAAATGAATTTTATGACTGGAAAATTGTGAAAATAAAGGTATAATTTGATACTAAAACTCTTCAAATTATATGTTTGTTTATAAACAAGGTAACAATTTTTACCACAATAATAATACAGGGCTCTTGAGTTTTCACTCATGCTGACATTCAGGCTAATTTCATTGTGCTCTATTAGAAAGCCCTAAACAAAGCAAGTGGCTAAAGTTACCTAAAGTGGGTCATGATGAAGTTATTTGAGGGTTGAATGTAAAAACGAGGCTGACTGAACTCATACTGAGAGAGCAGAATCACTCCCAAATAAAACAAAGCCAAAGGCATATTTTGATTACCAAGTGAGAGTACTGCTTGCTTCTAGCAATGATTTGTTCCCATATTTTCGGCATTATTTCAAATATTTGACGGCAAATACACACATGAGAAATTTTGAATGAAATTGAGGATGGCTGAATACAAATGTTGGCGAATTCCAGCACTTTTAACACTTCTAACATTTGCAAATGCCATGCTAACCTTTGTTCTGTGAGTCCCTGAGATGCTGTTGCGTCTGTATATATTTTGTGTATACTGTTGCATCTGTGTATATTTTTCATACTGTATTTTGTGTGTGTGTGTGTGTGTGTGTGTGTGTGTGTTTGTGTGTGTGTGTGCGTGTGTGTGTGTGTGTGTGTGTGCAAGCAAAAATATACAGTATGCAATACAAAGAATATAGAGTAATATGCACAGATGTACAGATATACACAGATAAACAAAAAGTACATATGTAATAAAATACATTGGAACATAGAATTTGGACTAAAGGCTAAAAAATGTTAGTGGTTTTGTTCAATCTTTTTCTCTCTTTCAATGTATTGGCCCCTGTTTACATGTGCGAGGTGATAATGGCAAAGTTGCTTGAAAGTATAATTTTTCATCCCCCTCTGCCTGCTGCCTAAATTAAGCTTTTTCAAGGTTGGATGTGCAGCTGGGGATTGAAGGACAGGATCTTCCATCAGCGCCTGGAGGATCTTGTTTCCGGTTAGAGAATATTCAGTGCTACTGGAGCCCTGCCTCATCCGACTCCCCCCTGACTCTGAGCTATGGTTTAAGCCCACTGACTGTCCCACAATCCACACGAGCTGCTCACATTCTCTAATCAATGATTCACAGTCGCTTCAAACGGCTGTTAAATACTGAAAATTATCATTTGATGGGTATTCATTGCTGTATTTAATATTAATTGTTTGTGAAGTGCTATCTGCAGACGAGCTCTAGCGCTTTGAACTTATTTGCTTCTTTTCTCTTCTTCAGTCAAAAAGTTTAGTTTCAAGAGATGCATTTATACCTATGTTCAGTACAATATTCATTCATTCGAAGCCAAAGGTATATTTTGATTACCAAGTGGGGTTACTGCTCAATTTTAGCAAGGTATTTATTCATTCATTCATTCATTCATTCATTCATTCATTCATTCATTCATTCAAAGCCAATGGTATATTCTGATTACCAAGTGAGGTACTGCTTGATTTTAGAAAGGCTCTATCGATCTCTATCTATCTATCTATCTATCTATCTATCTATCTATCTATCTATCTATCTATCTATCTATCTATCTGTCTGTCTGTCTGTCTGTCTGTCATTCCTTCATTCATTCAAAGCCAATGGTATATTTTAATTACCAAGTAAGTTATTGCTTGATTTTAGCAAGGATTTATTTATTTATTTATTTATTTATTTATTTATCTATCATTCATTCATTCATTCATTCATTCATTCGAAGCCAAAGGTATATTTTGATTGTCAAGTGAGGTTACTGCTCGACTATAGCAAGGAATTCATTCATTCATTCATTCATTCATTCATTCATTCGAAGCCAAATGTATATTTTGATTACCAAGTGAGGTTACTACTCACTTTTTTCCAATGCTATGTATGTATGTATGTATGTATGTATGTATGTATGTATTTAAAGAAGACAAAGCCATATTTTGATTACCAAGTGAAGTTTCTGCTCTGTTTATTTATTTATTTATTCTAATGTTTATTTATTTATTTATTTATTTATTTATTTATTTATTTAATAAAATGAAGCCAAAGGCACATTTTCATTATAAAGTGAGATTACTGCTCACTTCTAGCAATGATTTATTTATTTATGTATTCATTAATTCATTATTTATTTATTTATTTATTGGTTGATTGAAAACAAGGAATTGGAGTCACTGAAATATTGTGAAAATGTGTCTAATGAATGTAAATGTGTATGAAAATCTTCTCCAAGAAAAGAACAAACTTTGAGATTATCACGATGACAGAAACCTGAAACAAGGATTTAATACTCAGGTTTTAAATAATTCATAAACGCTGACACATCGCATTTAAAGGGGTCATATGATGTTGCTAAAAAGAACATTATTTTGAGTATTTGGTGTAATGCAATGTGTTTATGCGGTTTAAGGTTCAAAAAACACATTATTTTCCGCATACTGTACATTATTTTTGCTCCTCTAAGCCCCGCCTTTCTGAAACACGGCAATTTTTACAAAGCTCATCGTTCTGAGAAGCGAGGCGTGCTCTGATTGGCCAGCTATCCAGTGTGTTGTGATTGGCTGAATACCTCAAGCGTGAGACGGAAATGTTACGCCCCTTACAGTATTGTGATGCTGTGTCCCGGCGCGACAACACAAAAACAATAAAACCCATTACAAAAGAGGCATTTGTTGCATCCAGTGGGGACATAATTACTGATTATAATGACTTATACTGTCTTTTTACACGTCGCGTTGCATCGCGCCGCGTAAACATTACCAGGTCTGCATTTGTGATCGGAGAAACGACAAACAATAAGCGCTACTCTACACTGCTAGTGCTATACTATATGCATATACTATACTATATGCTAGTGCTATGCTATATGCTTTGCTACTGAATAGTCAGTGGCAAATTCTTTAAATATGAAAACATACTTACAGGCTGTGAGTCAGAAGCACCAGACTGTCCTTGCAAAGTTGGAATTGCACCACTTTATAGAAACAGCCTTTGTGCAAGCCAGCATTGTAGGTTACTCTTCCAGCTTCAGGAAACAGTACTCCGTAAAATGCGCTGCACACTCAAATATCTACGTTGAACTGTTCTGGAACAGTGTTGTAAATACAACTGAACCACTGATTTCTAGTTGTGTCCTCTTTTGGAAGACCAAACAAAGTGCTTTCGCTTTCACAACGAAACACACAACGTCTCCAGGACATGGCGCCGGCGGCAGCAACAACACTACAGTGAGAATAACAGTTCCGTATTCTTTCTTTGCGTATACATTTGGGCGATGTTTTACAAATCTCCCCACACCGTGACGTAGACTTGGGGGCGTGTTTGAATGAGCCGTTTTAGGGGGGCGTGGCAGAGTCTTAACTTTTATAAAGAATATCTCTTTGGTTTTGAGACTTTAGTCTTTGCAACTTCAGGGATCTTATCTATGCACAAACAGCTTGTAACACTCCAAAGAGAACGGAAAACTTGAAATCGCATCATATGACCCCTTTAAGATCTTCCTTTCAGCCATGCAGATTACACAAATTAATCTGTGTATCTGTAAAACATTATCCTTGCCATCGCAATGTGCGATCCTCCCCTCGATCAAACCACCTCTGATGAAGAGATTACAGATATGTACAGTGGTTTATTGGAAGTGCTTAAACAAGCTCTTCGTTGGCCCAAGGCTTTCTGAAAGCAGTGCCGAGATCCATTCTAGGATTACACATATATCTAGACGCATCTCTCGAATCGTAAGCCAGTGAAGTGTTCAATGACTTGGGACAGTCATTTCACAGTCGGCATGTTCTGTGTCGCTCCCTCTGAAGATAAAGAATGATTTTTCTCGTTTATTGAGCCGACACAGCATGCTGCTAGGAGATATTATGCAGGAATTTGACAGGAAAGTACACTGCTTGAAACCATCGAGCAACAGCGGTGCAACATTGCACATAACAGGGTTCCAAGTGACGTAGTGAAATTGAATTGTACATCTCATGCTTTGATCCACGGCATCATTAAATATACATGAAATCCAAGTCTAAAAAGAGGGCTAAAACAGTATTAGTCTAGTTCAGAGTACGGTATAGAAAGACAGTTAAAACTGAGAATGAAGCTTTCCGGTTATCAATGATGTCTGGATAACATTGTAATCTAGGACTTATGTTGTGATGCTCTTTGAATGAACAAACTGCTCTTATTGATTTTTCATTGGTTGAAACCGTTGGCATGTTTTATGTCAACAAGAACTTTTGGCAGGATCTTAGTTTACTGTAATTTCGCATGTAAATGCTGCATCATCCAGAGCTCTATAAGCCAGAGTGCTCCATATATTGCATATGTACTTAGGTAGAGATAAATGATGGACATTTGGCGACAGGAAGTAAACAGGCATTCCTCTCCATATGCTGCGGCAGACCACATGACAAATGTGTTGCTTGAATTTCCATCGTGTTCGTTTTACACTTACGTAAGTGTCTTGTCTGTGAGACAACCGCTACAGCTTTAATTACCCAGAAATCCCTCCCGATCGCACCTACAACTCTTGAAGAGTTTTCATCATCAGGTGACAGAAAACCTGCTTGTGGAGTTCTTAAAATGTGTATATTTTTTAAGCAGTTTCTTTTTCACAGCATTATTTGTGGCAGTAAAAGCACAATTTGGATTACCAAATGTTCCAGTAATAGTTCAGCTTAGCCTTTAATGGAGCAGCTTAGTCCTTCAGTACGTGATTATGGCGTTCTTTGCAGGCTCTTTCCATGAAGCCAGATGTTCACAAATAAAAACCACCGCGCGATCACGTCTCTGTGAAAGCTAATGCGGTTCTAGCCTGGATTTTAGTGACCTGTATTATTCTGGTCCTAAAATGAAGACGTTTACAATGGTAAGGAGCTCTTTAATTAGGAAAGGTTCATCTAAACCTGCTCTGCTGTCGAAATGAGAAAAGGTCAAAACTCACTCCTCACTTATGCCAAGCTGCCCTTGTGAAAAAGAAGTGCACTTATTATATGTAGTAATAAAGAATAATTAAAAGTGCTCTTAAATATACTATCTTGACTATACTTTCATGATTATGTTTCTTAACACACTGAAGTACAAGTTTTAAAAGTGCATTTTGTAAATAATATCAAATTAAATCATTTAAAGTACATTTTAAATCACTGTTTTCACATTGCAACTTTAATTGTTGGTTATTTGATATTATATTTAAAGTTAGTACATTTTAAATGTAGTAAAATGCTAACTTTATCATTACAAATGTGTAATTACAGATATATTTAAATACATGACATTCAAGTTTTGATAAAAAAAATGGCATTAATATATATTTTAGTTTACCATAAATGCTTGTCAGCACATCTGGCAGTACATTTTATTATATTTTAAAGACAACCGAATTATGAAATTGTGTATAAAGAGGGTCAAAAACACTAAGCTAGTTGCATTTAATATGAATCTAAACTATAACATGTTTTCATTTATTTGCAAACAACATGCTATTAAGTGTCCAAAAACATTACATTGTTCACACTTAAGTATATTTTTAAACTATATTGTTTTTTAATAAGTACTCAATTTTTAAAGTATGCGAAAGTGTACTTCTTGTTCACTTTAGTGTTTATACAGAAAGTGCAAGTAGACAACCTTTAGAAACCCCTAGAAGTTAAAAGAAAGTAAAAAAACATCTGTGATTTGTGCATGTGACTGTCTTGGTTAGACTATACAGTGAAGATGTCCTCTTGAAGTTGCAGTCCACACAAGATAAAAAGAGACGGTGACATTTAAAAGTTGAATGACAACACTGCATGCACATTAGCTGTAAGCATTGGTGCTTCTGCTCCATTCTCAACGCTTTAATATTTTTCGCCCTTAAAGCATATCAAAGGTCAACAATGCATTGAGTAATAGAGCCTGAAAAACATACGCAGTGCTTTGATGGATTAGTGAAGTCCAAGAACCTTTTTCTGTCTTAGTTCCATTCTCTTTTGTGTCGCTCTCGTTGGCTGGTGTAAAGTTTATATTAACACGTCACTCTACTTTTGTGATTTTGAAAGAGAAAGGCTGTTTTCAAGTGAATTTAGCAATTAAACCATTTTGCATTGGGATTTCACAAATCTGAGTATACTTAGAAAATTAAATATTTAACTATACCTCTAATTAAAAAAAAAAAAAAAAACTCATACCTTCACTCGTGAGTGGTGATTATAGAATGAAGCCAAGGGAGAATATTGAATGTGTCTATAAAAAGGAGGTTGAAAAAAGAAGATGGTTCTCACGCATTTTTTTTTTTTTGTTTGTTTGGTTTTTTTTTGTTGTTTTTTTTTTTAAGTAAATGTTTCTCAGTTTTATCTTCAAAAGTTATTTTCTGCATAGGCACATACCTTCAACTCTTGGCTACAAAAAAAAAAAAAAAAAAGCTATTGAATATTTCCACCATCCAGCATTATTGCCCAGGCAGAAAGATACAGTTCATTGAACACACATTGACATTTATGTTGTCATGCTATATGGGGTAAGTTTCCAATATGGTAGCTGCCATTAAAAAGACTATTACAGGCTTTTCAGCTAAATTTAAACATTAAAACAATTCATGGAACAGAAAAAATATGTATAAAAAAAAAAAAAATAACATGCAGAAATATTAGAATTTAGCCATCAAATATTGTAAGTAATTAATTTAAAACATTTAAAAATGAATGTGACAACTTGAACTGAGAACACAGAATGTTTTGGTTTAAATTTGCTTTCATTATATGGTGGGCCCTTGCCTGAATGTACAGTATATGGGTGTTTTTATTGTGTTCACTGTTTTACCCAACAGCTACTGTATTATGATCTTGGAATTTGAGACAGAATTTATAGACATTTTTTTCATTTATGAGGGTTTTGATCTAGACATTTGAAATCAATATACAATAGTGCCAGGGAAAACATTTTTGTAAATGGGCTTTTGACTCAAAACCTTACAGCCTCTGAGATACAGCTTTTTTTTTTTTTTTTCTTTTCTTTTTATTTATTTATTTATTTATTTTTTCCAATGCTCCCATGTGACAACTGGCCCCGGTTGTCTCTATTTATTCCATGGTCTGTCTGAATACTCGATTCTGATTGGCTGGCAGGTGTTGATTAAATTCGTTTAACTGCACAGGTAGTTCCAGGTCAGTTTAATCACCGTTCCATATTAATGCGCTGCTTTAATTGATGCACACTAACCAACACACATCACTCGCTCGCTCGCGCACACACACACAGAGAGAGAGAGAAGAGAGAGAGAGAGAGAGAGAGAGAGAGAGAGAGAGAGAGAGAGAGAGAGAGCGGCAAATTGTGCGCGCACACACATAAACTTTTTGTCAACGCTTCCCCGCGATTTTTATTACAAACATAAAAGACATATACTAGATCGGTACATTATATTCCCCAGCAACGAGGTGATAAAATGGCTGTATTTGAAGTAATTGTTTGTAAAGAGAGACGCGCAGACGCAGCAAGCAGGTACACACAACTATCATCTCTCTCTCTCTCTCTCTCTCTCTCTCTCTCTCTCTCTCTCTCTCTCTCTCTCTCTCTCAATCGACAATTAATTGAAATGCATGCTATAATTCATTCAAATAAATGTGGTTTTACCGCACTATTTCATCTCTGTGTCTGATTTGAAGCTGGCAGAATGCTTGCGCTAACGAGCCGTCAATGACGAAAATAACCGTCATTTTTACCCATTCGTTCAAATATTGCGCTGCAAAGAGCAATACAAGTTTTAACTTGTTTAAAACTTGGCAAATGACCATGGAATAAGCGGGATAATCAACGGCTAGCCATGCATTAAAGGATTTTAATGCACTTCGCGGAGGCAATCACCCTTCTTTGCCTCCACGTGCGGCTAGCCGTTGATTATTCCTTGCATGATTGCTACAGTACTTTAAACTCAAAAGTTCATGCAAGAGTTTAAAAAAATAGCATAATACTATACACTACCAGTCAAAAGTTTTTGAACAGTAAGATTTTTAAAGTTTTTTAAATAATTCTAATCTTCTGCTCACCAAGCCTGCATTTATTTGATCCAAAATACAGCAAAAGCAGTAATATTGTTAAATATTTTTATATTTTAAAATAACTGCTTTCTATTTGAATATATTTTTAAATATAATTTATTCCTGTGATCAAAGCTAAATTTTCAGCATCTTCACTCCAGTGTTCAGTGTCACATGATCCTTCAGAAATCATTTTAATATTCTGATTTCCTGTTCAAGAAACATTTATTATTATTATTATTATTATTATTATTATTATTATTATTATTATTATTAATATTTAAAACAGTTGAGTACAATTTTTTTCAGGATTCTTTGATGAATAGAAAGATCCAAAGATCAGCATTTATCTGAAATAAAAAGCTTTTGTAACATTATACCATTCCAAAGCTTGGAGTCAGTATATATATATATATATATATATATATATATATATATATATATATATATATATATATATATATATATAGATAGATAGATAGATAGATAGATAGATAGATATTAAATTGATCAAAAGTGATGATAAAGTAATTTATAATGTCACAAAAATTTCCATTTCAGATAAATGCTGTTCTTCGGAACTTTCTATTCATCAAAGAAACTTGAAAAAATTCTACTCAGCATTTTCAACATAATAACAATAATAGTTGTTTGAGTAGCAAATCAGAATATTAGAATGATTTCTGAAGGATCGTGTGGCTGGAGTAATGATGCTAAAAATTCAGCTTTGAAATCACAGGAATAAATTACATTTTAAAATGTATTCAAATAGAAAGTAGTTATTTTAAATCGTAAAAATATTTCACAATATTACTGCTTTTGCTATATTTTGGATCAAATAAATGCAGGCTTGGTGAACAGAAGAGAATTCTTTAAAAACATTATAAATCTTACTGTCCAAAAACCTTTGGTAGTGTACATCTACTCATACGTCTAGTGTGCAATATACACTATCGAGTAAAAACAAACTTTGAGAAACTAAAGTCTTTACTTATTTGCTAGTTCATGGGTAGGTTTGTAGAAGTGGGGTGCATTGTGGGTAATTATTTTTGACTCTGTATGAGGGCAATCAATGAACTGGAGTACACACTGTTTCTACCACATTGCAGCTAAAGTCATCTAAAAAATGTAGTCTGTCCACATACAGTATGTAGAACTACCCGAATATAAATTGCTATGATATATTTTACTTAATTTGTTCTTAAATAAAAAAATAAATTAAAAACTTTAAGGTTCTCCGTATCTCAAAGTACTCAACCATACCTTTGAGGGCGAGAGAGTGCCAATCAGCTTCACATTCAGGAGGCCGCTGCCGGCCTGAGCCTTTCGCACAGATAGAGAAAAAAACTGAATCTTAGATATATTTAAGGATTTAGAAAAACTGAAGGAGAGAGAAGGGGAGAGATATTTTAATTTAAATATGGTCAGGAGTTCACTTTCATGCTGCAAATCACATTATCATCAAAGAGCAGAAGACACTGAAAACTTTGATATTATTTCAATAATGACTGCGACAGTGATATCTAAATGGCTCACCCATTGTGCATTGTTAGTGAAAATATGAATCCACTGCGCTTAGATTTTCTCAAAGGCTAGTAATTCCCAGTCTAGTGAGTCTGAGCAGGGAAATTGAGAAAATACATCACGTTTGACTGTATCAGAGAGAAATGTTCCGTAGTATGTGATGTTAGAGCAGTGGAGTGTCATTGGCGGAATGAGCGGAGCCGTAGCTGCTCCCAAATGCTGCTTTGCACAAAGCTATTATAAGTAAGTGCACTGGACAAATGGGGTCCTGTTATGCTGACTCAAGCAAATATCAGACTCAATGGAGTGCCTGCAGACTAACAGCACTCTAAAAGTACTGTTGTGCTTCAGAGGACTTCAGCACATCAGACAAACAATGACATAAGACAGTCAACTTAGGTCTTATTTTGTTCGCAGAGGCAGGCTGCTTCCTCCTTTTTTATTTATGGACTTTTTGCCTTATATTAAATAATACAGTATAGAGAGAAGGAAATTATTTGGAAACAAGAAGGAGGAAGGAGAGCAGGACATGATGCAGGTCAGACTTGAACCTATGTCCCAGCTGGAGCTCCAATGTGTTCTCTTTCTTTCTTTCTTTTCTTTCTTTCTTTCTTTCTTTCTTTCTTTCTTTCTTTATTGTTGTTGTCATTTTAAAGCATTCATTTAATATGAATAATTATTTTAAAAAATGCAATACCAAAATTAAAAAAAATTAAAAATAAAAAATAAAATAAAATAAATAAAAAACAATGTAATAAAAGTAGTCAATTACAAAATACACTACCATTCTAAAGCTGGGGTTGGTGAGATCTATCTATCTATCTATCTATCCATCCATCCATCCATCCATCCATCCATCCATCCATTTGGGAAAGAAGTCTCTTATGCTCACCAAGGCTGCATTTATTTGATTATAATTGAGGTAAAACAATAATATCGTGAAATAATATCGTGTTACAATTTAAAATAACATTTTTTCCCCTTTTTTAATGATTCTTTAATAAATAGAATGTTCAAAGGAACAGCATATATTTAAAATAGAAATATTACAAAATTATAAATGTTTTTACATCACTTTTGATCAGTTCAATGCATTTTTACTGAACAAAAGTATTAATTTCTTTAAAATAAAATACAAATCCTTACTTACCTCAAACTTTTGAATAATAATAAAATTATTGTTAATTAATATTAATCATTAATCATGTTATTGTCCCTGATCTGTATGTAAATTAAAATAAAAACCTTCATATTTTTGCAAAAAAAAAAAAAAAAACGCAAGAATAGAAATGGCCACCTGACAGATAAATAAATTGTAAAAATTAAAAAAAGCAACATGTGTGACTATTTACTTCTGGCAAACTCAGCTGATATATGAGACAACTTGTAATCAGTTGGATGAATTAATTGGCATATCATGAAAATAATTTGATTAAAATCTTGAATCAACTGGCAGCTCTAATTGTCTCCTACACATTGGATCATGATGCATCGCGTGTACGAGCACATGGAAGAAGCGACACGGCGGATTCATGCTACATTCTTCGCTGATGTCAGTCTGTTATCATGGATGGGAGCCATATGGAAAAGTCAGATTTTTAATGCGTGGGTCTACACGGTTATCCCGTCACTAATGGATGCCTGTAACTCCCGTCACTCATGCAGAGTAGGAAAGCTGTGATGTTATCATTCATGGGCAGCAGTGCAATCTCTCTCAGTACCTGGATGAGTGCTCATCGCTGTTTCTTTTTGGCAATAAAATCTATCACATTCAATCTGTCATATTAATCAGTTCTGCTTAACTGAACCATATCAGCTAGATTTTCTGGATAGAAATTATAGCCTTTGCCTCTATTGTACCCAGGTGTGACTTCTGCTGTGCTTTTTTCTTTTTTCAGATGGCAATAATTTTTCAATTTCATCTTGGTAAAATACTAAATGACTGATCAGCGTGCTCATGCGGTCTCTGGCGCTCTATAGCAGGAGCCAAACGTGGCGTCTACTCGTTTTTGTAATTGCCTCACCAATCATAGGATATCGAGGGCTATTGTGAGGAAATTGTATGCGCATAGCCCGAAGTGCTCTTCTCGCGCCATTGAAAGCAACGTAAACAAACGCAAGTTCTGAAAGTACCTGCATGCATATTCCGCTGAATGGCAGGTTTCTAGAGCCATCCAGCCCGTGTGAGTGATAAAATGGGAAAAGAAAATTTTCTTCTGCTCTCCCCTCAGGACCGAATTCAGAAACAGAGTCTGATGCCCGGAGGTGTGGCGCCTTCCTCTGCAATTTCTCGTTAAAATGATGTTGCAAGGGAAAACAAGCTAATTTACAAGGTGATATACAGGCTGGTTTCATGGACCAATTATCAGCTTTATGGTGATATTCCAAAGATCCATAAAGCTTCTCCTCTGGTTCATTTCATCACGCTCAGTATGTCCAAGAGGCTCATAAACATAACTTTAGATCTAAGTGCAGCAGGCTGGCAGGATGGGTAGCGATGCACTGTGCTGCCTCGCTGTTGGACGTAGAATGGCCTTCTGGGGATCGCAGGAGGAGAGAACAGAAAAGGATTTTTTGATCAAGACCAGCTGTCAGTTCTCTCCTAAACGGTTTCATTGAAGTGAACAGTTCTCGGGGAAGCGGAAGGGGCTTTACTTGCAGTGGGGAGAATGTGTTGTTGTCTTAATTACTCGCACCTCTCTCCATGCAACTTAGATACTGACTGTTCTACAGCTCTCTTAACACAACATCAGTCAGCCGGGTGAGAGCGCAAAGGAAACAGAGGCACAACTGTCTGGGGAACTGTCGTAGGTGTTTCATCCTGTCAAGTCTCTTGGCATTGTTCTCAGAAAGCCTTTCTATTCACCCCATAAGAAAAGAAAAACAATTCCTTGTGTGTTTTGGGCCTCTTCATATCATACCAAAAGCACATCTATGTGCGCTCCAGCGTTTGTAGTGAGATTGTGTGTTGAAGTTCGGCAGCATTGGCTTTTGCACTTTTTACTTTGATTTGTAAATGAAATAACTCCATTAATGGAGTATGTTTTATGAGAAAATACTATTTCTACTTCATGTTTAATTCAGTGTGTTACTTCCTGTTTCTTTTTAATTATTTGTCAAATTTACTAGCAATTTCTGAGTGAAAATTGTTTCACCATCTTTTTTTTTTCTCTCTCTCTCTGTTTCATCTGTTAAATGTTTATGATTCCTGGGCCATGTAAGGTCTCACTGTTTATATGTAACATTTACAGGTACAAAACATACTTTTTCCAGTTTGGATAGATGTTCAAAATGTACAGTATGGACGTATCAACAGCATCTAAAATTTAGTTCAACAGCTATAGAAAAATCAAGTATTCTGAATCCTTCATATCTATATTTACATAGTTACATTTTTACTGTTGTATTCGATCCCTTAACCCTATGCCCAAATAATTTGTTTCAATATACCATTATATTGATAATTTATTTTAAAAATTAGTAAAAAGCAATATTAAATAATCATGGATGAAATAAGCATTCGTAAACATTTGTACTTCTGTAAATGGTTATGTTTTACCGTAGATACTGTCAATACATCAATATCATGCAAATTGAATGTAAGTTAACGGAAAAGAAAACTCATGATATCATGTTGGGATGTTCAAGCGCATCGAAAAACATGAAAATTCTGTCATCATTTATTCACCCTCTTGTCATTCCAAACCTGATGACTTTCTCTCTGCTAAACACAAAATAAGATATTTTGAAGAACATTTCACCTGTTTTTGTCTATAGTTGTTTGTTTTTTTTTTTTTTTTCAAAATATCTGCTTTTGAAAGAAGAAAGAAAGAAACAACATGATGGTAATGATGACATAATTTTCATTTTGGGGTGAACTAATCTTTTTTCAGACTAATGTAGAGATGATTATAAATAAACCATTCGTACGTTGATTCCACTGTGCCTCTTTGGTGTTAACAAAACATTGCTCTGTTTGTTTTAGCATACAGACATGGCAACACTTGAGGCGGGGCTATCAGTGTTAAATCTGAGGAATTTTTGAGAAACTAACTTTTTTATTGATCCAGAAATTACTTGTGACCAATATAATCTTTTTATCACTTCACTGACTGATATATATATACAGGTGCATCTCAATAAATTAGAATGTCGTGGAAAAGTTCATTTATTTCAGTAATTCAACTCAAATTGTGAAACTCGTGTATTAAATAAATTCAGTGCACACAGACTGAAGTAGTTTAAGTCTTTGGTTCTTTTAATTGTGATGATTTTGGCTCACATTTAACAAAAACCCACCAATTCACTATCTCAACAAATTAGAATACTTCATAAGACCATTAAAAAAAATTTTTAGTGAATTGTTGGTCTTCTGGAAAGTATGTTCATTTACTGTATATGTACTCAATACTTGGTAGGGGCTCCTTTTGCTTTAATTACTGCCTCAATTCGGCGTGGCATGGAGGTGATCAGTTTGTGGCACTGCTGAGGTGGTATGGAAGCCCAGGTTTCTTTGACAGTGGCCTTCAGCTCATCTGCATTTTTGGTCTCTTGTTTCTCATTTTCCTCTTGACAATACTCCATAGATTCTCTATGGGGTTCAGGTCTGGTGAGTTTGCTGGCCAGTCAAGCACACCAACACCATGGTCATTTAACCAACTTTTGGTGCTTTTGGCAGTGTGGGCAGGAAAATGAAATCAGCATCTTTAAAAAGCTGGTCAGCAGAAGGAAGCATGAAGTGCTCCAAAATTTCTTGATAAACGGGTGCAGTGGCTTTGGTTTTCAAAAAACACAATGGACCAACACCAGCAGATGACATTGCACCCCAAATCATCACAGACTGTGGAAACTTAACACTGGACTTCAAGCAACTTGGGCTATGAGCTTCTCCACCCTTCCTCCAGACTCTAGGACCTTGGTTTCCAAATGAAATACAAAACTTGCTCTCATCTGAAAAGAGGACTTTGGACCACTGGGCAACAGTCCAGTTCTTCTTCTCCTTAGCCCAGGTAAGACGCCTGTGACGTTGTCTGTGGTTCAGGAGTGGCTTAACAAGAGGAATACGACAACTGTAGCCAAATTCCTTGACACGTCTGTGTGTGGTGGCTCTTGATTCCTTGACCCCAGCCTCAGTCCATTCCTTGTGAAGTTCACCCAAATTCTTGAATCGATTTTGCTTGACAATCCTCATAAGACTGCGGTTCTCTCGGTTGGTTGTGCATCTTTTTCTTCCACACTTTTTCCTTCCACTCAACTTTCTGTTAACATGCTTGGATACAGCACTCTGTGAACAGCCAGCTTCTTTGGCAATGAATGTTTGTTGCTTACCCTCCTTGTGAAGGGTGTCAATGATTGTCTTCTGGACAAGTGTCAGATCAGCAGTCTTCCCCATGATTGTGTAGCCTAGTGAACCAAACTGAGAGACCATTTTGAAGGCTCAGGAAACCTTTGCAGTTGTTTTGAGTTGATTAACTGATTGGCATGTCACCATATTCTAATTTGTTGAGATAGTGAATTTCACAATTTCACGAGTTTCACAATTTGAGTTGAATTACTGAAATAAAGGAACTTTTCCACAACATTCTAATTTATTGAGATGCACCTGTATATATAATGAAGATACATTATATGCTGGATTGGTTTGTTGTTGCCATATATTGCTTGAATGCCTTGTGTATAATTACAGCAAAGTTTTATGTCTTGGAGCAATTCGTCATTGCACTCATTGACTTGTTTTTGGGAAAGTCTTGCTCTTGTTATTGACTTCTTCTTGAATCTCTGCCATGAGCCCCTCCTTCATCCTGTTCTCCTGAAACAATCAGGCAATTCTGCCATTACATCCCCTTGATAAACAACCGAGGTACATGCAGAGCTGTTGTGGGAAACATTGTGCGTGGAAATATTCAGAGTTCTAAAAGGACGCACACAATGCAGGGTTATCTCACTGTGGGGAGGCAACTCATGCTGCAGTGAATGTAATTTTTGTATGAATTACTTCTACTCTCATAGACATATCATAAGTTATACCACATGTGCATTTACTTACATTTGCCTAGACACTGAAATATACAATACTGAATCCTTATTTATGATTATTGAAATCATGGCATTATTATTTTATAAAATACTCTTATTTTTATTAATATTTTATATATATATATATATATATATATATAAAGTGAATCGTCCTAACCCCCCCCCCCCCCCCCCCCCCCCCCCCCCCTTACGTCACCCCTGCATCTCTGCATTCTCTCATCTCTGCAAAGTTCACAGAGTTTTTCACTGTCTGCCTTGGAGGTGGCTGAGGAGATGCATTTGGAGGCAAACCTGAGAAATACCAGTGTAAACTAATGCTTCTAGATCATGCATTATCTTTCTCTGTCTTGTAGATCACAGCAAGTGGCAATTAGAATGCTTTTAACTTCAAAGCACAAAGAGGCAATATAGTTTTGCGCTCTGAAAGCAACATTCCCCCCAAAATGATGTTTATTAAACTGCTATTCCTTCTACTCAACTGTGCTCACCTGCCATTTGACTGTTAAATGTAAAAAAGTCAAGAAATAAAAAACTTGAATTTCACAATCATCAATGCACCGTGCTTTTATTCTTTTGTTTTGTTTATTAAACTGAAAAATTCAGTCCACATCAAATGATCCACAGAGCTACGAAGGAATTTATCTTGTTTAACTCTAGTTGTCCTAAGCATGTTTATCCAAGCGTTATGCAAGCACGGCAAGGCCTATAGACAAATAGCTCCGGTATATTATGCGATTTGTGCGAGTAGGTAAACAGCAGATGGCGAGGGAAGCCTTTTCAGCCCCTCGCGCTGTATTTACCTGCCCACCCGAATGACCCGTGCCATGCTGCACTCCTCATGCAGGCATAAGCAATTGTTAACCATTTGTATCTGTTTTTCACCGTTCCAGCTGAGCGCGAGGCCAGCCGAGTCATCCACGGCGCGTAGGAAAATTAGCTTGTTTATCAGCATTCTGTTTTCTTTTCCACCTCTCCCTCCCTCTGACATTTTAAATGTACACCATCCATGACTGATTCGCTCACAATCAAAATGAGTTCGACCTCAATCACAAATGAATGTATCGAGCCTCCGTAATCTCCATATTTTTGCAATTACACATATAATGAGTTGCATCGAGCTTGATGAGGACAATGGCCGGTTATGTGCTCGTCTTAAATGAAGAAGGTTACCTTGAGCATCAGTCATCTGTCCTGTTGACGGAACGTTTCTTCCGGAGAAGCATGATGTGTTGTTATTAAACATCGAGGCCTGCTGCTTGTTGCGCCTGTACTTTAAATGCGATTTACATAGGTGAATCCAAGGTGATTCATTATGGGTTTTTTCCCGTTTTGGTCACTCTCAGCAATCACTCTCAGCAAGTATTTTTTTTTTTTTTTTTTTCTTCATTCAATTCAACTTGTGAGCAAACAAACCCGCGTCCTGGGCATCTTGTGTGCTTCATAGTGGACTTTAAATAGCAACTCCTGAAGACCTTGAGAGGGCAAAAAATCTTTAGTCATTCATTACTGCACTGAGGAAGTGTAGAACATTGATGGAAAGTAATGAAAACTAATACTCTTTCTAGTCACTGTGCTATCTACAGATGTGTTTTATATCCCATTACTGCTCTAGAAGTGGCCACAGCTCTATAGCATGTTGAGCAAAGCATAATCCATTGGGAAATTACCCATCAGAAGTGCAATACTGTTACAGAAATGAAATTACAGAGGCACTTGTGAGCGAGTGTGTGCATGCGTGTGCTGAGGGGCATGGAGGATATATGTACTCCATTTGATGTGTTCCACAAGGAGAATTCGAATGCGGCCCAGAGAGATGCTCATTTAAAATGTGTCCAACATGCAATGAATGATTGGCTTGTGCTATCACCATATTTGTGCAAGAGAGACAGCTGTCACATCGGAAGACATTCTGTATGTATATATTGAAAGAGATAACACTACAATCAGCAATTTGCTTCATAAACTATTTTATTAAGAACAACTTTAAATGGTCATTATTATCATTGTTAGCATTTAAGAACAAAATGGAGTAAAATAATTTATATACAATGCATTCTAAAAGTATTTTAGAATTTATATAAAAGTAATTAAAGCAATGGTTCACCGAAAAATGAAAATTATATAAAAAAAAAATAAAATTTGCTGAAAATTTACTCACTCTCAGATCAGAAGGAAACTTATCTACACCTTGGATGGCCTGAGTAAATGAGCGAATTTGAGTAAATTTTTTAAATTTTTGAGTGAACAATCCTTTTTAATTATGTCTTGTAATGCACCTTATAATGCATTGTATGATCTCATGAATAACTGTAACCAAAGTTATAATACATTATAATACTTAGAAAGCATAATGCATTAAAACATGACAAAACAACCATGACATGACAAATTTTAATTATTCATGAAAAGATGTAATACTGTACATTACAATGTGCATTTATGAATACCTTTATAATGCATTACAAAAAGGCAGTGTTAAATATTTAATAAAATATTCAATATATATTATAAATAAATAAATGTGCCACAGGGCCAGAGTCTTTTGGACAAACACTTTTTGGACAAAATCTACATAGAAATATTGATTACAAATAGACCTATAGTTGTCTCTGTATATTAAACTGGGTTAGAAAGAAAAATAGAAGAAAAAAAAATCAGCTTTAAATACATCTCTAAATACATAAATACATACACACACACACACATACATTGGGTTTCCATGTTTTATGGGGATATTCCATAGGCGTAATGGTTTTTATACTGTACAAACTGTAATTTGTTTAGCCTTACACCTAAAGCTATCCCTCACATAAAACTTTCTGCATTTTTTGGGGATTTTAAAAAAAACTCATTCTGTATGATTTATAAGCTTGTTTCTTCATGGGGACCAAAAAATGTCCCCACAAGGACAAGGATTTTGGATATTGCCATCTTTGTAGGGACATTTTGTCCCCATAACGTAGGGTATGCCTGAACCACACACACACACACACACACACACACACACACACACTTGAATTTGTGATTTACGGGGACTCTCCATAGGCGTAATGGTTTTTATACTGTACAAACCGTATTTTCTATTGCTCTACACCAACCCTACACCTAAACTTACCCCTTACAGGAAACTACTGGCAATTTTTGAATTTCATAAAACACTCTTTAGTATGTTTTTTAAGCCTTTTGTTTTACGAGGACACAGGAAGTGTCCTCATAAACCATGTTTACGTTGTAGTACCCATTTCATTATACATATTTGCAGTGGCGAACCGTGGGGTTTCAGTCAGGGCCTTCAGTAAGCAACTGTAAACTACATGTGCACATCTTACACATTTCTGTTACAGCTAATGCAGCCATATGCATGCACATTTTATGCCGCACACAGGCTCTCAATAATTTCAACAGTAGGGGTCACTATGCACATTCATGTCACTCTAAAATGACGACACGCCCAAAGCAGCAAAACTGTGAAAATGCTGGACATCTACACACCACACCACAGTATTATCAATGCACCACGTACACCTCAATAACAATGTGCATGATACAATACTCATCAAATAATAAAGCACTCACCTGTCACTTGTAAATAAAGTCCACGGGTCTGTCATTCCATGTCCCTTTACTCGTATTAAAAAGTAAAAACGGTCAACAAAATAACTTGTGCTCGGTGCTAGCTGTTAGCCACTCATAGCACTCATAGTTGCAATCTTTGAAATGGCGCATAAAACCTTTGCTGGCCTTTGTTAGCGAATTCAGTTTAGGTGTAGGGCTTCCTTTCTCAGTTATTCTCTTTTGTCTGCAAAAGACGTTTTTAGTAGATAGGCAACAAGATCTGGTGTAGGCGCCGATGACTGCAGCTGTCATTTTCTTTTCATTGAGTTTCACTTTGTACCTTGGAAATCCCTGACCTGAAGGGGGCGGTCTAACGCTGGGGGTCGCACTGGGCACGTAGCTAGACCCAGAGTGCGGGCTGTCATTGAACGTCAAAATTTGATTGGCTGATGATTCTGTCACTAATGCTCGTAACAAATCAGATGTGACGTCTTTCAACAAAAGGGTAGCACTATCTGTAGTGCTGGCCGCAGACTTTTTTTATGTAGGGTATTCCAGTTCAACCACAACTGAACTAATCATAGGCAATTTTGTGGACATTACACAAATGAAAATGATACCTAAATAATCAATAAAAACATTTTTCACACAATTTTATTTTTTATAGGGCCAGCAAAGAAGGCCCTGCTGCCCCTGACGGCCCACCACTGCACATTTGTGTCCTCGTAAACCATATATACCAGTACACACACACACACACACACACACACACACACACACAAACAGCATTGTCACCTGTGAACTGAAGTGCAGTTCAATTTAATACAATTTGATGGACAATGCTTATATTTCAGTTCCACAATCCCTCAGCATCTATATAAATAAATGAAGCCTGTACAAGGTGCTGCTGTATATACCGTATGAAACAGCACATACGGTATCCAATCTATTGTGAGTATGTGTGCTGCCTCTGCACATTACTGTGCACTTTGAACCTTCAGCTGTGTTGGCAACCGTTTTTTTTTTTTTTTATAACCAGTAGGTTTTGCAACATGAATGCAGGATGAAAGAATACAATTTTGGAAAAATATAATTTCAGATATAAGTTCCAGATATAAGTATCTGAAGTCCCTTCCAAAAAAAAATATAATAAATAAATAAATAATAAAAATAAAATGTAGTTCCCCCTCCCCTACAAGCACACTGACCGATGGTTATTTGGGAAGTCAATAATATATAATTATAGGTGATCAGGTGATTGTTGTGTAAAAAATAATAGAAGTTTCAGAACCTTTAAATATTTCATGTTGGTTAAACAAAATAATTCATTCTGGTTATGATGAATTACAGATTGACATTGTATCAAATGTAACAAAGCAGCTGATTGTCCCTCATATGATGTTTACACTGTGGAACCTCCTTTATCAAAGGTTATTGCTGTTTTCATCGGTAATGCCCCAGAGTAATATGATTTTTTGAGTAATATCATAGCAGTAAATCCAGCCATCAGCTGTTAGGTTGGAAGTCTGACCCCTTCGGTGTCCTACTTGATGAACTGTCAGATAATATGGTGTTAGCAAAATAAGCCTGAATAACTTGAGTTCTTACCCATTGCTTGTTGTTGCGTACGGTAAATGTAATAATAATGAGTAGCAGCAGTTTGTGGCAATGTGAGTGTAAGTCTTTACAGAGAGGTTCAAGGGAATGAGAAAGAGTACGAATGATTTACTTTTTAAAAACACCTATTCTTTATTTACCTAGATTTCACACAAATATTTGTGATTGCACAAAGTGAGTGCTGTTGTTCAGTGTGAAGGTACCAAAAGCTTTTAAAGGAACAATTCACCCAAAAATGAAAAATTGCTGAAAATGTACTCACCCTCAAGCCATCGGAGATGTTGGTGAGTTTGTTTCTTCATCAGAAGATATTTTGATAAAAACATCACAAGTTATATAAGTAATGTAATCCATAAGTAATCTACATGACTCCAATCCATTGCAAAACGACAGGCTTTTTTGTGGATTATCGTGATGTTTTTTATCAGCTGTTTGGTCTCTCATTCTGACGGCACCCATTCACTGCAGAGGATCCACTGGTGAGCAAGTGATGTAAAGCTAAATTTCTCCAAATCTGATCCAATGAAGAAATGTTCATTTTTGGGCGAACTTTTCTATTATTTGTTTAATGTGTCTGTAGTTCTTAGAAAGTGTGTGCAACCAGGTATTTAAACCAGGGGCGGTTCTAGGATTTCATGTTTAGGGGGGCTTAGCCCCCACAGAGACCATTATATATATACAAATTACCTAAATAAACAGTATTTTACAGTGCTTATGAAAACTGGATTTCTATATGAAGTAATTAGGCACAATTACCTATTAAAGTTACAGAAGTTACTTAGTGAGTAATTCTCATGTTTTTTCTTTTGTTGTTTGATTAACATTATTAGCTTAATATAAGAAATGCATGGATCTGTTAAACTGACACATATCCAATATTTTCTTAACTGTTTGTGTTTATTTAAGATGTAACAGACTGCATTTACTTGGATACTCTCAAGACAGCCATTGTGATATAATATTTTGTGTATCTGCTTATTTGCTCGAGAAGACGAGAAAGTGAGTGACCCGATCTCATGAAAGTGCGTTTCAATGGCACGATTTTCTGTTTCTGTTTGGTGTGCTATTTATACACAGGAACTGACTTTGGCAAGTATATGAGAAGCAATGGTTAGGTTTAGGGATGTGGGGAAGGTGCGTATCATATGCACGCCAAATAGAAACAGAAATCGTGCCATTGAAATGCACTTTCATGAGACCCGGCTGCGATTTGGTACTGGCGTGCTGTCCGTGCAGTGCCTCTCAGGGTGCGCTTCATTCAAATATATGCGTGGACAGTAACGATCCATCTATCGTGAGTACCACATTTAGATCAGTAAATGAGCGAGAATGATAAACTTTCTTGAGGAAGCAGCACTGGCCTGATCGTTCAGATAGCTGATTATAGTTTTAGGCGGGCTGAGATGACAAATAGGGGGGCTGAAGCCCACCTAAAAAGGGTCTAGAAACTGCCCTTGTTTTAAACTCTGAATTTTTTCTGTTTCCTGCAGGTTTAATAAAGACTAGGATTTCTTTATTTATTTTCTGCTCTGGTAAAGCTAGAAAAGGTCAAACACAACGAAAAAAACAAACATTTCAAGAATTACATAATAAATAGTGCAGAACATTTTGACAGGCTTCGGCTAAAGTTAAAGACCTGCTCTTTAACCGTTGTGCCCTAAAGTAAGACCTTCAGCCTGTAATGCTTTAATTCAGCAGAAATCGCTTAACAAAAGTTATATTTGGCTTTGGGTCAATGAGTCTGTGCAGCCACAGAAAGGATTATATTACCACCCAACTGTGTGCATTTAAAACCATACATTTGTTTTGTCTCTCTTCAAAAGCTTTTGAATTTTTACCACTATTTTTCCAGTATTTTAAGCCAGTGTTTTTCCTGTGTTGTGGATTACTAACTTTACATTGCATAAATTATTTTATCAGTTCTATATTTTAGAAATGTATAAATATCTTCCCCTTAAATTAATATCCCTTTAAAGATGTAGCTTCCCCAACACTGCCAATACATTATAATATAATATAATATAATATAATATAATATAATATAATATAATATAATATAATATAATATAATATAATATAATATAATATAATTGTATTTATTTATTTAGGTTATTGGGTAAAATAAGCTTAATTTAGTAAAAAAAAAAGAAATAGTAAGCTTTAACTGTTACAAAAAACAACTTGTTGTTTGCAAAATTAAATAATTAGTTATTTTATTGTCACTGTACTAAAATCAAAGCTTTGTTTATTATTAAGTTATATTAATATTATGTGCAAAGTATTCACTTAACTTGAGTATTAATAAGTATTAGTAATATTAAGTATTAATGTTATGTAGAATTTAAATTTGTTGTATGTGATTTTTATTTTTATTTTTTGTGTGTGTGTGTGTGTGTGTGTGTGTGTGTGTGTGTGTGTGTACTGATGAGTACCATAGTGGCTCAATTACATAGAACTGAAGGCAAATTAATTATGTAGTCATAAATTTAGGTCAAATTCTTGTTGTGAGATTTAATGAGGGATCATACTGAATAGATCAGTATGAATAGATCATAGAGCAGAGAGCTTGCTAAATATTCATTTGTTTTGTCCTCCTGAGGCATGGATCACATTGCAATATAAGCCCAAAACAGGCATAAATATTTATTTAATTTCCTTCACTTATGAATGACTCTTTCCTGGTACACTGATCCATCTCCCAGTTTGATCTTGATGATAAAAAGTTGAACGTAATACTTCATACGGTGACAAACAGCTGACTGTAATCACTCAAAACACATACATCTCTTATCACAGAAAACGCCATAATTAATATGTTGTTCTTCCAGTGAGGCATTTGAACATTAAATCACAACAAGAATAGGAGAAAGGTCATAGGATGCATTGTTCAAGCTGTAAAAAGGTTGTGATAATGTTTTTATTTTATGTACTATATGTACTTTGGCATCAGATGTCTGGATTTTAAATGTAATGTCTACATATTTTAACAATGCTGCGGCAACATGTTGTTGTTTTATGTTGTTGTTAGCACTTTCCTTTGCAATGTTTTATAAACATCATTACCACAAATAGCCTGGTACATATGTCATAAAAATATGTCAAAATGTGTTCAAATCAAAGTGCAATATCAAAGATCAACAATCAAATCAATAACATAATAAAGTACGAGTTATACTCCAGTGTCAAATTTATATCATAGACTATATGATTCATTTTAATCTGAATAACTATCATAATGCCACACACACACACACACACACACACAAAAACGTACCTGAAAGTGACTTCCATAAAAATGTTATGACATTACTTTTTAGAAGTTATTGAAATAATATTTTGTGAGTTAAAAGTGTTTTAACTCACAAAACCTGTAAGAGATTTGCATTTAAATATTTGAGTTTGTTTGCTTATTTATTTATTTATTTACTTACTTACATTTTTAAAGATTAAATAATAATCAACTGTGGAAAATCGTTTTCACTATGTTTCTGAAACTTTTTTTAAGTTTCATTTAAATGTCCACATTGTTATTTTGATACCTAAATAAAAGCTCAACAAAGTTTGCAGTTTGCTATCAATCTGTTGTTGAAAACAACACATAAATTTAAAAAAAAAAAAAAGTTTTGAGGTTTAAAGAAAATGTCTGATACACAAGTTTTTTTTTTTTTTTTTTTTTAATTATTATTTATTGTTTAGATGGGATATCTAGAAGGTTACCTAACTGCAACCAACATTAAAACTGCAACACATTACAAAAAAAAAAAAAAAAAAAAAAAAGGTTAAAAATCCTTTGTACTTTCTGGGTACAGATTGTAACACTCTGAGTAAATGTATGATAAAACAATACCCCAGGCTCAGCAGTATTAATGATATGCAGTGAACTCGTTATTAAAGTTCCAAAACAGTGCCAGGAGTAACACAGATGGAGTCAATTAAGCAACGAGCGCTCGTACACGTACACGTTTCATCTTTGGGCTTTTATCTCTTGTATGTTACTCCGTGGCTGTAATTAGCTGTACACTTCTACTTGCAACATTATGTCCAGTGATAATAACAGTTATTTTCACGTGTGATTTCAGATAATTTACCACTTACTAGTTGAATCAATTTTGCACGTACCGTGTCCTTGGGTATCGCGCTTAATAATGAAGACAGTGCATCTTGTTAACTGCTTCACACTAATTTGCCTCTCCCGCTTCTGGTGTTTGCAGGGATCTGATGCCGTCTACTCTGGAGGGACAGATCACAATGGAGAAGACGCCCAGCTACTTCGTGACAAACAGCGCCCCGAAGCGAATCCACTCGATGGCCAGAGACATTAAACTAATCATAGTCGTCCGCAACCCAGTGACCAGAGCCATTTCGGACTATACTCAGACGCTCTCCAAGAGGCCCGAGATTCCAACTTTCGAAGTGCTGGCCTTCAAGAACCGAACGCTGGGCCTGATCGACGCGTCGTGGAGCGCCCTGCGAATAGGGATCTACGCGCTTCACCTGGAGAGCTGGATGCAGTATTTCCCGCTCTCGCAGATGCACTTTGTCAGCGGAGAGCGGCTTATCGATGATCCGGCCGGCGAGATGGCAAAGGTGCAGGATTTCCTGGGACTCAAGCGTATTGTTACTGACAAACATTTCTATTTTAATAAAACCAAGGGATTCCCTTGCTTGAAGAAGCCAGAGGACAGCAGTACCCCACGGTGCCTTGGCAAGTCCAAGGGCAGAACTCACCCCAAAATAGACCCCGATGTCATTCGCAGACTGCACAAATTCTACAAGCCCTTTAACATGATGTTCTACCAAATGACAGGGCAAAACTTTCAGTGGGAACTGGAGGAGGACGGCAACTCGCCTGGCTCTCGGGACTAATCCGCTGCTGCTCTCCGCACCACCAGCCTTCTCATTGCCGAACGCCCCTCATCGCTCCCTCGATCCATGCTTCAACACGCCAATCGATCGTTTCTGTCTTTGCGAAAGTGTGTGTACCCATAGCGAGAGTGCTAATCTGCTCTGTCAACCCCCAATACCAATGGTGTTTATGATGGCAAACATGGTTATTGTACATATTATCCCAAACATAAATATATTTATATTTGTCAAGAGAAGAGGATTTTATTCATTTTCTTCAGAAAGAGTTGCTATACGAATCATGTCTTCTATGATGATGCATGCGATGAGTTAAGTGTCCTTACCCACCGTCACCCTGAGGGTTTTATTTATTAATCTTTCTCTCTCTATTTCTCGCACACCAGCAGTGAATGCAGTACAAGTCTGATAATCGAGGTTATTTGTGGATTCTGAAGACAAGAAACAACTACAATCAAATGCAGATCTTATTAATACAGTAATCCTCTAAAATGAGAATGTTTCAGCTATTTCTGCCCAATTTTATGCATACTGTTTTGTTTCGTGGCTAATAAAAAATCGGATAGTTGGGTCCAAAAGCTTACACTTCTATATGCATTTTTTAAATTATATCATGTATTTAAGATTGTAGTATGCAATATATTATCAGAACGACAGTTGTACTGCATATATTTGACATTTTTCAAATCTTAAAACATTTATTTCCTGGCATCAGGCTTTTGGACCTTACTTCTTTAATAAATTAGCTTGAATAAATGCACTACATGCAGTACTTTTTTAAATTCTTCAATTTGATTAAATGTTCACTTACACTACCATTCAAAAGTTTCGGGTCGGTAAGATTTTTGAATGTTTTGGAAACACAGATGCTGCATTTATTTATAAAAACACTAATACCGTGAAATATTATTACAATTTAAAATAACTGTTATATATGAGTATATTTTAAAATGTAATTTATTCCTGTGATGCAAAGTTGAATTTTCACCATCATTACTCCAGTCTTCAGTGTCACATGATCCTTCAGAAATCATTCTGTGCTGATTAGATGCTTAAGAATCATTTCTTATTATTATCAATGTTGAGAATTGAGCTGCTTAATATTTTTGTATAAACACACATTTTTTCAGGATTCTTGATAAATAAAAAGTTTTATTTGAAATATAAATCGTTTGTGACATTACAAAAGTCTTTACTGTTGCTTTTGATCAATTTAATGCACATTGTTGAACAAAAGTATTAATAGCATTAGTATTAAAAAGCATTCATTTCTTGGAGGAAAAAAAAAATCTTACTGACCCCATACTTTTGAACGGTTGTGTACTGTACATGGTAATAAAACAGACTTTTAGACATCTACCATGCTATTACCATGGTTTTCTTGGACTATTAATATGGTTTTTCCATGGTATATATAGTACAGTATCAAGATTATATACAGTATATAACTTCACAGTACCAAAACTGCAGAAATATTGAGTGAGAGTGTGGATTCAAGGAATGTCAGGTCTCAATGATGTGCGATATGGTATGTGAGTGATTTAGCAGTATCTAGTATTTTTTATATAATTTCTGACACTGTGCAACATTGTGTGTCATTAATCACAACCTCAAGAGTGACGCCATCTCTTATGTGAGTTGATCACAGCCACTAAAACTCTCATTATCACACTCACGGCTTATTTCATAAAAATCCAAAGTGTTGCACATATGCTCCATTCCTGGGTTTAACCCTCCACATCTAAAAAAAAAAAAAAAAAAAAAAAAACCAGTCGCTGGCATAGTGATACAGCAACATGATAATGAGTGTAGCAGCAATGCTGGCAGAGGGAGCAGCAGGGAGTTACCAAACATCTGCTGTAACAAAGTCCTCTGTCATTATAGACAAATTGGGACATTAAAAGAGATACCTGTGAAAATCATTAAGGAAGTGAGATTTTGCAATGTGTAACTTACCTGATGGATACATTTCAGGTTCATGTTAAAGAACCGCTGTATGGAAATGATATTTCTGGGATTACCGCATTGATATTGATGCTAAAGGCTTTATTTTTTTTTACCAAAAAGCCATGTTCTTTTCATAAACACTTTGTTAGCTGACAATATAGTGGATTTTGTTATATACTGAGCGTATATTGTGCATTTGATTTGGAGAGCCAAATGTTTTTCAGTATTAATCTGACAATGTGCAAGTGTTGGCCATTCATAACCCAAAGCAATGTTTCTTAATTGCCTTCATCTCAGATGGTGTTGTCATACATTTAAATATTATGCAAAGCACTGTTGCATGACCTATTCATGCCTAAAACTACTCTATAATGCCACTCGATACTTATTTATTTGGCAATTTAAGTCTGTGTTGTGCTATCTGATAATTTAAACCACGCGACTCCAAGTCTCAGCTGAAAAGAGCGTTACTTGAATAGCAAGCAGTGATTAAATGAAACAGCCCATTGGATAATTTTAAGAAAACATTAATTACATTTGTGCTATGACATTTAAAATAAACCCTCAGGATACAAAAACTGAGATAAAGCAAATCTCAGCCTCGCATTTAGAATTTATTATTTTCTGTCGTTAATTGATTACAAACATTCAGGCCAGAATGAACTTGAGTCACTTTCCGAGTTAACTTATTCCGCAGAACTCGTTGGTAAAAAAAAAAAAAAAAAAGCAGAAATGTGGTTTACACGAATCTGGCTTGTTTGATAAGAAAATTACAGGGTGTCAGTGTCCATTCAATATTGCTTTCGCATTCACGTGGCTTTCGAATTCCCCCTCCATCTGGTCTGTCTGCTGTGTGAACTATTTAACAACTTCGACAATCAATGCAGCCAATAAATCAATAAACACGGTCTTAATACACATCCCTTGGCCCTCCCTCCGCACACCTCTCTGGCCGTGCGGCACTTGTTGTATGTTCTCAGTGCTGAGCTGGTGTGTTTTTCGCCCGGGGGGAATGACAGACCTGAGAGATAGTTACGCAGAGCAATTGGTTCAATCAGAGTAAGCGCTGTGCTGCCCTTTTATATCCCCCTGACTGAACACTGAAGCCTGAACCACAATATCCCAGGTCACCCGTTCTGCTTTGAGCCTCAGCTGTGTAGCTATCCACCTGGTGCTCTGCCGAAAAGCGCTCTGATTTCATCTTTCTCTCTTCCATGTAACACACCTCCATTCTTCCCTCGACAATGGATCTATAGAGTAAGACAGTTGGGAGCACACAGGCTGCTTTTTCTTTCTATTTCATCCTTTTTTTATGATTTGCGCAAACCAAGCAGCACTAATGTCAAATTATGGTTTCCCAAACACTGTCCTAACCAGGCATGATGCGATAAACTGCTAAACGGTTTCTGCTCGCTTTCTCACAAGAGACATTTTGCAGGTGTTATGAGTTCTAATTTTGTGGTGTCACACTGAGTAGCCCCGCCCACAATTAAATTAAATGTCATTTGTCCAAATTCCTGCTTCTCAAAACCGTACACAGAGTGCTGCAGGAATTAGTCCTGAAACATGGAGACAAGTTAGCATTTTTTACTTCCAGTTCCATTGTTCCAGAGTCAATGGGCTTTTAAAGTGTTTTCATGTTTTGTTTTGTTTTGTTTAGTTTTTTTTTTTGTTGGTTAAATGCCTGAAACAAGTCATATATTTTCACTTATTCATGACATAAAATACCCCACATGAGTTTCTAGTAAGCTTTTATGAGTCTTGCTAACAAGTGGCTAAATGAAGTTGTTGAGGACATTAAACGACATCACGCAGAACAGGTAAACTCAACTACTCACTAGTTTGCTTTTACAGCCTTGTTGTGTTTATTATTGTGCTCTTGCAAACTATTGTAACTTAAAATTTCAGGGATAATATTTTTTAAAAAGAAAACTGAAAGAGTCTGAAGTTTTATGGTGGTAACACTGGAATCATGTGACTGTGGTGTAGATTGTTTATAGCATATGTTATTTCCCTTCTGAAGAAAAAAAAAACACATCTGAAACCACTCTAAGATGTTTGGTTGTTTTTAACTGGTCTTCCAGCCTGGTCATGGCTGATCTAGCAGGCTGGTGTTAGAGAGCTTCTGACCACTTCTTTAGCTGGTCAGGCTGGTCTAAGCTTGTCAAGCTGAGACATCAGCTTACTAACCAGCTGAATACCAGTTTAATCAGGCTGGGAGAACAGCTTGACCAGCCAAACAGCATGGGCTGGTATTATTATTATTATTATTATTATTATTATTATTATTATTTTCAGCATGGTTACTTTTGATGATTGTATTTAGCCTTCTTATTTTAAAAATTATGTTAATTTGCAGTGAACACATCACGATGAACAAAACATGTAAGGATCATAAACTTTTTTTTGTCACAGAGCTCATTTTCTGCAATAATCCAAAAGCCAAAATCCTATTGAGTTTTTGTTGAGGGAACCAATGTGATTCTGACTTCCATGCTGGCCTATAAAAATACATAATTCCTGCAGCACTCTTTTAAACATCAAAAATTCTGAATGGGTAATTGTGTCACAACATGCAGCATTTTAGCTTTTTGTTGGAAATTGGTTAGGGCATGGTATAAACCTTTGCTTTAGTTTCATAAGGATAATTACTCACCAGAACGAGACTACAATCAACACACTGTGAAGAAAAAAATGAAGATATGAGTATTTGATATGAAAATACTCAAGGTTTGAATAAGCTGCGGCAGTGATTGGGTTCTTGCAGATATTTTGGAATGTACAGCTTCATGAATATTCTATGTATTTGCACACTGATTTAGAAAAAAATCTGCTATGATGTAAATATCAGAAGTGTATAATGTACATATGCAGCCAGAATTCTTTTTCAAACAGAAAATAAAAGTGGAACGAGAGCCACCGAGGTCTCAGCCTCCTTGTGTGTGTGTGTGTGTGTGTGAAAGAGCTGATGTGCTGCTGTTATGTACTGGCAATGTTTTTGCTGACTCAGTGAGCAAAAAGATAGAAACAAGAGCTTTGAAGGCTCAGAAGTGCAGTGAGAAAAGAAACCAGAACCTCTGAGAGTCCGGGGGAAAAAAGAAGCAAAACTTGAAAGGAATTGAATTTCGATTACATTACAGTCTTTCATTTCTGCGCTCCGACAAGAGACGTTTCTTTAGTGTCCTTTGCGATTATAAAAGAGGGATAATACAAATCCTACCCTCTTTTGACACTGTTATTCCAGAGCTAAACCTGAGGTTTTACATTTAAATCAGTCTCTGATATTGTCAAAAGTACAGCAGGAGGGCTTCAGTGCTGGAGTCAAATATCCACCGTGTGAACAAAAGCACTAGGTAAACTTCTCATAGCATGAATCATTGAGCATACATTTACATTGCTGCCTTTCTCATAGAAGTCATTTTATTTATTGTTTTTATTATACTATATATATGTTTTGTTTTTGTTTTTTATTTGTTTTTTATGTTTTCACATTAGATGTAGGCCTAATGTAAACTTAATATAGACTTCTAAAGTGTTCTTTATGGTTGCTTAAAAGTCCAGTGATATTATGGTCTATAGATATGGTTTGGATTAGAAGTTTTACTTATTTTATAGCCCAGTAAGTCAAAATCATAAGGTATTATCACTGTGGTACAAACTTACGGGACAATAAAATTGAATACTTTATAAAGTTTACACATTAAGAAATAAATGGTGTTTTGTGTAGAGTCATCTGAATAGTGCACACTTACATGAGATGAAGACTGTACTCATTATAGTTTGTGTTTTAATTCTGTTAGTGTATTTTGCCATGTTAAAATGATGTGATCCTTGGTGTTTCACTAAAAAAGCAGAAAAGGTCTGAAGCCAAAAGACAGCAAAAAAAAAAAAAAAAAACAAATAGCATGATGCCTAAAATACATCTTTTTTGTTGGACAGGTAAGGAAACAATCTGTAAAAGTCACTATCAGCAAAATTTAAATAAACAATCATGCTGATTCATATCAATGGATGGCAGTGC
Organism: Spinibarbus caldwelli; assembly: GCA_039654775.1. Taxonomy (NCBI): domain Eukaryota; kingdom Metazoa; phylum Chordata; class Actinopteri; order Cypriniformes; family Cyprinidae; genus Spinibarbus; species Spinibarbus caldwelli. The sequence goes on along the minus strand of CM077219.1, from coordinate 27,994,309 downwards.
TGCCTCTTACACCTTTGTGGTATCAGTAGTAAATGTCATGAAGAACAGTGATGCTAATGCTAGCTAAACAACTACTAAATGCACCTTTAAGGTAAGTGTTCCGAACAAAAATATATGCAAACAAATTATAAACTAATAAAATAATTTCACTTTCTTTTATCCTAAACCCAAAATCTTTCAAAAAGACTTTATACGGATCAAACTTTAGAAAACCTACAGTCCTAATTTTAGCCTTTGATTTGAACTATTTCTTCTGCTCAACTCCTGAGGTATGCAGGGCCTGTTTTCAGAGAAATACCTCTTTGATACACCCTACCAGAGATCTGTTGCATGAAAGACATGCAAAGTTGTCCTCCAATTGCCTGTCCCTATGGGGGGTTTATGGCATGTGGTTCTGAGACGGACTGATCTCTTCTAGACTACAGGCGGAGTCATTCACTCCTATCAGAACCACTGCAGTTGGCCTGTTATCACAAGCGGAAAAAAATTATTGTTGTGGCAGGTAAAGCGTGGACAATCAAGTTGGGTAATTTTCAGTTGGTGGCATTCACATTGCAGCATAATAATGTGATGAGCAAAATCCTAAGCTGGTTTATCATATAGAAGAGCTCTTAAAAAATGTGAACATGACTTTGGAGATCCATTCACAATACAATACATTTTGTGTGTGTGTGTGTGTGTGTGTGTGTGTGTGTTTCAGGTAAACCCTACGTTTATGGGGACAAAATGTCCCCACAAAAATGGCAATATCCAAAAGCCTTGTCTTTGTGGGGACATTACAAAACAAACTTATAAATCATACAGAATGAAGTTTTCTGAAAACCTAAAAATGCAGAAAATGTTCTGTAAGGGGTAGATTTAGGTATAGTGTTGGTGTAGGGCGATAGAAAGACAGTTTGTACAGTATAAAAAACAATATGCCTAAGGAATTTCCCCATAAAATATGGAAACTCAAAACGTGTGTGTGTGCTGAAATGTGGTTTCTGACAAAAAAATAAAATAAAAAATCTATAACTATGTATATTTACCACCATTTATGGCCAAAAAACAAAACAAAAACAAATCTATGATCCATAATAATGTGTCCTCCAGTGAAAAAGTCCATCCCCCAAAATTCACCAACATATTAGTTTAGAAGTTTTTTGGAATGTTTTTTGCTTGTAAACGGTGATTAGTTACGATTAATCGATTCAAAATAAAATTTTATGTTTACATACTATATGTACTGTGTATATTTATTATGTATATATAAATACACACCCATATATGTATATATTTAAAAATATATTTGTATACATTGTATGTATTTGTATGTAAACACTCTTATATAATTTATATTATATATAAATATAAGTATTTTACATATAAATCTAACATATTTTTCCTTAATATATACATGTATGTGTGTATTTATATATACATAATAAATATACACAGCACACACACATATAGTATGTAAGCATAAAATTTTATTTTGAATCGACTGATTGCGACTAATCATTTTGTAGCCCTAGCATATTTCTCCCCTGATTCAGATGAGATGACTTTTTCACTGGAGAGAGCAATATTATGGATTATGGACTTGTATTTTAGCCAGAAACAACATTTAAAGCATCTTAATGGTGGGATTTTTCTTACAAACATGCAGCTTTTCACTTGTAAATTATTGTGATGTTTCTATCAGCTGTTTGGACTCTCATTCTGACGGCACCCATTTACTGCAGTGGATCCATTGGTGAACAAATGAAGTAATACTAAATTTCTCCAAATCTGTTCTGATGAAGAAACAAACTCATCTACATAGTGGATAAACTGAGTGTCCATACTGTTATGGACACTTGGCATTGTTTTACTGAACACATCAGTATGGCTGAGAAAAGACAACAGGTTGTAGTTACAGCACATCTATAGGTTTGTGCTGGGCTACAATGCCTCGGTTTACCCCTTAGGCCATCAAGACAGTGATGTCTAAAAATGTATCATCCCACTAATCAATAACTCCAAAATGATCCTAGCTGTGGAGGTGTCTAGTTTCTCTATCCATCATTATTGGTAATAGTCTCATTAATAGAGTGTTGATTCATTTTCTGCCGAATGGATATTAACCTTTTGCCAGTAAACATTCATTATGTTTGTGAGAGGTGTGTTCTATTAGAGTGTGACGCTAGAATACCAAATGACACTTGGGAGGATATTGCACTACAGCCTCTAGAAACTTACAGAGACGCACAACTTCCCCCTGTTAAAGACCTTCATTTTGCAGCAGAAATTGATTCAGTTACTTTTGCCCCTGGAACATTTTGTATCAACTTATTTAAAAGTGCATATTCTGCAGAAAAGTGCAATTAAATGTGACAAATTAAGCTACATAGGAACATTGTACTGTGGCTAGAAGCACACAAGGCCCAGATAAATTGAAACAAGCTGTTCATGCAGAAGACACGGTTTCAAATCTGACTTGTGACTTGTCATTCTTGTCATCTGTCCACTTTACTATTAAAATAAAAAAGAAGCCTAAAAATAAACAAAACACACACTCATGATGGGGTTTTATGGGGACTTCCAATAAACATTTTCCATTTCCATGATTTGCACACTGTAATCCCCTAAACCTCAGCTGTTTTCCTCATGGGGACCAAAAAAATGTCCCCATAAGATGACAAATTTCAGGTTTTACTATTCTTTTGGGGACATTCACACAATAAACAATATTTACTTTTTTTATATTTACTAAATAAAAAAAAAATGCTATTTTGTGAAGCTGAATGTTAATACAAAACCTTTACAGCGTGCATTTTCTATTCCATATTGTTAGAAATTTTAAGTTTCTGTTAACATTTAATTAACCTGTACAAAATTACATTGTACAGAGTACTATAATTTTACTATACAATAAGCATGAGCCTGAATTCTGTTGCTTGTGTGAACATTTACATCATTCCTCAGATGGAAATGGTGGATCCGTATATGGTAAACATGTATCTCCTGGAGTGTAATATACATTTTTATATGAAGCATGGACATAAAATAAATTGGTTCTAACTACTTTCATATAGAGGTTTGTTTAAAAATAAATAAATAAAACCTTCTCATAAAGAGACATCATGGAACTGCATGTGAACACTACATAGAAACATGGACTAACATTCCCATTCATATCAGTTGCAGTTCACTAACTAAACCAATGCACCACTCACAATCAAAGCCAAAATCAGAGCTTCTAAACCTCATTGGATCATTTAAACATGTCCTTGAATATTGTCAGGTACAAGAATGGATAAAAATAAAATAAATAAATAAATAAAATTGGGTTGTGCTACCACCTCTATCGATTTTGTAACAAAAGACACATTCAGAACAAGGACACTCTGCAGCACAAATTTATTCATGTGGTTTAGAGAGGCATGGGAGTATGTTTTGCTCCATTCCTGATCATTTTAATCTCTTTTGGATTGCTAATTTGACCTCAATACATTTTTCACCAGGCTTTAATGGGTCCAAATTTGCATTAGGGGTGCTTCCACACCCATAAAAAGTAATTATCCTTTTTTTACTTTCTGCTATATTTTTGTTTGTAGTTTTTCTCCAAATATGAAACACAAATACAATTCATTCAGAAATATCAGAATGTTTTAATTACTGGTGTTGCACATGAAAATATTGACTATAGCAATGAAAACTGTTACCTTTGTGCACTCTGGTTTCCAGACAAGCTCATGCCTCTTTTCATTTTACACATGGAAATGTTATTAATTTAAGAGCATATAAACACTTCAGGCAAGACAGGTCTTTATGTGTGATTGCATGTTCTTCATTGGACAAAGCTTTTTACCCATTCAAACAAGCGAACAGTGACATCTTTATGTCATTATTCCCTTGTGCAATAGAGGCATCTGCTATAATGCAGCTTTTTCCCAGGTCAGTCAGCCTGAGCTCTAAAGGAAACTAAACAATTGTGGATAATGCCTTTTAAATGATTTTAGAAGCCTCAATTACTAAATAGCATCCAGCTCTGTTGTTTTATGTGTAGCTTGAAATGAAGACTGATATAGGAAATGTTAAATACAGTTAACTTCCGCTTTAAATTTCCCGAAGCATTACTTTAATATTTATATTAAATACACATGAAATACATATGCTGTGTGTTTTATGGTACTTTTGCTATGTTATAATGAATGTTATCTAAAGTTATGTTATGTAAAGTTGTTTTGTTTTGTTTTGTTGTGTTTTGTAAAGTTGTGGTATGTAAAGCTTTTATGTTGTTAAGTTGATATGTTATGTAAAGTTGTTTCAGCATGTTGTGGTATGTAAAGTTTTGTTCTGTAAAGCTGTTGATATGTTATGGTATGGTATTTAAAGTTGCTATCGTATGTGAAGTTATGTTCTTTGAAGTTGTTATGGTATTGTTATGTTGTTATGTTATGTTGTGTAAAGTTATGGTATGTAAAGTTATTATGCTGTGTTATGCAAAGTTTTGTTCTGTAACATTATGTTCTGTAAAATTTTGTTCTGTAAAGTTATGTTTTTGTGTTATGTGAAGTTCTGTTCTGTAATGTTTTGATTTGTAAAGTTATGTTATGGAAAGTTTTGTTCTGTAAAGTTGTTACAGTATGTTGTGGTATGTAAAGTTTTGTTCTGTAAAGTTATGTTATGGGATGTAAAGTTATGTTGTTATGTGAAGTTTTCTTTTCTGTGAGGTTTTTATGTTATGTAAGGTTATTATGCCATGTAAAGATATGCTGTTATGTTCTTTGAAATGGTTTGCATAGCTTTGCAAATTATAAGACCTGTTTATTTTTTTACATCTGTAATCTGCATATATAAATAACATCTGCATGAACCAAATTTTAAACCATGTGAACCAAAGTAGAGAAATCCACACATCACTGATTCTGTTCACATCTGTACAGTTTGAGAAGTGAACTCTCAGAAGAGTCTGATACAGGAAGGTCCAGTCATGGCAGAAGTATCTTTATGCAAATATATTCCACCTCAGGAGCAGAGACTTTCCCACCCTGATAAAATAGGCAAGAAATCCACAGCAGCCATGATTCCTCCAAACACGGCAGAGGTCTTTGCCAATGGGCTGTGTATCTCTGTTGTATCTTGCCCTGGCAACACATAAATGATGCAAGACAAAGAGACGCCAGATCTGATTGGTATGTGTGCCTGCACCCAAAGGAGGAATTTTAATAAGTTGTTGAATAGAGATTTACATGTTCTAGTATAACACAGTCTCTGTTTTCTTTCAGTTCATTTGAGATGTTAGATGAGTGGAAACTTTCATTCTTATGAATAAACTTAAACTGAAGGGTTCTAGCTATTAATTTCTTTTCATATTTTGCAAAAACCGAACAGTATATTGCTTCATACTTCCTTTTTTATCCTGCAGATCTTATCCTGAATGTCCTTGAGTCTCTAAAGATATTTAATGAGGTGGTATATTGATTTTGTCAGTGCGGAAGCATGAATACATAGGTGCAATGATAAAAAACCTCATGGACCTTAGCTACAGAGTTTGGTTACTTGTTGCCAGAGATTTTTTTTTCCAATATAACTATTTTAACAATTTAACAATTCTCTACTTTACATTCAAGCTGTAAGATCGTACCCTGTTACGGTAATGAACCTGTGTGGGATTATTTCCTAGCCAAGACTGACTATTATTAGACTGAGATATGTTGATGTATGCAACAAACAGATCTGTAGGTTTATGAGGATTTGTCATAGTACAAATTGTTTTGAAATTGTTTTGAAAACAGAAGACTGAAAACGAGCATAAATGCATTCACTGAATTGAGTAGAACCCAAACAATTAGACATGCCAAACTAACTCTAGCAAACTGCTAGCTAGCAACAACATGACATTCTGAAAATAATATTTTGTGACATGCAATATCTATTACAGTAACAAGGATAAAGAGACTTCCTAACTAAAGAATATACAGTATCGTCTTCATTCACATTAGCACCTATAACACAATTGCCACTCTTCACCACAATAATAAACTCTTCTAAATTCAGTTGCAACTGAACATTTAACACTGAACTGAACGTCCAACAATTACACTGCTCATTCATTCCCATGCAAAGGATGCCGGGAACCGCACAAATGTTATTCAAACTGCTTAAAAAGTCTGTTTTACACATTTGAATACCACAAATTCAAGGATTATGTTGAATTAGCTGATTTGAATGAAGCCGGTAGCAAAAATCCATTTTTTAAGTGTGGTTTGTTTTTAAGTGTGTCCAGTAGTCAAGCCCATTGTGATGAAGGAATGCAAATCCAGTACAACAGCAATGACAGATTTTGTTATATTATTTTAACTATTCTTGTCATTATTTTACAACTTCAAGTTTCGTGTTTTGTAAGCTAGTCCTTGAGCTATGAAACTTATTATCTCGGTTGTTTGCCATAATTTGATCTTTCCTTTTAGTATTTGTGGAAGTAATGTTTTTTTTTTTTTGTTTTTTTAAGAGAAACACATTACTGCTTTTCTCTCAATTACTGTAATGTTTCGGATTCACACCCGTCTCAGGGTGGGAGTTTGCAGCTGCTGTCAGGATGTGTCTAAGTCTGTTTGTTTTGAACAAACAGATGTCTCTCAAAAGGAATATGAGATACGTTCACTTGAAAAAAAAAAGGGGAGTCTAGCAAAAGAATTGTTGTCTGCCGTGTTTCGAGACCGCTATGTTATATTCATGAATTCAGAGAATTCCTACATCACATATGGATGGTCTGGAACAGCGCTTATCACTTAATTGCATGGAAAACAGTCAGCAGAGGAAATCACTAGAGATCGTGAGTTTAACATGCAGAAACAGAAATCCTGAAAATCCATCTGAATGTCTTCTATTGAAAACAAGAGTTGCAGGCATCAAAATGTGTATTCAGATTCTGACGTTTCAAAAATCCTTGAGCAAACCTTAGGGGTTCATAAAAGTTTTATGACCACATAGTAACAGAAAAATAGCAATAATAACACTCACTCTCTTTCTCTCTGTCTGTCTCTTTCTCTCTTTGTGTGTGATTTTCCAGAGACTCATAGTAAGATCATTAATCACTGGGCTGAGGTTGAGCAGAACGCAGAATGTGTTCAGTGAGGTTGTGTTCTGTCCCCAATTATAATGTAAATACATTGCTTGCAGTAATAAAGACAATGATCAAATTTTAGAGGAAAAACCACTAATGCTGAGCAAAATTTAGACTTTAAAGGAATAGTTCACACAAAAATAAAAATTGGCTAAAAGTTAAATCATCTTCAGAATTACAGCTACTCATGTTACTGTAATTAAGTAGTTTTTCGGGTACTTGTACTTTTTTGAGTATATTTTTAAAGCTGTACATTTACTTGTACTTAAGTACAAATTAAACAAAATAATCTACTTCGTTACTTTTAAATCATAGTTCATTACTGAGTTCGCCCACAATTTGAATTTATATTCAAACCTTTGACGAAACTTCAGTAGCCAATAAAGATATCTGATCGTAAACGGACCAATAAAAGACCTGATATCTGAACCGGGAAAAGCCGCCGCTGCAGCAGGTGAAGAGCTGATCAGACAGTGAGGGAGCTCAGCGTGATTTATGGACTCAAAGTTTGGACAAACAAACGACATGGTAGTGTTATCATAAATATCTATATTTTGATACTGATACTGAAATATCTGACAAGGTTCCATTACTCATTCTCCACAGTATCTACCATATATACACTCTCTCTTCTCCGACAGTGAGTTTGACACGCATCAGTCTCCTGTCAGTTACAGAGTCTGAATGTCCACGCGGGATTGCAGGTATTCCGCATAATTTTAATCATTCCCGCGCAAATGTGGGGAGCTCTTTATTGTAACATGAGAACACAGTCATGTAATCACAGAAAACTGGATGCGAGCTTTCAAATAGGCTGGGCCTAACTTAAACAAATGAACTGCTTGTCCTCTCACTCCGATATTACTCAGAAGGTGCAATCGCGATCACTCCGTGCTAGAAATTATTCCTCTTTAAACTTTATCAAAAGTTATCAAGCATTCAGAATAGATCCACACCTGACCGATGAAAATGCCACTGGAAATTTTATTAGCTGTAAATTAAATGCACCAGAAAGTCTTTCAGGAATAAAAGATGGAACTTTAATTTCTTTACAATGTCAGTTTATGCATAAATGTTTCAGAATGGGATATTTGTATGTTCCCTTTCAGTCGGTCACGTTCGACGTACGTCGGAACTGACCGACGAATTGGGGATCACTTTGGGAGACCAATCTACTTGGAGTGTAAGAAAACGAGCCAATGCACATTGGCATGTGATAATTGCAACAGCTGCTCTGCGCTGCAGCGCGAATATTTAATGAGCAGCAGGGGCGTCGCATATTTGCTTTTCACTTCGGAGCCGAACACATGTGCTGTTCCTGCTTGTGTGTTTTCTCTTTCTTCGGAAGTGGTGGAAGACGAGCTGCTCGTTTGGGAAGGAGCCTCTCCATGTCTGGTGCGGGTGTGACGGCGCTGACAGTGTTGGTCGCGATCTCACGAGAGAGCAAAAACAGCTGTTCTCACAGCTCGTGGAGAGGGTGCCTTCAATGAGTGTGAGTGCTCACTACAGGCTTGCACTATTGTACTGTTGTGTAGCCGCGGCCATTTCCCTGTGCGTTTCAACACCAGTAGAGAGCAAATTCCTAAAAGAGCACACACGGTTTGACCCTGCGTCTTTTTCAAGATGTCATATCCTCGTATGTCCTCCGGGATTGAAGATTTGGCTGCGCTGCCCCCTTCGGGTGTGGCAGCATTGCCCGAGTCCGACCCAGAGATGGCTGCTATGCTTTCCAGGGCCGCCCGCGAGCATCGGGCTCGAGTGGAACCCTCCACCGTGTCCTGAGCCCTTGCGGCTGGACGATTGGTTTCTTGGGGCGGCCCGTGCTGGTTCTCAGCGCTCCACCCCAGAACCTTTCTTTCTGGAGGTGCATGAAGAGGTGACTAAATCGTGGACGGCACCTTTTTCTGCCTGAAGCCAATCTAGTCCTTCTTCCTCCCTCACTACCCTTGATGGCGGGGCGGGTAAGGGGTACGTGGAGCTCCCCCCAGTGGAGCGGTCTGTGGCGATGCAACTGTGTCCCAGGACAGCTACCTCTTGGCAGGGTAATCCACGTCTCCCCTCCCGAGCATGTAAGTTCTCATCCTCTCTGGAGGGCAAGGTTTACACAGCTTGTGGAGAAGCCGCTTCCGCCCTGCATGCCATGGCGCTCCTGCAGGTCTCCTATGCCAAAGCGCTCAAGAAACTGCACAAGGGTAGTTCCGACCCAGGGGTTATGCAGGAACTGCGTACATCGACGGACCTCGCCCTACGGGCGACGAAAGTCACTGCACACTCCCTGGGTCGGGCGATGTCCACCTTAGTGGTCCAGGAGCACAACCTGTGGCTGAACCTGGCAGATATGCGTGAGCCCGACAAAGTTCGGTTCCTCAACGCCCCTGTATGTCAGGCCGGCCTCTTCGGCGACGCCGTTGAAAATTTCACCCAGCAGTTTTCAGCGGCACAGAAGCAGACAGAGGCAATTAAGCACATCCTGCCCCGACGACCAGCTGCTGCCTCTACCCAGTCATCGGCTGCAGCGCCTCCATCTGCTCGTCGCCAAGGGTGTCCCCCTGTGCCCCCCCCACCCCTGCTCAGCCTAAGCAGCAGCCTTCACCTAGGCGGTAGGTGGCCGGCCGCAAGGGGAACGCCCAGCCCGTCCAGGCCCCCACCAAACCAGGTGGCAAGCGTAAGGGTAAGCGGCCCTGAGACGGGTGACCCAGAGATGGGAGGATCTGCTCTTCGGGAGATGGTGTCCGCTCCATTCCCTCCCCCGGAGGAGGGCCGGGTGGGGAATCTTTTGTTTCCTCAAAAGTCCAGCGGTACCCACATTTTCAAAAAAAGAGCAATTTCCTCTATCTCTGGGTCAAAAGAGGGCGTGGTTGGCAGTGCGCGACGTATTGCAAACACCTTGTCACTCCCTTCCCCCTCTCTCTTCGCCTGCAGGCAGCAGTGTGTGGTTTGAGGACGCCGCCAGGCCTTCTCTCACACCCTCTGCCCCACCTCGGAACCAGGTAAGTGTTGCGCAGCTCACACAGACTCCACTTCAGGTCGCCTCAGTGCCTCCCGAGTTGGGTCCCTGTGTTCCACCTCACTGCCCCACCCCGGGTACGTCTGTGGTTCCATTGGTCCCGCTTACACGGTGTCTGGGAGCCTGGCTAGTCCTCCCCAGCCCATCTCGCTGGCTCATCCACACTCGGCTATGCGATTCAGTTCGCCCGGCGTCCCCCCAAGTTCAGGGGCATCCACTTCACCTCTGTGCGGAGCAGCGATACCCCTGTCTTACGGAAAGAGATTGAAGTCCTACAGGCGAAGGACGTGATCAAGCCAGTCCCTCCAGACAATATGAAGGCAGAGTTTTACAGCCCCTACTTCATTGTGCGGAAGAAAGGTGGTGGGTTACGGCCAATCTTGGACCTGCGAACCTTGAACCGGGCTCTGCACAAGCTCCCGTTCAAGATGTTAATGCAAAAATGCATTTTCGAGTGCATCCGTCCCCGAGATTGGTTTGCAGTGATCGACCTGAACGACGTGTACTTTCATGTCTCGATTCTCCCCCGACACAGGCCGTTCCTACGGTTTGCGTTCGAGGGTCGGGCATATCAGTACAAGGTCCTACCCTTCGGGTTGTCCCTGTCACTTTGCGTCTTTACGAAGGTCGCGGAGGCAGCCATTGTTCCACTCAGAGAACGCGGCGTTCGCATTCTCAACTATCTCGACGACTGGCTGATACTGGCGCAGTCTCGGGACCAGTTGTGCGAACACAGGGACTTGGTGCTCCGTCACCTCAGCCTGTTGGGACTTCGGGTCAACTGGGAAAAGAGCAAACTCTCCCCTGTGCAGAGGATCTCTTTTCTCGGTATGGAGTTGGACTCGGTCAACCGGACAGCGCGACTCACAGAGGAACGCGTCCAGTCAGTGTTGAACTGCCTGAATTCGTTCAGAGGCAGGACAGCGGCCCTACTGAAACTTTTTCAGAGGCTCCTGGGGCATATGGCATCCGCAGCCACAGTAACGCCGCTCGGGTTGCTTCATATGAGGCCACTTCAGCACTGGCTTCACGGCCGAGTCCCGAGATGGACGTGGCAGAGCGGCACACACCGGGTGTCCATCACCCTGTACTGTCGCTAAACCTTCAGCCTGTGGTTAGACCCTTCGTTTCTATGGGCAGGAGTCCCCCTAGAACAAGTGTCCAGGCATGCTGTGGTTTTCACGGATGCCTCTGCCATGGGCTGGGGGGCCACGTACAATGGGCATGCAGTGTCGGGTCTGTGGACGGGACCTCAACTGCATTGGCACATCAACTGCCTCGAGTTGCTAGTAGTACGTCTTGCGCTGGGCCGCCTCAAAGGACTGCTACATTGCAAACGTGTGCTGATCCGTACGGACAATACTGCAACCATTGGGTACATCAACCGCCAGGGTGGTCTACGCTCCCGCCGCATGTGGCAACTCGCCCGCGATCTCCTCCTCTGGAGTCAGAAGCATCTGAGGTCGCTTCGGGCCATTCACATCCCTGGCATGCTCAGTCGTGCAGCCGACGAGCTCTCACGACAGCCTGCGCTTCCGGGAGAGTGGCGACTCCATCCCCAGGTGGTCCAGCTGGTTTGGGATCTCTTCGGAGCTGCACAGGTAGACCTGTTTGCCTCTCCGGACTCGACCCACTGCCAACTGTTTTATTCCCTGGCCGAGGGTACTCTCGGCACGGATGCACTGGCGCACAGTTGGCCCCAGGGCCTTCGCAAATATGTGTTTCCCCCAGTGAGCCTTCTCGCACAGACCCTGTGCAAAGTCAGGGAGGACGAGGAGCAGGTCCTGTTAGTTGTGCCATACTGGCCCAACCAGACTTGGTTCTCGGAACTTATGCTCCTCGCGACAGCCCCTCCTTGGCCCATTCCTCTGAGGAAGGACCTGCTTTTTCAGAGACGGGGCACCCTTTGGCACCCGCGTCCAGACCTCTGGAAACTTCATGTCTGGTCCCTGGACGGGACATGGAGGTTCTAAGTGACCTACCCCAATCAGTGGTAGACACCATCACTTCTGCTAGAGCCCCCTCTACAAGGCGCGTCTATGCTCTGAAGTGGAACCTGTTCGTTGATCGGAAGACCCCTGAAGATGTCCAGTCAGAGTCGTGCTTTCCTTACTGCAAGAGGGGTTGGAATGTAGGCTGTCTTTCTCCACCCAGAAGGTGTATGTTGCCGCATATGCCGCACATCATGACGCAGTTGATGGTAAGTCTTTTGGTAAGCACGACCTGGTCGTCAGGTTCCTTAGAGGGGCGAGGAGGTTGAATCCTCCATCCTTCTTGTCCTACCTCGGTACCCTCTTGGGACTTGTCTCTGGTGCTCACGGCACTGCAGAGACCTCCCTTTGAACCCTTGCAGTCAGCTGAATTGAAAATTCTGTCATTAAAGACAGTTCTCCTGACTGCATTGGCTTCCATCAAGAGGGTAGGGGACCTGCAGGCATTTTTGGTCGATGAATCGTGCCAAGAATTTGGGCCGGCCAACTCTCACGTTGTCCTGAGACCTCGGCCTGGATATGTGCCCAAGGTTACTACCACTCTCTTCAGGGACCAGGTAGCGAGCCTGCAAGTGCTGCCCTCGGAGGAGGCAGACCCAGCCCTAGCTTTTCTCTGTCCCGTCCGCGCTCTGCGGCTGTACGTGGACTGAACTCAAAGCTTCAGGACCTCAGACCAGCTTTTTGTCTGTTACGGAGACCAGCAGAAGGGAAAGGCTGTCTCCAAGCAGAGGTTAGCCCACTGGACAGTGGATGCTATTGTCTTGGTGTACCAATCCCAAGATGTGCCTTGCCCATTCGGGTTGCGAGCACACTCAACTAGAGGTGTTACTTCCTCCTGGGCGCTGGCTCAAGGCACCTCGCTGATAGATATTTGTAGAGCTACGGGCTGGGCGACACCTAACACGTTCGCTAGATTCTATAGCCTTTGTGTAGAGTCGGTATCTTCCCGTGTACTCACCACCTGTGGCCAGTAGCGCAAAGGACCCGTTCTAAGTGTCGGCTTGCAACGCTGCTCCTGCCCGCTGGGCCAGATACGTGCGTCTTTTGCTCCAGTAGAGTTCCCAAGAAATTGCTAACCCTGTGAATTTCTCCCCCCACAGTGGAACCTGCGTGTCCATATGTGCGGTCCCAGCAGCGATCCCATATGCGTATTCTTCCACGGAAAGCTACCCAGTCCGGCTAACCCCTGTCTTTCCCTCGACAGAGCCCGCTCTGTCGTCTCTGCTGGTGTTCTTTCCCCCCTAGAACTATGCTGGAACTACCCCAGAGACTTCCATATGTTGTACTAGCCTGTTGGCCAGTCCATATGTGTAACCGCCACATTTACCTTCCTAAGGGCAGGATGTGGCCTCCACAGCGTCCACTTTCCTTCTAGGGCACGCTTTCCCAGCATTATCCAATAGTCACACTGAGTGGGTCTTTGCGGAACAGCAGTGACTGACCTTCTCTGCTTAGAGTTGGAGGCGGTCCAGGAGTCTCAAACAGAGCGCTGGAAGGGCCAGCGACAGTGGCGTGTTGGTAGATATACCCAATTCTCTATATATACGCAGCTCTACGTCGAACGTGACTGACTGAAAGGGAACGTCTCGGTTACGTATGTAACCCTCGTTCCCTGAAGGAGGGAATGGAGACGTACGTCCTGTCGCCACAGTCGTTGTACCTCCGCTGTGCGGCCATGTCACTAGCTCGGCTACTCAGCGGAAAAGCAAATATGCGACGCACCTGCTGCTCATTAAATACTCGCGCTGCAGCGCAGAGCAGCTGTTGCAATTATCGCATGCCAATGTGCATTGGCTCGTTTTCTTACACTCGAAGTAGATTGGTCTCCCAAAGTGATCCCCAATTCGTCGGTCAGTTCCGACATACGTCTCCGTTCCCTCCTTCAGGGAACGAGGGTTACATACATAACCGAGATGATTTCTACATAAAAATATCCTAGTCTGTCTAACTGCATCACTACATTGTACAGATATTACAGGTCAAAGCCATCTGATGTTCCATTTATCTAATCTATAACATTAACATATATGGCTCTTAAAAATTCAATGTTGTCATATTTCGAATACCTCAACTTAACTGAGGTCATTTGTTTTATAATTGTATTACTATGTACTTGTCTTTTTTTGTAAATTCAATTCAGTTTGAAATCAAATTTAAAATCAAGCTTCCTTGTGCTGTAAGCTTTTGCAACAAAGTTACCCTATTTTAAAGACACAAATACACAGAATGAGCAAATGTTTAAAATTGAGATTTTTGTAATGGTAATTGATCAATGTTTATATGTATGTAAATAAAAGCCTATATTAAAATCTGTTCATCATATAAAGCAAACATGTCTTTTTAGAAGATTAAAGGATTAAACCACTCAAAGCTTGAAATAATGATTGCCTTGTAAAAAAATTTAGATATTAAAATATCTATATGGCAGTATACAGTATGTGGTAGTTTTGCCAATGGTATTGAAAATGATTGAAGTCATCATGAAATCAAAAATTACCCTACTTATATTTTAGTGCACATTACTAGTCTTGTGGTGAACAATTAAACCGTGCAAGTCAATACACCGAAAAAAAAAAATGTCTGCCGTTGTAATCTTTAATCAAAAGCTGAAAAATTGCTTCCGCTCTGGAATGGCGTTCTTGCTCTGATGACGTCAGTTTGACGGCTTGGGGAGAATCCTCTTAAAGGGGTCCTATTATGCTTTTTCACTTTTTGAATGTTAGTCAGTGTGTAGTGTGTATGTTTGGGCATAAAAAAGATCTACAAAGTTACAAATCTCAAAGTTCACTCCAAAGGGAGATATTTCGTTTTTAAAAAATCCCTTTTCAAGAACTACAACGAACGGCTGGTTTGGACTACAAAGTTGTTTTCCTGTATTTGTGACATCACAAATTGGCCCATTAGAATATCATTAAAATAAATCCCACCTCCGGAAATTCGAATGCACGTTTAAAAATCGCAACCCGGTGCTGGTGTTTTTATATCACTGTATTTCTGAAGGAAACCGAATGTCTTCAGAAAATTTTGGATGTCATTTTCATTTCATCTTGCTTGTAATGTCTGATAAAGCAGCGTTTGTGAGCGGAGCTCTGCTTTGTGTACAGCGTTACCGGGGAAACCTCGCTCTCTCCCGCTCCAACAGCACCTCCGGCTGGCAGAGAATGAATTTGCTTTTAGTCATTCTGCCTAGCTGTTCGCCAATCACAACGCACTGGGACAGTTAACCAATCGTAACACATTTCGTTTTTCGGAAGGCGGACCTTCATCAAACCTGGAACTAATCAAGCCGTTTGTGCCAGACTGGGGAGAATGGTATTGTAATAATGTAAATTATGTGAAAAATAATGCGTTTTTCGAACCACCAAGCATGAGAGGATGTTCTAGTACACCCCTAAAACAAAATCAAGACTTTGTAAAAGAGCATAATAGGACCCTTTTAAGTCATGACGTAAGGAATGCTGTTTCCGGGTCCAAGCCAGGTCTAAGCTACTCATTTCACTTGAGAATACTATCTCAACAGACATTTATGACCACTATTTAATTAAAGGGGTCATATGATGCGATTTCAAGTTTTCCTTTCTCTTTGGAGTGTTACAAGCTGTTTGTGCATAGATAAGATCCCTGAAGTTGCAAAGACTAAAGTCTCAAAACCAAAGAGATATTCTTTATAAAAGTTAAGACTCAATCACGCCCCCCCTAAAACCGCTCATTCAAACACGCCCCCACATGTCTACGTCACGCTGTGGGGAGATTTACAAAACATCGCCCAAATGTATACGCAAACAAGAGGACACAACTACAAATCAGTGGTTCAGTTGTATTTACAACACTGTTCCAGAACAATTCAACCCAAATATTAGTGTGTGCATCACATTTTAACGGAGGACTATTTCCTGAACCTGAGAGTAGCCTGCCAGATGTGCACAAAGACTGTTTCTATAAAGTGGGGCAATTCCAACTTTGCAAGGACAGTCTGGCGCTTCTGACTCACAGTCTGTAAGTATGAATTCATATTTAAAGAATTTGCCACTGACTATTCAAATGCGAGTTTTGAGCAGTGTAGAGTAGTGCTTGTTGTTTGTCGTTTCTCCGATCACAAATGCGGACATGGTAATGTTTACGCAGCGCGATGCAACGCGACATGTAAAAAGACAGTATAAGTCATTATAATCAGTACTTATGTCCCCACTGGATGCAACAAATGCCTCATTTGTAATGGGTTTTATTGTTTTTGTGTCGTCGCGCAGGGACACGGCATCACAATACGGTAAGGGGCGTAACATTTCCGTCTCATGCTTGAGGTATTCAGCCAATCACAACACACTGGATAGCTCTCAGAACGATGAGCATTGTAAAAATCGGCGCGTTTCAGAAAGGCGGGGCTTAGAGGAGCAACAATAATGTACAGTATGTGGAAAATAATGTGTTTTTTTAACCTTAAACCGCATAAACACATTGCATTACACCCAATACACAAAATAATGTTCTTTTTAGCAACGTCATATGACCCCTTTAATATTACATATTTAAGCTAAGCATTTAAAACATTGCTGTGCACACTACAGTCTCCGTTCTCAGAGTGTCTTAGATACAAATATTTTAGCTGAAACACTGTCTGGCCATCTGGGATTTCAGTATGGAGATAAAGATTAGGGTTATAATTTTTCAGTATTACATGACATCGTGCGTGTATATTAGCACACTTTGTTGTTTTCTTGAGCCGTCTGGTAGAGCGTTAGGACCCAGAAGTGGTGAAGCATGATGTCAGACGTAACAAGCAGATATTCTTAACCTCTCCTATCCAACCGTGAATCTGCTATGATCAAGAGGTGGAGTGGAGGTGCACGACAATAAAACCCCGGCCTTTATTCAATATTCCATTTCACTTGGAAAACATCACAACACTGAAGTCAGTTGCAACTTCTGGATAACGGGTATTTTTATTGAGGTTAGAAATTCCTGTATCATGACCACTAATTCACGTACTTTGTCAATAAGATAAGGTTTTGTTCAAAGTAGTTATTATCCACATAGATCTTTCATATAAATTAATATTTTTTGGTAATTCATTAAATATCGCCAGCTAAAAAGTAACTAGTAACTAGTACTCTGAGTAGTTTTTGAGAAAAGTACTTTGTACTTTTACTTAAATATTGTTTTGACACCAGTACTTTTACTTGTAATTGAGTAATATTTCAGTAATGTAACAGTACTTGTAATTAAGTACAAATTTTCAGTACTCTTTCCACCACTGGTGAATGGGTGCCGTCAGAATGAGAGTCCAAACAGCTGATAAAAACATCACAATAACCCACAAGTAAGCACCATCTTAATGATCTATTTGTTTATTACAGACACACAACTTTTCACTTCACAAGATGTTAATTGATGGACTGGAGTTGTGTGGATTATTGTGATGTTTTTATCAGCTGTTTGTACTCTCAGTCTGATGGCACCCATTCACTGCAGAGGATTCATTTGTGAGCAAATAATCTAATGCTAAATTCCTCCAAATTTGTTGAAGAGACTCATTTAGATCTTGGAGGGCCTGAAAGTGAGTAGATTTTCAGCAAATTTTCGTTTTCTGGGTGAACTTTTCCTTTAAGAATTTCAGTAACAGTTTAATATAGGGACCAATTCCAACTATTAACTAGTTGCTTATTAGCATGCCTATTATTAACATATTAGCTGTTTATTAGTACTTATAAAGCACATATTCTGCATGTCCATATTCTACATCCCTAATCCTATCCAATAACTAAACTTAACAACTACCTTACTAACTATTAATAAGCAGAAAATTAGTAGTTTATTGAGGCAAAAGTTGCAGTTAATGGTTTGTGGGACCAGAATTTGTCCACTTTTAATTCATAAGCGTGTGAATCATCCTGCAGGATGTTGAATTGTAATGTGAATTGCAAAGAAATTCTCTCTTGACAGAGAGATAGCATACTAATATGTAGCATACGTTTTTCTCAATTAGACATGTTCAGTATACTGCTAATATAATACAGTCATTTAAGGCATTTTATGTATTCTTCTATGAAATATAATGAGTTAGCTGGCAATGAAATTGACCTATAATGTCTATACTGTGATAAAGTTGTAGCCTCCTTCTCTTCTGATTTAAGTGTTCAGTGTGTACTGACAGACATTGAGCTTTGATCAAGCTAAAAACAACTGCAGTGTTTATTGCAGTTAGAAATGGCTTTTGTTTGCCTTCAGACCAAGAATAAATAAGAGAAAACAGCCTTTGTTGAGATCTTGAGAAAATAACTTTTGTAGAAAAAAATATGTTGTGACGACTACAAAAGTAGTAATGAAAAAAATAATAATAATAACACATGTCCTCTTGGAGCTTCTATTGGTGTCTTTTCGAACATTGATCATTAACATTATCTAATATTTCTGGAAATAAATTAAATTTAAACACTTTTTAAAAACTACACTTACAGCAGCTTTATGAATTTCACATTAAAATTCCATTTTATTTCTACTTTTCATTCAAATGCACAACCCTTGCTCAGAGGCTATAAAGACCCTGTTGTGTGCTTAAACAATATTTGCTGTTTCAATGAAATGTGCAGAGCCAGTAGAAGAGAGATATTGTATTGCACATTAAATACTTTTGAGTTTTGTTTTCACTTCAATGGTTACAGTGGTAATTACACAGTAAAACATATACAGTCCAATGCACTAGGTAAAAATAATCATACATTTATATAAAACTGCAAATTAATCAATGACAGCAGTGAAAGTAGCATTGCAGTGTGGATAGATTTTTCCAGTTTCCTTAAAAATAATGTCGCACCTGGGCTGTTAAAAGGGACGACTGTGTAGAGTGTCTATTAAGAGCTGTACTCTGTGGTCCAAACATCGATTTCAGACCACAAGTTTCTGTGTATTGCCTGAAATGTCAATTCACTCGTTATACTGCTAGGAACAAAATGTCATATGGAGCCAAATTTGCCTGCAATTATTCCAACAATATTGGATTTAATCCTCAAATCTACAAGTGTGACTGTCAGCATCAGATCTTGGTTGTTAGGTGCAAGTGAGGAAGCTTGTGTAGGGAGTAAACTCTTGAAAGCCTGCAAAGAAGAAATCGAAATGACCCAACATTGTTCATGACTCCATGTTATCTGATGCTATTTTTTTCAAATACTACAACTAACTAGATAAGTGTTTGTCAGACTTTGATGTTAGATAGATAGATAGATAGATAGATAGATAGATAGATAGATAGATAGATAGATAGATAGATAGATAGATAGATAGATAGATAGATAGATAGATAGATGGATGGATGCTCCGCTATAGGTAAGGCTAGCTGGGCTTTTTTCAAGAGTCTTAATTAAAAGCAGTCTGATACAGCAGTTTCCAGTCATACATCATTACATGAGATGTCAGAACGGATCAATATGCCGAGAGGCTGAAGAGCTCCAGCCCCCACCCCACCTCTTCCAAACCTCAGCACCTCCCTCACGCGCTCCTCCGCACGTATGAGACAGATGAGGTCAAGATTTGTTCATATCAGCACCTCCCTCCCTCAGGCTAAACTAGAGCAGGTGGATGGGAAGAGGGGATGTGTCTGCTCTCAGAGGCAGACCCTACCAAAAAGGCATCATTAAATTCCTTCTTACTGGTTTCTGTGCATTATTCATATCGGGTCGCTGAAATATAAATGGAGCTGTGTTGCTGAAGCTCTCAAAGACTGGAGCCCCATAAACTCTTCTGC
The DNA here is from genome assembly GCA_039654775.1 of Spinibarbus caldwelli. Lineage (NCBI taxonomy): Eukaryota > Metazoa > Chordata > Actinopteri > Cypriniformes > Cyprinidae > Spinibarbus > Spinibarbus caldwelli. The sequence goes on along the minus strand of CM077219.1, from coordinate 27,974,480 downwards.
AGTGAGTCCATCTTTTTTGGTCAGGGTTTTCTAAAGAGCCGAGAGTACAAATCCTCATGGAGGGCTGTGTTGGAAGTTCTTGTTGGTCCAGAAGTCGTCAATTTTGAATAGAGACCAAAGAGAGCTGCAAGGAAAGCTTCATTGGCTAGTCACTCATTTAGTCACTCATTTCAAAATATGGATCATAAAAAGCGCTCGCAAGCACTCCGCAGTGTTAGAGCTGCATATAAGTCAAAGTGGGTGAGGGAGAGTCAGAACAGGAAGAATATTGAGCAGAGATGGCTGGATATGTTGACAGGTGGAGACAGGGTTTCCCGTATGAAATGATTGGATCATGCACATATTAAATTATCTCTTCATACTGCACTGAGTAACTGAAAGGTTTTTCACTCCCATCAATTGTTGTGTTAAATATAGATCATATGAAGTGTGTAGTTTTTTTTTTTTTTTCTCATTTCTCATTTATTTTTATGCATCACATACTCCCATACACATAGCAAAGATAAAATTCTATGTATCAAGGAAAATATTTAGGATATATATGTATAGAGGTATGTTTTGTTGCAACCTGATGCTTCTTTCTCAAAATTAGTTTTTCCTTCCTGTAACAAAAATATGTACAAATTGATCACAAATATTAATAAATCTAACCATATATTCATCAAAATGAATTAATGAATAATGTATGGTTACTTTTAAATTCATTAAAATTATTATCCTCTGTCAGGACATAGTAGTAAGGTTTTTTCAACATATACATATAAATAAAAATGAAAGATTTCATACAGTATCTCACAAAAGTGAGTACACCCCTCACATTTCAGCAACAATTTAATATATCTTCTCAAGGGATAATATTACACAAATGAACCTTGGATATATTTTAAAGTAGTCAATGTGCAGCTTGTATAGAAGCACAGATTTACTGTCCTCTAAAAATAACTCAACATATAGACATTATTGTCCAAATAACTGGCAACAAAATTGAGTTCACCCTAAGTGAACATGTCAAAACTGTGTCCAAAGTGTCAATATTTTGTAGCGGCACCATTGTTATCTAGCACTGCCTTAATCCTCCTGGGCTTGGAATTGACCAGAGCTGCACAGGTTGTTGCTGGGATCCTCTTCCACTCCTCCATAATGACATCACGGAGCTGCTGGATGTTAGACACATGGTGCTTCTCCACCTTCCGCTTGAGGATGCCCCACATGTGCTCAATAGGGTTCAGGTCTGGAGACATACTTGGCCACTCCATCACCTTCACCTTCAGCTTCATCAGCAAGGCAGTTGTCTTCTTAGCGGTGTGTTTGGGGTCGTTATGTTGGAAAAATGCCGTTTGGCCCAGTTTCTGAAGGGAGGGCATCATGTCACAGTACATGTTGGAATCCATGTTTCCCTCAATGAACCGCAGCTCCCCAGTACCAGCAGCACTCATGCAGCCCCAGACCATGATGCTACCACCACCATGCTTGACTTTAGGTAAGACACAATTTTCTTGGTACTCCTCACCAGGCGTCACCACACATGCTGGACACCATCTGAGCCAAACAATTTTACCTTAGACTCATCAGACCACAGGACATGGTTCCAGTAATTCATGCTCTTGGACAGGTTTTCTTCAGCAAACTGTTTGCAGGCTTTTTTTGTGAGCCAGCTTCAGAAGAGGCTTCCTTCTGGAACGATGGCCATGCAAACTGACTTGTTGCAGTGTGCGGCGTATGGTCTGAGCACTGACAAGCTGACCTTCCGCTTCTGCAACCTCTAAAACAATGCTGGCAGCACTCATGCATCTGTTTTTTGAAGCCAGCTTCTGCACCTGACGCACACCACGAGGACCTAACTACTTTGATCGACCCTTGCGAGGCCTGTTCCGAGTGGAACCAGTCTTGGAAAACCTCTGTATGACCCTGGCCACTGTACTGTAACTCAGTTTCAGGGTGTTACTGATCTTCTTATAGCCTAGGCCATTTTTGTGTAGAGCAACAATTCTAATTCTCAAATCCTCAGAGAGTTCTTTGCCATGAGGTGCCATGTTGAACATCCAGTGGTCAGTATGAGAGAATTGTATTCAAAGCACCAAATTTTAACTGCTCTAATAAAAGATAAACAAATTTGTATGGTCCTGTCAAGCAGACAAAAACATGAACATGATGAATAGGACATGTGGCTTTGCATGGTTAAACGACATATAGCTGTTATCACTTAGGGTGTACTCACTTTCGTTGCCACCTTTTTTGACGATAATGGCTGTATGTTGAGTTATTTTCAGAGGACAGTAAATATTTACTGCTATACAAGTTGCACATTCACTACTCTAAAATATATCCAAGTTTCATTTCTATAATATTGTCCCTTGAGAAGATATACTAAAATAGTTGCCGAAATGTGAGGGGTGTACTCACTTTTGTGAGATACTGTATATATATATATACATACATATATATATATATATATATATATATATATATATATATATATATATATATATATATATATGGGCAATTCTACAGAATTGGTCCAAAGTCAGGGTTGGAAACGCCATGTGTGTGTAAAACTGTATAATATCTAAGGTACACATTTCTAGTAATTGTGCAGTTAATTCTCATATTGTATTTTTAGAAAGTTTTGGAATATTTGTCCTCTCCCCAAATTTGTCACTACCAAAACACAGTAATAATAATTAGAGGGGTTATGTTGAACTATGAAGATTTTGCTTACATCTAAATTGTATTTTTTTTTCCCCTGAGGTAAATCAATAACAGTTACATTTTTAACAATCATTTCAAGTGTAATTTATCAAATTTGTTGTATTTTGAATCTAATTTTTCTTTGTAAAAGGCAAAAAGTTGATCATACTGATTTCAAAGTTGAGCATTCATTAGTTTGAATATACACTGAACCAAAAATAACATCTTAGTTGATAATTCATTATTTTTGACAAAACCTCCCATGTTTCGGTTGTGACTGCACATTTGCATAACATATTTGCATAACTGTACTAAAATTTTGTTTATTTACTCCAAATATGAGGATTATGTGTTCCCGTTTGTCACTCCCGAAACAATGATGACATGTTGCGGTCGTGACTGTTTCAGTAGTGACAATTTTAGATACTTTTGAACCAAGCTCAAAGATACTAATCAGCACATGGTTAGCTAGCACAGTTCTGAACAGTGGTACACATAAACTAAATGTTATGGGATAACTCCCAAAAAAAGTGTGCTTAATTGCAGAAAAAAAGGTGTTCGTTAGTGACGTTCCTTAAAGTTACACACAGATTTTTCAGACTTTTGAACACATTTACATTAAAATGATGAGACCTATCTACTCACCACGTAGCTATGAGAGAGAGTGACACATACATATTTCCTGATCATAAATTTAGGGGTATAGTTAAAAACAGCCTCAGCCAGACTAAAACATACACTGTTTCGGTAGTGACGTAAATGCGGAACACATTTTTTTTTACATAAAGTTTCATAATTTATATAAAATATAAAATATTAAATAAATATTTTTTTAACTTCACTTTTTAAAAGAATCAATAAGATACTTTTAAAAACAACAATGGAAAAAAAATACAAAAATTATTTCAATATAATTTCCTTAAATTGAAATTTAGGGGTTAGGGTTTGGGATAGCCACCTCCCAATTGAAAGTACCCAATAAATTATGATTTTATATATATTAAGCTTACTAATATTTTAAATATTCTTGTGGGTTTCAATAGATAATAGAAAGATCTTAGTAAACATCTAAGATTTGAGGTATAAATGAAATCAAGACAGCAGTCAGGAATAATGGTTTATTGTAAAAAATATGATTTTATTTATTTATTTGCTTGTTTGTTTGTTTGTTTAATGAAAATAAAAGCTGGCTATATTGGTAACTACTAGAAACTGTATTGTATGTAACCATTCCCATTATGTTCTTTTCATCACTATAATTGTTTGATTAGCTGTCAGTGCAATAATGCCCACCTTTTATCTTGTGATCCGTCTAAATCCAAGTGAATGGTTTGAAATGATGATCTGTGAGTGATGTGGTTTTAGTGAGCACTCAGCTCAGTTCAACCAAAGCTGCACCTCCATGCTTGCAGCCTTCACAACACCTGCGCTGTTTACTGAGAATCTGATGACTAATGATCTGAGAAAAGAGCATTATTAATACTAATAGCTGAACAACAGCTAGTAGCAACAAATAAAAGCAAATATAATTTTCACTATATTATTATTATAGGTAGGGAAACGTCATGGATGCACCCATCTGAGGCCAAAAAATGTGTATGTGGTTCTGCATTTCACTTCCCCATCCCTCACACACACAAAAAATAAATAAATAAATAAATAAATGTTACACAGTCCACTGCCAACATTTTTAACGTCTTCCTTGATGTATCTGTGTAATTGCAGAGTTCATTAATGCATTTAAACTTGTGCTTATTACAGTCTGAGTTGCACAATAAACAGCTCCATCTTCTATTGATTCAGTAAAAGCATCTCTCAAGCCTTCATATTTGAAGTACAAAACCAGGAATCCAACTTTTAAACAGCATGTTGTCATTTTCTCAAAAGGCATAACGTGAAACGCTGACTGCTAAATGCAAATGGATGTGAGTCTAATCAGAGCAACACAGCTTCTGCAGTACTCACGCATGGATGGCATGTCAGCATGCTCTGAAGACAACACTGAATCTTTAACAAAATTAAGTTTATGCTTCTTCAGAAGCAAGCAGGGATTTTGTAGCATTTTTTTTTTCTGTTTTGTTTCATGAGGACAAGGGGTTTCTTCATACAATATTTAATTAAATCAGAATAGAATTAAAAGTGCCCCAATTATGCTATTTTAACTATCCAAGGTCAAAAAACACTTACATTTTCTTTTAATACACATTCCAGCGTCACCTCTTTTCTCACAAGTTTCTGAAATGGTTCATTCAAGAATTCATTTTCTCTAAAGCCCTCCTTTCCGAGGGCCTACTATGCTCTGATTGGTCAGATGCCTAGTCTGTTGTGATTGGTCTACTGCTTACAGCATGTAGGAAACTAAGCACCCATTACCTTACCTGACCAATCCGGAAAACAGGTCTCATCACATCCACTTGTTGGAGAAAGTGTTAACAGTAGTATGAACTGACAGCAATATCTATGGACTCTTAAGGTAATCAGCTAACTTATCTAGTTGCTATTGTTGCATTTTATTCCATTTTAATATCAGAATGTTAGTGAGAAGAAGAAAAAACTTTCCGATATCAATCTGCAGATGTCATGGACATTGATTATGATCATCTTTGGTAGCTCCTTTGAAGGCATCTTGAGTAAAAGAACTCCATATTTAATGAAGCACATATGAAAGACCTGAACCTGAAGCGACGCAACCTGTTTTACAGAATACAGATGTTTGTTGAGCATAACTTCATTTCAGCTCCTGAGGCTTCATCAGCACTTGTGATATGAACAGTAACAACTGTGTCGTTTTACCACATCAATTCAAGCCCGAATAGATGATTATCCAAACCACCATTGCAAACACATCTTGAGTAGGACATTTCTCTGTGGTAAGCCCTTTTTAAGTTTGTTGTACATTGTAGATGAGATGTCATAAGTGTGTCATAAATTCTTCTCCATCAGTGGTAACAACTGTATGTCAATCAACAAACCAATCTGTACAATTCTAATTTATTGATGTGCTTGTGCACCTGTGGGAACTGTACCAGAATGCAAGCAAAGCTGAAAACCTCAGAAAAAAAAAAAAGAATTTAGACATTAAGACAACACAAACCAAACTCTTACAAGCCTCATCTACAACTAAAGTGTTAGAGGCTGGATCGAAGTACACATTGTTCGCGGACAGCTAGTGAAGGTGGGCATTATGCAAATTTGTTACAAGCCTATGTAGGTTTGTGCAGGAACTAAGACTGGAATTACTAACGACTCGCTTCAGCCAGCTCAGAATTGGTTCTTTCTTTTATAGGATATAACTCCATTGAAAAAGAACATCCACTGTTATAGACGGTTTTCATTTGTGAACTGCGCTTGATCTGTGCATATTTCTCTCCTGATTCAGACAGAAAGATTTTTCAAGTCCATTTGTTGTGCGCTTTGATCTTTGAAACTTTACAGACCTTTTATATTGACAAACTGCTATACACTGAAGCAAAGGTAATATCGGAAAAAGCATAATAGGTGCACTGAAAGTTGGTTAATATTGCATAAAGTTAAAATTAGAGGTTAATTACACAGAAAGGGCTTTCATTTGACCGAGCATACTCATTTAATCTTGGTCAGCTGTGCGAAAATGCCTCCAGAATAAAAAATAGGGTGAATGTGAGATGTAATATGAAGAGACTAGAAATATATCTCACTTAAAGTTACTGATATTTGGGTGGATATCATATTTATAAATTTAAGTTTAATATACATTCCATAAGGCATTAAAAATTCAAATAAAATTTCTGCTCTTGAGAAACGGTTGATGCAAGATAATTTTATATCCTCAGTACGTTTTAGCCAGCCAGCCATCTAAAGCCAGTGTTTCAAAGGCTATGTGTAGGAATATCTTGAAATTAAAATGATTAAAATGATGGTTAACTTCTCAAATTTGTTTCTCAAATTTAAATTGAAGTGCAAAATATCCAGGAGCTACTAGAAAGAAATAATGTTGAAAATGACTTGATCAATCCTCATTTTATGAAAGCTTTTCCAAAATGGATTGGTCAAACTGAATGTCATATTCTTCTGCATGATAAACAGCATTATTTTACCCTCTCACTATTAAAAGCCCATTAAGGAGTCCATTTGATCTCTTTACTTCAAGCATGTCCTTTTCCTCACATGTAGTGTAACATCTCTGTGGTTGATGAGCTCCTTCTCTGAGCTGCAGTGTCTGCTCTTTGCTGGGCTTGCCTTGGGATCAATACATCCTCAATTTATTCTCCTTTAGGTTGGGCAGATCTAGTGTCCCTTGTTTTCCGTGCAGCTCAGTGAGCTAGCGCTGCTCTTGTGCTGTGATCCCCTGAGTCTTTCAGTATGCTCCCTCTCTCTCCTGTTAGCTGCTAAATGCTAGGTTGCAAGTAAAATGCTCATGAAACTATTATTTATGTTGACATATCATATTTACTTACACCCACCAATTTACTGCAGGAGAATGGAGATTTTATTAAAGCATGAACATTGTGACTGACATTATTACAGGCCACCAGCATTGTTGGTTGCCAGATAGCAATTTATCAACAAAGAAAATAAAATTAAAGCTAAAAATAGGAATTTTCTTGTTCCCTTTATGTCATGGGAAAACTTTTTTTTTTTTTTTTTTTTGCAATAAAACTTCAGTGTATTATGCAAAATATTGTATAGCATATTGTTAATTTAAAGGCTGGCTGAAAGGCATTCCAATCATATTGATATAACAGCTCAACAGCACTGGGACATTTCAGTATTTGTGTGAATTTTTATGACTATGATTTTTCATTGACTCTTTCTGCAGGTTTCCTCGATCCACCAGTAGGTGGTGACAAGTGTTTGTCTTTGTGAGTGAGTCTTTGTATCATTCACCCAACAGATTTATTCAAAAACACTAGCTGTGTCTCATCCTTAAGGCTGCGGCCTCCAGAGATTGCATTTGTCAGCTGTATCCGTCTGGATAAGGATGTCTCAATTTAGAAAAGTAACCATTGCCAAAATGACTGTTATTCCTTATAAGGCATAAATTATTGTAACTGCTTTCTTACTTTGGAATGTAATGGTTGCTTTTCTGAAATAAGGCAGCCTCGGTGATGTATATTAGTCAGAAGCAATGGTTTGAAGTTAAATCTCAATGAGTCGTGTGAATTACTTGTGGATTATTCTGATGTTTTATCAGCTGTTTGGACTCTCATTCTGATGGCACCCATTCACTGCAGAGGATCCACTGGTGAGCAAGTGATATAATGCTAAATTTCTACAAATCTGTTCTAATGAACAAACTCATCTACATCTTGGATGGCCTGAGGGTGAACATTTTCATTTTGGGTGAACTACTCCTTTAAAGGTATAGTCAGACTAAGGGTCAAAGAGAACATGGAAAATGGTCAGGAAAAAAATATTTTTTTACATGTTTTTGATTCAAGACAACACGACTTTATCAGGGAAAAAATAATGTGTAAAGTATGGATGCTTTAATGGTTGCCTGCATTTAAAGGTGATACTCTTCATTAAATGACAAGGAAAGGACAATTTCTCCTCTAGCACAGGAAAGAAAAAAAAACAGGCCATTCACAGTTGGCCTTGAACTGTGATGATTTACTTTTCACTTTTACTGAAGTATTAATGATGATGGTGTGGGATGGTATAGTTAGTGCGGCATGCTGTGCTGTGCTGTGCTCATCCATTTGCAGTGTGGACTCTCTCCACCCTGTCACTGCACTGTGTGGAGAATGCATGTAATGAATAATATACCAGAGGACTAACAGCGGGGTAATTACAGGATAATGAATGCACCTGCGTTTTGCCCACAGTGTCAGCACAAAAAATAAAAAAATAAAAAAAAATAAATCTGGCAGTATGTTGCTGCTCTCCCCAAAAGTGCTTCCAGTCCATCAACAGCCAACACACAGAGACTGAAGCCCCTCTAATGGTTCAGCTGAATGAAGCCTCAGATTGTTTATAGAGTCATCTGGACTCGAGTGTTGAATGTCAAAAAATGTTTGACCCACTTTATGGGTTAAAATGAGAGTGTGCTTCAGTTTTCTAAGAAGACTTCAAATTGGCACACACTGGATTTTATCACATATTTGAATATGGGTTCAACCACAAAATGTTTTATTATGTTTTTTTTATGATAAATATGCTAGTTTAATTATATTAAACCATTACAGAGATGCAAGTTTTGAATGTGCGAAGGGAAAGATTCTCACTGAACAACTTCAATGTCAGTCTGTTCCTCATACAAAGCTTTGAAAGCCATGAAATACAGTGCACAGGTAAAATGGACTACCTTTATGATACTATGGCGTTGCAACAGCACCCTCAAAAACAACAAAACACTTCAAGCATTTTTGAGAGGCTATAAAAATCAATGTAAAAAGGATAATCCGGACTGAATCTTTCAAAGACAGCATATCTAATAGGTTACAGAGTTGTGAGTGTATATTTTATAAGCATACTTGAGCTTTAACTTCCAACAAATGCATTACAATTTTTCTTTGGTAATTAATATTGTTCTGAGATCACAGATTCAAGAAGAGGATTTACCCTGGCGTATTACTGAGCTCCAGAGACCAAATTATTAAGAGGAATGGCAGTTTGAACATCACATCTGTCATATTATTCTCTTTCTGAAGATTTAAAAAGAAAAAAAAAAAAAAAAAGAGACATTTTGACAAGAACACACTGATATAAACACATCAACTGACATGTTTCAATGGCATAAATCCGGAGAACACTATATAACACCATAAGTTTATGTTTGGCGACAACTGTTGGAAAGAAAAAAAAAAGACCCCTAACCCTCTTTTTCTTTCTGGTGTGCCAGTGACAAAATAAATTTTTGGAAGGGCCTGTCCAGAACCCATGTATGAATTATATAATACAGCATATATTATAAATGAAAACTGATTTGTGAAACTTGTGAAATCATTCAAATTTTATTACTTATGAAGGGATGTGAGATAGATATCATAAACTGGAAACTTGAAATGAGAGTGTTCTTTGTGGACATTTTATCATGATTATATTTCTGTTACACTGTAGTCCTGTAAGTTCCTGTAGCAGGGTAAGTAACAGTAGAACAAGGTCATAGGTTTAATTCCCAAGGTATTCATGAATGTATACCTTAAATAGATTGTTCTTTTGATCAAAACATTTGGCAAATGCAAGTTATTTATTTATTTATTTATTTATTTATTTATTTATTTATTTATTTATTTATGCCTATTCACAGTTCACTGTTGTTGTTTTTTAAATCATTAACTAATTTTAATTATCAAAACTGTTTCTCATTTCCTTCTGACACCCAAGAACTAACATCATTTTCTGCTGACAGCATTCATCAAGCTCAACCATTCAACTGTGCTACCAAAGGTATTGTAAGAAAAAAAAAATGATCAAATTATTTGTTCTATCTATGGGAAATATAATAATATATTCATCAATAAAAACAAAACAACATTTACAAAATTAGCTAGAAGACAGCTTCATTTAGGTTAAATCTGCAACCCTGTTATCCAATTTGACTTGTTTATTCTTCAGTTTTAATGTTTATCCCATGCTTTTGCTGGAATATAACAAAATCAGACAAATCATTCGGTTTACCCTTCCGAGGTTCAAAAGGTTCGATATATTCTGAAGGTTAAGCATCTCCTTTTACTGATTATTTTCTGCCAAAGAAAAGACTGCACTTTATAGGACTGGGTTTATGACCTTATTTTGTACTCTATTCACTGAACATGCCAGCTGTTATTGCAGCATCTATTATGTCTTTCAAGGAATTCAAGCTTTTATGTATAAAAGAGAGAGAGTTTCATGATCTATGGAAATGATAAAAATCGACATGTAGATCTTTATCAATGGAAAACCAAAGAACAAATTTACATCTGCCAAAACATTGAGATTTAATGGCTGTGAATTTTAACGACTTTGCACAATTAAAGTTTTGACTTCTGAACAAAAAATGTTCCGAATTAATGAATCCTGCTTCAGCTGAAAAGAAAAATAATCCTCGGGTTTGTATTGCTAATTCATTTCAGAGTCTGCAACTACAAATAATAACTTTGAAAAGAGCGTGCTGGTAACATAGCTGTGTGGCTGGTGTAAAAGTAACTAATGATACAACAGTAAACATGCCAGTTCACAGTGGCATGTGTAATAGTTTGTATTAGTTCTACAAAATGCCTGATTACTTGATGTTAAAAAGAAAGAAGGTATAAGGCCTATAACAAAAAAAAAAACCTTGCATATACTTAGATGTTTCAGTGTTTTTAGATGAAGCCTTTGGAGTCTTTTTTTTTTTTTTTACTCTATAAATAATATTGTACATTTTCTGCAGATATATCCCTGACACTAATGAGCGATGATTTGAGTTTATTCAATGCACATTTCTAAATGATGCCATATGGCATTAGCCTTCTTGTCGGATTTCCAAGCAACAAATTAGGCAAGCGATGACTTCCATCCAGCTTTTAGATGCTGCTGGAAAACACATGAATGAGAGGAGGAACAAAGACAGATCTGATGGCCACAGTATCAGAAAAGGGGATGGGCAGATCTTTTAATTTTGTCAATAAACCGACCTCCATCTAAGCATAATGATGATCAATCATATGTGATATGTTTCTTTTTTAAATAGCAGAGGACATGATGACATTGGTGACTGATATAATCAGATTTCAAAACCTGAGCTGCCTACGGGAGATATGGAGAGCATTTTAAAGCATCATAGGCACACTCCAGACGCAAAGGCTGTGCTGAAAGCAGGCAAATTAATTATGCTGCCAATTATAACATATATCCTTTCAAGGAGAAGGAAATCCCAGAATGCACTGCATTGGGAAAAAAAATCAATAAAATATTACTGAAAAATGCATTTTAAAAAATGTTGCAGTCATTTTTAATTCATTTATTTGTCCATGATACCTTTAAATAACCTGTTTTAGGTTAGGAATAAAATATTACAACTGAGTTTTTGTAACAAATAAAATGGTGGTCTATGTAGAGTGCTCCAAATTGGTCATTTATGAGGTTCCACGATGGCTAGGATGCGATATTAGAAACAAGGTATCTGTGTAGGCAGCAGGTTTTCGAATAGAGTTATATATTATTGAAAGTTCTAGTATTTTAGGCAAACACACAATCTCAGAAAAAATAAATAAATAAATAAAAAAGTACAATAACTGTCACTGGGGTGACACCATTTAAATTTTAGGTAGTCATACATTTAAGGTATTAATATGCACTCATCAGGGGTAAATGGTGCAAATGTGTACATTTTTCAATATGCTGTTCCTTGTACTTAAAAGCATCTGCCAAATGCATATATTTTATTTTATTTATTTATTTATGCTTGTTCACAGTTCACAGTTGTTGTTTATTAAATCGTTACCTAATTTTAATTACCAAAAATGTTCCCAATTTCTGTCTGACACCCAAGAACTAACATAATTTTCTGTTGACAGCATTCATCAAGCTCAACCATTCAACCGTGCTACCAAAGGGTATTGTAAAAAAAAAAAATTAAAAAAAATAAATAAAACAATTTTGTGCATTAATCTGAAATATAACAATATGTTCATCAATAAAAACAAAACAACATTTGGTCCCAAATTAACTAGCTCTAGTGAGTGACAGCTTCATTTAGGCTAAATCTGCAACCCTGTTCTCCATTCTGACTTGTTTATTATTCAGTTTTAATGTTCACGCTTTTGCTATTGGTTTAACCTTTTGAGGTACTATTAATATGCACCCATTAGAGGTAAAAATATACATCACCTGTTGTCACATCCTGTGTTGTACATTGAGAAAATGCATAAAATATCCCATTGTTCAAATGTCCAGTCTGACAGAGAAATAACAATGCTAGCACCGTATTACTGTACTGGTAGAGTAAAATGCTCTGAACCAGTGCTCTCTCTCTCTCTAGTTTGTCTGTTGGGGGGCTTTGTTCTGACATTCATCTCTTTTTATCATACTTCAGATCTTACCACAGTTACCTTCTCTGTATCCTAGCAACTAGTACACTTCTTTTGGAAGTGAGAATGCCCTGACATAAGTGTCTAAACTATTCTTTTTTTTCACCTCCACCTTGAAGAAAGAGAAAACAGCTACCTAAAGGATGTCATTGAAGGATATTAACCAATGGCAAAGGTCTTTCATTTAAAAGTATAAGCTCTAAATTCTGTAAGTATTCAGCACATGTAAAGCTTTTTTGTTTTGGTTTATTTATTCAGCTATTTATTTATGTACCTTTCAGTTGGAGGTGTCCCTGAAATACTATTTGTGAACATGTAAGATTAAAAATGTTTGAAATAATGTACAGTAGTCTTATTTTAGAAGCGCAATTAAAACAACATGAAAGAACTTCATTTATCATTCATTGAGCAGATACTTTTATCTTAAGCAACTTACATTTGTATGTAAAAGTAATACATTTATAATCACTAGGATGTCTGGGAATCTAACCTACGCCCTTGCCAGTGCTACTGTCATGTTTTAGCAGCTGATATACCGAAACAAAAAGTATTACTTTTTTTTTTGCAAATTATTTTTCAGACCAAAACTGTTAACAAAAAAAGTCCAATGCCAATTTTTTTTTTGGAAGAGTTAATAAGCATATTATAATTAATTGTTCAGCATACAAAACATTAAAAAAAAACCTCCACTCTGAATAAACAATATTTCTGACTCAGTCTGGAATATATATATATATATATATATATATATATATATATATATATATATATATATATATATATATATATATAACATCTAAGACATATAGTACAACATATAGTAAACATCTAAGATTTGAATAATGAATAATATATATATATATATATATATATATATATATATATATATATAAACACCATTTAAATTTTAGGTAGTCATACATTTAAGGTATTAATATGCACTCATCAGGGGTAAATAGTGCAAATGTGTACGTTTTTCAATATGCTGTTCCTTGTACTTAAAACATCTGCCAAATGCATATATTTTATTTTATTTATTTATTTTTGCTTGTTCACAGTTCACAGTTGTTGTTTTTTAAATCATTACCTAATTTTAAGATTTGAGTAATGAATAATGATTGAATAATGATTTGAATAATTATTTGAATAATATATATATATATATATATATATATATATATATATATATATATATATATATATATATATATCATTATTCAAATCTTAGATGTTTACTAAGATCCTTCTATTGTCTATAGAAACCCACAATAATATTTTAAATATTAGTAAGCTTAATATATATATAATCATCATTTGTTGGGTACTTTCAGTTGGGAGGTGGCTGTCCTGAACCCTAACCCCTAAATTTCAACTTGATATTGAAATAATTTTTGTATTTTTTCCATTGTTGTTTTTAAAAGTATCTTTTTGATTCTTTTAAAAAGTGAAGTTCAAAAAAATATTTATTTTATATTTTCTTTGTAAATTATGAAACTTTATGTAAAAATAAATAAATAAATAAATGTGTACCGCATTTTCATGTCACTACCGAAACAGTCTATGTTTTAGTCCATTGGCTGAGACTGATAATACACCCCTACATTTATGATCAGGAAATATTTGTGTCACTCTCCCTCATACACAGTGAGTAGATAGGTCCCATAATTTTGAAGTAAATGTGTTCAAAAGTCTGAAAAATCTTCTAATCATGTTTCCCCAATTTACAGTATGTTAATCAAATACACTAATATATGTACAACCTTTAGTTAATTCCAAAAGAAAAGTGCAAATAATTATTAGCTCACTGGTTACTGTTTTTTGTTTTTTTTTGTTTTTTTCTATAAAATTCCATTATGCTGTTAAGATTTATGTGTGAAGCCAGAAAGTGCAATCCAAAAGGAAGACCCAGCAGGGCCTATCGTTTTATAATCTCTGTCTTCTTGTTAGTTGATTGAAGCTTCCTGTGAAATCAGTGTGCTGTGCTGAAGAGAGCCATGATGCAGTAACTAAAAGAACTGACCTTGTCTGAGCCAATCACTCACAGGTACCGAGTCAGGTTACAGGTGACAGCTGAGAAATGTTGGGGTGGATTAAGAAGGATAAATCATGGGGGTATATTCTCTTCATGCTGACCTCCCGAGAAAAGATGGACTTTTGACTCGCAGTGGGACTTCATCTAAGGCAGAGGAACATCTAAAGCTGCCTATTGGGCAAAGAAGAGAAATGAGACCTTATCTACATAACATCAAGTGTGTTTCATACAAGTGGACTGTCTGCTGCCTTATAAGATCTCTAGTGTTGTGTAGTTAGGTTAACAACATAACAGCAAAGTCAAAGAGTAATCAAGTCGAGTTACTTGAGTGCCTATAGAGAGTGTTTATGATGTTTCATGATGTTAAGGATGCTGTGCAGGTAAATACTTTAATAAGTGTTAAATTAGAAATGGTTGGTCTTATTTTCTTTTGGTAACAATATCAGTTAGGTTTAAGGTAGGTGGTACATTATTTTCAAATGTGGTAAAGCATTTTTAGCACTACCCAAAAGGACAGTATGGCATTTAATAATGGTATTTTTAATTATTTAATTTACGTAACCTTATTAATGCTTCCAAAGAATGAGGAAAATGTGGCGTTCAACTTTGTTAATAGTTTTGGTCTGAAAAACAATTTAGGAATATATATTGCAACACTTCCAGTGCAACAATTCCAGTGAGTGGCACTAAAAGTTTTATCCAATACACATGAACATGAATCTAGCAGCGCTTTATTATGTTGATTGTATTGCAAAAGTATGGAAATTAAATGTGAGTGGCGCAAAAATTAACATACCATCTACACTAAACATTACTCTTAGCCTAACCAAAAAAGTATTATCAAAATCAAACATGGGATAAAAATGCATTTGCTGAAGTAACCATGATGGTGTTTTAGCTTCCTTCTATGATGCTTTGAGCTCTTTTGTGGAGTGTCATGACTCATGTTTCACGGGACTCATACTCAAGCGCTACACATCACAAGTGCAATCTTGTCAGAAAAGAAAAGCATATGGAGCTGGCTATGTGATGTAAACACCACATGAGTCTACAAATCATGCATTATGGTAAAAGTGTTTTGAGGTTATAACATAGTACTGCACATGAAATTAGTAATTATTAAGATAATCTGCCCCTTTAATCATCATGCGTGTTGACAGGCATAACAGTTGTTGGGGTTTACTGGCCATAGTATTCATTTCAACTGCTGTGAATATTACCTATATATATATTTATGGAGTTTTGAAGAAATAGGAGGAGACATGTATTTCCAATGAGCCTTGAGAGATAACTTCTGTGTCAGGAGCTCTTTCAGTTTTATCACTTGCTGTGTTGTAGGTTCTGGCTTTTTGTATTCCTTGTATTCTGCTCTCGCATCGTGGAAAAAACAACAACAATGTGGTTTTGTGATCTGGTCACTCAATGTTTTGAACAAAATCCTATGAATTTTTCCACTGGACTGCATCTCGTTTCTCTCCCCAAATCCTCACTCACATCTCTCCCCTGGTCAAGAATTGAACAAGATATACCGGATATACCTTATTTTTATCTGTTAAAATGTCGGAAAGCATTCTCAATTATCCGTCAACATTGGTAAATGCTGGAAAATATTCAGTTTGCACAACCTCTGATGTCATACATAATTGCCGTTTTCCGTTTGGCATGTTTTGCATGATTAATTATGCAAATGCAAACCAGAATATCAAGATAATATTTGGATACAAATCACATGTTAATGACAAGTGTAAAGTGAGTCAAACTTCAGCCAGTTCTCTCCAGCAGGTGTAACTTATCACGCTGGTCTGCCAATGACCCTTAACAACCAATGCAAACAACCAATTATTCCATATTTCCAGATGTGGTGTTTTGGAGAGAAATTACTACCCTTCTTGCCTTTCTCAGCTGCTCGCTCATGCGTGAGATCTGATATGTCTGAATACTGTAAAAATGACTCTGATGTGTTTGCAGCAACATCTAACACCCCCAATATTTTTACAGTGAGTAAGCGCAGAGAGGGCTCCCGGGTTTGTCATGTTTTGTATCTGGTTCAGCAAGACTCTTATTTGCTAAAACATGTCACGTATCAGCCTTTAGAACATTTGACGGCAGCGTTAGCTGCTGTGTTTGTATTTGGTTGTCTGGGCCAAGTACACAAAGCAATAACTAGAGACATCGCTGTATTTTACTAAAGGAGAGACAGTCAGAGTTTTAGTATATGTCTACTGCAATATGCATAACATCCATATGTTGGAGAGATGGTTGTTTATATCCTTGAGCCTGCTTTTATGCTTCAAACTAAATTATTTATGAAATGATATTGTGCAAGTTTGCTGTGATCATGTTGTAGTGAGAACCTGCATCTGAACACTGAGGAACTTACCATATACAGTATTATGACGAAAAGAGCCGTTGAAAATCTATCAGAAAGAGTTCCTCTCATCTGGTGGCGTTAGGACATGCATATGTGAAGATGCTGAGGCTGCAGAGCTTCTATAATTAACAGAGAAGCAGCAAAGCTATTATTTTTGTCTAAGACGTACTTTGAAGCTAGAGATACTATGTGAATAGATGAAATAGCTGACTATTACTGTGCCTCTACAGGGAAAAAAACAGGCTTTTTTTAGATGAGCAAAATGCTTATTCATGTGGCCAGCTCTATTCTTCATGGTCTGTTGATGGTCCTGAACAGCAAACACTTTCTAAAAACTATTTTCATGGGCCTGTTTTAACAGATCATCCTCAGGTGACCTTGCTTGGTTATCTGTGTGATTTTGCCTTCGTGATGTAAATGTAAAATCTGTTTCTTTACAATCACACCTGAAAGGGTTGTTTAACACTAAAAAGCTTTTTTTATATAACTTTTTTTTACATGACATGTTGCACAAGCTTTTTAGTTAATTTAATTTAATTTAATTTAATTTTAGGGATGTTTTGGAGTATTTTCTTCACTGGATATTGCAGACGTGGACTATAGTTTTTCTGATTATTCTATTATTTGTCAATTTTATAATGTAATAATACTTAACAGCATTATTAGTGTATTTTTGAGCAAATGCCATCTTGGTGAGCATATGAGTCTACTTTCAAATATATTTTTAAAATTTTACCTACCCCATACTTGTGAACGATAGTGTACATCTAATGTGACAAAACATATTTGAAGTGATGTAAACATGGTTTAGTGTGTGTCTTAGCACATCAAACCCAGCCAAGAGTTGATCAGACTTCTAGTACTCTATTTTCTATGCCACTATGGTGACTCTAATGGCTTGTTTCCTCTGTTCACCAATGATGCCCAGAATGCTGTAGGTCTTGCAGAGAAAGCAGGCTGTGAAATCTGCAAAGGCACATTCTGTGCACTCTACTCATGCCTACCATACTCAATTACAAAATATACATACTGTACATGGTTCTTTCTCAGTCAGACAGCTTCTGACTGGGAGCAATAGATTCTGTGGCCCTGTCCCAAATAAATGATGTGGATTCGTGGTCCATGAAGCCTACATGAGGACAGGATGTCTCAACTGTCATTTTATGTCAGTGGTTCTCAACAAGAAGGCCTCAGAAAAATTTCAAGGGAGCCTCAAGATGACTTAAATGATTTTAAATTAGTCAAGTCATTTATATAGCATTTTATACAATACAGATTGTTTCAAAGCAGCTTGACAGTAATAACCAGGAAAATAAAATAATCAATAATGAAAACTTCATCAAAAAGCCTTTTTGGTAATCCTTTCTCTGCAAGCTTGTGAAAAAACAAGCCGCTCAGATTTTGCTCCCTCTTTGATGTAGAAAGGGGATCTTATTGTAATATTACCGCCCCTTAATCTTCAAGTTCCATTGTGTTTTCGCAAGCAACAACGGTGTACCAGTTCTAACGCCATGGGCGAAAGTTTGAGCAAAGCATGCTAACTGTTCTGTCTTTGGCTGCACTAACGAACACAGAACACTGTTTAGGGTCGCAGCCTCAGAAGAGACAAGAGAGCAGCGGATTTATTGACTTATTTACTGTGTGATTACCCTGCTGTCATGCAGATCTAATATAAACATGCAATTTCTTTCCCAGCTGTTTACCTTCAGAGACATAACCGACTGTTTTTGTAACTTGTGTGTTTTTAACATAAACTTGTGTGTATTTGACAGTTTAAGCACAATAAGACATGAAAGAGAACTTAGTTTAGTACTCATATGTCATGTGACAGCCGTTTTCTGTGAGCGTGCTTCAGATGTGTATGCTCAGAAAACCGTATATAAGTTTAAACTGATATGGTTTAAAACGTGTGATTTAAGCGCAATAGACATGATAATCAAAACCAAACTGATGTTTTTTTGCAGAGTATCTGAGGAACGAGCTGTAAAGGCACAGCCTTGTTCTGGAAAAGGAGGCGGGGAGCAGCAGCTCATTTGCATTTAAAGAGACATGCACAAAAACAGCGAGTTTCTGCCTCCACACAAAATAGGAATTTTCAAAATGATATAATAAATGATCTGTGGGGAAATTTTACAGACACATATGGGTACACCTGAGACTTACATCACATATTGTAAAAAGTAGCATAATAGGTCTCCTTTAACTATTTTAGTCAGATTGGTAACAAGGAGGGCTTTGGTTTAATTTTCTGCCTGTTAAAGGCAAAGCTACTTCCTTCTAGCAGCTAGTTTTCCTCAATATTGGCGAATAGCAGAATCTTGCAAAATGTCTTCTGGTAAATCCAAGCCTTGAAAGTCCATGCTAATAGCAATCCACCAGATGTTGTAGCAGTCCTCATGCTATATGTAGCTATTGACTGGTGTTCTGGATTGAACATAACATTCCCGAGCTGGTTAGAGGAGGCATGTCTTCAAGGGAAAACTATATTTCTTAACTCTCCTCTCATCAGTGGCTAGCAGTGACTTTGAATCGGCTCAGTTGAAGCACAGCCAAACCCAGGTGATGAGCTTCTCAGGGCCCTGTAGATCTACCTACACCGCAGCACTGATGTGGTTGTTAGTGCACAGTCATACATGAAGGCTCTGATGGGCGCTGACAGATGCCAGATTTAGTCAGGAGCCCTTCTGCTGATTTAAACAGTGCAAAGAGGACCAATGCAATGGTATCCAGTAATGATCCCCTTCACCAACCAATGCTAGTCAGAACTGATGGTTCCTGAGGTGCCTGTTTCACTGTGAAAAACAAATTCTGTCTATGAATCTTGAAAACATTTTGTTAAGCTTACTTTACACAGTCCTTGTCTTTCAGGCAACTGTATAATTATCTGCATTTCACAAGTTTGCTACTTCATACAATATGTAGCCTGCATATACTTGATTGACAACAAGCTCTTTCTGAACTCTTCACAAAATACCACCTCATATAAAACACCTTCAGAATAAAGTGAAAAAAAGTCTGTTTGTCTAGCAAGTGATATAACAGGATGGGTGTTGTTTTATAGACTATTAAAATTCAGCTACTGTACAAAGTTGAATGTTTTCTTCAACAAAGAAGTGTTTGCTCATTAAAGGAGATAAACATATCTCTGAAAAGATGGCTTTGGCATACATTTTACCCAGTATTATCTATCTTTGTTTAAATGTGTATTTAAGGGAGGGTGATTTGATTTGATTAGATTACAATATGTAGAAAAAAAAAAAGAAAAAAAAAAAAATAGTCACTGCATATTAGATAGCATCCAGGCAGCATTACTGAATTCACGGTGGAATCAAGGCTAACTTTAAACCACACAGTGATTAACATCTGTCCTGACATTACGTTAAAAATGACTGCAACAAAGTGCTGTAGACATGACATATTTTTATACACCAAAGCTTGTTAGCACTTCCGGTTCCATCACCCTGTAGGAAAGTTTTGTTTTTTTTTTTACCTTTTTTGGTTAAATGCCTGAAATAAGTTCTGTTAATCACAAACTTGAGATGTTTTATTCCTAGACATAAAATATATCAATAACAAATGCAGAACAGGAAAATATATCATTTTATATATCATATATATTTCAAATATATGATAAATATATGTTGCAAACAGTGAAGCTCAAGTAAATGTATTTCTGAAATAGAAAATATATTTAGTTTCAAATTTCATAAACCAAAATATATTTCTAGTATTTTAAGGACAAGAAAATACATTTCCAGTCTTACAGTAGTCTACATTTAGGCTAAATACAAAAGTGGATGGCATACTAGAGTTCAAAAGCAAATTTATAATGATTTAATCATGCTTAATATTTTTATATATTCCAATATTGCATTTTTTGGAGCATTTTAAATTATGTTCCTTGCTGAAGTTTGCTGAAGTATTACAAATGTGTTATTTGAAACATATTTTAGCAAAAATATTGTTTGACCATTTTTTTTGTATATTTCTTAAAAATATATATTTTAAATGTATAAATATACTTGCAAATACATACAAAAATATATTAGTACAAATATATATTTTGTGTAAACATATTTTGAAACATATTTTAGCATTTTTTTATATATATATTTTGAAATACACCAAGGTGTAGTTTGTTTATAGCCTGCATTTAGCTTTTTACTTCTGACAACTGTATTTATGCTTCAAAATTTATGAAAGTTGTGTACATTTGTGAAGACTGTCATGATGAACAAAACATGTAAGAATCATAAACTTTTGTTGATCACAGAGCTCCATTTCTGCAATAATCCAAAAGCCAATGGAAAAATCCAATTGTTTGTCAAGTGCTAACTTCTGAGCTGGCCTACACAAATGCATCATCACTACAGCAATTTATCACAAATAAAACCAAGAAAAGTTGTGTTTAAAATGCACACAATTCAGAACAGATGTACTGCAATAGTTCACGTTTTTACTGCAATACTAAGCTTCCTGCATTTAAATGATCATAAAATGGTTCTGCGGGCACCTGCTTCTCAGTTGAGGAAACACACACAGTACTAATGCATATTTATGAGATGAACCCAATTGTCCCTTACTCAAAAAAGAGGCCCAAACGAAGCCAATTTAAAACAAATGCCACACTAAGGTTAGCACAAAGGAGGGGCTTGCATGATAAACTTCCACTTTTAAATGTATAGCTCTTTCAGTTCTGTAATCTGAGTAAGAATACTGCCGTTATATTCCCTATGGGGGAGCAGGGCCGGTCATTCATCCTCAGATTTACTCTAAATACTTTAGATGAATGCGCTTTCATGGCGGCACTAGTGTACAAGTACATTTACTTACGAAGGCAATTATGAAGAATGAAAATGTCTAAATTATAAATGAATTACTTAGGCGTTAGAAATTCAAAGCAATGCTTTTTCTTTATACAGCAACAGTTTGAAACGCAAAGGTTTTCAAATAAATACCTTGGAAGGTCAGAAAGTAAAGCAATTTGTCTGCACCCTCTTTTCTATCTATATCAATAAGCCAAAGCTATCAGCAATAGACAAACCAGAATTCATCTATATGCAGAAGAAACAATCATGTATTCAGCTGACCATGAATGTTTTAATACAATCTGCTGTCCTTCCCAAACGCAAACTCACTGTTTCACTCAGCTAAGATAATCCTCATCCATACACATAATACATAATAATATGAAAAAAAAAAAAAACATTTCTTAAATACATAGAGCTGATATATAAATGAAAGGCTGCCCAAGATGATGAGTTGAGATGAGTTTGTTTCTACATCAGAACAGATTGGGAGAATTTTAGCATTACATCACTTGCTCACCAATGGATCCTCTGCAGTGAATGGGTGCCGTCAGAATGAGAGTCCAAACAGATAATAAAAACATCACAATAATCAACAAGTAATCCACACGACTCCAATCCATCAATTAACATCTTGTGAAGTGAAAAGCTGTCTTTGTAAGAAACAAATCCATCACTAAGACTTTTTTTTATTTTTGAATCATCAAGTCCATAATCCATGATAATGCATACTCCACTGAAAAAGTCCATCACCTGTTGTCCTTTCACATCAAAATCCATTGACATATTTGTTTAGAACTGTTTTCGCTTATAAACGGTGTTTGATATGTGCATATTTCTTACCTGATTCAGACAAGATTAGTTTTCTTCACTGAAGAAAGCAATGGATAGAGGAGTAATCGTGTGTTGCTTATTTCAGCACCAACAATAAGACCCTATGAAATCTGTTTTATTTAATTTTTTTTTTCCAAATTCCATTTTTCCATTTTCTAGACTCTGTTTTAATGGTTAAATTAAATATTATTCATCAAAAAGCATCTCTAATTAATTGAAATCATGAAACTTACAATATTAAACAGCAATTTATTAAAAGTTTAACAAAAATAAATTTTTTAAGGACCTATGAAATATGTTTTTCCCCCCTAATTCAGTTTTTATTTTACCAAATTCTTTTCTCCATTAAATTTCTAGATTCCATTTTAATTGTTCCATTAAATATTAATAATCAAATGCATCTCTAATTAATTGATTTTATTAAAAAAAAATATTTATTTATTAATTTTTTTTATTATTATTTATTTATTATTATTTTTTTTTTTTTCAGAAGTACATTTTTTCTGCTAATTAAATTCCAGTAAATAATTTTTTCCTGGAAAATATTCCTTTAAAATAATGTTTTAATAAATGTTTTATTAGTAGTAATAGTAGTACTATCATTACATTAAAGGATTAGTTCACTTTCAGAATGAAAATTCTGTCACCATTTACTCACCCCCGACTTGTTCCAAACCTGTATGAGTTTCTTTCTTCTGTTGAACACAGAAGAAGATATTTTTAAAAATGTTGGTAACCAAACAGTTTTGGGTCCCATTGACTTCCATAGTTTTTTTTTTTTTTTTTCCTACTATGGAAGTCAATGGGACCCAAAACTGTTTGGTTACCAACATTTTTTAAAAAAATATCTTCTTTTGTGTTCAACAGAAGAAACTCATACAGGTTTGGAACAAGTGGGGGGTGAGTAAATGGTGACAGAATTTTCATTCTGAAAGTGAACTAATCTTTAAAGTAATATATTTCTGTAACGTTTTTTTCAAGTTAAAACAAACTTTTATTTTGAAGGGTTGCTGTGAAGACCTTTAGGTTTCTGTTTGTATATAATATGATGATAGTTTACTCAAAAGAAACGGTAGAATGCTGATGAAGTGACTCTCAGAGCAGTTCTAGAGATTATGTTCATGTTCATGTACTCATGGCGGCAGAAGCTGAAAACACACAGAGACACATGCAGGATTCATATTTAAGTGGTATTTTCCCACCTTGAAATATTCACAGACAATAGTCCATATCGCATTTTGATTTAACTGTACTGATCTACTTTTTATGTATCCATCCAAAATTTTATACAGTAAATTCCGTTTTTATGACTGGATTGTGCAATTCCATCCGCATTTTCCACATCGCAGAAATCATAGGGCCCTACAACAACATGCACAACTATGAAGTCAACCTGCATAAATAGAACATCCATGTTGGTCGACCATCTTAGCTAGTTAAGTTTTGCTGGTCAATAGCATCTAGCCCACCATCTAGACAGCCAGCAACATGTCTAGATTTGGTTGCAATGCTGTTGTATATTTTATGTATTATGTTTTTTCAAGCATTAGTCATTTTATTTTCTCTTTCCTTGTCCCTCAAGAGGCTCCCACTCATTGTCAGGATGATGTACGTAAGAATATATATTTAAATAACATGTCCAAATAA
This sequence comes from Spinibarbus caldwelli, assembly GCA_039654775.1. NCBI lineage: Eukaryota > Metazoa > Chordata > Actinopteri > Cypriniformes > Cyprinidae > Spinibarbus > Spinibarbus caldwelli. Next base: position 27,950,126 of record CM077219.1, on the reverse strand, counting down.
ACCAAGGGCAGTGAACAAAAAAAAGAAAACTTTCCAAAAATCCAGTCCCTGTGATTTATGTTAAAACCATACATCTCTAAGACAGTTTGTTTCAGGGGCTTTCAATCCTTCCAAACATCTCCGAGCCAAGAGTCTTACTGTCGAACACAAGCAGCTGTTTAGAGAAAAGCAGGATAGCCAGAGGCACAACAAGAGAATGCAAATCTCACAAAAACACTGGCACAGTACCTAGACAAACATCTGTGATGGGGCGCTGTCACACTGCGTCTGTGCAGTGGAGGAGGAATCCCAACTCCTTTAAAATTGTCTCTATTTTAGGCTCATCTTGCTCCGGCTAATCCATCCTGACAGTCTAGATTGCTCATAACGGCTATGCTAGAGTATCTGCAAAACAAACATGCCCTTCTTCAGTCACTGGATTGCTAGTCAAACATCTTGAAATGGTGTGATTCTTGATTAAGACTCTGGGACAGGATAATTAGCCCTGCAGAGAAAATACCCATAACCTTTTGATGTTCGCAAATAGCTTGTTTTATATTCCAGGTTCTCGGGTTTGTAAAGCAACACATATGATAATTATCACTGGTGAAATTAGTGAGTCTGAAATACTGTAGAGGTGATGCACAAAGCTAATGTACTTTTTTTTTTTTTTGTCTTAACAATTGTTCAGATCAGCTGTTTAGGCAAAGGTCCTGCAGGGAGTCCGCCAATTATTGTTTGAGCTCAAACTTAAAAAAAAAAAAACCCTTAAATAATATTAACTTACCCTCAGCCAAAGCTACAGTTAAGAAGGCAATTGTTTCATTGTCCCTCCCACATTAAAACTGAATGTCAAATTAAAATGTAATGTCCCAGTTCACAGCAGGAGAATGGATGGATGGATAGATAAAATGTGAAGTATACTACATTCAGACCTTTGAGGTCAGTGAGTTGTTTTATTTATTTATTTATTTTTTAATAGATCATACATTTATAATTTCATAAAAGATTTATATTTTAAATAAATGCTGTTCTTTTGAACTTTCTATTAAATAATCCAGAGAATCTTTCTATCAAAGAATTCAGCTTTGCATTGCAGGAATAAATTACATTTTAAACTATATTCAAATAAAATACTGTCATTTTAAACTGTAATAATATTTCACAATATTACTTTTTACTGTGGTTTTGATCAAATAAATACAGCTTTTTTGAGCATAAAAGACTTGCAAAAACATTTTAAAATCTTACCGATCCCAAACTTTCAATAGTAGTATATATTTTAAGTACAATATAATTATATAATAAAGTATGTAAATGCATTAATATTATACTATACACCTGCTATTTTAGACTAGCCTTAAAATTAACCAATTAAAATTCAACAAATTTATTACATAATAGGGGTCTCCGATCCATCTCTCTTGAACTGAAAGGTTGAAGACCCCTGTATTTTTGCATGTACTGTACAGAAATATTGTTCCATGACTAATGAGCACTAAGAAAACCACTGTCTTTGTTATATTATCTGTAACACAATTATATTGCAATGTTCTGCTAGAATTTCTTTGAATTTTTTATTTGAAGTCTTGCCTTGAAAACAACAATGGCAGCAACTTCTAGGCTAGGATGATTAGACTAACCTGAGACTGACAAAAAAAAAAATGAAAAATGATTCAGCAAATAAAAGCTCACTTTAAGAAGCAGAATAGTGTGTATTAATACACGAAATGATGACAGCTGGTAATGAGCGCTTCCTGCATTCTACCGCATTTGACAACTGTGCCTGGAATACAAACGCAGCAGAGGTGTACAAGCTGTTCTAAAGGTTTATGGACTGCATTTTTTATCAGGCAGTGCAATTTCAAAAATATCCATAATAGGAAATGTCATTTATGGTGACAAAAAGTACAATAAATAAACAGATAGAGCGTTTTGATGAGAAATACAATGTGCATTGAACTGACTTCATTAATGCATTGAAATCCTCCAACTGTTGCTTTTAACACTCTTCCTGTGGGGCACATTAAGTTCTTGAAAATTTGGCATAATTTTTAACATAATAAGAATATGTTTCTTATTATCTTTTTGCCATGTTTTGAGATAAAATATCTCTAATATAAAATAAATCAATAAAAATAGTGATATATTGCCACATACTGTACCACAATTAAAAAGTTGTGTCAGTTAGTATTAATGTCTCCGCTAATTTAATGCATGCTTATTTTAATAAATTAAATATTATATACTAGAAACTGACTAAATTGTTATCAGTTATCTTAAATTTTTTTCTTAAAATTCAAACTCATCATCATATTATCATATTATATTATATATTATATAAATTATTCCCTTCCAAATAAATAAATGTAACTGTTATTATCATTACTTTTTTTTAAATGCTAAATTAAATAAAGCTGAAATAAAATAAAATTAAAAAAAATTAAATTTAAAAGATGAAAAAAATAAAAATGCTGCTTTAGCAACAAACTGAAATATCTTGGTACAGAATTGTCATGATGCATATTTTTCCAGTGTAATACAATAAAATGCATATTTTTGTATCTGTAATGTTAGACCAAGTCTATTTACTGTATTTTATGAAAATGTAACAAAACTCCAAATCTACAGTAGAAAATGTACAGTAGGCATATTATAGGTTACTATAAAGACTGCAATGTCTGCGTAACAAGAAAGCAAAGGAAAATGATGTGTTGGCATATAACATAACCATACCAAATAAGGTTAAATAGTGTCATGGAAATGTTGACCTGTTTAAAAACAAAAATACATTCAATACATAACAAACGGCTCCATTGCATGCTTCTGTTAGAAACGAACACTAGATTCAGATTAACAGAGAGAGCGTGTGCCCTTGGAGTTTTCTCAGGCTTTCATTTTGTGGCACTGACACCTCGTCTTACTGCCTGGAGGTAGCTGAATCTTTAGTGTGGGTGTCTGGGCCGCGAGAGACAGGGAATGTAGAATCACACGCCAGAATACAAGCCCTACTGTGTGCACTGTCAAAGGTCCCAGTGCTTGAAGGCCACGATCTTGGCTTGTGCCTGCAATTCCTACAAGTCTTTGTTTTCGTGATTCATTACATTTTAACATGCTCAGCTGTACCAGCAGCCTCGGCGACAGAGACCCTGGAAATGTAGAAGCCTGTGTTTTGGGGTGACAGTGTCATTTACACGGCAAGTGGCGGGATGAGATTGAAGGAGACAAAGAGGAATATTGAAGATCATGTGTTTTTGTAATAGCACTGCCAAAACAAGTTCCACTTGTTAGAAGATGACAGCTCAGTGAAATTCAGGAAGATTATGCTACTGATTCATATAGTAATGGCTGCTTCTATAAATGCGCTGGGTTATTTTTGGTAAGGCTGTGCATATCACTCTTCTAATAATCCTATCAGGAACTGTCAGCGTTCATTACGTAAAAGTAGAGTTGAAAGCATCCCCATTAGATGTGTATGGAAGAAATACAGGCCTTTTTTATACAACCGAATACGTCCATTCTGCATCATTTTCCCATTTTTAATCCTTGACGAACACCAGATTGACAGCTGAATAGCATTTATTATCTCAAATGATTGCTGCAGCACTAGAAACCCTCAATTATGACAACGTTTGTCAACATCGCCTTTTGTCACTTCTAATGAGAAAAATAGACCATATCTGATAGTCATCAGTACTACAAACTCTAAATTGCTTCACCTAGGGATTCTCTGCAATTTGGTTCATCTTTCTAAAGAGAGTACATGTATTTTACCAATTATGTCTGAAATGGCAGTATGCTGAAATTTACCCATAATTTTGACATGTTTCAAAGAATATTGTATCTTATTTGGAGTAATTTTGTAAAGATCAGAGGGATGCATGTAAGCTTTGTAAACTATATTTTAGTCTCTTCAAATTTGCAATCATAAAAGTTTTCTTTAAAAAAGAACAAATGACAAAATGTGAATCTTTAACCTTATAAAGACTACTGTATCATATTTGATGCCTCTAAATAATCATTGTGATCAAAACTTTACTGAAAGCCCTGTTGTATGTAATCTACCACGTGCCTTCTGTCATTGGATTGATAATTTAAACTTTCTTTTAGCAAGTAAAAGGATTTTTAGTGTAATTCTGAAAATATTCACCTTCAGGTTGCAGTACATGTGACTTTTTCTGTGAAATATTTATTGATTTTTATTAAGTAAAATGTATGAAACAATGCATGAATAACTTTTATATAAGAAATATTTCAAGATGAACACTAACTGGACTGAATCAACTTAGGTTTAATTGATGATCCATGCATTTTTTTTTTTCATCATTGTATTGCATTATATGTTTTGCCCCCCACAATAAAAATATAGTTACAACTGAAATGTATATGCATTTTATGTAAGTAGTCTGCTATATTATAATGTAAATCAAGACCTTATTGATTTACATTACAAGCTATCAGAATTTCATCTTGCTTTTTGGCCATAGAAATATCAGCAGCTGCACCGAATTGCATGTTTTTGTTCAGTTTGGGTCTCTGAATAAAATTGAGGCATTTCCCCCCCTCTTTGTGTATGAGCTCTTATATCATACTACATCCTGATGTTTCAAATATGACACTAAATAAAAAAAAACACATATGCAAATGTATTTATTTATGACCTGCCTAACTCTTGAAACAGCTGCATATTTTTCATCAACACTTCAACCATTAATACTTAACACTTTCTATTTTATTTTTCTATTTATATTAAAAATAAATAAATTAAAAAAAACACTTTACTGCAGAGACTTGTCATAGCACTTACATATTGTTGTCCTTTTGTTGCTTTAATTGCTTCTATTTTCCTCATTTGTAAGTTGCTTTGGATAAAAGCTTCTGCTAAATGATTAAATGTAAATGTATTTGTTGTTTGTTTGTTCGTTTCTTTAAAGATTCAATAAACATTTTTTTTTTCTCACTATTTAATGTCAGGATTTACAGGTTTAAGCACCATTCATCAGTTGCCTAAAATTATTAAGAGATCAATAAAGTCTTCATCCTTCTCACGCCAAACTCGCATTTGTGAGCACACTGCAGACTGTTGGCTGCTGTCACATCACAGGTGCGTCTTGGTTGCTAAAGTGAGCTCACATTGATATAGTGAGTGAGAACGAAAGCCAGAGGAACATTTTATTGCTCAGATGCTGCAGCAATGAAGTTCTCAGTGATGTTGCATCAAACGTTAACTGAAAATAGAAACAATTCTTGCATACAGCAGATATATGATTTGTTCTATTAAGAACTCAATGAGAAATTATTGAGATTGTATCTGACTTTTTTATAGTAGACTGGTATTTTATCAAATCTGATAACAGTTTGCAACTTCACTCATCTCACTTCAAGAAGACGTGTGAGATTATTAGAACCTTTTTCTTTAGGGAAAATGATCTAAAGCAAGTTTCTCCATGTTATTGCTGCAGAAAAGAACCAACTGAGATACTGAAGAGAAGATACAAAATTATTATTTTTTATTCATTTAATATTGTATGAGCTAGGCAATGTACCTAAATCAAGGTTACAGAACCTCTTATGTTGTGACCATGAACTAAGTCTGAATCGAAAGTGAAATCTTAACTAATTTTTGCATCTTAAATTATGCTTTGTGCAGTAAATATATGCTTTTTTTAAAATAAATAAATAAATAAGTTTCTGTGAAGCAATCCAATTGCTAAAAAATAATGTTGTAATGAAAATGCAAAGTCAACAGAAATAGATGATGATGGTGGTACATCAAGATAAAAAACTAGGTCATTAAAAGTAACAAAGTCTATAAACTCCAAACGCAATTATTTAAACTGATTTAACACACTATAAGTACCCAGTGGCCACTCTTCAGAGGCAGTTCACATCTCAATGGCTGGTCATTACCCTGAGTGTTGATTGGATGATATATGAAGAGCATTTCTTGTGCTTTGGCCTTTCCATAATGTTGAAACTCTCCTGCAGCTCGACCAGCAAAGACTGCACAGTTATGACATATTTATGGCATCATTTGGCTAAGTGACATCCATTTATAGTTAATTTATTAGCCTTAAGCACAATGCATCAGCAAAATGACGAAATGACTGCACCCTTGGGTGTAGTGAATTAGCCATCTGAAAACATTCAAAACTGAATGCCTTGATAGAAAAACGCTGAACATTGATTTAAATAGTTTCGATTACATCTTATCATTTCAACAGAAATGTGCAAAACGGTTATAATGAAGCACTGAGGTGAAACATTCTTTTCTTTTGGTTCTTGCCTTTTATTTTTCAGAATGAAATTAAATGAATTACACAAACTGCATTTGAAATCTAACTGGAACATAGTGACATATAATTATGTGTTTTAAGCTCTGAATCCACCAGAAACTCCAGGACTAGCGGATTTCGAAACACTCATGACAGACATCACCACCAGTCTTTTCAATATAAAGAAAGTGAATGAGGGCTGAGACTGGCAAGCTCCAAAATGCTAAGCAGTGTTATACTATTAGTTCATATTAATATTTTAATATTTTGGATATTTAATATTTTTTTAATATTTGGTTATTTTAATAAGTAATATTTTGTATGCATGTATGTATGTATATATATATATATATATATATATATATATATATATATATATATATATATATATATATATATATATATAATAAATTTCATTTTGTTTGTTTTTATATATATATATATATATATATATATATATATATATATATATATGCCTACGTAGTTTTTATTAATGATTATTTTCGTTTTAGTTATATATTTATTTATTTATTTTTTTTTTTTTTAAATAAAATCAGCTGAATCAGTTGATGAGTTGATCCAGTGGTCGCAATGAGGGGAATATTATGAATAAAATCTTCAGAAGATGCTAAGAACATAGCCTACAAATTAAATTGACTCCTTTCATGATACTTTTATGTGCTTTTGCATCCTTTTTGAAGCTTGAAAGCTTAGTTGCAATTGAAAAGAATGATCATTATTAAAAATCTTTCATTTTGTATTTCATGGAAGAATTAAAAAATTGTAACAACAAAAGTAAAAGATGACAGAACAATCCTTTAAACTTAAAACAGTGAAAACAAAGAAATTAAAAAGCATAAATACTGTATAAACAAATCTTTCAACGAACTGCATTTATATACTCACACTGTAAAAAATGATATGATGAAAAAATCATGACAGCTTATTTGTTTTTTAAGTTATTTTAACTCATAAAAATAATTTAAGCAATTTCAACTATTTTTTATAAGTTATACTAGATTCAACTTGATTTTTTTTTTAAGTCAGTTTAATGTTACTGAAATTCAAGGAGCCCAATTTAGTTCAATGAACTTACATTTTAAGTTCTAGCTTATTGGCACTAACCGGCCAGATCTCTGAACATGGATTAATGCTCGGGAGTCAAATTTGTATATGAATTCAATATCAGAGTCCTTTCCACCAAGAAAAAAATAAATAAATATTTAGCAAATCCAACCCTATCTCACTGCGAATTCGTACTAATTCAAATCTAGACATTAGACTCATGTTTAATACATAAAGACATCCAGTGCAACATCAAACAAGGAGACAACGGACAGACTATACAGCGAACTAACTACATCGCGGAGGAATTTCAGACGAACAACTCATGAACTTGAAGCTGTCAGTCGTTCGGTTGGTTGGCGCGAAGAAGCATTCAGCGTCGAGGATGAGGTGAGTGAATGCTTGTGTAATATATATTTTTAGGGAGATAAATTATTGTTCATTTTAGCAGAATAGAGTAGAATTATTTACGCTCTGTCGTCGTTTTTCGAACTGTTTACCTCAAGTTTTTCATTTGATATGGTGGCCGGTGTGCTCATTAGCACTGCAGATTGTAATGTAACGTTACAAGTCCCATTTAACACAAATTTGTTTCTCCACCTATTAAAAATCGTTAAGATGGGCAATTTGATTGATTATAGGTGTATTTTACCGTTAAAGTGCGTACCGGTTGGCTTTGCTGAGCAGGCTCGGCATTTTCGCGCCACTGGAAGTTTATCCAGTCAGTCAGTCTTCGTGCGGATGAGGTATTTGTTACTGAGTAAAGTTAGGCGTAACTTTAATATTTTCCTCACCCGTGCATACAAGTTAGGATAATATAAGTGAAATATCTCGAGGTAGACGACGCCCGAGCTGTTTTCTACGACGCATGAACTTAACATCACCAGTTTTGTCAGTAAAGTTTGTTCTGTTCAAACTAGATGAACATATGAAACTTCTTAATATGATTTAAGAGACCACGATTCAAACAGTTGTTAACCTTGTTCATTTGTGACTACTTTTTAGACAGACGTTTTTGTCAGCCGAACAACTGGCATGTTGTTAAACATGACAATCAGTTGGACGCACTGTAATGTTACATCTATTCCTCACAAGCTCGTTTTCAGTGACATTTGTTATTTTATTGGCCATCATATATTTTATGTATAAGTTTGTTTTATGATTGCAAAATGCTTACTGGTAACAGATTACAAGTAACAGTGAATGCAAAAAAAAAGAAAAAAGTATTATGTTGTATGAATCTGCCTTATTTTAATCATGAACAAAAAGTCTGTAAAAGGGTTGTGTACATTTTTTGGGCATAATTGTAATTAGCAAGTAAGCAACAATTTCATGTTTACCTCCCTTTGTTGGCTATGACCGAGCACATTACAGTGAGGATCACCATCCATCTTAATATGTTTTTTTTTTCTAGGCAGCTCAGATTATTAATGGGTTATGAGGCTGTTGTGTAGGAAATTTGTTGCAAATTTAGTAAATTTAAGTTACATATTTTTTTCTTTTTTTTCTTTTTTTTTTTTTTACAGGCACACGTTTGTCTGTGAGTCTGAGACTGGATGAAGGGTAAGTTTTGTCAACATTTGAACCACTTTAAAGGTTTTGTTTTATTTTTTATCCCCTTACATATGTGTTTTTCTCATTTTACAGGCATTGACTGTGAGTCTGAGAATGGATGAAGGGTAAGTTTTGCATTTCTGTACCAAATAAAGAGTATAAACTATATCTTAAGATAAGTCAATATTTGAACCACTTTAAAGGGGTTTTTTTTCCCATATATATGTGTTTTTCTCTGGTTGTGTTCGGACTCCTGTCACACTTGTGGTGTTCCCGGTCAAAAAGTGACCGGACTCCAAACAACTGCTTATAAATCTGTCATTATGATATATTATCACAAAATATTGGATTCATTCTTTTTGTCAACTTGTTTTCTTTCATTTAGGACTGGTTTTGTGTTTCTATTTACATCTGATTAATCGTAGGCCTCATTTATCTGAGAGTAGGCGCCTCGTTTTTTGAGTGAAAAAAAATCATTTTTTATGAATAATTTTCACAATATTAAACAAAAATTATAAAAATTTGCACTGTTTCTCACACTAGTGTACTTTAATATTTAATCAGGAAGTTTGCTTTTAAATGCTTTTATTTTGTACAAAATTGCAAAAAGTCAAACTTGTGGTGTTCCCGGTCAAAAATGACCGGACTCTGATCAATTGCTTATAAATGTCTGAGAGTAGGCACCTCGTTTTTTTGAGTGAAAAAAGAATTTTTTATGAATAATTTTCACAATATGAGATAAAAAATTATGAAACTTTGCACTGTTTCTCACACTAGTGTACTTTAATGTTTAATCAGGAAGTTTGCTTTTAAATGCTTTTATTTTGTACAAAATTGCACAAAGTCACACTTGTCAAAAATGACCGGCCATTGAAAGTGAATGGGGAGGAATGAAAGTAAGAGAAACAACTAGTGTTCAGGAGCATGTTGTGCTTGCAGACATAAAGGCCTTGGACCAGTGCGTGTGTGGATGCATGTATACTCACGCTATCTCACACACACACACACACACAGTGGGTACGGAAAGTATTCAGACCCCCTTAAATTTTTCACTCTTTGTTATATTGCAGCCATTTGCTAAAATCATTTAAGTTCATTTTTTTTCCTCATTAATGTACACACAGCACCCCATATTGACAGAAAAACACAGAATTGTTGACATTTTTGCAGATTTATTAAAAAAGAAAAACTGAAATATCACATGGTCCTAAGTATTCAGACCCTTTCCTGTGACACTCATATATTTAACTCAGGTGCTGTCCATTTCTTCTGATCATCCTTGAGATGGTTCTACACCTTCATTTGAGTCCAGCTGTGTTTGATTATACTGATTGGACTTGATTAGGAAAGCCACACACCTGTCTATATAAGACCTTACAGCTCACAGTGCATGTCAGAGCAAATGAGAATCATGAGGTCAAAGGATCTGCCTGAAGAGCTCAGAGACAGAATTGTGGCAAGGCACAGATCTGGCCAAGGTTACAAAAAAATTTCTGCTGCACTTAAGGTTCAGTGGCCTCCATAATCCTTAAATGGAAGACGTTTGGGACGACCAGAACCCTTCCTAGAGCTGGCCGTCCGGGCAAACTGAGCTATCGGGGGAGAAGAGCTTTGGTGAGAGAGGTAAAGAAGAACCCAAAGATCACTGTGGCTGAGCTCCAGAGATGCAGTCGGGAGATGGGAGAAAGTTGTAGAAAGTCAACCATCACTGCAGCCCTCCACCAGTCGGGGCTTTATGGCAGAGTGGCCCGATGGAAGCCTCTCCTCAGTGCAAGACACATGAAAGCCCGCATGGAGTTTGCTAAAAAACACCTGAAGGACTCCAAGATGGTGAGAAATAAGATTCTCTGGTCTGATGAGACCAAGATAGAACTTTTTGGCCTTAATTCTAAGCGGTATGTGTGGAGAAAACCAGGCACTGCTCATCACCTGTCCAATACAGTCCCAACAGTGAAGCATGGTGGTGGCAGCATCATGCTGTGGGGGTGTTTTTCAGCTGCAGGGACAGGACGACTGGTTGCAATCGAGGGAAAGATGAATGCGGCCAAGTACAGGGATATCCTGGACGAAAACCTTCACCAGAGTGCTCAGGACCTCAGACTGGGCCGAAGGTTTACCTTCCAACAAGACAATGACCCTAAGCACACAGCTAAAATAACGAAGGAGTGGCTTCACAACAACTCCGTGACTGTTCTTGAATGGCCCAGCCAGAGCCCTGACTTAAACCCAATTGAGCATCTCTGGAGAGACCTAAAAATGGCTGTCCACCAACGTTTACCATCCAACCTGACAGAACTGGAGAGGATCTGCAAGGAGGAATGGCAGAGGATCCCCAAATCCAGGTGTGAAAAACATGTTGCATCTTTCCCAAAAAGACTCAAGGCTGTATTAGATCAAAAGGGTGCTTCTACTAAATACTGAGCAAAGGGTCTGAATACTTAAGACCGTGTGATATTTCAGTTTTTCTTTTTTAATAAATCTGCAAAAATGTCAACAATTCTGTGTTTTTCTGTCAATATGGGGTGCTGTGTGTACATTAATGAGGGAAAAAAAATGAACTTAAATGATTTTAGCAAATGGCTGCAATATAACAAAGAGTGAAAAATTTAAGGGGGTCTGAATACTTTCCGTACCCACTGTATCTATGCATACAAACTATTGTGAGTATTACACCTATTTCATCCTACCCTGAACTGCATGCAGTATGCTTTTATGAATCTGATATTATGACTCTCTCTATCTCTCTCTCTCTCACACACACACACACACACACACATGCTCAAACTGCCTTGTCTTTGGCCTGCATTGACTTCAAAATAATCTTTTTTTCCATCTTTCGACCAGAACGTTACATCAACTTCAGCTGGGTCCTCAAAATCAGAAGATTGCTCCTCTTCAGTTGTTGCAAGGTTTTCAGGTTGTTCAGTGATGTTTTCCTCTTCCAATATATCTTGCAATGCATCTTCACTGTAAGATTCATCTTCAGTTGTCCCTTCCTCGTGTGAATGACAAGCAAGGCACTGAGGCATTTGTATGCTCTAGCATTTATTTGTAAACTTTCGTCTACTCTGTGAGAAGACGAAAGCCTCAAAACCTATTGTCATAATGTTTTGTCAAGAATATGTGGTGAAAGAAAAGATTCTTTTGAAGTCAATGCAGGCTAAAGACAAGGCAATTTGAGCATGTGTGTGTGTGTGTGAGAGAGAGAGAGAGCGAGTCGTAATATCAGATTCATAAAAGCATATTGCATGCAGTTCAGGGTAGGATGAAATAGGTGTTATACTCACAATAGTTTGTATGCATAGATGTGTGTGTGTGTGTGTGTGTGTGTGTGATGGCGTGAGTATACATGCATCCACACACGCACTGGTCCAAGGCCTTTATGTTTGCAAGCACAACATGCTCCTGAACACTAGTTGTTTCTCTTACTTTCATTCCTCCCCATTCACTTTCAATGGCCGGCCATTTTTGACAAGTATGATTTTGTGCAATTTTGTACAAAATAAAAGCATTTAAAAGCAAACGTCCTGATTAAAAATTAAAGCACACTAGTGTGAGAAACAGTGCAAATTTTCATAATTTTTTGTCATATTGTGAAAATTATTCATAAAAAATGCTTTTTTCACTCAAAAAATGAGGTGCCTACATTCAGATAAATGAGGCCTATGATTAATCAGATGCAAATAGAAACACAAAACCAGTCCTAAATGAAAGAAAACAAGTTGACAAAAAGAATGAATTCAATATTTGGTGATAATATAGCAAAATGAGAGATTTATAAGCAATTGTTTGGAGTCCGGTCATTTTTGACCGGGAACACCACAAGTATGACTTTTTGCAATTTTGTACAAAATAAAAGCATTTAAAAGCAAACTTCCTGATTAGACATTAAAGTACACTAGTGCGAGAAACAGTGCAAATTTTCATATTTTTTTTAATCTCATATTGTGAAAATTATTCATAAAAAATGCTTTCTTCACTCAAAAAATGAGGTGCCTACTTTCGGATAAATGAGGCCTACGATTAATCAGATGCAAATAGAAACACAAAACCAGTCCTAACTGAAAGAAAACAAGTTGAAAAAAAGATTGAATCCAATATTTGGTGATAATATAGCATAATGAAAGATTTATAAGCAATTGATTGAAGTCCGGTCATTTTTGACCGGGAACACCACAAGTGTGACTTTTTGCAATTTTGTACAAAATAAAAGCATTTAAAAGCAAACTTCCTGATTAAACATTAAAGCACACTAGTGTGAGAAACAGTGCAAATTTTTATAATTTTTGGTTTAATATTGTGAAAATTATTCATAAAAAGTGATTTTTTTCACTCAAAAAACGAAGCGCCTACTCTCAGATAAATGAAGCTTACAATTAATCAGATACAAATAGAAACACAAAACCAGTCCTAAATGAAAGAAAACAAGTTGACAAAAAGAATGAATCCAATATTTAGTGATAATATAGCATAATGACAGATTTATAAGCAGTTGTTTGGAGTCCGGTCATTTTTGACCTGGAACACCACAAGTGTTACTAGGTGAAATAAAGCAAAAATTCTAAAAAAAAAATTAATGAGAAGTACTTATACCCTATGTGAACAAAGTCAGTAAGTTTGAGTCCAATGCGATAACGTTAACTAGTATTTTCAGGAAAAAGAAAATCTTTTCCGGGTCAATTTGACCCGAACACAACCATAGGGTTAAACCATCACTTTTTTTTATTTTATTTTTTTGTTATTCAAAATAATTTTTGAACTTAATTAAATAAGTTGAAACAGCAAATATTGTGAAGTTAAATAAACTTCAATAAAGCAATTCAGCATAGGCAAGATTTAAAATGGTGAGTTGAAATGACTTGTACTTTTAAGTTGATTTAACTTAAAATTTTAAGGCAGCCACAAAGCTTAAGTTTTTAAGTTGAAACGGGTGAAATTTTTTACAGTGCAGATAAATTCACCTGGATAATGATAATACTAAAAGGAATTCCAGCCTCACTCTCTCATACAAGAGTGAGTAACTGTGCGTAGAGCCGCCTTCATTTAAATGCTTGCCATTCATTAAAAATCTGTGTTCTCATCTTTCAAAACAGACAAAGAAAAAAGAGTGGATAGAGAGAGGGGAAATGATGAGAGAGAGAAAGAGAGATGAAGAAAAGAGCATATCCTGACAGATTTCAAATTCCAGCCTTCACATGGTGTTGGAATAGGGCGAGTGTGAGGGAGGCATGATCAGGACAAGTTAAATTTGAGCAGTAGCTGTGATCAGTGAAGCAGGAAGGGATGTTCAATTAAATATTTCACCTCAGCTAGTGATGTAGAGATACAGACCCTGGGCTGTCAGCTTCCGCACTGCAACATTCATCTGCAGCAGCACAAGATCTTTTAATAAGAAAAAAAGAGAAATGTCTCTTTTGCCTGTCGTTGCCCCTGCCTTTCATGTGACAACTTCAGCTGTTGCCTTTAAATGTTAATCCTTACATGATCTCATTTTGTTTGTGAAAACCAGTGAATCTGGTGGCTCTGTGGTTAGTAATTCAAAGGTTTCTTGCTCAAACCCCAGTAGGAATGACTCATGCATGACCTTGACAGTCACTGGGATCCCCTATCGCCATCGTGCCCTTGAGCAGAGCACTTAGCACCAGGTCGCTTCTGGGAATAAATGGGCTTTCAGTTCCACTAATGCTAAATGAGTAACAATAATAACTTAGGCTGTGTTTCGGTATACTCCCTACTTTCATATGATGTAAATCAGTACAATCAACACAAATTCAGGCCTTGATCCACTAAGCATCAGGGCAATGTGTCATTTTTGTGGTTGTACCAGTGAAAATGTTGACAGGTCAAATACAAATATGAACCATATGAACAAATATGGCTCAGTCAGGCAGAAATAATCACTTACATTGAGAACATGGCTATCAAATATGAATTTTAAATCCTATCAATATATATCACAAGCAACATTTGAATACAGCATACTAGTATGTACATACTGTATACTGTTCAAATGTTTGGGGTGACAAATGTCTCTTATTTGATCAAAAATACAGTAAAAACAGTAATATTGTGAAATTTTATTATTTAAAATAGCTGTTTTATATTTCAATATATTTTAAGATGTCATTTATTCCTGTGATGCAAAGCTGAATTTTCAGCATCATTACTCCAGTCTTCAGTGTCACATGATCCTTCAGAAATCATGAAAACTAAAAACTAAAAACAAAGAATTCAAGGTTAACTCATTTTCCTTCTGTAGTCATAACTGATACAATATATAACAAATATAGATATGTTATATAGTACAGCACTCATTCACTGACACTACACTGGAATTCACTCTTAACACATTTATATTTTCCAATTCATTTTTACATAGATATGTTCAAATAATTGATTTCCATCTGCTGAAAAAGCATGAAAATGATCCTGTACAAGGACTGTAGAGTCAAGTGCAGTTTTCTCATATTTGCTTTACCAATCTCTCTTGTGATGTAATATAAACCATTTTCCTATACCTACTTTGTACATGAGCGAAACGTTACAAAAGAGACCCAAAAAGCGGAAAACGCTGTGAGTTATGTAAATAAATGCCTGTAAATTCACACAAGAGTGTGACACATATGCACGGGGTACGGTACTATCTGTGAACATACTGACTCACATGACACCCTCTGAAGTGCTTTTGTTTTGTGGGTTTGGAAAAGCTTTTCTGTAACATTTTCTCTCTCTTTTTTATCACACAGTGCCATTATACAACTGTGTCTGCATTTCCCTTGTGTGAGGAACCATTTATTTCACCTTTTATCTTTTATTCCTCTCAGAGTACATTTCTGGAGTGACAATAGCATTCTGTCTGGAGAGGAGCGGCATGCTGGAACATAAAGAACAAACACCGTTATTACAAAACCACCACCGCTTTCATAAATAGATAACTTCCGACAGCTATTTTCATTTACATGAACAAGAAGGGACATAGAAGCCATCAGAGAAAATGGGACTGATTACCAAGCAAAAATTGCAAATCCACCCTGACCAATTTACAGAATTTCGGTAATCCTCTAAAGGAGGATAACATTTAAGCTGTAGATGCTTTACCATGCCATGCATGTGAAGCTCATTCTCAGATTTAAATGGGTTAAGCGCAATTGTTTTCCTGTGATTTTAAAAGGTCAAAGAGAATCAGACTTCTCATTTGAACTTTTGCATAATTAATACACGCACTAATAAAACTAAGTAATGTTGAAAAAACATAAACAAAGATTTGCTTTGTTTTACTACATCATTGTAGTGATGTAGTGTCATCATTGTGGTTAACTTACAATTCCAAAATTCAAGCTTTTATATTATAATACAAAGTAAGTAATTAAGTAAGTGAATGAATGAATGAATGAATGAATGAATGAATATAGCACTGCATTAATGATTTTTATAAATACCATCGTTATAAATATGCCTAAAAATTCTTTGGCCATCGTTATAAATATGCCTATAAAATACTAAACTGCAACTTCATCATAAATACTTATTAAAATATATTTCAATACATGACATAAAAGTTTTAAAATGAAATTCCATTAAAATATATTTTAGTTTACCATAAATGCCTGTCAGTACATTCAGCTGTACACTTGAACTATATTTCAAAGACAACAAATGTAACTATGAAATGACATATAAAGATGTCCTAATTACTCTAAGTTAAAAGAAGCACTCTAAACGTCAGCTAAATGCACTGTAAAGTTCAGCTAAAATGCTTAACCGTAATACATTTTCATTCATCAACATTATATTCAGTTCACACTGAACGTATAAATATATTCTTTGTGAAATGTGAAAGTACAGTCATTTATTTCTGTAATAAGAACTCTTTTTAAGTATTTTAAAATGTACTTTTTTTACACAAGGAGTGTTTATTGTTCTATTAAATGTATCAGCTTGTTGGTTGTTACCCTTTTTGTGTTCTGGTCTATGTGTAGCATTTCATAAAATTATATCTGGTTTTACATACAAGCAAGCACCTGCATGATGTGAATTTCTCACCAAAAGCCACAAAAATAAAGTGAACAATCAGTGTTAGTTGATCATTTTTATCAACTTTTAGTAAAAGATAGCTGTCTGTCTATGATAACCAGATCTAAGGTGATGTCTGGAAAATTCCAGAACAATTGTAGATCCTCTATAGGATCTATAGACACCTATGTGTGTTAACCACAAGGCTGATCGCGCCTTCATGATTGACTGATTGATCACGTTTGAACAAAGAGGATCAAACAGAGTCTCTCATCCACTGAGGCGAGTATTACAGTGCTGGAGTTTCTCACAGGAGCAGAGACAACGCCTCTGAACGCAATCATGAGGTAATTAAAGGCATCTTATTAACACAATGAAAATACAAATTACATTCAGAAGTGTGAAGCTGAACTTACTCACCAAAACCTGTTAATTAAAAAAACAGGAACTAATGACTTGTCATTGGAGCTCTGCTAGGGCTCTACCTGGAAATATTAATGGCTTTATTTGAACAGATTTACATATTCTTGTCCCTGACCATGCTGCAGGCAGCATATACGGTATATTAAAGAGACACATGGCCAGTAATTTTACAGCATCAGTCACACCTGAGGGTACAATTAGAAAATAACCAAACAACGCATTCATTTATAGCACGAGTACCATATAAACGCATTATAATGATGCTTATCAGTAAAAACAAATCCAAAAAAATATACACAATAAGGACTTTCTGGTTACAAAAACAAACAAAAAAATAAACCAAGTATGATAAAATGGTTACTGTAATAACAATGATAGTAATGTGCTACTTTAAAAAAAAAAAAAAAAAAGTCAAGTCATTCTAAAATACAGACAATAATAAAGAAAAGACGATAATTAAAACCAGTAATTAGTTTTTCTCTAATGAACCCTCAATCAACAATGAGAGAATAATATAAAAGCCTGTATTGTAATATTGCCCATGTAATACCTTGGGTCTTCACGGGGCAGGTTGCATCGATGTATGAAATGCTAATGAACTATTTAATTCAGAGCCATCTAGAGGGACATGTAAGGAGGGATGAGGTATAAAAGGATTGGAAAAACCACTTAAAAAGAAAATCAGAATTCACACGGGAAAGAACCATGCTCAAGATGAAACACCGACAACATGGTGGTCTACCTCTCAACAGGGGAAGAGCTGTGAAAGAGAGAGACAGAGAGAGAGAGAGAAAAAAGTAGTTGTAATAAGAAAAGGCATCTGTTAAATGACACTATTTATCATGAATGATCGCATTGAAGCCGTTTAGTCCTGTTTGTCATTTGCTTTTGAATTAAACGGCATCTTGCAACTATCTTGTCCAGACAGATAATCTCCAAATAATAGGAACCTTGAAACTAGGGCTGTCCATTTAATGTGTTAACTTAGTGTGATTAAGTATAAGAATAAAACACATTTAGTTGTGCTCCCTGACCCGCACGTAAATCCCATAATAAGGAATCCTGCACCTACCAAAAGATCAAGATTTGGCTGGACTAGTTTGCCCCTGCTGGTAAATACCATAATGGCATACTCTGAGCAAAAATTTGCTGTATTGTATCACGTTTATTAGAATATTTTAAAGTATTGTAATATTTTTGAAAGCATATATTGCTAATATTTTATTATACTAGGCAACACTTTTAGAAAAAAAGGTAAAAAGTCTGTCACTGGGGCAATACCCTTTCAAAAGGTAGTTTTATATACCTTAAAGGTACAAATATGCACACTTTGGATAATATGTATCTTTAAAGTAATGTACCCTTTTGGGGTAAATAAGTTACAAAAGGGTGCCTTTTGATAAGTTACTGCCTCAGTGACAGCTTTTGTACCTTTGTTTTTCTGAGAGTAGTATAGATTTTATACTAAACATCGAGTTGAATGCAAATGCTAGTGAATATCATGTTAATTTTATAGACATTCTCGACTACAGGCAACAGAATAAAACATAATTTAAAAGTTGAACATATATAAAACAGTATTGGATTCTAAGTCACTTTTGTAATGTCTATTCAATGCTTTCATCTTTGAATTATGTTAATTTGGCAGCTTTTCTAAGCATGTGTTTATATGTGTGATTAATAACACTTTTCTGGATAATATTTGCTGAATGAAATCCAGCACTTTTTTTGATAATTTTGAGGTGCTGTTTCCAAAAATACTGCTGGTTTTCTACAGCACATCACATTTGATGTGCATTTCATAGCATTTTTGCTTTCGACAACCATTTGTAAAGTGAAGAAGTCTTGTATTATCACCAGAAAAACTGACACAAAGACATGATTCATATCTTTCTCAGCCAGGTTACGACTGTGTTCAATTCCCAGCCAATTCTCATGTATGAATGCTTCTAAAGACTTAATTTTATGTCTAAGTTTGACTTCAAGGTTAAAATTATGGCCAGTGACAGAAGAAAGTGCAAACATGAGCCAGATGTTTTCTGCTACATCTGTAGGTGTTTTACTACATCCTAACAGTAACAGAAAATTACAGATTTTGTGAAAATCTGTGTTTATGTAAAGTTCTTTGACATTAAATGGATTATTTGAACATATTTCCACTACTTTGGAGATAGTAAGTTAAATGTTTTCAAATTGCATAGCTACTTTTTGTCATTGAAACAAACTTTTGACATTTGACTGCTTTTGTTTTTGTCAAGGGCATTAAAGCTGAAATATAATTTGAAAAATCATTCTTATTTTGTGGGGGAAAAACTATACATGATGGAAAGTTTAGGGATACTGTTATTTTTTTAACTCAGCATCATCTAGTTAGGTAATATTAGGCCTTTTTTGCAAATCAGCACATTTTTTCAAGACGTAGGGCCATTCATTAATTTGATTAGTTAGTTTTTATATAATGTAATTAACTGCAGTTTTGCATTAAAACAATTAATTATTACAAGACAAAATACAGTACTTACAGTACAGAACATCATAAAATCTTGTAACATAGGATCTAGTGCATAACTCTGTTAGCAACACAAGTAGTTTGCTTTGACTGCACTGACTGTCCATCACAGTCTTGGACTTTTTCAAAAGATTGACAACACAATAGCCAAACTCTCCTCAAATGTAGGGGAGTTTTGACCAAATATCATCTAATCCCATGGGAAAGCGTGGCACAGGCTTTGTGTAGTGGAGGGAGCTCAATACGTACTGTCCTGGAAGCAATTTTGCAGTGCTAATAGAATTCAATAGCATGTTTAGAGCCCGCACTTTCATTTGCATTGATCCCTTTTTCATTATGATTTACTCCCTCCACAAAGAAACCAATCAGCTGTGTCTAAGTTGAACTGCCCTTAGTTTACAGTGAGAGCAGAGGCCAAAGGTAATTAAGTGATTCTGATAGGAAATTAACACTTTGTGCTCCTCAACGAGGATAATCTATTCCTGTGTGACAAGATTAAGCAAAGGAGATGAAGAAACAAACTCAATCACGATGCACATAGACACATTAAGCTATATTGACTTCATGGATGTAGGCGTTAATAATCAGAGCATCGGTGTTCTCAAGCCTAACTGATTCTTCAATCAAACTGATTAGACCATATTCACTTTACATTGACAATTTCAATACATTGACAACTTCAAAAAATCTATATAATTTTCATAAAATTGTTGGACTGACTAGGCGATTCTGTTTTTAAATATGAAAGACTTTTTAAAGACTACTGTTAGTTTGTCTGCGAATGTATGTTTTAATACTTCTGTTTAGCAATGACACATTTAATTTATCAAAAGTGACACTAAAGACCCAGAAAAAAAAAAAAAAAAATGTTTGACGGTTTTTACAAAAGTTTTAGAAAAAATGTTTCTTGAGCACCAAATCAGCATATAACTTTCACAGGAATAAACTGCATTTTAAAATTACATTTAAATAGAAAACAGTTATTTTAAATAGAAATAATATTTGTGACCCTGGACCACAAAACCAGTCATAAGGGTAAATTTTTCAATAAGCTTTCTGAATAAATAAGCTTTCCGTTGATGTATGGTTTGTTAGGATAGGACGATATTTGGCCGAGATACAACTATTAGAAAATCTGGAATCTGAGGGCGCAAAAAAATGTAAATACTGAGAAAATCGCTTTTAAAGTTGTCCAAATGAAGTTCTTAGCAATGCATATTACTAATCAAAAATTAAGTTTTGATATATTTACAGTAGTACAAAATATCTTCATGGAACATGATCTTTATTTAATGTCCTAATGACTTTTGGCATAAAAGAAAAATCAATAATTTTGACCTATACAATGTATATTTGGCTATTGCTACAAATATATACCCCAGCGACTTAAGACTGGTTTTGTGGTCCAGGGTCACATTTCACAATATTACTGTTTTTACTGTATTCAATGAAAGACAGACAGACACAGATAGATAGATAGATAGATAGATAGATAGATAGATAGATAGATAGATAGATATGGATAGCCATAGCTTTGACTTTCTGTCTGTTAGCCAAAAGTAGCCACAGGTTTGTTTTCTTAAGTGCAGCCTAATGCAATCATTTCAACATCAGAAAAACAAAAATCAATCTGTTTTCTTCCAGTCAAGGTATTAATATACTTCACTAAGTAAAACATTCATTTCCTACTGCGGTTAATTTTTAGGATGGTTTTCCGCACAGTATTAGTCATTTAGGCTCCTGCTTTTCCCCAGCGCACAATGTGATGTATTTTCCTGTAATCAGGCTTCCATTGTTACAATGTGCTTATGCATCAAAGAGCATGTAGGCGGTTCATAAAAACCCAGAGAGTTAGTTCCTGTCATTAAATTGGATTTCATCCATTGCGGAAAAAAAACGTCAAAAAAGCTATCTGAACATTGAGTACCACAAGCTAATTGCCCCTTTAATGCATGACACAAAAGATTCCCTGCTGCATGTCCAGGCCTAATGGACCGGATTTGCTGGGATAACTCCAGTGTTGCTTTTTGTTTGCCTCTCGCTGAAGTAAATACTGCCGTTTGATCTCTATCATCCTTCACAATCTAACAAACAGCCCTTAGGATCCAAAGAGAAGCATTAATATGCTAAAAGATAACAAAAAAGCAAGTGAAGTTACAGAATTTGCATTTAAGGGAATCAGGATGCCTGAGACTTGAAAAATGTCAGGTCTGTTTGAAATGGACATGGATATGTGGTGCACTTCTCTTCTAGCCCAATCTCTGCATAGATGGCAACTAGTGAAAAATCTGACCTAAAATACCACTGAGGCACAGAACAAGTTGAAACGGTTCCTGAGTCTGATTGATAGAACAAGCTGTGATTTCCCCTGAGTTCTAGATGGACGGAGATGATAGCGCTATCCACAATCAGTCTGAATGTGTGACTCTGGCCTTCAAGAATGACTACAGATAGCTGGACGCTGCTGGACATACTCTCTGCTCTTCCATGGAAACAGCGTATCAAGGGTATTTTAAGACAGACACCATAGCTGACATGTTTGACAATGATCACCAGTAAGGCTAGAAAGCCCATTGTTTGACCACAAATATAACCATGTTTCTGGACCTTTTCAAGCTCATGTATGACACTTCTTGCTTTTCAGAAATGGCATCTTTTCTCAATTCTAAGAAAAAATATATATTTATTTCAAACTAATAGATGTGTGATTTAATTGTATCAAATGTACACTTGTAGTAAAAGTCAAATCTTTAAAGGGGTCCTATTATGCTCTTTTACAAAGTCTTGATTTTGTTTTGGGGGTGTACTAGAACATTCTCTCATGCTTGGTTGTTCGAAAATCGCATTATTTTTCACATAATTTATATTATTACAATGCCTTCCTCCCCAGCCTGGCACAAATGGCTCGATTAGTTCCGGATTTGATGAAGGCCCGCCTTCCAAAAAACTAAATGTGTTGTGATTGGTTAGCTGTCCCAGTGCGTTGTGATTGGCGAACAGCTTAGATGGCATTTCAGTACTGCCACGCCCCTTGCCAAAGCAGCAAGTTTGTCAATATTGCCATATCAATTTGAGCTGGATTCAGACCCCGAGAATATTGAACAAGAGGATCGCGCAGAACCTGTGCACGCATGGATACTGCAAGACATTAAAGTGGTAACGATATTGTTGTTTTTTGGCTAAATCACGTTTTAGATAGGATGTCAACAACAGCTTAAAAATAACTGCATTTACTATGTACAGATAAGTGCAACGGTAATATGTATTATGTTTATTGTTCTTTAATTCTAACATTATAACATGAATTGCAGCGAAACTTAATACAGTTGAATTTATTTATACCATAGTCCCACAGAGTTACACTATTTGTGGCGGCATATATATGCAAATTCATTCTCTGCCAGCGGGAGACGCTGTTGGAGCGGGAGAGAGCGAGGTTTCCTCGGTAACACTGTACACAAAGCAGAGCTCCGCTCACAAACGCTGCTTTATCAGACATTACATACAAGATGAAATGAAAATGACATCCAGAATTTTCTGAAGAGAGTCGGTTTTCATCAGAAATACAGTGATATAAAAACACCCGCACCGGGTTGCGATTTTTAAAACGTGCATTCGAATTTCCGGAGGCGGGATTTATTTTAATGATATTCTAATGGTCCAATTTGTGATGTCACAAATACAGGAAAACAACTTTGTAGTCCAAAAGAGCCGTTCGTTGTAGTTCTTGAAAAGGGATTTTTTAAAAACAAAATATCTCCCTTTGGAGTGGACTTTGAGATTTGTAACTTTGTAGATCTTTTTTATGCCCAAACATTACACACTACACACTAAAATTCAAAAAGTGAAAAAGCATAATAGGACCCCTTTAAAGTATATTTAAATAACTAAATTCACAGATAATAGAATATTAACAAAATACAGCACTATTTTATGACAGATCCAGATTTACTAAATGGAGCAAATTAACGTTAGAGCGCAATTCCATAAAAGTACCGATGGGAGAGGAAAATTCTGCGTGTGATTAACTGACAATGCACACATTGAAGAACTGCCTGCTTTAAGACATGCTTTTTTGGACGTTAAATAATGGCGCAAATACCAGTAATTTGACGAGCGCAAGTGTTAGTAAATCACGTTGTGTAATTCATTTTATTACTCTCCTCCCATAAATGTTGCGTCTGAAAGGAAAACTCCTACAAATGCATATTCAAGGTCAGGTGCAAAAATAACTGTCCACGCCTTTTCAGCACTAATTCTTCACTGCCTGTCTTTAGTAAATCCAGACAGTACTATTTTAACGACAAAAGACGATTTGCACTGGCGCAAGCTGTTAGTAAATCTGATGATGTGTTACTTTAATATAATAATCATTACAAAAGTATAAGTACAAATATTTTTAAACACATAACATCCAAGTTTCAATATAAAGTGTATTTAGTTTACCATAAATGCTTGACAGTACATTCATCATTACACTTCAACTATATTTCAAAGACAATAGAAATAATTAAGTACTTTAATTATTTAATTAACTTTATCCAATTAAGTATAAGGTGTACTTCTATGAGAAACAATAGAAACCGTAGCATTTTGAAAATGATGGCAGAGAGCCATTACACATCACTGTTGTTTCCTACCATTAACAGTCTGCTAGTTGCATTAACTGCAGATATTAAACTGCAAGTGGTTGAAAACGTTCAGTATGTGAAGTTATCTGTGCTCAGCTGGAAAAATACCAAAGAAATCACTAATCTTCTGTAGCAGCGTTGGGATTTCAAACGTGAAATGGGAAAACGTTATCTGGATGAAATACTATGACTTACTTGCTATTCTTTAAGCAACTAATCCACTCTAACTATCCAAGTGTTACCTTGCTATGGCAACTTTGACAGTGACTAGTGCAGTGTTGCACGACCATTTTTAACATACAATTATACAACATTTCCAAAACATGCCTCAAAAGGAAATGTGTGAGCTTCAGTAAATAAACAATGACGTTTGTATTTGTTAGGGTTATCTTGAGAAGTGGCTCACGTCAATCTTTGCAATATAATGAGATCTTCCAGCATTTGTAACAGCATGGGTAATTGAACCAGTCTTACTTTAATTGAATTAGAGTCACAGAGGGAAAACACCTGACCTATAAAACACCACACTTTCAGGATAATTCAAATGTATCAGTGCAGCATGCAATCCTTTTTCCTTCCACTATAATTATGCCGGTTGACAAGAAGCTATTAAATGCTATGTGTGGTAAGATTTGTCTGCCCATTGATTGTCAACATTGCTGCCTCACCAGAATTGCTGCATAAATATTTCTACATGTACATAACAGAAACCTATATATTTAACCCTGCTGTCGCTTACAAGGATTTTGAACGTCTATATTATCAACATGGCTCAGAATCTGTGCTCTGTAGGTCTGGATTCATGATTTTCATAGTTGTTTTGTGAACTACGTTTACCCTGTACCTTCCCTCACTGCAGAATCAGCAACAAGAGAGACGCCTACTCCAGAGAAAAAAAACATAAACATTAATAACAGAGTAAACTTTCACCAAAGGTATTAAAGTAGCGAGGTAAGCAAGCACTAAATTGTTCTTGTGAAATATGTGCTAGAACAATAAAGTAAAGTAAAGCCTTACACCTGACTATCCTGCCGGTGCATGCAGACAACACAAAATATAAGACCATTTCACGCATTGAGAGCCCTCCAAAATATCTCTCACTGCTAAAACATCTACTTTGCCTGCTAAAAATGTTATTTCGTCAGAATACACAGCTATTTTTCAATGCCTGTCAATGGAGGTGGATATTTTTGTATGCATAATGGTGTAGTTATGGCATCTACAAGTAGAGTGAACCACGCTAACCAGTCGAACACCTGTCTCCATTTCATTGTTTTACCATTATCTCACTTTAAAGAACACAGCTTTCATGCATAACTAGATGATAAATAAATCCTTTATTTGTAATCGATATCTAGATCTTAAAGGAATAGTTCTTCTAAAAATGTATATTTTAGCCAGAACAGTGTGAAGTTAAAAACATCTTAATGCTGTTTTTTTTTTTTTTTTTTTTCTTACAAACACACAGCTTTTCACTTCACAAGATGTTAACTGATGGACTGGAGTCGTGTGGATTACTGTGTTGTTTTTATCAGCTGTTTGGAATCTCATTCTGACGGCACCCATTCACTACAGAGGATCCATTGAAGTGATGCTAAATTTATCCAAATCTATTCCGAGGAAAAAAACTAACTAATCTACATTTTGGATGGACTGAGGATGAGTAAATTGTAAGAAAATATTAATTTTAACAGGTAGGAAACCAAAGCTTATACATTGTGGTAATTTTTTTATATATTTTATATAAATTACCACAATTTATAAACTTATTTCAGAATCTGTGGAAAGAAATATTTCACCCTCACATGAAATTCCAGATTGTGTAAATTCCTATTGAAATTACAAAAAAATTGTTGAATGATGTTAAATGTAACCACACCCTTAGTCATGATATAAATCCATTCTACTAAAATATTTCAGAATAATGTAAAATTTACTAAGTTGACTTGACTGTATATGTACTTTGTCCATGTTTTTTAGATTAGTTAAAGGATATTAAAACACCATTACTGGCATGGATTATGGACTGCATCCAGAACACAGCTTGGACAGGGTCATTGTAGGACATTTACATTTTTGTTCTTGAGCCACTCCATTATTCATCTGAACTTGTATTAAAACATGAGCTTTCCTGACAGTAATAAGGGAATTCTCAGTCTCCATGTACCAGTTTGCAATTTTGGTGTGGTGCTAGAAAGGCCAAGACCTGTTGAAAGACATGACAGATCATACAATTAGCAACTATCAACTGAAACTACAGACTGTTTGACACAGTAGAAGAGAAAATTCATTTATATCAAGACTGAAAGTTGCTGAAAGGTGCTGTATGAACATCGTTTGCCATTTGGAGAGGTTCAGGCTCCCGTGGACCCTTTTATAAAAGTTGGTGTAGTAATAGAAAGCTCGAAACCTTGCAAAAGACATACCATAATTCCCTACAAAAAAGCCAGGCTCTTTCAACTGTAACGTTACAGAGCTTCACCCCTTTGACTGTTTGTACTTCACGCATACTTTGTGCTGGAAGATGAGTATGTCAAACAGTAAGCTTTCTAGTGAGAAAGAGTTTTCAATAGAAATGTATACTTTTTTCTCTGTTGTGTTCAGTGCAGGGAAAAAAAGAAGAGTGGTTTGTGTGAATGTGTGTGTCTGGGAACAGGGGAGACAGTAGAGATAGCAGCTTTTCCATTTTCCAGGACAAAGAAAAAGAAATGTGTGGTATGCATCATGTGTGCTATTTACTTAAAAATATCAATGCTGAATTCTCACCTTGCAACTAGAAGACTGTGCGTGTCATTTGTCCCTGAGCTCTGCCCAATCATATTTTTTGTACATCTGTGAATTCTTTCTGTATTTTGTCTGTATGAAAGCTAAGAACCCCCAACATTTTCAGTTGCATGTAATTTCAACAGGATCAAAGCACAAATATATTAAATCACATTTCCCTTACACGGTAATGCACTTTCCTGCTAAAAAAAACACTTCTTAAACCAAGCTGGTCAATTGGTTTCCCTGCTTGATCACACTGGTCTTTCAGCTGGTTTTCAAGGAGTTTGAGGAGTTATTTTTTTATTTTATTTTTTTACTTGGCCAGCCTGAGAGACCAAACAAGCTTAAACCAGCTATGAAGAGCAAATCGTCAGCTTTTTTTTAATTTATTTTATTTTTCTTTTTTTGTCAAATCACATATCTCACAGTATTGAGAAATGAAACAATTCAGTGGATTCTTGCAACAAATGTCAAGCTAGTCTTTGCATAGCTACTAAATCAAATAACAGAAGGTACAAATACAAAGTCCAAGAAACAAAATATGAGCAAAAGGCAAATCCAAAAACACAACAGTGAAAAGTGAAATTTGTGACGTATTGTCAAGTATGGTGACCCATACTCGAAATTGGTGCTCTGCATTTAACCCATCCAAGTGCACACACACAGCAGTGAATAGTGAACAAACGCACACACACACCGTGAACACACACCCGGAGCAGTGGGCAGCCATTGCTCCAGCGCCCGGGGAGCAATTGGGGGTTGCTCAAGGGCACCTCAGTCATGGCATCGAAGGCAGAGAAAGTGCTGTTCAGTCACAATCCCCACCTTCAATTCCTGCCGGTGTGAGAATCGAACCAGCAACCTACAGGTTACAAGCCCAACTCCCTAACCATTAGGCATGAATAGTAAGCTCAAGACTGAACACAACTGAAAGAAAGAAGCATGCTTAAATAGGCAAACACAAACAAGATAATGACCCACAGGTGGAAGAAATCAAGTCCTAATGAGTAGCAATACAATGAATTCTACAGAAGCTGGGGCCACCTAGTGGCTGGGAGAGTCATTACAAGCTGGAGCCTTACACTAGCTAGCTGAGCATTGCTTCAGTTGTATGAATTTCAGGGGGGCACAACTGCAAATACTTTTTCAAAGTAAATGATTTCTGCAAGTTTTGGAGCCACATGATTCACATCAATGGTGTTGAAACCTGGATTTCATATCTCTATTATGAATTGATGCTGACATATTTTGCTAATTGTACCTAATTTTCCAATTATTAGTTTGTGGCATTTGATATTTACTAATTAACTTAGGTCCTCCAAGTGATTTTTTTTGAAAATGCCACACATAAAATGTCGCTGTTACCTGACAGATGACTGAAACTTTTTTCTGAGCTGGTTCTGCACCAAACCTGGGCTCTGTTAATAATAGAACGAGTGAAGGGAGTGTTTTTAGCCCATCAGAAACATTCTCTGTCAGTCAGTCACTTTGTACATTTGTGTTTGGTGACGTCTTTGGATGGCAGGGTACTGGAGAAATGAGATGTTAAATGGAAATGGCTAAAGTTAGCAAAACAGCTGAAATTGGTTACAGCAATCAGTAACACTTTAGTATAGGGAGGGACCAATTCTCACTATTAACTAGTTGCTTATTAGCATGCCTATTATTAACAAATTGGCTGTTTATTAGTATTTATAAAGCATATATATTGTGCATGACCATATTCTACATCCCTAATCCTACCCAATACCTAAACTTAACAACTACCTTACTAACTATTAATAAGCAGCAAATTACGAGTTTATTGAGGCAAAAGTCATAGTTAATGGTTTGTTAATGGCAAGAATTGGGCCTTAAAATAAAGTGTGACCCAAAAAAAAAAAAAAAAATCACTAAAAAGAATGTTAAACCTCCTGAATTTTTGTGATGGTTGGCATTCCTTGTGGAAAAGATGTGTGCTTAGTTGTATTTAATGCACACTTGTAGAGTACTTAATTATTACAATGTATTTTCTGTTTGATTTTTTTTTTTCTTTTTTTAAATATATAGGGTATTAATGAAACAAAAGGACACTTACATTTATGACTATATTTCTTAACATACTTAAACATGCACTTCATAAAACATTTTTCTTTAAAGTACAATTAACTTGCAGACAGTTATACTCTTTGTCATGTGTTGATTATGTGCAATATAAATGTAGGAAACATAAGAATACACAGCAAAAATACATGTACTGCTAAAGGAATAATATGTAATAAAATGTTATATTCACAAATCAGCAGCATCAAATATTGATATTCTTCTGCTCAATCATAGACCATGTCATATAAGGATTTAATCATGGTCTCTGGAGTGAGCCAATGTGAGAACAGCATGACTGTATCGCTAACATCAATGTGTAGCGCCATTGGCAAAATTGTACCCGTGAGCAATCTGTGACATATCTGATGACCAGCCAGTGAAAGGAGCTTAGCACAATCCACACGAACCACAGCACAGCCTTTAGGTGATGTACTTTTAATCTAATTACACACAACTGTCCTCCAATAATAAAGCTGGGGCACTTATCAAAGCGGATGATTTGAAAAATGACTATGGGTAAAATCTGACGTACATGCATTTCTAATGCAAAAATAAGTTGCCCGGCAAATGCTGGCAAAACCGCACTGTCAACAGTGTACACAACGCACCTCATGACCTCCATGACCCCCATTATTTATGGTGACAGGCCAAATTGATTGTGGTTGAAAGATCCTAACCAGAATAAAATGAGCTTCTCTCTTATTGCTTTTCAGGTAAATCTCCGCTCGCCGCTTTTCCTCCGGGGAAAAGATGTGCAACCCTGGGTTTGTGACAACAGTTGTTTTCCTCAACTTTGCAGAATGCTTTAATGCTTTTTTGCATTTTCAGTCATGTGAAAATCCTCCAGATCAAACATCAAGCTCCCGTCTTTGCAGCTTTCTTGTGTTCTGTCATTCCACTGCCCTATTTCCTTTGTCAGTGTTACAGCACGCTTTGTTAACTTTATTAAAGCAAGAGCTGTCGCGTGTGCCTAGCGTGTTTGTCATCACGCATCCATGTGCCTGTGACCAAGCACTGCATACATCTGTATTGTGCTTACGGAGCAGATAGGAAACCATTTTCAAGACAATGACAGAGGGTTAAGCGTTTTATACAACGTCTTGTAGCATCTTCAGAAAATAAAACAGAAAAAAACGCCCTCACAACCCTTGACATATGATATT
Source organism: Spinibarbus caldwelli (assembly GCA_039654775.1). Lineage (NCBI taxonomy): Eukaryota > Metazoa > Chordata > Actinopteri > Cypriniformes > Cyprinidae > Spinibarbus > Spinibarbus caldwelli. The sequence goes on along the minus strand of CM077219.1, from coordinate 27,919,663 downwards.
GTGAGCAATGCATCTCTAACAGCATTATGCAACTGCCGGTTTTTCCATTACGCCAGCAGTGGCTATTTGTTTCAATGAAAACACTAGATAGAGAGGGCCAGAGAAAATGACTGCCTGATCAGACTCCGTATCCATAGAGGGCCGGACAAATTTGCATAATAGAGAAAGGGTGAGGAAAGAGGTTAAGGCCATCTTAGATACTTCAGCAGCCGCAGCAGCTACATGCAGAGCTCTGGATCCGGCTAATCGAATACAAACATACCCAGAAAGCCAGTCTAGCAGACAACTGTCTCGAAATCTGTTTAACCTCACGTGGTGGGAGGGGAAGACTGCTGCCTTTCAATCACGCGTTCAGCAAATAGGAAGAGAAAATGAATCTGCTGATTTAAATTGATGAAAATACACGCAAACGGGGTTTCATTTTGTTTCTGATTGCTTTGCATCAGGTATTGCTGATTGCCCTGAGAGATCTGGGGAATGGTGTGGGACTGACGTGGCCTCCATTCTCCAGTGGTGGTTGTGCTACCCTCAACGCCGACCCGTTTAACAAGGCCTTCACTCAACCCTGAGCGGGCCATCATCACACTCCTACACTCAGGTCAAGGATGTTTGACATCTCTCCTTCAGCTGGGCACACAGGAAATCCTGCTGTGACACTCTGATTCACGATGACTTACAAGGACGGTTCACCCAAAAATGGAAATTCAAGCATCATATACTCTCCCTTATCTCATTCTGAGTCCATATGATTTTCTTTCTTCTGTGAAACACAAAAGGAGATATTTACTCGAATGTCCAAGCTGCTCTTTTCCATTCAGTGAAAATGGATGGGGACTAGAGACACCCCTGTGAAAAAGAAACACATACTTTTAAAAACAGTACTTTTATGGAAAAAATAAGTAATATATATAAAAGAAATTTTGAAGAATGTTAATAGTCAAACAGTTTCTGGTCCCCATTGTTTCCATAGATTTTTTTTTCTTTCATTCTTCGAAAAATTTTCTTTTAAGTTCAAAATAAGAAAGAATTAAATTTTTGGGTGAACTATCCATTTAAGTGTGAACTTAATGTAATATTGCCAGCAGCCATATCACCCTGTAGCTCAAGACTGGTTACCCACTGAAACTAAGCAGGGTTGAGTCTGGTCAGTACCTGGATGGGAGACCTCCTGGGAAAACTAGGTTGCTGCTGGAAGAGGTGTTAGTGAGGCCAGCAGGGGGTTCTCACCCTGTGGTCTGTGTGGGTCCTAAGACCCCAGTATAGTGACGGGGACACTATACTGTAAAAAGCACCGTCTTTCGGATGAGACGTTAAACCGAGGTCCTGACTCTCTGTGGTCATTAAAAATCTGAGGATGTCCTTCGAAAAAGAGTAGGAGTGTAACCCCGGCATCCTGGCCAAATTTGCCCATTGGCCTCTGACCATCATGGCCTCCTAATTATCCCCATACACTGATTGGCTTCATCCCTCTGTCTCCTCTCCACCAGTAAGCTGGTGTGTGGTGGGCGTTCTGGCGCAATATGGCTGCCGTCGCATCATCCAGGTGGATGCTGCACACTGGTGGTGGTTGAGGAGATTCCCCCCCTTCTATGTAAAGCGCTTTGAGTTCCCAGAAAACCGTTATATAAATGTAATGAATTATTATTATCATTATTAGTATTATTATTATTATGTTTTCAGATACATGTTAATTGCAATTAAATAAAAATGTATTAATTTAAATTTACATTAAATGCAATTAAACTGTAAAAAATATTTTTTAAGTTGCAAGTACAACAAAGATTATTGGAGCACATTTTACAAGAATAAGCACTATTTTAGTCTTTATACTTCAAAATTTCACATTTAGTTCAATTTGTTACTTGCCATTTCTTTGTAATTATCTGTGAAATTTACTAGTGATTTCTGAGTGAAAATTGTATCTACACCAATTTTTTTCAGTGAGCTTTAGACTGTTTTTGACACATTTAAGTAGATAGTAAGTACTTTTTATATGCAATTTCATAAATACTTCTATTGTCTTTGAAACAGTTAGTGGACTGTCAAATGTACTGACAAGCATTTAATGTAAACTAAAATATATTTTAATGTCATTTCTAGTAAAAATTTTAATGTCATGCATTTAAATTATTTATATTTTGTAATTTAAAATATATTCACTTTAAAAGTAAAAATTGAATGCCAAACTACAGTTTAATATTCTTATAAAGCACAACAAAACATTAATGAAAACAATGTTCTAAAATGTACTGTGAAAAAAAATTATTTGACTATTACAAAGTCCATTTAAAAGAGTACTAAGAAATGTAGTCATGAAAGTGTACTCCCTTATTTCATTTATATTCTATTATCTTTTTTTCCTTCTTCTTCTTCTTCAAGTGTACTTTGAAGCTAAGCACGCTTCTTTTCCACAGTGGCAGTGTTGGTTACAATTCCATTTCACTGTGTGTAAAAGAGCAGCTTGGATACTCTACTCTAAGTAACTCTTTCTTTTTTGGTTACATTTCCCTTTAAACCTATTTGGCACCACTTCAAAATACATCCCATTCCACCCTAATTAGCTAGTTATTTCAAGACTATATTCATATTTCAAAAATACTATCTTATATCCATCTCCTACTGGACTGGACCAATGAGACATGATTTATTTAGTAATTAAATATTTACTCATATATTTCTAAACTAATTATGAATTCTAGGATATGATAAATTAAAGACATACATGAGCCTAATTAGCATACTTATTAAGATCCTTGGTGTGAGTCACCTGATATGCCTTCATTGGGTAGTTAAACGGCCACAGTCGACGCTGCTTATGACTGATATGTGTAACCGTTTATGTACGATGCTATGCAGCAGAGTTAGCGATTACACAGATGAGATGCATTGCTGTTGTCAAATTAACTCACAGTTGCAGAGTGTCGATTTGGCTCCTTGTGCGGCCCATTAATAAGATTAATAATTCATTAAATACAATCGCTGTTTATGTTTCATGAGACAAAATTGAATGATTAATGAGACATCAAGGTATGAGGCATTATATTTGGAGATTAATAATAGAACGCCTGAAATATTTTATTACCACAAATCACTTCTCAGAGGAGAAAGCACAATATCTAGGAATAGGTAAAATGGGATGAGCAGTCGACTGGTCTTACAACAAATTATTTGTGCAGTTTTTCATATGAAAATGTACTAAAATGTGCATCGGATCTTTTGGGGTTCATTTGGTAGCTGAGTATCAAGATTTTTTCACTAAAAAATACAAATCTTATATGTGCAAACTCTTATTTTTTCAAGTTGGCTGTTGTTAAAAATGACATCATTCAGCAAAATAATTATTTAAAACTGACAGGTTTATTTCTGACAAATTTGCATAGTTTTAGCATAAAATCACTTCTCATTATCAGATTTGCTTTTGTAGAGGTAGCAGATTGAACATAAGGATAGCACATCTGAATGGGTGAAAACAAAGGAAAATGTGTCAGCCACGAAAGCAAGAAGGGAATCCCCCATAGAGTTAAAAGCAGTATCACTGCACCTGAAATAGCGGTATTCATCCGTCCAATCCAAAGTTAAGAAAGTACTAATTATTTGGAAAAGTGAACTGAATGCAATAATTAAAACAAAATCTTATTACAACAGGGACTAACAATGCAAAGGCATTAAATGTATACCTTGAATGCATTGTAATTCACTTTGGATAAAAGCCTCTGTCAAGTGAATAAATGTAAGTGTGCTTTTAGTGTGTTTGGACTGTTTCTCTAATGCAGTGATTCTCAACCGGTGGGTCGCAGGTCTGTTCTGACAGGGTCACACACAGCAGGGAAAATACAATGCTAAAATGCAAAGAATTATATGCAAATAACCACATAATCATGCATAGATAGTATAGCGACTAAAAAACTAAACCTAAAAAATAATGCTTTCCATATCTTTTGCCGTTGACTTCAAAAGCTGATGCAAATACGTCTGTCACTTTGTTCACAACAGTAAGCATGGTTTGTGATATTGGGCACTGAGATTCAGTTTTGAAAAACTAATGAACAAAAATTCAGCTTTTGTAATGCAAATTTCTATAAAGGTAAAAGTTCTTGGCTATTTATAGTGTACATAACTATAATCTGTTAATTTATTGTGCAGTGCTTAGTCAGAAGTTTGGGAGAAGAGGCTAATTTAATGTAGTAATTATAATAATAATGCCTAATTTTATTTAAATCTATGCAATTAGGTTACCCAGACAACATGCAAAGCACAAAGCCCACATTCCAGTCATCCAATCTCACTCACAATGTAAATCCATTTATTATATCTCATGTTAATTCAAGTGAACTTGCTATTGCCATTTCTAAGGTGTGACAGGTAATTACTATGGTGTGAGATTCGTTTAATGTCTTCAAGTCACCTGTTGTTTGTGCATCATAAATATTATACCTACAGTTCAAGAAGCTGCATGATTAGATTATACTCTCATGCATGAATTATTAAATCACAAAGTAAACAGTGGACACGGAGGAGTTACACATGTCCGCTAAACTTGCCACCCTGGAGTGCTTTTTAATATATGCAAGGAACCATTAACATACAGTGCTACAATTCTTATATAATACTTATAAAATAACATATTATAATAAATTAGCTCCCCATAAGTAAAAAACAGATTGTATCAGTATCTGGGGTGTTCTCTCACACACACCCACAGACATGCATATGTCCTTTCTGTGTCTGTACTAAATATATATATATATATATATATATATATATATATATATATATATATATATATATATTCCTGTTTCTCACTATTGATTTATTTCTACAAGATAAAATAAAAGCACTCAAGTGAAATCTATATTATTATTTCAAAGTGTCTACAACTAATGATACTGCAGTAGTTGGAGGTTTTTTCTTATGTGTGCCAGTAGGTGGTGACAAGTTACTGTCTTTGAAGCGCTGAATATTCATTTAACAGATTCCTTCAGGAAGAAACAAGTAACATTTTATGAATGAGTCACTGAATTATTCACTTAACTGATTCAATCAAAAACACTGATTCATTCGGGAAAGAACCCCCACTATTATGTGCTGCTCGAAGACACAATGGTTGGCTATATAATATATATATATATTATAGGGCTACACAATGCCAACACATTTATGAAAATATGCTTTAGTGAACTTTCAAAATTTGCCTTGCTTAAGCAAACATGAAAAGATACAGTTGTGTTGTTTTATTTATTTATTGTTTTTGCCTAATTGATTTAGTTGCATTAGCTTTGCATTAATTTTCGGTATTTAAGATGTAGAAGCCAATAGCGCCACTTGGGAGGGCAGTGGACAGCTTTTTTTTTTTTGTGCATGAAATCACTCATATGCCAACAAATCAATGAGATTTGGGAACAGTAATGACAAATTATAGCAAAACAGAGTATAGGCGCCAAAGCTGCTGTGGAACCGCTTACCTGAATCCCTTTGTTGCTGTCACAGATTTGCATAAAATTGCTGTCATTTGGCAAATAAATAATTTTACAATACGGAAAGTTACAATACATATTCCCAACATTTTATTATGTAAACCTTATGTTACACCTCAAATTACAAGTGAATTTATAGTAATGTAAGCCAGTACCCAAACTCATTCTCTCAAATGGCCAGGGTATTCAAAGCATTCACAGCTTATATGGAATGAATGCCCTGATAGTAGCACACACTGTAGCGCTTCACTGTTTCCATCAGCCATGTTAAATATATGTTGTCATAAATAAAAACACAATGACATATAAAAAGCACACAGTCTTAAAGAATTATTGTAAGAATCAAAGTTAATCACCCATGTTTGGATGTAACATCACAGCTTGGTTAAAAGAGGCTTTTAAAGATTTGTCCATTGAGCATCCGAGGGTTAAAACACTCACTCAAACACAGTAGTGTTGAATTGAGTTGAATGAGATTGTATATTTAAGAATACCACACCAGAATCAATACAACTGCAGCAATAGTGACTGGGCTTTTAATTGATTTCTATATGTAGTGTGCTTCATTACACACTACATTCTATAGAGTATGGTATTTTTGGTATTTTCATCTGTTTGCCAGGGTTTAATAAACCAGGGTTTATTTGTATGCAGCTATAGTCTAGTCTCTCTAAGAGCAGGAATCTACAGAGTGGTTACTGAAACAGCTCTGATCTGAATAATGTTTTGCCTCTTCAAAAGAGGGTATGACTTGACTTGAAAACATTCAGATCACAAAAGAGGTAGTTTAATCAGTAGTTTGGTTAAGTTCAGTTGGAAGCCACGTTGATTTGTTTAAACATGATGCCCAGCATTACAGATATTATCTGGTCATACAGCTCATTTTTGTAAAGAGTGAATAGTTAAAATGATCAGCATTCATGAGGAGGATCCTCTGCATTAATTTCTGTACACAAATTGTATGCCATTGCCATAGAGCACAAGAAGTTATACAAAACCGTAGGTACCTTTCATACAAAAGTGTTTACTGTGTGCCTCTCCATAGGTTTGAAGTACATGAGAAAACTGCTCTTCAGTCGTCTGTTGTTATGACTGAACATTGAGTGCTGCATGATTGCGTGGGTGGGGAACTGTAGAAAATTCATAAATCCTTTACATTTGCATATGTAAACTCAAGATCTTCACATCTCATGCAAGACAGCTAGTTAGATGGACTGACTGCAATCTTTTGAATCATGCTTATCTAGTGTTGCTGCTAGTTTCTGTCTGTCCATCTATCTATCTATCTATCTATCTATCTATCTATCTATCTATCTGTCATCTGTCTGTCTGTCCATCCATACATTCATTCATCCATCCACCAGTCTGTATATCTATCTATCTATCTAGCTAGCTATCTAAATGGACTTCATTGTGCTTAAGGAGAAAAGAACATGTTAATTTTATTTTAAAAGCTTTAGTGGGTAAATTACCACAGTATATATCTAGTTTGTTGACATACTGCACAAATATTTATAATCTATCTATCTATCTATCTATCTATCTATCTATCTCTCTGTCCATCCATTCATTCATTCATCCATCCACCAGTCTATCTATCTATCTATCTATCTATCTATCTATCTATCTATCTATCTATCTATCTATCTATCTATCTATCTATCCATTCATTCATCCATCCACCAGTCTATCTATCTATCTATCTATCTATCTATCTATCTATCTATCTATCTATCTATCTATCTATCTATCTATCTATCTATCTATCTATCCATTCATTCATCCATCGACCAGTCTATCTATCTATCTATCTATCTATCTATCTATCTATCTATCTATCTATCTATCTGTCTATCTATCTATCTATCTACAGGGGCGGAGCCAAGGGCCCCCTAACTGTTTACAGTGTTTATTACCATGACAACTGTCTGCATGTCCGAGTTGAACGTACTTCTTGTGTATCCTGCTTGTAGCAAATGAAAATATTATGCATCTGAAGCTGACTGCTGCACGAGCGCGAGGTCTCTCTTTCCCAGCGTGCACACACCTCTCTCTCTCTGCGTCTGCTCTGTTCAGCGAGCGGCTGAAAGGAGCTGCGATTTCAGTTAAAACACAGATATGTTGCTTCTCTAATTTTACATGCAAGTATAGCCGAAATTACAGCTCAGCTATTGTCTTTGTCTTATGTGTAGCCTATTTGATTTTATCAGACGACGGCAGTATTATAAATCAGGATTTTTGTGTAGATTAACGTATTGGAAGGGAGAACTGGTTATGTAGTCTTTAATAGGTCGCGTTTCAGTCAATATTTCATATTCATCCCGTTGTCTGACAACAGAAACAGTAAAATATATCAATGAAAACTGTTTTATTGATCATTTAGCTGCATCAAAATACAGTATGTGGGCACAGAGAGGCAAACAAATGTAATAATAAATAAGAAATGTACATTTTGCATGTTCAGAAGAAGTGAGCTGCCCTGTCGTGCAAAAATGTAAACAGGTTTGTGTCAGTAAATTGCTCAGTGCAAAGAAAGAGAAGAAATAGGAACCTGGTATTTCTATGTTCTTTTTTTTTTTTTTTTTTCATGTGTCTAATAGACATGAACAAGTTCTTTGAAAAACATCTATGACCTATGAAACATGTCTAGGCCTACTCTTCATGCTCTATGATATATGATTTCACTAATAATAAACATATATTGCATAAAGCATCCATATTTGTCCATGCCCATGTTGAAGTATTAAAAACTTGAAAAGTATTAATTTAAGGTACATTTAGAACAGATAAAAATGTGCAATTAAGTTGTGATTATTCGCGAGTTAACTCATGACAATCATGCGATTAATCTAATCGATTGACAGCCCTAAGTTAAAATGACTAAAATTAAATGTAGGCTTACGCTGGTAACTCATCAGTGGACTTTCCTCGTCAATATAGGCTATATTCTTTCACACTTTTCTCATTCTCACTAATTCAAGTTTTTATATGAATGAACCTCTGAAGGGAACCGATTGTCTTCAGAAAAGTTTCGATGGCATTTTCATTTTACCTGATAAAGTATCATTTATGAGCTGAGTGCTGCTTTGTTTACATCAGTTACCAGGGAAACCACTATATTTTTGACGTTCCAGAAGCACCTCCTACTGGCAGAGAATGAATGTGCATTTTCAATAATCCATTCTGCAGTTTTTGTTCAGACCAATGCAAAAATCCACCCACATAAACCTGTTTTAAATAATATAATAATTTATACTTCTGACTCATCCCTTTTCTTAAAAAAAAAAGGTTTAAATGTTCAATTGTGAGGTTTATCATTTTATAATTTATTTAGTTTTCTGTTAAAACTTGTATCTCAACAGTAAATCAATTGCTATTTCGTGGTCTACAACATCAAAGAATAAAAGTGTCTGCTAAATGAATAAATGTAAATGAAAGAATCCAATTATAACGTACATGAAAAATTTAGAAACATTGGACATAACTATGGGGCACCATTGTGCAGCAGCAAGCATCACGACAAAAAAGGAACCTCAAGGTTGATCTAGATAAATGTGGAAATGTATAGGGCCCCATTCCTATATTTGCCTGGGGCCCCCAATTCACTAAATCTGCCCCTGTCTATCTATCTATCTATCTATCTATCTATCTATCTATCTATCTGTCTGTCCGTCCGTCCATTCATCCACCCACCAGTCTATCTGTCTATCTATCTGTCTGTCTGTCTGTCCATCTGTCCGTTCGTCCGGCCGTCCATTCATTCATCCAACCATTCATCTATTCATCCATCCACCAGTCTGTCTGTCTGTCTGTCTGTCTGTCTATCTATCTATCTATCTATCTATCTATCTATCTATCTGTCAGTCTGTCTTTATCTATCTATCTATCTATCTATCTATCTATCTATCTATCTATCTATCTATCTGCTTGGCAACCACCTAAAAACGCTAGCAACAAAGTTTTCAACCTTCAGATCTTTCCCTTAAGTGCATGTATTCAAACTACATAAGGCCTATTTAGCCTTCAGAATTCAAGGCTTTTATTAGACACATCTTTGTCAGCATTCAAAGTTTGTCTTGACAAACTTTCTTGTTCTTGTTAGATTCCCTTGAATTAAGATTTGAATTAACATTCTGTCATACAAAATGTCAAGGTTCACTCATCAAATTGCAAATTACAAACCTGTATTGTTTATAAGAACTGTGAGAGGTATCCAACCACAAAACTAAAATACTCATTATCTGCTTCAAGAGAAATTGCTGAGCATTTGTCACGTCTAAGTCAGGTGTTTTCAACTGTCATGTAGCTAATAAAGCAGATACACCCAGGAGATTGAAACCAGAGTGTTGCTTACAACAGTAGATTGATACACAAGTCACATGGTACATTACCACAAAATCAAATTTGATTATCTGTGCACCTAACAATTTATTTCATCAAGTGTTTATTCTACCTCATGCTGCAAGCAAGAAAAAGGTGATTTTTAAAACAATTTTAAGGATTTCCCCAATGCCACATCCATTGCACTATGAATTCTGAGAGATCAGGTCAAACTGCAGTTTAACAAGCGTGTAAAGTTGTCCTATGCAGACTTAACAACCTACCAGAAGGAAAAATTGCCCAGGCTACCAGTTGCATCCATATATTCACCCAATGGCCCACTGCATTTGCTTAAAGTGAATGAAATAACATCTTTCCAATCATTTTTAATATGAGCCATGCAGGTGCCCTTGCAAGCATCATATAATTAATAAAATTAAAAAAAAAAAAAAGAGCTCAGAGGCAGATTAGACCTTCTCATAGACTTTACAACTCTTCCATAAATTAGCATTTAAGTAAAAAGGCATTTGGCAAGGAGTATACATTAAAAGTAAAAGAATGGGTAGTTTTTGTTTCTCTTATGAGGTTAGTTAAGGTAGTGGTCTATGGAGAGAAGTTTGGTGATGCTACAGAGGAGAGACGATACGGGACTCCTCAAGTGCATAGATCTTAATTTTTTGGCTGACATTTTTGCTTGAGCTTGGAAATACTTTCTCTTACTTCCAGGAAATGAAAGCATTGAGCCCCCAATTCTAATGGAAATTTCATTTTGATTGATTGGATTGTGCATGTTGTGGCATTCATCAAAGTCGTTGTTATTTTTGCATTACCCTGGAAACATTATTTTAGAGCTCATTAACCTAAAGTGGTTATATGTATGAGATAGCAAGCAACTTGGTAATTTTCTCCTTATTTAAAAAATAAAAACAAGAAGCGAAAAAAATAAAATAAAACTCACTTTCAGAACCAAAGTTAATCAAGTGACAACATTGACTGGTTTGAGTTATTTTTTAATACTCTTAAATTAACTTGACTTAAGGAAATAGTTGAACATTTTGGGGAGAACAGTAGAAAAGCCCATCCCCTGTTGTCCTCTCAAAATCCACAAAATCCTTTTTTGAGTTGTTTTTGCTTGTAAACAGTGCTTGATTTGTACATATTTCTCTCCTGATTCAGAAGATACAACTTTTTTAATAGAGGAAGCAATATTATGGATTATGAACTGGTGTTTTGGCCAGAAGCGACAACTTGTTGAACGTCTTGATGGATTTCTGTCTTACAAACATGCAAACGGCACCCATTCACTCGAGAAAATAATACAGAAGTGATGTAATACTAAATATCTCCAAATCTGTTGTGTTGAAGAAAGAAACTCATCTACATCTTGGATGGCCTGGGGGAATGTAATTTTTTCGACATTTGGGTGAACTGCAAAAAAACAAAAAAACAACAACAAAAAAAAACATTTATTTAACAGAAGTATAGTGCAAATCCATTTTTCATGCATTTCACAAAATTATTTGTTAGGGTTGAAATGATATAAATAATACCACATACATTTTTTGACCCACGTGCATTGTTTCTCCTTTCCATGCTTAGTTCATATTTTACAGAAACACCAATAAATCAAATGATTTAAGGTCTGTCAAAGTTTAAAAAAGGTATGATTTTGTACTTGCTTTGAGTTTTCTTCTTGTTTGTCGAAGATAAATTTTGTAGTTATCTAGTGTCAGACACTTTCACTTTCATCCATTTCACCTTAAATCGGCCGAAGCGGTGTGCCTTACAATAACCTCTACTCTAAAGAAATAAATAAATACATTGGTTGGCCAAAGTCACTTGTTCTGCAAGATGATAAAAAATAAAACTGTATGCACTTATTCCATTTAAAACAGTCAGATACTGTGACGGTTCTGAAAGTTATAAAGCCTGAGAACAAGAGCGAGGGGCAGCCAGGGCACACCGTCAAATTTAGTACTCGCAACACGTCACAGTGGAGCACAACAGGGCAGTCTATTGGAATCCTTAATTTGTGGCTAGTGAGATACAACATCCAGAGATATAAACAAGAGAAGATACTCTTGCATGCACACTCTTGTGCTGGGAACATGAACTGAATGATTAAACAGAGCCATGGGTACCACTTAACCCCTGGAGTCTGAATCTGAGCTCACAAAAAAAGGAGACTGTCGGTCTTGAAATTCAGGCAGTGCATGAAAATTGTAAACAAAGTTCATGGATGTACATGGATGGGGAATTTTACATTGTCCATTATTCTGTCCTTATTAAATTCTTTGGGAAATCATGTATACATAAGGAACTTGACCTGAACAGGTTCAGTTCCGAGCTAAAATATGTTCACATAATTACATCAGATTCATATGCAAGCCTCGGAGTAAAAAAGTATAGGGTAACTGCAAGTTTATCTTTCACAATATTTTATTTTCCATTTGTGTCTATGTGGGACTTTATATCGCAGTGTAAATTTAAATCTTATAATGTGACTATTTCTCATAAGTGAAACTTTAGATCTCACAATTGCTGCATTGATCTTACAATTGATCTCACAAAACTGTTCCTCTTATAATTGCAAACCTATTTTGTTGTATTTGCGACTTTATATATCACATTGTTATTGTTATAATTGAATATTCATCTCTCAAAATATGACTTGTATATCAAAATGTTACATTTTATCTTGCAATTGTGACTACAGTAACTCACCATGTGACTTTATATCTCTCAGTGTAAAAGTAAATCATGCAATGTGATTTTTTTTTTATCATAACAAATTTTATTTCTCACAATGCCGACTGTATTTCTCATAATTAGAAACTTTTGTCATATTTGTGATGTTATATCTCACATAGTGACTGTTTTTTGTATTCGCAAATTTATATCTCAAAATGTGATTTCATATCCAATATTATTAGATATATTAGATATCTATCTAATAATATTTATTGTAACTTTAGTTCTTACAATTGTGACAGTATTTCTCATAATTTCAACTATATTTCTTGTATTTGCAATGTTATATCCCACGTTGTGACTGTTCCTCTTCAGGAACTCGAGCTGCGTCGAAACGCTCTGGGGAACGCCTTCAGCGTGATCGCGCTCTGAACACGTGTGAAATCTGTCCAAAGGATGGGCGAGACGTCACGGGCGGGTGACGTCAGAGACCAGGAAGCTATAAAAGCACGTGCGGTGGAACCGGCGTCAGCTTTTTTCATTCAGCAATCGCTACTCTGTGTGTGTCTGTCGATCTCTGTTGTGAGTCTTATTTACTGTTGTTTGTCCATTAGTCAATAAGCTCCATAAAGACAAAAAAAAAAAAAAAAAAAAAAATGAAAAGTGCTGGCAAGTCGAAGCACTTGGGCGAGAGCAGATCACATTACAGGCGGTGTGTTTCTCCCTGCAATCGTTATATCACTGCTGGGGACACACACAGCCTGTGTGTGGTCTGCTTGGGAGCGAGTCACGCAGAGTCGGCTCTCGAGGGAGCCGACTGCTCACACTGCGAGCGTCTCTCACTGCGTGTACTTCGCTCCCGGAAGGCTCTCTTTTGCGAGGGAGCCTTCGCCAGCGTTCCCCGCGGTGCCGGTCCCGCTTCCGCCGAGGCGGAGCGGTGGCTGCACTCGTGGGGTTCGCAGGTGGATCTGGTGGAGGGAATGGAGACGGGCGAGTCCCTATCTTCTTCCTCACCCGCCAGATCCAGCGGCCGCTCGTTGGGATCGGAAGCCCGCTCGGCGGTCTCTTCCCCCCGGCGGTGCGGCTCGACGCTTCACCTATCTTCCTCCGAGGAGGTGGATGTGGTGAGCGTCGATGAGGTTTCGCACCCTCAATCGCCCCAATATGAGGAGCTAGTGGAGGTGGTCACTCGTGCTGTGGCCAAGTTGAATATCGATTGGCCCGCCGAGAAAAAGGCTGAACCGCAGAGAAGCAAATTAGATGAACGCTTCCTGCGAACTAAGCCGCCACCTCCACGTCGGAGCCTACCGTTCTTCCCCGATCTCCACACCGAGGTGTCGAGATCGTGGGCTAGACCCTTTTCTTCCCGCCTCTTCATCCCCTCCTCTTCTTACTACGGTAATGTGGGGGGATTGAATGAGCGCGGGTATAGAGCGATGCCCCGGGTGGAACAGACGCTTGCGAGCTATTTGTCCCCCGGCGCGGCATCGTCTCTAAAGGCTCCGACCTTGCCCTCCAAGCCGTTGCGTAGAACATCAGCGCTGGTGGGCAAGGGGTACGCGGCTGCAGGTCAGGCTGGTGCGTGTCTGCACACCATGGCGGTGTTACAGGCGTACCAAGCCGACCTGCTAAAAGAGCTGGATGAGGGAGAGGAGCTCAGATCTGATGACATCACTGAGCTCCGTAGAACCGCTGATTTGTCTCTCCGCGCTACCAAAGAGACCGCCCGTGCCATCGGCAGGTCTATGGCAGCGCTGGTGGCGGCGGAGAGACATCTCTGGTTGACCCTATCTGACATGAAAGAGAAAGATAGGGTCTTCCTCATGGATGCCCCGCTTGCGCCTTCTGGCCTGTTTGGCGACGCCGTCAATTCCGTCGTTGACAGGTACCAGGAGGCCCGTAAACAAGCGGCGGCATTCCAGCGGTTCCTCCCTCGCCGATCTCTAGCTCAGGGGGCTGCTGGGCGGGAGCAGCCCTCGCCGCGTACCAGCTCCTCATATAGAGAGGCTCAAAGAGAGAGCGTTGCCACTCGCGCTCCCCCGCGTCGGGACCGAGGTGGCAAACGCTCGGGGTCGGGGGCTTCTAAGGCTAAGCCGGATCTGCGGACCGTTCTTCAGTCTAAGAGGCCCTCGACCAAGAAGCCCTGACGGGCGTGGCCCAGGGCTTATGAGGGTAGGCCCCTCTGGGGAAGAGCGGGCTACACTGCATTACACGGTGTCCGTCTCTCCTCAGTGCCCTCAGGAGATCAGTCTGCTAACCCTGCCAGAGTTCCAGGGCACAGCGGTCTCCGGCGAGTGCTTCTCTCAGTTTTTTCCGCCCGGAGACGTAGCGGAGCTGAGAAACTCGCCACCCCTTCGGGGGTCTCTAGAGCAGTTGGTTCGGTCGTCCCCTGCCGGTCCTCCGCTTCAGGGCACCGAGCTAGCAGCTCTGAGTACACCAGAGGCCAGTCTCGAGAGACTGGTTCCCTTAGTAGACTATTTTGCAGCGTGGAAACTACTGCCGAATGTGTCTCAGTGGGTCCTGCACACTGTAGAGAGAGGTTACAGAATCCAGTTCGGTTCTCCTCCGCCTCGATTCAACGGGGTGAATCCCACTCTGGTGGGTCCCGAGCAGGCTCTGGTTATGGAACTAGAAGTAGACACTCTCTTGAGGAAGGAGGCCATCGAGGTGGTCCCTCCTCACGAACGAGAGTCCGGGTTCTACAGCCGGTACTTTGTAGTTCCAAAGAAGGATGGAGGGTTGCGTCCCATTTTAGATCTGCGTCTTTTGAACCGCTCAGTCATGCGACTGAAGTTCAAGATGCTCACACTCAGACAGGTCGTGTCTCAGATCAGGTCCGAGGACTGGTTTGTCACGATCGATATAAAAGACGCATACTTCCATGTCTCCATCCTTCCCTCTCACAGGAAGTTTCTGAGGTTTGCTTTCAGGGGCAAAGCATACCAATACCGGGTTCTTCCTTTCGGCCTTGCACTCTCACCCCGCACTTTTACGAAGTGTGTGGATGCTGCTCTGGCTCCTCTGCGACTCCAGGGCATCCGCATACTGAACTATATCAACGATTGGTTGATTCTGGCTCAATCGGAGCTGGTGGCGATCCGACACCGAGATGTCGTTCTCGCCCACATGAAAGAGCTGGGGTTAAGACTAAACGCCAAGAAGAGTGTGCTTTCTCCATTACAGAGAACCACTTATCTGGGCGTGGTGTGGGATTCGACCACGATGCAGGCACGTATGTCTCCTGCTCGGATCGAGTCGATCCTCACGTCGGTCAAGAGAGTGAGAGAAGGCCGGTCACTCACTGTCAAGCAGTTTCAGAAACTGCTGGGTCTGATGGCAGCTGCGTCCAACGTGATACCTTTTGGCCTGCTGTACATGAGACCCCTACAGTGGTGGCTCAAGACCAAGGGGTTCTCCCCGAGGGGAAACCCGCTTCGCATGATCAAGGTCACGCGGCGATGCCTACGTGCCTTAGACATGTGGAAACAACCTTGGTTCTTGTCTCAGGGCCCGGTGTTGGGAGCTCCTTGTCGCCGCATGACGCTAGCGACGGACGCATCCCTCACCGGTTGGGGAGCGGTCATGAGCGGCCACCCAGCCCGCGGTCTGTGGAGCGGCCGCCATCTCACGTGGCACATCAACTGCCTGGAGATGCTGGCTGTGTTTCGAGCGCTAAACCGACAACACAGCGGTGGTCTCTTACATCAACCACCAGGGAGGTCTGCGTTCGCGCCCCTTGTACAAGCTGGCGCACCAGATCCTTGTGTGGTCCCAGGACAGACTCCTCTCACTGAGAGCCGTCTACGTTCCTGGGTATCTCAATGTCGGAGCAGACGTCCTGTCGAGACAGGGGCCGAGGCCCGGGGAATAGATGCTTCACCCCTTGGTAGTAAAGCAGATCTGGAGAGTGCCACCCTTGCCCGGAGCTGTGGAAGCTGTGGGTGTGGCCGTTGAGGGGGCACAACTCATAGCTTCCGGTCTCTCAACCGAGGTTGTTGAGACCATACTCCAATCCAGAGCTCCCTCTACGAGGAAACTGTACGCCCTGAAGTGGAAGCTTTTCACTTCATGGTGCGGAGACCTCCGGCTCGACCCAGTTAACTGCCCGATTGGTACAGTGCTGGAGTTCCTGCAGGCCCGTTTCTCCGCAGGGTTGACCCACTCCACCTTGAAGGTCTACGTGGCGGCTTTATCGGCCTACCACGCCCCTCTCGGCGGCCAGCCAGTGGGCAGACACCCCCTAGTTACACGTTTCCTCCGCGGTGCGCTGAGGCTGAGGCCTCCAGTACGATCCCGTGTCCCTCCGTGGGACTTGGCTGTGGTGTTAGAAGCTCTCTGCAGGCCCCCATTCGAGCCCATTGAGGAGATTTCTGATCGCCACCTTACTTTGAAGACTACCTTTCTTCTGGCGATATCTTCTCTAAAGAGAGTTGGGGATCTTCAGGCCCTCTCAGTGGCCCCTTCTTATCTAGACTTTGCGCCCGGTCTGGCCAAAGCCTTCCTCTACCCTCGAGTGGGGTATGTCCCTAAGGTCCCCTCCTCTACACCACGGCCTGTCGTACTCCAGGCCTTTTGTCCTCCTCCCTTCTTGGAGCCCGACCAGCAGAAGCTTAATTGTATGTGTCCGGTGCGAGCACTGGACACATATGTCCACAGAACTGCCCTGTGGAGAAGGGCGGACCAGCTGCTGGTATGCTATGGTCCCCCCAAGAGGGGTCTGTCGGCTTCTAAGCAGACCCTCAGTCGGTGGATCGTGGATGCCATTTGCCTTGCCTACGAGTCCTCTGATCTCCCCTCACCTCTGGGAGTCAAGGCTCACTCGACCCGGAGTGTGGCGGCCTCCAAGGCCTTCTTTGCAGGTGTTCCGATGCAGGACATCTGCAACGCTGCGGGATGGTCCACGCCCCTGACTTTTGTCAGGTTCTATGGCCTCGATATGTGGGCCACTCCAGGCGCTTCCGTTCTCTCGCCTTCGTTGTGCTCCTAGGGATACACACAGGGCAGGGACTTGGAAGTCTGGCGGCGTGGGCACCTCGTTCCCCAGAGCGTTTCGACGCAGCTCGAGTTCCTGAAGAGGAACGCCTCTAGGTTACGTATGTAACCCTAGTTCCTCGAGGGAACGAGACGCTGCGTCTCGAAGCCATACTTCCGGCATCCCTGCGAGCGTTTGCTTCATTCCTGGAAGCTGACGCCGGTTCCACCGCACGTGCTTTTATAGCTTCCTGGTCTCTGACGTCACCCGCCCGTGACGTCTCGCCCATCCTTTGGACAGATTTCACACGTGTTCAGAGCGCGATCACGCTGAAGGCGTTCCCCAGAGCGTTTCGACGCAGCGTCTCGTTCCCTCGAGGAACTAGGGTTACATACGTAACCTAGAGGCGTTTCTTGTGATTGAAAATTTTTAACTCAAAATATGATCTCGCAATTGCACCTTTTTTATCTTCCACTTGTGACTATAACTCACCATCGGACTTTATATCTCACGATGTAAAGTTAAATCTTGCAAAGTGATTTTTTTATCGTAACTGAAACTTTAGTTCTCACAATTCGATTGTATTTTTCATAATTAGGAACTTATTTTGTCAATTTTGTGATGATATATCTTACATTGTGGCTGTTTATTATATTCGCAAATTTATATCTCAAAGTGTGACTTTATATCTCACAATGTAAACGTAAATCTTTAATGTTTCTCATAACTTTAGTTTCTATAGCAAAGTGAGCAAGAATCTGAGCTATGGCTTTAAAGGCATGAAGCGCCAGGGAAATTAAATTACCCTTATTCAGTCCCATGTTATAATCATCAGGCTTTGAGATCTAAATACAGATCTTTGAACAACAAAGACAGGTTTTTAAAATAATTCCGTTCATTTGTTTTATTTTTAGCGCCAATATCTAAAACCAATATCTCTCTGGTCTCAGCCTCAGACAGCTCGCCCACAGACCACCCACAGTCACCTACTGTAGTAAGGCTTCAATCGACTTTCCACATTCCTTTCACAGAACAACTTGCTGGATACCAACCAAATGGGCTTCAGAAGTGGGCATTCCACTGAGAGCAGCCTGCTCCCTGTTACTGAAACCCTACGACTGGCAAGAACCACATCTTACTTTTGCAGAGACTGCTGTGCCATTATTTGAATTAATTTTATACATTATGGCCCATTATTGGGGCATAATCTATTTTAGGTAACCCTGCCCCTAAACAGCATGTAAAACAGCTGTATGAATTGTCTAAGTGGGCAGTTGTTGGCCAGAATAAGCTGCAATATCTCTCTAATAGCTTTATTTCTTCGACTACACGTGCTGTCAATCCATCAAAAAAGGATGTCAGCACATCAGATCCTGTCATTATGTAATTTGTTAGCATCAACGGCTGGTTTGTGACCCTGAATGAAGTCAGGAGGTCTGATTCGAGTGCAGTTCTGGAGCTTGCGTTCAGTGACAGGTCTCTAGTCCTCAGAGCTGAGCTGCTTCTGTTCTGCATCTAATATTAGAGCACTTGAGATCCCGAGGCAGCTGCCACTGCTCTCCAGTGGGTTAGTGGCGTTAGCCCCATCTGACAGCATGTAAAATATCTGTTTACATTTTTGCTTGACAACAGAGTGCTGACATCCACATTTCCCCTGTGACCACACGAAATAGCCCTGTCAAGAAAAGTACATTTCAGTCTCCACTTATGGCTTTTTACCAGGCTCACTCAACCAAGGTCAAGGGGGTGACTTACGGAGGGAACATAAACTGTTACCATATCGTTGTAAACTACTGCTTCAGGACAATTTCTCTGCACTGGAGTCCTGTTCGCAATGCAGCACTGTACCGAACAAATCAAATGAAAAATGAGAGGATGTTGAATTTGTTTGTTTTCTTTTAATCACTTGTGATTGCATGAAAACACCACTTGAGGATTGAAATTGCAGATAGGAAATACTGGCAGCACAGAAATGTTACAAAATCACATTTCATTAAAATGACACAAAAGGGCAATCAGTGATTCATTTGAAACACGTCAGTTCCCATGTCATAAGAAAAAAATGCTCAGTATGTCCAAAAGTAAAAATAATGTAAAGGTGTAAACATTAATGTAGTATGCAGTATGGACTTTACTAAACAGGGTATGGACTGAAACTCTTCAACAAACCAATTTTTGCCCCAACGAATGTTCAGTGAACAGAAGCACTTAACTTTCAAAAATGTTGATTTAATATACTGTACATCAGTTTGTTTTAATGTTTTTAAAGTCTCTTAAACTCACCAAGTTTAGATTTATTTGTTCACAAATACAGTAAAAAGGGTAATATTGTGAAATATTATTACAATTTAAAATACCTGTTTCCTATTTTAACATATTTAAAATGTAATTTATTCTTGTGATGCAAAACTGAATTTTCAGCATCATTACTCCAGTCTTCAGTGTCACATGATCCTTCAGAAATCATTCTAATATGCTGATCTAACATACTTTTGATCAATTTAAATCAACCTTGCAGAATAAAAGTATTTATTTTCAAAAAAAAAAAAAAATCATACTGACCCCGGTTCCCTTTCAAAAGGGAACTCGCGCTGCGTCCCCTAGAGGGCTCTATGGGGAACGCCTTCGGCATGACCGGTGTCTGAAGCATGAGTCTAAACACGGCAATGAACTTGACATTGGCAGGCGTTAGCCCATGACGTTATAACTGGTGCGGCCGAAAGTATAAAAGGGCACCTGTGAATTACGTCCTCCTCTTTCTTGCCTCCTCTTTCTTGTCTTAAGGAGATCGTCTGTTTGTACATGAGTTAGGAGCAAGCGCGTTTAGCTCCTGAGGGACCAGAATGCATGCATTGAAAGGGATTTCTCAATGAAGCTCCATTTGCGATGTCCCTATTCTCGAGGGATGTGGGACGCACTTTTGGGGTGAATGTTTATAGTGAATCTTTCGCGATGCGTTCACCTCTGGATCTAGCGCTCTCTCTCGGGGTTCGGAAGTCTCTTCCCCCTCCGAGTGAGAGCTCGTTGCAGCAGCTATCTTCGCCCGAGGAGGCTGATATTGTTAGCATTAATAGTGCATTTTAGATCGCTTGTTTCCCTCTCACTGCATCATGTGTGGGGATACACGCGATTTATGAGTGTTTTGTTTGGGAGCGGAGCACGCACAGTCAGCTCTCGTGGGAACTGGCGGTGTTCATTCATAAAATATGTGTACAAGAGTGCACTATTTGAATATTTACCTCTGCTTCCATTGGTGTTTTCTTCTCGAGGGGAGAAGCTCTTATGCAATTTAGAATCGAGCGGCTTGTATATCGCGTTCCCGAGGCAATGTGTTCGTTATGGGTCTGCAACAAAATTAATGCGTTGCAAGCTGTTATTCATTATTCTTTTAAATTGCATATATTTTTATAATTTTCAGCTTCCCATCCAGACCGTGTTTCACTTATTTGGTTGCATAGAGCTTGGCCATTTACCACGAGCGTCGTCAGGCCTCCTCTCACTACAGAGAGTTATCTATTGAGGCCTCTGCTCGCCAGAGCTCCGCTAAGACAGCATCTGTGAGTTGTAGGCTCTCTGTGAGCCTCCTTACGATATGTCTGGAGCGTGGAATGTAGTTAGGCCTCCTCTCGTTTTAGTGACTCGTCATGCTGAGGCCTCTGCTCCTAGAGCTCGGCCAATTACTGCGAGTGTTGGGGGAAAGGGGGGAAAGGGAAGTGGTGTGTGGCCAAGTATGGTGACCCATACTTGGAATTTGTGCTCTGCATTTAACCCATCCAAGTGCATACACACAGTAGTGAACATACACCTGGAGCAGTGGGCAGCCAATGCTGCGGCGCCCGGGGAGCAGTTGGGGGTTTGGTGCCTTGCTCAAGGGTCTCACCTCAGTCGTGGTATTCCCTGCCGGACCCGAGACTCGAACCCACAACCTTCGGGTTACAAGCCCAACTCTCTATCCATTAGGCCACGACTGCCCCTGTTGTCAGACCTCCTCTCGCTACAGAGAGTTATCTATTGAGGCCTCCACTCGCCAGTGCTCCTCTAGGACAGTATCTGTGCGTTGTAGGCTCTCTGTGAGCCTCCTTACGATATGTCCTGAGCGTGGGGTGTAGTTAGGCCTCCTCATCATGTTGAGGTCTCCACTCCAAGAGCTTGGCTAGGCGGTAGGGTAGTATGCAAGGTTGTTAGGCTCTCTGGGAGCCCTCTTGGCTACTGACCTTATATGGAGTGTTGCTAGGCCACCTCTCACTTGAGAAATGTTGTATTTAGGCCTCCACTCTGCAGAGCTTCATGGGCCAGTTAGCTAAACTGAGTGTTAGACTCTCTGTGAGCCCCTTATTATGCTTATCTGGATAAGCATGTAGTTAGGTTTCCTTTCTTCTGTTAGGCCTCCGCTCCTGAGAAGCTCTGGTCTATGGTTGCGTTGCTGGTACAGGGGTGAGGACTCCTTGAGTCTTGTCTTGGCTCAGCCAATAAGGCACTCATCCCTTCAGCATGGTGGCATGGGTATACCGTTCCCCATAGCGCCCTCTAGGGGACACAGCGCAAGTTCCCTTGCAAAAGGGAACGTCTCAGGTTACGCATGAAACCATGGTTCCCTGAGAGTAGGGAACGAGACGCTGCGTCCATTTGCCATGCTTCAGGCATTCCTGCATACGTCTCCTTCAGACAAGAAGTGGATGACATAATTCACAGGTGCCCTTTTATACTTTCAGCCGCACCAGTTATGACGTCATGGGCTGCCGCCTGCCAATGTCAAGTTCATTGTCGTGTTTAGACTAATGCTTCAGACACCGGTCATGCCGAAGGCGTTCCCCATAGCGCCCTCTAGGGGACTATTCACATTCTCAGGGAACCATGGTTACATGCGTAACCTGAGACGTTTTTGATAGATAGATAGATAGATAGATAGATAGATAGATAGATAGATAGATAGAACAAGCTACTAATTTTATGGTTTAGGTGAAAACCTAGTTAATTAGAATACCTAAATTAATTAAAATAGTTGTTCAAATGTAAATGTAATAGTTTGTTCAAATAGCTTAGCAAACAATGGTTCTGAAAAACAACAACATTTGATTTGTGTCTCTAATGCAATAATACAAATGAACAGGACACCAAAGTGTTCCCTGTCCGTGGAAATCACCAATAGAAGATTTAAAGGGATTCCAGAGTTTAAGAAGTTGGGGCATCCAGCCAGTTAAAGACTCTAAACCCATTCCATCTTTATAAATCAAGTCTATCTTTGCTTCCCAGGAATACACCAGACAGGACTTTGTAGGTATATAGGGAAGAAACCAGTCAGCAGCCAGCTGTGCTCTCTACTCTATCTCTCTCTCGCTCTCTCTTTCACCTTGCCCTGTGTCCCTACAATACATTTTGTTCTGAACAATGTGCGGCAGAAGCTTGAGTCTGTGTGTATTACATCTCATGCCAACTCATCACTACACCTTGTAAAGGTGCCTCGAGAGAAAGACAGAGAGACTGCAGCGGGAGAGCATGGCAAAAACCCAGGGTTCTGACTATTTATGACATTTTTCCCGCCGCATTATCTTCACACTAAATCTCCTTGGGGTAGATGGAGTGCACAGAGCAAGCTTTTCCACCCGCTAACTCTTAACATGTTACCAGACATTGCTTTTAGGAGCTGGCTGTTAACGGAGTTGACAATAGTCTTTTATGGCCTTCAGATTGAATATTCCCAGTGTCCGCTTCAGTACAGGCCATGTCATTACAGCTGATAGCACCAGCATCCGCTGGGAGGGACATCCAAGTGTTTTTTTTAACGGCATGAGGCTTTTTTTCCCCCACTCTGCTGCTGTCAATTTTGTGGTCCGCTGCATGTTTTTTTCTTTCTTTCTTTCTTTCTTTCTTTCTTTCTGCATTTGTCTGTATTAGTAAAGATTTCTGTTGTAGCATTGAACAAATTATGTACCATTGTTAGTCAAATGCTGTGCAATTAGTCACTGCTTAAATGGCTCCTAAAGGAACACTGGTGCCATTCCTTTCACATCTGACTAGACTAGATTTATGCTGCAGCTTATACTGTACTATGTATGTTAAATACTAGAAATAATAATGCAAAGTTCATAATAACAAAAGAATAAACAGGTTTAAATTAGATGCAATATGTCAAAGCCATAGCCCAGCATAAAAATAAAGGGATGAACCTAACTAACAAAAATAGAACATTTTGCTAATGTACCCATTAAGTTATAAAAGCATTATTGCTGTATTTTTGTTGTTCTATGAACATTCAAAATGTCCAGCTTTTTAAATATATATATATATATATATATATATATATATATATATATATATATATATATATATATATATATATATAATTATGGTTATACAAACATTAAGGGAACATTCTTTTTTTTTTCATTTAGAAAACATTATGGGAATGTTACTATTGAATGATGTATAAATAAAAATTTTCTGCAAAAGTTGTGAGAACATTATTAAAGATCAGATAACTTTGAACAAGCATTCTATAAATGGTACTTGAAGAATGTTTGTTCATAACTAAGAAAACCTTACCAGAATGTTAGCCAAAGCTTTGAGAACATTCACTGCAACGCTAAAAAGCTTTAGTGTTACAGAATGCTATTTAAAAGCACCTCAGGTTACGTATGTAACCCTGGTTCCACGAAGGAACGAGATACTGCGTCCGGAGACGCTTTGGGGAACATCATGAGCGTGAGCGGCTCTGAATATCGTGTGTAATTAGTCCAAATGATAAGCAAGCCGTCACAGGCAGGGTGACGTAATGACCAGCTGGTATAAAAACACATGCGGTGAAACCGGCATCAGCTTCTAGGAATGAAGCAAAACGCTGGCAGGGATGCAGGAAGTGTGGCACCGAGACGCAGCATCTCGTTCCTTCGAGGAACCAGGGTTACATACGTAACCTGAGGCGTTCCTCTTCAGGAACTCGTGCTGTGTCCGGAGACGCTTTGGGGAACGAGATGCCCACGCCGCCAGACTTCCAAGTCCCTGCCCTGTGTGTATCCCACAGGAGCACAACGAGGGGGAGAGAACAGAGTGGCCCATATCGAGGCCAACAACCTGACGAAGGTCAGAGGCGTGGACCATCCCACAGCGTTTCAGATGTCCTGTATTAGGACATCTGAGAGAAAGGCCTTGGAATGGCCGCCACACTTAGGGTAGAATGAGCTCTGACTCTGGTACACGGGACGTACTGGAGGCCTCAGCCTCAGCGCACCGTGGAGGAAATGTGTAACCAAGGGGTTTCTGCCCTCTGACTGTCCACCAAGAGAGGCGTGGTAGGCCGATATTGCCGCCACAAAACCTTCAAGGTGGAGTGGGTCAACCCTGCGGAGAGTCGGGCCTGCAGGAACTCCAGAACTGTACCAATCGGGCAGTTAACTGGGTCGAGCTGGCGGTCTCCTCAGCAAGAAGTGAAAAGCTTCCACTTCAAGGCGTACAGTTTCCTCGTCGAGGGAGCTATGGATTGGAGTATGGTCTCAACAACCTCGGTTGAGAGACCGGAAGCTATGAGTTGTGCCTCCTCAGAGGAGGGACCACCTCAATGGCCTCCTTCCTCAAGAGAGTGTCAGCTTCTCGTCCCATTACCAGAGCCTGCTCGGGGCCCACCGGAGTAGGAATGACCCCCTAGAACGAGGCAACCCACTGAGACACATTTGGCAGTAGCCCAAATAGTCTACTAGGGAACCAGTCTCTCGAGACTGGCCTCTGGTATACTTAGAGTGGCTAGTTCGGTGCCCTGGAAGGCACACCGGCAGGAGACAACCGACCTAGCTGCTCAAGAGACCCCCGAATGGGTGGCGAGCATCTCAGCTCCGCTACGGTTCCAGGCTATATATATATAAGAAACTGAGATGTGTGCTTGTTGGAGATCGCTGTGCCCTGGAACACCGAACATGGCAGGGTTGGCAGGCCGACCTCCTGAGGGCACTGGGGGGGTACGCGGTGACGGCTGCTCCCGCCCAGCAGCCGCCTGAGCTAGAGGGCGACGAGGCAAGAACCGCTGGAACGCCGCCGCTTGTGTACGAGCCTCCTGGTGTCTGTCGACGACAGTATCGACAGCGTCGGCGAACAGACCCAGAGGCGCAAGCGGGGCGTCCAATAGGAAGACCCTGTCTATCTTTAGTGTCAGACAAGGTCAACCAGCCTTCATAGACGATGGAGCGTCGGGGGACAGATAGCTCACGAGCGTCTGTTCCACCCGAGGCATCACTCTATAACCGCACTCCTCACACTGGGGCGACACAGGGGGCGGAGCCTCAGTTCACTCGCATTCACCCTCCTCGGAGGATGAAAGGCGAAGCACCGAGCCCGCGCCCCGGGGGGGAAGTAACCGCAGCGCGGGCTTCCAATCCCGGGGAGCGGCCGTCAAATCTGATGGGTGTGGAAGAAAATAGGGACTCGCCCGTCTCCATTCCCTCCAACAGATCCATCTGCGAACCCCACGAGCGCCGACACCGCTCCGCTCCCTCGAGAGCCGACCGTGCATGCTCCGCTCCCAAACAGAGCACACACAAATCATATGTATCATCTGGGACCATGAAGCGTCCACAGGGAGAAACACATGATCTGAAACGTGAGCTGCTCTCGCCCTTGTTAGAGTGATCGATTAAATATCTCTTTAACATACTGATTCTCTTTTTTGTATGCAAAGAATACAATCGACCTTATGTGGAGCTTAAAAGTGGCAGGACAGACAACACTAAATAAGACTCACAACAAAGAGTTGAACAAACACACAGAATGCTTTTGCTGAATGACAAAAAGCTGACGCCGGTTTCACTGCATGTGCTGTTATACCAGCTGGTCATTATGTCACCCCACCGTGACGCCTTGCCCATCATTTGGACTGATTACACATGATATTCAGAACCGCTCACGCTCATGACGTTCCCCAAAACGTCTCCGGACACAGCTCGAGTTCCTGAAGAGGAACATGGATTATGTTGATCATAAAGCAGTAAAATTCCCATTATTATTTTTTTTTTCACAAAGAAATAGATTCTTAACAACTTTGTAACCTTTCTAGACAGACCTAGCATGAGCTCAGAGGTTGTTAATCTTTGGTATATGCCTCTGTAGAAGCCTTAAGTCTGAATGATTTCTGTACAATTTAAATTCAATTTAATTGGTGAATTCCAGGTGAAAAAGTATACTACCCACCAATCCGAAAAGCTGCTGTTAGACTGGAAATGAGCTCAAGATTGACTGCCCAAATCTATAAACCATTCTGAGTCATGCAAACGAGTCATTTCCCAATATACAACAATGACTTTTCAAATACTTCTAACTTAAAATCAGATTTCATAACACTGGGATTTATTACAGAATTGATTCGGTTGAAGTTTTAGAAAAAAAGAATGAGGAAAATACATACCGATTAAAGACTGCCGTGAGCAGTTATTATTGCACTGTACTGAGTGTGTTTTAGGTTACTACTTTGGTTCACTGTGGTAAAATGGATGACAGACAGAATTTCATCTTGTATACATTCTCTTTCCAGTGCAGATCTGTTCTGACATTTAATTACTCTAAAACAGAGGTCCCCAACCACCGGGTCGCGACCCACTACCGGGCCATGGAAGAATTCCTACTAGGTCGCGAGAAAATTCTCAGGAAAATGTGTATAGATATGACGCTCTGTTATTTATTGTGCGTAAATGATTGTTCTCTGTATTTTCGTTGTATGCAGATGATATGGAGTAGCAGTTTGACGATTTCATGTTAAATTAGTAAATAAAAGATTGCTCTGATCTGTCATATAGGCTATTAGGGCCAGGGGCAGTTCTAGACCACAGTAACTGGGGGGGGGGGGGGGGGGCAGATAGGGGCCACTTGTACTTTTAGGGGGCACAATTTTAAAAGTCATCTTAACCTACTTTAAGTATTATTCATTCAGTCATTTTTCACCATGTCATGTATCACTGCAATCTCTAGAAGTAATCCATAACAATTTCATCTAAAATAAAAGTGTTGTCCTATTTAATTTATTTGACCAATAATTTTGTATTGTAGTGTCAGGGGCATCATGCACTCATTATTTTTGAGGGGGCACGAGTGACACACGTAGCATTTGGACCAATCAGACACTCATTTGTTCTTTAGATTTAACAAATCAATTATTCATTAGATTAACAAACAGTCACAGACCCCTCACCCAACACCAGACTCGGTGCCTATATGTCTGTGAACGAAGTCCAGGCCCCTGGTTACCATGGCTACCAGGAGACTTTTGCCAGGCCAGATAAACTTTACGACCTAATGGCATGTAGAGAGTTCTCCCTCTCTCTACACTTTCACACATAATGCACATAAAAATGGACTCTTCTCTAATTAATTCATTGAAAAACCTTTATTTCAATGAACACACATATCCTCAGGTCATTGTGTATATTGTAACTCTTCTTGTATATTGTCTTTTGTACTGTATCCTGTTTTATGCATGCTTATGATAGATCACTAGTTAATATTACCTCACTTATACGATGTTTGATCTCTATCAATTTGTCTTCGGATGATCTAATTGAGAGTGTATATTATATGTTGCTACCTATGCAATATATAAGTGTTCTAAGAATCTTTAATAGTTTGTATATCAACTTCCAATCCAACCCCATGCAAATTACCATGCTCAGAGACAAAGAGTCGTAAAACCTTCCCTCCAAAGGTTCAGGACTCCATTGGCTCTTTGACACCCCAGAGGTGTGACCTCTATACCAGATAAAGCTCTCACCTCAGCACACCCAGTCTGAGGATCTTTTAGATTCTGAGAAGATGAGGATGTGAGCTAGAACTCTTCTGGACCCTTAAGTTTTTGTGCCAGGCCTTGCGGCCTTGTCTTTCCATTCAACCAAAGATTCTCGGATCTTAGCTGATGTCTCTTAACTCTTCTTCACTTTCACCTGGGAAGAAACTCCCAATCACCATCGAGTCAGAACATCTTTGGAATTCATCACTCTTCAAACCAGGAAGAACGTGATTGCAAGATCAGCTGAAGGCAATTTAACTCTGCTACAGTTATTACTGTCAGCCGATATAAATAATTGTAATTAATCATAATTAATTGTAATTATTTATATACAATTCCCTTTTGGAGCTAATTTGCTACACACAGCAGCCACAATATCACTGTATAACATGAATTATATATATATATATATATATATATATATATATATATATATATATAGGCTTATGAAAATCTTAATGGTTTCCTCTACAAAGAACATTGCAAACATTACAAACCATCAACTTTTAACCATAAAAAAAAAAAAAAAAAAAAAAAAAAAAAAAACACTTTTTAGTGTTTTGGGACATATTCCATTAGGATTTATTGGTTTTAACAAGGCACCAATAGAAGGCAACCAATTACCAGTAGAGACCAACAGGATCCATTACAGTTTCCAGTAAAACCAATACAACAATTATAACAAGTAAAGCGCGCACGGTGACAAAACAGCGCGTTTTAGAGATGACTCATCTGAATGCTTCTGATTGGTCATTGCACTCATAAGCTCAACAGAATCATATATGATTGGTTATAATGTGCAGTGCTATAAAAACGTGTGTGGCTCTGGCTCTGTGCCAGCCAGCGAACGCAGATTTGAATTTAGCAGCTGGTGATGTTTTTCTTTATATACAGTATATATGTGTGTGTGTGTGTGTATATATATATATATATATATATATATAGTTTACAGGACAAACTGCGCATTTCACCCAAAATTGTTTGCTGTGATATGATCCCAAATTTATGCCGGTGAGCGTCTTAACTTCAGTCATACACAAAGTGAAAATAGAAAAACTGACGGAGTTTTCTAATGCTGCATTAACAGCGCATATTTTCTCAGAGACGACAAGAGACGAATCTACTTCAACGTGCTGATAACAGTATAAATAAATAGACCTGTTTTAAAGACCCCATCCACAACACCAGGGACACCCCTGCTCTAAAACATCACTGCTGCTACTTCTTTTCTCAGACTCTCTGAATAGATGCTGTCTTCTGCTTTCATCCTCTTGAACTACATCTAACTACAGAATGATCACACAGCTGATTACTGAGTGCAGTGTATGAATTCAGTGTCTACAATTCTTTTTCAATTCTATGCAGTTCACAAAGAGTGATGCTGTTTCAGCACCATATCAAAAACGCCACTCTCCACATCAGCACAAAACATTGATTTATGAAGATTTTTTTTGTTGTTGTTTTCGAAGGTCTTTTATGCTCAAGTCTGCATTTATTTGTTGAAAAACACAGTAAAACAGTATTATTGTGAAATATTTTTACAATTTAAAACAAATGTTTTCTTTTTTACATTTAAAATGCAATTTATTCCTGTGATGGCAAAGAAGAATTTTCAGTATCATTACTCCAGTCTTCAGTGTCACATAATCCTTCAGAAATCATTCTAATATGCAGATTTGAATACAAAATACAAATTCAACATCCAATTCTTTTTCATTTCTACATAATTCACAAAGAGTAATGCATTATTTTTTAGCACCATATCAAAAACATCACTCGCCACATCAGCACAAAACGTCATATGCTTGATTTATGAAGTCAGGTTTCAGCAAAACTCTCTCCTTCATAACTTGATTCCTTTCAGTATCAATGCTTGTTGGTAAATTTTTCTATTGATGTCATTTTTCAGCGATTATGTTGTGATGGATTGCTATGGTCTAACTATGAATGAACAGTCCTTATGATAATGTCAACATCTAGTTTAGTCTTCCTGCCTGTTGTTCATTCGAGATCAACATCTGACGGCAGCATGTACTGAAGCGGTGCTTACTGACTCCTCCAAGCTCAGTCAGAAAATGCCCAAAATGAAACTTTGCAGATCATTCAGTTGAGAGGCTCAAGAATGACAAGGAAATTGGTGTAATTATAACAACATGCAATGGTCCAAAAGTCAGTGGCAACACTTAAAATCTGGAATTCAAAATCTAATTCAGACTTGTTAATAAATCATAAAATAAAGAAGAAATACTTAAGATTCAGCTAGAGTGTTGCTTTAAAAGGCAATTTATTTGTCATTTAAAACAACTCATGTTTTCAATTAAATTAACATTCATAACAAATGTTTAACAAATTACAAATGTTTTAAAATTGTGGTCTAGCCCCCGGTACTCCTCAGACACATAACATAACCAGTATGGCATTGTGGGACGTAGAGGACAGATGTCAAAACAGTGCATTCTAACCAGCTGAATATTCAGAGTCAGTTCATATTGTTTCCTCATTTGTTTGCTTCAGTCCTGAGTGCCATTGCACCATGTGCTATAATGACCTATGGCACTTCATCAAATGGATGGTTTTGCATTTAAATTATTCAGGTGCTTACACAAAACCCCAAAGCAAAATTAGAGCAGTGTATGTTTGGCACAAAAAAGGGTATTGGTTTTATACAAGGGGTCAGTAAACGGTGAACCATTATTCTCACACTGAATTAATAATATGCACACAGCTGTCAGTTATCAGTATTGTCCATCAAAAAAAGTCTCCATAGTGTTTAATGATCTCATGGCCGGAACCTCTCTTAAAATTAAGGATTTTACACATGCAGCTCTCTGCTGGGAATGTGCATAGCCAATTAAATATTCTACACAGATAACTGCAGATCGATTGCAGAAGAACAGACCTGAGGTAATTTTAAGGTCACAGCCAGCTGCTATTCTTCAAACTGTCAGAACACAAATTGATTTGTGCCTCTTGAAGTTGGGACCTCATCATGAAGATGTGCCCACTATGCCTTTTACACCACCAGCAAGCAAATAGAAAACAACTATCTGCTTTTTACATTTAACTCTTTAGCTGTACCCCCCCCCCCCCCCCCCCCCCTTTTGTTCAAGAATCAGAATTACTCAGACTGTTATGATAATAAAGATATATAAGCTCAAACTTGAAAACAAAAATTAAAATATTAAAAACATATTTTTTAAATGTATAAAAAATATGTTGCTTGTAGGATATGATTTTAGAAATACAATGAAGCTAAAGCCACAAGTCTACTAATGCTTCATTTTAAATTTCAGAACATAAACACTAAAACTGTGAATTCTATGAAACATTTTCTAAGACCATGTCATGTGTGTTTTTAGAGAAGGCTAATAAAAGGCTAATAAAATTGATTTATGACCCCTGTAAGCTCTCCTGTAAACTGTCTCCTCGTGTCTGGCTCGGCAAACTGTCCCATTCATGATTCTATTGTTCTTACCAGACGAGTCTTTCACACCTCCGCCAGGTATGAGACATAATCCTCATTATTCCTTTATCATTATTCTTTTGTTTTATTCAGCCATTATTAGCCTTTGTTCACCTTTATTCTGGAATTTCAAGGTTTACCAAGCCACATCGCTTCAATCCCAGTACACATTTACCGGCCTATTATCGGAAGTCTTGCTAAAAACATATAAAACATTTTCTTGCGACCTTACGTGAATTATTATGACAAAATGCATTATGAAGAAGAACTGCACCTGTTCTGCAGCTGCATTAGAGCTAACATTAGCATCAAGCTACATAAGACAAT
This sequence comes from Spinibarbus caldwelli, assembly GCA_039654775.1. Classification (NCBI taxonomy): domain Eukaryota; kingdom Metazoa; phylum Chordata; class Actinopteri; order Cypriniformes; family Cyprinidae; genus Spinibarbus; species Spinibarbus caldwelli. The sequence goes on along the minus strand of CM077219.1, from coordinate 27,887,657 downwards.
TTATGAGATTATTAGTACACTTTTACACAAAACTCACTTTAAACCACCATCGAGTGTTTGTAATAACTTCCTTTTGCGATCACATGTGGAATTTGGTTGTTTACTGTTGTTAAAATAAGCTATTTATAGCCTTTTATATCACTGCACAAATTAGCATTTCATATGTACATATTCTTTATGGTTATCAAAATACCCCAAATCTCAAGAAAATCACATACAAACCATATACTATTGTAATCGTGTGTTTATTATTTAGATATTTCGTGGGTACAGAGGTTTCTCTGTGTATGCTGTGGTCAGATATCAACACGGAAGAGTACAGGAAGTGTGTAACAGGAATAGAGGGGGCGGGTTATGAGACGCAGTTATGATTGATAAGCGATGAACGAATCAGGTCTCAGAGAGTCATAGCGCGAGCAAACACGAGTAAACACACACGGTGCGTTCCAAACGGGATATATCGCCCTCCGAAGTGCACTTCGGAGTGAAAACAATCATGGCCGCCATATTGAAGGGTCGTTCCAAACCGAAGTGCTCAAAACTGGCCACTTCAAAGGGCCCTTCTGAATGAAGGATTTCGAAGGGTACAACTAATGGTCACTTCGGGCCCCCATGATCCTTTGCGCTGATCCTTTCCATGATGACGGCACCTCCGTGTGGGCACGGGAGGATGACGCAGAAGGGCACTTCAAGAAACAGTTGTTTGGTCCCCTACACTCTTCAACCCTTCGAAGCTCGCACTCCGGGGGGTAAACCCTTTGAAGGGATTAGGGCATAGGGATGAGCCTTTCCGAATGGAACGCAGGGACAGAGACAGCGCTGAGAGCTGCTAATGCTCATCAGATCACGTAAATCAGTGGAAAATGAATAGAAATGATGATTCTGTCTGAAGAAATATGAAGTAAACATGAGTAAATATATCTATATATCTCCATGTATATGTATCTTTGGACTATAAGCCCTTATTGACGCTGTTCAGTGAATTTATGTGAACACAAATAAACTGCTGCAGAAGTGACTGAATATGAATGCATTGTGAATTTCTATTCCAAAAATGACACATACAGATTTATTATTTTGCACTCCTGACATAAATTACTAAATTACTGTCACTGCAACAATGTTTTATCAAAACAGTGGTCAAATATCGAAGCTAGAGTCTTAAATCTTTCTGCTGATGTACAGTTTCACTTAGTTTTGTCGTGGCCATGACATAATAACTCGTGGGAATGTGATAATATGTCATGGCCACGAGAAATGGATGTTGTTCCCTCAACATAGCATCTCAAGGCCATGACATGAGGATGTCGCTACCTCGACAAAATGATCTCGTGGCCACGACATAATATCACGTTCCCACGAATTAATATCTCGTGGCCACGACAAAACTAAGTGAACCGACCATGTCACCTCACGAGCACCGTATTGTCCAGATCAAGTAAGAGTGTGATGTTTTAACGTGCTGTTAAAGTGAAACATCATTAATCTAGGGCCGTCGCCGATCTTTGACAGCTAAGGGGTTAAACTAAATCAGAAGCAAATTATATTAACTGATTAAGCCTGTGGGCTACTGAAGCTGTAGAAGACTCTCACTGGTAATAAAAGTCATTTTCAATTTGTAAATATTTTTTGAGTCATCATAGATATTTAAAGTTGATCAGTCTATCAATAGTCTATCTGTCTATCTGTCTGTCTATGCATTACATAGTTTACATTGTTACATTATTCATTTGAATCGTTCACTCAACTGATATTTCTTTCATCAATACTTATTTAGGAACTAAACACAAGAATGAGTCTTTGAATCATTTACTTAACCAATTTGTTTAGTAATATTGATTTGATCAAAACACTACTACTGCATGTTGCTTATAGATGCAACAAAAACAGATCAAGTAACTGAAAATATTGTCTCTAAAAATTAAATTTATTCAATATTAATAACTATTCTTGCTTGTGAGAAATTCACCCAAAAATGAAAATTCTGTCATTAATTACTTACCCTCATGTCGTTCTAAACCCATAAGACCTTTGTTCATCTTCAGAACACAAATTAAGATATTTTTGATGAAATCTGAGAGCTTTCTGACCCTGCATAGAGAGCAAGGGAACTGACCCGTTCAAGGCCCAGAAAGGTAGTAAGAACATCGTTAAAATAGTCCATGTGACATCAGTGGTTCAAACTGTAATTTTCTGAAGCTACGAGAATACTTTTTTTTTCGCAAAGAAAACAAAAATAATGACTTTATTCAACAATTTCTTCTCTTCCGTGTCAGTCTCCACTGTGGTACTTGCGTGGCGAAGACTGAAACGGAAGAGAAGAAATTATTGAATAAAACCGTTATTTTTGTTTTCCTTGAGCACAAAGAGTATTCTCATAGCTTCATAAAATTACTAACCCTTTAACGAGGACATCTTTGTTAAGAATCAGGGCATAGGTTAATATGCCTCATTTATTCATTCTTGTTTGTTTGCATGTGTGTTTGTGTGTCTATTTGTTGATATGTTTGATCCACTATGTTTGATCCACTAATTAAAAACTTTGTAAAATATTCACGAGGATTTGACCTTCCTTTTTTGGTCAACCCCATTGGCAAGCATTGAACACTACCAGTCCAATCTGGCATGGGTTCAGAAAAACAAATCATTTACAAACGTGACTTAGCACACTGCTGTAAAAAAAAAAAAAAATTAAATAAATAAATAAAAATGATCAGCACTTGCTTATAAGTGATTTACAGGCTTCCAGTTCCAGTTCAACCAGACTGACAAGAGTCAATGGCAGAATGACTCCATGACCACGTATTTATTTTATCTTAGCACCTAAGCAATCTGAAGCACCTCCCATTGATTTTACCAAGCTAATGAAATTATACAGCTCTGAGCCAATCAATGACAATCTCTGTTGTTCCGCTTTAGATCTACTGTGCTGATGGCCAATACTCTTCCACTCAGCCTGAGATCATGTTATCACGTGAACATTTTCAGTGTATGTCAGCAGTTCAGTGTGTCACACAGCAAACAGGGCAGAAAAAAAACATAATTAACATGAACATAAAAAAAAGGATGTGTAAAAAAAGTCATTCTGTATGCTATGTGGAAAAAAAAATGTCACAGGCTATGTGAGAGGTATATTATCTAGCTCTTTTCATGGAACTTCCAAGCACTAGCTGTCCACACAAAGATAATCTGAATGATAAAACAGCACCATGGCCATGTTTAGGGGCAGTCGTGGCCTAATGGATAGCGAGTTGGACTTGTAACCCGAAAGTCGTGGGTTTGAGTCTCAGGTCTGGCAGGAATTGTCGGCGGGGGGAGTGAATAACCAGTGCTCTCTCCACCCTCAATACCATGACTGAGGTGAAACCCTTGAGCAATGCACCGAACCCCCAACTGCTCCCTGGGCGCTGCAGCATTGGCTGCCCACTGCTCTGGGTATGTTCACTGCTGTGTGTATGTGCACTTGGATGGGTTAAATGCAGAGCACAAATTCCGAGTATGGGTCACCATACTTGGCCACATGTCACTTCACTTTCACTTCCACTTTCATGTTATTCTAGTATGTTTTCTGCTTTTGCTATACAAACAGGATCTGCGACAGGTTACCACTGAAGCATTCAAGCTGAAAACACGCTGCACTCAGAATATCACATATTCACAAAAGCAATCTTCTCTCATTTGTTTTGTGCAGGGTGTGTCTATTAGAGAGAATTAGTATGTGCTGCACTATTTAACAGGTTTCCTTTGAGGTGTTCCATGCCGGGGAAAATGAACCTACTGTAATTGTAGCTGATACCAAGTGCTCTCCTGTGTACTTTTCAAAAGAATTCAGAATAGAGCCTTTTAATGGGATACTTAACCCTACATCACATAGCTGCACTTACCCCCCAGAATGCATATGTGAGAGATGCAATTAGATGCATGTTTATTATAAAACACCTTGTTTTGACAATGAAAATGAACAGGGATCATTTAGATTGAGTGTGTGTGGGTTGGTAGGTTGATATTTCAGGTTTTGCCTTCATTGTGGGGTCTAGCCAACAGTCCCCAAAAGCATAATAATCATATTAAATTATTTATTTCTAAATCTATTTAAATCTGAAAATGCAAAAAAGGCTTGTGTGAGGGTTCTGTTGAGAGGTAGGCAGAGTATAAACCGTATAAAAGATGCATAGTAAAAAGACAACAGAAGTTAATGGGAAATTCAAAAGAAGGTAATAATAAAATATAATAAGACTCATTTGTAAACATTAGTTTCCATCTCTATATATAATTATAAAGGCAATGGTCAATACTGTGTTCATGTTCAGATTTCCATTTAGTAAGAAAGTAAATAGCAATCCAACATTTAGCAGATGCTTTTATCTAAAGCGATTTAGTACTTATTACAGCAACACTCCCACTGGAGTAACCTGAGGTTAGATACACATTTACTTGTTTATTTATAAATGAGGACAAACCACTTCTATATTTTCAATGTAAAATTAACCATAATTACAGACTAACTATAGCCGTCGAAGAAAAATATTGCATTTTAAGAATGTAAAAGTAGAAATAAAATATGAAATCGTAACAATGACATAAATGTACAGCATATTTATATATTTTTTAATACTGTAATACTGTATATTTTATTTTTACTTATCATTTGTGAACACTAGTTAACCACATTGCTTAACATGAACTAGCAATGAACAAAATTTCTAGAGCATTTATCAATCGTTGTTAAGCTTAATTTCAACATTTACTAAAACTTTTCTAAACTCAAATGGTGTATCTTTTAACATTAATTCACTGTGAATTAAACAATTGTATTTTATTAACCAACCTTAACAAAGATTAATAAATGCTCTAAAAATATATTTCTCATTGTTAGTTTATGTAAGCTAATGCACTAAATAAATAAAAACTAAATGTAAAAATGACTGGTTCACATGATCGAAGATGCCTTGAAGAATTCATGGAAAGTTAGATGAAAGGATCACTTCATGTGGAGAAAAGAAAACAAAAAACTGGTCGTCTGCATTTTAGGGTTAATGAGAATGATTGCAAGCATTAATTGGTTAGTTAGAGGAACAAACTAGAAAGCAAAGGCAATTAAAAAGTGGCCCTCTTAATTTCCCCACAGATAATGTGCTGTGGTTAAATATAAGAAAAGACTCTGAAGCTCTAATTGCATTTTCAACAGATCAACAGTGTATTACAATGGCCAGGCTTTTATCCATGACTATCAACCATGAGTCGTCCACTAGCTGAGGTCAGGCTCTCCATCTCCAAAGATTAGGCAGTGACGAATATTCGTGCTGGAGATTTAACCACAGGATGTTTCATTAGAGATCAGAGAGATTTGGTTTTGATGTCTTCTTGAACATGTGCAGTCCTTGTTAGTTCAGAGTGGGGCCTAATGAACACGCCATAGATGCATCTTGATGCTTTGTGAAAGTGTTTGTGTCTGTTACATTGACGTTTGAGCTGACCACCCATTAGAAACAAGCCCTGAATTATTGAGCACAGACTCCAGGAAACCACTTCATATGAAATAATCCTCAGCAGCATTGTGAAAACAGCCATTAATAATAAACAGTATTGATTCACTATGTGCCACAGTCAATGAACAGTGCTGAGTGTGCAAAGCAAATGAAAGATTTAAACGATGCCTATTTTCATAATGAAGAAAATCTTGTGAAAATTGTGCAAGTTAGAAACACACACAAGCTGAGTCACAGCAGAAAACTTGGGCAGAAACTGATGAGAGCTTCATTCTTCTCATGCCCCTGGGTTGTATAGGACTGTGTTGTGAAGACCTTGTTGTAAAGGGCAGATAAAAAAGGCCGCAGACGTGATCCGCACCCTGGACAAGCACTAAGAGAGCAAAATGTATGCTGGGGACATACTACCCATTTCTTCCACAGGCAATTAATGCTATAGTCACAGCAGATGTGTGTCTAATAGAGAGGAAGCATCTCCAATTGTTGAGGAGGATTTTTCATTTCATTGAGTGTGTTATAATAAGTGGCGATCCGGTGCTGGGATTTGTCATTTTTAATGTTTTATTGAGTGGTTGCTGCAGTTGTCAACAGTGGCAGAAAGCAACAGAGGCAATGTTCACACAGCTTTCAGAATCAAGATCCATGTCTAGATCGCTTTTTCTGCGGTTTCCTACCTGTTCCAGTGGCATCACAAAACAAATAGCTAATAAATGTGTGCCTGGTCTGGTCCAATGTATATATCCGTACAGCTGAAATTTTGGCTTATTAAAACAAAAAGTTGTATTTTGACACAACAGGATATAGATTCCGACATACTTAAAACAAAAACATTACCAATAGAACACAATCAACAATTACTTGAAGAAATCATTAATATGGTATATGTCACAAGTTCATTTGCGCACAGTTTTACATAAAAATAGTCATTCAATGTGCTACTCTATTAAAGTTAGCATTAAATTAGAAATCACTGGATAGTTCCAGTCCTTGATTACAATTAGTTGAGCCGCGTTCAAAGCCGTAAATTACTCTAGAAACATACACCTGTGACCTCATTATATCAGTATTACTGTGCCAACTGTTTCAGAACATCAGATTTTGTTGTGAATTTGACTTAATGGGTGGGATAAACACATGCTAACCATTTTATAAAAGCAATAAGCCCCATGAAGCCATAGTTTACACATTGTGCCTAACAATGCAGCTTTGCTGTTGTAAATCCACTGTAAACCAAGGCTTCTTGGAGCTTATTGATTTACTTTCTTAAGTTCTTAAGCCACCATTCCACTATCTCCGACAATTGTATATGATTGTCGCATTTGCACCCTAGTGGCAGTCACACAGAACTTTCAAATCACTGTGGTGAAATTAATAATGAAAATGTACATCTTCACTAATCTCATAATTTTGATCACTGGTCAAGATGGTCCCTTATGAAAATCAACCATGATTTTACGACAAATAAACCCAAAAAAAACGGTTACTATAGTTAAACCATGGTAACCACAAATTAACCATGGTTTTGCTACACTACCCCAATGCAAAATAAATATACTAAAATGTATTTGAAATACATTTATTTCTTGCTAAGTATACTAAAAATACATTTATGTTCTTAATAAAAAATACCCTCTAATTGTACTTTTGGTATACTAAACTGGTATACTTAAAGTCTGCTAATTTTGTGCTTAACGAACTTTAATTGTGTGGAAGTAGTGCTGAAGTCCAACTCAAGATATACTATTTGATTGTGCTCAGCTACACTTTAAATATCTTGCATTTAAAGACAGATATTATTCAAAGATCATACAACCCTCATCAATAGTGACATTAAAATACATTTTAGGCTAAATATTAAGAAATATGCATTGTGCATAGTACTCCAAATAACGTTTAATTATAATTTTTATATCATTAAGTCTCAAGCAATATGTCAGTAAATATGTTAATAGATTTGAACTATACTTAGTATGAAATAAATGTGTTTAAAATATATTTTTCACTAGGGTAAATATAGTTTACCCATTGTATTTGTATTAAAACTGTGGTTATACAAATGGTAATCAAAACACCAAAAAACATGGTTACTACACTTTTACTGTAATAAAAACATGGTTAATTTTCATAAGGGGTTGTATAGCCGCAAAAGTTCAAATATTTCAACGAAACCATATCTCAAACTGGATCCAAAAATTCTTCATATGCCACATTTGATCTGAACTCCCTGCATCTCAGAAACTGCTCTCCATTGGAAATGAATGAAATTAATTATGTCTGGAAGAAGGCTTTACTGCGAATAATCCAGTGCATGTTATTTAGTAATAAATAAATAATGCTGGCCAATAATTGAGTAGCTAGTAGCTAATAGCTAGCCATTGTTTTAACAAAACTGTGTTTCTTATCAAACATCCTTTTGCACTTGTTAATGTCACATTACTGAAGTAAAATAGCTTGGAAACAGCAATTCACTACAACTTTAAGTGACTTTGGATTTGTATTGTTTACACAACCAGTTGCTATACTGTAGACCTAATCAATAGACTTTTGTGTGAAAACAGTAAAAGATATTATTATCTCTTTTATTATCAGGCAACACTGTGTGTGTAGAACAAGGTAATGCCCATACCGCACTAGCATTCTGATGATTTGCATTTGTGGCTCAGTGGCAAATGTCACACTTAGCATGGCTAATGTGTTTATGGTTATCTACTGATGTTTTTGCTATTGGGTCCTGTGATTTACACACAGGATCAGCAACCGGTTGCCACTCAAGTGTTCAAGTTCAAACAAGCCTGGCGTAACGAATTGTGCATGCCAGCCACAGGAGCGAGAGAGGCAGCGACAATGCATTCCTTTGAAAGAGACGCTCATTAAAGCACTCCTCTTTGTTTTGGTTTCACCATTAAAGCTAGCCGGCATTCCTGCTCCTTGTAGCCCCAAGCCTCTGCTTTAACGTGTCATTTTAATTGGCGCTCTTTATTCTTTTTCTAGAGTTTCTTGGTTATTTTTATTCAATGCCTCTTCTTGCACATAAACAATTACATTTCTGAAGTGGTGTCTCTTCTCTCCTGTCACTCTCCAGTGGCATGGTGGCGTGTGAGATTTGGGACACAGATTGAACTCCTGCTAAATTGTAAATGAATGTTTTGGCACTTTTGCGATATTTACAGACACTACCTCATTGCCCAGCGACCACGTTGCGAATTGAATTGCGAAAGATGTTAATCAGATTTGCCGTTTCACTTGTTTCCTACAGAACCGGGGAAAAAACGGTTCTTACCTGATGTGCTACCGACTTCTCCTGTGGCTATTTATTTTATGAAGATAACTCCAAATAAATCTGCTGCAGGTTCAAAGATGGCATGATTTGGAGAGCAGAGAGTTTAAGATGTCAAAGATAAGCTCTGACATTTCTTTTGTTGAATGTGAAAACAGTTCATGGAACTTTGATTTCATCCATTTTTCTCTCAGTGTTATTTTCTCCTGAATAAGACACATTTTCTGAAGCATTTTAATTCCTACATTTCTTACAGACTACAGGTAGAAAATGAATGGCAATTATAATATATATTTTTTTTTACTCGAGAAAACAAACATTGTGATATATGTACACATTATTATCTCCATCTCTCCTTCAGAAAGTGTGAATAAATGTTTCACCTGCATAACAAGATGATGAATTGTTATGAAGCTCATATTTTCAGCTTGAATTCAAACAGTGGTTCAACAACAGTCATAAATTATGCAAAAAAATGACACGGCATATTATTAAATATGTCTGAGCATGTTTCACTTGTTAATTATTGTCTGTGAAGTCTGAAAAAAAAAGTTATATCAAAAGGAAAGAGAAAATATGAGTTTCCATCCTTGATTCTGTTTCATCTTATATTATTCAAGGTGTGTTAGTGGATAACTTGACAGACTGTAAAATCACATTAGTGATAAATAATTACTCCAAAATGGTGCTGTTATCAAAATCAAATTAAAATTCAAATGGAGGGGGGGGAAAATGAGAATGCAGCTCACATACACAGGCACGCACATGCTCGCACAGACATACCCACACGCTTACGTACGGACACAGCATACCTAATGCAAGATGGCCCTCAGTTGCAACGCTCTATGAATACAGCACCTGGAATTGATAGACTCTCTCAGAACATGCAGTCTGTGCTACACGCAACACCAACAGGCAAAGAGAGCACTACATAAAATGGTCGCCATTTCTTTCAGTCAGTGAATCATAAAACCTCCTCTAATGGCTAAAAATGGGCATATTATTCCATGAATATGAGTGATGAGAGCTTCGGCGGAGAGGTGCATTCACTCAAACATTCGGCAGTGTGTACAACACAGTCTCACTCCCAACTCGTCACATATTGACGCTTAGTCAGGACACTTTGGCGTCGCTTTTTGACGCACAGGGTACCCCTTTAGCTTCATTTTTCGACGTGCAGGGTCCTCCATTGCTTTAAATAAGAAACCTTTAGCATCAATATGCCGACGCAAAAGGCTTATCGTCGTGATTAAATTATATACTGGGCAATAATATTGCCATTATTGCATATATGTTGGGGTGTGATTTTTCAGTGTAAACAGTCACAACAGTTTTATTTATATTACACTATTTACACATTTATGAGCAGGTAACCCAACACCTGCCCCTAAACCTAGCATTTGTCAATAAAACACAAGATATAACAGGCAGATACAACTACCGTCATAATTTATTCAAAAAAAATATTAATATTCCAAGTCTTTCGATGCAAAACGATTGATTTGTGAGAGGAATAGACGCGATCGCCGTCTCCGTCCACCGTAAAGCTCTTCTTGTGTGCTGTCTCTGTGCACGAATTCAAAAAATGCCCCCAGAAGAAGCCTTACATCAGCCATTGGCTCTTATGTGTCTCGTGACCGATTACGTCATGGTATGGGAGTATCTTTTTGAATGAGATGTGATGTGAGCGCGTTAACGGAGCGGGATCATTTTAAGCAATTAAAACCTTATGTTTTACTCTCTCCTTCGCATAAAGATATCATATGGCTTCATTCATTTATTTATTTATAAATTATTAACATTATAAGTGAACCTCAAAATAATTTTAAATAATCCATGTCATGAACCCCTTTATGCTTCACAAACCCCGGTCACCTTTCATATTTACTTTTAGCATTTAGACATCCTGTCTAACATCTTCTTTTGTGTTCTACAGAAGAAAGTAAGCCAAATATTCTTTAACGTTTGAAAAAAATGTTAAGACACAGTTAAGTTAGGTTGGTAAGTCACAGTTGACTGTACGTGGCAAAAATCACACATTCACGTGTTTAAATTTGGTCAGTCCAATTGAGTCACACCTTCCACAGATCATTTGCTTTACACAGGAAAGTTCTGTCATCATCAACCCACTCGTCTGACTTTTTTATACTACTAAGCCCAAGCCCTCATTTCACATTAAACAAAAACTCTACCACTAGCCTATCTGCCTTACAAAGCCTTACATGGTGCATCCTCTAAATAAATAAATAAATACATACATAAATAAATAAATGCTTGACACCACTTCAAAATTCATTATTTTGTCTATCCACCTTATTTTTCCTGTAAGCGTGTGCACGGCCATTTGTAAATTTAATGTGTCTGGCTTCCAGTGTCATTCGCTTCCAGCTATTTTTAGCTGTACAAAACAGCTAATTTTTGCTGCTTGATATTGCAAACTGGTGTTTCTTACCATATTATTTTAATGTATTATCTTAATTATGAACACACTGGTTTGTAGTTCAAGCCGTTTTACCATTTACTGCACTTTGTTATTCTTCTCATTATTTCCCTACTGCAGCTAATGAACTAGAAGTCTTGCACATTCACAGAAAGCGGCTTACTTCCGCATTGAAAAATAAAGTGGATAGGTCACAAGAAAGACAGACAGATAGATGCACCACTGCATAAGTCATGAATCGTATATAATTTAAACGTAAGTGCATATAATATCAGGGGAAATTATACTCAGCCATTGCTATCCAATGTCAAAAAGACCTACACGACATCTCTCACGTTCTTCCTTCAGATCATCACCTCAAGTGCCCGTATGCAAAACCCATGACTGAAGCCAAACTAAACAAACGATTACAGCCATGACAGCTTCTATCAATCATCTGCCAAGTGGCACTGGAGCTGAGGAGGAGGAAATATAGAGAAGGAAGACTAATTCAAATTTCCTCACTCAAATGTTTTACCAGCAGAATCAGACGGACGGTAGCCAGTACTGTTTGTTATTTCTGGTGTGTGCAGCGTGTGATATGGCACTGCAGGAAAACAGCAGTCCATCAAAAATGTATCTTGTCAATCCCCTGTGTATTTTCATATCACGTCGAAAGCGAGGGCTTCTTTGTATGCAGGTGTTGAATGGGATTAGGCTTCTACAGGTATCTGTCTCCTCTCTTCTCCTCTCGGGCAGGGCCGGGGGAGCTGAGTAACACAGCACGGAGAGTTGCCATGGTTTCCAGCTCACTACTGCCTTCCCGCATCCCTGACCGATACTTTACTATGCTTGTGTGTTCGGCTTCACCACATCCACAACACAAAACAATCAATCACTTCTAGCTGAAAAATATATATGGAGGATGGTCAAGTGGGCAACACACGCGGGTATGAATCCAGCTCTGGTTTTTGTTTAGTCTGTAATGTTGGATATTAAATTATAAAGCATTAATACAGTCAACAACATGCAGGTAACTGCGTCCACCCACACAAGACCCGCAAGGTCTACTTTCTGATATTTATGGCGGTGGCTTTCACTGAGCTATATTTGCATTAACTCTGCAAGCCTGGGTGTAGGCAAGTCATATCAAACACATCTGGTGTGACAGCGGCACATCTACCGAATGCCACCCGATACGAAACCCGAGAAGTCACTGAAATAGCGCCATATCTCTGGAGGTTGCTGGAAAGAAGCAACTATGAAGCAATTATGGCCTTAAAATAAAACTAGATTGATGAGACGTCTGTACGTGTCAAGTAGGATAAGCGGCAATGAAACGAGTGTGAAGACTCGACATGAGTGCAAAGTCGTATCGAACTCTTAGACTATGTGAAAAGCAGTAATCGCTATACCATTCTCTCTAAGACTACCACCAGCTGGCTGGTAATATACAGTGGGAGAATGGCGTAGCTCATGTCGGCCTCCCCGCTGACACTGTAATGCAGATGCCTAAGGCTGAGGAGAACAGCAGGTTATCCATCAGAGAGGTCCCACAGATTATGTTAACTCTCTGTAGCACATTATAGGTTGAGATGCAATGTGTGCAACTAATGAAACCGGATTTAGCTCTTGTTTGCTTTTATCTTTGGCTCTGTTAACTGCTGGTAGACAGTAATCACCTGTTGTTGGCTGTGTAAATAATGTACGGAACAGCGTCGAGGCTTTTGCCTCTGGAGGCTCAGATTCAACCTTCTCCTGGCATTTCATGTTAATGTGAGCAAGCAAGGCAGGCACGGGATGTTGACTAAAAAACAGGCTGAAGCATTAGTCTTCTTATGATGCATATTTTAAGGCTTATGTCATAAAGTAAGCTCATCGGGGGATAAAATTCAAGGCAGGACTCTTGATGTAGTTACTGAGATTTTGTTAGAGGTTTACTAGTAAATATTTACAATGAAATAAATAGCTTAGCCAAAAATGAAAATTTGCTAAATTTACTCACCCTCAGGCCATCGACGGTGTAGATGAGTTTCCTCATCAGAACAGATTTGGAGAAATTTAGCATTACATCACTTGCTCACCAATGGATCCTCTGCAATGAATGGGTGCCATCAGAATGAGAGTCCAAACAGCTGATAAAACATCAGAATAATTTATAAGTAATCCACACAACTGAAGATCAGTACATTTTCAGCCAATTTTCATTTTTAATTTTTGAACTATTCCTTTAACTAGTTTTTTATGTCCCACATGACTTTTATTCCATTAAAATAGTTCATTCCTTAAAGTTGTGTTACCAAAAAAGTGACAACATTTGGACCTTTTCTACAAGGCATTTGAAAAAAGTAATAATATTTCCATATATAGTCATGTTGACTGCATTGTGTTGATGGCAATCCAGTTACCAAAGTTATAGTATGAAAATCAGTAAAACAAATATAGTTACATTTTAAAAATAAAATAAATAAAAAAGCTGTATAATTTTAATTTTAAATCATTTTATGTCATGAAAAACATTCAGCTATTTTGTTAATAAATCTTTTCACGTTCACGTTCCAAAAAAAAAAAAAAAAAAGCTAAATCGTACAAATCATGGTTTTAAACTATTTTCAAAATTCCTAAATGTTTCTAAGTGTAAGAACATAAAATGTAAGATTTTACGTATATTTAATATCAGATTATTAATAATATATGTTTTCTGGAGGTTCAGCACAACCTTTCACTAATCAAAAAAAGACCCTGTTTTTATATGCTATTTGTGGAAAGTCCCAGTGCAATATTTATGCTAAGGCTGAAGCATAATGGTGAAGGTATTTTTTCCTCATTGGCTGGGAATTGCTTGCCAACACACCATAAAAACAAAAAACCGGACTGATTAGTTAAAGCTCAGGCATGCCAAATCCTGATATGTTCAGATGCAGTACTTGCGAAGTCGCAGATGTCGAAACATCATCAGAGACCCATTAAATTTCAGTGACATTTCCAGGTGTGTAAGCGCTTCTCACCTGTATTTACACATGTACTAAAAACTCATATTACGAGATGTAAATTAATAAACCAATTAACTCCTAATATTTCCAGTCGTAATAAGCCTAAGTAATTCTACTTTTCCTTGTTTAAAGCATGCATTATTGACCTCGAAACGTGCCTGATGCAGAGTCTCACAGTTGGGTGTCGTCTCTGCGAAGTGTAAATTGATTTGAAAATGAAGATAAACGATGATACAGTCCAGTTTGATTGTTAATATTGATTTCCCTTAGAAATGTTTTTTTTTTACTGTAAGTGGAAGAGAATGTAATATTTTAGGCGAGAGAGACTATCTTTACTTAAGAGGGCTCCTCTCATAATCTCCAGGGAAAGGATAAGGATACACAACTTAAACAGAGAAAGCAATTGCCATCGCATGTCGTCATCAGCCCAAGTGGAGCTTTGTTTCTTTGCTCAGATGAAAAATAAAACTATTCAATTTTCACCGTCGAACACACAGGGGTAGTAAGATGGGTTTAGTTCCTCAACAAAAGCAAATTATCTTTTGAGAAAAGAGCCTTGTGATATTTTCCCTTAGCAGACACTGATTCAAGCTGTCAGTCCCAGAGACGAGCCCTGCGAGTCTCCCTGTGCTTCTCCTCTCCCTCTCCAGATTTCCCTGAGAAGACAATCATCTTTCGGATTGTTCTAGCCAGAAAGTCTGATGTTGTCAGGTAAATACACCCTTAGCCCACTAACAAACCACATCACGCCTACGAGTTTGTGAAATCTGCTAAAATACCAGCTGTTTATGTGACACGAGTTCACATTCTGGAGAGATTTTCTTCCGAATGAGACTCAAATGATTTCAGAGACTCCTGGAAAAGTATCACTCTGCCTGTGCATGTTGGAGATATTGATAAAAATCTCTAAAATAGCATAAGAAAAAAAACTGGTACTGTGGATGCAGGCAAGGCAAGTATACCAATGACTGGTCCAAACTAGAAATTCAGCAGGCAAGTCCCACACTCTAAAAAAATATGGTTCTTTAAAGATTCTTTACATGCAGTAATGGTTTTATTTAGAACCATAGCATTCTGAAGAACCCTTTTATGCAAAAATGGTTCTTTGTTAGAGTTTAGGGTTCTTTGTTCCTGCCCTTTTGTTTTTCAAATCTGTAACTGTCAAAACACTTCATTACTGATTTTCTGGAGTTCAGTGATCCAACTACACAGACTTTCAACACACTCTCAACAGGTAAATGATTTCATACTTAAATTTAAATACAAATTTAACTTTAAAATTGTAACCGGTTTCCAAACAAACATGTTCTTATATTTGTTGTTGTTGTTGTTGTTGTTGGTCACATATAGCCTAAGTGTGTGCAGATCTGCTAAGCTTTGGAAACTTCTCTCCTCCACTAAGTAAAAGAGACAATGAAATTATAATTCATATTGTTAGACTTTTAAAATTATTACTTGGGTTTACGTATAAACATACCCAGTCACAAAAAAATATTAAAACTATCCCATGACTTTTTATCACTTTTTTTCTTTTAAGATTGTGAAGGGCTCACATACTGTCCATTTTTGCTTTTGGCCTTCATAAACACATTTTTACATAAACACATGGACACACTGTAACTCTAAACTCAATTGTGTATTTCAGATGTATCACATCCTACAACCTCATCATCTGCAGAGAAAAATCACCACTTCATCGCACCAAAATAATGGACTCGTGTTGATTGGAATGTGATTGTTTCACTGAAACTTGGTTTTCATCACATCTATTTTTTGTTCTTATTTTGTGTTTTAATTCTTTATGTATTTATTCATGATCATTGTCAATTTTCATTCATTAATGTATTCAGATAATAACTGTTGTTATGAGCTCTGCCAATTTTGCATGTCAATAAAAACATACTTAATTCACACAACATGCTGCTGTTGTGGTTATTGTTGTTATTGTTTTAATGTGAAACCCTAACCGAGGTTACACTCTTAAGATGCATCATTACTGATTTTTTGGAGCTCAGCCATCCAACTACACAGACTATCAACACTCTCAACAGGAAAATAATTTCTTTCTTAAAATGTCTATAAATTATAACTTTCAAGTGCTAATTGGTTTTTCTATGTCTTTTCTCTTTTTAGTTTAAGAGAACATGTACGTGTGACCAGCTCTATTCAGTTAAGAATATCCTCCTCTTCTTCACTCAGTAAGTAACAGAGATATTGAATTTATGATCCATTTTGTTAGATATTTTTATTACTAGGGTTTATGCATAAACATACCCAGCTATCCTATGACTTTATATTACTTTTTCCTTTTAACATTGTGAAGTGCTCACATACTACTTTTGGCCTTCATAAACAATTGTTTTCACATAAACAAATGAAAGGAGACACATTGTATATCTAAACTCAATTGTGCATTTCAGATGCTACAACCTCATCATCTGCAGAGAGAAACTGCCATTCAATCACGCCAAATTACAGATAATGATTAACTTAAAGGCATCATAGAGGATTGTGAAGATATTTTACTGGAGCTTGGTCTTCAATACACTATTTTATGTTCTATTTTGTTTTACTTTTTTAAGCATTTATTTATGTTCAATGTCCATTGTCATTCGTTAATGTATTAATAACTGTTGTTAGAACAGTCATTTTTGCTACAATTTCACGTCATTAAAAAAAATAATAAAATTGACACGTTGTTGTTGTTATTGATTTTATGTAAAACCCAAATAGACACTGAACAATATTAATAAATAATGTATACAAATAATACTAATATTAATGAAGAACTATCGTTAAAAAGGTTATTTATAACACCATTATGGTCCTATAAAGCATTTTCAAAGCATGGTTCTGTATGGAACCCTATAAAAAAGGTTCTATTTAGCACTAAAAAGGGTTCTGCTATTGTTACAAGCCGAAGAACCCTTTTCTGGTACTGTTTAGAACCATTTTTCTTAAGAGTGCACATTATTGCAGGTTCACAAAATACAGTGGAGTACACGCAGCACTCTGACAAACCACCTGAGCTCCAGTAAATTTAGCCGCAAGTCGTCAAATGAAAGATCATAATGGCTTCCTCTTTCACTCAGTGATCTGATACTAAATCTTATTTACAAGAATTATCTTAGCAGGACAGTTACAAATCAGCATGATTGCACTAATAATAATAATCACGATGGCTGCCTAAGGCTCACACAGAAAAAAATTAGCGGAAAATATACAGAGGGGAATAAAAGTATCAGCATTGATTCTTCGATGTCCTGTTTTACACTCGTTAATGTTTTAGTAATTTTGCTGTTTTTGTCTTTTTTTAATAGTTTTGGTTTAAGTTTTGAAATATGTCTATACTGTAGCTTTCATTCTTTTTTACTTTTATTAGTTTTAGTTATTTTATTACTTCAGGTTTAAACAAAAATGAGAAATATTGCCTGGGCAACTACAGTAGCTGAGATGAAATAAGCTTTTATATATATATATATTTTTTTTTTTTCATTTCATGTATTTATTTATTTGTTTGTTTGTTTGTTTGTTTTGTGGCATTTCTTTTAGTTAAATGAATAGTTCACCTTCATGCCATCCAAGATGTAGATGAGTTTGTTTCTTTATCAGAACAGATTTGGAGAAATGTAGCATTACATGACTTGCTCACCAATGGATCCTCTGCAATGAATGGGTGCCGTCAGAATGAGAGTCCAAACAACTGATAAAAAACATCACGATAATCCACAAGTAATCCATACGACTCCAATCCATCAACATCTTGTAAGAAACAAATCCATCAAGACATTTTTAACTTCAAACTGGCTAAGATACTAGTTCCCTATCAATAATATTGTTTTATCTGGTGAAAAAATCATCTTGTCTGAATCAGACACAAGCAGAAACAAATACAAGCAAAAACAGCCCAAAATAGTTCTAAACAAATATGTTGATGGATTTTGATGTGAGAGGACAACAGGAGATGGACTGCTGGAGGAAGTGTTGTTATGGATTAAGGACTAGTATTTTGGCCAGAAGAAACGGTTTAAAGTTAAAATGTTTTAATGGATTTGTTTCACACAGCTTTTCATTTCACAAGACGTTAATTTATGGATTGGAGTCAAGTGGATTATTGTGATGTTTTTATCAGTTGTTTGGAATCTCATTCTGCCGGCACCAATTCACTGCAGAGGATCCATTAGTGAGCAAGTCATGTAATGCTAAATTTCTCCAAATCTGTTCCGATTAAGAAACATTGTGGATGGCCTGAGGGTGAGTAAATTTTCAGCAAATTCTCAGTTTTGGGTGAACTATTCATTTAACTATAATAACCCTGTTTTGCACTTAGTCTGTTATTATCTGAAAATGTAATTATCAACTGTGCTACATCAAAATGAGATGCATCATGTGAGGTAGAAGAGGTCCCAGGGGCTGGGCTGATGCTTTGTTTCTCCGTCCGGTCTTAGCATGGAGGTCTTTCAAGAAAAGCGCCAAATCCCCTTGTTTGCTTCTGTCCCATGATGCCTTACTGGCCGAACACATCCACCAGTAATGGAATGAATAAAATAAATTATTTAGTACGTGCATCGAGGATATTTGATATGCTTGGCTACGTTTAGCCCATAGCCTCATCATAATGAAACAGCAAGCATCCAGAGCAGTGGCAGAGGCCTTCCACACGAAGAAGCGAGACAAGCCAGTGCCCCAGGCTCTGTTAAATGATGCTCCGCGTCCGCAGTCATTCTCTCATTTCTCTCTCATGTCAATACCCCTCTGAACGCCTGGTTGGCTTTTTTGTCCGTTTCTGCATAAGAAGCATACAATCTGCCTCTCGTATATTTACAAGGAAACAGAGAGGGAACAGCTCTGAGGATGTGTTTTCATGCCGTTTCCTCTCATATACTTGTAGTCTTGGGAAATGTGTTGCGACCGAATGTCAGGAAAATATAATGTGGTGTGTTATTGTGACTCGGCCGCCTTGTTGTTTAGGTACCTGTAAACCAGCGAATGGAACTGTCAGACCCTGACCCTGTGTCACCCAACATTTTTCTTGCTCAGTGATGTAGCACAGATTCGGGTGCTGATGTTGGCCAGATTTTGGGTCAGATAGGAGTACACGACTGTTTTCAATGTGCCTCTGACTCAAAGAAATAGTCTAGTTTTAGCACAAAGTCTAACTGAGGTCTGTTTTCACACATATATTTAGTAAAATACTTTAAAGAAAAATACCCAAGGTGAATAGGGGGGTGGAAATAATTAAATATCACCACATTCTCCCAGTTGACTGATTGCATTATGAATTGCAAACTTTTTGTATTATTTCTTTTCAAGTTTTGTTCTAAGAAATGTTATGTTTAAATATGTAAATGAGGTATTAACTCATTAAATATGCACTAATTTGCATACATTTCCAGAAAAGAAATCTGAACATAAATCACAAAATTCTGCCAACAGACGAAATAAAAACTATATACAGGTGCATCTCAATAAATTAGAATTTTGTGGAAAAGTTCATTTATTTCAGTATTTCAACTCAAATTGTGAAACTCGTGTATTAAATAAATTCAATGCACACAGACTGAAGTAGTTTAAGTCTTTGGTTCTTTTAATTGTGATGATTTTGGCTCACATTTAACAAAAACCCACCAATTCACTCTCTCAACAAATAAGAATTTGGTGACATGCCAATCAGCTAATCAACTCAAAACACCTGCAAAGGTTTCCTGAGCCTTCAAAATGGTCTCTCAGTTTGGTTCACTAGGCTACACAATCATGGGGAAGACTGCTGATCTGACACTTGTCCAGAAGACAATCATTGACACCCTTCACAAGAAGGGTAAGCCACAAACATTCATTGCCAAAGAAGCTGGTTGTTCACAGAGTGCTGTATCCAAGCATCTTAACAGAAAGTTGATTGGAAGGAAAAAGTGTGGAAGAAAAAGATGCACAACCAACCGAGAGAACCGCAGCCTTATGAGGATTGTCAAGAAAAATCGATTCAAGAATTTGGGTGAACTTCACAAGGAATGGACTGAGGCTGGGGTCAAGGTATCAAGAGCCACCACACACAGACGTGTCAAGGAATTTGGCTACAGTTGTCGTATTCCTCTTGTTAAGCCACTCCTGAACCACAGACAATGTCAGAGGCGTCTTACCTGAGCTAAGGAGAAGAACTGGACTGTTGCCCAGTGGTCCAAAGTCCTCTTTTCAGATGAGAGCAAGTTTTGTATTTCATTTGGAAACCAAGGTCCTAGAGTCTGGTGGAAGGGTGGAGAAGCTCATAGCCTAAGTTGCTTGAAGTCCAGTGTTAAGTTTCCACAGTCTGTGATGATTTGGGGTGCAATGTCATCTGCTGGTGTTGGTCTATTGTGTTTTTTGAAAACCAGTCACTGAACCCATTTACCAAGAAATTTTGGAGCACTTCATGCTTCCTTCTGCTGACCAGCTTTTTAAAGATGCTGATTTCATTTTCCAGCAGGATTTGGCACCTGCTCACACTGCCAAAAGCATCAAAAGTTGGTTAAATGACCATGGTGTTGGTGTGCTTGACTGGCCAGCAAACTCACCAGTCCTGAACCCCATAGAGAATCTATGGGGTATTGTCAAGAGGAAAATGAGAAACAAGAGACCAAAAAATGCAGATGAGCTGAAGGCCACTGTCAAAGAAACCTGGGCTTCCATACCACCTCAGCAGTGCCACAAACTGATCACCTCCATGTCACGCCGAATTGAGGCAGTAATTAAAGCAAAAGGAGCCCCTACCAAGTATTGAGTACATATACAGTAAATGAACATACTTTCCAGAAGACCAACAATTCACTAAAAATGTTTTTTTATTGGCCTTATGAAGTATTCTAATTTGTTGAGATAGTGAATTGGTGGGTTTTTGTTAAATGTGAGCCAAAATCATCACAATTAAAAGAACCAAAGACTTAAACTACTTCAGTCTGTGTGCATTGAATTTATTTAATACACGAGTTTCACAATTTGAGTTGAATTACTGAAATAAATGAACTTTTCCACAACATTCTAATTTATTGAGATGCACCTGTATATATATATATATATACACACATATATGTATATAATATCAGGTAGATGAAACCCTCTGTAAAACCAGATAGCTAGCTTAGATTTCTGGCTTAGTGCATTAGAAAGAAAAAATCATTTTGAGAAAACAGATAAAGTGCAATTAAAATAAAGACGTAAAATTGTGTTTTGGATGTCTGGAACACTAGTTATGACATGTTATGAATCTCAAAAATGACCAGTGAATGAATACAAAAATGTTTTTGCCTGTCATATCCTGCCCTAATTGAGTTACTGCTAATGGCTACTTGATAGTAAAGCTACAGCAGTTTGTTGAAGATCGTAACTTAAAGTAAAACAAATGCCAACTAAAAAGAGATTTACGTCTCACATAACATTTCACTTAATTGTTTATACAAACAAATCATAGTAAAACTGACAATTAGTGTCTAAACCGTCCAGATTTCTTGATTTTAAACCATGACGTCAAGCACTAATGAAAGGATAAAGCTGTACCCTGATACAGACAAATACCAAAACAATACACGCTGTGTTTTTCTCTCGCTGGAGTTCTTGTGCAAATATTAAGCTGCTGTCAACATGGATGGTAGGACAAATAGCCTAGTTTCCCACCATCACTATTAGTTGTTGCCCCCTGTGCTTACATTATCAGTGAAATCCATTCCATTTGTTCAACTTAGTTTGATTCACCGTGTTAGCATTCTAAAAGATGAAATATGCCTTGTGTATATTTCAGCCATGCATTATATATGAAGAAAAATGTGCCAGGGGCCGAAATCAGGAACAAGGTATGAGAAACGCTGAAATGTATTTTTTCCCTCTTTGATGTTTTGCAGTAATTCAGTTGTTTAATAAAAGGTTTGTGTCTAAATAAAAATACTACCAAGCTTTCAGTGTCAGCCACTGATGATTAGAGCTGTAATTTTCCTCACATTAAACACAAAAGGTTGGTAAAATTCAGAGCACCAATAAGTAAAACATAATCAACTATTACCGTCAGCACAAACACATATAGACTCTTAGCCAAAAATCCATCCCCAGACAAAATGCTCGCACATCTCTACAACTGCAACGGTGGAATAACAAAAAGTTGATATCCCCTTTGGACGGCACTCATTGAAGGTAATGAGCCAGACAGAAGTGGCTGCTTACTGAGCACGGCTGCTCATGATTACACTGACCCTTTGTTGCTCCATCTGACATCATTATCCCCCATCGCCATGGTCAAACTCCACAGTCACAGCTCCATGTGTGTCCGTATCATCAGAAGATATTTCCTGAAGCTCAAAACACATTTCTCAAAAATAACAACAGCAAAATCAAAACTGCAAACTTCAAGCATTTAAAACAAAACCAAACACTCTATTTAAAACTAGATTCTATTTAATCTACTTCAGATATTGTCAACAAACGACTCACAAAGACATCAAATACACACTGGGAGATTTATTAAACGCAGTATGACTATGACTGCTTACTACAATGATGTGTTTTACCACAGGAACTTCTGCAACTTTGCAACATAATACTATTGTAATCTACATAAATTATAGTATGCGGGTAAAACTGACACAATAAATCCTGTAAAAATTTTACAATTTTGGTTTTATGCTTAGAGTTTTGCGCTTGGGAAGAAGGAGAGTCATTAGAAGAAAAGTAGCTTCAATACTGGGGAAACAATGAGCTTGGATGTCAATGAACAACATGAAAAATGAAAACACTTTCTGAAAACAAAATGCTGTATAAATAAAAAACAAATATTCAACTAAATACAGTAAGAGAAAATGCTCATTCTGTTCACTTTAGTGACTATTTTCAGTGACTTCCAGTTCATGGGCCACAATCACTAGAAGAATAACAAAGCGAAGTAAACAGTACAACTATTTGTGCTACAAACCAGTGCATTTACGATTATGATAAACAAAAATAATATGACAAGAAATAGCAGTTTGCAATATCAAGCAGCATAAAAGACTATTTTTATACTGTAAAAATAACTGGAAGCGAATGACACTGTAAGTCTCACACATTGGCCACAACCGCTCTTATGTTAAGATGGATAAAGAATGTGAAATTACATTACCTCAGAATCAGCATCTTGTCCCCTTTTGAACTTCATGACTCTCCAAGGTAACCTCTTCACAATCCACTTCAGGAAGATTTTCCTGCTCATGCAGATTTCTGTTATATACCATATATCCAGCTTTCTATAGAAAAGGACAACGACATGGTCAACTACAATAGTACAGGCCTCTTGAGAAACAAATGTACACTTTGGCCTTGCTTTCCTTCCTCCTCTTCCACTTTCTTTCACTTGTACTCTTTGTCGAATCTGAAAACTGTCTACATAGTTTGGATCCAAAAGGCAATGAACTAATCTGTGACCTTTTTATATATGAGGACACTGAGGAACTGTACTCTGGTTGTGACTAAATCAACCTGGTCTCATGATGAAAACGTACCTGTGGGAACTTTTTCACAAGACACGAAATGTACGTTTCGCCATGTACGTTTCGTGACATATTTGATGTGAAATGTCTACTGGGTGGCACTAAAAGAGTGTTCTGTTTTTTTTCCCCTGGAACAGATGAACGTACATATGGTACGTTTTATGTGACGTTGGTTTTGTAGGTGTCACCACAGTTCTGACTTGAAATGTCCGTTGAGTGGCGCTACAAGTCTAATGCTCCGTTACGTTTTAAAATAACATACCATCTGCACTACACCTAAACCTACCCAATAGTATGAACAAAAGTGAATGTGACATAAAAACACGATTGAAAGCATGCTGTTTTAGCTTGTTTTTCGGTCTCTCACCTTTCATGGCGAGTTACATTTTTGACGGGATTCATACCCAAGGATTCCACATCCTAAATCCAATTCCGTGCTGACTGAGCTACTGAGCAAGCTTGTTACGTCTGGAAAGTGAAAAATATGATGCTGTAATCATAACTGTGTACAAAAATTATTACAAGTACTCTCTGTTTTAATGCCTCTAGTGTTCATTTCTGTTGGAAACTGCAGTGATATGTACTTATTGGTATATTTTGCATCTTGCGAAAAAGTTCTCTGAGGTACATTTTCATCATGAGATCAGTAGGACAAAATAGTGAATGTGAACTGTGAATTTTAAAAAAATTGATTTAAGTAGTCCATGTGTCATATCTTTGTGGTTATCTACATCCTAGTGTACTCCAAAAGTTTTTTTGTTTTTTATTTTTAAATTACAGACATTCTCCCTCAGGAATACTAAACAAAAACACTGATGACTCATCCTGCACTATAAATTTCTGTCCAATCAAATGCTTTCAAGAGAAAGTCAACCTGCTACTGACTAGCAAGTACGATTAAGTGATCTAAAATATGGTCAGAATAAGGCATAAATATGTGCTTTATAAGTACTAATAAACATAATACAATAAACACAATAAACATAATAGTTACATATCTGAGTATTGGTCCTAAAATAAAGTGTTACCAAATCTAAATTATACACCAATGCAACTTGTCTGTATTTATTTTTTATTTATTTTTTTTTCTCTCTCTCTCTTAACAATAGAATTTTGAACCCAGTGTGACTTGCAGTTAGGTGCGACTTGTTTTCTAAAAAATATCTGTATTATAGTCATATACTCTTGTACACACAATGTAAGTCAGGCCTTGTAGTATTTAAAACAACATTAGAGAAAAATAGATTTGAGAGATTTTGGGGGTAAAACTGGGCCATTATGCTTTGACAGTTTGATGGCGAGGCTTGAAAAATGGAAGCACTATGTGCTGTTCCCAGAGTAGCGCTTTCATTCCTCCAGGGTCGAAACTGCAATTTTTAAAGCTATCGCTTTATTTACAGTACAGTTGCAGAAGTTAAAGATGGTCAGAGAAATCTGCTGCACTGTCCATCAGACAAATAAGAGCACAGGCAGGTGTGTGCTGATAGAACGGCCACAAAATTGTTTTCTCTCTTTCTCTCCCCTTCGAGTGGGGAGTTACCTTTACAACTACAACAAAGTGCTATATACAGCTCCCTTATTTCACTGGGATTTACTGTAATAAACAGTGCAGTATAACTCACACATGATATAACTTTAACAGCTTGGGAGAACATACAAAAGCATGTATATTCGTCAGAGGCTTTCAGTATTGGCTAGCCTGATCTGAGGGTATTAAGTTTTCCATGAGTGTTAATAAACTCTAGAGTCGTCGCGTGGGCAGCAATTGTTTTTTCTCCAGACTTGCATTCAGAGATTCAGACAGTTTAGTGGTTTTATTTGGAAAGGGCTTGATGCCAGATTAAAAGCAGTAATGCTTGTGCAGAGTTTGTGCGGGTGTGAGCAAAGCTGGTGCTTCCCTTGTTCATTAGGGAAGAAAAACAGAGTATACATCAACTTGACACAAACAGAAGTCTTGTGTTGTGGCATAATTAATCATATCCTGACAGACTCTCACATTTAATGAGCAATCTAAGATTGTAAATAGCCGATCATGAAATGCTGCTCAAAAATCCATATTGCAAAAATATATCACAAATGTCAAATAAAAATATATGTAAACTTCCTCAAACTTCAAATTTTGGGATTGAACTTTTTTTTTTTTTTTTGGCTATAATTTGTTCGATGGCAGTCCAATGTATGCCAGATTGATTGTAATTATTAAAAAAAAAAATTGTGACATTTATTTATGTATTTATTTATTCATCCTTTTTTTAACAACATTTCAGTTTTTCAGTGGCAATGACATAAAGATTTAAGAAAGTACTTATTAATTAATTTAATGCACGGATCTTTATTCCAAATGGATACATAAAGTAAAATAAATTTACATTTGTCAATTGCATTAATTTAATAAAATAATATTTTTAATTTAACCAGGTATTTTCCTAACAGTTCAAGTAAATTACTAAGTGCAAATGACTGCTTTTGTAAATAAATATATAAATAAGTACATAAATAGTGCAAACAGCTGAAATTAAATTAAATTGACAGCCCTTACATACATACATACAGTACATACATGCAAATAAATAAATAAATATTTTATCTAATATGCATCAGTGAATTTGTTTATTCATTTTCAAGACATACTATTGTTTATTAAATGTCAATGACAATTTTGATTAAATGACACACAGTTTGAAAAATAAAAATGTATTTGCTTTCAACCATAACAATGATCAGTGATAGGGCACTCTATTAACACGATTGACATGAATACAAAGAAGCAGATTTTGTATGGAAATTAATACAAAGAATTCGTAATTTTCTTTGAACGAGCCATGAGCGTCTCTTCTAGTCTAACTGCATGTGAGAGAGAAGTAAATCGCGATTGTGGAGAGACTCTGAAGAATTAATTTTGTTGTCGTGAAGCGTTAGGATTAACTGGCCAGCTTAGGCAGACAGAATGATTGACACAAATCTGAAGACAATTCCCCAGGGTGAATCGTTGAGAGAACGTGGAGGCAGAGGGGAGAACAGTGTTTACTGGATTGTGCGCCTTGATGGATTTTCAGGTTTGAGAAGAGAAAGGGCTGAAAAGCCATATAGCCGAATGAGATGCACATCCACTCAAGCCTCATAGACAACCTGCCAGCTATCATAGCATCCCCGACACTTGTCTGGTGGCATGACGAAAGCTTAAAGCCGCCTGCTTGCAGGACCCGTGCAGATTCAGCAAAGGCTTCTTGAAATGCTGTCTGGGAAACCAAAGCAGGTTGGCCATTTCTATGGGCAGTAATAGGAGACAGGTGTCAACGGAGAGATTGCCTTTACGATGAGTTGTTAAACTCAACCAAAGTGACCATTAAAGAACTCGTTCCACTTGGGAGTTTATATCTGGCGCCACATTATTAACTAAATAAATCCTCCCCGGTCGGTCAGTGTTCTGCCAAACCTGGATGCAAAACAAATCCCTCAAACAAAGCAATATCCAGCATGTTACCAATGGGAATTTTAAACCAGTAACTCAAATTCAGAATTTTTATTGGCTGTAAAATTGAGTATTAATCAATCAGTCATCTATCTATCTATCCAACTAACATGAACAGTCAACTTTGGCTGACGTTCTGGTAATTTTCTCTCAAAGTTATGAACATTCCTCCAATAACATTACTAGAATATTCATTCAGAGTTATCTGATCTTTAATCACATTCTCAAAATGTTACACTTTTTTTCTGAAACATGTTATTTGGATGTTCTTCTAACTTTTCTTACGCGTTAATACTTACTAGTTACAGATGGTTCCGAGAACATTCAAAAGTAACTTTCCCTTAATGTGTGCAAAATGATAAAATAGAACATTCCCTGAATATTTTCTGTAACATTCACATAACCAAGGAAAAACATTTTGTTTGTTTTTAATTTTTTAAGAAAATCGTTGTTTTGAATATTCATTAGCAAATGAATATTTTTCTAACATTCAGAAAAAAATAACTTAGTAGGAACTTTAGCAAAACATTCTTAGAACATAGTTTTGTTAGCTAGGTCTATCCATGTTCAATTTTGCATTTCAGTTTTTCAGTGGTAATGCCATTTTCGGATTTTTTGCTTTTGATGATCTTTGCCTTTTAAACTCTAGATGGCGCAGGCCAATAGGTTCTAACTCAATCTGATATGATCACATGATTATTCACATGGCGCAGCTGATTGGTTTCTTTCACATCAGCAGCCAATGAGCTTGCTGCTTGACATTTAAATCTTGGCTAGAGCTTGCTGTAGCAGTTGCAGTGTTCTCAGAAACCCTTCACCTTCCCCAGCTTCACCTGTATAGATCTGCTATGGGGTGATTTCATGTATGTTGTATATGGGGGTTATTTCATATTTCATGTTATATGTGCAGCAGCACTATTTCTTACATGCATGTCTGTGGATGTATTGGCAGCAGTAAGTCTCTGTATTTGCTCTGCAGCTGCAGCATAGCACATCTATTCCGCCAAGACCAAACACATTAACCCTGCCATATACAGGTGCATCTCAATAAATTAGAATGTCGTGGAAAAGTTCATTTATTTCAGTAATTCAACTCAAATTGTAAAACTCGTGTATTAAATAAATTCAATGCACACAGACTGAAGTAGTTTAAGTCTTTGGTTCTTTTAATTGTGATGATTTTGGCTCACATTTAACAAAAACCCACCAAATCTCAACAAATTAGAATATGGTGACATGCCAATCAGCTAATCAACTCAAAACACCTGCAAAGGTTTCCTGAGCCTTCAAAATGGTCATGCTAAAATTCTCAGAGAGTTATCACAACAGAAATGCAGCAATTTTAATTCTAAATGGGTATATAAAATAAATAAATTACAGTTGTAAATTGTGTTAATTTAATTACATAATATTTTTAATTTCATCCAGCTTTTTCCCATCAATTCAAGCCAAATGAACTACATAGTTACTTAAATGCAAAGCACTGTTTTTCAAATAAATAAATAAATAGTGCAGCTACTATTAAATTCTTCTACCAAACCTAGATGCAAAACAAATCTCTCAAAGTAATATCCAGCACGTAACCAATGGGAATCCCAAACCAGTAACTCGGTCTGAGATTTTATTGGCTGTAAAATGAGGCCATACGGAGGACCGGTTAATCATACGTGTTACGATGTACATTTGCGCATGTGATTTGCGACATGTTTTTGCTCAAATAACTCAGATAAAAGCTGTACATCGTACAGCTTGAGGGGAAAGAAGAGACAGCAACTGACAAAACAACACAAACATCATCAACGGGCCTCTGGAGAACCGAGGCCACCCCCTCCCTCTGGGTGCTGCCGCTACGTCTCCGAGACTCACTCCCAGCGAATAAAAATGTCTTGGACTGCAACCACATTAACAGGGATGGAGGGGACAGATATTAGACACATAAAAAGAATGAACCACCCTAGAGCAAGCTGCAGCAGGCGAGAAGCAGCAGACCATAAGCATGAAACTTGGTGCAAACAGTGTTTTGGCAGGCGTCGGAGCAGAGGGAGCAGGGGTTGGACTCTATGCAAAACACCTTGGAGGAGGCAGAGATGGGAATAAAGAGAGAAACGACTGCATCCGTGAACTTTTTCAGCAGATCCTCCATGTATCGATGTATTGACATCTTTGTGTGGTGCATGGGCGTTGGCGGCCAACACTATTAACTCAGTGAAAGCTACAAATAACAGAGCAATTGACAGGTCTCCAAATGACTGAGAAGATAAACAGATGCACTCATGCATGGCACACAAAATGGCTGCTCTGTATCTAAAACCATTATTTTCACAACAACAACTGGGTAATAATTATGGAGGTAATGCTAGAAATCACATAGCTTGTTAAAAGCTTAGCTTGTGTTTTAGACTTTCTATTTATTAAAAAAAAAAAACTTCCTATTTTTGGCAATGTCTCTTCTCATATTATTAAATATAGTAGCTATACTAACTTCTATATAGCCAGATCATTCAGATAATCCAACAAAAATTCAAGGTTTGGCTGGTTAGCACCTGCTGGTGGATGCTATAACTACACCATCAGGCTGTAAATATCTTTGTCCATTGACGTCCATTCAAATATACTATTGTTCAAAAGTTTGGGGTCATTGAGATTTTATTTTACATTTTTATTCTGTAAAGATGCATTAAATAAATAAAAAATTACAGTAACAACATTTATAACATGACCAAAATATATTTTAAATAAATGCTGTTCTTTTGGAATTTCTATTAATTAAACACACAGTTTTCACAAAAACATTTTTTATTTGCATGTTCACAGTTCTCTTGGTTAATGGTCACATGACATGCAGGTAAACCTATATATATATATATACATATATACATATATATATATATATATATATATATATATAATATTATTATTATTATTATTATTATTATTATTATTATATTTTTAGTAAGCATTTTATTTTGATTGATTATTTTAATTTTGCATTTTTATGAATCAATTAATTATTAGCTTTTCATTAATCTGAAGATCGCCCCTGCAGTTACTTTACGAACCTCAGTTTAAATCAATGTGATAAACACGTTAGGTCAAAAGTAATCAAAAATTTGTCTGATTATATTACCTAAAATGTGTAACGTAATAGATTACATTACTAACTACAATTTTGGTCATGTAGGTTGAATCAGTAACGGATTACAATTTGTAAGAAATCTACCCAGCTCTGTATGTATGTATATATTTATTTCTGTATGTGTATATATATACACACACATTTTTTTTTTTTTAATCTCTTTGTATTTTTATATCAATATGGTACATGATTATCCTATTTAATACATTAGGTCAAAAGTAATTTAAAAGTAATCAAAAAGTAGACTGACTGTATTACCTAAAATGTGTAATGTAATGGATTACATTACTAACTACAATTTTTGTTATGTAATGTGTAATCAGTAACGGACTACAATAAGTAATCTGCCCAGCTCTGTATGTGTGTGTGTGTGTGTGTGTGTGTTTATTTATTTATAATGCCTTTTGTGAGAATTGTTTTAAGCTTCAATATGCATAAGGTCCGATTGACTTGCACAGAAAAAATGCTGCTTGCAGACAGACAGACGAGAGCACCATGTAATTTTTGACTCTCATTGCTTGAGTTCTCCTCCCTTCACCCTCCCCATCCTCGTGCTCAGGAGTACATTCCGGAATGTTTTGTTATTCCCTTCGGAGCAGCAAGCCAGAGAATATGTCATTGTTCATCGTTAAATGACACTTGACTTCTGCCACAGTGTAGTTTGCCTCATCTACTTTATTAATATTTTGTCAGGTAGTGGCCGCCCTTCTTTCATATTGCCTTTTTGTCAAGCGCAGCAACAGACATCCGCATTCCTGGAAATGAGTTATGCAAATAGAACGCTGCAACACACCGATACGTGGACGGCACCACGAAGGCGTCCGACGCATGTAGCAATAAAGAGCAGCTGACAAAGAGAAAAGGTCAGCCTTCACTATTGCCTGAGCTGAAAGAGAATGTGCGAGTGAATCATGCCTCTCCTCCGCTCCTACCCTAAAGATGGTAATCTACTGGAAATCAATAAGCACCCATACCGGCTACACGTCTCCACGCTGACACAGCTTAATTACCGGCCAGGTCCGGTCTTAAATCACACCAAATGAGATCAAATAAATAATGACTGGTTTAAGTGCCGCTGTCCAGGGGTCTCTGTCAAAATCGGCAAGTGCAAATGAGTTGCAAATTTATGGAGATACAACAAACTTTGGAGGAACATCCTGCATTGGGGTTGACAAATTGAAAAGGGGGGAATGCCCAGGAACCATGTTTCTTGCTGCCAAATAAGACAGTTAATCTGCACAGACTCTCTCAGGCTGCTTAATTTCCTATAAAACCTATAAAACCATATTTTTTTGCACTCGCACTCCTCTGAGTTTAATTTCCAGATCTCAGATGACAGCCAATACAACAGGCTGTGTTTTCCCTCAGCAGTCCGATAGCTTTCCATGAACGTGCAATAAAAATGGTATTTATGAAGGAGATAAATAAGGAGTGTCTGTCTCACTGGGGTGTCTTGATGCTTCTGGCACCATAAAGTGGAATATGGACTATTTCCTGGGAGAAGATTTTAAGTTCACGTCCATACCCTCTTCTTCACGTCTGGTGTGCGTTAGGAGTGATTACTGGGAATTTTTTAAATGCTCTCAAATTTGCGTTCTGCCATGATAGAACGCCTGTTGACAACTTGATTTAGATTTTTTGCTCCAATGGATCCTGAGCATGAAGTTTGTCAAGCAGGCTGCAAACTCAATTTGCAGAACTCTTCATTGATTTTTTTGCTGCACACATTGGGAAATGATTTGTGGGCACTTCAGTTGCTTTAAAAAAGGAGTTTAGATATTGTTTTTCAAGGAGTTGCACTAGTGTTTCTGCTACTGAAAGCTTTATTGGGTCATTGTGTTGTCTCTCTAGTGCACATTTAAGCAGCACGTGCTGTATTGAAAAGGGAGTGAACCTGTACAGTAATAAAACATTGCTGGTACTCCCATTTCGGACTGCCACCGGTGAACGTTACACCCTGTTGTAGACCCTAAGCTCAACAGTTATTCACAGTTTTGACAGTAATGGAGAGTGGGGTAAGCTGTACCAATGTTTACTGAAGTTGTACTTTAGTCAAAAATAAATGAGACAGAGATAAAATACAGATATACTTATATACAGTCACTTATGGCAAAGCTTAATCACTCCAGTCCAGTCTTCAGTGTCACATGATCATTCAGAAATCATTCTAATATTCTGATTTGCTGCTCAAGAAACATTTCATATTTTTTCTTCTTATGTTGAAACTTTATTTTTTCTTTTTTTATTTTTTTTTTTTTTAGAATTCTTAGATAAATATGTTTTTTATTATTATTATTTTTTTGTTTGTTTGTTTGGGTAGCTATGTAAATGTCTTTACTGGCATTTTTTATCAATTTAATGTGTTCTTGTTGAATAAAAATATTAATAAAAAAAATTTTGTCGGCCCCAAAGACAGATGGGTTATGGGTTTCTTTATATTTAGTGTTATCAATGTCATGGTATTTCCTGGATTGGGATCCAAAGCATCCTAATCACAGTCAATTAGTAATGTACACATCTTTCCTCGCTCTCCCGTACCTGTAATTAGTAGTCATGCGTATGGTCTGACTGACACTGACATTCAACACCTGAACACATGGACTCTGGAGTAGCTGTGTTTAAAAAATCATTTGTGGTAGCTAAAGTGACAAAGGAAACTTGCTAAGGGATACAATGATTCATCTTCCTCCTGAAGACAGAAGGACCAAACAGCTGTTTCCTCTCAGGAGGCTGGAGCCTGGAGCCCCATGCGGAAATCGCAGGGCTTTTTGTAGGCTTAATCACAAACAGTAAGACCAGTAATCCACTGTCAGCGGACAAATGACCCCAGCCCCAGAGAAGTGCAATTACAGCTGCACTGACCGCAACTCTTCTCACCTAAAACACTTGACCTGAATTTAAAAATGCAGTCATTGCTCTCCACTCACTATTCTTTTCATGCCAACTTTCCATCGGCCCGTCATACATAACAATAATGAAACACTTGCTGTGGGGTATTATCCAGCAGACACAAATAAAGTGTACCAAAAGTCCTTTCATCTGCCCTGTGGGTCATTAAAAACGCCTAAGGAAATGCCTCTGCCGTGCCCTCATTTATCCGTTAATCCGCTTTAATTAATTCCCTTTCATTTACCTCGGTTAGCAGGAATCAATAGCACAGGTTGCACTTAATTTGACAAATGTTCTTTCTCTTAATCCCACAGTGCTTTAATGGATTTGTGGGGGTCTTTCCTTAAAGTGTGCTGCGTTCTTAATGAGTTGGGCCATCGATCCACCCAAACTTCCCAAAATATGCAAGCCCCTCATTTTACTGCTCTGGGCATAATCACAGGAATAGTAGTAGCACGGCCAACTTCAGAAAATTGAAAATGTCCCAAACAAAACCTTAGTCAGGGAAGCACCATATTTAATTTTTGAGAGGAATGAAAGTGCACTGTAAAAAAAAAAAAGAATTTAAACAACAACAATAAAAATGCTAGTTTTTTATTTCAGAGTTATAATAGAGTATTATTATAGTCTACAATAATAAGTACAATAATAAGTTTTTTCAAACTGACAAAACTTGTCCATTTCGTTGGGAGTGCAGTGCGCTTCTTGCTTCTCAATGACGGTGATATTGGAGCTATTCTGTCACGTTGTCATGTTGGGTTTGGTGTGGACAGCCAAATTGCTTGTCACTGGAATCTTGTCGTGTCGCATCTAGTTAGGACACAGTGTTATACAGTGCCATTGTAAAGATGTAAGTCTAACCCTCACAGCCTTATTTTAATTTGTGTTAAATTCAATATGTGTCAGGGATTCGTCACAGTCACTCCAGTCACCATCCATGACAACCACCCGATCACAATCACCTGAATACCTGCTGTCACCAATCAAGCCGCACTATAAACACTCACACATCCCTGCCTCTCACTGTCCGGTCTACCGTTCACCTACATGGACTGCTTTGGACTCCCTATGTGTTACTCACCTGAGAAAGACTTACCCTTTGATTCTCCGCTGATCCTCCAACGACTCCATTGTTCACGCTCCAAGATCTCCAACGAACCTGCAAGAGAAACGTGCCCTTAGTTCACAGCTAAGAACTCTGAATCCTTCCCTCTGTTGATTACTCACCTGCCTTTGCCTCTCCTGTTCCAGTTTCCCGGTTCCTTTCAATAAACCATCCTGTTTTGCACTCACCTGTTGTTTCCGGCCTTGTTTTGTGACAATATGGTATCTAAACTGATTAAGGTCTATGGAATCTTCTATGGAATCAGCACAAAAGCCCCCCTTTTGGAAGGTTTTAAGTGTGTATGAGCGAGTTCGTCATGACTGAAAAGAGTCATATATAATATGATACGCAAAAAATGGCACATAAAATGAGACTTGTGATATGAGGAAATAATGTTATTTTGACTATATTACCAGCCTTCCACGCAATGACATTTTCTTAACACCAACATTTTGCATATGATCATCAAGGTCCTGTGACTCACTGATTTAATCACTAAAAATTATAATCTTAAGGTTGTCTTCTGCCTCCTTGCAATATGCCTCTACCGACTTTCAAACCAAACCTACACTCTTAAGCATCATCTTGAGTTCTTTCTCTTGGAACAAAGCACCTGCGCCTTAAACACACCTGTTTCACATATTAATATACAGTAGAAGTTTCATAGCCGTGGGTGTACAGATCAAAAGTGTGGGATGCGGTTCCTTGAAAGTCAAGAGTATTATTTTAAACAGCACTGAATTTTCATTATGATAAATAGTAGTAGTATGATGATATCCTATTGTTTCTGTTCTCATTTTAACATGAATTACATTCACACTATCATTCAAAAGTTAGGGATAAGATTATTTTACTATTTTTAAATGAAGTCTCTTATGGTCACTATGGCTGCATTTATTTGAGGAAAAATATAGTTAAAACAGTAATATTGTGAAATATAATTACAATTTAAAGAACTGTTTTCTATTTTTTTTCTACTCTAATATATTTTAAAATGTAATTTATTCATGTAATGTCAAAGCTGAATTTTCAGTGACATTACTCCAGTCTTCTGTCACATGATCCTTCAGAAATCATGTCAACATGATTTGATACTCAAGAAACTATATCAATGTTGAAAACAGTTGTGCTGCTTTTTCTGAGGAAACTTATACTTTTTTGATTAATAGAAAGTTTAAAAGGCATTTATTTGAAATATTTTCGTAATAAGGTAAACTCCATTTCCCTTTTCAGTTATTATTTTGGGAAATTATTATTATTAATAATTATTAGCTTGTGTGTTGTCCTCATCCTCTAAAACCTACACAAAATAAAAGAAAACACAAAGCAGACCACATTAAATAATACAGGCTAAAAACCTTATGTGTTGCAAGTACTTAATAAAATCAGTAAGTTAATAAAGAGGTGCTAAACATGTTGTTTGGCTCTTGACGTAACTTGCCCTTTTCATAACAAGAGAAAAAGCCCCTTTTTGCGTGTGTGTTTCAAGTAGAAGGAAACCTTTGATTGTACATGCTCAATGCTCACAGTTATACATAGCTTTCTCAAGACTTAAAAAGTCAGTCCCAAAGGTTTCAATTAGGAAAGCGTGAGGCATCCTAGTGTATTCAGTCTAATAGTAAAGACTGATCTCCTGAGTGTTGGATAAGGGCATTACTGGTAGTATTGCTCTCTCTCTCTCTAACTTGGGTTAATTGGGTTTGTCTCAGCTTTTGCCAAAGAGAACAGAGAGGGAGCAGGAAAAATCCCCTTATTGTGAGCTGAAGCTGTTATCCAAGTGTGGAATTCAAATGTGTATTTGTCAGTTCCAGATGCACGCCTTAATATTCCATGTAGGTTCAAAGCAGTGTCAGATACTCAATCCTGAGAGTAGGGCTGCTTGTTGCAGGCCCTCTTGACCATTTTTGGACTTCATTATTTCTATGTGTGAGTACACAGAAGCAGGGGCTTAGCCAAGCACAGACCCTTAAGGGATGCCACTTTAAAACCCAACAGAGTAATGTCTTAAAGTTTTTACAAGAAGATTTCAAAGTATCAGTCTATCCCTGGTCTTGTGTTGCTGTAAAATTTTACAGCTGTCCAGGAGTCTATCCAGAAGCACTTTAGGTATTCTAGGAACTTGTTTAAGCATAGTAATCCATGTGACCCAGCCCTACAAATTGCCATCATTTGATGTAAAAGCAGCTACTGTACAGTACATGGACCATCCATCTGAGGTTATTTCCTGCAACAAACAATCCAAAGCAGGAACAGGTGGATGGGCAGAAATAAAGAGAAACATTTCATATTTATTGGTGGAATAATAAACAGTTTGGTGTGCTGAAGCCTGAAAATTGGTGTGCTCAAATCATAAAAGCATCTGCATGCAGCACTCAACAAACATTGGTAATCTCTCAAAATCATTTCAAAACATAGTCTGAAATAACCATGTCCAAAGTCTGACTTTGAGCTATGTAAATCCAGATGTATCTCTTTGCAAGGATGGCTCATATTACAACCAGTTGTACCCACTGAAGTTGCACTGACATTCATATTTTACACCTCATTCAGCAGCCTGGTAATCAAACAGGAATTTGCACCTGGTAGTCCTCATAAAAAGGCAATTAAAGCTCAGCTGAGTTTATTTTTAATATTACTATAATTGCAGCAAACAATGACATGCTGATATTGAGCAAATAATGAAATTCCATTGATCAGTTATCAAGACTGATCACTGTGTTATATCTTGCACTTCATTAATGCCTCATAAAAGTGTGAACTATTCAGGATTGCTCAGTTTATTGCTTTAAAAAAGTTGCAATTCCAAGTGACAGATTTTTTCTTTCGTATCACGATGAACAATCTGTGTAAAATATTATTGAAAAAGAAGAAATGTGGGGTGGGACTTGGTTCTGTGCTTCGGTTGTTGATTGGATTTTGATATGTGAACACTGAAGTCAAAAAGGGATGCAGATGAATATAAGCTTGTGGGGCGGATTTAAGCAGATTAAATGATTTTGAAAATAGAAAAGGTGAATTTTCATTTCATGCTGACTTTTAGACCAGCTGAGTTAAAAACATTAATACTGTAGATGATTTAATAATAAGATTGGCCTAATCATGATAAAGGAAAATCTAATAAAAAATAAAAAAAATTAAAAAACATGCAAAGTTTGTGTAATGTTTGTGTTCATATTCGTTTCATTTGAAAGACTTTCATACCTTTTTAAGCAAAAGTGACCATCAAGTAAAATATAATAACATTTTCTTATGTGTCACACATACATACACAAACACGCACCCAATATAAATATAAAATATATATTATAATATTATTATAGTATGTACAGTATATGTAAAAAAAAAAAAAAACAGCTTATATATATATATGATGGCTTTTCATTGGCAGTCATAAGTTTTTTAAACATTAATAAGCAATGAAGAAGTTTTGTTAAAATATTTTTTTTCTAAGAAAAAATAATATATTATGCCAAATTACTTTTTATTATTAAGGTTTTCTTTTCAAGAATTTTAATGAAACTTTATTCATTATGATTTTAGGACAGTTGTATCATCTTGATTTTCTTTTTATTAAAAACATGTTCATGATATGCTGTATGTATATTCAAGTCACTGTGTGTATGAATTGCACTGTTAATGTATTTTATACATTATAATATGTAATGAAAACCATCATAATAAAATTCAATGGTTTTATTTTTGGGTGGAATATCCCTTAAATATCCCTGCTTTCAAAAGCTACTCAAAAAAAGTGACAACACTCCAAATGGCATTCTATACAGAGAAACCTAAAAATATCTCCTTATAGAAGTGTTGTTGTTTTTACCTCGAGGTGGCGTGTGAAATGACACTGGCACTGTTAAGCATACGGTGTTTACCATCGGAAGGGAATACAAGAGTGAGCGATGGTAGTTATTTTGGTGATAGCAGAGCAATAATTATTCAAGCCTTAGGAATCCCTCTTTAGATAGACGAACCATGAATGAGAGCCATACCACAGAATCTGAGACTTCCCACAAAACACAGAGGCAGACAACAACATCCATGTTAAAACGGAAGTCAAATGCAAATCAAAGGAACGACGTCTCAACAGGTAGATTACCGCATGGATCACGGAAAACAAACGGCCGCTTTCGCAACCAAAGGAATGACTTGACTTCTATCTCAAATGCATTCTCTTGATTAGTATGGGGCAGAGGCTGTTAGGGTTTTTGGCAGGAGCTGAATTAAACATAGATGGGAGGGTGTGGAGATGCTCCAGTCTGAATAACTGCAGATGCCAAAAAGAGGCAGGCAGAGAGGGAGGCATATAATCTAAGTCATTATCAGACCTAAATGGACAGAATGTGCAACCATCTCAAACGAACAAAGTGATTTCACAGATCGCTGGTGCCCTTTTCTGGGGATGGCAAATAAATGGCGCCACTATATATTTTTTCCCCCCACTGTGTAATTTCTCCGTAGTGCAGTTATACAGAGAGCAGTGACCTCCCATCAGGGCGACCCAATCATCTCACACCGCACCTAAATGGAGTTCAGTGATGGAGGTTGTGCTGATGAAATACTGAGTGTAGCTTTCTTTATCAATAAAGGGATCATCCTGTAGGGTGATGGTACGGCTGATAATGGGATGTGCATCTAGTGCTCAGTGCATCAATAAACTCGGCTGAAGATATAATGACTTTAGATGAGGTCAGGTTGCGAGGTTATGGGAATAGTTCACACACACAAAAAAAATAAATAAAAAAATGTTCATGTTATTCTAATTTTTTAATAATGTGCCAGCTGCTAAAGCATTATAAAATTAGTCCATATGATTCATGCAATACATTCCTGGTATACGGGCCTTGTATGCTGAATTCATATTAAAAAGTCATTATTTACTCATTATCAGTCCCTCCAGTAGGCCTTGAGCCATACCGATCAGTCACAGAGCCAGTTGAATCAGTCTGATTTGTGAACGAATCATTCGGTTTTCTAAACTGGACCAACAGATTCATTGAAAAAAAAAAAAGTCCTACTCAAAAAAAGATTATTTTCACAAATCAGAAAGACATTGCAACATCTGAACACATCAAGGAGGGGCGTGGAACAACATTAGGGTTCAATAAATGATACAACATGTTCATTTTGTTGGCGAACATCAACTTATGTCAACTTATAATTTAATTTTTTTCCTCATTAGCCCACTACGTAAATTACTTAAACCCACCTATGACACAAACAGATTTTGACTCCAGAGTAGATTATATCAGTATTTCTTCATGTTTTCTTCACTGTCCTGGAGGCAAATTTACTTTTTTCTGTGTACTGTAACATAGAGTGTTAAAAATTGGTTATATAATGATATAGTTAAAAGCACAAGCTGTAATTGTGGACATAGAGTGATTTGGACCCAAGAAAACAGAGGCAGAAGTATGGGTTTCAGTTTGTTAAAGCACAATAAATAAAAAAACAGAGATATTAGTACACGGATGTCTGAAGGCATTTCTACTAGTATTATCACTGCCAGTAATTACAGACTCTGATTGTAAAGAAACATCAAACCAGCCCACCTTATTATAAAGCATTAATGAGTATTCACAGTAATATCTAATTCAGCTGATTATATTATCACAGATATGAATGTTGATGAGAACAAATTTAATTTGCTACTACACCACATCTAATCTGCCGTGATGAAGCTTTATTAGAATGTAAAATGAGCACAGACGATAATATATAATATTTTCCAGGGCAAATTAAATATTTTCTTTGTAAATAAATTGGTAATACATTTTGCCTTATGCTTCAAATTGGGAACGTCCTTCAAAACATATGGTCAGGGTTAATGATGATATTGGGTCAGTTTGTATTGGTTTGAAATGAATAAAAA
Source organism: Spinibarbus caldwelli (assembly GCA_039654775.1). Classification (NCBI taxonomy): domain Eukaryota; kingdom Metazoa; phylum Chordata; class Actinopteri; order Cypriniformes; family Cyprinidae; genus Spinibarbus; species Spinibarbus caldwelli. The sequence goes on along the minus strand of CM077219.1, from coordinate 27,847,520 downwards.
GTTATGCAGTCATTCGCTTTGCTATGTAGCAACATTGTGTTCCCCTTCAGTCGGTCACTCCGAGTCATGTCGGTGACCGATGAATGGGATCTTGCCAGAGAGACCAATCCACTTCGAGTGCAACTAACACAATTACTGTGGTCGTTTCCTGGCGCCTCAGGACGGTCACAATCGCTGCCTCACGTGTCTGGGCATTCAGCACGCTGAGGAAGCTTTCGTGGATGGTTCATATTCTTTTTGTGGGGACATGACCATCTTGGAGTTGCATAAAAGACTCCGCTATGTCAAACATGGCAGAGTCCCTCTGCCTCTGCCACGATCCAGCGTTCGTCTCGGCACCCGGGGAGGCGCTGCGTCCGGTGGAGTCCGAGGTGATTTGAGGATCACGGTGAGGGCTCGGCTGTGTTGCCTCCTTCGGGTGTGGTAGTGTTGTCCAAGCCAGACCCAGAGATGACGCCATGCTTTCTCAGGCCACCGAGAATGTCGGGCTCGTGTGGAATCCTTCACCACGTCCCGATCCTTCGAGGCTGGATGAATGGTTTTTCGGTGGGGGTCGCGCTGGTTCTCAGCGCCCCCCTCTGGTGCCATTCTGTGGCCATGCAACTGTGTCCAACAGCCACTACCACTCTGCGGGGTGACCCGTGTCTCCCCTCACGGGCCTGTAAGTATTCGTTAGGTCTAACTGTCAGTGCTTATAGAGCTTGTGGGGAGGCAACACATAGATGGAGGAGACTGCTCATTGGGAGATGGTGACCGGAGGTTAAATCCTCCTAGGCCTCCCTCCCTACCCTACCCTCTTGGGAGTTCTATAGCCTGCGTGTCGAACCGGTTTCCTCCTGTGTTCTCACCTCAAATGGGTAGTGGCACTGAGAGGCCCGGTTCAGAGTCTGCTTGCGGCATCCTTAACGCCTAAATTCTCCAGAGAGTTCCCTATCGGGCTAACCCTGTAGAGTCCTCCAGCACTCCGGCGGCCAGACGTGGCGGAGCGTCCGGCGCCAGGCCTTTCAGCCAATGAATTCTTGAAATCTGGTATGAGGCTAGTGCCCATATGAGTGAGCCTGTTGGATCCCATATGTGTATTCCACGATACACTTTTAGGGCAGTGTTTTCCCTGGCAGACCGCATTCTGCCGTCTCTAAACGATGCAGCCTGAGCCATCTCAGAGACTTCCATGTGCAATAGTGCCCTACGGGGTTACTTCACATGAGTAAATGCCACTTAACCCCCTCTGGGAGGAGGTGACTCTGCAGTGTGCCTCTTCCAGGTGGAAGGGCATACTTTCCCAGTGTTATCCAAGTCCTACTGTTGGGTTGCTCGAGGAACTGCAGTAGTTGACCTTCTCTGTGTAGAGCCTGGTCCTATCGTCTGCTTTATAGGAAGGTCTAGGGAGCCTACACAGGGCACTGGAGGGGGCAGCTCCTGTGGCGCTTTGGTAGGGATCCCATTCGTCGGTTACCGACGTGACTCGGAGTGACCGGCTGAAGGGGAACGTCTCGGTTACGTATGTAACCCTCGTTCCCTGAAGGAGGGAACGGAGACGTCACGTCCCGTCGCCACAGTCGCTGGGTCACCGGCTCGGCTCCTCACTGAAAACATGAATTAATGCGGTGCACCTGCTGCCTCTTATACCCCCCCCCCCCCCCCCCCCCCCCCCCAGCTACGGGGTGTGGCAGCCAGATGTGAAATACAGCATGCCAATGTCCATTGGCTCATTTAGTTACACTCTAAGTGGATTGGTCTCTATAGCGAGATCCCATTCGTCGGTCACCGACGTGACGTCTCCGTTCCCTCCTTCAGGGAACGAGGATTACATACGTAACCGAGACGTTTCTTTGCACTAAGTATTGATTTTTTTTCCTGACATCATTTTTTAAAGTGGTTTCTGATCCCCTTTTGTCTTTAGAGCCTCATGTCTCAAAGCTTTCAAAAACTGCCAAATGCTTTGAACTTTTTTCTAGGTAGAGTCTGACATGTCTGCAATGGCAAAACAAAATGTCCATGTAGAATTCCACACCTTCAACGGATGCTTCCAACAGCGGGCGATTCATTGATTGGGTCCGAACATCTATCATTATCCAAGAGGAATTAAGACGTGAACACCTTTTAGCCTAAACATGAAAACATAAAGAAAGGTTAAATTTGTAAAAAAATAAATAAATAAATAAATAAATAAAAATAGATAAATTAACTTGATAAGACTGACAGACAAATCACTTTGGAGCAACAAACCCTTCACTAGTGATTACTGATCTTTGATGTCAAAGGCAGGAAACTGGAAATTTATATTATATCATATTATATTATATTATGTTATATTATATTATAGGGCTGTTGAATGACTGAATCTGATTGGCTGACGAATGTTCTAAGGCAGTAGTTCTCAATTCCAGTCCTCATGTAACACTGCTCCGCATATTTTGTATGTATCTCTTATCACTTCAGACGTTTGTTATATTCAACTGTAAGTGCCCTGCGAAGTGGACATCACAGGATATTCTGCCATGATTCCAGTTCGAAGTGAGCATATATGTTCCATTCAAAGGGCATTAAAATGTGTGAGACATGAATTTTACACAGTTCATGCATGGAGTTCTCTTCTATCGAGCTGGTTATCTGAATCCTTGCGATGTGTGTGTAAAAGAAATGTCTCAGTCCTACCGCTCCCTTGGGAATGGCATTCAGTTTATCAAAGATGTATGAATGAAGAACTGAAGAGTTGATAGACGATGACGAGATGAAGAGCTGAAGAGCTGATAGATGTCTGTTTGAAAGTCGCAGTATCATCATCCAACAAATAGGTCAAGGCAAAAAACAATCTGAAACAAGTGTACATCTCAAATTAATAACATCAACATCATCAGAACATTTAAACCATTCCTAATGAGAGAAATCACATGTATTTTGTACATTTTGTATGCATGTTTTATCCCTTTTTATAATACAAAGTAAAGTTTGGGAAATAAATCGGATTTAAGCTCTTTTTTCCACACATTGTGACAAAACACTTAAATCAAAATACATATATCAAATAAACACAAAATTAATTACATCTTAATCGCTAACAGTTCCACTTAAACGTGGGAAAAAATACGATTCATATGGGGCATCGGACACTGCGTACTCACCATGATTAGCAAAGCTAGAACCATATAGCTGGCTTAGCCAAAGCCACTAGAAGGCAAGCCTGCAACCATTAGCTGAAAAATCTTAACGGCTAACACCTAACTACTTAACTAATTAGATTATAAACATATCCGTTTCTTTGCAAGTGCAGTGTGCTTCCAAGGAGAGCCCGCCCAAACACGCTTCTGATTGGCTGTGATATTTGATTGATTCTGTCGCGTCGCGGTGTCGCGTCGCGTCTGGTGTGGACACCCAAATTGCTTGTCGCTGGAATCTTGTCGCGTCGCGTGTAGTTAGGACACGGTGTAAAGCTAACGCTTCCGGTCTGGCAGTACGTGGGAAAGGAGACCAGAGGCCATTTTTTTTTTAATGGATTGTCAATGGAGGAGAGGCTTCACTACGCTGAATAAACAGCTTTTTAGAGGAAACAGCTCATCATTTAATGAATCGACAGCCTATCTGCTAATCTGCAACATGTTTTACACTAAACAATACTTTTGGATTGAACTATTTTTAGAGTTTACCAAGAAAAAAAATTTGTTTTATAAGAGAAGTCACTGACTTTTTGCGACAGGTGGTATTCAGCTTACGGCATTTCCCATTCATTCCTATGGTATCCGTAAAAGGCGATTGAGTGTCGCACATCACTGAAATTCAATGACGTCAAGGCTGTAATGTGATTGGTTATTAAGGCTCACGTGATCCAAGTTAGCCGTTACCTTTCTCAAATAGTAAGTAATACAGACCGTCTCATCTCCCTATAGTAAGGAAATCTCTGGCTTAGCTGCTCTCTTATCAACTTTACGTCACAGTTACACACTAATTTAACTGTATTTCCTTCAATACAATCACACTCTGACTGGTAGAATCGACTCATCAGAATGTCTTGGAAAACAAAGAACCACAGAAGGGAATGATAAGTATTTCTTCAACTTCGGCAACTCTCTCAGCTTGTGTATGTAACAATAAAGCATATACTCAAAGAAAACTCTTCACAACAGAAATACTTAATCTTTATCGAGGAAATAAGACTCTCACATGCTGTGCGTAGTCTCTCATCACATTTACTTAATCCGCTATTGCCGTTCACTCTCTCCATCCACACGCTACCCCACCCTCTTAAAGGGCAATACCAAATTAAAGCAGTGCTTGTCTTGAAACATGCTAAAAGTGTCAAGGGTTACATACCCACTGTTGGTACATAATATCTACTCTAATATTTCTGTAACTACACACATGTAACAACCCTCAGAATGGTATGTGTAAGTACAAATGTGTAACAGGACATTGGTAACAACACTTTTTTCACATCACTAAGTACTCGTGTAACAGGAATTATATAACTAGATTTTGTAACAACAATATGTATAAGAGTAACTGGAACAATTTGATCCAGGGGGTGGAGATGGGTAGGTTTTGGGATATGTAAAGTGGAAGGAGTTGGATCTCGAGTTGGTGGAGATGGTGAACCACTGTAATACCAGTGTACTTACATGGTAACTCCTCAGGAACTGTCCACTTAATATAAAGTGTAACATTCTGGACACCGACCACAATTTATATGTAACGCCTAACTCACTGGCCGCTGCTGTGTAACATCAAAGCAATTACATGGTAAATCCATAGGAATTGTCTACTTAATATAAAGTGTAACACTTTCTTTTCCAAAGGTGCTGTTATTCCTGTTACACATTTGTACTTTCATTACCAGAAAGTGTTGTTACCAATGTTCTGTTACACATTTGTACTTACAAATACCATTCAGTGGGTTGTTACATATGTGTAGTTACACAGACATTAGAGCTGTAGATACTACAGGTGCATCTCAATAAATTAGAATGTCATGGAAAAGTTCATTTCATTAATTCAACTCAAATTGTGAAACTCGTGTATTAAATAAATTCAGTGCACACAGACTGAAGTAGTTTAAGTCTTTGGTTCTTTTAATTGTGATGATTTTGGCTCACATTTAACAAAAACCCACCAATTCACTATCTCAACAAATTAGAATACTTCATAAGACCAATAAAAAAAAAAATTTAAAAAAAACATTTTTAGTGAATTGTTGGCCTTCTGGAAAGTATGTTCATTTACTGTATATGTACTCAATACTTGGTAGGGGCTCCTTTTGCTTTAATTACTGCCTCAATTCGCGTGGCATGGAGGTGATCAGTTTGTGGCACTGCTGAGGTGGTATGGAAGCCCAGCTTTCTTTGACAGTGGCCTTCAGCTCATCTGCATTTTTTGGTCTCTTGTTTCTCATTTTCCTCTTGACAATACCCCATAGATTCTCTATGGGGTTCAGGTCTGGTGAGTTTGCTGGCAGTCAAGCTCACCAACACCATGGTCATTTAACCAACTTTTGGTGCTTTTGGCAGTGTGGGCAGGTGCCAAATCCTGCTGGAAAATGAAATCATCATCTTTAAAAAGCTGGTCAGCAGAAGGAAGCATGAAGTGCTCCAGAATTTCTTGGTAAACGGGTGCAGTGACTCCAGACTCTAGGACCTTGGTTTCCAAATGTAATACAAAACTTGCTCTCATCTGAAAAGAGGACTTTGGACCACTGGGCAACAGTCCAGTTCTTCTTCTCCTTAGCCCAGGTAAGACGCCTGTGATGTTGTCTGTGGTTCAGGAGTGGCTTAACAAGAGGAATACGACAACTGTAGCCAAATTCCTTGACATGTCTGTGTGTGGTGGCTCTTGATGCCTTGACCCCAGCCTCAGTCCATTCCTTGTGAAGTTCACCCAAATTCTTGAATCGATTTTGCTTGACAATACTCATAAGGCTGCGGTTCTCTCGGTTGGTTGTGCATCTTTTTCTTCCACACTTTTTCCTTCCACTCAACTTTCTGTTAACATGCTTGGATACAGCACTCTGTGAACAGCCAGCTTCTTTGGCAATGAATGTTTGTGGCTTACCCTCCTTGTGAAGGGTGTCAGTGATTGTCTTCTGGACAACTGTCAGATCAGCAGTCTTCCCCATAATTGTGTAGCCTAGTGAACCAAACTGAGAGACCATTTTGAAGGCTCAGGAAACCTTTGCAGGTGTTTTGAGTTGATTAGCTGATTGGCATGTCACCATATTCTAATTTGATGAGATAGTGAATTGGTGGGTTTTTGTTAAATGTGAGCCAAAATCATCACAATTAAAAGAACCAAAGACTTAAACTACTTCAGTCTGTGTGCATTGAATTTATTTAATACACGAGTTTCACAATTTGAGTTGAATTACTGAAATAAATGAACTTTTCCACGACATTATAATTTATTGAGATGCACCTGTATGTACCCATGTGTACTTACACTGTGGTTACATATTACCTACACATGTAGTTACTATGTAAGTACACAGGTATCGGGGACACAATATAAAATGGGACCATAATATAATATAATATAATATAATATAATATAATATAATATAATATAATATAATATAATATAATATAATATAATAAAGATAAGATAAGATAAGATAAGATTAGAACATTTCACACTTTTAAGAGCCTCCAAAAACATCCCTAATAAAACATCTATAATTTACTGTATTAAAATTTAAGCTCATATAGCCTACTGTATTTATAACCCTATACAGCCTATACTGTATTTTAAGACCTCTAAATTATCAGTATGATCAAAATTTGAAAAAGCTGTTGCACACAATCTTGCCTTTTATCGTCTGATTGACAGTTTTTTTTTTTTTGTTTGTTTTTTTTTGTTGTTTTTTTTTGTTTTTTTGTTTTTTTTTTGTTGTTTTTGTTTTTTGCAAATTAATTGAATAAATGTCTACCTTTATGTTGTGGTTCACATATCTTTTTGCCGTGAAATCTTTAATGACATTATAAAGTACAGTAAATGTAAGAATAACTTCTATATTGTTAGTAATATTCAAGATATACATGATTATTCATATATCATTTTCAGGCTATTGAGGAATGTTTATTTGTTCTTCTCTTAATCACCACTGTATTGCATTGAGTTATATATTTTGCCCTTCACAATTAAAACTACATAGCTTTGATCATAAAACATTTAAATATCATCTAAGACATGGCAATTTAGAAATTGTTTTGTTTCTCCCATATAATGTAGTTCTGTCATATACCAGTTAGATATTACCAAGATTGACTGCCAAAGCTTGACCCATAGGGTGAGAGGTATAGAGAAGACTTTCTCAAATGCACTAAATCTCAAAGTTTAAAAAAAAAGAGAGCAGGAAGTTGATCAGCAGGCCATAAATGCCCAGTGATGTAATGTCTGTGGTCCAGCAACAGCATCGTTAAACGTCTGCAGTACGCGATGAGTCATACCAGCTGAGCATTTAAAGAGCAGACTAATGCCTTGCAAATGAGTAGGTAAGTCTAATGATAAAAAATGTTTTTTTCTATAAGAAATGATCCAAGGCACACGCGTGCCTTCTTTTTCTGGTGATGAGTGTCGCTTCAGTCCTCATTTTCCTGCAGCTTTACTGGAAATGATTGGATTAGCCATACACATTTCATCTCCAGCGTGTTCACATTCCACCGCAATTAGTCATTCTGAACAGACAGGCAGCAGAATAAAGCCACTGAGCCACAGTCATCACAGCCACTCTTATCATACGAGTCACAGCAGTTAGGAGAAATTTACAGGGCTGGAGGTCCTGCTTAGCCTCAGCCTAAATGGAAGACAAAAGGTTTTAGTTGTCATGACAATTAGATGGAGTCTCAGAGCTGAGTAGGTTTTGATTGCCTGAAGTTATTAGCTGGCGGTAATTAAGTTTGCATTATTCTCTCCCGACAGCAGTTTTGCTTCAACAGTAGTCTGTCCTCTGCAAGCACAGCCAATGCATGGACCAAATCCCCTTCTGCATAACGGCACACTCTGATTTTTGTTTTGTTTTTTTGTTTTTTATTCATTTGACCCTTTTCATCCTGAAAAAACAGACACTTTAAATAAATCCAGCAATAAACGGTTGATGTGAAGAAAGCTAGATGGAAAAGGTCATGTCGTGTTCAATAGCATGACCTGAAAACGAAAATGTTTGACATTCATTGACCATAAAACTGCTTTGATATTTTTGTTTTTGCCATGTCTGTTCCAGAATAGTGCACTTGCTGTTCCCCAGTGTGCATTATGGAAAATATAGTAAGTATGTTGTAGTGTCTGTCCCCTTTCCTGCTGGGAATATGTGTGAGCATGATGGGTATTGTAGCTCTAGGGAGTGTGCATCATGTTTCTCAATAACGTACGGAGCAAGAATAACTTTATTTGTGCTCCACAGAAGTCATTCAGGTTTGGAAAGGCATGAGCGTGAATAAATGATGACAGTATTTTCATTTTTGGGTGAACTATCCCTTTATGCCTTGAGATTTATGCTGGTGATGAAAACAAATTAAAGCGCTTCAGTGGAATCCAGCTGTACTTTCTTTGCTGTTGAAGTCTATTTCTGTCATAATTGAAACATTAAGGGTTGTGATACATGTGCAATTGTGACTTCTGTAGACATACTCCACATGAAATGCCACATGAAAAAGCCAAGAAATACATTTTTTCTAGTGATGTTTATGCTTAAAATGAGAGACAAAAATAAAATAAAATGAAATGAAATAAAATAAAATAAAGAAATAAATTATAAAATAAAATAAACTTAATTAGTTACATTCTCTGAAAACAAGTCTTATTATATAAAATGTTGCTCAAATAAATGTATCTTATTTCTTTCATTGTTTAGATATTTTTTTACAGGAAAATAAGGCAAAATACAAAAGACAAGAAAAAGTAAAATATTTTTTTTTCATAAAATTATGTAATATTATTATAGTTACCATTTATAACAAGTTACATGATTCTACTGGTGATGAAAATAAATCAGAGCGCTTCAGAGAAAAACAGATTAGCTAATTTTGTTGTTTAAGTCCATTTTGGTTTGTGATGTGATTCTTGTATAAACATTCTTATGCCACATGACAAAGTCAGGAAATGTATTTTTCTAACACTGTTGGCAATTTCTGGCTTTAAGCATAAATCTAGCAAAATCTACTGAGGTTCATGCTTAAAACAAGAAAAAATACCAGTGTCATGAGGAAAAACACACACAAATAACTTTACATTTAACAAATGTAATATAATCAGTTACCATTTATAATGAGTTACAGGATATTGTAAAGCATTACTTCAAAAAGTAATGATCCCCAGTACTTTTCACACACAATTGCTACAGTAAAAAAAAAAAAAAAAGATATATGTCAGCTCTGATAACAAGAAGCATTATACTGAATGTTTGTAACCATATTTCTGACTTAAAATATTACTTATTCTTTTTCCATATTTCTATATTCTCTCTTCATGCCAATAAAGGCAGCAGAACAAACCTTGCTCTCAAGGACACCGCGACTCAGAAAGGCAGCACTTGTCTGCACTTGTAACAGCAGCCACCCCCAAAGTCTGCCTTTCCCTGAAGCAGCAGCAAGCAAGGTGGTTTTTCAGGGATACTTTGTGCTTTCACAATCACAAGACGGGGCGACTTCAACTGGAGAGCTTACCAGTCACACGCTCGCCTCTAAGAGAGCGCCGGCCCCCAGGTAGAGTCGTGCAGGTGGGAAGAGAATGTGTCAGTGCCTAGATCATACTAATGCAAGCCACCCTATGTCCTCTCATTCCTCCGAGGGCATAAAGAAATACTCGTCTGCAGCATACAAAGAGCATCTCAGGATAACAGAATAACTCCTATGATACAAATCACACTAAGATGACACATCGGTGCCTCCACACACTTGTAGCATTATAGTGACGCAGGTTTCCTTCAATCAAAAGCACAATTCCACCACTGGATAGACCGCAGTTAATTCACAAGTCAAAACGTCAACAGGTGACCCCAAAACACCTCCATTGTTAACGTCTATCTGAAAAGCATGCTTTGAAGTGCCCCAGATGGTGCTCTGAGTTATTATTCATGCTTGTTGTTTGGGTAGACGCATGACCTGTAGCTACCGCACAGAACTGCTTTGCGGTGAGTGTCAACAATTAACATGTGAGCGTTGCTTTACAGCTTCAAAGCCGCTGAAAGTTTCAGTACACAGCCCCCCCATCCCCTAAAGAGTTCATTTGAATTTCGCCTGCTTCTCTTTTAACTGCAACACAACAAAAAGCTTACCAGAGCTCTATATTTGTATTGCAGAGGTTTTGTTTGGGGAGAAAAACAACAATTGCTGCAAACGCTAATTATTGGGATTCTTTTGGGATTCAGAATTTTCTGTTTTATTTTTTCTTAATTGATGCATAACTTTAAAAAGAGCATGCTCAGCATGGGTTCATTTACCGTGTAATGATTTGCATTATGTGTATTGTTCCCTCTTCTATTTTACAGAAATTACAGACCGTGCTTTTGTGCATTATGTTTTTTTTTTTTCCTGTGACTAACTGCCTCTACTTATTTTGTCAATGGGATAACAGTTACTGCACATGAATGGCCAACAGTGGCACTCCGACACGTTTATGGCACCGAAGGATCAAGGATCACACTGACAGGTTGAATTTCAGCAGCAGAACCCAACGTGGCCAGTTCATTTTATGGCTGAACACCAGTAGCTCTCACCAGCCTGCTGTTCCTCTTTTGTTTCGGAGCTCTTTGCCGATGAAATAACAGCTTTTCTTTGAACAAAGCTGACAAACTCTGCTTATAGACGGCTGGCGTGAATGTAAATGTATTTTCACAGTCACATTCAGACTGCGAGGAATCAAGAGTTCATTTGAACAAACTCTGAGATTCAGAGCAGAGGTGGCAGAAAAGGGCCAAGCAGATTACCCCGCTTACCCTTGACTGCTCCAATGTCTTGTTAGCACTAATGAAACAGATTTTAAAGGTCACACTAGCCGCACACATCATCTGTTCTCGCCAAATACTGTAAGTACACTTTAGTCTCTGAATTTCAAACCTGCTGTTTGATCAACTATTATCGAATGACTGAGTGGCCGAGAGAAAACGCCAGGAGCAGCTTCCTCTGAGCAGCTGAAAGAAAGGGAGGTTAAATATCCAGTTTCACTCGGTTGGTTTTTCCTCACAGAAAGTAAATATACATGGTGAAATTGCTCCTTATGTGTTCAGCAGAATAAGAGATTGTATTCGAAGAGGAATATAGTGTTTCCGGGAAAAAAAATCATTTCATTTAAAGAATTAATTCAAGTCACACTGGCTATATAGGCTGTAAAATTGTATGCATGGGCCACAACTTTCCCCTTCTTGATTGATCTAACAATTATATTTGTATGGCTCAGAAACAGTGGGAATGTAATAAGCTTTCTTCTAATATTGCTGGAATGACCCTTCATGCTAGATGAGCATTTTGAAACACTCAGATCCACGGCACAGCTGGAAGAACGGGCTTTATGAAATAAAACACTGTGACTCGTCTTCCATAAACAGAGCGTATCTTTGTGTCAGTGCACTAATAACTTTCGGCAATGTGCTCATGCTATGTAATGGGCTGGGGAAGAAATGATTAAGTGCATTCTCTTTCATTTCTCCTAACTCCACCTCTCCAAACCACCAAGTCGAATGAGCCCGATGATTTATAATTGATGACAGCTCACTGTCTATGGGTGAGAGGGTTTTCATTAATATCACAATGAAGCCAATCTTCCAGCTCTCCTCAATTGTCTTCAGATTCCACAGAGACCGGATGTACAGCAGCAGACTGCACTGCCCTCTCTCCATCGCTTCTGCAAGCGAGTCCGAAAAGTCTTGTTCCCATTTGCCATCTTTATCCAATCACTATCATTAAAAATATATCAGGGATGAATATTTCAGAGACTTACATAAATGCTCTCTGAGTGATGCGGAAAAAGTCATGGGAGAGTATTGAAAAGCACCAGACAGAACCAAGAAAACCTTTGAATTTCATTACCCAAGATGGGAAGCACAGTGTCTTGGCTTTCATTATAAGACACGCTGCGTCAAGTGAGTTGAGTAGCACCAGGCAATTCAGTTAAGTAGGCATCCCAGGGTTTTCTGGGAGAGGCCTAATGTCACTCCAGATATATCTTCCCAGTACAGATGGAGGACTCCATCCCTTTCCACAGAACCGTTGGCAAGGCTTTTGAAGCAACCTCAGCATGAGTCTTCCTTGCATTTTTGCATAGGCAGATTACTTCCTTATCATTATCTCTAAACCAATCCCTTAAATGAAGAAAAAAGACGGCGCATTTAAGGCACTTTGGCGCAAACACATACGTGACTGCTGGTTTAAACAGCAATTACACCCAAAGTACTGGAGAGAAAAGCGCACCCTTAATACTTCGGCATGTGATAATTGTGCAGGACATTAGCAGAGCTCGCTTTCTCTCTGTGGCAAGGATGAGATAAGTAGCCCTGCCATGGTGTACTGTCAGCAGGGTAAGTGTGAATGATGACCACAGCGGCGCTCGGCTTAGGAACATCTCCTTCACCCCTGGCTCTGTCCCCTTCACTGAGCTCTGAGATACCAGAGCACTGGCCTCATTTGGATGCTGGCTTCCTTTTCAACTCCCCGTACCATTGCTCACCACAAAAGCAGCACACATATCCAATGACAGCATGCCGCCACACGTGCAGTTTTTATTCTGAGCGACAAAGCGCTCCACCATCTGCAGCAATACTCCCGTTGTTACCCATATGTGGAAGTTCAGAACTTGATATGGGCCAAGCACACCAAATATTTTAACACATGCAACTTGTCTTTTACTCTGTTATGAGCCTTTTACTCTATTACGCCATGTTTGGTACTAGTTGGCATAAAGTGTACATTTTGTAAATGCATGTTATTAATTTCGTGAACTAATCCATGCATGTTTCTCCTTTTTACATTTTAACTTTTTATTTTTTTTTTTGTCAATCTTCGACTAAAACAACTTCTCTCTAGTGATGTATGCTAGATTTCTCCGGTCCAATTAAAGTCGGCATGAAATAGAAATTGTCTTTTCTTTCCTATTGTGATGTATATCCATGTGAAATGGCTTCTTGAACTAGAAAAAATTTAGACTTTGTCCATCTGAAATTGGTTGAATCCTTAGTTTGTTGTTGTTCGCTAATTGCTGCAAACTCATGTAAGTGACATGACTGGTAAAAGAAAGGAAGGCATCCTTTGTGCTGGAGCACACATCATGAGAGAAGTGAAATCAAGTTATTGCTTTTGATGAAATATTATGAGGACACATGCATTTAAAATGAGCAATTATCTATAAAAAACATTTCAACGGTAACTTTAAACCTCACCCCTCCACAATAGACTGCAAGCTTGCACTTGTTTGAGTGCCACAAACGCCCACATCTCGAAGTCCAATCAGCAGCTGATGGAAAGAACCAAGTCTATGCCCTCATTTTTTTTCTCTATATTCTACTACACTCATATGTATGTCACAATGTGGAAGAAAAAAACCTGTCGCTACTTCCGTTTCATCACAACTTTATGGTAACACACAATGGAGTCTGAGTGCAAGGGGAAAAAAACTGAATTCTCAAGTGCCTCGATACAAAGAAAACAACATAATATATTCAAACTGATATTTATCCTTAAAGATAAAGGAACTGTAAACTTTATGAGCAAATGATTGCAGGGTCCGGTCAGTTATTGGCTTTCAATCAACTACATTCAGATTCAGAGAAAACTGGGTGTGAAAATTTCCAACAAATCTTTGAAGTCATTTTTTCAGTTCCAGTGTTGGCAAAATTACTGCATTTTGCCTTTGTCAGGCAGTATGGAGGTCTTATTAGAAGTGATTTGAAAGTTAGGCTTCATGAACTCAAGAAGGGCTCAGGCTCTCGCTGCCCGTAATTTGATCCAATTAAAAAGCTTTGATGAGGAAGCCTCCTTCAACTGTCATTGAGGGAAGATAATGGTTTGAATTTCTGTTTATGGCTCAGCTATTCATTTATGGCAAGCAGGGGCAAATCATATTTAACGGTGTCTTAAACTGAAGTTTTTTTGGGAGGAGGGGCACAAGTATTATATTTAATCATTTTTTCCTACTAAACTCATGGACAGCATTAGCCGCAACACAATAATGAAGCACCTCGCCCCCGAAACAATCAATGAGTACAGAGGGAGACAGATGGACTGTTTCACAACATGATCACACCTATCTCAGCAGCTCAAATTAGACCCATCACACTTAGTCCTCCTCTGTGGACGTGTCTTCGGCAACAAAGCATGTCTAATTCGGAAAGGAAAAAAAAGAGAGCAAAACGTTTAAATGAGCCGGAAAATGTAATGCATCTGCCCAAGCCTCTTTGATGGGAGTCCATTGACTCTGATACGAATGTAGGATTTATGTGGCCATTTATGTATGCTGCGTTACGGCTGAAGGACCATGGCCCTGTTCTATTACATGAGTTAACACTTCTGCAGAGATCACCTGAGACCTGCCTGACGTTTTCCCTTCCCCCGCGCTTGCTCTCGCTCTCCCTCCTACTCCTCTGCTCTGGAGTGTGCTGAATGCCTGATTTCTCCCTGACAAGATGATCACATTATCCATGGCAATTTAAATCAGATAGACAGACAATGGCAGGTTAAGGATTATCAGACGATGCAGTGCAGGAAGGCCTTACGCTAACACCATATTCTAATATGGGTGATAAAAAGACACTTAAACCTTGAGCAGAGGGGTGCTTTAAGCAAGTAATATCTTTTAGGTGAAAACATTTGAAAGAAGTTTAACGAGGTAGTTTCGTTCAGCTATTATAGTTGTGTATGAAAATTCTGGGCATATAGAATTATATATTAAAGAGGGGAAGCACCATGAATAAAAGCATGAATTAAATATGATCAGGATGACAGATAGAACAAGTTCAGATTCACTGTTTGCTAAAGAGCGGAAAGGTTTAAGCGGGCTTCAAGGTCAAGGTTTACTCCAAATATAAAGCACACTGACACTCTCTAGCTTGAGCTCCTGCTGATCACAACAGGTATCGATTTTAAGCTATGCAATAATCAATATACTGTATATATATATATATATATATATATATATATACATATATATAATGCTATCACTGACTGTCTTTAGAGTGCCGTCCACTTTTTCAATGGGTTTGGTTTTGGAAGTTTTTTTTTTGTTTTGTTTTGTTTTTCTGTTTGTAGAATTAGAAGCTATGAACCAAACCAACCAGCTAGGAGGTGAATCGCAACATTACAAATCTGTTTAAAAAATGTTTAAAAAAATGTCAAAAAAATTTTAAAAATCAGACAAAATAAAGGTACAAGACTGTGTAATTATTAACAAAATGTAATTAAAAATTAAAAAAAAAAAATAGTTGTTTTAAAGATGATATTTTTAAATATTTAACATTTACTGCACACATTTAAAGTAAAAATTTAAGTGGTTAAAAAAAGTAAAATAAATGTTTTTTTCTTCCAGAACCCCAGTGTTGCACTCTATAGGCATTTGGGTTAAAGTAAAAAAAAACTTCAAATCACCCTGTGCATTTAAATTATCAAAATTCAGAACAGACATTTGCATGTGCATGATTCAAATGTTTGGTAACACCTTAACAATAAGGTCTCGTTTTAACTATCATAAACTAACAATATGCATTTTTAGAGAATTTATTAACCTTTTTTTTGCAAAAGTATTGTTCACTGCAAGTTCATGTGTTAACAAATGAAACCTTATTGTAAAGTGTTTATAAATCTTTTTTAGGCATTTTTGTAACACTAAAAATATACAGAAAATAACAGAAGAATGTAGACCTACTTAGAAAAAAAAGTTCATAAAGTTTCTTCCTTATTCATAAAGAAAAAAAACAAAGCTGAAAGAAAACGAATGAATGTTTGTTTGTTTTTTTATGAAATGAAAACTTAACTACATAAATAGTGTAGACTAAAGGTTTTTTCTTCATTTATAAGCCAAGCAAGCCAGAATAATAAATGTAAATGTCTTTCTACTTTCAGAGGTGAGTCACAAAAAAGTGAGTCTGTGTTGGCAATGCAAAAACTAAGTTTAAACTGCAGTAGGGGTGACTCACAAACTAAAAAGTTACCTGGATCCAAACAGTAAGTTGTATAAAATAAACCTCTCAAATGATAAGCTTTGGAGAATACTATGACATATTCCTGTATAAAGATGGTTTTGACTTAATGACATGGCATTGCTAGAAAATTAACCAAAGGTACTCACTTGATTCATAATCCAACCACTAACAGAGAGTATTGGGTCTACATGTCTTCATCTCTAAGATGAAGGAATGCTGAAGGAGCACTGTCAGTTCAAGAGAAATAGCAAATGATAGCAGTGGAATCTCCTAAGGACCCACTCAGACAAGTAGGCCAAGAGTCCACCAGACCAGGGCTTCGGCTCATCAGACGGAGGCCTGCAGATTCCTAATAGGGCTCAAAGAAACAGAAGACATCCTACCTAGGTTCTGGCCTCAAACACACCGGCAAGCCTTGGAACCTCCTTCCATTGCAGGCCGTGGGAACAGATTGTTTCAATTACCACAATCCTCACGTACCAAAGTCCCCCCTGACACCGGCTGCATCCACACGCTAGAAAGGGATTTGGGAAGCAACATGTGGCACCAGAGCACTGGGGGCCAACACTTTCCTACACCAATCTATATTCTGTTTGAACCCAGAGATCTCTCCAATCTAGCATCCCCCTGCACTCTCAGATTTTCCTTAGATCAAACGTCTGTCCATAAGCACAGATTTGTGTGGGTTTGCACTTGCTCTCTAAACGTAAAGTGAAATCATTTGTCAGCACATAAATCTAAACTAGATACATTTTTGTTCTCATTTTTAACTTCATAGGCATGGAATGCATGCCTGAACATATATCCTTGTACACTGGCTTGGAGAGCTGTTGGAGAGTAATTTATTAAAAGTTTAACTAAAATTAAATTTTTAACACCCTATGAAATTTTCTCAAATTCAGTTTTATTTTGACCAAATTCTGTTTTCCATTAATTTTCTGGATTCCATTTTATTTGTTTCATTAAATACTAATAATCAAAAGCATCTCCAATTAATTGATTTATATATGTATATGATAAAATCAAAAAGAAAAAAAAAATATTTTAAAAAATTAGGGAGCGGCACTTGACTTTGTCCATCTGAAAATGGTTGAATCATTAATTTGTTGTCATTTGCTAATTGCTGCGGTATCTGTAAGGAAGGCAATATTTGTGATTTTGTCTGCGTTTTCCGCATCGCGGAAATCATAGGGCCCTACATTCCAATCCCCTAAGACCTTCGTTCATCTTTGGAACACAAATTAAGATATTTTTGCTGAAATCTGAGAGCTTTCGGACCCTGCATAGACAGCAGTGTAACTACCACATTCAAGGCCCAGAAAGGTAGTAAGGACATCATTAAAATAGTCCATGTGACATCAGAGGTTCAACCGTAATTTTATGAATCTACAAGAATTATTTTTCGTCCGCTAAGAAAACAAAATTAACAACTTAATTCAACAATTTCTTCTCTTCTGTGTCAGTCTTCAACGCGTTCATGAGAGTACCACAATGCATATGTTTGATGCTGCATAAAACCAAAATAACATTTTTTATTCTTACTGTTTTTTAATATATATATATACTTTATTATGTCTTTCAATTCAAAACACATTTTGAACTGAAAGCCCAGATTAAGCCGATTCACAAAATATTCACAAAAAATTTAATGTAAGAAAAAGTAGAAGGAAAAATGAGGAATAACTATTGGTAACTATTGGATAACTATTTTTTTTTTCATTATATGTCTTCAAAGGAAATGTTCATTTGCATAATTGTGTTAAATGTATAAGTATGTTCTGATAATTAGTGGCGGCATAGAGAATCACGCCACTAATTGCAAGCCACAGTTGAGAAATTAACTAATTGATCAAAGCCATGATGGTATCATGTCATTGATGGTTCATAGTGCATCTCACAGAGAACAAGAGATCTCAACGGGCTCTTTTGTTGGGAGGGGGGGGAAGCGTATCATCCGCACCTTTCCCCAGCCCATTAGATCTCCCTCTAAATCAGCATTAGAAAGGTTAGCCCAGTGCTGATAGGTTGCCACAGATGATACAGTGTGTATGTCAGAGAGCTTCTCTTGATGAAGGCATAGCTCCCTGTACACCACAGATGCACATGGAAGATGTATGACTGTGCTTTAAAGAAGGCAAGAAGCGAGCGTTAGCCACTAAGGAAGTATCTCTATTGCGCAGAGTGGTTATTGTGCCCCTGAGTGTGTGACGGCATTTCTGATGCCTGAGGCTGAGGACAGCCTGCAATGGTACACAAAGTTCAGGAAACCTATTCTGCCATCAAGACCGTAAAACAGGGTGTGAAATAGGAACATGGAGTTCTTCCACTGTGGAACTGAATCTGTTTAATGCAGCATTACTGTACAGAAAAACATTCGACAAGCCAAATTCACTTCACCGTGAACAGGAGTTATTAATATATCAATAATATACCATTATTTGTGCTTTTGAGGGAATTGGATTGATGTTGTAGTAACAAAAGAAGACAAAGTCATTTGCAATTTAATTGCTTCCTCTTCTATTTTCAGGGAGAAAAAAAAACACTGACAGATTCTTAAGCAATCGCTGTAATTCTCATGGTGCCTGTTGCCTAATTTCCATTGTTTCTCTGAGAAGGTGTACAAGAGTTCCTTTGATAAGCGTCTTTGATGTGTTTGCGAAGACAGAATGGAGTCATGTTTCTTTTTGAGATGTGCTGTCGTCGAGGTTTAAAGACAATAGTCTTTGGCACATACTGAGATGGCCACTGTAGGTTTAAAGGCACAATATGTAATTTTCGCGCGTATTCAAAACAAACAAAGAAACAAAGGCGTAGTTTGATGACGCCGTGACTGAGTGTGGAATCATGGGAGTTGTGGTCTTCATCCTCACAGCCGATGCAATCCGACGGGACTCAGGCAGAAATCATGTTCATGGATGAGCTAATGTATTAAAGATTTATTAACGTCGTAGTATGAAGCAGGGTGAGGCTGAAAGCCGTCGAAGCAAAACAAGGCCGCTGAACAAGCGTGACACATGGCTCGAAAGCAGCAGAGCTTTTATTATGCCACAGTCGACTGCTTCCGCTCCTTCCAGTCGAGCGTATGTGCTGTAAATCAGCGCTGTTTTATCATACTAGATACATTTGAAAGTTCTGTTATAATGCTACTCTGTGCAGTCGTCACCTGTCTAATAAAACGCATAACATATTAAAGTGTCTTTGCTGTTTACATGTTTTCTACAAAACAAAACCGGAAATCGAGGGTGTATGGCGTTATTGGCAGGCGACACAATTACACTATGGACACAGTCCATTAAATAGTTAAAATTGCTTATTTCTCTGGATTTACACATTCTTCGAAACATTTGGGATAATGTAAGTACACAAGTCAGCAAAATATATAACACTGTTCTAGTGGTTTTTGGATATTTTAATTAAAAAAAATCTTACATATTGTGCCTTTAAGTGATGGCAAACTGTGCAAGTCAAGCATTGTAAAACGCTGAGGTTTTGTTTTCTGTGTCTGTCAAGAGAAAAAAAGACATCGTCTGCATTCAGAATAGCTGGAGGGGTTTGATCGTGACAGTTTTCAGACCTGTGTTCCTTAAAGGAATAGTTCACCAAAAATGAAAATTCTGTCATTAATTACTCGCCCTCAACCTGTAAGACCTTCGTTCATCTTCGGAACACAAATTAAGATATTTCTGATAAAATTCGAGAGCTTTCTGACCCTCCATAGAGAGCAAGGGAACTGCCAGGGTCAAGGCACAGAAAGGTAGTAAGGAAATCGTTAAATTAGTCCATGTGACATCAGTGGTTCAAGTGTAGTGTTATAAAGCTACGAGAATGTTATGATGCAAAGAAAACAAAAATAATGACTTTATTCAATGATTTCTTCTCTTCTGGGTCAGTCTACCACTATTCACGACAGTACCACGACGCATGCGTTTGCAGGGTCAGAAAGCTCTCGGATTTCATCAAAAATATCTTAATTTGTGTTCCAAAGATGAACGAAGGTCTTACAGGTTGATGGCGAGTACTTAATGACAAAATTTTCATTTTTGGGTGAACTATCCATTTAAAGTTAAACAGTATATTGACAATGGGAGAAATGACAAGGTGTAGTTGTACAGTTAACGTTGTTCATACCCGTATTACTTTAGCATCACTCATATACTATTATATTTTTTGTTAATATTTTTAATTAGATTTTATTTGTATTTTCTGTTATTATTTATTTAAAGATTTAGTACTTTTGTTTTGTTTTGTTCATTTTTGTCATTTGTTGTTGTTGTTGTTGTTTTTGTTGTTGTTTGGTTTTTTTAAATATGCCTACATAATTTTTTTAGGTTTATTAAGTAGTTTTCCGTTTTAGTTTTAGTTATTTCAGTACTTTCAATTTAGACTAAACACAAATTAGAAGTGTTACTTTGGCAACTAGCTGAAATTAAGTTTTAATTAACATTAATAAACCTGTATGATACATCCAGATGATTTGTATGAGAATAATGATTGTTTTTTCATATACACAGTCCATTATGTTATTAACTCTATTAACTTTTTTATTTAACTGTGTTATCATATAGTTTACCAGCAACATCATTATTATACAATAGTTCAAGACATGTTGTTGCAACATGATTAGTATTCGTATGTAAAGTTTATGCATACATTTGCTATAATGTAAAATATGGAAGTACTAACAGCATCTAAAATGTGAAGGAATTTATAAATGGGCAGCTTAACAAATGTAAAAATCTTAATTAATTCTATTGTATTTAAATTACAAAAATATTGTATGGTTTTATTACCACTATTACATAGATATTTTTGAGAGTAAAAATACATAAAATGCACAGTTACTTAATTATTAACTGATTCAGAATTGAACATATTTAAATATTTAAATTATCTCATTGATTAAACACAATAAAAACAACCTATTAATGTATTATATGAACTAATCCTAAACATTTTTTTTAAGATTTGTACATCCCTAAAGTTTTTTTGTATGTAAAATGCTTACGTTTTAGATGGCAACACCATCTTAATGTAGGTTTCATCATATCGCATGTTTCAGAGTCTATGCAAATGTATGAAAATGTATGTGTGTTTGAACCACACATATAGCTACCTATTGAGATCACCTGCAGACACTAAACTGGTCTGGACCATGTACTAGAAGGCTTAAGACCATTCCAGAGTTTCCAGGTTCGTGCAGTCAGTGAAAAATTGACATTTTCAAAATATCACTTCCAGAATAGCTAAAACTTGAGCAATGCCATCATTTTAGATCATAAAACAAACTATTAACATGAAAGAAAGAATCAGTCAGCTAAACTATTGCATAGACTGACAGCACACAGTGCCCATGGGAACGTTCCTCAGCAGATAATAGAAAACAATTAAATAGCCGAGCTGTGAGGTTGGAGGTAGTATAAGGAGCTTATGGGAAAATGTGATCCTTCAGCCAGTTCACTTATAGTTCTTCAACTTCATTTCTGACTTTCCCTTATTCCCATTCAGAATGAGAATAACCTCCAAACACAATGGTATTCGTAAGCCTCGTGAATATAGAGGTAGAACAGTTTGACTGCTTGCAGTGGACTTCAAACAAGACGGCTTGTGTGCGGGAATGTTATAGTTCAGAATAAATTATCGGCATTATGCTGGTGCGATTCAAAATGTGCTTATTCCTATAGTTAGTTGTTAAAAAAGTGTCAAATGTATGTGTCAGTCAGCGTGCAAATCTTACATTATTAACATTTAAGGCATACATTAGCATATAACTAGCATAAAATTAACAACATACATTTAAATATACAAAAATAGTTATTATAATAATCATTGACTGAAATCATCATAATTAACAACTTGCACCTTCAGACTTGTTTAGATAATCTACTGACCCCATTTTTTACTTTTATTACTATTCTAATTACTATTCAAAATTTCACCTTAAGGTGAAACATTAACATTAATAATCATAAAAACAGATTTATTCATTATCTTGTATCGGCAATATCTCTCTTAGTGTGTAAAGGAGTCTTCTAAATGTAAATGTGAGAACAACGAATGCAAAACTGAACAATTAATTTTTTTATATGCACACTGATACAGATCATTTCAGACATTTATAACAAACAGCCCTCTATCTAACATTAGAAACGTGTAGACTAAATCTATTTGAAGTGATCAAAGTGATTAATTTTCTAGAATTAGCTCACCATAAGGGTACAAGTCATCTACTTTGATGAAGAAGAAAGGACTTTCAAACTCAAGACATATAAATGAATGATGTTGGTGCATCATCATCAAAGCTGAACTACAATCAAAATAACTGTTTACTACTCGTATTGTTTATTATTCTCATCTTAAATGTATTTTTGTCAGATTTCATCAACTTTTTCTTTTCTTGTTTCACTGATCACTAATTACAGTTAGCTTATGACTTCTGAAATCACCACAGAGTTACATTTTACAGATTTTCCTCAGGCAATGTGCAGCCTATGGGCAGCTGATACAAGGAGCATAGAAGACTAATGCAACTATGTGTTCATAATTTTGAATGAAGAGATACACATTCAATAAACAAACCCCTGGAAGCTACATGTGGAGCGATTCCAGGATTACAGCCTTAGGAGGACTGAGCTTTTTGATTTATCTACCCTATTTGCTTACAGAATGCAAGAGATTTGGTTCAAAACTTGGCCCAGAAACAATTTATCTAATATTTAATTTTAATTTAACTTAACCAATCAAAACTGCAGCTGTTTAAGGCATGAATAACAAGAATGGTGGGGCAGTTTACTTGCTTAATAAAGATGGTATTTGTATATTGGAATCCTCAATTCACTTAGGCTATATGGAATGGCCTTCAGGACTTGACTGCCAGTCATTTTTTTTACATTTTAACTCTAAAGGCCAGTTCACACCAAGGACAATAACTATAATGATACCTATAACTATAAAGTTTTAATAATCATTCTAATTTTATGAGTCCACATCATAACAATACAGAGAAACAACATCATTGGAATCACTTTCAGGAAGATTTTTTCCAGCTGATGAACGATCAAAACATTTACAGCCAATCAGAATCCAAGCAACTTTAAAAGTAACAGACGACAAAGCTGCAGCCTGCACTTATAACAGTGTTATCATTCGTTGATGTGGACGATAATATAGTTATCATTATAGTTATCTTTATTATAGGTATTGTTCTTGTTGTGAACTGGTCGTAACCCTCTACACAATCCACTTTATCAGGATCTAGGATCACTTACATGTCTATACCGATAAAAGAAAATAGCTGTAGAAACTATTTTCTCTCGGAAATCAATCAAACAAAATTCCAAGTAACACACTGAATTAAACATGAAATTTTGAAGTAGAAAGACTAAAATAGTATTTCCTTATAAAACGTACTCTAGTAATCTATTTAATTTACAACTCTGAAAATTATTTTTACAGTGTAGTACAAGCTTCCCTACAACAGTGAATTAGAACTGCAATAATCATCCATCAACTGAAACCAACTTTTGTTTGTGCAAAATTTGAACACTAAAATTCTCCACAATATAAAGCCTATATGATTCAAACAACTATTTAAACCACTGTGCGCAATCAGTCAAATCAGTCAACCAAACAACCAATCTTTGTTGTATCTCGTCCAGTCGCTTTGTGTTCATCCCAAATAAAGCTACATAATTTTAAACGCTTCAGTGAACATGAGAACATGACACCTGGAGAGGCATACTTGGACATATAACACTAGGAGCTGCGTTTAAATGATCTGGTGGGATTCAACACCATTACTCCAGCAGTCTACTGACACATGAGTCAAGCACAACTAATAAGATTCAACTGCGCTCAGGGTCCAAACGAGACTTGGCTTCATCCGACAGAACTCATGACAGCCAAAATTGCACCTACGTACACAATAACGTCACACGGCTGAAGAGCTTTTCAGAAACACTGAGTAGAATAAGTGGCCTAGAACAGTGTTTGCTGTAAAACTTGGTTGTTCTGTCACAGGGCATCTTCCTCATGTGGCCGTGATGTGACCAGGCAGCTGGCAGCGGCAGAAAGCGAGGCAGGTCACAGGTGCCAGAAGAATTATCAATCTCTCACTCCCACGGCAAACAAGCACAAACGCTTCCCCTCCCACGTGCAGCCTGAAGACGGGAAAGGCATCCACCCTGGGCATCAGATTCTTGTGCTGGAGAAGAGCACAGGCTCTGTGTAGCAAGTGAAGGTAACTGCTGACCCAGTTGGAAAATAGGCATGTGTCCCAAGGTCATATGCCCACACACCCAAAAGGTTTTGTTTGTTCGCAAACTGCCACAAGCCATCTTTTGCAGTCCTTATGCCAGGTGTGTACTAGAAAGGGAGTTCTCCGGGAGGGAATGTAGGCAACTGCTGGCTCAGTCGGAGTTACATAACAAAGTCTTGTGGGACATACGCGCGTATAATGAATGTTGGCGTTATTTGTGAATTCTGTTGTACTGAAGTGGAACAACGGCGTGACGCACTACGCTATTATCGCTACTGCACTGACGCATTAATAATGCTCAGTGTTAAGGCCCGTTTGCACCAAGGACGATAACAATAGTTTTAAAATTCATTCTAAATTTCAAAGAATGCTGTTAGAATCAGTCAATTTTTATTTTTATTTATTTATTTGTTTATTTTTATTTATTTTTTTTTTTGATAAAATACATTGACAAGCAATCGGAATTCTCAACATACACTCTTAAAAATAAAGGTGCTTCATGATGCCATAGAAGAACCTTTTTTGTCTAAATGGATCCATAAAGAACCTTTCTGTTTCACAAAAGGTTCTTTGTGGCAAAAGAAGGTTCTTCAGACTATAAAAAGGTAAGAAACAGATGGTTCTTTAAAGAACCTTTGACTGAATGGTTCTTTGTGGAACCAAAAATGTTTCTTCTATGGCATCGCTGTTAAGAACCTTTTAAGCACCTTTATTTTTAAGAGTGTAACTTCAGTGCTTGCTTATAATAAACAGTTTTGTCCTTATAATAAAATGCTTTTGTGCGTTGTTTGCTAGTCATTGTTATAGTTATCATTGTTTGTGTGAATGGGCCTTTAGCGGTCATGTGTGTTGTTTTCACTGTTAAATTACGTTATGTCTAGTCCAGCTTACAACTATAAAGAGCGACCTAAATGCTCATTTTTAAAGAGGTCTGGTGACCAAAGTTTATGCAAATATTAAAATGTTATGCAAATGTGGATCTTGATGCAGGAACTCAACTATCGGAGTGAAGACAGTGGAGATCATGTGATCCTTCTGCCGACTTCATGTATAGGTTCTGATCATGCGGACGGAAAAATTAAACATGAAAAATTTGACTGAGATTGTGTTGCATGTGGACACAGACAGACAGATGTTTGCACTCACGATGCAGATAGACGCAGTAGCAAAGAGCACATAATTTAGTTCCGTGATATGTGTTGTGCATTATATACAACCTTTACGATGAGTCACTGTCAACATGGAAATACAAGGAGCGACATATTAACAGTACTGACATTCCTAGATGTTACACATCCAGCTAGCAATGAAGATTCTGACATTTTCAGATCACTATACATATTATTTTGTTATGTTCTTTCTGAAATTCACTGTATGTCTGAATGAATGAGGCTTATTGAACCCTTTCAACCTCATATACCATTTTGTATTTGCACTTAGAGCTGTTATAAATCAGAAGGTGATGTTCACTGTCACTGGATTCAGTGTGACAGAAAATTTAAATAGTTGAAAACAGACTTCATACATGTGAAGATGATAAGGAGCCATCAGCCATGAACGTGGGTAAAATGGGAGATCCTTTTCCATTCTGCTCACATTTGCTAATGCAGTGCTGTACCACAGGGTCTGGTGACATAGCTGCCACACTACTGCCCTCTGCTGGTCACATGTGTGTATCATGCTGAGAGTTGCACCAAACTCCATTAACATTTTTGTCCTAAACCCACCCTTTGAAAAAAAAAATAAAAACAGAACAGCTTTGTTTTTGTTTCTCATTATTGATATCATCTTGCATTCCACAGCAAAGAATCAGTTCATTTACCACAATGAAAATGAAAGCGGATCATTACATTTCCAACAAAATTGAAAACAGGAGAAAGAACTGACTTATTAGAAACAAGCTATATTGTAATAACTCATCGTTCTCACTGCTAGGAAATAGCTGTGCGTGTAGCTGTGCTGCTGAAGACAATTAATTTCGGAAGAGTGCATTTATTGGGTTTGCACCCACAACTTTGGCTGGTATCTAATGATAGAAGAAAAAGAATTCAAGGCTAAAAACTTATTCTAACTACAAAAAGGGAAAGTAAGAGCTCAGTAATGACATATGCTCAGTTCTGCAGTCAATAGGCTTGTTCACACCAACACAAATGTTTGACACAAGAATTTTCCAAGAGATTTGTCCATTCAGACCAATGAGTAAAAAACAGCAGATGAACTGAATGAAAATGCAATTTCACTCCCTGGCAGTAGGTGGCACTTACAGAAAAGCAGAAAATACCCCACTACATCTTTCACCCAGTAGCCCCTCACTGCAGAACAAAGATCCAGGGGGCGGGGTTGGATCCACATCTAGGGGGTGGAGATGGGTGGGTTTAGGGATCAGAGTGTGGAGACGGGTAGGTTTAGGTGTATGTAAGGTGGGAGGAGTTGGATCTGGATCCAACCTCACCCCCTGGATCTTGTGTTCTGCAGTGAGGACCATCTCCTTTCACTTCTGACACTTGAAACAGAGAAGAAAGGAAGATAAACAGTATTGACATGTTTTCGAATACTGGCGAATTTATGCTAAGCGCCACGTATTGTCAAAGGTTGAATGTGTTTTCATTCAGTTCGTCTGACGTTCGTAATTTTGTATTCACTGTGGTGTTTATCAAACACCACTAAATAAAAGAGTACAGAGATAAGAGCAGCTTCCTCTGTTATTCACTGCCACTTAGCAGTTAGCAGTGTTCATGAGCGTCACCAAGTCATAGTTTTATGCAACAGCAGCGCCTCTGGGTTTGCGACCAAAAGTTGACCAGCTTTATTCAAAGTGTAATGGAAAAGAAATTAGAACAAGAGAGAATTAACAACCTAAACATTTATTAACAAATAAAAGGCTGCATCCAAAATTGCTTCTTTTGAATAAATTACTTCACAACCATTAAAAAAGTATGCTCAATATAATATGAATGCGTGTAGTATGAATGTAATCCAGATGTACTACATTCGCCATGTTGTCATTGTCATGTCACCTACCAGTGTCAATTGCTTAGCTTCAGTGCCTTTCACAAATCCTCTCCCATGGCCTTATGGGATTGTAAAGTGGCCACTGGAAGTGCACTTCAAAATCTCGTCAGAAACCGCAGGTCATCCGGGTTCTTTTTGCCTGCTGTTTTATGAATACTGTGAATTCGGACATACTACTGTTCACATACTGTTTTTCACCTAGAAGGGAAGTATGCGATTTCAGATGCAGCCAAAATGTTTATCACCCTGAATTTTTGCACCAAACATTCGTCTTGGTGAGAACAGGCCTTAAGTCACCTATTAAAGCTTGCTGACCCAACATGAGGGACCTGGACTCCATACAGAGAGCACTCTGTCACTGTGAAGCACCATCAAAGCTCTCTTAAACCGTTCCTTCCCCCCAGTGTCTCATGGGATTTTCCCTGCTGTTACTCTGAGTGTGAATGAAATCCCCCTGCTGCTCTGCCATTAGGTTTGGCCACAGTCCAGTCAGTCTGAGTCAGTGGGCAATTCATGACTTTCTCTATGCAATGAGCAACTGCTACAAACACATACTGTCAAACTCTCAATCTCACTTCCACATGCTTATTCAGAGTCGAATCATCTGAATCATTGTCTTTCTCTGAGGCATTTCCAAACCTGAAACATCAGAGACAATATTTAGACTCTGAAAACCTTTACCTCTTGGAAATGTTCTAGATCTTTCTTCTTCATGCATCCTGTGTTGTGTCCTTCTGACGATGGCCCTGAGAGTCAAAAGTCGCTCATACTCGTTGCATCTTGATTCAAAGGAGATGTTCCGATGGGATCATGGGCAGAGGGGGTTTATTCCATAGGACTATCCAGAAACAGCTGTTTTACCTCTAATTAAAGGAATGTAGCAGGTGTCACCTGCACCCCAGCAGTGTGGGGGCACACCTGGTTGAATTAATTTGATCCAAAGTGGTTCAGACAGGGCTGCCAGTGCTCTGGTGTGACACTCAACACATATTAGGCTACTGAAACTGAGCACCTGCTTAGCTGGAGTTGCAAAAGTGCCCCATGCAACAGCAAAAAGAGGCCTCTATCCTAACACTGACCACTGCACTCTGTTTAGTGAGGTATGGGGGAGGAGAAACCTGTTTATACCAAGAAGGTCTGGAGAGAGCTATCATTCCCATTTATCTAAATGGAAGTTAACATTCCCATTCATCTCAATGGTAGTTGCTAAGCATGAGCAACAGGAAACCTGCATGGTATTGGTTTGCTGACATTCAGCTATTTTATTTTAAACGAGTCATTAGTTATGTTAAAGAGACAGTTCAGCCAAAAATGAAAATTCTGTCGTCATTTATTCACCCTATTCAAGTTGTTCCAAACCTGTATGAATTTCTTTCTTCTGCAGAACAGTTTCTGGTTCCCAATGACTTCCATGGTATTTTTTTCCCCAACACTATGGACGTCAGTGAGGACCAGCAACTGTTTGGTTGCCAACATTCTTCAAAATATCATCTTTTGTGTTCAGCAAAAGAAATAAATTCATAAATGTTTGGAACAGCTTCAGGGTGAGTAAATGATGACAAAATTTTCATTTTTGGGTGAACTATCCCTTTAACATGCACTATTTTTCATCAATTTAAATGAATCGAATATGATTTCTAAAAAAAAAAAAAAAATTGTTTATATGAACCCTAAATTTTCCAATACATTTGATTCATATTTTCATTTACATGTGCATTACACGCATTCCAAACAAAACCTCACACGCACATGCAGTCGCGACATTTAGAACCAAGAAAGTCAGAATCGGATTGATCGAGGTGTTTACATGAAGGATTTCCAATCCAACTGAGCCATAAATCTGATTAGTCAAGTCAAGTCACCTTTATTTATATAGCACTTTTAACAATACAGATTGTGTCAAAGCACTTAACAGTATCAAATTGGAGGATAGAGTGTCAGTAATGTATAATAATAAGATTAAACACTCAATTTTCAGTTAAAGGCATTTCATTATTGAATTCAGAGATGTCATTGTTTAGCTCAGTTTAGTTTAAATAGTATCTATGAAATCAAATTGATGATAATCGTTAGAAATTAAGTGTCCCCAACTGAGCAAGCCAGAGGCGACAGCGGCAAGGAACCAAAACCCCCTCTGTGACAGAATGGAGAAAAAAACCTTGGGAGAAACCAGGCTCAGTTGGGGGGCCAGTTCTCCTCTGGCCAGGATATTATTGTTTATTTTTTATTTTTTTACTTATTGTTTTAATTAAATTTTAAATGTATAAATGTATTATATTTCTATTTTTATATTGTTGCAATTTCTAACAATAATAGTATTATGTATTTAGGTATTTTATTATATTTTTAGTTATTTTGTTTTATTTTTAGTTTTATTGTATTTAAGTCAAGGTCTTCACTGGGGATATGTCCCCGGGGCTCATCCAGGTGTCCGGCCTCCGCCGACAATCAGGGTCGCAGACATCATCTCCCGGCGCCGATCCACCATCTGATCCGGACACGGACTGAGAAACAGAATAAGAAAGAAACAGACAAATATTAGCGTAGATGCCATTCTTCTTACGATGTAACGAGTACATCTTGTGTTATGAGGAGTGTTCCCGGTTCCGGTTGATCTAATAAATGCAGCCTAACAATCCTTTAACGGATTTGAATAATAGAAGTGTATTAGTGTGTTATGTGTAAGCCAGGTTAAAGAAATGTGTCTTTAATCTAGATTTAAACTGACAGAGTGTGTCTGCCTCCCGAACAGTGTTAGGTAGATTGTTCCAGAGTTTGGGCGCTAAATAGGAAAAGGATCTGCCGCCCGCAGTTGATTTTGATATTCTAGGTATTATCAAATGGCCAGAGTTTTGAGAACGCAGCAAACGTGGAGGACTATAATGTGATAAGAGCTCACTCAAGTACTGAGGAGATAAGCCATTCAGGGCTTTATAAGTAATTAACAAGATTTTAAAATCTATCCGATGTTTGATAGGGAGCCAATGCAGTGTTGACAGAACCAGGCTAATATGGTCATACTTCCTATGGGTAAGGACTCTAGCTGCTGCATTTTGGGCCAACTGTAGTTTATTGATCAAGCGTGCAGGACAACCACCCAGTAAAGCATTACAATAGTCTAACCTTGAGGTCATAAACGCATGAATTAGCATTTCTGCATTTGACGTTGAGAGCATAGGTCGCAATTTAGATATGTTTTTGAGATGGAAAAATGCAGTTTTACAGATACTAGAAACATGGCTTTCAAATGAAAGATTCCTATCAAACAGCACACCTAGTTTCCTAACTGATGAAGAAGAATTGACAGAGCAGCCGTCAAGTGTTAGATAGTGTTCTAGGTTATTACATGTGGGGTTGTTAGGTCCGATAATTAACACCTCTGTTTTTTCAGAATTTAGCAGTAAGTAATTACTCGTCATCCAGTTTTTTATATCGACTATGCATTCCGTTAGTTTCTCGATTTGGTGTGTTTCACCGGGCCGTGAAGAAATATAGAGCTGAGTATCATCAGCATAACAGTGAAAGTTAACA
Organism: Spinibarbus caldwelli; assembly: GCA_039654775.1. Classification (NCBI taxonomy): domain Eukaryota; kingdom Metazoa; phylum Chordata; class Actinopteri; order Cypriniformes; family Cyprinidae; genus Spinibarbus; species Spinibarbus caldwelli. The sequence goes on along the minus strand of CM077219.1, from coordinate 27,816,615 downwards.
CCATGTCTCCTGATAATATCTCCCAAGGGTAACATGTAAAGCGTGAAAAGTAACGGCCCTAGTACTGAGCCTTGAGGTACTCCATACTGCTCTTGTGATCGATATGATACCTCTTCATTTACTGCTACGAACTGATGGCGGTCAGATAAGTACAATTTGAACCATGCTAGGGCACTTCCACTAATGCCAACAAAGTTTTCTAGTCTATTCAAAAGAATGTTGTGATCGATAGTGTCGAACGCAGCGCTAAGATCCAGTAGAACTAATAAAGAGATACAACCACGATCAGATGATAGAAGCAGGTCATTTGTAACTCTAATGAGAGCAGTCTCAGAACTATGATACGGTCTAAATCCTGACTGGAATTCCTCACAGATACCATTTTTCTCTAAGAAGGAATATAATTGTGAGGATACTACCTTTTCTAGTATCTTTGACAGAAAAGGGAGATTTGAGATCGGTCTGTAATTAACTAGATCTTTGGGGTCAAGTTGTGTTTTTTTAATGAGAGGCTTAATAACAGCCAATTTGAAGGTTTTGGGGGCATATCCTAATGACAATGATGAATTAATAATAGCCAAAAGAGGATCTATGACTTCTGGAAGCAGCTCTTTTAGTAGCTTAGATGGAATAGGGTCTAACATACATGTTGCTGGTTTAGATGATTTAACAAGTTTATACAATTCTTCCTCTCCTATAATAGAGAATGAGTGGAATTGTTCCTCAGGGGATCTATAGTGCACTATCTGATGCGATACTGTAGCTGACGGCTGCATGGTTACAATTTTACCTCTGATAGTATCGATCTTGGAAGTAAAGTAGTTCATAAAGTCATTACAGCTGTGCTCTTGGGAAATGCCAACACCTGTTGATGCTTTATTTTTCGTTAATTTAGTGACTGTATTGAATAAATACCGGGGGTTATGTTTGTTTTCTTCTAGAAGAGATGACAAGTAATCAGATCTAGCAGTTTTTAATGCTTTTCTGTAGGATAGGGTACTTTCCCGCCAAGCTATACGAAATACCTCTAGTTTTGCTTTCCTCCAGCTGCGCTCCATTTTCCGGGCTGGTCTTTTTAGGGTGCGAGTGTGCTCATTATACCACGGAGTCAGACTGTTTTCTTTGATCTTCCTTAAGCGTAAAGGAGCAACTGTATCTAAGTGCTAGAAAAGAGAGAGTCCATAGTTTCTTTTACATCATCAAGTTTTTCTGCGCTGTTGGATATGCTGAGGAATTGAGATAAATCAGGAAGATTACTTACAAAGCAGTCTTTTGTGGTAGAAGTGATGGTTCTACCATACTTGTAACAAGGAGTAGAATTTACAGTTTTAGCTATATGGAGTTTACACAAGACTAGATAATGATCTGAGATATCATCGCTTTGCTGCCGAATTTCAACACCGCTAACATCAATTCCATGTGACAGTATTAAATCTAGAGTATGATTTCGACAATGAGTAGGTCCTGAAACATGTTGTCTAACCCCAATAGAGTTCAGAATGTCTATGAATGCTGATCCTAATGCATCTTTTTCATTATCGACATGGATATTAAAATCACCAACAATTAAGACTTTATCTGCAGCCAGTACTAACTCAGATAGAAAATCAGAAAATTCTTTAATAAAGTCTGTGTGGTGCCCTGGTGGCCTGTACACAGTAGCCAGTACAAACATCACAGGGGATTTATCACTAACATGTGTTTCTCTAGATAATGTTATACGCAGTACCATAACTTCAAACGAGTTATACTTAAAGCCTGCCCTCTGAGAAATACTGAGAATATTGCAATAAATTGTAGCAACACCTCCCCCTTTACCTTTTGGATGTGGCTCATTTTTATAGCAGTAATCTTGGGGGGTAGACTCGTTTAAAGTAATGTATTCATCTGGCTTTAGCCATGTTTCTGTCAAACAGAGCAAATATAGGTTATGATCACTGATCAAATAATTTACAAATAGTGCTTTTGTAGAAAGGGACCTGATATTTAGTAAGCCAAGTTTTATCAATTGTTTCTCCGTATTGTAAACATTTTTTATTTGTTTAAAACCATGAAATTGTTACTATTACTTTGGTTTGGTCGTTTTCTGTATTTTCTAGTATGGGGAACAGACACAGTCTCTACAGTGTGATATCTAGGTTAAGTAGTCTCTATGTGCTGAGAATTAACTGACTTCTGTGGCGTGAGGTGGCTAGCAGACGGTCGGTTTAGCCAGTCTGTCTGCTTCCTGACCTGGGCCCTAGTTAGTCAAGTACGAACTCTAAGACTATGTGCCATATTTCTAGAGAGAAGAGCGGCACCACCCCAGGAGGGACGAACACCATCTCTTTTCAACAGGTCAGGTCTGCCCCAAAAATTCTTCCAATTGCCTATAAAGGCTATGTTTTTCTGCGGGCACCGCTTAGACATCCAGCCATTGAGTGACGACAGTCTGCTATGAATCTCATCACCATGGTAAGCAGGGAGGGGGCCAGAGCATATTACAGTGTCTGACATCGTATTTGCACGTTAACACACCTCTTTAACATTAATTTTAGTGATCTCTGACTGGCGACGTTGAACATCATTAGTGCCGACGTGGATAACAATCTTACTGAATTTACGTTTAGCATTAGCCAGCACTTTTAAATTTGCCAAGAAGTCAGGCACTCTGGCTCCCGGTAAACATTGGACTATGGTGGCTAGTGTTTCTCTTTTCACGTTCCGTACAATAGAATCGCCAATAACTAGAGCACTTACATCAGGTTTCTCAGTGGGTGCGTCACTGAGTGGGGAGAACCTGTTTGATGTTTTGATCGGAATGGAAGAGCGGTGTTTTGACCCGCGACTAGGCCGCCTCACAGTCACCCAGTTGCCCTGCTCCATGGGCTCAACCGGAACCGAACAATGTACAGGAGTCCCTGAGCTAGTCGCATCCAAAGCAGTATCTACAGCCCTCACATTCTTACTATCCTCAACTAAAGTTTGGATGCGTGTCTCTAGTTCTAAAATCTTCTCTGTCAGCCTAACTATTTCCCTGCATTTATCACATGTGAATCCCTCGCTGCTGACAGAGACAGATAAACTGTACATGTGGCAAGTGGTGCAAACAACAATAGCAGGAGAAGAAGCCATTACTCACCATGATTGATGAATGATACCAACTTAACTTACCACTTACCACTGTTGTTTGATGAACTCGTGAAAAACGGAGTGAGAGAGAAATGAAAACGGAGCGAAAAAAAAGAAAAAAAAAAGAGAAAACAATAATAGGCGCGAATAGAAATGTGAATGGAACCGCGAGTGACAAGCTAACCGGCTAACGAATGCTAACGCGCTGCACTCGCGGTTTTAAAAGCGAACGATTAAATTAGTTAGATTAGTTTTATAGATAATACCAGAAATATGGTGGGAATTAAGTAATATATTATTACTTTAAACAACAGAGAGTGAAAGTAAGGTAAAGATTCAATAAAAAAGGGGAGCGACAATCGTAAACCTCTCAGCAACACAACAGACAGGAACAGACTGAAGCAATCAGTGCTTCACTGCTTCACAGTGCTTCAATCAGTGATTACTAACAGATCATTTGGGTGCATGTAAACATAGCTAGTGATAAAAAGAGGGGAAAAGGGGAAAAAAGATTAAAAAAAAAGGAAAACTCCTTAAAAAAAATTGTGTAAAATGGATGAGTTTGTATAAATATACTCTTTGTATTAATTTTGGTGTCATGTGGTTTTGTAGCATCTGTGGTTTTACTAAAATACAGGCCTTGCATTGCAAATTTTATCTGCTAGTGTTAAGTAGACTAGGTTCATGAATGCTATTTACTCATTTAAAGCTTTCCTTTTTGTGATTTCACAGTGCGTTTAACTTTAGGACCTTCATTTGTCACCTCCGCAGGGCATCTCCCATGTCCATTAGAAACAACGGTAGAAGTTTGCAACCCTTAACCTTTAATAGTTTTTACGCATTCATAAATTGCCTTCAAGATGCACAGGGGCACTGCAGTGGTCATTATTTACATTGACAGGCCGCAGGGTGGAAGAAGCACCAGGATGCATCCCAACATAGTGGAATGGATTCCATCAAACATCTAAAAAAAAAAAAAAAAAAAAAAAAACCCTGTAAGCGTATTGACCTTCTTTTGTAAAGGACTAGACAAAAAATAAAAAAATAAATAAAAAAGTCAATTCTGGCACATGATTAGGATTATCGATGCCCTGGTGTTGTTTTGTCATTGAGTGTGCACTTTGGTGTTAACATCTGCCAGGTATGTACGCTATGTCAATTTGTCTGAAATGCAGCCTGAGGAAATGCTGTGCATTCTAGTGCACTGGTTTCTTTTGTGCCACAATAATGCATTAATTTCATGAGTCAACAGGCTATGACTGGCGGCTTATGTAGAACTAAACAGTGTTTAATTGGATTCTGATCCGCGGCAACACAACTGCAGGGATCTTTGCCTTTTTTTCCCCTTTTGCTTTTTTTCCAGAGCACCTCGAGCATATAATGGAGGCGATTACTTCCCCCTCTGGTGGCTTGGTGACTTGGTATTGTGAGCCCCTGGGAAGGTGCTGTTTACGGTCACACTTCACATTGCCCTGATGCCCTGGAAAAGAGCCTGGCAGCAGTGCTAATGCTGCTAATGCTGTCGGCTGCTGCATTGGCACTGCGGAGGCCAACTTGGTGTCATGCTGGGATTAACCTTAAATTGATTACGACCACAAAGATCATCTGCTGGCTGACTGACATGCTTAGGACACAGTTCATTTCACAACCTATGAGTGAAATCTCATATAAAAATCAGGGTAAGGTTTCAGCATTCAAGAGACTTTCTACCTCTAATCATTAACCACATGCATATAAATCTACACCAATTTATGGTGAATACACGCCATTTTTTTTATTCACATAAGGGCTGGGTGATATTTTGATATTTAATATATAAGGTGATTTTTTTCCCAATCAAAAAAGACCCAATTTGATTTATAATGTTTAAAACAAGAAATAAACTAATGTAAATATAAGTGGATCAATTAAGCAAAGCATGCTTTTCACTAAATAAAGATGAGTAACAACTATAATGAATAACTCTCATTTAAATGCACTAATCTAATAAGAACCCTGTAAAAAAAAAAAAAAAAAAAAAAAAAAAAAAGTTGTAAATAAAACAAAGATTACTGAAGTATGTCTTATAAGAAAATACTGTTTCAGTTTTTGTAAATCAAAATTTCATGTTTAATTAAATGTTACTTGTCATTTCTCTGAAACTCTGAAATTGCTAGCGTATTTCACAAATAATTACACAGTAAATCTCATACCGTTTTTTTTAATTCCAGTGTAATTACCTATATAATGTTAATAAAAATTTGAATAAATACTAAAATAGTCATGAATCATTAAAAAATCCTGCAGTTTTCAGGAAGTCAAATAAAAATTGCATTAAAATCATGTCAATGCTCACGATGCTGCTTTATTTTATATGAATTTAATATCACAAAAATATTATGATACATCACCCAGCCCTGATCCATACAAACCCTTAGTTACAACAGAAAATTCAATATCTTTTTATACATAGGCATATTTTCCTCTTTTCAGCTCCTCTTTTAGTTTTCCTTTGTTCCCTGCAACTATCCACTATGCAATACCTATTATCCAACATTCACCAGCTAGCAAGTATTTTTCCCCTCAAAGAATAATACATTTTTGATGCTGTTATGGCTAAGGTTAAGGTTAGGTGCAATATAAATACATTATATAAGATGCAATCCCCATATGCTCTTGATTACTTGTGTACCATCACACATGTATATCTACAAAATTCAGTCCAGCAATATTTCATACTCATATATACAAATGATAAATTACAACAGGCCCACTACATAACAAAAGCCCTGAATTTATAACAGCACACTTTTCATCGCACTGCATGCTGCATATGAAGCGGTAATTGGTTAATAATGCCTCTAGTATCCATTCCATTAATAACCTCTTCAAACTCATTGCAAAAACCTCTTTTTATGAAATATGTTCATCTTCAGCAAAAATTTGGAGCCAACCACACCACTCCAGGAGGCCGAACTCTGGCCTGCCCTGCTGGATGAGGCTGAAGCAGAGGAAGGTGAAGTGCTGAAGTGTGCTTGGGAAAACAGCCAGCAGGTGATGTGAGTGGTGACAGCCTACAGACGGGCATCATCATCATCATCAGGCCCTCGACCTTCAACACAACCCCTTCCCTTCCCCTTCCTCCCCACAGTGTGCGCCGCATTTGAATAATATATTCTCCTCTCCAGCAGAGACAATCCAACCTCCTCCTAACCAGAGCTAAACAAGTCCAGTGTCTGCTCCACAGTACCAGTCATGTTTACTACAGACCCCAACACCAAGCACAAATGAGGTCACATGTCAGCAAATGCAGTTTTCTCAGTACTGTTGACCATGAGTATTTCATCACTTACCATTGCCAAATGCTGCACACTTCCTATTACAGACTGAATGTTGTAACATTATTTTTGCAATCTGGCAGAAATACATACACGGGAAATTTAAACTAGTTGCACAAGTGGTTGACTCAAATGTTAAAAATGACTAGAATGTTTCAAACAAAAAGTCAGACATGTGAAGCATAGACTATGCTGCACAACACCTGCAAAACTGGTCTGGAAAGACTGTGTGACCTTAGAGCACACTTTGCAGGTTATAGGGGGAAAAAATGAGTGAAAACGTCTCTTTTTCAAAAAGACATTTTTAGAAAATGTGTTTTTCAATAGATTAAAGTAAAAATACACTCTAAAAAATGCTGGGTTAAATACAACCCAGCACTGGGTAAAATATGGACAGAACCAGTGATTGGGTTACTATCCAGAAGGTTGGGTTAAAAATTTAACTCAAATGCTGGGTCAAAACAACCCAATTGCTGGTTCTGTCCACACTCTAAAAAACGCTGGGTTATTTTTTAACCCAACTGCTGGGTTATGCCTGTTGGGTCATTATGTTGGGTTATTTTTCCAGCATAGATGCAAACTGCTTACCTTTCGGTGAAAACTCACCTTTTTGAGATCAAAATAGGTCACCTACGAGATTCGTGCAGATCAGATGAGAAAGTGTTTTGATTTGGGGGGGTGTTTACAGTACCATTAGTACCAATTCAATTCTATACCCGCTTATAATCAACCGCTTATAAACGCTCCTGTGTGTTTTTGTGTGCGTATATTAAGGATAATATATTAAGGATAGTTAAAGATAACTTAAAACACTCTTTTTGATGTGTCCTTTTTAAGGCAATGTTTAAAAAATTAAGATTTTAAATCTAAAAATAGTTCATGCCTTTTATTCAATTGTACTTGCTATACTACTTAAGTACAGTACTAAAATGTGTTATAATTAGGGGTGCATGATATATATCGGGTGATAATTAATGCGCATCTTGTCAGTAAAGCCGGTTCTCTAATCAGCGGTAAATTCCAACACGTGCGTGATTTCACATTGAGCAGCATTTACTACACAGAGCCGTTGTTCACTGATAAGCTGCGCAAAACCACGCTGATAATGAACAAGGATTTGCACAGCTTGTCAGTGAACAACGGCTCTGTGTAGTAAATGCTGCTCAATGTGAAATCACGCACGTGTTGGAATTTACCGCTGATTAGAGAACAGGCTTTACTGACAAGATGCGCATTAATTATCACCCAATATTTATCATGCATCCCTAGTTATAATAGTCATTTTATAATAAATCCAAAAGCAAGAAGTGAAAACTAGGGAGTGGAAATGGCAACTGAGCTAATGAGTGATCCTCTGCTGCCATCTACTGGATATAATGGCAAATTCATGTAATTTTCATCTTAAAAGTCTTTGTTTTACTCCAGGATTTTTGGCAGATTTTTTTATGTCATCTCCATGAATGAAAAGTGAATCTTTAACGTGAATTTTACAGCACAATTGTAGAGTTAAAAAATAATAAAGGCTTTAAAATAATGTATAGGCCTAAGTGTTTAAACTTGAAACTATACACCCCTCCCCCTCCCTCAGACGAAATAACCCAGTGAGCACACTTTAACCCAGCTGTTGGGTTACAGACAGAGAGCGAGCTTTTCATTCTCCTCAGGTGAAAGCAAGTCCTCAGCGCTGCCGGTTTAGTGGGCTTCTTCAGTGAAATTAAGGTTTGCATACGTTTTATTCCATCTATAAAGTCTTTATTGTGCTTTTATTTTACGCAATGCAATATACAGACGAGATGTCAGTCAGCTGCGTCAGCAACAGTCGTTATGCAACGTCTTGCCTTGCATAACATAAACTGATTTTATTCGTAATAATACTGCTTCTAATTAATTCGGATGTTAAAATATGTTCTCAAAACTCTGTACTGTTTGTTTGTGGACAGGTTATGAAGTCAGTCACTGCATCTTTCAGCTATGAGTGAAACGCGAAGCCGCGGTCTGAAGTTCGCAGTTTCCCCGGGGAATAGCAGCCCATCGCCGGCTCAGATTTCAGCGACACACCGGCACGAGAATCGGCACTATTTCGGTTAAAAAGGATAACAGAGAACCGTTTCATATATTTGAATTAAAATATTACTTATAAATGTTATATTAATATTTCTAAAATGCTTGTTAAACGAGTTTAAATGTATGCAAAGTTGAAAACTATGCTTCATAATTCAATTTGTCTTACATTTTTATCCATGGGTGTTTTCACTTATTAAAATTTTTAATTTTAGATTTTTAATTTCCAACCTATTTTTGGTTCATTTTAAGACAAATAGTAATTTTCAGTCAATATTTGAGTTAATTAAAACAACCCAGCATGTTGGGTCAAAGTTTTAACCAATTTGGGTTATTTTGGTAACCCAACGCTGGGTCAAATATGGACAAACCCAGCGTTGGGTAACCAAAATAACCCAAATTGGGTTGTTTTAACCCAGCGTTTTTTTAGAGTGCATATTTAACCCAGCATTTTTTAGAGTGTACATTAGATTTTTCGTTTTCTATGTATTTTAAAAGCAGTATCTGCAACCTTGCTAACAAAAAAAAGGAAATTTTGGCATGTCTAAATACAGTTTAAAACAGTTTAAAGTTTTTTTTTCTGCATTAAATATTAAATTCTAAAATATCTAAATAAATAAAAAAAATAATGCTATAAAATGCAATGAAATGCCATAAATATGTCAAATGTGTTTCAAAATTTTAAGAAATTAGGGAATGCTTCATTTCTTTTAATAGGAAAAATCACGCAATGAAACATTTGCATGTAAAATTTGGGACAGATAAATTGTTTGGTTTTCGATTAGTAAAATTGATTTTGTTTAGGTTTTTCTTTTCAAAAAAAACGTTTTTGTTTAGTTTTTTCTGAATATCAATTCAAAATATTATATCAAAATAATGTCATAGTAGAGATGGTCAAGACCTCTGAAGTCAGACAGGTCAAAATTAATGTTTGCTACTTTTTCTACTAGTTTACTTTTATGTAACATAGTAATATCAAAAAGACAAAAACATCAGTGTGTACAGTATTCATGAAAAGTGTCTCTAAGAAGCGGAGAAGTCTTTCATGCAATTCTTAGTCTAGCCAGAGATCTACAGAATCAAGAGTTATTTCACTTTATCATGAGTATATGAAAATTGTAGTAACAAATGCCTTTGAACAAAGCATAAAAACATCACCCATAAATGTCATGCCTCAAACCAAATGTTGTAATACACGGCAGCGTTAAAACAACAATCAATAATTTATTCTGTTTTACATTTTAGTATATATTATCACACGTAATTCACATCACACTCTGACCTTGTTAACAATCACAGAATCGATCTTCAAGAGACAGACCTTATCAAGGTTGTTTGACTGATTCAAAGAGCAGCTCTATTCACGCTGAATGAATTCTTCAGGTTTAGATAAGCCACTTAATTGGAAAAAATGCATACAATCACTAACAATCTATATATTTGAACATAAATTTAAATATGAAAAATCCGAATACCCTAATTTTAATACAAAGGTGTATGCAAGGTCACCAAAATAGCGAGGAATAGAAAGCCATGATCATGTGATGTGATGTAATGATTCTGTCACTATGTCTGAAGTTCAGCTTTTATCCAGTATTTGAACTTTGTAAGTACTAGGACTGAGCTCAAGCTGTGTAGCTACTACTCAAAAGCAAAGGCTTTCTGTCTTACAAAAAGACACAGTGGGACCACAAAGGCCCTTCTGCAGTCTAACCTAAGGCCTCCTCCCTGCTATTTTAAAATTTTTTGAAGTGTTTCTATGAGCATAATACTGGCTTACATCTGCAATGTGACAGACTTCTGCTTTTTACACGTGGAGCTTTAAATCATTACGTTTGTCACAAGAAACTGCAGCCACAAAAATATTTACATTTATTTTTGATACATTGTCTGAATTTACCAAATTAAATGATACCAAGGTGATGATTTTGGACATACACTACCATTCAAAAGTTAAGAGTTGGTAAGACTGTGACATAGCAGCACTTCCAACAGTCTGACTTTACAATCCAACTGTTCTTAACAACACCTTAAATATGGATTCATCCATCCATAACACTCTTTTTTAAATCTTTTTAAGTTAGTTATTTTTCCATCTACCCCTTTCTTCTAATCTTCGAGAGTCAGATGTGGCTTTTTCTTTGAAACTCTGTCTAAAGGGCCAGTGTCTGAGAATGTTCTCTAATGCAGATGAAGCTGGTGTTTAGTGTGTGCTGTTCAATGCAGCTTCCAGCTGAGCACCAGTGAGCGGTCCATCTTTCAAACTACAGATTCTTATAAACTCATTCTCTTGTTGTGCATCTAGGCCGACCATATTTATTTCTGTGCTGGTTAGATCAAGATTGCTTTCTTCTTTTGTATGGAACAGCCTTCATCTCTCAGCAGAACAACAGACTGATGAGTTTCTAAAGAAACGTGTTTCTTTTTAGTCATTTTTAAAACCAAAATTTGACTTGCAAGAAACACAATACTTCAGCAGCTGAAAAAACACATCGTACTGCAATTTCCATGCTTCATTAAGCCACATTTTCAACTGTGCTAATAATAAAAAAAGGTTTCTCCAGAACCAAATTAGCATATTAGAATGATTAGAGTGAAAAGGTTTTCTAGTAACCTGGCGTAATGGATGCTGAAAATGATGGGGTTTTGCCATCACAGTCAAAATTAGAATTTTAAAATATATGAACACAAAATTCTAAAATGTATAAAGAAAAGAGTTATTGTAGTAATAATAATTCAGAACAATTCATAAATTACTATTACTATTTTTGAGGGGTAGCTATAGTTTTGATCAATTAAAATGATAGCTTGGTGAACAGAAGAACTGAAGACATGAAAATGTCCAATTCTAAACATAACTGTACCAAGTTACTAAAACCAGGGCCGTTCATAAGCGAAGTAGTGTTAAGTATATTTAAGCAACCGAATATCAGCATAAGAATTTTTTTTTTCCCCAAAGTTATCAAAAAAATGGGATCAGAAATCTAAATATGTATTGTACTGAAATGATTACATCAGCAAAATAAAAACAGTGTTGGTTACCAAGGTCAAAAAAAAAAAAAAAACACTTTCTACAGGAACCATGACAAAGCTTAACTTAGCAAAGACAGAGCTTATCATCTTCCCCGCCTGCCACTCTGACTGACTGTACAACACAATTTCACCATCCAGCTAGATTCATCAACAATTATCCCATTGAGTTTGGTAAGAAATCTCGGAGTGTTCTTTGATAACCAGCTGACCTTCAAAGACCACTTTGCAAAGACAGCTCGATCATGCAGATTTGCACTGCGCAACATCAGAAAGATCAGGGACTTCCTAATGAAGCATGCTGCACAACTTCGCATCTAGGGTCTTGTCATTTCTAGGCTGGACTATTGCAGTGCTGTTTTAGCTGGACTTCCATCAAATGGAATGAAACTTCTACAAATGATTCAGAACACAGCAGCATTAAGTCTTCAACAAGCTAAAGAGAACTCACATTACACCTGTCTTTATCTCTCTGCACTGGCTACCAGTTGCAGCTCACATCAAGTTCAAAGCATTAATGCTTGCATACAGAACAACCACGTGCTTCGCACTCTCCTACTTTCACTGGCTCTTACAAGTCTACATTCAGAAGCCTGAGGTCAGAAAGTGAGCAACGCCTTGTGATACAATCTCAGAAATCCACAAAATCACATTCCAGAACGTTTTCACTCACTGTTCCTTGCTGGTGGAATGATCTTCCCACCCCCATCTGGAATGCCAACTGAAAAAAAATCCTCTATGCTTTCACTTTTTCTTAATTCCTCCCTGTTCTAGCTTGTACTTTTCTGAACGATGTCGGAAACATTTTTTTTAATAGCATTTCTTGTATTTATTGCCTCTTTATGATAAATTGCTTGTTGTATTCTTCATTTGTAAGTCTGCAAAATGAATAAACGTGTATGTAAATGTAAAGTGTTCTGGTCACGTAAAATCTAAAGATCATATACTTACATATCTCTCATGTGAAATATTTTAAATAAAGATATCATTATCCTTAAATGCATCAATTGCCATCTAGATGTATTATATCCCAAAATTTTAATGTAACTCTAAAATAACATGAATGTCATTAAGTCTTTGTTTCATTCACAGAATTAGATGGCAATATTTACTAAATTCATATTTGTTCAACATAAAGGCATTAATATGTCATATGTTTATTTTCAGTAATTTCATTTAGAATGTTAAAAAATCTATTTTTTTGATTTTTTAGACTTGGACTAATCAATACAGCATCGATAGGGATCTCACCTAAGATGCCAAAATGGTCAGAAATGTCCTTGACTAACAGTTTTGTAAATAATATGATGGCATGCTGCATTGTTAAATGTATGCAATATGTTGAGTGTTTCTCAGCATTAATTTTATTCAGTGTACGCATAACACACACACACAAGGTGACAACTGCAGTGTTCACCATCATTAAAATCTCATGTAAAAACCTCACTGTGCCCCCCTAAACACACTCCTTCACAGATCATCTAGCTGCGCAAACATCTGATTCTTCAACAGCTGGCTCTTTTCCACAGAGCAGTCTGCTCAATGGCCATGGGAGAAATCAAGGGTAAATTAAAAACCAAACAAATGCTGTCATTTAAGTAACACACAAAACAGATTATCACATCAAAGAGTGTCCTTCCCAATTCTAGCGGTCAATATTTGCTCCATAGCATCTCCTCTAACACTTCTGCAGTGATGCTGGTCTAAAAGATACAGCTGTATTACATGTGCAGCATCCAATCAAGTGGCCTAGTTTGTAAACAGGCTTGTTGACTCAGCAGCAGAGGGTTATGAACACATCAGCAGAACACAGAGATAATCACTGTTTTCATTTTATTGTGCTGCATCATTTTTTTCTTGGGAAATTTAAATATTTATTGAGGCTTATGGTTTCAGATCATTGTTTAGCCCTTCAAAGTGCTCCTCGTGAAAGCATATCTGTAACTAGGAATGAATTCTTTAGTAGCTTTTTGTCTTTTACATAATACATCACAGGGTTAACAAAAGGTCATATCTGTGATACATATGGAAAATAGGCCTCAGATAAATAAACAATAGTTCTTACAGAAAATTTACAAAAGATGCCCCCATTACATGCACTGAACACATTTTATGCATGTACTTGAACCAACCTTTGCTGTTAAGAGTTGCAATCAGGATTCACAGTACTAAAATTGACAATATAATTACATTTATCTGTCAATCATCATTAATAATCATGAGACAAATTCATTGTCTATTTACTGTCTAGAAGCTGTAGGCCTACTGGAGCAGTAAAGAAAAAAGGCCACAGGTCTCCTCCTAAGTTGGGGCAATAAATGGAAACGGTTTATTCATTGGTGTTTCAGAAGAGAAACTGATATTCTATATTAACACATTAACATTTAAATCACATTTAAATAAACTGTTCAGAATTTACAGGCGTTAGCGATGTGAACTTCACAGAACTTCCGCTGTCGAAATAAACAGGCCAGGCTTTTTAGACAATTTTTCTTTGGTGTTTAAGGATGTCTTATTTGGTTTTTATAACTCTCACAAGAATGTAAAAGACAAGTATTTTCTAATAAATCTATTTATTTTCCTAGCTACATTTTTTATACATAAATGTAAATTTTTGTCTGTTAAACCTCCATTTCTTATTTTTTGTAAAGACCTGAAATGTTATTTGGATACAATATCCTCTTCCAGCAATGTCAAAGCCTTAAAATCTTATACGCTGTGCACAAAGTATAATATTTATGCGTCTTTATAATGTGCTATTGACTAGCTGTTGGGAGGGTGGAATTTGGCTTTTTTCTTTTTTTTCTTCTCAAATTTAATTTATTGTAATTTATATATTTCCCCTGGCTTAATGTTTTATTTTTTGGTTATTTTTTAAATCTTTGTATATTGTTTATATCAAAACTATATCTAGTTTTGTTGTTATAATCTGTTTTGAGCTGTAAATGTGTGTGTGTGTGTGTGTGTGTGTGTGTGTGTGTGTGTGTGTGTGTGTGTGTGTGTGTGTGTGTGTGTGTGTGTGTGTGTTTTTATGTTCAATTAAAAAAAAAAAAAAGACAGGCCTCTTTGTACGTTTTTCTTTGGTAAAACCATCGTTGTTTTTTACCTGTCAGGTGCTTTTTGGTCTTGTTTCTTCCGTCTTTCTGATAATTTTAGGAAGTTTTGTACAAGCCATTGTAGGGAAATGTGAAACTAACAAAAGCCGCTTCAAGTTCATCTGTCGCGGTCTAAACTTCCGTTTTCCCGTTTATGGACTGTCCACTGAGAACACAGAATGATTGACAGGCGGCTTAAAAGACTTCTGATTAGCTAACAAAAAATAAGACCGCTGTAATTTTATTATTATTATTATTTATTTATTTTTTTCTTCAGAAGAGTGATTTCTTTTATCTTTGAGGTAGAGCCTTAATATGGAAGTTAACTTTTAGAAAACATACAATGATATTTAACATCAAATACAAGTAGCGGCTGCATATAACAGATCTTTCTATTTCGGCATAAAACTGTTTTTAAACACATTCTATCATATTGTGTATATACCAGTTACCGATTGTAATGAAATACAACAAAAAGGGAGCGGAACGTTATTTATTTTCTGTGTTTCCAGCAGGACATTAAAACTGTAATACTACATTCATGCACTACTGACTTTCGCTTTAATGCTTTTCTTATTACATTAATTACACATTTCTTACGTAATTGACGCTAGCTGTTTACCTTTGTTTTTTTTTTTTTTGTTTTTTTTGTTTTTTTTTTTTTTTTTTTTTTTTTTTTTTAAACGTGTTTATTACTATCATTGTAACAAATATGGCATTTGTTTTATACCAGTTTGTTATCTCAGTACCATGAGCAGTAGTTGTGTCTCTCCCCAAGCAAGTAAACCATTCCTGTGGTCGCTTTTCACCAGATCATCCATCACAAATCAATTACAAGTGATCTGCAAAAGTTTCTTCTGCTCATGGCTCCAATGTGGACTGATGCTCGAGCTGTTTTGCCCTCGACAGTGTCTGAATTGCCCCTTCACTTCAGCGAGAAGATTGAACTCAGTGTGCTGAAGGTTCTTGAGCTGCTAGAGATCAGCTGTACAGTGAAGCAGATTGCCCAGCTTCTGCTCAAAGAGCTCAGGGCATCAGTGATTATTCCTGGGAGAAGCTCAACACTGGGACATGGAGAGATGTGGACAAGGAGTGGAGGAGAGTTTACTCTTATGGCTGCTTATTCAAAGTCTTAAGTTTATGTCATGGAAATCCATCTCAATATAATATCCAAGAGGCCATTAAAACATGTGAGATGGGTTTGTTAATGGGAGCAGGCACCATGGACAACATTCTGCAAAGGCTTGTTGGTGTCTTAAGAAATAAAATGAAAACGAAGAGTCCAAACAAAACAGAGAGGAGTGAAGAACCCTGTTCAAAGGTGGTCATCTCTCGTAAAGGCAAGAGCATGAAGGATTTGTGAAAACATATTTGTAAATATTTTAAAGTAGCTTTTATTTTTTATATTTTCAGTTTAATTTTAGTTTTAAGTTTTAATTAAGAAAATCCATGTGCTTTTATAAATTTTATTGTAGATTTTATATTTCTATTTAGCTTTGGATTTTTTTTTTTTTTTTGTAATATTAATACTTCAATGTAATTTTTTGCCTTTTATATTATTATGTTCCAACGAAAAGCATTTATGAAATTATTTCTGTCTTTCTATAGTTATAATCCATGTATAATTATAATAATTTAATAATTTTCAGCTATTATTGCAAATTTTCTTTGTAAAGAAATGTTTGATAAAATTGTGTGAATATTTAATTAAAAAAGATTAATAATTAATTTTTAATAAAATTCATGTAAAAAATAGTGAAAAATTATACATTTACAAAGATATCTAAATTATATTATTATTTTAAATTATTAAACTTAATTTTTGTGTTTCTTGGGATCAGTGAAAATGCTGGCAGGGCAAATAGAAATGTAATTTATTTATTTTTTTATTTTATTTTATTTATCTATTTATTTATTTCTCTTTGGATAAGGTTTGGCCTGTGATTGTTTAATATCAATTGTTGATTCAGAAACATGTTGTATTTTACTAAATCATGTCATGCTCTTTAAAACATTGTTCTAATAGCCTATTCAGGTGTTCATTAATCACTTTTCTAAAACAGATAATGAAACTGGACTGTGTGTCCGAGCCTGTTATAAACCCTGCACAAGCAGTGCCTAAGATTCATTGTCCATCCCTGGAGCGCTTCAGATCAGATTTCCTGGATCCTCAGAAGCCTGTGATTATAGAGGGAATAACTGACCACTGGCCGGCCTTCACAGAGCATCCATGGAGGTACTGAAAAATATGCATTATTAGATTGCATTATTATATGCATTATTATATATCTTCTAAAACATCTGTACACTACCATACTGTACACTCTCTCTAAGCATAGACTACTTACGAACTATTGCTGGCTGCCGGACAGTACCTATTGAAGTGGGATCCAAGTACACTGATGAAGAGTGGTCACAAAAGCTCATTACAGTGAATGACTTCATAGGCCGCTACGTTATAGAAACAGTATGAATCATATCCATTTCATTTCATTGTTAGATACTGTGTTTTTGTGTGTGTTTTTTGCCTAGAGAAGCTGTAAATTGTCTATGATTGTTATTTTTGGTTATTTTCTTATAGGCGGAGGATGGAGTGGGATATCTGGCTCAGCATCAGTTGTTTGATCAGGTCAGTTGCATTTCTTTTTGGTGCTACTAGAGGAGCAGAATCTACATACTTTACCTTTAAAGGAATAGTTCACCCAAAAATGAAAATTTGCTGAAAATGTACTCATCCTCAGGCCATCCAAGATGAATATGAGTTTGTTTCTTATTTGGAACAGATTTGGAGAAATTTAGCCTTTCATCACTGTCTGACCAATGGATGATCTGCAGTGAATGCCGTCAGAATGAGAGTCCAAACAGCTGATAAAAACATCACAAGTATCCACATGACTCCAGTCCATCAATTAACAAGTCAAAAGCTGTGTGTTTGTAAGAAACAAATCCATAACTAAGACGTTTTTAACTTTTTAACCATTGCTTTTGGTTTAATAATAATAACACTTCCTGTAGTGAAACAGTCCATTCCCTGTTGTCCTCTCATGTCAAAGCCACTGACATATTTTTTAGCACTGTTTTGGACTTTTTCACTTGTAAATGGTGCTTGATCTATGCGTATTTCACACCTGATTCAGATGAGACAACTTTTCACTGAAGAAATCAACATTATCGATTGATCAGTATTATGGATTAATCGATTTTAGCCAGAAGTGTCAGTTTGAAGTTAAAAAATTAATTTAGTACAAAGACAAACCTTTGGATTACTTACATCACTTGTGGATTATTGTGATGTTTTTATCAGCTGTTTGGCCTCTCATTCTGACGGCACCCATTCACTGCAGAGGATCCATTGGTGAGCAAGTCATGTAACACTAAAATGTCTACAAATCTGTTCCAATGAAGAAACAAACTCATTCACATCTTGGATGGCCTGAGGGAAAGTCAATTTTCAGCACGTTTTCATTTTTGGGTGAACTATTTCTTTAATTTTCTCATTATACTGTTAAAAGAGCACTCACTGATGATTTTTAGTTTGCGCTATAGCAGTTTTCTTAAGACTTTTTAATTTTACTAATGGATGTAGCATCATGCAAAACCAATAGCAGTAACTCTGGCTGTTATTCATTCTGGTAGGTTCCAGAGCTGAGAGAAGATATTCGCATCCCAGACTATTGTTGTCTTGGAGAGGGAGATGAGGATGACATTACAATTAATGCCTGGTTTGGGCCTGCAGGGACTGTGTCTCCTCTCCATCAGGATCCTCAACAGAATTTTTTGGCACAGGTAAACAAGAGACAAATGATTCATTTGGCATTTGAAAGGCAAGGCTTTTGTTCCCCCCGTTTCATTGCATTCTGGTTTTGTTTTTGGATGTCAGGTGGTTGGAAGCAAATACATCAGGCTCTACAGCCCAGATGAAACAAAAAATCTCTATCCACATCAGTCACAGCTACTGCACAACACCAGCCAGGTAGAAGACCTAATTTATGACAGCAAGTTTCTTGTTCTTAAAGTGTTTTGAAATAATCAAAGTTGCTTTGTATCTTAAGAAAAAAAAACATAAGATTGTTTTACCACCACCAGGTGGAGGTGGAAAATCCAGACCTGGTGATGTTCCCAGACTTCTCTAAAGCCTCATATCAGGAGTGTGTTCTCCGGCCCAGAGATGTCCTCTTCATCCCTCAACAGCACTGGCATTATGTGCGCTCTCTAGAGCTCAGCTTTTCTGTCAGTTTTTGGTGGTCCTGATTTGTACAGAATAAAACGTCTTGGCCAGTGTGTGTTGTCAAGTCTTGTATTGTCTTTATTTGTACAAATGTCATATTTGTTACCAATTTTAGGCTGTATGTTATGCACAGAGTTGGGTAGTAACTGATTACATGTAATCTGGATTATGTAATCAGATTCGAAACAATAAGTACTTGTAATTAGATTAAATTACATTTTAAAATACTCAATCAGACTACAGTTACTTTTTTATGGATTACATGATTACATATTATTTACACAATGGCAATAGTTTATTCATAATTTATTGATTCTCCCTAATTCCTCTTTATCTTTTAAATTTTCCTTTCTAAAATAGCCTACTGCTGATTCAGAAAGTCTTCCAGTTTTGTGGATGTTCACACAGAGATCAGTCAGGTGGCTACACAGCATTTGACCACTGGATTTACAAAAATCATTTAAGGTTGAAGATGTGTTTCAACATTGCATCAACTACTGATGAACACATTCATTTTATTTTTTATTTAAAATATTTTAATAATGAAGTATCACATTTGCATGTTCATGGTTCTCTGAAGTTGAATATAGTCACATGACATGCAGGTAAACAAAATATTTCATTTTTTTTAGTAAGTTATTTTGATTCGTTTTACATTTTTATGATTTAATTATTAGCTTTTCATTAAACTCATAAACCCCCTGCAGTTCCTTTACAAACCCAGTTTGGGAAATCTTGACGTAATATGTTTAATGCACTTCATGTTGTTAATAACAACAAATGGAATATTTTTTCTTACTCTTTGTATTTATATATCAATATGGTACAAGATTATCCTATTTAAATTGTGAAAAACGGTCAACATGAGATAGGCCAAAAGTAATCTAAAAGCAGTCTGATTACATTACCCAAAATGTGCAATGTAATGGATTATGTTCGTAACTACAATTTTTGTCATGTAATTTGGAATCAGTAAAATATTACAATTTGTAAGTAATCTACCCAGCTCTGTTTATACACATATATAAATGTATTACTTATTGTAAATTTGGTTATTATTCAGTATTTCAATAAATTAGATGTACATTTCAGACATCTTTGCTTTTCATGAAATATGTATTCATAAAACTGTAAGTCATAGAATACATTTATGTTTAAATGTTACAATTCAAATGTAAATGCACATTGTTCTTAAAGGGGGACATCATTCCCCATCTTACCCTATTACTTATATTTAAATCATTAATTTTTTTTTTAAATTCAAATTTTTTAATTGAAAAAAAAAAAAAAAAAACTTGCTACATGTATTGTGTTAGACTAACCGGGATTTGTCACAGCACTTACACAATGTTATCTTTTGTTGGTTTGATAGGTTCTACTGTCATCATTTGTAAGTCGCTTTGGATAAAAGCATCTGCTAAATGATTAAATGTAAATCTTAACATGCCAAAAATCATTACTTTTTTAAACATCGGTTCAGATATTTTATCCGAAGTGGCAATGTATTCAAGGTACATCTATTTCTGTATAATGTGAACCCATGGTCTTGGTTTGCTGCGTCATTTTCATTTCAGCTACAGGAACTGAATGTAGGGAACTAAATTAAATGGTTACCCACATTTAGTTGCAACACTTTGAACTTTGCTAATAAATTGAGGAAGTAATCTTTTTTAAAGATTTGAGTTTGAAAAGACATATTTGAACAGTGCACCTCTCAATTTGTGTTTTATTTCTATCTTAGCAACTGTACAAAATGCTAAAATTCTACAGAGACAGCAAATGTTTCCATACAAGAGCAAATAAATTGTTTATATAAACTCTTTACTCTGGAATCAGAATTCCAACAAAAATGAGGTAAAATTGAGAAACAACCTATTCAATAACAATTCTTTATTAATAGAAAATACATTAAAAAAACTTTCAAACTTCAAAGAGAATGCACTTGAAAAATCCTCATCAATGGTCAAAAGGCCAACTGCAGCGATGAATCAGCAGGCTTTGAGATTACGACCTTCTTGACCGGCGTGACGGCGCGGGAGCAGTGTTCTCTTTGGATGATGAAGGCAGATTCTGTGAACTCTGTGACTGGGAAAGCTGCATTTCTGCAATTAGAAAAAGAAACACGAAACCATCAGAATCTAAAACCTTTTGAAGTAAACAACTAAACAAATAGTTCATATTAAATATAAAACAAGTGGAGCGATGTTAAAGAAAAACAGTTCACCTGGAATCTCGTGAGGCCAGAAATTATTACATGCCGGGCAACGAGGGTCACTGCGTGCTCTAAAATATCTAGCAACACATGGGAGGTGCATCTTGATTCCACAGGCTGGGGTTTCACACATCTGGCACTAAATGTAAAATAAAAGTTCTCAGTACATGTAACATAAGTGACAAAAAAATTTAACTACTGATGACTTTTTGGTGAGTTGTTTCTACTTCTTGCAGTTCAAATTAAATGATGGAGGGCTAAAGCCTGGATTTCCTAACTAAATAAAACTTCTTGATCTTTACTCATGTTCATGTCTTTACCTGCAGGGCAATGTTGTGGCACACATGACACACTTTGATGAGGTCTTGGTAGATTGTGCGCATATACTGTTCCATCTCCACAATGCAGCGCACACTTAGAGTGTATTCACCGTCTTTCTAAAGCAGCAAAACAAAAGAACAAATAAAAAGTAACTAATTGCTTTTGGAGGTAGTGACTAGCGAGTGAGTTATTTATAATAACTAAATCCAGTATATGGGAAAAGACCAGTTTTCAAATGAATACCTCATTTAACCATTTGTCCTGGACAAATTTGTTTAAGACATGCTCAGTTTCTTTTTTCTTCAGTTTCTTTGTCCGGAGGCCGTCGGCACAATTTAAAATATCGGTGGAGGAGGCAGAACCGCTCTCAGAGTCTACAATCAGATCCATCTGAATGCAGAGACAAAATGTTGAGAGACATTATGAAAACAAAACATGATTTGCCTAAGAATAAAATGAGAATAGTCTTTTATATTCTCAATTTAATTCTCAGGACAAACAATGAAACAAAAAAAACCCCAAAAATACCGTTGTGGATCATCCAAGAAACAACAAACAAGGTAAAGTTCACTAAATTTTTCCACAGCTCTGTGAATGTTTAATTGGATGTGTTCAATATATATATATATATATATATATATATATATATATATATATATATATATATATATATATATATGCTGTGAATAAACATTTACCGTTTTTCTGAACAATTCCAGTTCATTATCTGCATAATCAGATGCCATTCTTGTTATGTCAGTCTCCGTCACATTTACCTGAATAACAGAAGTATTTGTCATTTCTTTTTTGAATTAAAAAAGAATATCATACCAAGCACGTATAAGTAATAGAATACTAGTATTATTATTTACAAATTAATAATATAAAAAAACAGATTTCAACAAACCAAGGCATAATATTCAAGTCCATCCTCTTCAGACATGCCTTTCCTGATGTGCATGAAAAAGGGCTGAAGTTGAGCATTGATGACATTAATGAAATCATCTAATCTGTCTGTATAGTGTGCTAGAAAGGCAAGATAGATGCATAATTCAAATAAGACACCTATATACAACTGATATACAATTTCCAGGTCTGAGACATAGAAGTAATAAATCTAAAGAAAAAATAAAGAATAGTTTTGCTTCAGTTTTTCACATTTTGCCTTTAGTGCAAAATAAATACTACATAAACACATGATCCAACAGAATTTGGCTAAATTGCAGTCAGAGGGTTTTTCTTCATACCTGCGTGGGTCTCACAGCAGTGTTTGTGTAGTGCTATGGCCTGAGATGCACTGATGATGCCGTTGCTCATCACGGTCTGCAAGAAGCGCTTGTGACTGTCTCCCATCGCGCGGGACATTCTGCTTAATGTCCTCCTGAGCTGGTAAACACATTTCTTGATAAAACTGTTCAAACTCGCCAGTACTGAGCAGGCAAATGGTGATATGATTGAAAATGACTGTAGGAGAACCCTTATGTATTACCATGACAATATTTAACAAGTTCAATTTAAACAATAATTATAATAGTAAAGGTTAACAATAGTTATACCAACGCCTTGTTAAATGCTAGATTAGTTATTTCCAAGGCATCCAGATATTGATTTAAGGTTCCCTGCAAGTTCATGTGTTAAAGAACCATTCACTAGGGTGGCCATATATCCCCTTTTTCCTGGACACGTCTGGCTGGGATTTGTAAATTGCCTAAAAGTCCAGGATTTGGCTTAGATTTTCTAGAAAAAGAGCAGGTATGGTCACCCTATCCTGCACCAGTGGGTGTTTATCAAGGGATGATGTTCCCACCAGATTGAGACACATGTAGTTGCATTTTAAGATCTGGTTGACTCAGACGGTTCTCATCACCCTGCTTGTAGCTTTAACCGGATGTTAACCTTGGTAGATGTTCGTCTATTAATAACAACAGCCTTTTGGCTCAGGATAAGAGATTGTGGTAATATAAACTGTAAAATAATTATTGGTTTACGTTTTGCAAGAAAATACTATTTTCGGCCTTTCTACTTCAAAGTTTCACGTTTAATGCAATGTGTCACTATGCTTTTTTATTATTTGTGAACTTTACTAGCAGTTTCTGGGTGAAAACAGTTTCCTAGCTTTTTTTTTCCAAGTAAACCACACTCAATGTTTTCCTGTGTAACGTTACATGCAAATTTGTGGTTGTATTACCGGACCAATGTAATGTTACAAAAATTCTGCAAGCCACAAGCTAAGTTGCACAACATCCTCAATACGACAAGCTATATCAAATTAAGCGTGCGTTTGTCCTAGGATTATTACATGTTGTTGTAAAGTGCTGCCTCTCACATACCTGCTTTCAATGTACCGCCGAGCTGTCACTTTGTGCAACATTCGCACGTTCCCACTAGAAACAGTACTTCCGGTCACGTGGTTTGATCCATTCAGAAGGTTCCTACGCAGCAGGGGATATCTGGAAATATTCAGCTCACTTTATAAAATTCGTTCACAAAAATAAATAAATAACTAAACAAATAAATAAAAAATCGTTCACAAAATTCGATACAAATCAAACATGACGGATAACACTATGATGACGCAATCTATGTGTGTTGCTATATGCTTTTAATATATATATATATATATATATATATATATATATATATATATATATATATATATATATATATATGTGTATGTATGTATATGTATATGTGTATATATATATATATATATATATATATATATATATATATATATATATATATATATATATATATAGGCTACTAATATATATTAAACATAATAGGCTACTTAATCACAATTAATAGTTGCAATGCTTAATATGCCTACATGATAAATAAATTTACAGTTACTATTTCCTGAAATATAAAATACTTTCTTTTTCTGTAAAGAACTTTAATATTTGACAAAAATTGTATGTATGATAATTGAATGACCTGTTTGTTAAATT
The DNA here is from genome assembly GCA_039654775.1 of Spinibarbus caldwelli. NCBI lineage: Eukaryota > Metazoa > Chordata > Actinopteri > Cypriniformes > Cyprinidae > Spinibarbus > Spinibarbus caldwelli. The sequence goes on along the minus strand of CM077219.1, from coordinate 27,792,289 downwards.
AAACTACAACATAAACTATAACAGTATAACAATGCCATCTGTGCACAACTAAGGACCAGCTTAAACCAGCTCAAACCTGCTGCCATGTTTCAAAACATACCTAATCATCATGTGCTGTTTTTTTTTTTTTTTTTAATAGGGATGACACATACACAATGAAAAAATCTACAAACACCTACGTACAGCTGACTAAACCAGTAATTATAGGCAGCACAGTACAATGGCACAGTAGGCCTATAATCTAAAACAGAAACAAGCAGAAGGGAAAGAACAAATATATAAAACGTAATTTTGTCATCATTAAAGGGGTAAAAAATGAAATTAAAATTTGCTGAAAATTTACTCACCCTCAAGCCATCCAAAATGTAGATGAGTTTATTTCTTTATTGGATCCGATTTGAAGCAATTTAGCGTGACATCACTTGCTCACCAATGGATCCTCTGCAGTGAATGGGTGCCGTCACAAACATCTGATAAAAACATGACAATAATCACTGAAGAAAGCATTATAAACATGCAGCTTTTCACTTCACAAGATGGACTGGAGTCGTGTGGATCACTTGTGGTTTATCGTTATGTTTTTTATCAGCTGTTTGGACTCTCCTTCTCTCATTCTTACTGTCACCAGTACATGGCATTTCTAAAACATTTTGTGTTTGCTGGGATATTACCTGAAGGCCACGCTGTACTATAAAACTCGTCGTGCGACTTTATATGTTATTACTTGTTTCTTATAGCATACACTCTAAAAAAAAGCTGGGTTAAAAACAACCCAGCACTGGGTAAAATATGGACAAAAGTGCAGCACTCACTCTTGAAGAGATCAACACTTCACTGGTTAAAATGACATTTCGGCCATTATCACGGCCTTTATCTGATGTCTGATGAACGCCTTGATAATGGCCGAAACCTCATTTTAACCAGTAAAGTGTTGATCTCTTCAAGAGTGAGTGCTGCAGCTTTTCTAACTGACATGGCTTTTTGATTTTTGGTTGCACCTCCTCTTTCGTTGGTAGAGCATCTCTTTTCTGTAATCTGAAATATGGACCCAGCGGTTGAGTTAGGCCACTACTCAGAAGGTTGGGTTAAACATTTAACCCAATCGCTGCGTTTGTCCATATTTTACCCATCATTTTTTAGAGCGTAGCAATCAATAAAGCCATCCATACCGTTTTAAACCACAAGGCGACCCCAAGCAGAAGCCGAGCGAAATGGAAGTTACCTTTTTTTTCTCCTTCACAGTTCACACAGACAGACAGACCATACGCGAATGACTCATTCTGTTTTTAAAATAAACCTGTCTGTCTGCCCTACTGAAATTGTGCTGGAGAAATGTACAAATAAATAATGTAACATTTTAATATATATATATTCAGTTTCAGATTGAGGGAGGCTATTCATTTTGACGTTTTGAAACTAAAATAAGTAGGAATTGAAACTGCATAAAAAGTTTCTCTATGCACTCTCATTTTGCGCTTGCTTTTGCGGTCTTTGCATAATGATTTCCTTTGAGTTTGGTTGTCTCATACATAGCGCATACACAGACTACCTGTGACGCAGGCTCTGGTGGGTTTCTGTGGAATTCTGGTGTTTGAGCAGGTTTGAGATCAGCTCGAGCGCGCTTCTGTCGGGAAAAGCGCAGTCTGAGGCAGAGCGGGAGTCAGTGGATAGCAGACCTGCTGCGTGTGTTCCAGGAAAGTTCGATACGCCCTTTTTGGCGACTTCCATGTTATGAAAAGGGAAGCATATCCTATCTGTGTGTGTTTGTGACTGAAACCGTGTTTAATTTGCCTAGTGAGTGGTTAGTAAACTCGATTGCTTTTATTTTTACTTTGCGGAAGAGGTAACAGACTGTCAAATACAGTCAAAAGGTATGAAAATGTAACATTTAGGCTATATTTTGCGAGGAATCTGTTTTTACATTTTAGCTTGTAACGAAATGAGGTGATATTTGTGTTTTCATAGGACGCACAGGATGTTTTCCACATTTCTGAAGCGTCAGATCATCCTCGCACTCATCTGCCATGCATTTTGTTACGGTAAGCGCTTGTTTCGCTGACAAGGTTGTCTTTTTTCCCCCCTCTGTGTATACTTAGATATAAAATCTTCATATTTATAGACTGATGTCACTTTAACAGTTGTGTCAGATGTAGTTCTGTACACAGTTCTTCTTTGTAGCTTCAGTAGAAGTACTGTGAAAAGTGTTATAAAAATATCCCTTATTTCTCATTTGTTCGTTAATTTATTAATTTTTTTAAACATGTTGATGAAAAGCTGATGTGGGTATTTTATAACAAATTAAACAAGAACGTGCTGATTTAGAAGACACCATTTCTGTCAAATGTTTACTTTTACTTTCATACCTCATACCTCTTTTTTTACACCATGTTTTGCTGTCACAACTACTTTTATTATTATTATTATTTATTTATTTTTTTACAAAACAACTGTTTACTTTGGTCATGTGTGATATTGTTTTCACTTTTTATTTTAAATCACTGTAGAGCCCACAGAGGATGTCTTGAAGTGTTTTAATGACTATGAGACAGAAATGAAATGCAGTCTCTCCACTGACCGTCTCAAAAGTTGCTCTGGATACAAGCTCAACATCACTCATACTGCATTCAGTGTGTGAGTGTTTGTACAGGTTTCTATAACTAAATGTATTGCTGTTAATTTAGCAATCAGGTGACATGAATATCTCTTAAATTGCAGATTATACAATAAATATACATGCATCTTTGAGAGAAGTAATTACAGTGACAACTGTGAGTGCAAAATTAAAGTGCAAGGGTTTGTTGTAAGTGAGACCTTCAGTACTACACTTCTGGAAGGAACAAATGTTTTAAGGAAAACATTCATGATGACTCAAAATTTCAGTGAGTATAAATGTTTTCTATAAGTTCTTGTTAGTATTTTTCCTTATGATTTTGTGGATAAAGTAGAATTCACATGCATTTTAGTTCTTAAATTATAATTTTAAGAAGTTAAAAAGTTTCATGCGACTTGTCTCACATTTACATGTGTTTTGCGTTTTCTGTAGTCAAACCGAAAACTCCAGTCTTATCAGTGCAAAAGACTGAAAATGGAAATGTTAATGTAACTTGGGATGACCAGTATGAAAAAAATGGTTTGGTAGGAAGAAATTTTTTGGAAAACTTGAGAATAAATCTGACCTATGGCATCAAAGGAGAACATGAAAATGTAAGGAAGATGATATATGATAAATAGATATAACCCTATTCACACATATTCACATATAGAGATATGATAAAGAACTAAAAAAAAACATTGTTCATATAGATATTCAAGATGGTGCAGAACACTGTGGGATCCTTTGAAATTGTGGGCAGAAATCTCCAGCCAAATACCAACTACATTCTCACAGCAACAATGAGCACAGACTATAATGATCATAATATATCTAGTGACCAGAGCACACCAGTTGAGTTCACCACCCGTAAGTTTATCTATATTTGTCTCAAAATTATTATTGCATCTGTGTTAATAGTCTTATAATCCTGATCAGACCATTGTATATATGTTTTACAGCCTCATCCCCAAATGAAATAGCCAAAATGGTGATTCCACCTCTCTGTGTTGGTTTAATCATCATCATTTGTATTGTCTTCATCTGCATTTTGAGGTGAGTTCTCTGTTTTAGATTTTTGCTATTGCTTCACGCATCCTTGACAAATTCAGTTCTGACACACTTTACTTCTTCATTACAGAATGAAGACAAATTGGTGGGACAAAATCTCCAAGCCAAAAATAGATGCCAGTCTTGGAGAGGAGAAGGTGGGAGAAAAATCCTGCAGTAACCATCAATAACATTTCATCATAATGTGAATCAAAATAAACCCCTTATTTTTTCTCCCATGTTTAATAGGGTAATATTTTGCCTCCATCTGATATGAAGTTCTCTCCAATCTATGTAGAGATTCCAACACTGGACCTTCAGGAGGATAAGAAATTGTACGTTCTTTTGTTTGTTTGTTCGTGCGTTCTTTTTTTCCCCAAAACTTCAGAAACACATGACAGACTAGTGCTATTCTAATTCTGATTAATAATGCCACAATATTTTTGTCTCTCTACAGGATCTCAGAATTATCAGTAGATACAAATAATGAGAAAAGTTCCCACAGTTTTGAGTCAATGCCAGCGGATTATGTCCATGTTCGCCCTGATAGCCCCAACATCGCATCACGTGTCGAGAGTGCCTTGGACGAGGTGTTTAAATCACATCCAATCACAAACAACCCATCGTCGATACCCCCTAAAAATCAGGTTACTACGAGCAGGTCAAACAAGAGTGCTAACAGTATCACTTCGTCAAGAGAACGCAACCGAGCAAACCGAGATTCGGGCAATTGCTCTGGCTCATCGGTTTTCAGCAATATGTCGTATTTGGAATCAGCCACGGGTGATTCTTTATTCCTGGAGCAGCTGAGCTGTGATCATTACTCTCAGTCCGGCAAAAGGGATGTTTCAGACTCGGATGCAAGAGATATCCAGTTTAACTCTCCCGCTAATGATACTCTGGAAGACGAATATCAGTGCTTCAGCAGTGTTTTGGAAAAGGGAAATGATTCAGATGTTTGTGTGAACATTTCAAATGATGTTGGTGCTGATGAGAAGTGCATCATGAAAAATCTCATCACCAGCACAAATCCACTCTATCCTTCTCTGATTCTGCATGATGGCAGTGTCACACCAAGTGATGAAGGATATCAGGCTTTTCAAGGCTTAACAAAGAGCACAGAAGGACAGTGGAGCACGAGCGCCAGTACTGAACAAGCACTTAATGCATGTGGAGCTTTGAAATTCCCCCAGAGCACCAGCCAAGATCCCACATCTGTGCTGCAAACTTCTTGGTCCTCTTCTTTGCATTTCTCACCCATTATTCAAATAGACAGTTCATATCAGTGCGTTTAACTGTGCTCTAAAAACAAATGATAAGCACATGCCTGAATTCATTTTTGCAAGTAATGTCATCAGTTACAAGGAATCATTCGTTTGAAAATATGACCAGTAATGAGAACCATTGTTTGTTCAGACTCAGAGCCAAGGCCATGAATTTAGTTGATGGTAGCTATTTACATTAAGATGTCAAAAAGTGCCTTAAAAGGATACACCACCCATTAAAATTCTCTCATCCCATCCTAAATGACTTTCTTTCTTCTGTGAAACACAAACAGAGCTTTTTAGGAAAAATAATCCATCTCAGTGAGTCCATATAAAGTGTAGTTTAGTAAATGATAAGAGAATATTCCTTTTTTGGTGGAGTATCCCTTTAAATGCCTGTAGGGATCATGTACAGTAACTATTCTTGTTATTCATATACTTCTTTATTATTCTTTTACTTTACACACAATGTCAAATGTGACACTGTGTCAAATTTGCAAATGCAAATTTTAAAGGCATGATAACAAGACAGTTCTTATTCTAACTATGCTCTAAAAACAGATAATGGCTATGTTTACATTTTTAACTATTGAGCTCTACTGTTGCAATGAATAATTTCTTTGAAAATATTACCAGTGATAAAAAACTTTGGAAGATTCCTCTTTCAACAATAAGGGGTAATACAGCAACTTAAATACTCTAGGAAGTCATGTATTATTTTTCTTGGCATTCATATTTTTATTATATGTGACATTTGCTAATGGCATAATTACAGGGTCTATGGCTTCATTACAGGGTGTGTGCGTATTGAACTTGTGTTTTTCTACAGGATGTTGTTTCAAAAAATATATATTTGTATATGGTGCATTTAGATGTAGATGACACTGTTTTTTTGTATTGCTATCATCAACAGGACAATGGCTTACTCCTCGCACCTTCGTCAGTTCATAGACAGTTATTGTCAGCTTGTGTAGAATAACTGTGTTGTCAAACATATTATTGGTACATGCATGAAACATTTCATTATTTTTGTATGTAATCTCTAGCTGATCCACCTACGCTATGGCATTCTACCAAAACCTAAAGCACTTCTCAATAAAAGCAATGTAAATTCATGTCTTTGTTTCTACATTTCTAAAATAAAACCTCAGAATTTTGAAATAGTCTGAGCCCTTCTGGGGAATTTCAAACTGTTTTTCACAATGCTTTTGATTCATGCAGTCTTCTATGAACCAGGAAGCAAAATTATTTTTCCATGGAAGGCACATAAACTGAAGTGCATGTTGAGACATTTACACTTAATAAATTAATGACGTTTTACGCAAGTATGTCTGAACCATAGAAGGGACATCTTTGTTCTCTAGAAACTGGTACTGTAATCCAATGCGATAGAGCGGTATGAAATTATGTATAATAATAGGCTATGAAAGCTAAAGTATGCAATTGTTGAAAAGTGTCGAGTTTGAAAATATGATCGTACACATTTGGCATAAATTAGTACATTTGGCTTAAATTAGTACAAGTTTTGTCATGCGACAGAATAGCCTAGTTGGACACTTGTAGCGCTTGGTGGCATTGCAGCTTAAAAACGGCCTCATCTTTTATGATACATTTAGGTGTGGGTGACACTTTTACTTCTGTTTTAGTATTAAATATCATCGATTGGGGGAACCCCCCACATGATGTCTGTTAGGATATAAGGAGGCCATTACATTCCAAACAATTCTGTTTCATGTTTCTGTTTCATAATTGCCTTCAAACTCACTTATCCTTCTTTGAAAACTTTGTACGGTTTCTGTAGAAATCTATAAACGCGCCTGAAGCACCAAAAGGGCGTCAGTTCTGCTGTAACGTTACCGATGAATTGCGAAACTACTCCGACATGTGGCCAAATCTCATGATGCTATTGCGTTTATAAGGAAGTCTATTGTAAACTGCCATGGGGTTTAAACCGAGCATTGACTTGGTATTTTATGTGTTTATAAGTGAAACAGTATGTTTAATTTGAAAATCTTTCAGTTGTAGCCTACTGTAAACTCTTTACTTTGTAACGGGACAACGAACTGTCGTGAAAGCTTAAGATATTTAATCGGAAATCGTATTTATTTCTCTATTGTTTGTTTGTGTTCTACAACACGGTCACAATGTTTTCCACAGTTCTTCAGAGTCAGATCTTCCTCGCACTCTTCTGCCAGGCATTTTGTTTCGGTAAGTTTCACACTTGTGTATAGAACAAAACAAATACATAAAACAGTCTGAAAACATAGCGTGTGTATGTACACTACCAGTCAATAGTTTTTGAACAGTAAGATTTTTAATGTTTTTTTAAAGAAGTCTCTTCTGCTCACCAAGCCTGCATTTACTTGATCCAAAGTAGCCTACAGAAAAAAAAAAACAATACAATTTTAAAATATTTTTACTATTTAGAATTACTGTTTTCTATTTTAATGTGATCAAAGCTTAATTTTCAGCATCAATACTCCAGTCTTCAGTGTCACATGATCCTTCAGAAATCATTCCAATATTCTGATTTGCTGCTCAAGAAACATTTTTATTACTATTATCAACATTTAAAACAGCTGAGTACATTTTTTTTTTCAGGATTCTTTGATGAATAGAAAGATCCAAAGATGAGCATTTATCTGAAATAAAAAGCTTCTGTAACATTATATAGCCTACCATTCAAAAGCTTGGAGTCAGTATATATTTTTTTTCTGCTCAGCTGTTTTCAACATAGCAATAATAATAATATAATAAGAGGCTTCTTTAAAAAACATTAAAAATCTTACTGTTCAAAAACTTTTGACTGGTAGTGTATATATGTCACAATTGTGTCAAATGTAACTCTAAACTGTTGTTTTCTGTGTAATCTCATGTTTGTGGCACCTAGTGATGAAAATGTTGTGAAATATTATACATCACATTAAACAAGAAAACCTGATTATTGAGATAAACTAGGCATGTAAAATCCATTAAAATGATCCCAAATTATAATCTAGACATGAATTGTTACTTGCTCTCCTCAAAATTCGTTTTGGCACATGGATCCCGTATACTTTTTACACAGTGTTTCACTGTTAAACCACTTTTACTTTTGCAAAGTAACTTCTGCTGTGGTCATTTGTGATAGTGATCTCACCCAGTTTTTGTATATTCCAATCACTGTAGAGCCAACAAAGGAGGACTTGAAGTGTTTTAATGACTATGAGACAGAAATGAAATGCAGTCTCTCCACTGACCGTCTCAAAAGCTGCTCTGGATACAAGCTCAACATCACTCATACTGTATTGAATATGTGAGTGTTTGTACAGGCCTGTAGTTCCTCTATAACTAAATACTGTATATTGCTGTTCATTTAGCATCAGTTGACATGATTGAATATCTCTTTAATTGCAGGTTAAAAGAGTATCCATGCATCTTTAATAGAAGTCATCACAGTGACAACTGTGAGTGCAAAATTAAAGTGCAAGCTTTTGTTTCAAATGAAAACTTCACTACTACACTTCTGGAAGGAACAAATGTTTTATTAAGCAAAACATTCATGACTAAAGACTTCTGTGAGTATAAATGCTGTCTATAAGTTCTTGTTAATCCTTTTCTATGAGATTTGTAGAATTTACATGTTTTTTAGTTCTAAAATTATACTTTTAAAAAGTTAAAAAGTTTAATCCGACCTTATCTCACACGTTTGCATATGTGTTTTCTGTAGTCAAACCGAAAACTCCAGTCTTATCAGTGCAGAAGACTGAAAATGGAAACTTTAATGTAACTTGGTATGACCAGTATGAAAATAGTGATTTGGAAGACTTGAGAATAAATCTGACCTATGGCATCAAAGGAGGACATGAAAATGTAAGGATGATATATAGATAATATGAACCATATTAATATAGTTTATATATATATATATATATATATATATATATATATATATATATATATATAATTAATACATATGAAATAAATAATAATTAATATTTTATTATATATAAAATGTACACACAGATTAGCCATTACATTATGACCACCTATCTAATAACCTCTAGGGCCTCCTTTAGCTCACAAAACAGTGGCCATGCTGCAAGGCATTGAGTCTACAAGGTGGCGATAGGTCTTTTGGGTATCTGGTACCATAATGTCAACAGCAGGTCCTCCAGTTCCTGTACATTGAGTGGAGGTGGAGTGGCGTGAACCCGCTTTTCGATTGGGTTCATGTTAGGTCAATTTAGAAGCCAAGGCATTAATAGAAATTCACCATTATGTTCCTCGAACCACTCCTTGACGATTCTGGCAGTGTGGCATGGCGCATTATCCTGTTAGTAACGGCCATCACCAGTTGCCATGAATGGGTACAGAAAACACCCAGAGCATAACACCGCTGCTGCCAGCCTGTGTCCACTCAATAGTGTATCCAGGTGCCATAGCCTTCTGTTGGTAATTGGCATATCTGCGCTCGACCGGCAACCTGACGCACCAGGAACCGTGATTCGTCATACCAGGCCGCTTTCTTCCAGTCATCCACCGTCCAGTCTTGATAATCTTGGGCCCGTTTCATGCACTGTTAGTGATGGCGCGCCATCCAGTTAGTATGGGGACCTGGCTGGGTCAGCAGAAGATCTGGGAGCATTGGCCGTCTTGAATGGCCAAGGCCTGCCCAAGAGGCAATATGACTGACATGTAAAGCAACCAATCATGTTTCATTTTGTGCCGCATCATGTTCAGGGGCGTGGAAATGTCCCCACAATAACAGACCGGTGTGTAAATATTTTGGACATATTTTAAAGATTCCATAGGGCCTTTCGCACCGAGTAGTTCTAGGAACTGATTTCTAGGAACTAGCCAGCATGGGGGGCTTTCGCACCGGAGGAACCTTTTCATAGCTCCTAGAACTATTAGTGGAAGTTCCTGCTTTTAGGTGTGTTCGCACCGCAGGAACTAGGAACGTATTTAGTTCTAGGAACTCGTTTGGGGGAACTAAATTAGATCCTACTTCAGAGTAGGGTCTAAAACATTTCTATAGGAATTACCAGTGAAGTAAGTGTACACTGATTGGTCAAATGCATACGAAACACCGGCTACCCGGTATTTTTAAAAAGCTATGTAAAAATATGTACTCCATGAACATGGATAACATTGATAACGGCATTTACCTGTCTGCAGCGTTGTGTTCTTTTCTCAGCCTTGATGATATGTAACATGGCAAGTTGTCATAGGAGATTTAGTCAGATTTTCATGCGCTTTCAATCACGTAAATTGTGCGTTTACATTCCATCTCCATTATCACAAAACCCACGAAACACAACAAAAAACAGCCTTGAACACTGCGTTCTCAATTCACAGAACACGCCAAAAAGCGGGAACTTCCGCTAATAGATCTAGGAACTATGAAAAGGTTCCTCCAGTGCAAAAGCGACTTATGCCGTTAACCAATCTGATGATGACTTCGAAACTCCTGAAGTGTTTCCAATTTTGTGTGCCATATGCATCAGACATTCAGCCAACGGTCAGACTACGCAGGCCTATACTCAGAAGGCTGTGATGAACTGTGTGCTGTGACACATTGCCCTGGTCACCACTGTTGTAGCTGCTGGTGATTTTTCACACTGTGGCCCTCCAGTCACTGTGAACAATGCACAACAGTCTCTGCTCCCCTCTGGCATCAATGAGCTGCGGACTACAGACACCTGGATGACGGTTCGTCGTTTGGCCAATCCATGCACCACTTTTGATACGTACTCACTACAGCAGCCCAGGAACAACTCACAAGATGCACCGTTTCCGAGATTAAAGTTTCTAGGTGCTGTGCCATCACAATTTGTCCTTTGTCAAACTCCGATAAACGCCAGCTTTTCCCATTCCGACACCGAACACTCTACTGACTGAACGCCGGTCCTCAGTTGGTATATATACTCTGTGAACTGTATCTGCGGCACCATTTGGTTGCCTGGCATGCTCATTGCTCTAGACTGGGGGTGGTCATGATATTATGGTTCATCAGTATATATAGTAGTTAACATTTGAAGTGGATCAAAAAAAGTTCATCAAAGTTGTCCTAAGACAAGAACGGGTATTGATTTTGTTTTAGGACAACTTTGATAAAAGGTTTTGATCCACTTCAAATGTTGACTACTATATAATGTCAAATAGATATCAAAGACAGTGCCGAACACTGTGGGATTCTTTGAAATTGTGGGCAAAAATCTCCAGCCAAATGCCAACTACATTCTGACAGCAACAATGAGCACAGACTATAATGATCATAATATATTTAGCGACCAGAGCACACCAGTGGAGTTCACCACCTGTAAGTCTATCTATATTTGTCTCAAAGTCATTATTGCGTCTGTGTTAATAGTTTTAGATAATTCTGATCAATTTATACGTTTTACAGCTTTAACCCCAAATGAAATAGCCAAAATGGTGATTCCACCTCTCTGTGTTGGTTTAATCATCATCATTTGTGTTGTCTTCATCTGCATTTTGAGGTGAGTTCTCAGTTTTTTGTTTTTCCATCATTCAGTAACAAAACATTTTACATTTTTTCTATTCCTTCACGCATCTTTGACAAATTAAGTTCTTTCACTTTACTTCTTCATTACAGAATGAAGACAAATTGGTGGGACAAAATCTCCAAGCCAAAAATAGATGCCAGTCTTGGAGAGGAGAAGGTGGGAGAAAAATCCTGCAATAATCATCAATAATGTTAATATTTCATCATAATGTGAATCAAAATAAACCCCTTATTTTTTCTATCATGTTTAATAGGGTCACATTTTGCCTCCATCTGTTATGGAGCTCTCTCCAGTCCATGTAGAAATTCCAACATTGGACCTTCAGGAGGATAAGAAATTGTCTCATTGCTTCAGCAGTGTTTTGGAAAAAGGAAATGATGCAGATGTTTGTGTGAACCTTTCAAATGATGTTGGTGCTGATGAGAAGTGCATCATGAAAAATCTCATCACCATCACAAATCCACTCTATCCTTCTCCGATTCTGCATGATGGCAGTGTCACACCAAGTGGTGAAGGATATCAGGCTTTTCAAGGCTTAACAAAGAGCACAGAAGGACAGAGGAGCACGAGCGCCAGTACTGAACAAGCACTTAATGCATGTGGAGCTTTGAAATTCCCCCAGAGCACCAGCCAAGATCCCACATCTGTGCTGCAAACTTCTTGGTCCTCTTCTTTGCATTTCTCACCCGTTATTCAAATAGACTATTCATATCAGCCTGTTTAACTATGCTCTAAAAACAAATGCTAAATATTTTTCTTTTTTTTTGGTAATCTACAGTTGTTCCATTTCAAGTGAACTGTATTGAACAGTTCACAGCAGCAAGAGCAATAAGAAGCAATAAGAGCTATCTTTTAAATACTAATTCTTTTTTTAGACTCCAAAACCTCAAATATGAAAGTTACACTTTCAACACTAAGATGTTGTATGGCATCTTATAAAACGGTTAGTTCCAGTCCTCGGTTCTGATTGGTCAGCAACTGTTTTTATTCACCATAAGTTTACACTGTAATGACACTTACAAACTCTAAAAGACGGGAAACAGAAGTTTTTTCTCATGCTGAGAGATAAGCAGATGTATTATTTATTTATTTATTTTTTTTGAGAAAATATCATATATGGTGTTAAAAAAATGACACAGCGGATGAGAAGAGTTCCTATTCTCTGTTTGTATTTGAGCTCCGTTAGATGAGGCATGTTACATGAAATGTTCTCTTGCCGTTTACTGTTGCTGTCAGGTACTATTTTTTAGCGGAAGGACAGCATTTAACGAACTTTCAAAAAGTAACGTATCATTGCGTCGTGCCTAACAACGCCCTTCAGCTGTGACTTATTCACAATACAGCACGTCTCTCGCACCTTATTACTTACTTAAATGCCTAAAGATGTCATATGTTACTATTTTGACATGATTCTGTATAATTTTATTGTTTGATAACATTGAGAGTTACATTTGTTTGTGTAAAATTTAAAGTTAATATTACTATTATTATTTTTATTGCTGTGTCAGTCTTGTGTTTTTCCACTGTTTTATTTTTTCTACAAAAATAATAATATACAGTATTAAGTGTTGTGGGTGACACTGTTTGTTATATGTTTTTTGTTAGAAATGCCCCCCAGTCTCACTTAATAGCTGTGATTGAAATTTTTATGATAGCTGCAGTGGCCCTGATGTTTAAATCAAAAATGAATCCCAAAATGATTTTATTGATATTTTTTAGCGATTATTTTTTTCCTCACAAAGTGAAGGGCTTCCTTTTCACACTAAGCCAAGCACTAAAACTAGAATGTGGACAAATAATAATCAAAAGACTTAGTAACATAAATATACTACATCTTGATGCTCAGTGAAAAGGTCCATGTAAATGGAAATACATAGACATGAACACCATTAATTTATACACAGAATAATAACATTATAATAATAATAATAATAATTCTTTATTGAAATGCATTAAAACATCAAATCAAACCCAAAAGGTTAGAACATTTCATATTGATTGTCAATTACAAATGCAAAAATCAACATAAATATTTACAATATAACACATAAATTTTTGCATAGCTGCAATCTAATGAAACGTATGCCTTAAACTGGCTAGTGTCTAGCAGGGGTGTAGTACAAATGTTAAAAGACATGGTCATCCAAATTACACATTAAAACATACAAAATACAGACTAAACTACAACATGTATTATGCATAAAATATTTGTGTAATGTTGAGAACATTTTATGTAATGTAAAACTTGCTTCATTTATTATTTTGATTCCATATTATAGGCAATTCAAACTTAAAAAAAGCCAGAATCTGAATGAGATTTACTAAATTGGTTCCAGAACAAATAATCTCATGTAACTTTATGCCTAAAGAGCTGTTGCTTCAGATACACATTGGTTTACAACAAACAGCACTTTCGTGATGTATGAACACATGTATATAGCCAAGAAGACTTGTGTCTTCAAGACATTTGTCATGAAGATGACCTTTGTGTAAACACTGTTTAAACCGGTCTTGTGACATCACTGTCTGGCTGTCTAGGAGTAATACTTTCAGTATCTGAACCAGCTTAACTGGTATGGTTTTAACAACTTTAAAACAGTTCACAATAAAGAACACAGAGTGTATATAAAGTATCCTTTTAGAAAAGAATTCTGAAAGTGAATTGGCATGTTATTAGCCTTTGAGAGTTAAAGATTCTATAAAAATCACACAATTATACAGCAGGGCCCTGAGAGAAATGCTTTCTTAACTGAAATGATACAGCTCCACTGTGTGTAGACAATTCAATTTCTCTATCTCTATACATATATATAAATATATGTATAAGAGACTTCTTTCAAAAACATAAAACATCTTAATGATTTCAAACTTTTAACTATAAGTTGTATGGTGTATAGTGGTGTATATATACACATTTCAGTTTAGAAGTTAATTACCAAGCCATCATCTGATTGTCACCAACATCATTTTAAAGGTGCACTCAGTATTTTTCCTCATTATGTATTTGTTTAGCACATAATACACATAAAGAGATGGCTAATACTTCATAAAATCTGTTTAAAGTCTCACATGAGATGAAGGCTCCAGTCATATCAGTAGCATAATAAAAGCTTTTATATTTTACTTGGAGCAGGTCTAATCATGGGGGCGGACATGAAATCACATGACCAGCTAAATACTAGTGTTATCTTGCTAACCCAGCTGTTATCTGACACTTTCGCTCATGGAATAACTAAGTCAAGGGAAATTCCACATTCCCTTTTGCATGACGCTGCAACTACATCATTAGGTGTCAGTATAAGACGACTGCCACGTCAGTCAACACAACATAAACATAACCAAACCAAGTGCACCTTTAATATATGTAATATCATTTGATATATCATTTTTAACGTAATACAGTTCCATTGAAGATGGAGAATTGAAATGCAATTCCAACTAACAATTTCCTATCATAGCATGTAAATAAAAACATAATAATTGTGATTCCATCTGTATATTAAGATCCCAAAGTCCAACAAAAAAAAAAGGCACTTTCGCACAAGTCACGCGTAGCGTTTTATACAAACAACTTCATCTTACAACAAACAAATAGTGCAAGTAGTACACTTACTGAAATGCATCCTGAGAAAGACTCCAACCTAATACTCCTGTGTGTCAGCTGACATATTCTGCATACTCTCCACCATGAAAAAACACAGCGTTCCCATGAATCCCATGATGACCATCACGAGGAGCTGCCAGGTCAGCAGAATATAACCACTGTAGAAGAACGCCACAGCTGCAAAAACAGACTGAGAGAGGGATTGTATTATTGACACACTGAATCGAATTCATACAGTATCAAATTCACTTCACCTTATTTATTGGCTACTGGAACTTTAAATGCATTTTATTCATTAAGAAAGTTATGGGGTATACTGTATCTGCCAAAGTTAAGGGAAAATAAATAGCTTTTAATGAAGCACAGAATTTTTTTTTTTTTTTCAAACTTTCAGAATCTCTACAGACTAGTCAGATATTCTACTGGCGTAAATCAGCAGTTCTCAAATTCTCAAAATACCATCATCCATGCAAGTAGCCTATAATGTCAGAATGTCGGCTATGCATTAGTCTACTGATTAGATCCACAAAGATACGTAGATGCACACGTCTGTGTAAGTGTTGTTTTTTAATGATTTTTTATTTAGATATTTCATTTATTTATTATAAACTCAAACACACACTTTTCTTAAAAGAAGTCTCTTATGTTAACCAAGGCACCATTGGTTTGATCAAAAACACAGTAAAAACAATGACATTTTGAAATATTATTACAATTTAAAATAACTTTTCTATTTTTATATCTATTTTTTATCCTGTAATGTCAAAGCTGAATTTTCAGCATCATTACTCCAGTCTTCAGTGTCACATGTTCCTTCAGAAATCCTTCTGATATGACGATTTGCTGCTCAGGAAATATTTCTTATTCTTATGAAAACACTTGTGCTGTTTAATATATTTATAAAAACCAACACATTTTTTCAGAGTCATTTGATGAATAGAAAGTTTAAAAGAACAGCATTTATTTGAAATAGAAAACTTTTGTAACATTTTAAGTGTCTTTACTGTCACTTTTGATCAATTCAATCCTTGATCAAATAAAAATATTAATTAATTGAAAAAAAAAAAAACTTTCTTACACAGTTTCTATGGCCCCATATTTTACAACACAGTATTATGCAAACAAAATGGCCTGTGTCTTCTTTGATTCAATAACACAGCAGGCTTGTTGATCTCATGTAAAATACAATTTAAATAAATGCAGACTGTTGTTACCTGTATAAATTTGAATATGGCAAAGGCTGGTGCGCTCTGCTCAGCAAAAGCCCGGCCCAGAATGCTGTAGAGCTGAGTGTTGAAACAGCTGTCCCCAAGACCCAGCAAGAAGCTGCACAGCAGGGCGATGGACACACTACAACAGTGAATAAATATACACAGCAATATCAACAACGCAACACTGCACTCTTTAGGAAACAAAATTTAGCACAACAGATTATCCAAAACAGCATTCCCTGCCAGTTTTTTTGTTTTGTTTTAAATTATTTATTTATTACCTTGGTACCAGATATGGCTTATGCTGTGAGCTTGTTTGGAAAACCACAGGTGCATCATCTGGTATGCTGAGGAATATCAAGTAGAAGGCCACGAAGTGCACAACCATCCCTAAAAAGACAACTGAAGTGCGCCTGAAACGGTTATTCTTCAATACAAGGCCAAACAATCCTCCCCCTGCAAACAACAGACAACATCTAATCAAGCTATAATCATATTAAAGAATCTAACCAGCTTGTCATTAGATGTCCATAATACCAAAATGCAAGAGTAATCAAGGTAGAAGTTTCTGCATACTGAAAATGCACTGACCAACTATTTCTCCGATTCCCACCACAATGCCTGAAATGCCGATTAAGCCTTTTGCTGCATCGCCAAAGTGTGTCGTAGCTCCAATGCAGGTTCCATAAACTCCACTGTAAAATGACAGCTCCAAACCTTCAATGAGACAGCAGCAATCAAAACTTACTCATCAAAACGTGCTCAAATACTCATGGAATCCATGGCTGTTTCCTTTAGTGATGTCCTTACCACTGTATGCCATGCAGAAACTCAATAACAATATGGTTTTTGTTTTGAAGATTTCCAAAATCGTCTCTAAAGAAAAAAAAAAAAACTGATGAAGCACTAGAATGGATGTCCAGTTTGACTATTTGTATAATAATTATTTGAATAGTTCTTTGATGAAATAATTTAATAAAAAAAGCAGATCATGTTACAAATGTGAAAATGAAGCCAAATGAACTTACTAAACTCTGTTTTAGCTTCCGTCACAGCAGATGTTGCTCTTTGTTTATATCTAAAATAACATTACACAGCAATTTATATCAACTACCAATGAGAAATCAAACACTAAGTAAGAGTAAGTAGCAATATTCCAACAAAATTTCCAATAAAATTATTTGTTGTATTTTTATTTATTTATTTGTTTGTTAAAATGAAGAACATAAAATCACACATGAAACTTTTTTTTTCTGTGCAGGTACATTAAAAAAACATCGGCAGGACAAGTATTAATCTGAATTTATGGCCAGATTGGGAAGCGGAACGAAAATCCTTATTAAAACTTTTTTGTGGTTTTGTTACAAAGTACCTTGGAATATAAAGTAATATGGACTGTATTTATGATGTTCTTCTTTTATTTATTTTTTTTCTTATTCACCAACATGATTCACTAAATGAATGAGTGAATTTACTTCAGTCTTGTCGATAACAGAGACTGGCCCTCCTCTTCAGAGAGAACCTCTTCCTGCTGACAGACCTTCCTCAAGGCAAGAAAACTCAGTGTCCCGAGTGCTGAGATAACCAGCAGAGCAGTAAACATAATCTTTCTGTCTCTATCTGTGGAGAAAAAAATGTGACAAGAAAAAAAAAATCTGAATTTATGATTAAATTTTGAAATATTTTTGTCATTTGAGAGTTAATATATATATATTGTGGTTAGCAGAGATTAAATAAGTGCTGATTAACGACTTTTAAGTTAATTAAAAGAGTGAACACAATCTTTGTGCTTTTATCAAAATACAATTTTCAAACCATCATGTTACCTGAAATTTCAGTTTTTCCATTCCAATCAAAATAAACGTATAGATTTCCAAACAACATACTGGAAAGAAAACACAAATAGAACTTTTCATACAGGAATCATGGACAGTGTTAGGTGGTTAAAACATAGCTGATGGTTTTCCTGATTTGGTTAGTAAGTTTGCATAACTCCTTCAATATGACTTTATTTCATCAGTTAAACCCAAAAGGAGAGCTTAGGTAGAATGTCCAAGCTGCCATTTTCCATACAATGAAGTAATAACTTAAACTAGAACCACTGTAAAAGAAAATGTTTACATTACTTTAAAAAAACATTATTTTAAAAACTTAAACTAGCTGCCAAAGCAACATAACTCCTTGTTATGTAGTTTAATATGATGTGCTAGAATAACTAAAACTGAAATAAAACTAATAAAGACAATACACATATTAAAAAACAATAACACAAACACACAACAAAAAATACTAAAACTAACTAAAATTAAAATGAAAACAGAAAATGTAAAAATGAAAACCATCTCAATAATATTAAAATACTAAATAAAATAACACTGAAACATACCTTGGAATGATGTTCTTCTTTTATTTTTAAAGCTTGGCAGTTTCAATTTATTTTCATTTTATACGGACAAGAAAACTTTGACATTTTGTCTAATATCTAATTTTTTGCTCTTTCATAGAAGAAAAAAGCATAACATGAGTTTGGAACAACATCTAGTACATTTGGGTGAACTGTGCCTTTAAGAGATATAGTTATTAATCTGGATGCTGCTGATAAACATCTATTGCATTGACTCCCAACATTCCATACTAGTTTACAGTTGATGATCACAGATGATTAAGAGTAACGTTAAAGTGAATCTCAGATTATAATTTTAGGTTAATTATGCATTAGGCTGATTCTCTGTAAGTGTTTGTTGCTGTCTCTTCCTGACCTGCACTGCAGTAAAGCCCAAAACAATCCTGTGTTCCTGTTGATAGTGGAAGCATCAGAGTTCTCCACTAGAAAGTGACCTTGAGCTGTCCAAAGCACTGTGGACAGAAAAAAAGCAGGTTGTACCAATTAGAATGACTAAAAATGAATTTAGAGCTAATATGAGCCATGTTGCACTACTTTTAACAAATAAGTCATTAATACCTTTAAGTGTCATTCAAACTATTGCCTGTCATTTCGACTGACCATAATGGATTCACCAGTGTAACACAAAAATGCAACAATACTACCTTTTTTGAGCGGCAACTAGAACCTGCCTCTACCATATTGCTTAAGTGGGTGAAGGAATTTAAGAATGTGAAACACCTACTTGTACACAAAAGACTAACCACACTGACTGAGAAAATGTTGCAGCACTGCATACAAGCTTTGTATTCAATGAGAAAAACAGTTAATTATGAGGTTAAAGTAATAGATCTGATGAACAACTCTTAGATGCCCTAAGGGTGATAATTGACTGAATAGTTTTGGGCGAACTATTAAGTCAATTATTAGCTGGCAGGTGATGACATATTTGATGAAGTGAAATACACTATGAATGTGATTGCGTGTTTTAAATATCTACTTACTGGCGGCACCAATGCCAATTACCACTGATGTGAAATAAAAGGACCATGTGGATGGAATGATGAATACAGCTATATAACCACTGAAAAACACACAGAAGTGAACAATACAGACAACAGTGGCATGATGACTACAAGATGAACAGTCACAAAGAAATCTGGGATACTTGCCTATAAAGAACTCCACTCAGGAACATTGTAAACTGTGGTCCAATTATTGCAACGATAGTGGGAGCTAACACATTACAGAATGAAAAAACTCCATATATTATTCCAAGGCTATGAAAAGAAGAAGGGAAAATTACTAGATATCCAATTTCAAACATATGTACACCTTGAGTTTATTTTGCAGTGCCTTCCATTTCTGAAATCATTAGAAAATGTGATATCACTTTTTAGCCTCTACTTCTCTTATTATTCATATTGCACTGTGAAATAATGCACCATTAAACTGCTGCATGTGCTCTTTTGCATTTCTTTGTCGCAGTTACAAACTCACCAGTGTGAGTTTAAGCATTTAAGTTTAAATGCTACCTTAAATTTTAAGTCAGTGATGAGTTCATCACACTTTTTCAACCACTTTAATTACTAATTACAGTAATCTAATTCCAGATGAAGATAACCGAGTTGAAGCTATGAAGGCTCATTAAATCAAGTAAAATAACATAACGATATGTTAAATTAGGCTGAAACAAATATGTTGTAACACAATGACACAAACAGTGCAGCCTATTATATTTACATACCCATCATAAATCTCTAAATTATGAATATGAGATGTAGTAGAAAAGGTGAAGGACTGAGATCTTACCTGTGATACCCACTCCCAGTGAAGTTAGTGCTATTCAAGCTTTTCACCACTGTTTGCTAAAAGGAAATAAATAAATAAACAAAACTTTTTTGCTGTTGACCTAAATAGCCCTTTAGCATGACAAATAAAGTTTAAAAAAAAGTTAAACAAATACTTGTAGTGAATATGAACTCATAAAAACTACATGTATTAAAAAAAAAATGCTATTTAAAAATCATTGTACATTAAGCATGTATACTGCAAGAGACTGCTTGATACACTATATTGCCAAAAGTTTGGACAGAACCCTTTTCTATTCTAACATGACAATGCCTCTGTGTATAAGGGAAGGTTCAAAAAGAAATTATTGATTCAGTCAGTGTGGAAGAACTTGACTGGTCTACAGAAAGCCAAGAACACCTCTGGTGTGACTTTAAATGCATTTAAAACTCATCACCAAACACCAATGACTTGTACATATGGGTACAGTAATTTTAGACACTTCCAAAACTGTTGCAACAGAGATAGAAATACAATTTTTAAATACATGAATTATGTTTCCATCTTTTTTGCCACAGTTTTGGAAGTGCCTTTTTCTGTTCTAAAGAAGGGGGTGTCCATATAGTGAATGTACAAGTCATTGGTGTTTGGTGATGAGTTTTTGGCTCAAGATCTGCATTTAAAGTCACACCAGAGGTGTTCAGCTTGGATTAGGAATTGGCTTTCTGCAGACCAGTCAAGTTCTTCCACACTGACTAAACTAATCATTTCTTTTTGAATCTTGCCTTATACACAGAGGCATTGTCATGTTAGAAGAGAAAAGGGTCCTGTCTGAACTGTTGCTTTAAAATTAAAAGCACACAATTCCCTAGAATATCATTATATGCTTAAACATTAAGATTTGTACTCATGGAAATTACTAAAGTAGTCAAACCTGTTCATTAGAAGGGGGTGACCCAATACTTTTGGTAATATAGTGTATGTCAACTACCATTTTGTCATTGTGAATATTTTAAAGATGGTTAATTTTGCACTGAAACTTTCAACACATAGATGAATCGTATAGAATATTTGTTGAATCTTATGAGAAGACATCCTTTCGTGGTTAAACTGAGTTTGTGGGTTTTTCTGTGTGGGGTGACTGTGAGGTTAGCATGAGTCCACCGTGACATTTGAATTTGTTTCTCCCATTAGTCATAGAGGATAATTCATTGACTGATGGGGAAAATCAAAAACACGAGATGCGCCTGACCCAGATTTACCTCAACAATAGACTGTTTTCAGATAGTCTAACTGGAAAACTTTACTGAATGTCGTTTTTCATAACAACAAAAAATGAACTTAAGCTCAAAACAGTTTAGTGGTACCACGGTATTGTTACTGCAATAAAATTGTGTGAATAAAATCACAATAAATAACTTTACCTTTTGCTGTATTTAACTATTGCTAATAAAAACTTAAAACTGCTGTAAACTTTAAAGTCTTGTGATTCAAAGTTTTGGCATGAGCACTTCTAAAATTTCAGTACAACAAAAATAAACATTTCAAACACATTTTGAAACAGCTGCATGAAGCATGCCATCCTATCATACCTCAGTCTACAGGTTACATAGCACGCAATAACAATGAAACACAACTTACTTCGATATTACCACAGGTGGTGAAGGCTGTAAAAATTAGCAAAAATCCTATTCCCAAAATAACAACATTATAGATCCTAATATCCGCCATTCTCAGCTCATTTAAATCCTCATGTAAGTTTCAGCGAGCGTGTCTTGGTCCATATAAATACATCCAGCATCCAGGAAAGCAACTGTTAGAAAACAAACCAAGTAGTTGAGTAATTAGTGATCTACAGCATGCATATTACACTATTGTTGCATTATATCCATAACAGCAGCTAAACGTTAGCGAATACAAGTTCGTGGTCACAGAAGCGCACGCGCCTCGTGACCATCAAGCATGAATACAAAATCCATCTGATGGTTTCCGTGGCAACTACTTCTCATGAAGCAATGGCCCAAAATGGCGAGGTGATGCTATAATTTGCCTATATATTTCGGTATTTAATAAATACCGAAATATAAAAAGCATAGATAGATAGATAGATAGATAGATAGATATGCATACATAAAACCTAACGTTATGTACAGTATGCTGCTTGCAATCCATGGATTTATTGTGTAAAAATGCTGATGATGATCTCATAAATTCTCTTTGTATCGTTGATATTAATTTATATCCTTGAGGTTAGCTACAGCATTGCGCTAGTTAGTTACACATACTGTCAATAACACTGTATCAGTGCAATAACTTACCCGATTCACAAAGCCAAACTTTAACTGCATCGGTCAAGCGTGATCTTTAAAATCAGCAGCGATTCGCTGTATGTCTCATGAACTTCAGAATGTGCGCGAAATGATCTGCACTTGTTTACATACTGCTTTCAAAGGTTGTTGATTGTGTAAGCGCTGAAAGATCACCAACCCTCAAGGTAAGCTAGGGTGAGTTTACGCGTAGATCTATATGCAATATCCTCAGAGCGCGAGTCAATCGCGTTGATTTGGAAATCATCAACCGTTTACAGCCTACGTCACATCTGGGATCCTAGTTATGCTTTTTTTTTTTTTTTTTTTATTGAAAAAAATAATAATAATAATAATAATGAATGAATGAATGGATGAATACAACATTTACAAGTAAAAAGAAAGTAAACTAAATATTCTAAGAGGGCCACAATACATGATAATCTGAAATTATAGTATTACACCGCAGAAGAATCTCATAAATAATGTTTTTTAAACACATTTCTTGAAATTTCTTTTAAATTAATATTCATGAGTGTAAAATTTGCAAGGAATCGCAGTTTAAAAAAATATATAAACTTATGGAAAAATGGTCTGTTTTCAAAGAATCGCTCAGTTATTTTTTTATTTATTTGGGGGGTGGGGGGGGGGGGGTTA
Source organism: Spinibarbus caldwelli (assembly GCA_039654775.1). Classification (NCBI taxonomy): domain Eukaryota; kingdom Metazoa; phylum Chordata; class Actinopteri; order Cypriniformes; family Cyprinidae; genus Spinibarbus; species Spinibarbus caldwelli. The sequence goes on along the minus strand of CM077219.1, from coordinate 27,768,920 downwards.
TTCCTTTTTACAAAATTAGAAAAGTCAATGCTTTGCGACAAAATACTTCTACAATAGATGGGCATTAGTGATGACAAATGAGCAATTGGGTAAAATACTGTCATTAAACTTTATAGTTTACTGAATAGTTTATGAATGAATTTAAAGGAAACACTTTTTTTTTTTGGTCACATAAGTAAGAATTCTTACATTCCATATCACTGAATTTATGGTTCCAAAAAAGTCCTCCTCGTTACGTTTCATACACCAGATTTTAAAATCGCAAAGTCACTACGGGAAGCCGCGGAGCTCATTCACCGACAGCACGCGCTTTCCCAGAAGCCTTTCCTCATATTGTACACAATCATCATGGCGGCGCAGGATGGTAGGTAGCGTGAAAATGTACTTAAATGCCATTTGCACAGTCTTTGCGCTGTTATTTATAGGCGTATTACATCCGATCCAGTTATTTGACACTTGTATTACACTGAATGGACGTTCTTTTAACTTGTCAGGGTGAAATAATAGCTAGATATTCTGTGATTAGCCTTGTCGAAAACTTCGGCTGTGTCACAAAATCTAGTGAGCTTTCTACCTAGACAGCATTTTGAGGGATGCAGAAAACGTTTGAACATTTCTGGAACTTTCGATTAACGTTTATGAGCATCGCAGAAGCGTTTGGAACGTTTAAACGAAGGTTCCAATCGAGCCCACAGTACCCAAAGATGCTGTCTATATAGACAGCTCAGTGAATTTTGAGACACAGTCTTGATATGAGCTTGCGAATATTAGCACAGCGGGCTGGCTAAGTTACCGACGAGTCAGTTGTGGACGATTACAATTGTGGACTCATGGTTACAGTTACTGGTCTTAGTTCAACAGTTGGGTTCAAATGACGATAAGGGAATTTACTAGATGTTTCTGTGCCTTTGGACAGTTAGCTTTTAAAATCTGTATACTAGAGACGGTCTAGTTTGGACTAGTTAAGAAATAAAACACAAGTAATTGGTTGGACTGTAGAATAAACACATCAATGCAGCTTTTATCTGTAAGATTTGCATAGTTACCTAGTTTTCTTAAAAGTGTTAATATTAGCTGTGTATCTTATTGGTTATGAAATATTGTCCCATGAGGATTTATTTGTTTTAATACTACAGTTTGACATTGTCATATCAGTGCTCTGAAACAGGTCAATATTTGCACCTTGAAAACTGAATTGCCTTAACAATATGCTTTCTCATCTGATAATTGCTCCCACAGGAAGTGAGGTAGTAGGAATGGAAGCTGAGGTCACACAGAAGGTACCAGAAGTGCTGTGTGAAGCTGCTGGACAAGAAGATGCAGCAGGGACTGAACAAGCATCTCTTACCGATGGTGAAAGCACATCAGCTCAGCCCGCTGCAGTCAGCAACGGAGAGGAAAGTGATGAGGGGAAAGAGATGGTGGAAGTGAAAATCATTTGGAACAAAAACAAATATGACCTTAAAATTCCTTTAGATGGCACCGGTGCTAAGCTGAAAGAGAAGATACACACTCTCACTGGTAATCATCATGTTATGTAATTCAAACCTGCATGAGTTTGTGTTTCACAGAGGTCATACAAGGTGAGACCTTGGAGAACGTTACTGTTTGTCCTCTTCTGAGGATAATGTGAAATTAGAGAAACTAATGAAACGTTTAGAGACACTTAACACAGTCAGGCCACATTTACTCATATAGCGCCTAATACAATACAGACTGTTTCAAAGATGCTTTACAGTAAAAAAAAAACATGAAAATAACTGTTAATGTTGTAAAATTCACTAACAAATTCAATGCCAGCTGTAAAGCAGGTTTACAGAAGTCAGTAGCGTCAGTATTTAAATTCAGTTCAGTAACAGTGGCATTCTCAAGAGTCTGTCATTATCCATTATTCAATTATAAAAACAATTCTGTGTAAAGATATATATGGTAAGATTTTTGTCAGAATTAGTTTCAAAGTTTAAAAGCATCCCAGAATGCAGTAATTACTAGCATTTTAAAATGTGGAAAATAGAATTAATAAAAAAATTAGTTGGTGTCGAAACCTGACTCAAACTGTTCTTTTTGTATTGTATATTGTTATTTCTGAGCACAAAACTACCCTGGTCTGTCTCATGTCAATACTAAAACATAAATAAAATGCTTCATGACTTTATAATGTTATATAATATGGAACCACCATATTATATCAGGATTGAAATGACTGAATACAAATACTTTTTTTGTGTGTGTTTTGTTATGAGGTCTTCCACCTGCTATGCAGAAAGTGATGTACAAAGGACTTCTACCAGAGGACAAGACGCTTCGAGAAATCAAAGTTACAAATGGTGCAAAGATTATGGTGGTTGGATCTACAATAAATGATGTACTAGCTGTAAATACACCAAAAGAAGTTATTCAGCAAGAGGTTAAAGCTGAGGAGAACAAAAAGGAGCCATTGTGCAGGCAAAAGGTGGGTGGCAAGCCTATTTACATAATGTGAAATCTAGCAAGTTACGATGGAAAGAATTCCTATAAATATACCTATGTACTTATGTTTTATAAATGTACTTGTGGGTGCTTTTTTTTCTCAGCAACATAGAAAAGTTTTGGACAAAGGAAAACCAGATGATGTCATGCCATCTATAAAAGGAGCTAAGGTATGTGAAACCTGTGAGGCATTGGATATGATTAGACTGTACCAGTTCATTGCACACATGCTATACAAAATTAATTTAATACTTATTAGGGCTGTTCATTTAATTATATGTTTATGGAAAAATAACACGATTAAAATATTTTTACACTGTTAATGCACTGGCCCCGCCCCAGAGCTGCACAACATATTACATTTCATACAGTTGACTGATGACAAAGATGTGCAACAGCTTACTGCGTGATGTAGTCCGTAAATGCAGTTATGTGCCCCTAAAATTCAAGATATTGGGGAAAAAATGTCCATATATTTTGTCTCATATATATATATATATATATATATATATATATATATATATATATATATATATATATATATACACACACACAGGTGCATCTCAATAAATTAGAATGTCGTGGAAAAGTTCATTTATTTCAGTAATTCAACTCAAATTGTGAAACTCGTGTATTAAATCAATTCAATGCACACAGACTGAAGTAGTTTAAGTCTTTGGTTCTTTTAATTGTGATGATTTTGGCTCACATTTAACAAAAACCTACCAATTCACTATCTCAACAAATTAGAATACTTCATAAGACCAATAAAAAAAACATTTTTAGTGAATTGTTGGCCTTTTGGAAAGTATGTTCATTTACTGTATATGTACTCAATACTTGGTAGGGGCTCCTTTTGCTTTAATTACTGCCTCAGTTTGGCGTGGCATGGAGGTGATCGGTTTGTGGCATTGCTGAGGTGGTATGGAAGCCCAGGTTTCTTTGACAGTGGCCTTCAGCTCATCTGCATTTTTTGGTCTCTTGTTTCTCATTTTCCTCTTGACAATACCCCATAGATTCTCTATGGGGTTCAGGTCTGGTGAGTTTGCTGGCCAGTCAAGCACACCAACACCATGGTTATTTAACCAACTTTTGGTGCTTTTGGCAGTGTGGGCAGGTGCCAAATCCTGCTGGAAAATGAAATCAGCATCTTTAAAAAACTGGTCAGCAGAAGGAAGCATGAAGTGCTCCAGAATTTCTTGGTAAACGGGTGCAGTGACTTTGGTTTTCAAAAAACACAATGGACCAACACCAGCAGATGACATTGCACCCCAAATCATCACAGACTGTGGAAACTTAACACTGGACTTCAAGCAACTTGGGCTATGAGCTTCTCCACCCTTCCTCCAGACTCTAGGACCTTGGTTTCCAAATGAAATACAAAACTTGCTCTCATCTGAAAAGAGGACTTTGGACCACTGGGCAACAATCCAGTTCTTCTTCTCCTTTGCCCAGGTAAGACGCCTCTGACATTGTCTGTGGTTCAGGAGTGGCTTAACAAGAGGAATAGGACAACTGTAGCTAAATTCCTTGACACGTCTGTGTGTGGTGGCTCTTGATGCCTTGACCCCAGCCTCAGTCCATTCCTTGTGAAGTTCACCCAAATTCTTGAATTGATTTTGCTTGACAATCCTCATAAGACTGCGGTTCTCTCGGTTGGTTGTGCATCTTTTTCTTCCACACTTTTTCCTTCCACTCAACTTTCTGTTAACATGCTTGGATACAGCACTCTGTGAACAGCCAGCTTCTTTGGCAATGAATGTTTGTGGCTTACCCTCCTTGTGAAGGGTGTCAATGATTGTCTTCTGGACAATTGTCAGATCAGCAGTCTTCCTCATGTTTGTGTAGCCTAGTGAACCAAACTGAGAGACCATTTTGAAGGCTCAGGAAACCTTTGCAGGTGTTTTGAGTTGATTAGCTGATTGGCATGTCACCATATTCTAATTTGTTGAGATAGTGAATTGGTGGGTTTTTGTTAAATGTGAGCCAAAATCATCACAATTAAAAGAACCAAAGACTTAAACTACTTCAGTCTGTGTGCACTGAATTTAATGCACGAGTTTCACAATTTGAGTTGAATTACTGAAATAAATGAACTTTTCCACGACATTCTAATTTATTGAGATGCACGTGTGTGTGTGTGTGTGTGTGTGTATATATATACATATATGTGTAATATTTTTTTGACCCGAATGTGATTTTTATACAATGGTTCAGTAAATAAGTTAATATTGTATTATTTTAAACACAATATTGTCTGTTTTGCTCACTTTTGCCAACAAAAATATTCCATATAAAGCCATAGCAGAACAGTTGTGCACTCCCAAGCAAAACAAGTGTTTCGTTTCTGAATAAATCCACGTTCTGAACGAATCAGGTGAACCAATGATTCAATGGCCCGTTCATAAAGAGAGCCATTTACTTAATTCCTGAATGAATCAGGCATTTGAATGAATTGAATGAATGACTTACTTATAAAGACCTTTACCGCCACCTACTGGCAGGTTTAGTTACTTATTTAGAGTATCATTTCATTTAAAAAAAAAAAAAAAAAAAAAAACCTTAAAGGGATAGTTCACCCAAAAATTACAATTCTGTCATAATTTACTCACTCTCATGTCATTTCGAACCTATATGACTTACTTTCCCTTACGGAGCATAAAAGAAGTTATTTTGAAGACTGTAATTAACCAAGCTGTTTTGGTTACCAGTGACTTTCATTTTATGAACAAAAACACTGAGATGTTTCTCTAATTATCTTCCATAGTTTATATTAGGCTGTTGTAGCCTAAAAGTTTAACAATTTTTTTAAATCAAATAAAATATTTCTTTCTAAAGCAACTTTTTCTTATGTCTGCTTGATACTTTTCTCGTTTAACACAATAATGGCTTTAAATTATCTTTTGTGGGTAATTTCACAGCCATCATGTAATTCACATCATGTAATTAATTACATTCAATTTTAATCGATTGACAGCCCTTATATACGTACGTGTGTGTGTGAATATATATATATATATATATATATATAAAACTTATACACACACACGAGTTTGTGTGTGTTTTACTGTACAGCATCATGTGAATGGTGGTTTAGTGATCATGTTCTTCATTTCCCCATTTGTAAAGTTCTTTTAAGGATGCAGAATAAGTTCCTTGTGCGCTCTAATGACATCCAAGTGATCTCTTATTTGTTGAACAGGAGCGTCTGCCAACAGTGCCTTTATCAGGAATGTACAACAAATCTGGCGGAAAAGTACGACTCACTTTTAAACTGGAACAGGATCAGTTGTGGATCGGAACAAAAGGTGATTTCATCATTTAATTAAACATTTATCCATAATACTTAGTTTATGCTCATCTTGATTTTTCTCTGGCCTGCAGAAAGAACAGAAAAAATCCCGATGGGTTCCATCAAAAATGTTGTGACTGAGCCAATAGAGGGTCATGAGGACTATCATATGATGGTATGTGTTTATCACAACATTTTCAACAAACTGTGCATTATATCTCTCATTCTCAAACAGGATTTTTTTTTAAACTTAATATTCTGATGATAATTGTAAATTATCATCGTTTACTTTCAAGAAAAAAAACATTTATTGATTTATTAATAAATGTTCATTAAAGTTTTCAAGATTTATTTATTTAGTTATTTATTGTCCCTAATAAACAAATTGTTGAGATTCTTGTCCTTTGCATGTTTTTGGCAAACGGAGTAGGCCATCATGTTAGTCACAGTATCAAATACAAGCTAGTCTCTCTTTGATCCATCGTCAGTGAAACATGTCATGATGTTCTGATGTTTGCTCATCATGTTTCCTTTCCGTTCCGTTCCGGCGTAACCCCAGGTATGTGCCGCCACATACTTAACCGTGTCTACACCGTATGCGACAAGCGTCCGTTAAAAATCATTTGAACTTTGTGTCAGTACGTCATAAATAGAACGCGGTAGGAGTTTACTGGATTTGTCGTGTCTCACTGCGCTGCGCCACATCCAGTGTAGACAGCATCACTGATTATAATAGGTTCTATTGTATTTTGTTGTGCCGCGCCTTGCGCTTGCGTCCGGTGTAGATACGATGTCAATTTATGAAGAATAAAGAAGGGAAAAGTTAATCATCCGAAATAAAGTAGCAATATCTTCTCAGGTAAAAGTTATTAGAACCGTATCTAAGGACAAGCTACCCATCACACTTCTCTGACCTATCCGCCCGTTTGTATCCTATTATTTAATTTGCTCTTGTCGCATATGACAAAACAGCTAACCACTCATGATCTCGTTTTCAGAAAAAAATTTTATTCACTTACGTCAGAAACAGTGAATCTCTTTAAAAACTGGCTGTTGTTATTGTTATAATTCGAAAAAGTTTTACCACCAACTGGCAACTGACACTGTTACATATACTTGCCAGCACCTATTTTTACTCGCATCTGGCGCTTGGCGAGTGTTAATTTTAAACCCTGTCTATATCTATCTATATCTATATGTGGATATAAAAATGTTTTTGTTTGTTTGTTTGTTTGTCACCCTAGGCATTTCAGCTGGGTCCGACAGAAGCCTCACAATATTGGGTCTACTGGGTGCCTGTGCAGTTTGTTGATGCAATCAAAGACACAGTTCTCGGAAAATGGCAGTATTTTTAACGTGCCTCTATAGACACTGAAGAATTGGGATTCAGAGCAAAAGATTGAAAACATTAACTGGAGCCAACACAATAATCTGAAGAACCGATTTTTCTGAAGTATATCCAGAGCAAACCGAAGGATTGCTGTTGGACAAAATATTTTGGGGGTTTTAAGTGCACTAAGTGTCAGCATCCCGTTTTTCAAACTGTTTCACCACTCATTTTTTTAAAGCAATCCCAAGCATAAACAGAAAATTGTACAGAACTTGCATATACATTTCTCGTAGTTATTCTGAAAGAAATAAAAATTATTTAAGGAAAATGATCGATGCAGTAGAAAGATTTTATCTAGTATATTCCTCGGTTTACCATACAACTCAAGCAATCTTGCCAAAGTCGACAGTTCACATAGTTGTTAATTTTACAATCAGCTTTTATCATTGCACAGATTATAGTTTACATGTAAAATAGCAATGATGTAACACTCAAATATGGTATCAATCCAGGTTAAAGAGCATTGTTGTATTTTATGTGGTTCAAAAAATTCTGCATTTTCCTCAAGACTTTTGATAGCACATGGAGAGCTCATCTCATTTTGTCTTGACAGCAGGAGCCTTGATGCAGAAATACAACCCTAAAGCCAAGAGTACAGTTGCTCACCCTCTGTACTTTCAACCACATGGTACTTTGACAAAGGCAATATCTCCTTAATATTTTATTGTTAAATGCAGCGACATCTCTAGGCCCAAGTCCCTCTCAAATCAGATGTGATATTAGGGAAAACAGTGTTGATGTGCCCTTAATACTGAGTCGTTTATCTAAGTTGCTGATGACTGACACTTCTGATCATGCATGTTGTTTTTTCAAACATGGTGCTTACCAGTGATAAGCATTTTTAATTCAATAAAGCCCAAAGGAAGGAAGAATTTGAGTGACCTTTCTGTAATAAATTTGCCTATATTCTTCAAACTCTATGTATCAGCTCACAATTTAAATTCTTCCTAAATAATATATTTCAGTATATATGTATCTAGTTCAATAATGAGAGGAATAGCTCACACTAAAATGAAAGTTTACTCACCCTCAGGCCATCCAAGATGTAGATTTAGCATTACATCACTTGTTCACCAGTGGATCCTCTGCAGTGAATGGGTGCCGTCAGAATGAGAGTCCAAACAGCTCATAAAAACATCACAATAATCCACAAGTAATCCACATTAATCCGGTCCAGTTAACATCATGTGAAGCTAAAAACTGCATATTTGTAAGATGCAAATCCATTATTAAGACATGTTTTAACTTTAAACTGTTGCTTCCAGCTAAAATACGAGTCCTCTATCCATAATATTGATTTCTCCAATGAATGACGTGATGTGAGAGGACAATGGCACCCATTCACTACAGAGGATCTATTAAAGTACCGGTAATACTAAATTTCTCCAAATCTGTTCTGAAGAAGAAAAAAACTCCTCTACATATTGGATGGCGTAAGGGTGAGTAAATTGTGAGCAAATTTTCATTTTTGAGTGAACTAGTCCTTGAAGTATTTAGAATGAGAAAGTTGGATAGATGCGTCACCCCTTATCTAGAAAGATTTTACAGCTGTCTGGTTCAAAATAGAATCTGATTGGTTAAGTGTTTCAGTATCAACTAATTGCAATAGTGAGCTTTGCTTCTGAATGGAAATATGAGTATATTATGATTCAAATATTCTGAATATTAAACCTTTACACAGCTGGTTCATGAATATATGCAGCAAAATAAGACTTAAGTACTTCTTTCTATTTTGTGTCCATATTTTTATATACATGCAAATCAATGACGTTCTCCTTTTGTTTAACCTCAAATAGCTTAAAAGCTCCCATTTGAACTAATATATTGAGAGGTCCCAATTAAACAGATATATCTCAGATGTTTTATTTCAATTGCAATTAAACAGTACATTCAATATGCTTTTTGCTATTTTGGTAGTTGCTTTCCAAAAATCTGCTATTGTCATGGTTCACAGATGTACAGTTCAGTTTAAGAAAAAAAGATCACTATCACTGGTTATCAGGGGTTTTGATCACTATCACTGAGTTGAGGAATGGAAAATATGCCTTCAGGTATGTAGCAGCAGTATAACACTGAATTATTTTTTAACCTCATTAATCTAAGAGCTCGTCTTCAAACAAGCAGCATAATAAACTTTATGTAACTGACTGTATAAAAACTGTGAGGTTGTGCACCATGTTGCAAAGATTTATAGATTTTACATTGATTTTTCTGAACGTGTATATTTAGTTAATAGACTCTTTATCCAAAGTGATTTGCAAATAAATACAGCAATAAGTCATCATGAGAAGTGCTAGTTTAAAACTGAGAAAACTAGACTCATCTTTTAAAGATACACATTTTTGTCAAGGTATATACACTGTTTCTGTTTTACACAGGTTGACAAATAAATAATTGTTTAAAATTCAAATGCAACTTTTTTCCCCCCTTTTTTTTTTCCTTTTTTTTTTTTTTTTTTTTCTGGCAAGCAGGTGTTTTGCACCAGCTGTTGTTATGGCAGAGTTTTATCTGAAACACTGCATTTACCAATCAAAGCATCAGAACTATCTGTTCATAAAGTGTTTAAGCAGAATTAACTGTTTTATGTATTAATTATGTTTACATTACATTTACATTTATTCATTTAGTAGCCACATGTATCTAATATGACTTACAAAGGAGGAACATTACAAGCAATGTATAATTTATTTTACTTTTTTATACTTGTCAGATTCATATATATATATATATATATATATATATAATGAACATTTCAGCAACCATTTTATTATATCTTCTCAAGGGACAATATTATAGAAATGAAACTTGGATGTATTTTAGAGTAGTCAATGTGCAACTTGCATACCAATAAAGATTTACTGTCCTCTGAAAATAACTCAACATACAGCCATTATTGTCAAAAAAGCTGGCAACAAAAGTGAGTACACCCTAAGTGATAACAGCTATATGTCGTTTAACCATGCAAAGCCACATGTCCTATTCATCATGTTCATGTTTTTGTCTGCTTGACAGGACCATACAAATTTGTGTATCTTGTATTAGAGCAGTTAAAATTTGGTGCTTTGAGTATAATTCTCTCATACTGACCACTGGATGTTCAACGTGGCACCTCATGGCAAAGAACTCTCTGAGGATTTGAGAATTAGAATTGTTGCTCTACACAAAGATGGCCTAGGCTATAAGAAGATCAGTAACACCCTGAAACTGAGTTACAGTACAGTGGCCAGGGTCATACAGAGGTTTTCCAAGATGGGTTACACTCGGAACAGGCCTCGCAAGGGTTGATCAAGGTAGTTAGGTCCTCGTGGTGTGCGTCAGGTGCAGAAGCTGGCTTCAAAAAACAGACGAATGAGTGCTGCCAGCATTGCTTTAGAGGTTGCAGAAGCGGAAAGGTCAGCTTGTCAGTGCCCAGACCATACGCTGCACACTGCAGCAAGTCAGTTTGCATGGCCGTCGTCCCAGAAGGAAGCCTCTTCTGAAGCTGGCTCACAAGAAAGCCTGCAAACAGTCTGCTGAAGAAAACCTGTCCAAGAGCATGAATTACTGGAACCATGTCCTGTGGTCTGATGAGACTCAGATAAACTTGTTTGGCTCAGATGGCGTCCAGCATGTGTGGCGACGCCCTGGTGAGGAGTGCCAAGAAAATTGTGTCTTGCCTACAGTCAAGCATGGCGGTGGTAACATCATGGTCTGGGGCTGCATGAGTGCTGCTGGTACTGGGGAGCTGCGGTTCATTGAGGGAAACATGGATTCCAACATGAACTCTGACATTCTGATGCAGAACATGATGCCCTCCCTTCAGAAACTGGGCCGAATGGCAGTTTTCCAACATAATAACGACCCCAAACACACCGCCAAGAAGACAACTGCCTTGCTGAAGAAGCTGAAGGTGAAGGTGATGTAGTGGCCAAGTATGTCTCCAGACCTGAACCCTATTGAGCACATGAGGGGCATCCTCAAGTGGAAGGTGAAACACCATGTGTCTAACATCCAGCAGCTCCGTGATGCCATTGTGGAAGAGGATCCCAGCAACAATCTGTGCAGCTTTGGTCAATTCCAAGCCCAGGAGGATTAAGGCAGTGCTAGATAACAATGGTGCCCCTACAAAATATTGACACTTTGGACACAGTTTTGACATGTTCACTTAGGGTGAACTCATTTTTGTTGCCAGTTATTTGGACAATAATGGCAATATATTGAGTTATTTTTAGAGGACAGTAAATTTGTACTTTGATACAAGCTGCACATTGACTACTTTAAAATATAACCAAGTTTCATTTGTGCATGTTGTCCCTTGAGAAGATATACTAAAATTGTTGCTAAAATGTGAGGGGTGTACTCACTTATGTGTTTGTGTGTGTGTGTGTATATATATATATATATATATATATATATATATATATATATATATACATATATATATATATATATATATACATACATACATATACAGGTGTATCTCAATAAATTAGAATGTCGTGGAAAAGTTCATTTATTTCAGTAATTCAACTCAAATTGTGAAACTCGTGTATTAAATAAATTAAATGCACACAGACTGAAGTAGTTTAAGTCTTTGGTTCTTTTAATTGTGATGATTTTGGCTCACATTTAACAAAAACCCACCGATTCACTATCTCAACAAATTAGAATATGGTGACATGCCAATCAGCTAATCAACTCAAAACACCTGCAAAGGTTTCCTGAGCCTTCAAAATGGTCTCACAGTTTGGTTCACTAGGCTACACAATCATGGGGAAGACTGCTGATCTGACAGTTGTCCAGAAGACAATCATTGACACCCTTCACAAGGAGGGTAAGCCACAAACATTCATTGCCAAAGAAGCTGGCTGTTCACAGAGTGCTGTATCCAAGCATGTTAACAGAAAGTTGAGTGGAAGGAAAAAGTGTGGAAGAAAAAGATGCACAACCAACTGAGAGAACCGCAGCCTTATGAGGATTGTCAAGCAAAATCGATTCAAGAATTTGGGTGAACTTCACAAGGAATGGACTGAGGCTGGGGTCAAGGCATCAAGAGCCACCACACATAGACGTGTCAAGGAATTTGGCTACAGTTGTCGTATTCCTCTTGTTAAGCCACTCCTGAACCACAATGTCAGAGGCGTCTTACCTGGGCTAAGGAGAAGAAGAACTGGACTGTTGCCCAGTGGTCCAAAGTCCTCTTTTCAGATGAGAGCAAGTTTTGTATTTCATTTGGAAACCAAGGTCCTAGAGTCTGGAGGAAGGGTGGAGAAGCTCATAGCTCAAGTTGCTTGAAGTCCAGTGTTAAGTTTCCACAGTCTGTGATGATTTGGGGTGCAATGTCATCTGCTGGTGTTGGTCCATTGTGTTTTTTGAAAACCAAAGTCACTGCACCCGTTTACCAAGAAATTTTGGAGCACTTCATGCTTCCTTCTGCTGACCAGCTTTTTAAAGATGCTGATTTCATTTTCCAGCAGGATTTGGCACCTGCCCACACTGCCAAAAGCACCAAAAGTTGGTTAAATGACCATGGTGTTGGTGTGCTTGACTGGCCAGCAAACTCACCAGACCTGAACCCCATAGAGAATACAAGCTAGTCTCTCTTTAATCCATCGTCACTGAAACATGTCATGACGTTCTGATGTTTGCTCATCATGTTTCCGTTCCGTTCCGGCGTAACCCCATGTGTCGCCATATACTTAACCGTGTCTAAAATCATTTGAACTTTGTGTCAGTACGTCATAAATAAATAGAACGTCATAAATAAATAAATAGAACTCGGTGCTGTCGCATGCGCGCTGCGCCACATCCAGTGTAGACAGCATCACTGATTATAATAGGTTCTATTGTATTTTGTTGCGCTTGCGTCCGGTGTAGATACGATGTCAATTTATGAAGAATAAAGAAGGGAAAAGTTAATCTTCCGAAATAAAGCAGCAATATCTTCTCAGGTAAAAGTTATTAGAACCGTGTCTAAGGACAAGCTACCCATCACACTGCTCTGACCCAGGGGCGCAAATATGGGTTATGCAGTATATGCAGTGCATAGGGGCGCCACACGGAGGGGGGCGCCATTGTGCCAAAACAAGCCTTTGAAAATTGTCTTTAATAAAGCTTTTAAAATATTATAAAAATGACATTTGTTAAGAGACTATTTTTGTTTAGCATTTTAAATGAGTAAAAAAAAAAAATATATATATATATATATATATATATATATATATATAATTTGCATGTAAAGCAATACACTTTATTTGCTTTCTTGGAATATAACAACCAGTCTTGCTCAATTCTCTCCCCATTTGATAATAAGCGATAACAGTAGGCTTTTGAAAATTGCCTGTTACTCGCCTCGGATCTAGGATATGGCCCATCAGGACATTTCAAAGGCCCTGTCTCAGTCATGTTTTGCCTAAAAGTGTCAGTAATTTGATGGGGTGCAGGCCAGTCTGATGGGTCCTCTGGGTAAGGTCTTTCCTCTGCTTCCTCCTCTGTTACATCTCTGCATTCTCCATCTAACTCCTCTCTTCTGATGTCATCCTGAAGATGAGGCTCTCCATCTTTCCCTGCACTTTCTGCAAGACAAACCAATACCTTTGCCCCAATCTGTAATGTAATTCACAATATCCCGGGCTTCATTCATAAAGTGTGTGTATGCACAAATGTGCAATGGCGCCCCTGCTCTGACCTATCAGCCCGTTTGTATCCTATTATTTAATTTGCTCTTGTCGCATATGACAAAACAGCTAACCACTCATGATGATCTCGTTTTCAGAAAAAAATTATTTTATTCGCTTACGTCAGAAACAGTGAATCTCTTTAAAAACTGGCTGTTGTTCTCAATACATTGCATATTGTTATAATTCGGAAAATCTTAACCGCCAACTGGCAACTGACACTGTTACATATAGGCTACTTGCCAGTGTGACCGTATGAATGAGGTAAGTGGTGGGGATTGACACTTCACCAATCAGCGACGAGTGCATCCTATTTTAGAGCTGGTTAGTTGCAGCTGGTGATGTGTCACGTCCGGATCCTCCCCTTTCTTTTTTTTTTTATTATTAATGCCAAGGTACCAAAGCTACAAGTACAAAAAAATATAAACTTTACGTACAAAGAGGTGACATTACATGCAAAGCACCATTTATATACGTATGTAACAATAAATTAGTAATATAAAACGAAAGCTTTAACAGAATAAATTAAAAAGATGAAATAAATTATCTGTTTTAAGAGCTTTAAGATTCTTGGAAGATGAAATAGTTTGGATATACTGTTGAACCTCTTTTTTAAAAACAATAAATAAAGGATTTTGATGAGAGAATTTACTGCGGTGAATATGAAATTCTGCAAGAAATAATAATAGGTTAATAATAAAATATTCATTAATTTGATCTTTTTGTATATTAAAGAAGCCAAACAGTACATCCTTAAAAAGCAAAGAGAAACCCTTGAACACATTGTGATTGATAACATTAGACAATTCAATCCAAAATAGCTGTGTGTGAGGACAATCCCAGAAAATATGCATATCAGTTTCATTAGGGTCACCACAAAAAGAACAGCTTGTATCTGTCTGATTTAAACCTTTTCAGATACACTTTAGCTGGGTAAAATCTGTGTAACAATTTGAATGAGATAGTGTTTAGTTAGTTATTATGTATTTCAAAGACAGAGTCCATACTTTTTTCCAATCAATATGATCAACAACATTCTTCCAATAAGACACCACATAGGGAGTTGTTACAAGCTCCTTTTGAAAGAGCGATCTAATCTTATAGTTACGTGATGAAGGATGTGACAAAAAGCAGAGTTTTCCTACTGGGATTTCAAATGGGTCCAAAGAAATAGGTAAAGTACTGGGTGATCTAACAGTCCCTTAAAAGCATGACAACTCCTTTAGGAATAGCGTCCATGACAATGGAGTATTCTTTGGGAGTTACTGGAAAATCAAATTTACATAAGAATTCTTCATAACTTAAAATAAAACCTTCTGAGTTAAATAACTGGGAAACAATCAAAATGTTTTTCTCAAACCAATTACTAAAAAACAAAGATTTTCTCTTATATACAATGTCTTGATTGTTCCAAATAAAGTACCGGTGAGGGAAGAAATTGTGTTTAAAGATTAATGACCATGCAAGTAATGCCTGTTTATGAAATTTAGATAAATTGTAAGGGATTCTAGCAATATTATAGTTACAAATTAATAAGAAAGGGAGACCACCTAATTTGGAAAAAAAAGTAATTGGGGATAAAATTCCAGATTGAGTTTGGATTACACAAAAACTGCCTAATCCAATTAATTTTGAAAGTGTTGTTCAAAGAAGAGAAATCAAGGAAATTCAACCCCCCATACTCATACATGTTCATTATTACAGACTTCTTAACATAATGGATTTTGTTTTTCCAAACAAAATTAAACAGGATTTTATCAACTGATTTACAAATGTTGTTGTCCACATATAGAGAGAGTGCAGCATATGTAAGTCTGGAGATGCCCTCCGCCTTAACCAGCAGTACTCTGCCTCTCAAGGTCAAGTCTCTCTGCAACCATGTGTTAAATCTTCTTTGGGCTTTTAATATAACCGGGTCAAAGTTCAAAGTACATCTTTTATCTTGATTTTCAGTTATCACAATGCCTAAGTATGTAATTTCAGATTTAACTGGAATATTAAAAATAGTGGATACTGTACAATTTTTAATAGACATTAATTCTTTCACATTTACCTATAGATTAAGACCCGAAGCTTTAGAGAAAAGTTTTATATAATTAATTGCTATAGGGATTTGGGAAGCATCTCTTAAAAATAAGGTGGTATCATCTGCTAATTGACTAATAAATATTTCTCGCTCTGCTGTATGGATACCCCGAATACCGCTTTCACATACAAAAGATGACAATAGCTACACACAAAGAAGAAATAAATAGGGAGAAATAGGCCACCCTTGTCTCACTCCTCTGGATAAACTAAACCTTGGTGAAGGTGAATAATGGAAGTGCCTCGATTAAATTAAAGAGTGGCACTCTTTAATTTAATCGAGGCACTTCCATTATTGTAAAGGGTTTTAATTATTCTGCAAAACATATCCCCAAAACCAAATTTTTCTAATGAATTAATAATAAATTGGTGCTCTAAAGAATCGAAAGCCTTATAGAAATCTAAGAAAAGTATGAAGCTTTCCTCCTGAATCAAATCTGAATAATCTAATAAATCAAGAATCAACCTTATAATGTTAACATGTGTCTTTTGTTCAAAAATCCTGATTGTGTCTCGTCTATTACAGAACCCAGTACAGATTTTAATCTTTTAGGAAATATAATAGCTAAAATTTTATAATCACTGTTAAGCAGAGAAATTGGATGCCAATTGTCAATTAAAAATAAATCTTTTTCAGGTTTCGGAATTAAAGTAATTAAACCTTGAGTGAGAGTCGGGGGGAGAGCCTCATTCTGTATGCTTTCTTCAAAAACCTTAAGTAAAAAAGGAGACAATTCTTTAGAGAACTGTTTGTAAAACTCTGTGGTAAGCCCATCCGTTCCAGGAGATTTATTGTTTTTAAGTTCTAGAATTGAGTTACTAACTTCAGATAAAGTAATTTCACTGTCACAGAGATTTCTGTCATCTCTTGAAATAGTCTTACAATTTTTAACAGACTCCAGGAAAGTACGGGCTGTCTCTTCAGAATAATTTTTTTTTATACAAATTACTATAAAATTTAGCACAGAAATGTGCAATTTCCTGAGGATTATTAGTGACTGTCCCCTCAGTATTAAGAGTTTCGATTAGTGAAGTACTTAAGCGACTCTTTTCTAATCTGAAAAAATATGCTGTGTTACATTCTCCCTCCTCCATCCATTTTTGTCTAGATCTGATGTAAGCACCCTGTGCCCTATAAAAGTACATCTCATCTAATTTAGATTGCAGGTCAGCATACTCAAGCTTATCCGATTCAGAAAACAGCTCTGGGGGTTTAGAGGAAAGTATTGTAATTTTAGACACCAATTTATTTTCTTCTGCTCTCTTAAGTTTAGCTAAATTACTACTGAATTTTCTAAAATATTTACTAATTTCAAACTTTAACAGCTCCCACTGGCAACAATATGAGTCTAACACTAAAGCTCTTCTCCAGTACTGCTCAATCAGTAATGTAATATTCTTCTGAACATCTTCAAACAGGAGAAGAGAATTGTTCAGTTTCCAATAAGAAGGAGATGAGCTGAAATCAAGGGATGCAGAAAGACAGATCTTAAGGGAGATAGCACTGTGATCTGTAAGAGGTGTAGCATGAATGCTGACTGATTTACAACTGTTTGCTAGGCTTTGGGAGATGAGCCAGTAATCTATTCGGGACTGCTTAGAACGGTCCTTGCTGCTCCACGTGTAGAGTCTCTGGTGTGGATATATTTCTCTCCATATATCAACAAAACAAAAACGTAACATGAAATTATTCATAATTGGACTTATAGAAGCAGCTCTAGGGGGAAACCTATCTAAATCACTATTTAAAACCATATTGAAATCCCCACCTAAAATAAGAGTAGCATTGGGGTATTTATTTAACCAGTACTGTATATTTTCACAGATCACGTCAATTAAAGTGGCATTTTCTTTAGAAGAGTTGTACCCATACACATTTGATAAAATTGAGATGGTCTGACCAAGTGAAATCACTAACAAGAGAAAATGACCTTTGGAATCACTGACAACGTGTAGAATCTCACCAGCAAACTTATTTTTTAAAGTCGCGACACCTGCTGATCTCTCTGTTCCTCTGTTCCAAACATCACCTCCCCACTGGGACCTCCAGAATTTAACATCGTCTTGTGTGAGTCTGATCCGTGGTTTTTAACAAACAAAAAGAGCGCTTTGCGCTTCACACTGCTTCTTAAACCCTTGGCATTAAGAGAAATTAACGATTTTGACATTGATAAACGAAAAACAGCAACGAACAGCTGTTAACACGAGTCAAAACAAAGGCAAAAAGTCAAAATTGACTGAAAGATGAGAAGAAAACTGAGACGAACAGAGCTTAACTGACCAATTTAAAGGTCCAGCTGTGATACGGTGATGGCTCAAATGCCATAGTGACGGGTAACAGTCACCATCTCAGAAAAGCGTGCACGATCCTCATGATGAACTCACAAAGTAACCGCCACACCTTCAATGAATGCATGCTCTCCGATGTAACAGGCTGTTTTTCCAGCGGCCCTCGCCTCTCTCACTCTCGGCCACAAGCTCTTCCGTCTCCCGGTCCAGCGCGCTCAGATCCTCTGCGAAGCGCAGGAGGTTGTCTTGGAGAAACTGGGACTTCTTGGCAGCTTTCCATCAGGCATCGCGGATAACTCGTGGGGTAAACTGCATGATAATGGCGCGAGGTTTTGTGTTGTCTCCTCTCCTCCCGAGACGATGCACAGTGTCGACAACATCAGGATACTTGTTCTTGGCCTCGGGATAAAGCTCGCAGCAGATACGAATGACCTCGGATCTGACATCTTCCTTGAAACTCTCAGGCACTCCAAACAATCTCAAATTCCACCTGCGAGAGTACTTCAGATCAGAAGTGCGTGTTTCCCAGGTGACCGTAAGACCTTCTTGATCTTTAAGCCTGGAATCTACATCTTTCACATTCTTCTTTAGATCTTGTACTTCGGCACACACAAAGTCTATCGTTTTCTTCAGCCCTTCTATCTTCAGAGCATTGGCGTTAATCATTCCTTCAAGTGCATCAGACCGAGTGTTGATCAACGAGGAGAGTGTAGAAATGATGGCAGAGTCGGTCTGCTCATTTAGACTTGAAGATTTACCTTTTTTTGTGAGCAGGTGGCTTTCTAGGAGTGACGGAGTGGAGTCGCGCAGAGCTCAAGCTCGTTTACAGCAGGAGATGCGTGATCCTGAACATACATCGACAGCGTGTGAACGCTCTTTGTGTTTGTCAGATGGCATGTTTAAGCTCTTAACTGAATGTGCTGATATCTGATCCAGCAAATATAACGAAAAAATACGTCAAATAATAGATTTATACAGCTAGCCTTTCTAACCGTAAAGTTTGGTCAGGAGCTCTGAAAACTTCGATTTAACAAGGCTTAACAAAAATTATTAATTTTCTTAAGAAATTGTGAAAGCTCACATTTATACTCTTGTTGATTTGGTTGTTTCGGTTAACAATTCTAATATTAATGTAGTATAACTGTGACATATACATGTAATGTAATTTTAATGTACATTAAATGAAATTGTTTCATTGCTTTTTTTTCTGTCTTCAACCCCAACATTGTGCCAATTAAAACGAATGTCATTTTTCAAGAAATTTATGAAAATATAAATTGAAACTGAATAAAATGTCTTTGAAACTAAAAAAAAAATAAATAAATAAAAAATACAGGCAAAATCTTTGACTTCGTTTTTATTATACTGCATGTTTTGCAACTGTTTTCTCCTCTTTCATTCGCTGATCTGTACTTACAAATGCACTTCCAGAGTTTTAATTTTGGCTTCCTCCGCCATTCTGGCACAAATCTCTCGTGGAGGCGGGGCTAGCAACGGTGTGTTCTCATTGGCTACTGAGTTTTTGATTGACAGTTTCTTGACTTGGAAGTGAAGACGTCAGTATTGTTGCACCAGTGTGGATGTGAGCGTCTGTTAGCGGCTTCCTATTTCATTTTAATGATATAAAATGATATATAAAGATTTTTTATTATTATTTTATCAGTATTTTTCTGCTGCTACACTACATTGTTGAGATGATTTCTTAGGAATAGCACAGCGAATGATATCATTATCATCAATGTAGCAGAGGCACGCTACAACTCTATATTCCGCTGACTGAGGCGGCCAAATATGGACGGGATTCCGATAAGAGAATCAGGGATTGGAGAAGAGATTCGTCACAAAGATTTATTGAACAGTCTATGGGTTGTCATCTGCACCAGGTATTCTTTGCAATGATATCTGTATTAATGGTCTAAAGGAACAATAAAGAAATATAATTACAACCATACTCTGAGAACCATTTACCCACTGGCATGATAATCAAACATATGCAAATAAACAATGATTAGACACTCAAGTCTGCATCCTTAACATTAATAGCAGCCTAATCAATGCAAATAGGCATGATATAGTTGTGCAATGATGCGTTATTAATGTAAACACACTTGTGACCGATACTAATACTGATTAGCGTGTTTCTCTCGCGGCAAATTACCGCCGCTACGGCGCTCAAACTCACCGATGGTAACCGCAGAACGATCGCGGGATATCAATAACATACATTAGATAAACATACACACGCAGATATACTTACATCAAAGCATAAACGCATTATACAGAGTATGAAACAAGTGTGCAGAGATGAGCATTCACCAAACTGTCTTCCTGTGTGTCACTCTGTAAATCAGTCCGTGGACAACAACTTTGGTTCCTAGGACAGGCTTTCGGACACAGCCGCCCCCAATTATCTGACAGGATAATTGTAAACACCAAGAAAGTCTGTCTACAGTGTCTAAGGCTCTTCCTCAAAGTGAGGAAGTGGAATCAACCTAACAACTGGGCGAGTGTAGGATTTCTCATTAACTCTGACACGAGCAGTGCGAATTTTGCCGTCAGGTCCAGCCAACGTCTCAGTCACTGTACCCACAGGCCAGAGGGCACGAGGAAGTTGGGGATCAACAATGAGAACCACGTGGCCCACAGTCAGCTCTTTGCCATCCTTTCTCCACTTATGCCGATCCTGTAAACTTGGGAGGTAATCTCGGATGAAGGCAGTCCAGAAATGATCCGCCAACACCTGACTGTGTCTCCATCTGCGTCTTCCAAGCAGGTTTGTAGAGTCGAATAAGACTTGAGGTAGGGAGGCATCACGACGGCCCATAAGGAGTAGGTTCGGAGTCACTGGGTCCACATCTGCAACATCGGAAGATACGTAGCCGAGAGGCTTGGCATTTAGAATGCCCTCAACCTCCACTAACAACGTCTGTAGCACTGGCTCTGGCACCGTTTGCTCTCGCAGAATGACACGTAGTGCAGTCTTTACAGATTTGACTTCACGCTCCCAGGTCCCACCGAAATGAGGAGCATTAGGTGGAATGTAGCGGATTCTGATCTTCTGTGGAGCAAGCAGCTCTTGAAGCTTGGGTGCCATGACATCAAAGGTGTCACGTAGTTCTCGATCTCCTCCTACAAAGTTGGTACCATTGTCGCAGAGCAATTCCATGGGCTTACCTCGTCGTGCTATAAAGCGACGCAAAGAGAGCAGGAATGCATCAGTGTCAAGGTGTTCCAACAGATCAAGGTGCACACATCGGGTTGTCATGCACTTATAGAGGATGCCCCATCTTTTTTCGTGGCGACGACCAACTTTGATCGAAAAAGGGCCGAAACAGTCTACCCCAGTAGAATAGAATGGCGGTTGGTGAAGTTGCAGCCTGCAGGATGGAAGATCGGCCATTTGGGGGACTTCAGGCTTGGCTCGCCAGAACTGACAATCTTGACATTTGCGCTGATGCTTACGGATGGCCTCCCTGCCCCTAAGTATCCAATACTGGCGACGCAATTCTGCTAGCACCCTTTCAGAACCAGGATGCAGAAGTCGGCGGTCTGTCTCTTTGATTAACAACTTAGTTGTAGAATGACCAGGATCCAACACAATCGGATGGATGGCATCCAAGTTGAGGTCACTCGCTCGACGTAATCGTCCCCCTACTCTGATGAGACCTGTGTCCTTATCATACTCTGGTGCAAGAGATGCCAAACGGCTGTTAGCTGGAATCAGCTGTCCAGTCTTCAAAGCTTGGACTTCTAGTGGGAATGAGTCCTGTTGAGCTTGAGCCAGGATAAGTTTCTCTGCTCCGACATAGTCATCAGCTTGCAGAGAAGAGTCACTGTCTGCCGCAGCCGCCCCGTGTAGGGACCTGGCAGTGGCCTCAACAAGCTCTAGCCATGTGTGGAATTGATTGGGGTCCAGAAGTGAATGATTGGAGATGGTGACAGTGCCGATGAATGCAGTTTTCCTCAACTCACTGATCTCTGATTCTACCTTAATGACGGGTGTAGATGGCCACTGGTCAGAAGGTTGAAGGAGGAAGTCTGGTCCTGAACTCCACTGGTGGGGACTTGCTAGCTGGGTTAGTGTCAGACCTCTCGTGATGTGGTCAGCAGGGTTGTGAGCGGAATCAATGTACCGCCATTCAGCCATGTCTGTGAGGGTCTGGATTTCTGCTATACGTGTCCCTACAAATACCTTGTAGCGACAGGACTCAGATGTCAGCCAGTTCAGCACGGTTGTTGAGTCAGACCAGAGAGTGACTGTATGGATGTTAAGAGACAACTCAGTCTGGATTACTTTGGCTATCTGAGCGCCGGTCAGAGCTGCACTCAGTTCCAAACGAGGCATGGAGAGGCATTTTCTGGGAGCCACTCTGGATCTGGCCAAAACGAAGGCAACATGGATGTGGCCTTGATCATCAGTAGTGCGCAAATAGGCCACTGAGCCGTATGCTCTTTCTGATGCGTCGCAAAAGATGTGGAGTTCTCGGATGGCACTAGGGTAATCAGCACAGGCTGGTGCATAAGGTCGAGGAAATTGCAGCTGAAGGAGATTAGGGATCTCTCTTATCCATGTTAGCCACTTCTCTCTTAGCTGTAGAGGTGTTACTGGATCGTCCCAGCCCAAATTCTGCCTCCAGAGGTCTTGGATGAGAACCTTGGCCCGGGTGGTAAACGGGATGATATACCCCAGCGGGTCATACTGGCTGGCCAAGGTCTTGTACACATTTCTCATGGTAGGCTCTAGGGGTTCGGTTGATCGCAAATTATAGCCCAGGGTGTCACTGAGACAATCCCACCGTAGGCCTAGAGTGGGTTCTTGTAGGTCCGTACTGGCTTTGGTCAACCACAGTTCACTGTTAGCAGACCGGGCTTCTGTGGGAAGATGTTCGATAACAGATGGTAAGTTGCAGGCCCACTGTCTTATGTCGAAGCCTCCCTCAGACAGCAGGTGACGAAGTCCATCGACTACCTCCTTAGCTTCATCAGAGTTTGAAGTGCTGTGCAGGCAGTTATCAACATAGAAGGAATTCTCAACTATGTTAACCAGACTGACCTGGTCATCCTTGTGTTCTTGGGCATTGCGCTGGAGGGCATAGATGGCGCAACACGGGCTGCATGTAGTTCCGAACGGAAGCACCTGCCATTCATATATCTCGGGCTCCTGATCTCTGCACATGTTCCTCCAAAGGAACCGCAGCACTGGCTTGTCTTTGGGCAGCAAGCGTACCTGGTGGAACATACCCTTTATGTCCCCACTCACAGCCACAGTGTGTTGTCTGAACCTCAGAAGCACACCTAACAATGATGGTCCCAGCATCGGACCAGGAAGTAGCTGACTGTTCAAGGACTGCCCCTGATGTTGAAAGGAACAGTTAAAGACGATCCTGTCCTTGCCATTGTGATGTACGATATGGTGCGGAATGAACCAGGACTCTGAAGTATTGTGTGCTTCTTCTGTGGTTATCTTGGCTACATATCCAGCGGATTCCAACTTACGGATTTCAGTGCAGTAGGCTTTGGCTAGTTCAGGATCTCGTGCCAGTCTGCGCTCGGTACTTCGAAGACTGGGAAGAACAGCATCCTTGTCAGCATGGAGTTTGGTCATGGGTATGCGTCGGAGCAATGGTGTGGCATAACGTTGAACGCCATCTACATTCACTCTGGTGGTGGCGTTCTGGAGCATGGCGAGAGCATCTTTGTCTTGCTTGGACCTGGTGACCATTCTCTCATTGTATGGGAGGGTGTCGACCTGCCAGAGTCGTTCGACGTGTCGAATCAGATCATCATGGAACAGAGCGGTGGTGATATGAAGGCACTGCTGATAACACCGTGAGGGCTGCTTGGGGCTCATGGGACCTTGAAGAGACCATCCCAGCTGTGTTCTGATGGCTACTGGACCTCCGTCTGGGCCTCGGCATACAGGCTGTATCGGCATTAAGAGGTGTGGCATGTCAGAACCAATGAGAAGGAGTGGTTTGACTCTGTCAATGGGGGGAAGAGGAAGATCTCTGAGATGACGATAAGCTCGTTGAAGCGCAGCTACTGGGTAGTTATGTTCTGCCAGACTCAAACCGGTCGCAGTAAAGGCATTGGGGATAGTGAACCTCTGCTTAGGCTTGGTGACTGATGATACCTCGAAGGAAACAGACGACCCTTCAAGTTCTGTGTGAGATTGTCGGACAGTCTGTAAATGAAGTAACTCTGGGGTACAGGTAAGCTTAAGCTGCTGCACGACGGGGGAAAGCACGAGTGTTCTCTCTGACCCGTCATCGAGAACGGCATGGGCCTCCATTGTGTGGGGTCCATTGTGGAGGAGGACCTTGACGACCTTCAGCATGACTCGGGGTGTACGGTTCGGTTTGTCCAAGTAAACCCGGGTAGATGGTAGGCTGACGGTGAGGACAGCACTGGTGGTGTCTTTGATGGAATCGTGAAGAACTGTGAGATGTAGCTCTTTACAGATTTTACATGGACGTTTGAGGTTGCAAGACTCTACAGCATGGAACCGTCCACATCTCCAGCAGCGTTTACTATCTTTAATCCAAGCTACAATCTGGGAGGTAGTCAACTTCTTGAAAGCCTCGCAAGAGTTGAGGTAGTGATCCCTGTTGTCACAATGGGGACAGTATGGCTTGAGCTTGGAGCTGGACTTAGGGGCTGTCGGCTCAGGAGACTTAGCTACACTCTCACGTGTCAGGAGAACTGGCCTTGGATGCTCTCTGGGATGAGGTGCTCCTCTAGCTCTACCAGGGGCCTTCAGAGTTTCACTCTGGAACATAGCCGCAGCTCTGCTGGAGATACGTTTCGCTTGGGACTTGATCTGGAGCCAGTCTGCGAAATCAGGAAGTGTGTAGGTCTTGTCAGTGCCTGTCTGGAGAATACCCCGACTTAAGCAGTATTCCACAAAACTGTCACGATAGGCTGGTGGCAGTTTACTCAAGAGACGGTCCACATGCGAGCCACATAAAAGCTCGTAACCATTCTGGCTCTCAAGAGTTCTCAGCATACCCACTAAGGACTGTACTGACAATGCAAATGAGTCGAAGGCGTTAGCATCACCCAACTTGAGAGGCGGGGTGCTTAGGACAGCACTCAACTCGGACTGAACGAGCTGTCTTGGCTGTCCATACTTGTCTTGAAGTGCCTGCAGAGCAGCAGTGTAAGGCTGGGGGTGATACATGAAGGCTTTAGCTAGCTGATGAGCACTGGAAAGTTTCAAATGGCTTAAGAGAACATGGTATTTATACTGTTCACTGATATGATTGTGATTACTCAACAAATTGTCCAATGCTAACTTAAACAAAGCAAAGTCACTCTCAGCCCCACTTTCGAAAACTGGTAACGTAGGTCGTGGAATGCCATAGGCTGATGCGAATAGGAGATCTGGACTCAGATGAGGTGAGTAGACAGTTGGGGAGAAAGGCACAGATGAAGCTGCTTGAATGTAACCAGGAACATGAAGTGTTGTTGCTGATGCTTGGTTGCTGGAGGCAGGGCGCTGCGACGGACCTGGAAGTGTTGTCGCTGGCGTTGTTGCTGTCTGTTGTAGCCCGTAGCGAAGGGTAGATAGTGTGGCGGTAACTGGCTGCTGTGTCATGCGCTGCATACTGGTGCTCATGGGGTACGCAGCGGAGGTCGGGATGGTGAACACTGCTGGAGGCTGAGTTGCCACGTTCGACGTTAATGACACAGAGTGTACTGGAACGGCAGTAGGAGCAGATGGTGCAATGTCAGGGACTGGCGATGAGAAGGCTTGTGGCCCTGTGTGGAGTGCAGCGGGCAAGGGTGCATCCGCAGAGTAAGTAGCAGGTGAGGCCCACTGTGGCCGTCTAGGTGACGGCTGGGACACTGCAGAGACATCAGGATCAGGCAGTTCTGTAGGACAGGGCAGCAGCGATGACGTCACAGCTGGCGACTGGAAGGGGGGCTGCTGAGGCTTGAAAGACATGAGCTGAGATGAATGAGCCTGGTTGCGCTGCGCTGCAAGCTGTTGCGCGTTTGGAGAACCAGAGTCTGTAGGAACTGGAGTGGTCGCCCCAGAGTCTATAGAGAGCATGGAGGATACAAGCTTAGCTGCGGCAAATTACCGCCGCTACGGCGCTCAAACTCACCGATGGTAACCGCAGAACGATCGCGGGATATCAATAACATACATTAGATAAACATACACACGCAGATATACTTACATCAAAGCATAAACGCATTATACAGAGTATGAAACAAGTGTGCAGAGATGAGCATTCACCAAACTGTCTTCCTGTGTGTCACTCTGTAAATCAGTCCGTGGACAACAACTTTGGTTCCTAGGACAGGCTTTCGGACAATCAATCATCGTCTTTATCAGGATACTCGCGGTAAATTGTCTTGATTTAGCCCAGTCGTTACAGGACCTGGTTATCTACATACAGTTACAGTCTTTAATTATATCATATTTGCTTCGATTAGTTCATATTTCCCCCCAGAACATAGAGTAATGTACAGTACTAAATTTACTGTATCTGACAATGACCAATGCTATTTTACAAATGCACTGTCAATCACTGCGCTGTCAACTTTAGCAATGAAAGCCTTTTCACCAGGCTTTTTCTGTGTCCAGATTTGACTGTAATGATAATGCAAAAATGGTCACTTCAGATGAACATTTCAGGGGGAAAAACAAACTTTGACAAAAAGTAGTCTTTAATAATGCTTAAATATATATCCAAATGCAAAACCTAATAATTATGACTGAAAACAGTTTCCAGCAAATAGGGTATACACAGTCATGATTATATAGGCCTATACAGCCATCTAATGGTTACACAACGGTATTACAGATGATTAAAGGTGCATAATTTTGAGGTACTTAGTATTAAGTTAATACTATATATATTAAATAATTATATTGTGTATTTATTTGTTTGAAATATTTTAAGTTTGAAATGTGTCATGGGAGTTCAAAGCAGTTTGTATTGTTAGACTATAATACATGTCCTTTCTCAATTTCCAGGGAGCGGAGCAACTTTTCCATAAACTTCTGATGCTGACCCAGAGAATGTAGAGGTAGTACCAGAAATCCATTGCCCTCATCAGACAAGAATCTTTTGTTCAGACACATCACCTTTGAATGACTGGGATCTTGACACCTGATATTATGCAAATATTTTCATTTATTTGGAGCTCTAGATAAAACAAACACTGTTCACAAGTACACAAGAGGTTGCTCTTTATTCTTATTAGTCTATGCTGATCTTGGATTGGTATACCAACAGCATATGATTTGTTAAGGGGATAGTTCAACCAAAAATAAAAATTCTCTCATCTTTTACTCACCCTCATGCTGTCCCAAATGCATAATACTTTCTTTCTACTGGACAGGTAAACACAAATTATGATTTTTAGGCAAATGATCCATCTCTGTGAGTCCTAAAGATGCTTGAAAAACCACACACAGCGACCGCGACAGTAATCCATCTGACCTTAGTGGTTGAATCAGCATATTTTGAAGTGAAACAACAGATAAGAAAAACACTAATAATATAAACTTTTGAATATTAACAATCACTTTCAATCAACTGTCATATGTGCATGGGTTACAATTCACTTGTGTTATGTGGATTCTCAGAGATGGATTATTTTCTTAAAAATCTTTGTCATGAAAGAAAGTCATATACATCTGGAATAGCATGAAGGTCAATAAATGAGAGAATTTTAATTTTTTGGGGTGGACTATCCCTGTAAAGACTGATATTGCACTCCATTACATACCATATTCATTCACTGTTTTGTAACTTATACTGTAACAGGAACGGTTGAAGGATCATCGCAGTGTTTAAAACATATGAATTTTAAACATGTTCTGTATATTATGTTCTTGTGCATTTTGTGTAGTAATGTAAATTATAATAACACTGCATTATGTATACTATGCAGTTAGTGTTTTGTGGATTCTGGTCTTTCCTGTGACAACATAATTGCATCCAAGGCTTACTTTGATACTTGTGTATATGCTACAGTAACAATAAAGAATGTAAATTTATTTGAATTAATTCATATTTTCATTTACATTCATTCAACTGGTTTATAAAATTCACACTTGAAAGAGTTGATTGTTAAAAATGTATTTCCAGTTTTAAATGTTAGATGATAATGTTAACTAAATAAAATAACTAAACAAAATGATCAGCATGATAAAAACAACTGGCAGCAAGAACATTCTTTGTGTGGAATATGTAATAAAACGAGCTTGATTGCCTGGTTGGAGTGAGACTTTCTTGACGTCTGAATATATCACATGATAGTATTATATTTCAAATGTAACAGATCAACCTAATTAGACCCTACAATGCAAAAGAATAAAGAGCAATAAACAAATATCCTACGAGAACATTGGACATTATACAATATTTCCAGTATTATATTGTACTTTAATAATTAAACCTCAATATGACCTTCTTTTTCTCTCGCGTTTGATCTCTCGTGCTCCTAAAAGCTTATGTTGACAGGGTAGTAGCAACAGATAAATACAGATTGAATTCAAAAACAAAACTCCTAACTTTATATCATTAAAATTAAATAGGATGCCGCTAACAGACGCTCACATCCTCACTGTCTATGGGCGCAACAACACTGACGCCTTCCCTTCCAGGTCAAGAAACTGTCAATCAAAAACTCAGTAGCCAATGAGAACACACCGCTGCTAGCCCCGCCTCCACGAGAGATCTGTGCCAGAATAGCAAACGAAAACTTCAGAAGCGTAAGCAAAAACTTTAGAAGCGTAAATGAAAACTCTGGAAGTGCATTTGTAAGTACAGATCATCAGCGATTGAAAGAGGAGAAAACAAAAACATGTAGTATTTTTTTAGTTTCAAAGACATTTTATTCAGTTTCAATTTATATTTTCATAAGTTTCTTGAAAAATTACATTCATTTTTAATTGGCACAAATGTAATTCCATATAATTGTGCCTCAGGTCAGAACACAACTCATTCCCTTTGAAATACTGCGAATACAAATCAAAAAGTGAGACACTGGTAGTCTGCTTTTTAGTTTGATAGCACTCTATACAGATAAAAGCAAAGACTATAGAATACCCAAGACGTGTCACTCGTATTGTTTTGAATGGGGAAAAATGCAACGCTCAAAATGAAAGCTCAATCGCAGGAAGCCCCGCCTTCTGAATGAAAGAGCCAATCGCTAATCAGTAAAGTCAGCGCGTCACTGCAGCTGCCCTTATAAGTCCCGGTTGCTATAGAAACAGTCAGCGCTTTGAGACGTGCGCCGAATACTGCGCATGCGCACTGGCTGATGTAGCCTGAAAAATAAGCTTTTTATAACGCTATTTGAGCAAAAGAAACAATATTTATGATACAGTTGTTATCAGATTTCTTTGGTGATTTCAAATATTAAATTTAATCGTAAGCTTAGTGAACAGTATTGGAGAATTTGATGTTTCCCCATTCAAAGAGATAGGAGCTGCACTTGGATGGCCGAGAGGCGTTTCAAAGATGGCCGCCGAGTGGCATGACTTGTTTTAAAGAGACTTTGATATAAGCTCCACAACAAATAATAACAAATGTAACTCATAATCCTTTATGGATCCAGTAAAACGTACAGTTACAGTGGTAAACTAATATGCACTGATACAGTGCACAGTAAAAATATAGTAAAAACGATATGTAATATTAAAAAGTATATGTAGTACAAGTTGTAGTAAAGTGAATAATATAAAAAGTGAGTACAACAGCACAATAAAATGAGTTATATAATAGATTTATAATAGCACAAATTATATGTGTAATACCATAATAAATAAATGAATAACAATAGATGAATAATAGCAAGT
Organism: Spinibarbus caldwelli; assembly: GCA_039654775.1. Classification (NCBI taxonomy): domain Eukaryota; kingdom Metazoa; phylum Chordata; class Actinopteri; order Cypriniformes; family Cyprinidae; genus Spinibarbus; species Spinibarbus caldwelli. The sequence goes on along the minus strand of CM077219.1, from coordinate 27,738,915 downwards.
AGAATATGTAATATCATGGGTGGAATAATACAGAATAGACAATAATGAAGAATAAATCAATAGTAAATTATAAAGTAAATTAAATAATCGTGAAAAGTGCAGTTTTATAATGGTATTTGTGTAATAAATATTAAACATAAAAATTTTGGTCATGAATTCCAAATTGTGTTTAATTAATGAGCTCCTTGAGTATTATATATATATATATATATATATATATATATATATATATATTAGTTGTGACGTCAAAACCTGACCAATAAAGACTAATTCTCCACTGCTTCCCTCAAGATTTTTCCTATATTTTATAATGGGGGTCTCACTTAATGAGCAAAATAATGTAAACAACTTGGCGGTGCTTGACATTTTGCTCTACAGTACAAATTATACACACCCACGCAGAAAACACAAATTTTGAAACAGTCGTTTATTTTTGAATATATGTTACTACATAGGAATGTTTGGGGTGTGAGTGTGTGCAGTTTACGTTGTACAACAAAATGTCAAAGTACAGTTATGTTTAACACAGACCAGAATATGACTGTAATGAATCCGGTCTCTGTGGTTCCCTCTGACCGTCACCCAGAGGTCGCCATCACCCGAGTGTTGACTCTGATTGCTAGTTCACCTGATGCTTGTTTATGGGACTACTTAAATCTCTGCCTCGCACTCACTCATCGTGAAGTCTTGTTTTGCCTCGGCTGACATTTCTGAGCGTTATCATTTTCTCTTTTGGATTACTGTGTTTGACCCTGGACTGTTTCTCTCATTTTTGGATTGTTCGCTGCCTGCCTCTTGTGTCATAACCCTGTTATCGTTTACCGACCATTGCCTGTACAACTGTTTACTTTAAATTACCCTTACAAAGGTTAAAAAATGCTCCTGGAAGTCTGTTCCAGGCAGAGAGAGTGGTTTGAATATGATCAGGGTTATTCTGGCCATTCATTCAGGGCTGTTCTAGGCTTTAACTGGTACAAATACAACATTAGGCTGTGGAGGTTTAGTCTCTTGGAAATGCAGAGAACAGGCTTTCTTCCGCTTTCCTTAAGGCTTGCGTTGTCCTGTTTGCAGTTGGCTAAAAAAGAAAAAAATATTATCAGTCCACAGTTTTATGATAAGCTATCGAATCCATCTAGTGGTGATAAACTTACTCTTTGTAAATGAGTAGTGAAATTAAAGAGAGATGCTTTCCTGACAAAGTGCTCACTGTACATATTGTGCTCATAACACAATTTACTTTATGATATAAACTCCAATATGAGTTAAAACTTTATAAGAATTCATTTAAACTTTGATTTCTTATAAAGTCTCAGCTTTCACAGCTTACTAGCGATATAGCTAACGTTAGCGATTAATAGTCTGACACCGGTGGCTAATTAAGCTGTCAACATAATGCTAAAAATGACCAAAAAAAACATCCAAAAACAACTGTTCAGTCTTACCTGTGAAAGATAATACCCCAAGATCTGTTTGTATTATTGTGTGACGGTTTGTAGATACCCAAGCTGCCGATGAGTCAGGTATGTTTTCTTCTGTCCCAATATGAGAGTTATGAAGAGTTGCCCGCTCCAGTATGGCGGCGCCGTTGACGTGCGGTCGAGCAGCCAATGAGGTGTCTAGGTATTTATTATGTCTATGGCTTTAGGTATGTGCTGCTAGCACATAGCAGTTTGCTAACATTTTAATTATTGTTCGTGTGGCACTAACGATTTGTTTGTTGCATCCTAGCCTGTCTCTTCATCTGTGTGTCTCCGTCGGTTGCTTCAGTAGTGGCTTTGATGACTGCCCCCCTTTCAGGTATGCGAGTTAAAGCTGTGTCATAGCAAATAGACGGTTTAACTTCAGTTGGCTTGACGATTGGCGGGTGGTTTGAGTAACGTGCAGTTCCCTGTACTTCAGTATAGCAGTGGGTTACATGAAGGCTGTGTATCCTGGCCTGTGAACGGATTCTAGAGCACATTATTCTCGTTTGGTAAGTGTCTTGTATATGGTTACGAGTGGGAAATTTTAGTGGGTGATGTGTAACTATTAGTAATGCTGTTTTGTGTTTTATTATTCGTATTTGCCTCAGGATTCTTCCTTTCATTCAGGGCGATTTATTGTTGCAGCTCCACCATTTTTCTGCTGCCGCGCTGCAAGAATGCTATTATCTCGCAACTAAGGGGATTGCTGCTTCTATCTGATTCCTAGTGTATCATCTTTGGGGTGGAGGACTGTTTACTTGATGATCGGAGCTGATGTACAGACTACATGGTTGCTCCGAGCTGGGGTCCCACGGGTGAAGGATCTTTTGTGGTGGTGGTGATGCTTCAACGTTTGCTGTGGGACACTTTCGATGTGGTTGGGTGTGTGATCTGAGTGTGCAGTGGAAGTGTGCTTTTGGATAACTAGCACTGGTGATCACTCCTGTGGGTAACATCAGCCCTGTAGGTGGATCAAATTTGTTTTTGTTTGTTTTTGAGTTGTGTAAATTTAGACTTTATGTAATGTTTCTTCCTTGAATCAGTTGCCCATCACTCCCTCTTTAAGCATGCCATTGGAAAGAGCTGCCAGGGGTGGCATAGTGTCATTGAGGCTATTTTAAGTGATCTTTCTATATTTGTGAACTTATTCTGTTAATAAATTGTATTTTTATATGGTACCTACGTCTCTTGCCTACTCTTCTATAGGAGAAACGAAACTGTGTGACCTAATAACAAACTTTGGGGTTTATTTCTATTTCCTGGGCGGAACTCCCCGAGGTGGCGTAGTCGAATTTTCTACAAGTAGATGAACTTGGGCTTGTGTGTTAAAACCTGTAATGACCCTCGCCACATTCTGGCATAGTCGGCAGGGTTCTCTTTTGGGTAGTGCAGAGATGTGAGTATTGTTTATGTTGGTCTTGTGTTTTGGATATTCTGTAGTTTTGTTTTTGCAGAAATCGGACGGCAGCAGTTTTCTTTTTTTTACTTCGCAGGTCTGTATGAAGGGTAGACCCTCTGAGTTGAGTATTTTCGTCAGTAGTGGTAAGTGATTGTGTAGCTTGCAATTATGGACGATGAACTACGTGAGTTGAGAGAATTGGTAGCCCAGTTGAGGGCAGATAATGAAAGATTACGACAGGAGCAAGTGCCAATTGCACAGCCTGGTCCATCTAATGCTTCCATTCCTACAGTTGTAGACCCTCTTCTCACTGGTGCTAGTGCATCAGCAGCGGATCGATTTGTTTTTGTTCCTCGAGATCGAAAGTGCCCCAAATTTAATGGTAGGTCTGGCATTACGATCAATGAGTGGGTAGAGGAGGCTCAGGCCTGCATGCGGCTCCGCCATCTCTCTACTATTGATCAGGCAATTTTCTTGTTTGATCATTTGGAGGGAGAGGCGAGGGAGGAAATTCGATATCGGCCAAGGGACGAGAAGGAGGATCCAAACAAAATTATCCAGGCGTTACGTGAATTGTATGGTTGCACGAGTTCGTATGTAGCTCTTCAAGAGTCTTTTTTTCCAGGAAACAACAGGATGGGGAGACTTTGTTGGAGTTCTCCTTGGCCCTGTTGAATCTCCTGGAAAAAGTGAAATGGCAATCACCCCATGGTATGCCTAATGCAGATATTTTACTGCGTGATCAATTTGTTGAATGGTTGATGGTGCTCTTCGACGTGAATTGAAATGCGAGGGAATGCCTGGGGGGGCACGTGGTCGAAGCCAATCCGTTCAGCACAGAGGGAGTAGTAGTATTTCAGCACAGAGGGAGTAGTAGTATTTCAGCGCCTTCTGAATTGAGTGAATTGCGAGAAATGCTGAAAAAGCAGCAACAACAATTGAAAGTGAAAGTCGTGACGTATTGTCAAGTATGGTGACCCATACTCGAAATTGGTGCTCTGCATTTAACCCATCCAAGTGCACACACACAGCAGTGAATAGTGAACAAACGCGCACACACACACCGTGAACACGCACCCGGAGCAGTGGGCAGCCATTGCTCCAGCACCCGGGGAGCAATTGGGGGTTCAGTCAAGGGCACCTCAGTCATGGTATCGAAGGCAGAGAGAGTGCTGTTCATTCACAATCCCCACCTTCAATTCCTGCCAGTGCGAGAATCGAACCGGCAACCTTCAGGTTATAAGTCCAACTCCCTAACCATTAGGCCACGACTTCCCCATTGAATCAATCAATTGAATCAATTGACTCAAAGTGTGGCCCAAATTCAAAATCCTCAGCCACGTTCGCAATCATCTCGGCTTAGTCAGATTATTTGCAGAAGGTGCCAGCAGTGTGGTCATTTCGATTATGATGGGAGCGGAGACCTCCCCGTTTTCCACCAGCGCGTGCAGATTCAGCTTTAACAAGAGGTGTGCAGTCGCATTCTGGGCAACCGTCGGAAAACTAATTCCTGCCGAGCTGCAGGGCCACAGCTCGGTCGGGGAAGGAACAGGCTCGGGTGTTGTCAATGATGCCGATTTTATGTCTCGTTACATGTCAATGTTTCCGCAACTCGTCGTATGTATGGGTGGTGTCAATGTATCTTGCCTGGTGGACACTGGTTCTATGGTGTCCACCATTACGGAGAGTTGTTTTCTTGACGAATTTTGGGTCTTGGGGTCAGGAACAGCTTAGGTCGTGCCATTGGTTACAGCTCCGGGCCGCGAATGGCCTCTCAATTCCGTATATCGGTTACTTAGAACTTGATGCGCAGCTTTGTGGGGGCGGGTGGTCTTAGGTTGCGGGGTCCTGGTGGTCAGAGATCCTCCAGGTAGGTTGTGGGCTCGGGTTCCTGGGGTCCTGGGAATTAACATCCTGAGCCGCTGCTACCGGGAGCTCTTTGGCCAGCATGGCACAAATCTTTTTGATTTACCTGTTGTGTCCCAGGCGCCTATTTCTGTTTTCCAGGCCTTACAGTATTGTCATCATATCGAAGTCCAGCCAGTCTTGGAACAGGGGGGTCGAGTTAAAGTGCGTGGACACCGGGTGTGTCGCATCCCAGGGGGCACCATGAAATTGGATGCCGTAACGTGCTCTGCACAGTACTCAAGTGGTACAGTCCTGTTTGAGCCACCAGATTCTGGTCTTCCAGCAGGTTTGTTGGCATCTCCTGCTCTACTACAAGTGAACCGTGGTACGGCTTATGTGCCTGTGGTTAATGTGAGCACGATAGATGTAGTGATGTATGCTAGCACAGTCGTGGGTACTGTCAACCATGTTTATGTGGTTAGCTTACCCCCAGAGGTCACTGAAGTCCCGGTGGTTTTGGCTAGGGTGTGTACACAAGTTGTGCAGGCTTCTCCGTCTGTACAAGAACAGATCAGGGCGATCGATTTGTCGGTGTTGTCATCTGTAGAACAAGGTAAAGTGAGGGTGCTACTGGACAAGTATTCGCCTGTGTTTTCCATACACGATGGGGATTTAGGATGTACTAATCTCATTGCCCATGACATCCCCTTGATGGATGAAGTCCCTGTGCGGCAGCGGAATAGGCGCATCCCTCCTTCTGAGTACGAGGTAGTGAAGGCACACATTAACCAACTGCTTGAGGCCCAAGTAATTAGAGAGAGCTGCAGTCCTTACGCTTCGCCTATCGTCCTGGTCAAGAAGAAAGTCGGTAGCCTGCGCATGTGTGTGGACTACCGTCACTTAAATTCTAAGACCAAAAAGGATGCCTTCCCTCTACCCTGTATTGAGGAGACATTGAACTCGCTGGCAGAGGCACGTTGGTTTTCTACCATGGACCTTGCCAGCGGGTAAAATCAGGTCCCTGTTAGCGAGGCCGATAGACCCAAGACTGCTTTTTGTACTCCGTTCGGGCACTTTGAATGGAATAGGAAGCTGTTCGGGCTTTGCAATGCCCCCAGCACCTTCCAACGATTAATGGAACGGTTGTTTGGGGACCAACAGTGCCAGTCTCTTCTCTTGTACCTGGATGACATTGTTGTGTTTTCCTCTTCAGTTGACCAACACTTAGCTCGGATGGAGGTCATCTTAAGCCGGTTACTCAGGGAAGGTTTGAAGGCCAAGTTGTCCAAGTGTGCCTTCTTCAAACGTGAAGTCCAGTACTTGGGTCATGTTATCTCATCAGAAGGGGTCTCTACAGACCCAGGTAAGATTGAGGCAGTTTCACAGTGGCCTCGGCCAACCAGTGTCGCAGGGTTGCGGTCATTTTTGGGGTTTGCTAGCTACTACCGACGCTTTGTGGAGGGGTTTGCGAGGTTAGCTGCCTCCCTCCACAGGCTGGTGGCGGAGCTAGCAACCCCAAAAAGGTCAAAGTATGGGTCCAAGGTGTTTGCGGAAGCCTGGTCTACTGAGTGCCAGAGTAGCTTCGAGGAGTTTAAGGGTAGACTTACCACAGCTCCCGTGCTCGCCTATGCCGACTTTTCACTTCCCTTTATCTTGAAGGTGGACACCAGTCATGGGGGGCTAGGGGCGGTCCTCTCACAAGAGCAACAAGGTAAGGTGCGTCCCATAGCTTATGGTAGCCGAGGTCTTAGGCCCACTGAGTGCAATACATCCAACTACAGTTCTATGAAACTGGAGTTTCTTGCGCTGAAGTGGGCTGCATGGCCAAATGAGATTGTGGCCTTGGATTTCACCGTGTTGGAGCCCTCAAGTTCCGGTCTGGAGAATGTGTTGGTCATGACTGACATTTTCACCAAATACACCCTGGCTGTACCCACTAGAGATCAACGAGCTGAGACGGTAGCCCAGGTTCTGGTGGTCGAATAGTTTTGTAAATTTGGGGTGCCTGGTCGTATCCATTCGGACCAAGGCCGTAACTTTGAGTCAGCTCTCGTTCAGCAGCTGTGTTGCTTATATGGAGTTGAAAAGTCGCGCACTACCCCATATCATCCTGCTGGAAACGGCCAGTGCGAACGGTTCAACCGAACTTTGCACAATCTTTTGCGCACCTTGCCTGTGTCAAAGAAGGGGGAATGGCCATCTTGTCTCCCTCAGGTACTCAGGTACTTTTCGCCTATAACACTACTCCTCACCAAGCTACGGGAGAATGCCTGTATTTTTTGATGTTTGGGCAGGAGCCCAGAATTCCAGTTGACTTCCTGCTTGGTAGAGTTGAAGAGCCGCTGGCAGGTAGTGTTCATCGATGGGTCTTGGAGCATCAGGATCGGTTGCAGGTGGCTTGTGAGCGGTTGGGGGCCGCGGCAGGTCACCGAAAGGCTAAACATGATCTACAGGTACGAGAATCACCACTGAAGGAGGGTCAGTTGGTATATCTCCGTGACTATAGTGTTTGTCTTGTTTGTCTTGGTGCCAGAAACCCCACAGGTTAGTAGTAGGCAAGCACCTTGGGGCATTGCCCCGTCTGGCCCTCAGGGGTCTGGTGAAGCCCAGGGAGCAGAAGGAATTCCTGAGGCAGAGATGGATGTGCAGCCAGTAATGACTCATCCGTCACGTTCTGCTGTGATGGGTGGGAGTGTGGTGAGGCGGACTGGAAGGAGTACCGCTGGGCAGCACTCTAATGTACACCATCTCCCAAGACCATTGGGGGCAGGTACAGTGTCTAGTATAGTGGGTAGTACAGCTGTCGCTTGGTTTCGTCCTTGGGACTGAAGGTTCAGAGGGTAGATTTTCTAGTTCACCGTCGGGGCTGTGGATTGTGACCGTATGAATGAGGTAAGTGGTGATGATTGACACTTGTGATCACCAATCAGCGACGAGTGCTTCCTATTTTAGAGCTGGTTAGTTGCAGCTGGTGATGCGTCAAGTCCGGTTCTTCCCCTTTCTGTTCGTTTCGACGGTGGCTTTAGGTATGTGCTGCTAGCACATAGCAGTTTGCTAACCTTTTAATTATTGCTCGTGTGGCACTAACGATTTGTTTGTTGTGTCCTAGCCTGTCTCTTCATCTGTGTGTCTCCGTCGATTGCTTCAGTAGTGGCTTTGATGACTGCCCTCCTTTCAGGTATGTGAGTTAAAGCTGTGTCGTAGCAAATAGACGGTTTAATTTCAGTTGGCTTGACGATTGGCGGGTGGTTTGAGTAACGTGCTGTTCCCTGTACTTCAGTATAGCAGTGGGTTACATGAACCCACATGAACCCGTGCATCCTGGCCTGTGAACGGATTCTAGAGCACATTATTCTCGTTTGGTAAGTGTCTTATATGTGGTTACGAGTGGGAAATTTTAGTGGGTGATGTATAACTATTAGTAATGCTGTTTTGTGTTTTATTATTCGTATTTGCCTCAGGATTCTCCCTTTCGTTCGGGGCGATTTATTGCTGCAGCTCCGCCATTTTTCTGCTGCCGCGCTGCAAGAACGCTATTATCTCGCAACTAAGGGGATTGCTGCAGCTGTCTGATTCCTAGTGTATCATCTTTGGGGTGGAGGACTGTTTACTTGATGATCGCAGCTGGTGTACAGACTACATGGTTGCTCCGAGCTGGGGTCCCACGGGTGAAGGATCTTTTGTGGTGGTGGTGCTGCTTCAACGTTTGCCGTGGGACACTTTCGATGTGGTTGGGTGTGTGATCTGAGTGTGCAGTGATGTGTGGAAGTGTGCTTTTGGATAACTAGCACTGGTGATCACTCCTGTGGGTAACATCAGCCCTGTAAGTGGATTAAATTTGTTTTTGTTTGTTTTTGAGTTGTGTAAATTTAGACTTTATGTAACGTTTCTTCCTTGAATCAGTTGCCCGTCACTCCCTCTTTAAGCATGCCATTGGAAAGAGCTGCCAGGGGTGGCATAGTGTCATTGAGGCTATTTTAAGTGATCTTTCTATATTTGTGAACTTATTCTGTTAATAAATTGTATTTTTATATGGTACCTACGTCTCTTGCCTACTCTTCTATAGGAGAAACGAACCTGTGTGACCTAATAACAAACTTTGGAGTTTATTTCTATTTCCTGGGCGGAACTCCCCCAGGTGGCATAGTCGAATTTTCTACAAGTAGATGAACTTGGGCTTGTGTGTTAAAACCTGTAATGACCCTCGCCACACCAGCACCTATTTTTACTCGCATCTGGTGCTTGGCGAGTGTTAATTTTAGGCCCTGTCTATATCTATCTATATCTATATGTGAATATAAAAATGTTTTTGTTTGTTTGTTTGTCACCCTAGGCATTTCAGCTGGGTCCGACAGAAGCCTCACAATATTGGATCTACTGGGTGCCTGCGCAGTTTGTTGATGCAATCAAAGACACAGTTCTCGGAAAATGGCAGTATTTTTAACGTGCCTCTATAGACACTGAAGAATTGGGATTCAGAGCAAAAGATTGAAAACATTAACTGGAGCCAACACAATAATCTGAAGAACCGATTTTTCTGAAGTATATCCAGGACAAAATATTTTGGGGGTTTTAAGTGCACTAAGTGTCAGCATCCCGTTTTTCAAACTGTTTCACAACTCATTTTTTTAAAGCAATCCCAAGCATAAACAAAAAATTGTACAGAACTTGTATATACATTTCTTGTAGTTATTCTGAAAGAAATAAAAATTATTTAAGGAAAATGATCGATGCAGTAGAAAGATTTTATCTAGTATATTCCTCGGTTTACCATACAACTCAAGCAATCTTGCCAAAGTCGACAGTTCACATAGTTGTTAATTTACAATAAGCTTTTATCATTGCACAGATTATAGTTTACATGTAAAATAGAAATGATGTAACACTCAAATATGGTATCAATCCAGGTTAAAGAGCATTGTTGTATTTTATGTGGTTCAAAAAATTCTGCATTTTCCTCAAGACTTTTGATAGCACATGGAGAGCTCATCTCATTTTGTCTTGACAGCAGGAGCCTTGATGCAGAAATACAACCCTAAAGCCAAGAGTACAGTTGCTCACCCTCTGTACTTTCAACCACATGATACTTTGAAAAAGGCAATATCTCCTTAATATTTTATTTTTAAATGCAGCGACATCTCTAGGCCCAAGTCCCTCTCAAATCAGATGTGATATTAGGGAAAACAGTGTTGATGTGCCCTTAATACTGAGTCGTTTATCTAAGTTGCTGATGACTGACACTTCTGATCATGCATGTTGTTTTTTCAAACATGGTGCTTACCAGTGATAAGCATTTTTAATTCAATAAAGCCCAAAGGAAGGAATTTGAGTGACCTTTCTGTAATAAATTTGCCTATATACTTCAAACTCTATGTATCAGCTCACAATTTAAATTCTTCCTAAATAATATATTTCAGTATATATGTATCTAGTTCAATAATGAGAGGAATAGCTCACACTAAAATGATAGTTTACTCACCCTCAGGCCATCCAAGATGTAGATTTAGCATTACATCACTTGTTCACCAGTGGATCCTCTGCAGTGAATGGGTGCCGTCAGAATGAGAGTCCAAACAGCTGATAAAAACATCACAATAATCCACATTAATCCAGTCCAGTTAACATCATGTGAAGCTAAAAGCTGCATATTTGTAAGATGCAAATCCATTATTAAGACATGTTTTAACTTTAAACTGTTGCTTCCAGCTAAAATACGAGTCCTCTATCCATAATATTGATTTCTCCAATGAATGACGTGATGTGAGAGGACAATGGCACCCATTCACTACAGAGGATCTATTAAAGTACCGGTAATACTAAATTTCTCCAAATCTGTTCTGATGAAGAAAAAAACTCCTCTACACATTGGATGGCCTAAGGGTGAGTAAATTGTGAGCAAATTTTCATTTTTGAGTGAACTAGTCCTTGAAGTATTTAGAATGAGAAAGTTGGATAGATGCGTCACCCCTTATCTAGAAAGATTTTACTGCTTTCTGTGGTTCAAAATAGAATCTGATGGGTTAAGTGTTTCAGTATCAACTAATTGTGATAATGAGCTTTGCTTCTGAATGGAAATATGAGTATATTATGTGATTCAAATATTCTGAATATTAAACCTTTACACAGCTGGTTCATGAATATATGCAGCAAAATAAGACTTAAGTACTTTTTTCTATTTTGTGTCCATATTTTTATATACATGCAAATCAATCACGTTCTCCTTTTGTTTAACCTCAAATAGCTTACAAGCTCCCATTTGAACTAATATATTGCGAGGTCCCAATTAAACAGATATATCTCAGATGTTTTATTTCAATTGCAATTAAACAGTACATTCAATATGCTTTTTGCTATTTTGGTAGTTGCTTTCCAAAAATCTGCTATTGTCATGGTTCACAGATGTACAGTTCAGTTTAAGAAGAAAAAAAGATCACTATCACTGGTTATCAGGGGTTTTGATCACTATCACTGAGTTGAGGAATGGAAAATATGCCTTCAGGTATGTAGCAGCAGTATAACACAACTGCATTATTTTTTAACCTCATTAATCTAAGAGCTCGTCTTCAAACAAGCAGCATAATAAACTTTATGTAACTGACTGTATAAAAACTGTAAGGTTGTGCACCATGTTGCAAAGATTAATAGATTTTAAACTGATTTTTCTGAACATGTATATTTAGTTAACAGGCTCTTTATCCAAAGTGATTTGCAAATAAATACAGCAATAAGTCATCATGAGAAGTGCTAGTTTAAAACTAACTAGTTTGAAAACTAGACTCATTTTTTAAAGATACACATTTTTGTCAAGGTATATACACTGTTTCTGTTTTACACAGGTTGCCAAATGAATAATTGTTCAAAATTCAAATTCAACTTTTTTCTTTTTCCTTTTTTTTTTCTTTTTTGGCAAGCAGGTGTTTTGCACCAGCTGTTGTTATGGCAGAGTTTTATCTGAAACACTGCATTTACCAATCAGAGCATCAGAACTATTCATAAAGTGTTTAAGCAGAATTAACTATTTTATGTATTAATTATGTTTACATTACATTTACATTTATTCATTTAGTAGCCACATGTATCCAATATGACTTACAAAGGAGGAACATTACAAGCAATGTATCATTTATTTTACTTTTTTATATTTGTCAGATTCATATATATATATATATATATATATATATATATATATATATATATATATATATATATATATATATATATATATAATTGTGATTGATATATTATAATTGTCAGATGCAAATTCATCAGTGTCATCTGGAAATACTCAGCTTGAGTTGTCATCCTAACCACAGCCCCTTTTTTTGTTATTAAAATTTCTATTCGTTAGCAGAGCAGTTTGATGAAAAACACTGTTGCTGTGTGATGGTGAGGAATGTTTGATCAATGTGTGCTGGTACAAATTTATCTCTATTGAATGATCCAAATGATCTGTGACCATGCATCACCCCCAGTCCAGAAGTTATCTGAAACATGCATAACAAGATATACCTGTTTCACTGCAGGACAGCTGAATGTAGAAAAAGCAGATAGTCTGTGTTTTTAATGCTATGAAGAATACATTGTAAGGTTTACTTCCTGAAAACATCTTGTGACAGTACCTGGGTGCAGCTATGATTACAGAGGTGTTTTTGTCATGTCATTTAATAATCTGTTACATCATTGCCAGCAATTGACATCATGCATATAATTTTTTCATTTTTGGGTGAACTATCCCATTAAGTATTTAGGTTTTAAATAGATTCACATAGAAGAGTCTACTAGTGAAGCATTTACAATGCAAATGGCAACAGCCAAATTACAATCGTAGAATATTTGGAATTCATTCAAAAGATATTAGTTATTAATAATAATAAACTGTACTGCTGAATGCACTAAGAAGCATTTACGGTAAAGTACAAAAACACACCAAGTGGACTGTAAGAGGTTTGCTTGTCTAAAGTGTGTTTTTTAAGAGAGCTTTATTACAGAGTTTAATACTTTTAATACTTATAATACTTTTTGCTTCTGTCTAGAGCCACTTACAAATCAGAAAAGGTGATTGTTCTGTGTTTATATTGTACTGTGGATAATTCCAGAACAAATTATAATTTCGGTTAAGTTATCTTTATGTCTATTTACCAAAGAATCCTGAAAAAAAAAAAAGTATCACGGTTTCAACAAAAATAATAAGCAGCACAACTGTTTTCAACTGATAATTCTTAAACAGCAAATCAGCATATTAGAATGATTTCTGAAGGATCGTGTATCCCTGAAGACTGGAGTAATGATGCTGAAAATTCAGCTTTGTCATCACAGGAATAAACTGCATTCTAAAATATATTCAAACAGAAATCAGTGATTTTAATATTTCACAGTATTACTGTTTTTACTATATTTTTGATCAAAACAAATCATGGTTGCCATAAACCATTCTATACTATATAGAGAGCATGAATAGAAATATCTGACTGAGTAGAAATAGTAAAACAGAAAAAAACTACATTTTTGTTTATCAGTGGCCATTTGAATAAAATAAAAAAATGCAATGGATACAAACAATTCAATACGAACAAGATATAAAAGGAAGCAAATGAAATCTTATCTCAGATGTCCAAACATGTTTATGTCAGCATCATACTTTATTTGGCCGTAAATAAAATTCAGTTTGAATTTTTTCCTCACACCAAACTGTTTCCTGAGTCTATGTGATGCATTGCAGACTACAGGATCACAGTAAATCGTGTATTAGCAGACGAAAGTGCATTGGGTTCACAAATGAAATATGATGTAGGTTTAGGTTTAGTATTTATCATAGAAATTATATTATTTAGAAAAATACTTAAGTGTGAACTGATTGTGATGTTTTCAGATATTTAACTGCAAGTTAATTGCATTTAAATAAAAATGTATTATTGTTTACATTTATGAAATGCAATAAGCTGAACTTTAGTGCGCTTTTTGGACCCACTTAAGGAGAACATAAGTACATCTTTATATATAATTTTATAATTCTATTGTCTTTAAAATCTATTTAAATTGATGAATGACGAATGTACTGACAAGCATTTATGGTAAACTAAAATATACTTTAATGTAATTTTTCTTCAAATGTGCATGTCACATACATTTACATATTCAGATACATACAGATTCCTTAGATTTATAAGGTGACTGTGTCGTTTGACGTCACTTACGATCTGTTTTTTTCAGTCTGTCACCATCTGAAAACAAGTCTTTCTGCGCTAGTGCACATGTATTGCTTAAAAAAACCGGAATGTCTGTGCTTCACAGATTAGATTTCGCTTAGAATTCAGTTTCTCTTCTTAACAGATTCCGTCACAGATTAAGTGAATAAACAAAAGAGTTTCTGGCCATTATATATTTTCACAGTAGTTTTCAGTTTCCACCTTATTGTTGTTTTGTGTGAGTGAGTAGTCTAGCTTAAGCTTTGTTTTCAGTTTATCTTGTGCAGGATGATGTTGTAGAAACACCTGTTCCAGATCTTTGATTTGACACATCAACACATCATTTCTCCTCCATTGGGTCCTAAAGGCATAAAACAGTTTTAGTATTGTATAAGTTTAGGTGGGTTGCGTCTGAAAGCGGGTTAGACAATCTAAACAGGTTGAGTCTGTTTAATCAGTGGTTGTTGTATAGTAAGTGGTGTCTGCCTTACTCACTTTGAACAACATCCAGATACCATTGTGTGATGTTAAGGCTCAATAAACTGCTGACAAAACATACAATAGAGCACTTAATGTAATTATATATGGTATATAAACTACTTATTGATGCAACTAAACAGTGTTTAGTTGTTTTACTAGATACTGTAAATGTGCACGACTGACCTGTAAATTAAATTCATGTTTAACCACTAAAGACATTACATTCACTATCATCATTTACTCACCTCATGTCATTCCAAACATGTCTGAGTTTCTTTCTACTGCTGAACACAAAATATTTTGAAGAATTTTGGTCCCCATTGACTTCCACAGTATAGCTTTTCCATGGAAGTCAATGGCTACCATCAACTATTTGGTGACCAACATTCTTCAAATTACCTTATTTTGTGTTTAGTAGAAAAAAGTCATTCATACAGGTTTGGAACGACATGATGATGAGTAAATGATAACAGAATTTTCATTTTTGGGTGAACTATCCCATTAAGTATAAAGGTTTTAAATAGATTCACATAGAAGAGTCTACTAGTGAAGCATTTACAATGCAAATGGCAACAGCCAAATTACAATAGTAGAATATTTGGAATTCATTCAAAAGATATTGGTTATTAATAATAATAAACTGTACTGCTGAATGCACTAAGAAGGATTTACGGTAAAGTAAATTACACTTTAATGTCATCTCTATTGAAACTTGCTTGTCATGTTTAAATATATTTGTAATTACAAATTTATAAAAATTGAAATTGAAATTTAGTGCATTTTTTTTTAATTTGGTTACAATTCTAATCAAATACTTTACATGTGCTTAAAAGTACAACAACAAAAAACATTGAAACATAATGATTTAAAATGTACTTTAAAGTAAACCTTTGTCATGTCACATTATTGCAAAGTGCATCTTTATTTTAAAAGCTGCAACTTTTACCAGTGTGAACTTTAGACAGTTCATAAGCTTGATCTTCAAAGAAAAATAAAAAAGTAATTTGGTCTCAATTAGTTGAAAAGTGACTTGCCTAATTTAGCAGACACATTTTTGAAAGCGACGGAATGTGATATAGCACATTCCCACATACTTGTTTTGCCCATTTCCAGAAGTAGTCGTTTGTCTTGTTTTGGATTTACTGACGTTTGCAGTGTTAGACATTTAGTTGACCCACACCCTTTTGATACCTCAGTTAATAGTGCACCTGCTGAGCTGCCTGACTGGCACACACAGATACTCCTGCTACAGGTAAGTGCTCGCACCGTCCTTGCACACCTTTTAAGTTTGAATAGACACAAATATATAGAATAATATTTACTATATCTAGAATAGTTATAATAAGAACAGTTAGAACATTATTTTAATTAATATATCATTTAAAATTATACATCATAAATCATTACTGCAAATTTTATGCAGTTTATTTAAAATAATAACACTGTGCAATTGTGTCTTGTTAGGATAAGGGGTGTCAGTTTGAAAATGGCGCGCTTTCAGCTTTCTGTGCTGTTTGTTTTAGGTATGTAAAGCTTTTTTTTTTACTGTTCAAATTAGTGTTAGAAATTATTTATTTATATTATAGATTTTTAAAGAAACGCTTTTCTTAAGTCACACTTATTCTGTCTCTTTTATAGGATTCATCACACTGATAAATGGCCAGGTATTTAACACTTTCTGAACAGAATTATTTTTGTGGATGTATTCAGTGGAATGTATTCAGTCAAGTCAAATTTTATCCTTTATTCAATAATTTTCCTAGTTTTGCTTGATCAAAATAATAAATGTTTTTATTTTAAGAGTGTGCTCGCGCACAACTAGTTTTCACGGGTCGATTTTGATGATGAATGATGAATCGTACTATTAACAATGAAAACTTTTATGGATTTGATTTATTTATTTTCTGTTTCTTTAAAGTGTCTGGTGGAGTTTCAAAATGGTGCGTTTCTGTTTAAAGTTTAATATTTCAGTCTAATTGCTTATTTTAGTTCATATTTTTATTATTATTATTATTATTTTTAATTTATTTTCATTTTTTATTTTACAGGCACAGTTTCCAATAATGGTTCCACATGCTCCTTAGTAAGTGTTTATTATTAGGTGTAATATGATATGGGCAATAATATTTTTCACTTTTATTCGATGAATGTTGATAATATCATTCCCTTTTTTCCTCATTCCTATTTCAGTTCTCAGAGTCAACATTCAAGAACACTCTCACCTGCTCCGGGATACAGCTTTCAGACTTATCACAGGGAAATCTCAATAACCTCAAAGCATTTACAGACGCTGCCTTTGATTTGTACACATTGCTGGTACAGTAAATCTGAACATCAACACATTTCAAACACATTACGACTAAAGTCATCTATTCAGTGTCTTTTTAATCATCCAAACAGAGAGCTAGACTTGACGTTAGTCATGTCGTGAAGTACATCAATCAAATCAGGGCGAATGGCTCAATAGTGGGTTCACTGAGAAATGTGGATTTTGCGAGGCTCTGGTTTCAAGTGAAGCTCAGTCCACACCTGTCATCTCTGTCCAGAGACACGCTCTCCTGTCTGAGTCAAAGCAACCTCGTCTGCCAGAGCTTCCAAGGATTGTGTGTATTTCCATGCATAAATCATGCTCTTATTCTCTGTAGTTATTTGTTGTCAGAGAAGATCAACTTAATTCACATGCTTTTTACAGAGTGAAGGACCTAAGCTTGCAGGTTGGTCCTGAAAGGCAAAGGATGGTGTATCAGAACTTCATAAAACCCTTTCTGGCGAGAAATACAACTGACGGTAACTGTTTTTGTCCATTAACATTTTATATGCTAAAAAGACAAAGAGTTTGCTTCTTGATTTGCTAATGTTGAGTTTTTGTATTAAAGCTGGCTGTGTCAACAGTACTAACAGCACTGGGGAATGGCTTCTTCTGAACTTCCAAACGTTCTCTGCTAGCGCAAGTCTAGGAGATTTCATCGCTCTGAATCCAAAGTTTGATGGGGTAAGTGAATCAAACCGGGCAGTTGAATGTTTTATGGTATAAATCAAATCATAGGATTATTGTTGAGATGATTCATTTGAATCTTTGTGATTCTTTTCAGCTGCTTGTCCTAGATAAGCTCACCCCAGAGCAGAAAGCTGAGCTGCTCTTTCAGCTGGAAGCATCTGCTAAGCTAAACCTCGATGCCATCATTCAGATCTTCCAGAGTTTCCTACAGCCGCTCACTAACGTAACACTTAACATGATCAGTGTCAGTTCAAATGGACTTGATAAGGTTAGATATGAGGTTTTTGTACTTGATGATGATGATGATGTAGCTGGACTGGTGCTTATTAATCAGGCCAGGGATGAAGCATGAATGAGGAAGATGATCCTAATTCTTTTCACATTTCTGTGCAGAATCTCAACGACTTCTTGGTTTCTTTGAGACCATTGGGAAGATTCATCAGAGCATGTGTGAACATTGCTCAGACTGTATGTTTTTTTCTTCCCCAAATTAATCATTCAAATTGATCATCAATCATTGAATAGACATAACAAAATGTGGCTTTAGAAGTGAAAATACTGTTTATTTTATTTCCATATCATTGCACATAATGCCTCTCCTTGTTTTTCAGGATCTTGTGCCATGAGCGTTACATTTTTAAGATGCCATTAATTAACTTTTTTAATTGAGAGCCCTAATATTTCTTATTTTTCAGACAAATGTCAGCAGTATCAGAAATGAAACGATACAGCTTCTGGCGAACTGGAGCATGAGCTTTGACAACCAAACCTCAATAAATACTTTCAACATCAGCAACTACAATGATTGGGTCCAGTTTGCGGTTCTTCCTGTGATGAAGAAAGCTCTGCTAACTAACCACACATTACCAAATGTCACAACAATATTCAACTCTGTTTTGTGAGTAGAGTTTCTACCTGCATTATAAACCAAATTAGAGCTCTAAGAACAAACAAGAGGTAGAAAGAAATAAAAGAAAACAAAATAGCAGATTGCAGAGAATTTCTGATCTCTTTGCACAGGATAAAAAGTTATTTTTAAATGTTTTTGTCCTGTTTTTTCTCTCTCTCTCTCTCTCTCTCTCTCTCTTTCTCTCTCTCTCTCGCTCTCTTTCTCTATATATTGCAAGATATAATGACAAATGTTTTCAGAGAATTTGAAATTAAAGCTAATTTTGGTCCTCTAGTGGTTAAAAAATGAAACGGCACGTGTCTTGCGGAAGAGCATCGTTTTAGTTTGAGGCAGAGCAGACAAGTTAATTATGTACCTCAGAGCATATCTGATTTGTTCTCTTTATACTTTGTTCAGTGCTTCAGAAACTCAAATCACAGAACCTGTCGACAATTGTAAAGTCACCAGCAATAACAGTTCCTGTTATGTGAGTCTGTCTTTCACAAACCACAATCTTTCAATCTTGCACATAATTAACCACACCCTGATCAAGTTGAACAAGCCTTCTGGCATGTCACACATCTAAAGAATGTGAAAAATAAAACTACTGTACAATGTGGTTTTGTTGTCATGTGAAAAAACTGGAACGCCTAGTACAAGGTGTAAATGTCTCAAACTGATTTACAGCCCAGATAGCAGTTTCCAAAACTAATAGTACTATCTTCTGGTGCAGACATCACAGATTGAAGAGAATCTGGCAAAAACAATCAATTGTGTCGCTAAATCAAATCTGAGCTTCACTGAGGAAAACCTGAAACTTCTGATTACTGAACTCTCCAGATCACTGCAGACACTGATGGAGCAGTCTAGAGTGGTAATAATAAAAAAACAAAAAAATATATATATTTTTTTTTTTTTGTGCTATATTCAAAGGGCTGCCTTTTTGACAAGGCATTTTTTTTTTTTTGTGGTTTCAGGTGACAAACTCATCTCAAAGCAACCTCACAGCCTTGTTTGCAGAATTGCCAGCAGAAAGCTTCACATCTGGAAATCTTGATGATGCAGAGTTCATAAGATTCTGGTTCCAAATCAAGATGAAGCCCCTGCTGCCTCAAATTCCACGTGAATTCCTGTCTTGCATCAACACACGTGGCTTCAGCTGTCAGGCCTACAGGGCACTGTATGATCATCATGTTCCCTTCAACTGATATCTGATAGTTGTTCATTATCTGATTATAACAAACCCATTATTTTACGCCTGATAAGTTAACACTCAAATCCTGGTTGAGATCAATTTCCTGGTTGTGTGGTACTAAAAGAATAACAATTAACAAAAAATAATGAATGAACAAATAATAATAATAATGACAATAAAAATTATAATTATTAAAGGAATAGTTCACTGAAAAAATTAAAATTTGCTGATATTTACTCACCCTCAGACCATCCAAGATGTAGGTCAGTTTGTTTCTTCATCAGAACAGATTTAGCATTACATCCCTTGCTCACTAACGGATCCTCTGCAGTGAATGGGTGCCGTCAGAATGAGAGTCCAAACAGCTGATAAAAACATCACAATAATCCACAAGTAATTCACATGACTCCAGTCCATCAATTCACATCTTGTGAAGCAAAGCATTTGCGTGTTTTTAATAGAAAAAATCCATCAAGACATGTTTAACTTCAAACTGTCGCTTCCAGCTAAAGTACAAGTCCTGTAACCCATTCACTGCAGAGGATCCATTGGTGAGCAAATAATGTAATGCTAAAAATTCTCCACATCTGTTCTGTTGAACAAACAAACTCATCTACATCTTGGATGAGTGAGTGAATTGTAAGCAAATTTTCATTTTTGGGCGAACTATTCCTTTAAAGCAACTGTATGTAGTTTTTCGTATTTTCCTGCTTTGGCACTGTCGTGATTATTGGAAGTCAGGGTATCATCAGAATTATTTTGAAACATAGGCCTGTATTTCAGGGTAAAAAAAAAACTTACAGTTGCTTTCAATTGACCTATTACAAACAAGGTAGTAATGCATTTGTTTTTTGTTTTTTTTGTTTTTTTGTAACTTAATCCTCTTACAACTCTGTTTTATTGCTGCAGTTATGCGGAGCTAAATAATAATTCTGGACTGATGGACAGTGCAACACAGAGATTTGTCCTCAGTGACTTCATTCGTCCATTCCTGTCACGACGCCAAAACGCAGGTAGTTGTTACTGATCATTTGGTTAAGTGGTTCTCAATTCCAGTCCTGGGGGCCCCCTGCTCTGCACATTTTGCATGTCTCCCTTATTTAACACACCTGATTGAGATCATCAGCTCATTAGGAGAGAGATCCATGGACTGAACCAACGAGCTGATGATCTCAATCAAGTGTGTTAAACAAGGGAGACATGCAAAATGTGCAGAGCAGGGGGCCCCCAGGACTGGAATTGAGAACCACTGCGGTTAAACAGACCTATGCAAAATTAATAATTTCTTGACGTATAAAATTAGTTTATGCTGTTTAAATGCTCGGTCAATGTTTCTTGAACTTTATTTGACTTTACAGGACTCTATTTTAATAATCTCCACTATTTCATTATTTTAATTCAGGTGTCGACTGCACGTTGCCATTTAACAACAGTGTGGACTTCATCCTGCAAAACTTCGGCAGTTTCTCTCCGTTGGCACAGCTTCAAGATTTCTCCAGTTTCAGCCGCAATTTTTCAGCTGTGAGCCAGAAATTGTTACTATCATTGAATATTAAAGACTGACTGAAGACACATATGCAAAAGCTTTGTGAATGCATGTGAATGAAGTCTCATGTCATTTGCAGGTGGAAGCTGTTTCTTTTCTCACAATGGGACAGCTGGGTGAACTGGTGTTCAGTCCTCCTGCTAGACCAGAATACAGAGGAAACATCCTCTCAAAAGTCTTTGACTTCCTTCTTCAAGCCCCCCACAGAGACAAACTAAACAACTTCCTCCCCTCTCTTCAGACACAGGCCAGAAAGGTGTTTAATATAACCTTACACATAACTTGTGTAGAAATACATTTAACAACAACAACCACAATAATAATACGTATTATTTCTTTTAGTATTACTATTATTATTATCATTGTTATTCTTATTAATGTTTTAAAGGAATATTGTTTAAATAATTTAAGATAAATTACAAAATTATTGTTGTTTGTTTGGTCATCAACTTTATTATCAATCTTGATCCTGTACAACAATATCATGATCTCTCTTTTGTCCTGCAGGCAAGCTTCAGTTGTGAAAACTACAAAGTCATGTAAGCCCCTTTAAAATAACCAAAACAACTATTGATCTGGATGTGTTAGTGTAGAATAAAATCACATCGGTTGTTTTTTCTCTGAATCAGCTTTGACAGTATGGATCAGTCATTATCATCAGTCACTCCTAACCAGTCTGAAGCCCTGCTGACGATCAGAGACTCTGTGATGATGATTCCTCCTGATGGTGAGACTCCTGAATACATGATCACAACAAAATAATTGAATGCAAAATCCTGCCAGAATTAAAGGGTGAACTGTGCTTTATTTCCCTCTAGTGTGCATCGAGAGAACGGAGCAAGTAAGTAATGATGAACAAAAGATCATATTCATGTTCAATAGATTATAGTATATAATAGGTCTGTTTTTATGTTTCAACAAACAAAAAATTGTAATATGATGTTTGTTTTCACTCCTGCAGTGCACAACTCCTGTAAATGGTAAGTGGCTGATCATGTTTGACTTGATTTGAGATGTCAGTGATGTTGCTAAAACTCAAAGTCTTTGTTTTGTCCTTTTCAGAGTCTGCCCTCTGTGCAAGTATCAACAGGTGAGCTGTTCTGTCTGCACTCAAATGAGTTAAACACTGAGCTCACGATGGTCTGTAATAAATGCTTCATGTTTTTCTGGTTTGCAGCTCTGCTGTGGATCAGTTCTTGAATGGAGCAGCTCCAAATGCAACAGGACTTTGTAACTTCACTGTGTTGCAGTTCGCCTGTCTACCAACGGTAATGTTACACAGAAGAACAACACTTTGCTCTTTTAGTCACTGCCTCATTATTTTTTGTTTCAGTTTTGATTAAAGCTCTTTTGTGTCATCAGCTGTCACAGTTAAACTCTCAACAAGTGGCTGATCTGTTGGCTTGCAAACTGTCCACCAATGTGACAAAAGAAACCTGGAAGCTTTTCTTCACCAAAACCAGCACAAACCTTGATGATGCACTGCTGAAATTTTCCAACAAGGTATGAAGCTTATTTTATATGATTATTTTATTTTATGCATTTTTAAAGTGATATATGCTGTAAAATATGTTTTCTTCCAGACTCCCAGTGTCAGCAATGTGTCTTTGTCTGATGTGCTGGATGTGATTGCTGACATCCGGTTCAGTCGCTTTAGTCCCCAGAGACTGAAAGATCCTGTCTTCATTCAGTCATGGTTCCAGGGGCGACTAAAACCCTTCTTACCATCAGTATCTCAAAGACTCCTGTCCTGCCTCAGCACCAAAAACCTCACCTGTGAAACTTACCGCACTATGTAAGTTGGTCTGACTTGCATGATATGAAGTGACAATGTAATTTTGCAGGCACTAAAATAAATATGGTGTTTGTTACCTTTCAGAACTACAACTTTTGTGAATACACCTCTACGAGGTGGACAAGACATTTGCAATCCACTGCAACCCAATGGCACTCAAACACAGGCTGATCTGATCTACACAGACTTCATGAAAGCCTTCCTCTCTCGCAATGACACTGATGGTTGGTTTAGAATATTTTTTTATTCTCTTAACTGCTTTAAATTCAACTTAAAAGTATGAAAATGCTTACAGTATGAAGTCATCTTCACAAATATTGTGTCTTGCCTCATTTAAAGATCAACTACTTACTTTATCTTCTATTATGGATGAGGAAAAACACATTGAACTAACATAATGAATCGCAATGTAAATGTTTCTGTTGCTCTTCCAGATCCCGGGTGCCTTAAAGACACAGCTGGCAGTGTGCAATGGGTCAACAGAAACTTTGGGCCGTTTGTTCAGTCAGCTCCCCTAAAGGACCTTGTGGCACTGAACAGAAACTTCAGAGCGGTGAGTGCTAAATGATGCAATTCATGCAGAATTCCTTAAGCTAAAAAACATTGTGACAGTTGTTTTGTTTGTCGATTTAGGCGGATGCTCTACCTCTTCTGGGTCTAAAACAACTATTTGAGTTTTCTGTCACTCCTGGTACACTAACTGATCCTCAAAATGTCACCAATGTCATGCAGTATGTTAAGGATTGCCAGCTTCCTGCTTTCTTTGACCTCTTTTCCCCGAAAGTGCAGGTGGGAACAGAACATTCATGACAAAATAACTTTATCTAAAAGATCAAAAAAACATTGTTAATCCTCCAATTATATAATTTTTTCCTGTCCAGGACATCCTGCCCACACAAGAAGTAAAAGCAGCACTGATTAAACAGATATTTGAGAGAGTCATCCTGTCTAATCCAAGCATCACTAATCAGGAACTTGTAGTCTGGATCCAGAGTAGACTAAAACCTCTGTTTGGCAACCTTTTAGAAAGCGTTGTCTCTCCGTTTTTCACCATCCTCAACACAAGGGACTGCAATATCACTCAAACCGCGTAAGAATGATGCACTTTAAAGGCAATAAATGTACATTTGCAGTGTATTATGCTAATTTATATGAGTGTAGACATTATAGATTGTTTAATTTCAATTTACAGTCTGGGGCTCTTAGATGTTGCTCGACCTTCATTACCCATAAACACCAAAAATGCAATCTACAATAACATTCTTCAGTCCATCAAAGGTATTTCTTCATGTCACTGACATAAACATCACATAAAATCATTTTTAAAAAATCCACCACCCCGTGTGGCTGTATAATAAAACAGTCAGATCATAAAAAGAAATAAATATAATAAATCATTTTATAAATATCTTGTTTTATTCACATAACATCAACTAAGACACAACGTTTGCTATATAAGAGCTTTTTTGTTCTTGCAGGGCCACAGTCATTGAGGTGCTACAGAAATAACAGCTTTATCACGTTCCTAAACGAAAGCCTGTACGGCTTTGGGCCCCTTCCAAATGTGAACACCTTCCTCTCTCTGATACCAACAAATCGGAAATCTGAGGTATACTGCATTTCAACTCTACAGTTCTGATGCTCAATGCTCCGTGTAGATGTAAACTGATGTTTGACTCATGTATTTCAGCTTGTAAACTCTATAGCTCCTTCTGAGCTGGGAAGCTACTTGAGACAGCCGGAAGTGGTGAACAACGACTCACAAATCTGTGCAATCTTTAACAGCTTTACCAAAACCCCTGAGTTCTTGGAAACCGTGAGTTTTAAAATAAATAGTCAAATGTTGAAAGGACGTTTATGTAGAGAAACTTAAAATAATATTTAAATTCACCATTTTTTCTTATTTTACAGGAAGAGGTTCCAGATAATGTTAAAAGCACCATCCTTCCCTGCGTCTGGCCTCTGGCGTTGACAAGTGACAATGAGACAGAAGTTGAATTGTGGTTTAACCGTAGACTGAGGCTCTACTTGAAGTTCCTGAACAAAGATCTAATAGGGTCAAAAGACACACTGAGCGCATCTTGTAAATCATATAAGAAAATGTGAGTGTAAATGGCTGTGGTGAAATTTGTTGGTTCGGAGCTATGAATGCAAAGTGTTTTGTAACTTTTTAAATGCTTTCTTTTCTTCTAGGGTCAGTGTTTTAGGCAGTGATTTCATCTTTAATGGTTCTCAGATTACCACTCAGGATGTATACAACACAATCAAGACATATCTGAAAACAGGTTAAATAGTCTTCTTTTTTCTTCATAAGCATACTTATTCTTTGCTTAAGAATGCAATAAATGACTTCAATTCAAGTAATTGTAAATATGTTTGTACTATATTCTACTTCAACATCTAGTTCTGTTCACTGTTCTGATACATACAGGCTACTACTCTGGTTTATAGTAATATTACAGACAGAGATAGATAGATAGATAGATAGATAGATAGATAGATAGATAGATAGATAGATAGATAGATAGATAGATAACAGAATAAACTGAACATTTTAATATGATTTTATTACACTTTAGACACTGAAGCAAAATGCTACAACTCCTCTGACACAAGACCGAGTTCAACTGCATGGTTTGTCAACAACATTGGTGCATTTATAACTTTATTGACTCTGGACGATCTCTACTCTTTTGGCCCTGAGAGCACGGTATGAACTATATCCACTTGTTCATATAGACTGTCAATACTTGCATTATCATACCATGTTTTGTGTGACATTATATATTGGTGAAAGCTGATGAATGCATATTGTTAATTCCTGTCTGATTTTGTTGTTTGCAGATGAAAGTCTTCGCTGTGAACCCCGATAACATAAAGCTGTTCAATCAAAAGGCACTTCCGAAGAAAGTCATCAGCCGCTACACTGAACTCATCTTTATACAAAACTCCAACTTTAATCTTTTTGAGTACGTTAAAACCGAAACCAGATCAAAATCTCAGAGCGTTCTCTGAGTTCAGCTTGTTTACTATGTTCTCTGTGCTCCACTAGCTTGCCTTTGGTTTTGCAGTGCGATGCCCCAGTTTCGACCTTCACTAAACTAAATGAGAGTGAAACTAATTCTGTCCTTGGAAACTTCAAGACATCTTGCTCCGATGTGGATCCTGCGGTAAGTATTCCATTAAAGCCTAAAGGCAAGTTATTTTTTCATGGAACCATGATGTAACTGACTGATATTTTTTGTACTCATGTTCAGATATCTACTGCCCTTACGGCAAACATCAAGACCATAGATGCTAGTGCTATTACCAACTTGGGAAGCCAAATTGTTGGCCTAACAACTACACAAATAAACTTCGCACCTCCATCGGTTCTTATCAGTAGTATCTCAACATTGGGCAGTACGTCTGGATGGTCTCTTGGACAAGCCAAGGCAATCGTAGGAGTGCTTCTCAGTGGAGATTATCAGGTAAAATTTAAGTCGCCAATGGAAAACATTTGCCTTAAAATGTGTTAAAATTAACATGGAAATTCTTGATATTTTTAAGATGCATTTAAGTACATTGTTTTTCAAAATAACCCCTTCAGTAGACCTTAAAATCCTACAAAAGGAATTACTTTTTTGACTTTCTGACAGTTCGACACTCCCAGCAAGTTGCTAAGTCTTGGATCCCTGATTGGAGGGATTCCTTCAACAGTACTGACAAGCATTAATCCGGCTCAAATTCTTGAAACCTCACGGAACACAGAATTTGTAAAAAGCATAGTGGCTGCACCAGAGATTGTTCAGAAGACCTTTGTGAGCCAGGTAGGTGAACAAAATTCATGCATATAAAGAGATATTTCAATTGCAAATGATGTAAATTGGGGATTTAAATGTCTTTTTTTTAATCTCTAGATAATCAAAGTGGGATCGACACCATCTGTCTTAATGACAAACATTCCCAGTGACTTGGCCGTTCAAATTCCAAGAAAGTTCCTGGAGATTACCTCCAATGTAGAATTAAAAGTTCTGCAAGAGTTTAACAAAAAAAAGTGGAAACCTGAACAGGTACTAAAGCAAACTACAAATATAAAACAAAATATGAAACTTTCATTGAACAGTTCTTAAGAGAACCTTAAACATTTTAATATCTTTAAGAACTTTTTCCACTATAAAGAACCTTTTGTGCAATGCAAACATTCCATGGATGTTAAATTTTTTCATGAAACCATCGATGCCATTAAAGAACATTTATTTTTTTCAGTGTAGATATTTTTTTCTGCTAATGCCATTTTATTTTATCTAAAATTCTTTATAGGCAGTTCTGTTCTTTGATTCTGTGGCAAATGCTTTTGATCAGACTGATGAGTAAGTATTTTTGCTTTTTAAACTGTTATGTATAAACATACCTTATGAATATGCACTTTAAATTTGTGATTTTGTTTTTGTCTGCAGCCTGTCAGTGGAAGTTTTGCAAGGATTTACATGCTCACGAGTGCAGATATTAACCCAACCTAAAATCATAGGCCTGATCAAAGCCTACCGACCGAGACTAAGCAGACCTAAGGTGGTACTGAGTGAGACTCAGGTGAGTGCTGACAAAAGCAGTATTCAAAAATGTGAGCAGTTGAGCTTAAAGTCAGAACATGAAAAATGAATATGCTTTGTTTCTAATTTTTTTCCTAGCTGACTTGCATGTACAACCTTATTAGAATGGAATCACCTTTTGATTTTGAAAACTATCATCCAGATATGTTGCTGTACTTCAAGTAAGCGCTTACTGTCATTTTGTTTAACCATGCTTAGAAATCTGTCAGTGAGATCTATTCCTTTAAAAAAATTATTGTTTACAAAAGTTTTAAAATACTTTGTCTGTTGCCCTCTTCAGTTACGAAACAATCAACAAAACCCTCTGCAAGGCATATTTTACCCAAGTCGGAGCAGCAGATCTCTCAATCTTTTCAAGCACACTGAGTGGAAGAAGGGACATTTTGTTGAGTAATGCTATAGATTGCTTGGTAAGTATTGCTCAATGAATATAGATCATTTAAGACCCAGACATACCAAACTGATATCAAAGAACTAGTGGTGAAAAAAGGCCACAAAGTTGTGTTTGGACACTGCAAAGGCCGCCAACTAGCACTTGTGTTCTGCGTCTGCGTGAGGAAATAACTCTCCATACCAGTGGGTGGCAGTAGTCTGTGTTTATTATTCAAAAAGCGAAATTGGAAGAGCTGTGGATAAACAAACCATAAACAAAGCCTCATGACTTTGTTGATTGCTTGGTTTCATCACTTCTGTCTTTCTTCTCGTGCACTGGCTCACTAAACTAAATCAGAGTGATCTCTCTCACCTACTGGCTCTGCTGTCAATTCAACAAGGTCACTTGGCCAAAAAAAAAAAGCAGACTAGTGGTCTGACTAGTGCAAAGCACTGCAAGAACTGGGCCGACAGGTTATCAGGGACAGCAGAAATTGGCTGATGGCCGATCGTCAGCTTGGTGTGTCACAACCTTTAGATATTATTATTTAGTATTTTATTAAAACTGTACATATTTTTCACTTCAGGGCATTAATAGAACAAGCATCAAGAAACAGGATCTGACAGTGCTGGGCAACTTGACATGTGCTGTGAGCAGTGACGTCATCAGAAACTCAGACCCAGAAATCCTTGAGTACTTGAAGAACTGCAAAGATCTCTCAGATTTGCAAATATCAGCCATGGAAGATCTTCTTATGGCGGGAACTTCAAAATATGGGCAAGTTCTCTTGATTTAAAAAAAAATCGGAGTCAACTTATTATTCCAGAGAATCTTATTTTCAGTCCTGATTCTGTGCATTAATTAAAATCGTGCAGTGGTTCTGGTTGTGTGGTAATGGAAGATTATGACTCTACTATTTAGACAAGCAAGCAAATGGAATCAGAAAACACTTGATGACCTGGGAATTCTGCCTTTGTACTTCTCACGTAAATTTTGGGGATCATTCACAAAGGTACATTACATGTGAACATCATACAATGTTGAGTACTGTAAAAATTTTGAAGATGTAAATGAAACCCTAAAAAAATACTATTTCAGTGTTTCTACTTCAAATTTTCACGTTTGATTCAATGTGCTATTTTCATTTCTTTGTAATTATTTGTGAAATCTGCTAGCAACTTCTGAGTGAAAATTGTTTTAAAGTAAATCCTACACCATTTTTTTTTCAATGTGACAATGTCTTTAACTTATTTTAAATGTCTCTTGTTTTAAACAGCCTGATTTAACCAAGTCCATGAAAACCTTTTTAAAATTTGTGCGTGGACGGAACACACCGAAGCCACAAATGAAAAAGTTGTTTCAAGCAATCATTTTAACCTCATACAGATCCAAGGGGTCAGGTATGCCATTTTTGTACAACTAAAATAACTAGATGTAAATGACACCAGAAGCCTTGCATATTAGTTACATTTGTTTGTCCGCAACTGCTGTTACGTTAAAAATAGGCTGGACAGAGTAACTTTTAGCAAAAAAATTTCCTAAATCATATATTCACTTGTGCTTCAAGCGAGTTCATGTACGGACTACATCACTAGTGTTACCATCAGCGATGATGCCTTCCCCTTTGGATATACTGCGGATCAGTTCAGCAGCTGTCTGAATTCAACCGTAGTGAGGGACAACCTCGGTAGCCTGTGTGAAAAAATTGATGATAGCGCCTATCAGAGAATCATTTTGGACAAACTCAAAGAGGTAATATGATGTATTAAAATCTAATCAAATCTTCCAGGACATCCAGGACAGTTTTTAATGTAGAGGTGTTGTCCTTCTCCATTAGATACTGCCCAATGGCCTTTCAGATGATCAGGTCCAGGTGCTGAAGTCCGTGTCCAGGAACGCAACAGTGGATGAAATAAGTAAATGGAACATCACTAAATCTGACACACTGGCAGCGCTCATGAACGCCAATGATGGCGACTGGTCCTCTGCACAGGTGCAGATTTTGACATGATGAATCATTCTTATTTTACAGATGCAACATATTTGGTTTTTTGGTAATATATTCATTTATCTTTCAGAGTGAACTAATCATTACCAAATACCTAAGTGCCAACAACAGTCTGACCGCCACTGAGCTCAATCTAGTGAAAGGACCAAATCTCTGCTCTCTGAATGCCAGCGTATTGTCAACAATATTGCCTGACAGTATACGGTAAAGAAAAGTTCCATTACTTCAGGCTTCAGTGTCACATGATCCTTCAGAAATCATTCTAATATGCTGATTTGCTGCTCAAGAAACATTTATTGTCAATTTTAAAAACAGTAATATTTTGGTGGAAACCATACCTTTCAAAATTCTTTGATTAATAGAAAGTTCAAAAGAACAGCATTTATTTGAAATAGAAATCTTTTGTAACATTATAAATGTCTTTGTTATTTTATAGTATTATTTTATTCGCTGACCCCAAACTTAGTATATACACCAAGTAGTGTATATATATTTTCTGACAGTACATAGTTTTACATATTTACATGCCATTTAAATGCGTAATCACCGGATTACTCTCTATTATCCTCAATAACAGGGAGTCCGATGCTTTGGATGTGTCAAAATGTTTATCTGAGAAAAAGAAGGCACTCTTTACCATCGCTAACAAAGCATTTCCCATGTCCGCTGCAAACGGTCGAAGTGCCATCCTGTCAGCCTTCCAGCTCATTGAAACCTATCTAGGTAAGATCACCCTTCAAATGTCATTTCAAGCCCATTGAATGTACATACACATGCACATACCGCTTTGGTTTGCACAAGGATTGACAGATAATTACTTCCCATTAAGTATTTGCTTTTTTGCTTATTTGTAGGAGGTGCAGATCTAGGCTACATTAGGAATCTGTCATCATACAATGTCAGCATGAGCCTGTCCACTTTCATAAATCTGGATACAAGCGTGATCTCGGTGAGGAAAGAAAAACATTTTGTATTTTTTATTTTATTCATTTATGTCTTCATCATAGATGCACTGTTTAATGTTCATATTTGATTTGATAACGTCCACTTGTTATATATTACAGAGCCTCACCATATCAGAAGTAGTGGGGCTTCTTGGTAACAATTTGCAGGATCTAAAAACATTTGAAAACCAAACAGTCGTGCGGAACTGGATCGCGCTGCAGTTACAGTCAGAGCTGGATAAACTCAATCTCACTCTGACTGGAGGAAAAGCAACAGCAGACACAACAACTGCCCCGGTTACATCTGCTAGCACCACTGTAGTAACAACTAAAGCTACGACTGTTACCACCGTCAAAACCACTGCAGGCGCTCCAGGTACGTGTTTAAAAAACAAAACTTGTTGAGTATCTGATTCAATTTCTAAACGCTGAAGTCTATTAGAAAACATTAATAACTTTTTGTTATTGTCTTTTTTAATTTTTCTAGGAATTGGAGCCAGTGGATGGACAGTTTCCTTCAGCATTCTTGTACTCATTTTTACCATCATCAAAGTGGAGATTATATAGGAGCACTGACCCCAAATCATCCACACTGTCATCTTACCAAGATGATATATCTGCGAGACTCTGCAGTTGAAGGAATATAAATATATAGAAAATTACAATCTACTTGATCTGTTTATAATCACACATTTTCTTTGTCATCCTGTTCATATTTTTCCCTAAATATACTTGACATCATAATTGACATATGGAAAAATAAATGTTGCACAACAAGTCAAAGCAAAGGATATGTAGCATTTGATTGAAATACTTGTACAAATGTCTCAAACGATAAAGCTTCTATATTTAAGTGTTTCAAACATTTAGAATCGTTATATGAATTCCTTGTGGTTTTCTTGAATATGACAAACATGTAAAAAATGTTCTATGACTGGTACCTGTTTATTTGTGACGATGATCAAAACTTATGTAGTCAAACAGAAATTAATAAAAGGTACTCTATGATGAACAAAACAGCTATCCGGTTTGATTCTTTCTTTGCAAGTCTTTACAGAGATTTATAAAGAAACAATGAATCAAAATGTAGGGAGCTGGTATCTTCCTCCCTAACTTTAAAAACAAGATGAGCTTGAATACAATATTAATAATATGCAATTGTGGCTTCTAAAAAGAATCAGATTGTCCATTAGACAGGAAGGATCTGTTCAAGAAAATGTATTCTATTTTATACATGCTGATGTACTGCATTTTTGGTACTGATACTAGGCCCCAAAAAAAGCATAAGGTATGAGGGTAGTGATTTAGAATCCATGGGGGATATAAAGTATAAAGTCAATGACAAAGAAAAAGATTATTAAAATGGGACAGTGCACACAAATATATAAATGACCCTCGAAATAAGACAGATTTTATTTATGTACTATATAATTTGTAATGGCCTCTTTGACGATCTCTGATTGGAAAAATATATGGTCCATGCAACAACAAAAAATTTCCTCACAAAGAAAGAGAATCATCTTTTAAATTAATCCATAACATTTACCCTGTCAAACCATTTTAAAGAACAAATTCAGATCTGATACTGAAACTAAGAAAAAGCACTCAGCCTCCAAACTCTTCTCTTTAATTAATTTGTAATTTTTAAATTTCGAATAATGCCATCTTTTTTTCTTTAGCTATCGTTGGTTCTGTGTTTGATAGCCCAGTTGTTACATTTTTCGCATTACTGTTATTTCGATTACTGTAATTCTCAATAATTATTGGTATGTTCTAATTTTATTGTAATATACTGTAAACTGAATGCTCAAATGAAGCTAAACATATATACTTTGTATAAATTATACACACACACACACATACTCATTATGTATGTATATTTACACTATTTATTTTAGACTGTTAAATATACTACATAGTATATTGTTGATTTAAAATGATTTAAATGACCAAAAACAAGATGTGACGCTACCTACAATATAACAATTGACAGCATCAACCCACACGTTTTGATGTTATTTGTTTCTACTGTAAAATATTATATGCCTTTATTTTGAAAGAAAAAAGTCGTCACGTGCGGATTTTTTTTTTTTTTTTTTTTTTTTTTCCGCGTGATTTTAAGCAGCAGCACTGAAGATGATGGGAAGCAGCTTTCTGAGTGCAGACAGAGCTCGCAGTCCTCCGGTGAAAGTGTTGTCCAGCCAGCTGCGTGAAGGGCGAGAGTGCCAGACAGCAAGCGGGAGAGCAGAGTATGTTATCAGGCGCCTGGGCCCCGCTGAACAGCGCTCCTCGTTAGCGGTGTCTGTGGTCTGGATGCAGGGCACTGTGCTGGAGGTGCAGTCTGATCTCAACACCGTGCTCATTCTGGACGAGACCGGCAACTTTGTCGTCAGCGGCATTAACAGCGTGCCGAAAGGAAAACCCTGCCTGAGTCCTGGTTAGCAGCTTTTTTTTAAAGCAGCTCCTATAATAGTTAGTTTGGTTTCCTGAGGACCACTTTTTTTTCTGACGTTCAAGCACATGCTTTCACTGGGTACTTGTTGGCGTGGTGAAAAATATTTTTAAAAATTTAATAAAATATACTGTTAGTTTTTCTGTTTGCGTATTTACATGTTCTAGATGCATATCTATGTTCCATATGACACAACTCATGAATATTAATTAGGTCACGTGAGCGAACAATCCACTCAATGTTTTAAGCATTGCTGTATATTTCTGTTTTTAACTTTTGAATTTGCATTTGCTTTGTGTCCTCGGATTTACTTCTTTTGTTTTTTTCCACAGGTAAATATGTCATGGTTATGGGTGTCATCCAGTCACACAGTCCAGAGCCGGTGCTGCGTGCTGTGAAGATGGCAGATCTTTCTGAAAATGCTTTGATTCACAGGAAAAACTGGATCTATGAAGTAGAAGATCTCCAGCAGATTTTGCCCTAAATCTTTATTTGTTTGCTTCATGAGACTGAAGCGTTTGTTTTTGTTCAGGTGCAGCAAAAAGAGGGAACAAATAGAAATTGCATTACATATACACAACAGGGCTTTTCAGTGTGAAAGCATATACATATTTATATAATATTTATTGTCATATACATATTTATTGTCAGTTTGATTACAGAAAGAAGAACTGAGAATAACTGCAGTGTTTATTCATAAATCTAATGTAAGAGAGATTTCTTCACAATTTTGATATTAAATACTGTTATTTAAAAAAAGATTAAACTTGGTTTTAGTCGACTTCACAGTTTCCAATGAAAAGACAAGTATGTTAAGGTGTATATATATATATGTTTGTGTGTGGGTGCATATGTATGATTACATATTAGTGTGTCAGTGGCACAGATGTTGAATTAACTCTTGCTAAAGAATAAATTCACTGTAGCTTTTTCCCGTTATAAATACAGAGTCGTATGTTACACAGCTCATTCATATGTTCTGCAGCTGCTTCAGATTCTCTTGTGGACTCCTAAAACACTGCTGCAGTTCGGACAGTGGTGTATCACATCCTTCAGGCTGTCCACACAGAAGGGAATCAGGCAGCAGCCATAGATACAACTAGAACATGAGAACACAACAATCAGGGGAATGTCTTTGTGTGAAAGAAGAAAACCATAAGCGTGTATATTATGTAATGCTTCATCTTACCCAAAAATGGCCAGGCCTGCACAAGACAGCCAAGCTAATGCTCCTGATGTATACTCCAGGCGAGTTATCACGTTCTGTGTGCATACTGGGCAATGCGCCTGCACTGGGACACTTCCGAACACCAGACCAGGCTGAACGTACACCGTCTGAACAGATACTTAAGTACCAAAACAAGAATGCTTAGAAATACTGTACTGCATATGCTTAGGATTATTCAAAGCCATAGATTTCTTATATGTGAACTGTTCAAAAATCAGGGTTTTAACAAAAAGGATGTGCATTAATGTAGATTTTAGTCAATGGAAATGTACTTTTTTTTTGTTTACAAATAATAATAATAATAAAAACATTAATATGGTAAATAACTGTAAGGCTAAGGTAATCATTTTTACTGAATGTAACTTTGTTAAAATATGTAATGAAAGATATATCTGACATATTAAAATATTTTTATTTTAAATTAATTTCTTATATAAAAGAAAACTAAATAATTGTTTGAATGTAAATAAGTTATAAAATTAAATATTTAAAACATTTATTTAAAGAATTATTGTTTAAAATATGTTAAATATATATTAAATGTAATTCCTTTTATAAAAAGATAAAATTAAATAGTTTACATTTTAACAAATTATAAATAAAAATATATTTTAATGTTTTATTTAAATAATGAATAAAATAAATTTTATTAAATATAATTTCTTATTAAAAATAATCGATTCTAAATTAATTATAAATACAAAAAAAAAAAAAAGTGGGGCCAGCAAGACATATGCAAATCTGAACTACTTGCCAAGTCTGACAGAAAAAAAAAAAAACTTAAATATGCTAGGATTTAACTGGAAAAACCAGATTCAACCAGCTTCCGTTTTTAGCTTGTCCAAGGTGGTTTATGTGGTCAGTCAACTGCACTACCAGTTTTGGGGTGGAAGCCAACCAGGTTAGTCTTCAGAAAAACATCTACATTATTCTTATCTTTTGAGTGATGTATACAACCTTTTGTTTTTCATATAAATACTTGAGTTTGAAAATGTGTGATCAGAAAAAGCCATGATGAAATGAGAGAAAGGGCCATTACCAACAGGACTGGTGACAGGTTGGCCTTGTTGGGGTGGTGGTGGATACATCGGGCTGTAGGCTTGTGTTGGATACGGAGGCAAAGCTGTCTTCATATCTGGAGCTGGAGCATAGGCCATCGGCTGGTACTGTGGGTTTGTTCCCAGTGCCTCCTCATACGATGGAGGAGGCGGGTGTCCCACAAGTGTCGATGTCTCGAAAGGGGGTGCGCTTGCCATCGCCTTGATAGGTACTTTAAAAACATGATAAAAACCATAGCTTCTTAGTAAATATAAGGTTATTAAACTGTAACGATATGCATAGTCTTGCTCAATTCGTGGTGGAACTTTACTTTTCTGAAGCAATCGCGCTTTTGAAATACATGTAAACTACAAATACCACGTTCAACACGAGAAATAACAGAGTTGTAACTTAAAACCTCAAAACGATAAAGCGACGCTTGTTAAAAAAAAAAAACAAAACAAAAAAAAAAACAAAGGAATAACACTTACGTGTTTTGTCGTTTTCTCGAGAACACGAAGGAACGACCCGAAAAAAACGCTTCCTGCTTCTTAGTTTTGTTACGCACTTGCTGTATTTCCGCAACAGAGATGGGTGGGCTGAACTCTCTTATAAGATTATCAGACCAAAAAAAAGGACACTTCAGGCCATAAGAGCTGTACATAAAGTCAATATGTATATCTCAATAGATTTAGTAAGTAGCGATTGAGGGTTTTTTGATAAATGGGAAAGACTTTTAGACGTTCCCTCAAGTTCCGTATTTGGTCACATGAGTTACAGGCAGCGAGTCCCTCGTGATAGTTTACCTCAGTTCATATAACAGCTGCTTTGTTTATATGTTTATCTTTTACACTGTTCTTGTTTAAGCAATCTATATTAAACGCCTTTTATATGAATAATATAACTTTTTGCTTGGCTAGCATATGTGCAATTTCTTTTTATTTTTATTATTATTATTTTTTAAATCAAAATCAAAATTTATTCGCAATTGCATGAATATATTAATATGTAAAGTATCAGTAGTACAAAAAAAAATTAAATATAAATGTAAAAAGTGGATTTACACGTCCTCTCTTTGAAAGACGTAAAAAAAAGTAAAACATTTGGTATATTACTTAATTTATTTTAAATTATTTTAATTAAAATGGTGTGACTGTGTTTTGCCTTTTCTATTTTTATCATTCTCACCCAAGGGATTTGTGCACATGTTAGCTAGGCTATTCTGTGAAAATGGCTTCTGCAGAAGAGTGTGCAGAAAACATGTGCGTGTCTGTAGGTGGGAAGATATAGCAATATACAATATACAACAAATGTCACGCATAGGAAGACCATCTGCACTACATCCGCTTGTCTGAGCACCTCCTCTACTGGTTAAAACACCATTGCGTTTAGGCTATTTGATTGGATATTTGCCTTTTTTCAGCCGTGATCTCATTTCCTGTACAGTGACAAGCAGCTATATTTATCTATTTATTTATCTGCTCGGGCTAGAAATCTAATATAAGCGACTGGCTTTGGATGTTACTTTATATAACACAACAGCTGGACCACTGGAGACGAACTGAGTGTTTATGCAGCTGTCAGCGCGCACGAGCGTCAGCTCTCGCCAATGCACGAAATGGTTCGCAAAACGTACATAAGCCTCATTCTGTGATAAAAAGCGGCCTAGTTTTGGTAAGCTTCACTTTACATAATGCATTTTCTTCATTTTATATCAGTAATTGTACAGAAAAAAACTGTCTGTTCCTTTCGGGGCTTGATAAAACGCTACTGTTTGGGAGCAAATGAATGCTGTGTTTCCGTTTGGCCAAAAAAAAAAAATAAAAAACGGCTGCAACGATACTTGCTGCTGTCGATTTCGTAGATAGTTAGCTATGTGTTGCATGAACGTTTCGCGTTAGTGCCAACTGAAAGGCCTCGTGCCACTCGGATTAATTCAAGCACTGTGGCGCGTGGGCAAGATGAAAGTCTTCGCCAAGATGCTTGTGTTGCATAACCTGTGGCTTCATGAGGGGAACCATGAACTGAGCACTGATGGCTGGTAAAGCTGTATGAAATGTTCCTCCAGTTTCTCAAGAATGAGTGAGAACTGGGAGAAACGAAGCTTTTCGAAACTTCGAATCAATTGAACCAGTTACTTAGCAAAATGATTCACTGATTCGAAACGTTCTAAACACCACACGAAAACTCCGAACATGCTTAAAACACCCTTTACAAACCAATTGCTACGGAGCCCCTTAAAGGACATGGTGGTGGGAAAAAAAAATATTTTTCAAATATTTTGCGTTCTCTCGAGAAACTTTGCGTTCTCTCGCAAACCAGTTGAACTCGGACAAACGCTTACTTTACAGCTTGCAGCAATTCATACAGCTGCCGTGGTTCATAAAACGCTTAACGCGGCTTAATGAAGAGGAAAAAAGAGCAAATATGCTATAAAAAGTATTAAAAAATATGTGTACATGAGCTGACTTGCATGATAAGCCATAGAAAAGCGGGCTAACGTGGCTTAATATAACAAAAAGCCCAAATTTTATATTTTAATAAAAATATACACTATGTACAGGAAAGCAACGTGCTAATCCATTAATTGCCACGTTAAGAGTTTTAATAATGTTTTGTCTAAGAGGGAGAAAACACGTGAAACTGCGCGGTCGATATTCTAAAACTCTTCACGTGGCTTAATGCATTAAAACGGCCGGTGTTTTTAAAAGACCAAACTCAGTAAACACATTATTAATAAAGCATTCTATTTACAGACAAGCAGATGAGTACACAATAAAAACGTAACGAGTTTAATTAAGCATTTTCCTCCCATAGTAAACCGTTATAAGGAAAACGCTTAACGTGGCTAATGCTTTAAAACGGTGCGTTGCTTTCTTATTCAGGACTCATCTGCATGTCTGTAAATAGAATGCTTTATTAATAATGTGTTTACTGAGTCTTTTTAAAACACCGTTTTAATGCATTAAGCCACGTTAAGCGTTTTAGAATGTCCCGTTCCGTTCATATTCTGGGCATATTTTTATACTCTCTGCTTTTCTGTGCGTAATATATTTTTAATAAACAGATTTGGTCTTTTTAAATCACCGTCTTTGTCCATTAGCCTACATTAGGCTAAGCGTTTCTATGGAAGCATAAAGTGCAGTGCGTTGCGTTCATATTCTGGGGTATTCTGCTTTATTAATAGTAATATTATTAATAAGGTTATTATTAATAATGTTATTAGTATTGACAGTAATTATTGACAGCCCTCCAATGTCACTGTTTTAAAACATTAAGCCACATTAAGCGTTTTAGAATGTCCCAAAACCTTGCATTGAACTAGCACTGACTGTATTTCTTTATACTTTAGTCCAAGTTCAAAATAAAACTATGAACCGCTGCATTGTGAACGCACGGAGCTGCATGAACCACTACAAGCAGGAAGCGTCTGTCCGAACTCAACTGGTTTTGCGAGGGAACCCAAATATCTTTGCGAGAGAACTTAAAAAGTTTTGCGAGGGAACGCAAAATATTTGAAAAATATATATATATATTTTTCTCCCACCCCGATTTTTTCCACCACCATGTCCTATAAGGGGCTCCGTAAATTGCAAATGTTTTATTGAAACTTTATTCTCTTGAATGCTATTAACAAATCATGTAATGCCATTATAACTAGGAATTGTCTGTATAATATGTTTTTATTAAATTTTAGGGTTTGTTTTGTCTGATTTAGGGAGAGCTTGGTTAATCAGGCCAATAAGAATCTAACTATCACACTTGCTTTTTATTATACAAAAGCGTCATTAAAAATGTCCACAAATTTAGGTAAAAACAATATACAGGTGCATCTCAATAAATTAGAATGTCGTTGAAAAGTTCATTTATTTCAGTAATTCAACTCAAATTGTGAAACTCGTGTATTAAATAAATTCAATGATGATTTTGGCTCACATTTAACAAAAACCCACCAATTCACTATCTCAACAAATTAGAATACTTCATAAGACCAATAAAAAAAATTAAAAAAAAACATTTTTAGTGAATTGTTGGCCTTCCGGAAAGTATGTTCATTTACTGTATATGTACTCAATACTTGGTAGGGCCTCCTTTTGCTTTAATTACTGCCTCAATTCGGCGTGACATGGAGGTGATCAGTTTGTGGCACTGCTGAGGTGGTATGGAAGCCCAGGTTTCTTTGACAGTGGCCTTCAGCTCATCTGCACTTTTTGATCTCGTTTCTCATTTTCCTCTTGACAATACTCCATAGATTCTCTATGGGGTTCAGGTCTGGTGAGTTTGCTGGCCAGTCAAGCACACCAACACCATGGTCATTTAACCAACTTTTGGTGCTTTTGGCAGTGTAGGCAGGTGCCAAATCCTGCTGGAAAATGAAATCAGCATCTTTAAAAAGCTGGTCAGCAGAAGGAAGCCCCCAAAATTTCTCCAAAATTTCTTGGTATACGGGTGCAGTGACTTTGGTTTTCAAAAAACACAATGGACCAACACCAGCAGATGACATTGCACCCCAAATCATCACAGACTGTGGAAACTTAACACTGGACTTCAAGCAACTTGGACTATGAGCTTCTCCACCCTTCCTCCAGACTCTAGGACCTTGGTTTCCAAATGAAATACAAAACTTGCTCTCATCTGAAAAGAGGACTTTGGACCACTAGGCAACAGTCCAGTTCTTCTTCTCCTTAGCCCAGGTAAGACGCCTCTGACGTTGTCTGTGGTTCAGGAGTGGCTTAACAAGAGGAATACGACAACTGTAGCCAAATTCCTTGACACGTCTGTGTGTGGTGGCTCTTGATGCCTTGACCCCAGCCTCAGTCCATTCCTTGTGAAGTTCACCCAAATTCTTGAATCGATTTTGCTTGACAATCCTCATAAGGCTGCGGTTCTCTCGGTTGGTTGTGCGTCTTTTTCTTCCACACTTTGTCCTTCCACTCATCTTTCTGTTAACATGCTTGGATACAACACTCTGTGAACAGCCAGCTTCTTTGGCAATGAATGTTTGTGGCTTACCCTCCTTGTGAAGGGTGTCAATGATTGTCTTCTGGACAACTGTCAGATCAGCAGTCTTCCCCATGATTGTGTAGCCTAGTGAACCAAACTGAGAGACCATTTTGAAGGCTCAGAAAACCTTTGCAGGTGTTTTGAGTTGATTGGCTGATTGGCATGTCACCATATTCTAATTTGTTGAGATAGTGAATTGGTGGGTTTTTGTTAAATGTGAGCCAAAATCATCACAATTAAAAGAACCAAAGACTTAAACTACTTCAGTCTGTGTGCATTGAATTTATTTAATACACAAGTTTCACAATTTGAGTTGAATTACTGAAATAAATGAACTTTTCCACGACATTCTAATTTATTGAGATGCACCTGTAGACACTGGCTTATGTTTACAGAGATTATTATAGAAAGTTCTGAACAGTTATGATGTAACAAAGCAGATGGCTGAAATCACATGACTTTGATGGTTTGATAAGTGCTTTGAAACAAATGATTTGCAAAGGTTTCAAAAATTGCTAATGAGAAAATTTTCAAGAAGTTTCTCAGAATATGTGCTTATTGTAGAATCATCCTGATTTGTATGTCTTTCAGATGTAGCCCAAACCTACAAGAACTCTCCAGAACTGCTTCTCGTGGACTTTTGAAAGCCTGTTGTTGAACTTCTCCTGACTGACAGGATGTCTATCACGGACCATAGCCCCACCACCGGGGTCGTCACAATTATTGTAATACTCATTGCCATTGCCGCACTGGGGGCTTTAATTCTCGGTTGTTGGTGCTACTTGCGGCTGCAGCGCATCAGTCAGTCTGAAGACGAGGAAAGCATTGTCGGTGAAGGTGAAACCA
Organism: Spinibarbus caldwelli; assembly: GCA_039654775.1. Lineage (NCBI taxonomy): Eukaryota > Metazoa > Chordata > Actinopteri > Cypriniformes > Cyprinidae > Spinibarbus > Spinibarbus caldwelli. The sequence continues at coordinate 27,697,632 of CM077219.1, read as the reverse complement.
AGGAGCCCTTCTTGCTGGTCCAGTATTCGGCCAAAGGCCCGCGGGTGGAGCACAAGACCAAGCTCACCCCTAACGGCACTGAGAGCCACACCTAAGTCCTCTCATCTCCCTTCGCAATGCATACTGTGTCGTGTTTGTAGACTCCGTCAGTCTTAAAGAATTTCAACACTGAAATGAAACCACTCCACCTTTTAAACAAGCTGATAAACAGAGACAAACCTAGTGCATGCGGTTGTCTAGTTGCTTTGACTTGATTTTTTTATTTTTTTTCGCCCATTTTGTGGTGGTAGAGCCCTGTTATAATGTGAAATCGACGACCGTCAGCGTTTCGTGCAATGCTGTTTGTAAAGCCGTAAGCTAAAGCAAGATGATTCTGATTTCTTTGGTGGTGTTTTTACTTTATTTTTTCATCCAGAGCTGGCTCTGGGATTAAGAAATTCAACACAAGTTTTAATGGACTGATTTCACAACCATGTCAAAGTTTTAGATAGTTTTGAGGCTTTTCATCCAGTTCATTCCATTTACTTTTAAAAATAAAGGTTCTTCATTGGCATCTGTGGTTCCATGAAGAACCTTTAACATCCATGGAATCTTTCCATTCAACAAAAGGTCCTTTATAGTGGAAAAAGGGTTCTTTTAAGAATTGTTCACTGATATGTTTTTTGGGAAACAAAAAATGGCTCTTCTACTATGGCATTGCTGTGAAAACTCCCTTTTTGAACCTTTATTTTTAAGTGTTGAACTGCAATACAAAAAGAAACATATTTTTCATTACAAATAAGCACTTGAGGATACCGTAACTTGCCAAATTATGTAAACTGGCTTTTGAAAGCTCTTACATTCTATTTAGACATGTTTAGAATCATGGTTTTCATTAGCACTTTTTATCTTTAATGTGACATACAAGTGATTTTGTAATCAGCGTTTGTTGGTTCTGGTTTAAACCTGCTAGGAAACCACTATAAGGACAAAAGCCAATGACTGAGGTGATTATTGTGACCCCAGAGGCGTTCGTTTTTTTATGGTTGAGCACATTTCTACATCGCAAGAAGTCATTTGAAAGTGTAAATATTATTTTTATATATGGCTTAATGCGTAACTGGATACTGAAAAGCCATTGTCTTGAGTTTTTAACCTGTTCCTTCACAGTATTATTATTATTATTTTTTCATTAATTCTGAATGTTTTTGTGATATCGCAGTGTTTGCTGTTTGTACATGAAAGATGAAAGTGAGAGAAATTATTTATTTTTATACAGTATTCATGCAAATGTTGTCTATAGGTGCAAAATCAACAGTCAGGCATATAGAGAGGCAGATGAAGTGTGAAAATGCAGCTAAAATGATTTCTTTGACGTCACTAATATCAGAAGTTTAGAGTTCTGTCATACATTTGAAGTCTACAAATTTTTTTGTGTTATGTGCTGTTCAATATACAGACATATACAAGGACAGCACATGCATGTTAATTTAATCTGCATATTTGAGAAAAGCAACTTTTTATGAGTAAAGCGCTCAGTGTATTGCTTATGTCACTCCAGCCAGTGTGTCTGTCCAGTGTTTGACTGTACTGAACAATAAAACCTCTGTTGCTAGGGAAATGCCTGCTTGTGAGTTTTATGTGCATTTGCAACTTTTAAATGTAAGTCCTAACTCTTTTAACTTTTGAAATATTATGCATAATTCGTAAGCATTTATGGACAGTTTTCTTACAACATAAGTTAGCCAAGTAAACTTTCCTGGTTTCAGTTTATGGCATATATTAGTCATACTGGTTTATGTTTGTGTTGGAAACACTTCCTGTTTTTGGTCCAAACCCCACTGCTTAATTCAATCATTTAGACCTAATGCAAAGTTTTTTCTTCAGTTAGAGCTCTATAAGATGACCACAGTAGTTTACTAGAATCACATGCTGCTAGTGTATAACAACACATAGCAGATGGAGACACATTAGATGCATCTAACAAGCTCAGATGAATGCAAACCACAGTATGTGCAGTGCAGAACTGTGAAGACAATGCCACACAGCTCTAAGCGTGCGCAGTGTAAACTCTATTCATCAGTATTGCTTTCAAGTTGGTTTTACAAATAGTTTTTGCAACTTATGCATCAACAAAGTCTTTTATTTGGAATGACAAATGAACAATGAAAAGAATTTATCAAATTTTTACTTTAACTTAATTTTTATGCTCACAAATATATATATAATGTTAAAAGTAACTTTTCTATTTGAATATATTTTGAAATTCAGTTTATTTCTGTGATGCAAAGCTGAATTTTCAGCATCAGTACTTCAGTCTTCAGGGTCACATGATACTTCTGAAATATGCTGATCAAGAACAGCATTTATTTGAAATAGAAACCAATGGTAACAAGTGTTTTTACTGTCATTTTACTGCTTTAACTAAACATGCTTGCTGAATATAATTAACTTTTCTTTAAAAAAAGAAAAAAAAAAGTCACTAGCATACACCAGTTTTATTAGATCAAACAACCATTTAAATTGAAATACAATGAAATATTTATTACAGGGAATGCACAGCAGATCCAGCCCATAATGCATTTAAGAAACAGAAGTGCAGCTGGCAGGTTATCGCTTATTCTATGTCTCTCCCTAGTGGATAAAACACGTCTTGACAATTTGCATACAGCATGCCAATTCTTCTTTTCCATTTCCATACACTGTTACGGTATTACTCCCCTTGCCATTTTGCATTCAGGAACTACAGACACTGAAAAGAAGACGACTTTGTGTTTATGTCGGTCCATATATAATACCAAGAGGCATTAACACAGCAACCACACAACATAGTAATTCGGTGCGGATGTAGAATAACAGAGATTCAGGTCCCAACGTTCCAAAACAAATCGAGGAATTTGACACGGGAATCTCAGATGCGCTATTTCTTGCCTTCTGCGTTGGGTTTCAAGAGCAAAATCCAGTTCCTGAAAGGTGATCCGCTGTGTGCTATTTAATAAAAGAAACATAAAAGGCAATGGTGCGTTTATTTTTAACCGGTGATAAAAGCAACAAACCCGTGATTACTCTGAACAAGGCCAGCTCTGTGCTTTCTGTGAAAACCCAGAAGGAGGATGTCCTCCACCCCCGGAGAGCCACACCACGCTCGCCCGATTCAATACTGAACTCAAGACATCATAGTTCCAGAACACCCTGCATGAACAGATTCAATTAATTAAAACATTACTTAATATCTTTAAGCAGAAAACTATATTTGCCAAAGTCATTATCGTTCGGTGCTATCAAGTGATCTTTTCTGGCTTTGGCAAGTTTCATCAAAAGGAACTCTCTTCTGTCCTTCCATTCCTTCAGCTCCTCATCTCCATGTGCCAGCTTACAAAGCTCCTCCTCTGTGCAGGTCCCCTTGAGGAACCTGGAGCGAGTTGAAAGTAATCTTTTAGCGATGGCTTTTAACTGTTGATGTGATATGAGGGGTGTTAGATATTAGTGTTAGACTGACCGTTCGCAAACTTTGAAGGTTCCTGTGGGGAAGCGATACTGCCAGCAGTTCTGATCGTCCTCAGAGTTGAACACTCGTTCTTTGTGCTTCTCGGAGGTGATATGCTGCTGCCACTGCTTATCACTGTTGCAGTTCTTCCCACACAACCAGCAATGGTTGCCAGCCTGATGAAACAGCATTTAGAGATTGAGGAATGTATTCACTTTCAGAAAAGCAATGTTCAATCACTTTCAGAAAAGAAAATGTCTAAAAATGTGCAGCCAATTACTACAGAATTCTTACATACATACATATTAATGGTATATTACACACCTTCATAAATATTTTTTGATGAAATATGTTCAGTGGAACTCAAAATCAAAGGCTTATGAGAAACTCTAACACTACCATTTTAAGTTTGGGGTCTATAAGATTCCTTAATGTTTTTAAAAGAAGTCTCGTGCTCACTAACGTTACATGTATTTGATCAAGAATACAGTAAAATAGTAATATTATGAAATACATAATATTTTTAAAATAACTTTTCTATTGTAATATATTTTAAAATATAATGTATTCCTGTGATGCAAAGCTGAATTTTCAGCATCATTACTCCAGTCATCAGTGTCACATGATCCTTCAGAAATCATTCTAATATGCTGATTTGCTGCTCAATTAACATTTATTATTATTATTATTATTATTATTAATGGTGAAAACCGTTGTCCTGCTTAATATTTTTGTGAAACTCTATGCATTTTTCCCCAGGATTATTTGTTGAATAGAAAGTTCAAAAGAACAGAATTTATTTCAAACAAATCTTTTGTAACATCAATCAAAAGTGACAAAAAATAAATACAAATATTTCATAAAATCTTGCTGATCCCAAATTTTTGAAAGTGTGTATAACATTTTTTAGAATAAATTATTTTAGTCATTAACAAATATTATATTATTAGTTAATGAATATTCAAATATTGATGAAAACTTCAATAATTTAAAATGGCAATGTACTGCATAATGTAACATGTTTTTAAATATATTAATACAAATTGTGAGCCACACACAAACCACCTCATGGTTTTTTTCTGTATGCTGTAATTTACTTGTAAAGTCCTATTCGGGTGAAGGATTTGCTCATGAATATTAATTGCATTGTGAGACATTTGGCCCAGTAGGTCAAACTCACTGCCTGAAATACAGATGTGTGCTAATCAGTTGGCGAACTAACATGATTCATTAATATTTATTAAGTTACAACACAATGCTCCCAATAAGGTTACCAAGCAATATCTGTATGACTAATATTCACTCACTATACTCTATCTTACAAATTTTGCATACAGGATGTGTTCAGTGTTTAAACAGCTAGAGGGAGCACAATGCACTGAAATACATTGAAGAGGTCGAGATGTATTTTTAAGTCAAACAATTTTTACTTGTAACACCAAACTGTAATCCAAGACAGTGAAAATACAGACGCAGCTGAACAGACAAAACACGCAAACATGAGATAAAAGAACCATGAGTGCGTGTGCTGTCCTTGACAGTCAGCGTTTTGTAATTTCCTTGCCTACGTGTACAGGACACTCTAAGATAGACCAAGGTTGTGTCAGAGTAAGAAGTGCGTGATGATGTGTGGAAATATAAATGCTGTTTGCATACTACTTCCTCAGCGTAGTCCGTGGGCATGTGAATCTGTTTGCTGTTCTCTCGCATAGCGCTGCTGCTGCTCTCCTCACTCCAGCCCGGCTTCTGAGACTGCAGCCACATTTCATACAGCTGCTCCATGTCTGCAACTACATACACACAGACATAAACATCAGGGATACATGATAAATCAGTCACAACATCAGTATCTGTCAGCACTGAGGGCCAGTTGTTCAAAAAGCTGGATCAGAATAATATGGATTTGGAAATCCCATGTTTTGCTATCTAGGATCAGGTAAACCATGTTACTTTTCTGATGGTTTTTCAAAGCAAAATTGGATTGGATCACAATGATACATATACACACTTTTTCAGATTACCAAATCTGGATTACTAGTGCTCTACGAAGCCCCTAAAGGGACACAGGGATGGAAAAATTCAATGCTCTTGCATTCTCTCAGGAAAGTTTTGCATTGCATTCACACAAGAAACTGTGTTCGCTCCAGTTCATCTCTGATGATTGCGCCAATGTAGTTTACAAACAGTGATTTAAAAGGACTTTTTTTTTAAAAGACAAAGGCTTTTTTTTTAAAAGAATTTTTTTCTTTTTAAAGACAAAGGCTATTAGATCTGCCAAATCACTACCTGTGTTCAAAGCCATGCTGAAATTACAACTTTTAGTTTTTGTGATGGGTCTTGACTCCTACTTGGTGTATGGCTATGTGACTTTTGTACTGTTTGATTGTATTGGTTAGTCTGTGATTGTAAAGCACTTTGGGCAACCTGTGTTGTATTAAACTGTACGAAGGAAGGCAGGCAGGAAGGAAGGCAGGCAGGAAGGCAGGCAGGCAGGCAGGAAGGAAGGAAGGCAGGCAGGCAGGAAGGCAGGCAGGCAGGCAGGAAGGAAGGAAGGCAGGCAGGGAGGAAGGAAGGCAGGCAGGGAGGAAGGAAGGAAGGCAGGAAGGAAGGCAGGCAGGAAGGAAGGAAGGAAGGCAGGCAAGCAGGCAGGAAGGCAGGAAGGAAGGAAGGCAGGCAAGCAGGCAGGAAGGCAGGAAGGAAGGAAGGAAGGAAGGCAGGAAGGCAGGAAGGAAGGCAGGAAGGCAGGCAGGCAGGAAGGAAGGAAGGCAGGCAGGCAGGAAGGAAGGAAGGCAGGCAGGAAGGGAGGCAGGAAGGAAGGCAGGAAGGAAGGAAGGCAGGCAGGAAGGGAGGCAGGAAGGAAGGCAGGAAGGAAGGGAGGCAGGAAGGAAGGAAGGAAGGCAGGCAGGAAGGAAGGAAGGAAGGCAGGCAGGAAGGAAGGAAGGAAGGAAGGAAGGCAGGCAGGCAGGCAGGAAGGAAGGAAGGAAGGAAGGCAGGGAGGAAGGAAGGAAGGAAGGAAGGAAGGAAGGAAGGAAGGCAGGCAGGCAGGCAGGCAGGAAGGGAGGCAGGCAGGAAGGAAGGAAGGAAGGCAGGCAGGCAGGAAGGCAGGGAGGCAGGGAGGCAGGGAGGAAGGAAGGCAGGCAGGAAGGCAGGCAGGAAGGCAGGCAGGAAGGAAGGCAGGCAGGCAGGAAGGTAGGAAGGCAGGCAGGCAGGCAGGAAGGAAGGCAGGCAGGAAGGATTTTAGAACGTAATATCTAGACTTTTAAAAAAGTAGGGGTCAGTGGAAATTCCATTTTATCAATGAGAACAAAACTGACATTGATGAAAAAATCTGTACTGTATAAAGTGCTGTATATAAAGGTGACCAAAAGTCACAAAGACATTTACATTTATGAAAGATTTTAATGTCTTTCAAATGCTGTTCTTTTGAATCCAACTCACTATTTCCACAAAAATATTAAGCAGCACAACTGTTTTTTTCCAAGAGTGATGATAAAAAAATAAAAATAAAAAAAAGCTTCTTGAGCAGCAAATCAGCATATCAGAATAATTTCTGCAGGATCATGTGACACTGAAGACTGGAGTAATGATGCTGAAAATTCAGCTTTGACATCACAGGAACAAAGTTTAAAATAAAATTAAAATTGAAAATGGAAATTGTAATGAAGGGGTGGATTCTGGAATCCATTGCTGCTTCAATATATATCCTTTCGAGTGGTTTATTAAGTTGGTAATTAATATTATTCTTCAACTGTAATGTGCTCTCTCCTCGGTTTGAGAAAAGCACACAACACATTAAAACATACATTTACTCTTCTGACTTACTATGACAGCTTAGGTCACAAAGGTCATTAGGGTCTCTCATCTACATGACCAATTTACAATTAAAGCATTTACTTTATTTTTCCTCTTTAAACATTAGAAAATAATGAAGAATATTGTCTGAAACCTCAAGCTGAGAAAAAGTACTTCATATCTGGATGTTTGGGGAAATTTCCTGATTAGAGCTTGGGTTTGAACAACCCAGCCTTGAAGAGGCGTATTTTCTATGTGTGTGTGTGTGTTAGTATCTGTCTGTGCAGGAGTGGTCTCCAGTAAGATTCGTAAACGGCACCCAGGATGGAATAAGTGGTCACACTTTATTTTAAGGTCCAATTCTCGCTATTAACAAACCATTAACTACAACTTTTCAATCAATAAACTTGTAATTTGCTGCTTATTAATAGTTAGTAAGGTAGTTGTTAGGTTTAGGTATTGGGTAGGATTAGGGATGTAAAATATAAAGCACATATTCTGCATGACTATAAGTGCTAACAAACAGTCAATATGTTATTAATAGGCATGCTAATAAGCAACTAGTTAAGAGTAAGAATTGGTCCCTATACTAAAGTGTTAACGAATACGCATATGGACATCTTCTGTCACCCTGATGCATGGGTGGCAGATATTTTTATGTTGATACTAATTGCTCGTCACCTAAATAACCTTCTGAGATATGCTTTGAAATTTACGTACATCTGTTAAGATTTTGCATGTTTTTCTACGATTTAACCAACCAGAATTCTTTTTACCTAAGTAATAACGTAGTTAGGCCTCTGTTAGAGTATAATTACTGCTCATGAGTATTGAAGCTGACTTCTGCTGATGAAACTGCAAACTATTTTTATTCAGTAAATATTTCTTCAGTTGATTGCATCTGACACCTAGTCTTCATTCATCTTACCTGGTCCTTGGGTTTAACTGTAAATTCCCCTACAGTAATAATATTCCACGATTGTACCATTTTTACTATATTTTGTTCAAATAAATGCAGCCTTGGTGTGCATAAGAGACTTCTGTCATAAACATTTTAAAATCTTACTGACCCCAGGTTTGAACCGTATTGTATGAATAAGCTTACAGCTATTGGACTGTTGGTTAATATTGACTGATCTCAACAGAACAGGAAAGTTGTTTAGGAGGAAGAGCAGGTTAGATTAATTTGATTAAACATTAAACAAACAAATATAGCACATAATACTGCTCACTCTACTGGTTGTCGTCATCTGAAAATAATGACTAATAAAGCTAAACTAAAGCAAAACTTAAACACTGAACAACGATTCTGCAATCAAATTGGACAGAATCTAAATGCTGTCCCTAAGTGGCTGTAATGCATTTGACTTACTATTGTTATCTTTCATGAAGGTCCACAGATCTCTCTCCTCTGAGCTGTGAGCAAAGGTGCAGTTTCCAATGTACTGACACTTTTTGCCAGCTGCCACATGCAAACAAATCTGCAAACATCCAGGAATAACAATTATTCAAGAGGTAGTGACAATATTTATGAACCATCAATCCTGCTCATATTGAAAACAAGGGCCAATTTTTTTTTGCATGAAATAAAATATCATACTTACTTCAAACTGAGCAGGAATAGGCTTTTTGGTTGGGAGAGGTCGAACTGTAGTCCACTTTTTCCGTTCAACAGAGCTAACCAGAACCACTCGTCTCTCTTTAGACCAACTGTCAACAGAAAGTGACAGATGAGGTATTATCAGAATTTTAAAGGTATTAAATGTGAAGTAAAGGTGGTTCGCCCAATTATTCTTTCATCATTTACTTAAACTGTATGACTATTTTTCCATGAAACAAAGGAACATTTTTGAAGAACGTACTAGCCATTTTTACCTATAAAATGAAAGGGGATTCACTTTCTTCTATTCACTTTCCTAATCATTTCTCCTTTAGTGTTCCATAAAAGAAAGTTGTGTGGGTTTGATAGAAAATTAGAGTAAATGATGACAGAATTTCCATCTTTGGACACATATGAGCTGGACTCACGGATGCCGGGCCTTTGCACTGCAGTACTTCTTGTTTTTGTCTGGCTCGCTGACTTGGCCGTTCCTCCAACACTGACCACATACAAACTGCATCTTCAGGTTAGCTGGTCCAAATCTGCTCAGGGCTGGTGGAAACTCCTATGAGATTGGCACAAGAACACCATAAGACATCTCTCACAGGTATACACTATTAGCATGCATGTATGAATTCTACCTGAGCATGAACAGCAGCATCCATATTACAATATCTCTGTGACTCCTGGACAATGCCTTCATGTGTGATACCTAAAACAAACCAACACAACAGTTAGCATTCCCTGTCAGCCTTCATGTCGGATAATTCATGAGTCCCGAGCTGCAGCTGACCTTGTTCACTCTGCATCATCCATACTTTGAGCTCAATGAGGCTGTGGGCATAAAAGCAGAAATCCTCTCGCTGGCAGCCGTACCGCACCTCATGCCTACACAGATCCATCTGGCAAAGAGGGATGTATGGACGGATTTTGGAGTACCTGACAGTTTTGTCCCTTAAATAGTGTACAAGACACCTGAGGGGGGGGGGACAAAAAAAAAAAAAAAAAAAAAAGTTTAAGAGTTAATGCTACATTGCTTTAAAAAAGATCTAATCTAGGGCCAGGCGATGGATTATAAAAATAAAAAAAATATATCTCATCACTACATGGCCCTCTAAAAGGTTATACACAAAAATATTTGACTCAATATAAATAATGACTGCTAAACTGCATATTTGACTGTATATGTTGTAGTGTATTTGCTCTGAAATGGCTTAAATGGGTGTGAAACCATCACTTACTTAAAAATCACCACATTTTTTAATGCTGAATAAAATTTAATAGTAGATATTTTAATGATAATATTTTATATTTTTTTATTATTATCTTTTTAATACCATATTCTTAATACTATCTAATAGTAGATTTGTATGTCGTGATAATGTACTTATTCATTGACATAGTTTGCTGAAAATAATCTGTCATAAGACTCTCAAGTAACACTTTATCTTAAGGTGTCCTTGTTACACGTTACGTGTACTTACTATTATAATAACAATAAATTATGCATAATTACATGCAAGTAACCCTAAGCCAAACCCGAATCCTAACCATATAGTAAGTACATGTAGTTAATTAATATTACGCAATACTTAAATGTATAATTACACTGTAACAAGGACACCTTAAAATAAAGTGTAACCAACAAGTCATGACAAGGTGTGGGTGTGAAGTTCACCTACTGACACAGTTTAGGAAATTTTATGGTCAAATAAAAAGATGCTGAATATATCGCCCAGCCCTGATCTAGTCAGATGTAGTCATTATTTCAGACCAACGGCATTCACTGCAAAGCATGAATCTGCACATTTAGTGTTTGGACATGTCTTCACAAGAAGAGATGCTTACTTCTTTTCCTCAAACGCATGCTTTATCACTGGGTGAGAGCACAGACTGGGGTTGTCCTTATTGGTTTTGCTGATTATTCGGGGTTTGTGATCAAAGCACACCTACAGACCAAGTCACACATGTTAGCTATTTGTACAGCTTCCTTAAACTTTAAACCAATGCAAATTTCAACAACGACGAAAAACAGAGAAACTAAAAATCCATTCCTTTGAAAACCGGTCATTCCAGTTCAATGATGAAATGAGAAGGTGTGTTAAAGACGCGCAGTCAGCTGCTATAAAACAAATCTCCAACAGGAAAAAGCTAACAATAAACATGATTTATTTTGGTCAGCTGACCTCCAGGTGTATCATGGATTAGTTGGTCATAGCAACAATAAGCAAGCCATTCAAACAATGGCACGCCTTACCTCACAGAGGAACATAAATATCCCATGGTGCTCCTGTAAGATTTTGGGCACAGTCAAATTGATGTTAGGTTTAAATCCAAAAGGATCACACAGATTTTCTCTGTAGATGAAGCCTTTGCGTTCTAGTGTCCAGACGTCAATTTCCTCTTGGCAATAAGCAAAGGTACAATGGCCAAGATACCGGCATTCTTGTCCAATCGCCACATCTATAAAGCAGAATTTGAGTATTTTAGTGAATAATCTGTGAAACCATAAAATAAAGCCTCAAAGGAAATCACTGCAATTACCTTTGCAAATATAATAAGGCCCCATGTACTGGTTTTTAGTGGGTCTCGGGCGAATAAGTTTCCATGTTGGAAGTTCAGAATGTTTGGTTCTTCCCAAAAGCAAATCTTTTTTGCATTTGTGGTCCTCTGGATGGTAAGTGTAATCCAGCACTCCAGGTCCTGTAAATACAATCAGGTGATGAAGAACCTTATGCAAAATCTCAATGTTTGCATCTTTAAAAAAATCATACACTGGAAACGCTACCTAGCAACACTCCTGCATGACTGCTGCTTACCGGTTTTAATGTAGCATGAGGAACAGGCCTGTTTAAATTCATGGGTATCAGCAAGTGGGTTCTTTGCAAGGTCTAGCTGCGGTGGATAATCCTGCGCAAATGTCCCATCAGATGTGCTGAAACCCATGCTGATGGGCAGAATGGTTGGCACTGACATGTCGCTATTACTCAGCTGAAAGAGCAAATAACTGAGATTAACCAAAGAGAACAGCTGAATGTTCAGGAAATCGTTTATCATATTGATGTAAATGAACTCTTACCGGCATAAAATGATGCTGGCTAAAAGGTTTATCTGGTCCATACGGTATTAAAAACAAAAGGGAAAACAGAAATAAGCAAAGGGAAAAAACACTGGCAGCAGGGACCAAAATGATCTTTTGTCAAGAGTCAAATGGGAGTAATTATTCTTTTTGAATATAGCTGCAAGCAGCAATTATGGGGGTTCAAGTGCTTTAAGTCATTTAAGCATATATGAAAAAAAACATTAAATTTTTTTTTTTCAGCAAGCCTGTAACCACCAAATCAATGATTTAAAAAAAAAAAGGAAAAAAAAAGCATTTTTGGCAAATCAAGGTAATTTACCATAGAAATATGATGTTTTTTAACGTTCATGACTGTTATAGCGCCAGCTGTGGTCCAATCTCCCTAAAACTTTGCATGCGAGAGTCCAGAGAATTGTACTGCAGTGTTGTTGTTTTTTTTTCCCCAGACTGCACAAAAAACCTAGGACTAGTTCGCAAAAGTAGGTTTTTTAACAAAAGATTTGATTGACAGCAGTGGTTCTAGAGGCAAAGTTGTTCAGAATGAAGAGGTCTATTGTATGATACAAATATCGTGTATATGTGTGACAAACCGTGCAATACACAATCATTTACGCATTTGAAAAATTGTTGCGTCTCCAGTGGTTTGTTGTTGTTCTGCCTCCTGTTTCTTTTTTCTATTGCGAAACAGCAGGCAGGGCCAGTGTTGCCACACTAATGAACAAAATTAATGCAAAAAATTGGGCTGCATATGTATGCTAATATTGTGTCACATGCACTGTATGCATAACCTAGTGTATGTATAAAGACTGAAATATACTTTGGGATTAGGATTAAACGAGCCATGATGAGCAACGCACCTGTCGAAGACTCTGAAATTGCCAAACTATCCAATGAATCCAGAGGTGATGAAAATGTGTCCAGACCAAGAGAATACGATGAAATTGGCTTGTGATATGGTGCAGGTAAATTTACTGTGCACTGTGGAGCCATACTCAAAAACGGATGGCTCAGGTGGGAAGGCATGAGCAAAGAACTCGGTATTGAACTACTGACGGCAATACTGGTTGGTAAAGGAACAGGTCCATCCACTGTGGGAATATCCTGAGTGGGGGGGGACCAAAAAAAAAAAAGACTAACATTAACATGATATCTTTGTATGCACTCAAAACAAAAGCAGAAATGTGGCCCTTCTCAAGCTTACCAAAGAAGACTCAGGAGGACTTGCTCTGTCCAACAGCTCATCTAGATCATCCCCGATAATATCTGTATCATAGTCCAAGTGGGTGTCTGGTACTGTGGAAGAGTCACTGGGCCTGGTTCCATTAACCAGAGGCATATGTATGGTCATAGGAACAGGCTCTGGATTATGGGTCTCAACTGGGACGACCGGTGGGGAGATGACGCCAACAAGAGGCTTAGACTCTACTTCTTCCTTCTCACTTACTGTAGAACACAATGGCATGCTAACTGGTACTGGGCCGCCCATACTTGGCATAGACTGGCCCACTTCTATGGAGACAAGGAGGCAGTAATAAGTTGACTTTTTAAAAAAAATGTATCATATACACACACTATCGTTCAAAATTTCAGGGTCTTTAAGATTATATTTTTGTTGTTGTTGTTTTTTTTTTTTTTTCCCCAAAGGAGTCTCTTATGTTTACCAAGGCTGTATTTATGTGATTAAATATACAGCAAAAACTGAAATATGTTTAGATTTGAATTTAAATCAACCGTTTTCTATTTGAAAATATTTAAAAATGTATTTTATTCATGTGATGGCAAAGCTGAATTTTCAGCAGCCATTACTCCCGACTTCAGTGTCACATGATCCTTCAGAAATCAGTTGTGCGACTTAATATTTTTAAATACACTATAATATTTATAAAACCATTTTTATATTACTTTCAGGATTTTTGATAAATAGAATAGAAAAGAGCAGTTTATTTGAAATAGAAATATTTTGTAACATTATAAATGTTTTTACTCTCACTTTTGATCAATCAATGTATCCTTGCTAAATAAAAGTATTAACTTCTTTAAAAAAATAAATAAATAAATAAAATATATATATATATATCCATCTATCTTACTGACCCAAACTTCTGACCAGTAGTAAACATTACTAATGGTAGGTATATAATGACTTACCCATTTCAATATCCTCCACAGAGGAAGAACTTTGAGAATGCTGTTGGGAAATAAAGCAGTTCAGAAGGGGTTGCTGAAATTAAATGTTATAAACACACACACACAGAACATCTTACCTTATCATTACCCGCTCCTGATAGACTTGAACTGGGTAAAACATTTAAGGCAGGCTGATTTCAGGAAAAAAAGAAAAAGAAACTGGTCAAGTAAGAGTGAGACAAATAATTATAGATTATGAGCTTTATTTTTCCTGGCACAATTATAACCACCTAAATACTTTTTCCCCAATTAGCTATAAAGTAGACACACCCCTATTTTTTTATTTTTTCACCTTGCTTCTGACATAAGCCTTACGGATTTTCAGTCCCAACATTTTGGCAAGCTCCTGGGTCATTTCAATCACATGAGTATCCTGCAAGGCAAATGAAACATGAAGAACCAGGTAATGTAAAAAGGCTTGATTAAAACCCAAGAGCAACGTGCTCTGACCTGAGGCACTGCCATGGAGCATTTAGCAACAACCTCGTAAGCCTCTTGATGTCTTCCCATTTCTTTTAGACATCGAGCTTTCCGGTAAAGTGCTCTGTAGTTGCTTTCATTGAGTTGAAGAGCTTTTTCAGAGTCCTCTAGGGCTTGATCGTGCAGTCCCTGCATCAATAACCACAAACACATTACAGTGAATTAAAAAATTAACTGGGACAATTAACTATGCAGCATAAGCAGTCATCAAACACTGCATGGAAAAATCACTGCTTGCTTGTACATTTCCATTCAACAGTTTTAGGTTTTCATATTTTTGAAAGAATTCTCTAATGCTCAGCAAGGCTGTATTTATTTGATCAATAATACAGTAAATACTGTGATAATTGCACTTTAAAATATCATTTTTCTATTGTAATATATTTTAAAGTATCATTTATTCCTGAGTTGTCAAAGCTGAATTTTCAGCATCATTACTCCAGTCTTCAGTGTCACATGATCCTTTAGAAATCATTCTAATATGCTGATTTGCTGCTCAACAAATATTTCTTATTGTTATCAATAAGATGTGAAACTGTGCTTTTAGGATTCTTTAATGAGCAGAAAAGTTGAAAAGAACAACATTTGAAATAGAAATGTTTTATAACATTATAAATGCCTTTGCTGTTATTTTTGATCAATTTTGATCATCCTTGCTGAATAAAAGTTGCATATCTGTATGAATGCACAGTCTTACAATGTTCAAGTAGGATGCAGCACGGTTCGCATGAAGCTTCTCTCTCAGGTCTTGAGAAATGAAGATGTCTTCTGATACTGCATACTCTGCTATGTTTAAGGACTCTGTGTATAATTCAACAGATCGTGCCCATTCGCCCTCAAGGAACACATCATTTCCCTCGCAAAACAGATTCCTCACCAAACTCTGGATGAACTCCTAGAGGAAAGAATCAGTGCATAATATAAACATCTAATCCACAACTGCGATCAGCGCTGGACTAATTGTGAGTGGAAACCACATACCTCATAATGCTCTTGACTGCCAGGAAAAGGCAGGGTAGATCTACGATTGAGTAGAAGATTAAAAAAACTATTCAAAACCATTAAAAAACAGGTGCAAAGAACATGAGCAACGACAGATTTGCCAAGAAACAACATGTCATGAATTAGTGAGGTTGGGTGACACAGAGCTGTGTGTAATTTGCATTCAAGAAAATGTTTGAACTGCAACCAAATTCCTTTCATAGGACAGAAATAAAACATCAGTGGATGAAGTCAGCCTGAAACTATTTCTCTCTTTCTCCCTCTATAACACAAACTGAAGCCACTTTAATCGTCTCTTCTTGATCGAAACTTGCTGATGTTCACAGGTTTACACTCTGAAACTTACTGAATGAACTGCAAGCCCTTCTGAATGTCCTGCCACCGGCTGCTTCGGTCCTGGCCTGCGGCTGACATCTTCCCATACGCGTGCAGGACTTGACTGTGGTCAACACCTATGATTTATATAAATATATACAGAAATCAGAGAGATACATTGATTTATCACAGATTTTCCTAAGTATTGACACGTCTTATAGTGAAATAGAAAAAGTACTAGAAAAGTATTCGTGTTCTGCTCTCTGTTAAAAAAAAAGCAATGTTTTCTTAACAGTGATAGGATGCTCGACTTTATTTGCGCAAAGTGGTTCTTCAGAACAGTTCGTTTCAAAGAACCAATTCAGCGAATGAACTATGAAGTAAAAACGTGACTCAAATACACATATAATTCTTCTCTGTACATACCTCAGCATGTTCCTCACTTGTACATTCCTGTTTCTTTAAAATATTTATTATATATTTGCCTGTCTAAGATTATTGTATAATGTCCTGTACTCTCAGGCTCCTTTATTTATTATGCAAAGTCTTATCATCTTTATCTTCATGTTTATTACTTTATTTGTTTATATACTTTGTATAAATATATGGAGTGGACCTGACTTACATTTCACTGCAGGTTAAATATCATATATATATATATATATATATATATATATATATATATATATATATATATAACTGTGTAAAATCTTGATAATACATATTACTGTTTATTTGATCTATTGTTAGTTTCTTGCAACATTAATTCAACTTATAAAAACCTAAGTACCTTAAAACTAAGCATAATGTATTTATAACATAAACAATGCCGAAATTAATTCACATATCTGGATTATTTTAGAAATGTATCAACCCATCCATCGGTTCTCGGCCTATCACAACCCCGACAGATATAATTATCAGTTTTTTGCAAATTTTGCAATTTGCAAACTGATTCATTCAAAACATCCGACTCAAACGAACAATAAGGAATGCAGTATAAAACAACAACGTTACGTCTAATAAATGTACTGTCTAGATAGGCAGCTCGCTCATTATTGAAACACAGCCATTGTATAGCCAAATGTTTTCACAAACTGACAACTCCAGTGGGTACTTTTGCTGTAAGGCTGTCACCGAGACTCTGACCTGTTTATCCGTGAAAGCAGGAACACGCAGGTCTTGTGTGCCAGTCAAATGGTTGGTCATGCAAACTCTTGTGTGAGCAGTCGCTAGGTAAACTAGCATGATAGCATTTTACCGCGCACCTCTGCCCACTCACCCAGTTTAACAGCGGCCACCCGAGCATATGAACGTGGAAAAAATATATAAGTTACTAACCTAAAAATACTCTCCTTAAATAGATCAATGTTCAGCGGGAAAGAGAGTGCTCCATGCAATCAGTAATGTTTTCATGTGTTCGTCAACCCTGCCTCTTCTTTGGGAAACGTGATCTTCGAGACCGTCTTGTTCACTTGTTGGGTTAGCAGCTGAAGATGGTGACAGCGCCCTCTTTAGACACACTCCAAAACAGCTGCGTTCATTTTCAATCTGATGCCACGCTAACTAGCAAAACCAATTTAAATTGTCAAATTGTATATTCAGTCAAACCGACATTTATTCAGACACCTGCAACATTTCTAACGTTATCACAGTTTATTCGGTATAGTTTAGAAAATGGTAATAAAATATGACAAGAAACTGTCAGAACAAATTCATCTTGATAATGTCAGATAACTTTGATAGAAAGGTATGTAACAAAACATGATCGGGTCAAAGTGCCAAATTAAATTTTAAACAATTTTACTGGTAGTCCACTGTATGAAATTTTTTATTGATATTTTTTTTTTTTTGGGGGGGGGTATAATATGTCACAGTTTACTTTATTTTGCTATCCTACATAAATGAACTATAGTGTCCTGCATGCACTAGTAAAACAAAAAAATATCTAAAATTATATCTGAATAATTTTTGGTTCGACTGTATATTTTCTCTGTGGTATCTGAATATTGATTTAATATGCAATTAAGTAAATATAGGTAGGCTATACATAATTACAATAAGCATATTCTTTCCAAAGTTCTTAATTTGAGCAGTATAATAATCATCAGTTGATTAATGCATCTTATTTGACGTTAAAAACCAGTCTGTAAAATTACTTTGTTATTGTGTACATTAATGTAGTGCAAAATTCAAAATACATGTAAAACACATGTCCAAAGAAATAAATAAATAAACTAAAAATGCCTTCTTATTCTTTCTAATTCTTCTTCCTTCTCTGTGGGTGGTCTATGTTTAGGGGTTTTTCGTTTTATTTTTTAAGGAGCAGGCTACTTACGCCTTGAAAAATAAAATGGATATTGAATCTTTGCACAGATTACTCAATACAGGCAAAATGTTAACAAAGATGGTATTAAAACAAATTGAGTCAAAACTCTAATATGTATAAGAGTTACGATTAATAGATAAAAATCGACCGTACGTGAAGAAAAAAGTTTTATTTTTAAAGAAAAGAAACAAGAAAAGAAAAGATTCAGTCACCTCTAAATAGCACTTATTTGTCTACTTACCAAAAAATAAAAAATAAAATAAATGCACAAGATAGCACATTAATTTTAACTGAGTTTAAATTATTTTGTGAGAAGAAAGAGAAAAGGAACACTCACATAATTTATGTAGGAAATAGGTTTTCAGTTCATAGTGTTACCATTGGCCTCGATTGCCTCGACTGACCAATGAGAATCAAATATTTCAGATAGCATAATACTAATCAAGTATACAAAATACCACATCGGAATGTTACAGTGTAGATTTTCTGAATTGTTCCAGTTGTCCAGACTAAAGTCTAAATCAGTTCATGAATAGTTCGTTTACAGATGCAGGAGAGAGCAGAAAGCTGTGTGCTGGCGTGTTCGATCATGACCTCCCAGTTGGCAGCTGATCCAGCTCAAGCTGTTTGTATGGAAAAGCCAACCAGCCATCATAGGGCGGTCCTGAGCCGAACACCCAACCAGTCATCAGAGGGGGTACATTATCCAACACTCCCAGACTTTAACTTTCAACGTAATTTTAACCCCGAGGAAACAGCAGCCTCCAGGAGTGAGAGAGTGCGAGGATTACAGTAGGAGTGATGTCCTGAGATTACTCAGTGCCTAAATAAAGCCCTGCACTGAGGAAGTCTGTTTATCTGAGACTGAGCAGAGACTGGACTATTACCTGTGAGCACAATGACTGCGCTGTATCACACATTCCTGCTATTTACAGGTGAGGCTGCCCACATCTCATTTAACTATTCACTCTCACACTGTATGTCACATCTACATTTATTAAATAAATAAGATTAGGTTGCTACTGTACACATAGTGTTTGTTTGATTAGTAGGCTTTATATAGTTAATATATATTATTTTATTATTAAAAATAAACATAATTGTTAAAAGCTACTTTGAGTAATGCATTTAGTATTTTTAAAATGTATGCATTTAATCATAGTAGCTTGTAACAATTCATTTTAATGTTTTAAAAACTTTCGACAATACAGTCAATCAAACTTGCATAAGTATGAATAAGTTTATTTTATAGTTTAAACCTAAGCTTGCTTTATTTATTTTTATTTTATGTAATTGAAGGACGAAAAAAATTACTAAATAATTTTCACTCAGAAATTGCTAGCAACTTTCACAAATAATTACAAAGAAATGACAAGTAATGCAATAAAACAATGATATTTTGAAGCAGAAAGACTGAAATAGTATTTTCATGTAAAATTTACTCAAACAGTCTTTGTTTTATTTACAACTTGAAAATTTTAGAAAATTAATTTTTACAGTGTAGATAAAAATACTTAATTAAATTATCAGAGTGATTCAAGCAAATCATAAAAAATATATATACTTATGACTAAGAGCGAAACACTCTTCATTTAGACCCCACACAACTGGAATCTAACACTTCATCAGTGGAATCTGACACTGCATTGGTGAAAAATGGCCCTATTCTTTCCTTGGGAAACTGTGGACAATAGATATGAAGACAGACAGTTACAGACAGTTACAATAACTTATGTAAAAGCGAAAGGGGATATGGTATCATATCAACATAGCATTATAAGTGGAAAAATGTTTTAAAAGTAACAGCATAATGTTAAACGTATACTAAATGAATCAATAGAAATGCAAAGGAAAACTGGTTACATTTTGATGAAAAGCCTTGACTAAATTCACCATTTCACTCTTTTCAGTCAGTATGGCTTCCCTGCAGCCTCAGAGGTCTTCACGGAGCAAAAGAGGTTTGCTGGAACTAGCTGGCGTGATCAAGTGCAGCACGGGACGATCAGCTTTAACTTATGCAATGTATGGATGTTACTGTGGTCTCGGGGGTCAAGGGTGGCCCAGAGACAGAGCGGACTGGTAAGACACCACATTACCTGTGCAGTTCTGTGTAATGGCAGCAACGAATATAATTTTTGCAATTGACTTTTTCTTCTTAGCTCCATGCATTTTGGTCAAAGTGTGTCCATTTCTGTGGCATTCCCTCATACATCCGGAAAAGGCTTACTCCCAGCTCTCCCACACACAAAATTACAATTCCCCTTAACCTCAGTTTAGGATGCAGAGACCAGTATTGCCATTCCCAGTGAAAGAGCTCTTCGGATGAAAACGAATAAACAAAGCTGCTGATATTATTACACCACATTCCAGAAAGGGATTGCTCAGTCTAATCTTACAGAGTCAGCAGTTTATCTGGCCGACATTTTCAGCGGTCCTCCATGTATGAGATCACATTGTCTACTTAAATTATACGTTACATAATGAGAAAACAATTCAGAACCAGACAGAACTGGGCTAGGTCCTCTGTGCCATTTCATTATAGACAATCTCAAGGGCATTTGTTCTTCTTTAGGTGTTGCCACAAACATGACTGCTGTTATGGGGATGCAGAATTCGCTGGCTGTCAGACAAAAACGGACAGGTATCAGTGGACATGCGAAGAAGAGCAGGCTGACTGTGGTAGGATGTGTTATTTAGATATTAAACCAGCATATTTACATTCTTTTGGAATAATTTTTTACATTATAATAGCCTGGGGGGCAAAATAAGAAACAAAAAAATTCAGTAAAGCTTAAAAGTGAAAGTGAACTTGTGGAAAAAATATGACTATGAACGTTTTGTTTGGTCTTTTCCTTCAGCTTCAGGAAGTAGTAGTAATACAGGGTGTGTATTAAAACAGATGGGAGACTTCAAGCTAAAAAGAGGCAGTGTTTTTAACCAAACCACAAGATATTTTAAGATCTTGTTCCTGCAGTAAACACCGTAACGTGCTATAGGAAACACTCAGTATATTGTTGAAGAGGCATAAAGTGATGTTTTTAATGCATGGTTAAATATAGTTTCCTTCACCCTGTATGCAAACTACTCATTTTACACAGCCAACAATTTTGTTTATGTCTTCAACGCAGACGCGCTTAATGACAGATGTGCGAAAATCCTCTGCCGATGTGACAGGGAAGCAGCCAGATGCCTCCGAAAGGCACCGTACAACCAAAAATATGCTCTGTGGCCAGATTTCCTCTGTGGATGTGTTCATCCTACCTGCAACATTTACTAACGCCAGTATAAAATTTGGTAAACAATTCTTTTTGAGCTTGTATTGTATGTTTGATGCTTATTATTACAGACTTCATATTGTTCAAATGATTTCCATTTTCTATATTTTGTATTTTATATTTACATAGTTGACTTTCAAAAGTGAATGGATTAAAATATGCACAAAATAATCACAGTATTGCTCTTTTTTTTTTTTTTTTTTAGATATGGCACAGTGTTTTGTGAATAGCACTTTGTATACTTTGTGAATAACACTTGTTACATTTCTCAGGGTAGGTTTATTAAAGTCGGTTTAGACAAATGTGTCACAAACAATAGGCACAGGCATATAAGGACCTCCGCATGCAGACATAATACAGAAAAATAGCTGCAAGACGTAAAGGATTGGAACTTCCTGAGAAACACCTTTGATGTTCAGATTGCATGGACCATTTGTTTCACACCTTTACAGACAGAGAAGCAGTTAATTGCATCTGAGACAGAGTCAACTTAATTGAATCTGATATTCACACTATCTAATAAATGCAACTGACATAATCTTTCAATAGAATAATAATGGCTTTTTATCAAAACTCCCTCATGAAACAGCTAAAAAAAAAAAAATTAGTTTATTAGTAAATATATATAAAAATGTTATCAAACTATAGCCCTGGTAAGATGGACAAGTTAATGAATGAACGAACAAAATGAATGAATGAATGATCACAAATTTCATATTGATTTTGCATTTTACAGACAACACTTAACCAGGGGACCAGGGCCCAATAGGGGGCCTCAGACCTCAATGGTGTGCTTAAAGCAACTGTATGTAGTTTTTTTTTTTTTTTTTTTTAACTTGAAATAGGCTACCAGTTTCAAAATCATTCTGATGATAAACTTACTTATAACGAATGTGAATGGCTTCTGATTCTTTCCCACACTCTGCCCCAAACATCTGTTCAGAGTATAAGTTTGGTGAGTGAATACACAAAAAGTGTGAATGATTTACGGAGACAACAAATTCACGTGTAAAGCAATCCACGCTAATGCAGTGATATATTATTTACAACAGGGATTCCACTCACTTAAATGTAGGGGACTCCAAAGTTGCAAAATACACAAAACTTTATACAGCTGCTTTACGAAGACATAAAATGATTTAAAACAAGTCAAAATCACAAACAACAGAAATAGTCAGCGGGCTTTTGAACATTGTCGTGGACAATGTGAAAATGGTTGAGAACCGCTGAATTAACGTTTAAATATACCTTCATACACTTAGTTTGAATACTTTAAAACTCTTATTAGTTTTTAGGTCCCAAAGGAAAGATAATAGGTTTTAATACACAGCTTATGCCTAGAAGAATTTCTCTGTAACATTAAAGAGGTATTACACTGATTCAACATACAAACAGAACATGATGAATGGATCATTCTGGAGCTTTGAATATGACCATAGCTGGTCTGGTGTGCAATTTCCTTTACCTAAAATGAATGTGTTAATACCCAGGGAATGATGGGAATTCTGAAGCTGGCAAAGATTGTGTTGTCTTTTCTAGGCCAAAGAGGAAATCTAGCTCCCACCCACCTTGTGTCCTTAAAAGTCTCCTCATAAATGGTGTGCGTCCTTTCTCTAGGTCTAATGCTTGTCCTCGCTCCCATTCCCAGCATTACAAAGAAATGACATCAGGTTCATTAATAGAGCTTGTTGTCTTTTCTGTGAATGTATGAGCTGAATGAAACTAGACATCTGTCTGCTGGTTGCATGGAAATCTACCACTAGGTGACATCATACCATCAGTTTTTATTTACACACGAACCACAGACAACAATAGGATTTTGATCGTTTTCACTTTATTGTTTCAGAGTTATCAGCAGTATTTTAAAATGTACAACATAATATAATCAATATTTTAATTATATATTTTATAAATGCATTGTTTTTTTTTTTTAAAACGAGATCCATCCCAGTCAAGCCCAGACAACGATTAGCCTAAAGTCGTTCATGCATAGCCTTAAAGCTAATAGGGAATATTGGTTTTTAAAGATACTTCTGACTATTTCCTATATGGATATTTTTGGTCTAACCAGTGCTAGCTCTATTCAAGACCTTACAAAATCTGGTGTACCAAACCATTAATAAACAAAGAATACACAGTGCTTACGTATAGCAGCTATTCCACTGTCTGCACACATCTATAAAAGTAACTCAATTGTTGGCTCATGTGTAGAGGAGGTAATTTAATAATACCGCCATGGTAAATCATGCTAATCTGTCTTTTGTTTGCTGTGGTGCTTGTTAAGGGATTTAAATGGACATAACTGGCCTTTGTATCCCATAGTTCACTCCTTACACGGGACTCTCATGTGAAGCTCCTCATGGTCTGTTGTCAGGCAGGGTGAAGCTATCTGAAACAGGAGAAGATCTGCCCAACAGCCAGAGCCAAGGACTGAGATCCGAATATCTAGGGCAAGTTCCACAAACACTCACTCAATTGTGTCCTACCATCAGCGGTTAATGAGCGATGAAGTTATGGAAGTCATATGCCTCTGCAGTCACATGGAAGCGGGGAAAGAAGAGGGTTCTTAATTTCACGTCTGCATGTCTGCTTGTTTACTTCCTCCGAGAGCATCTTGAAATTGTAGACAATGCTCTTACTTGTTTGACTTAATAACTCCTTGCGCATGGGGTTTTCTTTATCTATCACCATGAAGTGCATCTGGTTGCTGGAAGCTGAAAAACAAAACAACTCTAACTTCAGTCCTTCAGGATTGTGTAGGTCTCAATAATGATGAAAAGGAATATATATTAACATGCTTAATCTTAGAAAAACCATGATACCTTGACTTTTCTACTTGGAAAATGGAAAACTTTAGCAGTCCAAAACAATTTAAGCATTTTTGAGCTCTTCTGGGCATTTTAAGACACACTTAAATACTTTTTAATATCAGTGTATTAGATCGGAATATCAAACAGAGTTTCATTTGCAAACAAATTATGCAAGACATACTATGCTTTTCTCTCAATTTTCAGCAGTCATTATTCCAGTCTTCAGTGTCACATGACTTCAGAAATCATTCTATTATGCTGATTTGCTGTTCAAGAAACATTTCTTCTTATTATCAATGTTGAAAACAGTTGCGCTACTTCATATTTATGTGGAAACCATGATGCATTTTTTTCAGGATTCTTTGATAATTAGAAAGTTCAAAAGAACAGTATTTACTTAAAAATGAAATCTTTTCTAACATTATAAATGTCTTTACTGTTAACTTTGATCAATTAATGCATCCTTGATTAATAAAATTATTATTTTTTTAAAAAAAACAACAACTGAACATTAGTGAATGAAGTTATTTTCCCTCAGATTCACACAAAATGTTGCACTAAAGTTTGACATTGAGAAAACGTCAAAATAGAAAAAGTAGTTTTCATTTTGAAACCTAACAATGTTTTTTAAATCTTTTGCTTGAAATGTGTTTGTGCCATCTATCTTTAAAAAAAAAAATCCACACAGTTTGATGTTTTGTTATGTAATGTAACAGAATTAATTTTAAAATGACTTTCTACAGTGTCCTAATGTGTTTTTAAGGGCTTCTGTACAAGTTCCCAGAACAACACAAGGGAAAGGAAAACATGTAAACATGATCATGAATTCTGAGTACAATTGTGCAATTGAAGCACCTGGACTCAGTTGACTGTTAAGTGGAAAACTAGGAAGAAATATCGGCACCTTTAAACACCTTTAACAAATAGCTGCAGGGAAAAGGGAACAGGAAGGTCTCCGGGGCTTCTTCCGAGCACTTAAAGAAATCTAGTGATCACAATAAACAAAGGTTTTGTTAGTAGTAATATCATCAAACAGAAAATAAATGGAACATTTAGAAACATCCATGCAGTACACGAGTGGTGACCAACTTCTTTGTCTTTAAGATGGTTAATAAAATGTAACATTACTACAGTTTCACCAGGGGTGTAATTGCTTCTCTTCAGAAAGTACTGTATAATTTTGTTCCCATGTGTAATCCAGCCTAGATGATCACCTTCATAATAGCAAGCCATATAATTACTTGCAAGGTTTAATGACCTGCACTCGAACAGCTCTACAAGTTGTATCAGCGGGTTTATTTGGAGCTTGGCATTAGCTACTCATCCAAAAACAAAAAAAACAAAAAAACAAAAAAAAACAAAGAAGGATTCCTCACGTCCTTCCAGAAAACGGCTTTAAACTCCACTTTTGGCTATGTAGAAAGCATTATGATCACACGATAAGGCTGACCATGGCTTAATTGGTGTAACACGATAGCATATTTCTGTGGCTTTCACACCCTGAGTGATGGATCTAATTGAAGTCTCTGGAGATCACAGCCAGCATGGAGCTCCTCAACTGTCTCCTACCTGGCAACTGGCGCAAGAAATTAATCTCTTCCCCGGAATCTTTGAATTCAAGTAAGAGCGCTATGAGTGTAGATGGTGTTGTATCAGCTGACCTGCAGTCTCATGACATTTGTTACCATTTCTGGTTTTCTGTGACTATTTGCCAGTAAAGTCAACATTTCAAGTATTATTGTATTTTTTTCATGGGTTTTTCCATCCATTTTGTTCAAACTGCAAGACTGTTTGGATGGTCTGTATGAATCAATGTTTGTTTTGGTGCACTACTGATCCAACATGTTACTGCCCGCTTAGAGATGCCAGTTCATTTACTAAATGAGTGTTTATTCAATTAACTGTTGCCTCTTTGCCACAAATGACTTAGCTGTTGCCTTTGGAGACAAGTTCTTCACCAAAAACACTAGAAAGCTTGAGATGACTGCTTGATTTTGCTGACAAAAAACAGAGTCTGTCACAAAAGGAATAGTGAATCGTTATTGCTTTTTATTAATGATATTTTGGTCACACTTTATTTTAAGGTCCAGTTCTTGCTATTAACAAACCATTAACTATGACTTTTGCATCAATAAACTCCTAATTGGCTGCTTATTAATAGTTAGTAAGGTAGTTGTTAAGTTTAGGTATTGGGTAGGATTAGGGATGTAGAATATGGTTATGCAGAATATGTGCTTTATAAGTACTAATATACAGCCAATATGTTAATAATAGGCATGCTAATAAGCAACTAGTTAATAATGAGAACTGGTCCCTATACTAAAGTGATACTGAGATTTTCAGTGGACTAATATGGTTTTGTTATTTTGTATAATAGCATTTTTGAATAATAATGTCCCTGTATGTATCCATTACAGTTTCTTTACACAATCACCTTGGCACTAATATCACAACCTTGCTGTAATTTTTTCAAATATCTACGCTTTTTTTACCATTGCTTATATACAATACACATAAACCCAAGATAATTTGTTTATTGAACTAAAATCACCTGTCGACACAAATTAACATCCAAGTATTACCATTTCAAAATGCAATTTACACATCTAAGACAACTGTTTATTCATTTCATTGCAATGCTCTAACTATCAATTGAAACAACTGCTCAAAGGCTATTTCAAATTTTCCTATTGTATAGTTTTATGGAAACTGGCCAACAATATTCCACATTTAGATCATGAAAGTTTCAGGATAACGAGATTGATTACATGGAACCTGAACCAATTGGATTAGATTATCTATGGAGATAGTATTTCATCATCTTTCTTTTTCAGACGCTGTTTTTATGGTCCCATGTACCTCTTTTCCAAACCATATTTTCAGATTTTTACAGTTATCAATCTGTTGTTTTGCCTTTTACATTAAGCCAGTTGAAGAAGTTGAAGAAACACTGCAGATGAAGTTTTACCGTACTGTAGTTTTTTTTTCTTTTTTTGTAGCAAATTTTTATGATTTGAATATATTTCATCAATACTGTAAATACTGATTCCAGTAGTATTCAATAATCAATGTGTTGAATGAGATGGACAGACAGCTAGTTAGCTAGCTAGACAGAAAGTCAGATAGATAGATAGATAGATAGATAGATAGATAGATAGATAGATAGATAGATAGATAGCTAGATAGATAGATAGATAGATAGATGGGCATGTGAAAATTACATGGATCTGTGATTGATTCTTTTGTTTGATTTGACTGATGAGAGAAATGTCTGGACATGTAGCATACGATGAATCTTTTTTTCTCAAACAACTGGCTGTTTCTCTGGGAGCAGTGACTCAAGTCGTAACCTGTCTCATCTGTTTCAGTCTAAAAACTCTTCCCTGGCCTTGTCATATAAACATGTAAATGAAAGATAGGGAAGCGCTGCCACTGATCCATAACTGCCCTCTGTCTTTACAGATGTTACACATACTGTCATGTAATATATGTGCATCTTGTCCTTCACTCTGAACCTATAAATCCATTCGGTGGACAGAAACACTGAGGATGTGACTCAGAAATAAAAGCCATGTGCACTGGCTTCCTTTCTCATTTCCCTTTGAAAAAAGCCCAAGACACAGCAGCCACAAGAGCACACAGGAAGTAAATCTTCAAGGACTACCACTTGGGAATCATTGGAGCGAGTTTCCCCCAAAACCCAAAGACTTACAACAGCTCGTCACTGCGAACACAGACAAGAAAAATGGCAGCGATGAGACAAACATGCTAGCAAATGGATATCAGATGACTACCAGCCACCTTAATGCATGAAGCTGGGCTCAGCTTTTATTCAAAATAGACATTCATTCATTTGGTTTGGCTGTGAGGGGGTGGCATGTGGTTTCAGTTAAGAGCTGAACTGCTAGAGAGCTTCGTCTAATGTGTGTGTGTGTGTGTGTGTATGTGTGTGTGTGTGTCTCTTTTGCTTCTCCCTGACCCCATGACTCATGACAGCATGGCTACACTCCTCTCCTACACAACAGGAGCATTACAGATACAAAGAATGCAGACTAATGGTTTGCCACGCGGTAATACCCCTGCAGGAAGAGGATGCATGGATCATAAAATTTAAGCCTTGCAAGGCATTCATCGACAATAGAGCCAGTCAGCATTTTCCTCACCCCTTCTGATCTCTTTAATAGATCAAGAGAACAAAAACACCTCCCAATAGATAACCTACACTGTAGCTGACATGTGCTTCTTTATGTAATATTAGGAGGTGAGGAGCTCGGTCCACCACTGCATTATGAAATGTCTTTGAAAGAATAGCTCAAGTTAAACGAAAAATAAAAAGTCTGTCAGCCTCAAGTCTTTCCATATAGACGTGACTTTGTATCTTCTGTAAAACATAAAATAATATATTTTGAAGAATGTTGGGAACCAAGCTGTTTTAGTGCCCGTTGACTTCCATAGTAAGAGCAAAAATCAACAATGAGATATTTCTCAAAATGTCTTCTTTCATGTTCCACAGAAGAAAGTCAGTCATACAGATTTTGGAACTAAATGACGGCGACTAAATGATGACAGAATGCTAAATTTTAGGTGAACTATTAAGTTCTATTAAACTATTAAAGGCGAACACGCAGGTCTACGCAGAAACCAAATGATAAAGATGGCTCCAAAGACAACAAGATGCTGTGCAGTGCCAAGATGTGGAAAAACGGTCTTTGCATTGCCTTCCTTCTGATCCCACCATTAGGAAAGAGTGGATGAACTTTATTTAAGACCCAAGAACTTGGTCCTTTGTTCACTTCATTTTACTGTGGATTCGTTTACAAACAAGGCACAATTTGACGCAGGATTTTCAGAAAGACTGAAACTAAAAGACGATGCTGTGCCGGCTATATTGGATCCGGCAGTAATATCGCAACACACAAGTGTGAGTAACTGTTTTCATTACGTGATCACTATTGCTTTGTCTGTTAAACAGATCGTTTGATAAGTACTGAGTATTTATGCGTTTTTAACCTAAATCACAGCAGTGTCCATCTGTGAAGGACGTGGACTGTCAAACATACACAAGTGTTAGCCAATCATAGCAGTGGGCGTTTACTTCTGGAGTCTATAATCCGCCACACCTATTCAAACAGAGCGTTCTGATGAGAGGGGTCAAAAACAGGACAGAAAATAGCTTATTACTTCTAAATTATGTTTTTTTTTTATGTAAAAATCTTGATAACATTATAAGTGGACCTCAGAGAACAGTACAAAAAAAACAAAAAAAAAAAACAAAGGCAGTTCATGACCCCTTTAATATCAATATTGCATCCATGATCCATTGTGAATAAAATTCACTGTACATTCTTGAAAATAAAGGTTCTTTTTTTGGCAATCATGGTTCCATGAAGAACTTTTAACATCCATGAAATATTTCCATTGGACAAAATGTTCTTTATAGTAAAAAAAATGTTCTTTAGATTATTAAAAACTTCTTCACACTAAGAAAAAAAGTGTTTCTTTTAAGAACCATTCACTAAAAGATTCTTCGGGAATCCAAAAAATGGTTCTTTTATGCAGTCACTGAAATCCCCCTTTTGGAACCTTCATTTTTAAGAGTGTTGAGAAATAAGATGTTTGCGGCAGGAGTCAGAAGCCAATTTACTGTATCACAGGAGCATGTAGGCAGTGTGTGATGCGCTCGTGATAACCACAAAGACAGTGTAGAAAGCCACAGAGCATGATCCATTACTGAGCCCACTGGCAAATCAAAACAACAAAACCAGCATTGTCAGGTCTGTAATCTCTTTTAAATGCGCACCAGATGGCAAGACAACTTTGATAGCATGTTTGGCGAGAGATAATTATTTTGTAAACCCAGGTCTTTAAAGTGTTGTACTGTTAATCGTCATGATATCTCTGCTGTGGTGGCAAACTATCTACTTCTGGGCTTGCTAACAACAGTGGTCAACAAACAAGACAGTAAAAACACAGAGAACATCTATCAGTATGAAGCAATGTCATTAACAGTGGCAAAGCTATTAGTTCAGCTATGTTTCTCAGTAGGGAGATGGCAGTGTCACTATTTTCAAAACCACATAGCTTTTTAGTAGCGAGTAGCATTGTAAACCACTAAAACGTAAATTTTTTTCTTGACAACATTTCAGCAATAAAGATGTGTTTACAGACACACTGTTTAGACTCAGAACTAGTGAAGTCTGATTCAGGAACAAACAGCCATTTTAAATCAATTCTTTTCAATCAGTCTGAATCACTTAAGTTATAAGTTTGAGTTTGAATCGATTAGGGTAGTTCTAGTGTTCATACAACTGAATCATCTGGGTGGTTCACTCATCCTCGCTCTGGGCTGTTTACAGTAAAGGCCTGTTCACACCAAGGATGATAGCTATAACAATAACTATAAATAATCA
Source organism: Spinibarbus caldwelli (assembly GCA_039654775.1). NCBI lineage: Eukaryota > Metazoa > Chordata > Actinopteri > Cypriniformes > Cyprinidae > Spinibarbus > Spinibarbus caldwelli. The sequence continues at coordinate 27,666,884 of CM077219.1, read as the reverse complement.
TTATAATTCTATGAGAATAGCAGAGTACACACCACAATTATAAAATTTGGTTGGAAACTCTTTTAAAACATTTTTTTCTATTCATTAAAAAATCATTGACAGCCAATCAGAATTTAAAGAGTTCAAGCTTTTAAAGTGATAGTTCACCCAAAAATGGAAATTCTGTTATCATTTACTCATCCTCATGTGTATGGAAGTCAGTTGTCACCAGCATTCTTAAAAATATCTTCTTTGGTGTTCAGCAAACGATAGAAACTCAAACAGGTTTAGAACGACATGAGGGTGAGTAAATGATGACAGAATTTTCATTTTGGGGTGAACTCTCTTTAAAGCAGCAAATGACAAAAGTGCAGCTTGCGCTTACAATAAACAGACTGTTATCGTCCGTAAACATGGTAGACTGGCATCTTTTACTGTGGCGCCGTCATCCATTTCATGATTTTTAAAAAGAGATCCCACATTCTTTTCAATTCATCAGTGCTGGAGCTCGCAGTTGATACTATTTGTGTGGTTTTTGAAAGCAAAAACGTGTGATCGTAACCTTATGGCTATCACTAGGAAGTCAAAAATTGTTGTCAAATTGGACAGATACTAAAGCACTTCTCATCAGCCATGCAGATGAAGACAATGGTGCAGCATTTAAAGGTCATTTCTGATGGTTGACATCACAGAATTTACCCATATTCATATGGGTCATATGATGCGATTTCAAGTTTTCCTTTCTCTTTGGAGTGTTACAAGCTGTTTGTGCATAGATAAGATCCCTGAAGTTGCAAAGATTAAAGTCTCAAACCAAAGAGATATTCTTTATAAAAGTTAAGACTCTGCCACGCCCCCCTAAAACGGCTCATTCAAACATGCCCCCACATGTCTACATCACGATGTGGGGAGATTTGCAAAACACCGCCCGAATGTATATGCAATGAAAGAGGGCGGGACTTTTATTCTCGCTGTGGGATTGTTGCTGCCGCCGGCGCCATGTCCTGGAGACACTGTGTGTTTCATTGTGAAAGCGAAACTACTTTGTTTGATCTTCCAAAAGAGGACACAACTAGAAATCAGTGGTTAAGTTATATTTACAACACTGTTCCAGAACAGTTCAACCCAAATATTAGACTGTGTGCAGCGCATTTTACGGAGGACTATTTCCTGAACCTGGGAGTAGCCTACAATGCTGGCTTGCACAAAGGCTATTTCTATAAAGTGGGGCAATTCCAACTTTACAAGGACAGTATGACGCTTCTGACTCACAGCCTGTAAGTATGTTTTCATATTTAAAGAATTTGCCACTGACTATTCAAACGCGAGTTTTGAGCTGTGTAGAGTAGTGCTTGTTGTTTGTCGTTTCTCCGATCACAAATGCAGACATAGTAATGTTTACGCAGCGCGATGCAACGCGATGTGTAAAAAGACAGTATAAGTCATTATAATCAGTAATTATGTCCCCACTGGATGCAACAAATGCCTCATTTGTAAAGGGTTTTATTGTTTTTGTGTCATCGCGCCAGGACACGGCATCATAATACGGTAAGGGGCGTAACATTTCCGTCTCACGTTTGAGGTATTCGGCCAATCACAACGCACTGGATAGCTGGCCAATCAGAGCACACCTCGCTTCTCAGAACGATGAGCTTTGTAAAAATCTGTGCGTTTCAGAAAGGCGGGGCTTAGAGGAGCAACAATAATGTACAGTATGTGGAAAATAATGTTTTTTGAACCTTAAACCACATAAACACATTGCATTTTAGATTAAAGCAGATTCAGAGTGTCTATTTTCTTCTAATTAAAAGTTTTAACATCTCAAAAAAATTATATTAGCCTATCTATATAAATTGTGTAATTGTAATTGTGTACTTGTTTAAAATGTGGACTTTTCTCTTTGTCTAACGTACGGTTTTGACTGTGTTGTAGCTAATGCACCACTGTTTCTCACACAGGATCAATATCTGTCTGTCTGCCTGTCTACTTTTGAAAAATATGTTTTAAATGATGTCCACTCATGAAGACTACAGTCATATCAGCAGCCAAATAAAAGCAATTTTTATTTTACACAGAGTAGACTACCTCATGAGGGCATGATTGAGATCATATCACTAGCCGAATACTACATGATTTATATTGGTAACCCCATTACCAGACAGTGGACACATTCGCTCACAGAATAAATAAATCATGACTCTGTGAATTAATTCCACAATGGCATCAGTAAACAAAAACTATTGCTTTCATGTGATGCTGCATTCACAATATCTTTAAGTTACAAACAATATAGGAAAGAATTTATACATATATTCTGTGTGATAAACAATATAAACAACACATTTTTAAGCAACAGTAAAAACCAACCTTTTGTTTGAAGATATCTAAGAGATACCAGATACACCAGTTAGCAATATTTGAAATGATCAGCAAAATTACATCAAAGTGAAGCTGAAAGGCTTAAGCTGTGGATTGATCTGTCTCAGATATACTGTAGATATACTCTCATGGCAGAAGCAGCAAGGTGACGTTTGATGCTCTCTAATGACGTGCACTCTGATTTCTGTTCAAACTTTCTGTTGATTTCTAAACATAACTGTAGGGCAAGAAACAGTAAACATATTCCTCCTGCACTGCACAAGGGGAACTTGTCAGGTGTGGTTTTCCTATAGGCTATATCTTACCCTGCTGAGACCTGTGAGAACCATTGCATGGGATGGTGTTTCTAGCAGAAGAATTATTGCATGGTTACGTCTTGACGTTTAAGATATACCTATCGGCATTTACAAGCACTGTAACGGTCATATTTAATGGTGTGATTTCCTACCCTGCAAATTAAGTGTTTCTTCTTGTTTATGAAAAGTCGTTTTATGAAAAAAGCTGCGTGCATGAATTGCTTCTCTAATTATGGCTGCTGATTGAAGGCCTATGCAATGCACCGTATGAACTGTAGAAAAACCCGTTTTACAGGCCTATTGTGAGCCATACTGATGATTTGGTTGTTTACGTTCGTTTTTAAAGTGTAATAATTGCATTCTCAGCTCATCGTTTCTAGACAAGTTTATTTCCCAATGGATTCTGTTCAATTTCTGTTCCCAATGGATTCTCACAATGCCTGATATTTTGTTATCAAACAAACATAACTCTACTGATTTAGATTGACAAATCATAATGAAAAATCTCATCATTCTTATGCAAATTTTCAAATTATATTCTTTCTATACAGTCTATCACATGCAATAATTATCGATTATTAATCCATTCAATTAAATACCCTGAAAACACTGAAATTATAGGTTTGTGATGTTTACAAAACATAAATCTTTTTGTGGTATAAACCCACAGCTTTACCCTGAGGAAAGGGTGAAAGATGTAGATTACAGAAGAGAGAAACTCTTTTTGCTGCCTGTTTCCAAAGTAACTTTTTTGTTTGATCTGTCTGTCTACTATTGTAACATGCAAGATAAAAATAATAAAAAATCATGGAATGACACTCAGGAGGCACAAGCTGTGAGTTCTCACTTACATTGTACTCCAACCCATCAATTCTCTAGGGGTTTGCTTGTTTGAGCAAGTGATAAGACCTTTTAATCAGTTTTTGATCTTTTAAAATTAAGCTAATCTAACGGCTTAGTTTATAATTAATGGGCTTTTCTTATGTTATCAAATAATGTACACTGACAGTGATGACAGCTCCATACAGAAACACTGACTTTACTTCTAACTTCTATTTGTGTACAATAAATAAAACAAGCCCAAATGCCGGAACAGATTTGAAGAAATGTTGCATTTCATCACTTGCTCACCAGTGGATCCTCTGCAGTGAATGGGTGCCAAACAGATGATAAAAACATCACAATAAACCACAAGTAATCCACACGACTCCAATCCATAGATTAACGTGTTGTGAAAATCTGTGTTTGTAAGAAAATCAAATCCATCTTTAATACATTTTAACTTTAAACCATCACTATTAGTCATCCTCTGTTGTCTCATATCAAAATCCACTGACATACTTGTTTTGAACAGGTTGATCTGTGCATATTTTTCTCCTAATTCAGACAAAACAACTTTTTTACTGGAGAAAGCGATATTATGTATAGATGACTCATATTTTAGCCGGAAGCAACTGTTTTAAGATAAAAATGTCTTAATGGTGGATTTGTTTATTACAAACATGAAGCTTGTGGATTACTTGGATTACTTCTGGATTATTGTGATGTTTTATCAGCTGTTTGAACTCACATACTGACGGCACCCATTCACTGCAGAGGATCCATTGTTGAGCAAGTAATGTAATGCTAAATTGAACTGAATTGAATTGTATCTTCAATTTCAATGAAGATACAAACTCATCCTGAATGGAGAGTGAAAACATTTTACCAAATTTTCATTTTTGGGTGAACTATTCCTTTAAAGAGCATGAGGGACTCTTTTTGTCAGGGCAAGAATCTACATTTTTGACAACCCAAACCATTTCATGTAAAACTGTTAATGTGAACCGCCAACTCAGCACAAATGGCTCCCCGGTGCATTCTTTAAAACTGATTCAGAGGCCTTAATGACGTCAAAAGAACAATAAGCAAGAACTCTGTATTCCTTGACTATGAACACTATGCTTTAAAGAGTCAAAATATTTTAAGTGAGAACTCGTTTGGAGTTTAAAGAAGTTTTTTTTTTGAAAGTGGCTGGAAAGCACTTGTTGCTCACACTGTTTGCTTTCCAATTTATATAAACATGTACATACACAAATGTGTGTCCCTAAAATCTATTACAGTACATGCAGGCACCCCAACTCTGTCATGTGAAGTGAGTTCAGGGAGGAAGGATGAACTGTTGGCTGTGTGGGGTGTCAATAATTACTTTCCCATCTGAAACTCTCCCTTTCTCCTATTACCATGAGTTGAGCCGTAACAGCGCCACAGAACAGAGAAAGCACCACGGCTAATTCCAGCAGGATTTGTGCCCAGTGCCCAGAGATTTTAAAGCCGTACAAGCTAAAATGCCTGCAAATGTAATGTTACTGTAGTGATTATGAACCATAGGCCATTTAATTCTATTAAGGATGACTAAAAATAGACACAGAGAATGTGAAAGTTTACTACTCAATAATCTCAAGTATTGCACTTTGGCAAGTCGTAACAAAACTATCCCCTACTAACATGTAGCATTAGGCTCTTCACATTCTTGGAATCACATCCTGTTCCCTCAACTTGCAATAGACCCCTTGTTCTTATAATAACATGGCATGATATGTTTTAGAGTGCACTAAAAGATCACCAAAACACACTAACGAAAGTTTCTATTGCTTTTTTTTCCGCTGATCATTCCGTTGTTGCCCCTTATCTGGAAAATCCCTGTATTGTTTACATAAAGCACATAGCAGCCTATATTATTCCAATCTTCATTCATTCTTGTCAGCAATAGCTTTGAGCAGAGTCTCATAATTAAATCATGATTGACGTGAACAGCCCCTGTAGATTGTCAAACTCCTATATAACCATTCATGACCAGCATTCTTCGTAAAGACAGACAAATGATTTCCATAGAGCTGCGAATTTACTCGGACGATAGAAATTCCTTTGTTGCTTGTCTGTTCTGTCTGTTTGAGCGGCCCTCAGGGGACGGGGCCATTCTGTATGTTTCAGTAAAAAGATCAAACTGTGCATGACATAAAATGGAGACTGGGAATGAAACCGGATTGTTGCCACCATCAGCTGGATGACAGAACGCTTGAGTAGATGCAGCAGATGCTTAAGGCATTTAGTGAGCTGCCTTCGGTGCAGCACAACATAATTGAGCACCAAACATAATGTGTGATATTCCCCAATGAATGGAACTGGTGGTATTAGCAATGCCATATTAATGTAATATACGTTAAGTGTAGGCAGACTGTGGCGGTCAGTCCTTGGAATACACAACTCCTTTCTATGCCAAAAACAAAAATCATCTGCAATAAAAGCAGACTATGCATTCATAACATATGCATGTAAATGTCTAAAAAATAAATGGTGATCAGTGCAAGAGCAATAAGGATTTTTAGGGGCATTATGACGGTGAAACTAAAACACAAGTGCCCCCAAAAGCCCCTCATTCTCCCTGCGGCTTTAGCGCAGTTTCAGACCGTATTCTTTTGCACCAGTGTTGATTTTTTTTTTTTATTGCCATTCATGATTCCATGAAGAACCTTTAACATCCATGGAAACTTTTGATTATTTGCCCTAAGAAATTAATAGTTCTTTTAAGAATTGTTTACTAAAAGGTTCTTTGGGGAACCAAATATTGTTTTTTTTTTTTTTTAATGCAATCGCAGCAAAAATTCCTTATGGAACCCTTATTGTTAAGAGTGTATGATTGAGCAAGTTTATGCACAACTTTTATGCAATAAAACCATTTGCCTCACAATCAACAGGCACAAACATGTCAACATGATGTAATCATATTAAACTAAGTGTTACTGATCCAGTTGACTGAGAAATAACTACTTTAAATTTAACTATGTACTCTTTGTTGTCACGCTGTTAGAGTGAGTCCCAGAAGCGGGACTTTGCGGGCCAGTTGGATTGAGATCAATACTCATCTTGCCCCCAAAGTCCCGTCACTGAAATCACAGTGCATATGCAATTATACTATGACTAAATAAATTTACCACATTTACAACTAAAGCATTCATTTCCTCTGTAATTTGAAACAGCAGCCTCTGAGCATATGAATAATACTAACCAAAAAATGCATTTTTTTCTAACCACTTCTTATAGCTGTGTATTACTGCCATTTAGGCATTACTTAAACACACTCATCTCTGAATGATGACAGAATACTTCCTGATTGTACTGAAACATGCATTTTCTGAGGCTATTGTTAAAAGTGCTATACAAATAAACTTGAATTGAACTGAATATGGCAAATGCCATACATATTCGTTGATTTTATATTTTTAGGCTTGTTTCTAAGACACTTGATAACAAATCACAGCAAGTGACCTTCAGCCATGGCTTCAAGTGAAAATGTTACACATATGCAATAACAACACAGTGGCCACAAAAACGATCACATGAACTTTTCAAGCGTACGATTTGAGGAAAACATTAAAAAGCTTTATTAAAACGCTATTCGAGCTATTGAGGGCTTTTTGTTAGGAGACGACTGGGCGTCAGTTGAGTCCCAGACAGTGTGTTCGACTCCCTGGAGAGTTCAGGTACTCTCTCAGACACAATCTGTCTGCCTCTGTCGGGAAGCAACATCCGCGAAAAGGAGCGATATGCACCTAAAATGTCATGCTGTTGCTTTAAAAGACACATCCCGTTGGCGATCTCTATACGTCCCTGTTAAATTCAACCGCAAATTCCCATTGTAACGGTTAGCAGAATGTCTATTATAACATCACCAGTGGAATTAATAAGTCTTCTGCCCGCTGCCCCAGTTCTGATCACACCTGCCATTGAAAAGCCGCGCAAACGCATGTCGATGTAAAATCGCTGGAAACTTACCTCGAATGAATAAAGAAGCGCTGTGGGGTTGAAGGAAACATCTGGCTGATTTGAATCAGACATTGTTTCTTTAAGTGCAGGCTATGCGTGCTCCTGCTGGTGAGATGAGCAAGCGTCTCGAGCAGCAGACTGACTCTGTGCATGTTAAGATCTCTCTGCTCGAGCATTGCTTCATGGTCACGCTAATAGGTAAGCAGGGGCCGTGCAGGGGGAGATACCAATTTCAGCAACGCACGCCAATTGTGCGCTAAATTCCTTGCTGACATTCTCCAGTCTATTAATGATCATCATCAATGGGTGTCAGTATGTAAAATCGCTCACGGGCGAGCGTCCTGCTGCCCGATGCTTGTCTTTTGCTTTAAAAGGGAGCGAAGTTAAACACGTGGAACTGGATATGGAGCTGGCAGTTTCTATTTTCCTAGAAGTCATTTCCAAATATAGAAACTAGGAAGGGACGTTCTTAGAAACCCCCGAGTCGTTACGGCCGAGTTTACTTCTTTTCACTGTTTTGTCAGCTAAATAGCCTTTTCGTCACAGCATCCATCCATTTAGATTTTTTTTTTTTTTTTTGACTGGAATGACATGTTAGTTGAACGGAAGACCTAAATTGCATTAATGATGCAATTGTAGAGTACGTATTTCTATTTAGTTCTTGTTTTGCGCTGAACGTCACAACTATGTTAGACGTGGAGTCTTTAAATGCATGAAAAATATGTGATTTATTAATCTGCAATCAAACCTGTAGGATTGCGGCACTGATGTCTTGCTCTCTGTCGCCCTCTGTTGCTGAGATTGTGACGTTGCTAAAAATGAAATTACCGTGACGTCACACAGCAGACAACCGCGCTTCCGGGTTCCTGTGCTGCTGATACATTGTTTAATGTGTATATAATATAATTATATACACATTAAATTATTAGTCATACTTGCCGTTTAAAATAGATTTATTTTATTTTATTCCGCATCTGAATTTGTATGACGTGTTACAGGTTATTGAATAACGCAACGTTTCTAAGCCTAAGAAATAATGATGTATAAAAGTAAAAAATCTAATTGAACATACTCATCAGACCTACAAGATGTATTTCTATTTTTAATACACATTTCACCACATTGTGAGATTATATTCATTACATCTAGTAATTGCTCTCTTTTTTCTTTTAGAGTCAGATTTTTATTTTTCAATTATTATTTTGTTTTAAAATGCAGGTCAGTCATTCGGATCTTATTATAGCCGAGGCGACCTAACTTTGCATAATAATTGTCATCATTTAAATCACTTCCCTACTAACAATTCTTGGTTCCCAGAACGTTCTGGGAACGTTAGTTTTTGGTTCCCAGAACGTTATTTTTTATGGTTTGTTTTTGGTTAGCCAGGAAAGTTTTCTTAACGGAAATAGAACGTTAGTTTTTGGTTTGTAGAACATTCCCATAACGTTATTTTAACGTTCCCAGAACGCTGGTTTTTGGTTTGTAGAACGTTATTCTAACGTTCCCAGAATGTTAGTTTTTGGTTTGTAGAACGTTATTCTAACGTTCCCAGAACGTTAGTTTTTTGGTTTGTAGAACATTCCCATAACGTTATTCTAACATTCCCAGAACGTTAGTTTTTGGTTTGTAGAACGTTATTCTAACGTTCCCAGAATGTTAGTTTTTGGTTTGTAGAACGTTATTCTAACGTTCCCAGAATGTTAGTTTTTGGTTTGTAGAACGTTATTCTAACGTTCCCAGAACGTTAGTTTTTGGTTTGTAGAACATTCCCATAACGTTATTCTAACGTTCCCAGAACGTTAGTTTTTGGTTTGTAGAACGTTATTTTAACGTTCCCAGAACGTTAGTTTTTGGTTTGTAGAACGTTATTCTAACGTTCCCAGAATGTTAGTTTTTGGTTTGTAGAACGTTATTCTAACATTATTCTAATGTTCCCAGAACGTTAGTTTTTGGTTCCCGGAAAGTTCGTTTTTGGTTTGTAGAACGTTAGAATAACGTTACTATAACGTTTCCCTAACCTATTTACTCCAGTATGATTACTTCTCTGTAGGTCAGTAATCATCCAGCACACACAACCCAGTATAGTATAAGTGGCATGGAAATGATCCGTATGGATGCCTAATCAGTATTATAAAAACCATATCTTGTTTTTATCTATTGTTTAATTGATAAAAATAATCTGAGCACATCAACTATCATATAAAAGACTAAATCTGTTCATTTCGGGGCAGCTACCCAGATTTTATTTCTTCAGCACCAAATAAAAATGACTTCACACACTGTATGTTTTTTATAAAATATGACGTTTATTTACAGATATTAAAAAAGGAATAAAAAACTACTTGACAAAGTAGGACATCAGTGCATTCATTTCGTCCCACTGTACAGTTTGTTCAGCGGGACACTCTTCTTTTGATCCGTAAACAAAAACTTCTCGCTTAACATCATGTTCTCTTCAGTTAGGCATGTCAAATCCCTCCGAAATCATATTTACTGTTATAACTACATTAATTTTAAGTAAGCATTCAATAAATAGATCGATAAACGAGCGAGTACGAGTACGCGTAAACAAGTAAAACGAAATGACCGTTATTTTTTAAATCCCGCGAGCGCGCGGCTCTCTGTGGAAGACAGGTGCAAGCGCGTGCTGGAGCAGCGCGTGCAGATCAGAGGCGCGAACGCAGTTAATGAAGATGAAACAAACCCACGAAGTTATGATTTCTGTTATCACTCCCTGCTTAATCCTGGCTTAATATTATAAATTAATCTTGTTTTGATTGATATAATTTCTGTATTTTAATAAATGCTGCATTAAACGAATTTCAGGGCTCTGTATAGGTCATTACACAAAAAAACATCTGCAACGTTTTCATTGGAAAGATAGTTTTATAGGGTTATAAAAATAACCTAAAACTAACCATTGTTCTCTATAAGTTATTTTTTATTTTGTTATTTTAAAAATAACCACCCTGCAACGTTCTGGGAACGTTATTTTATGGTTGCAAAAAAAATAACCTAAAAAATTAGTAAATTAGTATTTGGTTCTCAAAAACAAACAAACAAAAAAAACAAACGGAAACCAAAAACTAACGTTATGGGAACGTTCTGTGTTTGCTGGGTTTGTACTGATCCACCAATAATGTTAGAAATATAAAATCTCTCGAATTTAAAATCTTCAAAGGCTCAAATAAAATAAAATAGGAAATTAAGTCACCACGTTTAATTTTCAGTTGCATTTGAATGGAGCTCTAATGCAAAACAAAATCAGGGAACGGAAGTGGCGTCGCGGAGTGTTTGTTTGTACGCTGTAACTTTATCTGTAGGAATGGCAGCAAATCTTGGAAATGCAAAAACGAATGTACTGGACGCTGTATCATTATAGAGGTATTATAGCACACATTTTTAGGCTACTTCGTTTTTTTGTGTAGACTACCAATATAAAGAAATACACCCAATCAACCATACAACGATCACTGCCTATTAGTGAGATTTCTATTAGTGAGATTACTCATGATGCATGATACAGTGATCTTCAGCTCCACTTCTGGTGACCCACTGCGAAGTTCCAGCCAGCTTCAATTTTGAAGTGATTAGACCTGGTTCAGGTGTGTTTGATGAGGTCTGGAGCTGAAGTCTGTCGGGGAGTATCTCCAGCAGCAGAGCTATGAGACAAATCTTATTTTGCCCATTTCTGAGTATATTTCCTTCTCAAGATCTTGAGGTAAATCAACACGAAACGGGCTGTACAACACGTTGCTTTACGTGTTTTGTTCACTAAGTCCATATGTTATGAGTCTATGGTGGGCTGTAATGGACTTAAAAGGCACGGACGGGGCTCGAACCCGCGATCTTCGGTTTACGAGACCGACGCCTTACCACTTGGCCACCGCGCCTGCGCGCAACAGTCGCAGTTTCCTTTCTTATATTCATACATCACCCAGTTTTCAGCCTCGAGACCGAGAATCCATAAATCATCGGAGGACACTCGCATCACAAACAGCATTTAGCGTGTATGTGTTATTGTTTAGTTCAAACACATAACTACCCATGAATGTTCAGATTTCATGAAAACAATGGGTCTTTGATTTCAGCAGGACACCAGACTGCTGGATACATCAGATCACATCTGCTTTCCTCTGTAATGTCGAGGATGAGCATCCATAAGGGAAATGTATGTGAATTGTATGATTTGGACAGTTTTAACGCTGTCAGTGGATACCTGTTGTATCAAATGTGTCGTATTTAACATGAAATTATAATTTCCGATCGCTTTAGCCCAGAAGAAAACAGGTTCTTTTAATGATTCGTTCGTCTGTTAGAGTCGACTGTAAGGACTCTGTTTGGGACTAGATCAAAACTAAGCAGTGACATGTTGAAATTATAAAACAACAGACTTTTGACATATATTTATTCAAACAGAAAGGCAGTATTTCACATTTGTTTACTTCTGGAAACGTTGCTGATATATGAGTCTAGTGTCTCAGCGAATCTCTGTTTTGAATCAGTTTATTGCAGTGAATTGTCCGAGTGAACCGATTCGCTAAAATGCATCGGACTTTCAAAGGCTCAAGCGCATCTAGATCATTCTCGTTACAAATGATTCGTTGCATCCACCAGGGGAGGCTGTTGAACTTTACTTATGATAAAAAGCATAGTGGAGAATTTGTTGGTGCATTGTCATGATTGCCATGCCCATAATATAAATTGAGCCTTTGTGAAAATAACGGAAGGATTCTTAATGCAGTGATATGTACCTTGGCCAAAATATCTGCATAGCTTTGGACTGGATTGCTTTGACACTAGAATTTGTTTTACTTTGTATAAGGGTAAACAGTTCATTGTGTTCAAAATAATGAGTTTTGCAAGATCATCTTAATCAGAACCAAACTCTGTTCTTCATAGCTCTAAATTCTATTTACAGAATGTTTGTGGCTGGTTTCATGCAACTTACTCCGAATTATATAAATATACCTAACTGGAACCCCAACCTGACCCAGCTGTGAAAATAAATCTGATTTGTTTATCCTTTTGATCTTTCATTTAAAAAATAAATAAATATATATATTTAATTAATCTAACCTTTAAAAATCTAACCTAAAATTGATCTATTAATTATCTAATAATCTAAAATTATCTAAAAATTAATCTAACCTAGCACTGAAGGAAAACAATTGAAAATGGAAAACTTTCATGCAACCGGGCCCTGAGCCTTCTCCTATAATGCATGATGAGTTTGGAGAAGACCTGACAAGAGATCAGGGCCCGGTTGCATGAAAGTCCTTAAGTAATTTGACTTAGGGGTATCCCTGAGGGGAAAAAATTCCCTGAGGTAAGGTATTTCTCTAAGAGCTTTGCAACAAACGTCTTAACTTTCACCCTTACCTAAGTGTTTATACTAAGCGTTTCACGGTAGTTCCTGGCAACATACGGCAATGGGCGCCGCGGTTGCTATAGTTACTACATCTTACAATAAATAGATATGTAAAATTAACCCATGATTTGACGCAGCAGACACGCAGAGCTGTGAATGTGAACGGGTGGATCAACAAGAAGATAATGCATTATAAACATCTAAACAATTAAGACATACATTACATTTATTTAATGTAGGCTAATGATTAAAAATAATTGTTTAAATGAAGATAGTAATTGACACAACTCATCCATTTTCTTAAAAAAATATATATAAAACTTTTTGTTTTGTGAAAACCTGTAAGTCATGCTTTTTAAAGTCATTTTACAGTTTAATATGTTACCATAGTCATTGCCCTACTACGCTCATATGATATTTTATTTGTGCAGGTCTTAAAAAATGTCTTACATTTGAGCTTAAAAATCCTGCAGATACTGAGTTTAAGATGACTTAAGGGAGCTGTTTTGGTCCCTTAAATTTATCAAGGTGAAATAGTTACTAAGGACTTTGTAGCAACGCTTAAGGGAACACTTAGATAATTAAGGGGAATACTTAATGACAGTCTTAAGGTTTCTTAAGTTGAACCTTAGGATTTTTCTTGCAACCCAAGTTTCACTAAGGGTTCCCTTAACCTTATAACTAAGGGATTTCTTAGCTTAAGGGCTTTCATGCAAGCGGGCCCTATATAGAGAATCTCTTCAGATCCTTCAAATTCCTTCAAAATCTAAGTTGGTGCCTCTCTTCTTCAGTTCATCCAGCTGATTTTCTATAGGGTTCAGGTCAGGGGACTGGGATGGCCATGGCAGAAGCTTCATTTTGTGCTCAGTGACCCATTTTTGTGTTGATTTTGATGTTTGTTTTGAATCATTGTCCTGAATGAAGATCCAACCATGGCCCATCAGAAGATTTCTAGCAGAGGCAGTCAGGCCTTTTTATTTGTTGATATTTTATAGAATCCATGATGCCATGCATCTGAAATCTGAACAAGATGTCTATGACCTCCAGCAAGTATGTGCAATTTTATTTGTATTTTTTTTTTAGCCTAAGGCTCAACTATTTTCTGCAGTTCTCCAGGTGTGATCCTTGGAGAGTCTTTGGCCACTATCCTCCTTGCCATGCATTAAGACAGTACAGACACACGCCCTCTTTCAGGCAGATTCATAACACCTCCAGTTAATTGGAACACCTTAATTATTGCCTTGATGGTGGAAATGGGGATTTTCAAGGCTTTAGATACTTTCTTACAACCACTTTCTAATTTGTGAAGCCCCCAACCCCCCCCCCCCCCCCCCCCCTTAATTGTTTTACTTAATTAGATTTTTTTTTAATGAAAGATCAAAAGGTCAAGCAATGCAGGTTTATTTTCACAGCCTTCTTTGCTAGTATTTACAAAGGAGGTTAATAATTGACAACTAATAATTGTAATAAATGTAAATAAATGTAACTGTATTCTGTTACATTTACTGAGGGAAAAAATGTTGAATTAAATTACAGTTACTTATGAAAATGTTTACAGTTACAGGGGGGCTGACTGCTCTAAAATATGAGACACCAGTGTTTCAGGAGTTTAGGACACAAAATACAACACGTTTATTTGATAACAGTTTTATTTCCTATTTGGGTTTGTGCATATGCTTTATTTTTTTTTAAATTAACTGGTTTCTTTTCCATGGCATTGCTAAAGTCTGATTTTGTGGTGGCTGTTCTTTAAAATTAAATTATTATAATCTTAATTCAAGTGAGGAAGGATTTTGACAGTCATCAGTGTTGAGTACTACTGTGAGGTAAACCCTGCCTGCTTTAAATGTTTGAAAATGATTAACAGTTTAGAAAAAAAAATAGAGAAAAATAGAAATTTAAATTTAGAAAAGTAATCAAAAAGTAATCAGTTACATTACTTTAATAAAGTTATTGAAATAAGTACTTATTACATTTTAAATAGTAACCTTCTCAACACTGTGTGTGTGTGTGTGTGTGTGTGTGTGTGTGTGTGTATATATATATATATATATATATATATTAAACACAGATTTTGAAGAATATGCTAGATTGTCCTTCCAGAAGTATGTCATTTGCATTTTCTGTTCAGCACAGTGAAGCTCATAAATTTGTATTAGAAATATAATTTCTCCCTCCCTAAATAAAACTGCATAAATCAGCAGGATTTGTTATTCATCCATTGCAGTAGATTGCATCTAAACTGGGGGAAGAGCTACACTGGATTTTATGTTGGTTTTGTGGTATTTGTCAAAAGGTTCTATGCGGGTCAATCGTACATCTAGTTTGTTCTCGCTGAACTCATTGTATACTTTGCAGCCTCTATGTCTGAATCCATAAATAAACCCTCATAGTTTGTATTTATGCTGCTGCTTCCTATATGTGGTTGCCTGCACTGCGGTTCTTACACCTCTGCATGTAAGTGTAGGGTAAAAAAAAAAAGGTTTTGAGTAGCACAGATGGTTTGGTCAGATGCACTCCTTATATCTCTCTGTCCTTTAATCTTTTCTTGTTTTGTGTGCGCTCTTTCATGGCAGGCCCGGGCTCCAATCTTACAGCCTGAGGGGAGGAATAAACAAGAGTCTCTGGGAGAGACAGCCAGAGGTGGGAGGGGGAGAGCTGTACAAAGATGGGGGTGGGAATGCAAGAAGAGCTCATTTTTGTTGCTGAAACCTGAGCGTGCTGAGCTCTTGACTGAGATTTCAGAGCAAATAGGAAAGGCACTGTACAGGCAAGGGGCATATTTTGAATAATGCTCTGTAAGTGATATATTTTCAAAGCACTGTGTGATATCTGCCCATATGGATAGTGTTTGTGCTGGTTTTGATGTTCATTAGTGTAGACAAAGATGAAAAGGGTATACATATAATGATATTCATAGTTCATATTTCACACAGTTCATAATTTAATATGCATGATGTCAGAAAGAGATATGATACCCTTTTACACAAATGTAAAGAAAGGCATCTGATCATATATAATGTGTGTGTGTGTGTGTGTGTGTGTGTGTGTGTGTGTGTGTGTGTGTGTGTGTGTTTGTGTATATACATACATACATGTTAATTGCTATAGCTAAGCAAATATTTAATATCTATTTATATAAATATTAATAAATATTAAATAGTAATAATAAATATTATTATAATAGTTGGATTTTAAAACAGTGTAGATTATAGCATTCAAATTTGTACCAGAGCTTCCAGTTATGCAGTATATGAAAGGAAGTAGATCTTAGAAAGTGCTTCCTGTTATTACAAACAAAAAAAAAAAAAAAAAAAAAAAAAAAAAAAACAATGGTAATAAGTAGCACATAAAGCAAAAAATAAAAATAAATATTTTTTTTAAAAATCACAAAATTCATTTTTAACAAAAGTAGAATAGAATTAATACACATAGCAACATGAGCATTTTGGTTTAGTGGTATTATCAACATAATTTTAATTTAATTTTGTTTACTTGGTGTGTCAAAACATACTTTAGACATTTTTATGTTTTAATTTTGTATGCTTTATTTGCATGTTTTCATTCTAAAAATACATAGAGCTCTCAGCTTTTTATTATATTATGCTTCTCTTCATTTTCTTTTTAATTAGCTAAAATTATGAATAGAAAATGAATAGAGAACTGCAAGTAGCTTTTGTAACTGTAGTTATTATAGTCAGTTCTAACAGTTTTTTTTGTCAAGATGTCAACCTTTTTCTGTAATAATAATTTAGAGATAATAATAATGATTTTTTTTAGAGATAACTAGGAATTAGAAGGCTATCTTCTTTACAAATATACTGTAATTGGTTGTTTGTTTACTTAATTTCAGAATTGATTTGTCACATTTATTTTGTTTGCTCATTCTAAAATATGACATTTTACAACATGCAGATTTGCAATCCTATACTATCTCTTTGTAGTTTATGAGGTGGGATTTGATTTGTGTTCATCAAATATCAAAATCAGCACACTGTTTCTCTTCTTATCTTAAGCCAGCAGTGAGTTTGTGTCATTGGGGGGGATGGAGCAATCTTTGAGGTGTTGGATTTTATTGTTATGCAGAATTGATTCAGTCCTCTGAACACCTTTGCTCTCCATTGATCTTCAAATCAATGCAGCACCGCAATCGTATAACCATCCCTGAGTCTCAATATCCCTTAATGAGGCATTTTTATTCATGCAACAGTCGACTAAAAAGTCTGTTCATACCGTCTCGGTGAGAACAGGGAATTCTGAGAATGTCTTCCAGCTGTGAATTATGTTAGGTGAAGCGGTTCACTGTTTGAGGTGAGAAAAGCCTTTCTCGGTAGCTCTTGCAAGACAATTCTGATAGATGATCCTGAGGATAAAGTGACAGACTGTCTGCCTTACAAAGGAAAATAGATTTCAACATGTGACGTGCAGTCCTCAAGGAGGATAACAGAGATCCAGAACGGTGGTTCTGTTGATTTATCTTCAGCTGTTGTCATTTTTATTGGAATTTAATGCCCTTTTTTTTCGCTGGAGCAGTTCAGTCAGCGTCCGTTTGATTTTTAAAATGTAGTGCCAGTGGGTATGCTAATGTTAGCTCTATTTCAGAGGTGTAACATTAAAGCGATATGAACTGTTAGCTGCCCTTATTTTACCAGCAAGAAACTGGATACTCTTTTGACACACCTTCAAAGCCTCAGGATATTTCACTCTGATATTTCCAGTCTGTTTCAGTCCTTGAAATGAATACCTTACTATTATTTGACACGTATCTGTCTTCTTATCTGTTTAATCAGTCATTTTGGGCTAAAATGTTCACTCACAACATCAGTTTGTCCAAGATTTTGTTAATCACATGTATCACAGTCATTTTGTGTCAACTAGAGTGGCGGTAAAAATGCTTGAATCTCTTGTATTATTCAGAAGAGAATTCTCTTCTGAATAATACATCAGTCTGCTCTATAATGACCTATACATCGACCTCAGCTATGGCTAGGTATTGTTTGTTTATGAGCCAAACAAATGAATTTGAATCTCCCCTGGTGCTTAAGGTTGTTATGCTCTTTGCAGTATTTTAATGATGTGCTGTCCTTGTTTATTATGTGCCCTTTCGCTGCTGAAGGGGAAAAGCGAACTGACTGTCTTTCATCAGCAGATATGTCCCACTGCAGCAACTGTCAGTACTTTGATTATAATATTTCATCTATTTACTTCATACTTCCACTCATAATATTAGTTTAAATCTAGTTTCGCTGGTTGGCTGGTTATTTGCTTATTGGTTTACCTGTTATTTAACTATTGTAATCGGGCCACTTATTTTGGAAATTATTTTACTTATATTGTAAAATGAAAAACAAATAGCTATTCTAGTTGCTGTTGCTGCCATGCTAAAATAGCTCTTATAGTTGACTAAAATAATTATACTAGAGATTCTTTGATGACCTTGATAATCTTTATAAAAACAAATGTTATCCTCTGGGTTTTGAGATTTTTTTTCATTATAGCATACCTGATATTATCAAAGTAAATTGCAATTTTTATAGTAGTGTTATTATAACATTATAATGTTGCATTTGCATTTTTAGATGCCTGCTGAAAAGTGTGGTCAAAAATCAAAAGGTGAATTTAAAGGTACAGTGCCATTCAAAAATGTTTGGTTTTGAAAGAAGTCTCTTGTTCTCACCAAGGCTGCATTTTTTTTTTTTTTTATCAAAAATCCAGTAAAAACAGTGATATTGTGAAATATTATTACAATTTAAAAGAGCTGTTTTCTATTTTAATACATTTTAAAATTTTATTTATCTCTGACATGGCAAAGCTGAATTTTCAGCAGCAGTTTCTCCAGTCTTCAGTGTCACATGATCCTTCAGAAATCATTCTAATATGCTGATTTATTAATATTATCAATGTTGAAAAATATTTTTCATATTATCAGTGTTTAAAAGTACATGTATTTGAAACGGAAATCTTTTGCAACATTATTAATTTCTTTACTCTCACTTTTGATCAGTTTAATGCATCCTTGCTGAATAAAAGTATTAATTTCTTTCAAAAACATCTTACTGACCCCTAACTTTTGAAGGATAGTGTATTTTAAAAGAAACTTTTTATTCAAAGTTTGTTAAATGCATTTGTTTTTTTAATACTTCTTCTAATTATCTATATTTGTGTTCCTTTCATGATAGAAATGTCTCTTTAAATATGTAAAATAATACAGTTATTTTCAGTTTTTAATTGGCTAGTTTCAACAGTAGTTTTTTTTTTTATGATAAACAATGAGAAAGACTCATTAAATATATCTGCGGTCTCCCTCCCTCAGTCAAGAAACCCCCCACCTGAGTGACCCCCCCCCCCCCCCCCCCCCCCCCCCCCAGCATATGAGCCTGTGCAGGGTGGTGAGGGGCCACTGAGACTAATGGCCAGCTGCTATTTTGAAGTGACTTTCTTTTCTCACTAGTCACATCACTGTTCTTGAACGTGCGGCGTGCGGAATCAAAACTGTCTTTTCAATAAGAGTCCACGGCTAGCCGACGCAAGCCCAAAGACAGCATGATGTGAAGTCCTGAAAACAAGACAAAGTGTGTGTGGTAAATTTGTTTGAGAGTGGCGGCGCCAATGCAAATGCAAGTGGCAGGCAATACCAAGGATATTCGCCAGGATGGTTTGAATGGAAAATCGGTCATTGTGGGAAGCATTTGCTGGGTCTGACCCTGGCTGTTACTAGACAAGCAAGTGTGAAATCCGTATGAAAGGTAAGCAGCTGATAACATTATCCAACAAAGGCAATATCATCTTTCACGTTCTCTACATTTTCCTTTCCAGCACTCTCATCTGCCTACACCGATTTGGTTCATCTCGCCTCGCTATGTATATTTGTGCATTTTTTTCCCATCGCTGCTCTGTCGTAGTTGTCTCGCGATGAATGAAATGCTCCCAAACATCAAATAGTATTGGCGTGAAGCACTGAAAACTGTGCATAGCTGTTTGAAAAGGACCGCTACTCTGTGGTCTTTGTGCTTCCCTTTTCATCCTGCCTAGAATGGGCAGCATATCGGACAGCGCTCAGCTTTGTTTTCCTTTCAAAGCTTATTGCATTTCTGTAATCGTCACCCCAAGGTTCGTCACACTTTGCGATAATATCCAGTTCCATTTCTAATGTTTACTTTGCAATTAGGAGCAAATCACTCATGCCTGTGGGGTCTGTTGCCATAGTTACAATAGGGTTCCGAGGTCTATCATCTGGTCCTTGCGTCCACCAATCAGCTTGCAGAGCCGAAGCTGCAACATAAAGTAAAGATGCACATCTTTCAGCAACACAGTAGTAAGAAACAGAAAGAGATTCATGAGTATAAGAAAGTACTCCGGGGTGGCAAGTAGGCGACTGCGCCCAGTCATGGCGGACCGCAGAAATCACAGCGGAGGAGACACCCAGCAGGAGAGGCAGGTGAGAGCATCAACCATTTTGAGACTTAACTCACATTATTGTTCTTGGAGTCGACTCCGTGAAATGTGTCAGAGATGGTGGTCAACGAGATTAGCATGACCAGTACAAATAAACGCTGCTCGTCCTGGAATAATAGTCTGGACGGTGAACGTTGGGCAAATGAAAGCGAGAAGAAACGGTGCGGCCGTAGTTTTCAATATGATTGTTGAAGCCTCTTCAGACCGATTTTATTCCAAAAGCGCGATCAAAGAACTCCAGCTGGGCTGTTGTTCGCTTTTCGTATTTATTTTTCCGTTAATTTGCGGATGGGAGGAATCGTCGTGCAAACTTCATTTGATCGGTCCGAGTATGCATATGTCCGTGTCTTTGTGTTTTAGTCTGTATGTATGTGTGTGTGTGTATGAAATTGTCCTAGATTAATCATAGCACTCTAAATCTCATTACTTGGAACATCTGAGGGAACGCTGTCTATAAAGGGCTCTTTGGAGGGGGCTTTCAAATCGGGCCTTCATCAGATCAAAGGCCTCAGATCTGGGATGAATATTTGTCCTCGGCGGATATGTTTCTAGATAATCAAGCATGGTCAGAGAATCCACCATTGGGTGAAGCGCAGCAGCAAGAGCTCCATGTTCTCGCCGATTCCCGACTGAGCCGTCCATGAACCTGTCGATACCACGATATGATGTCAAAAGAGGAGCCCTCATAACAAACCGAGAGGGGGCTGGGTGGAAGATAAAGAAAGATGGAGGGGAGGACCGTCACCAACTAAACCCAGTTGTGCTTAAAGATGGCGGCTGGCGATGCCGCAGACTGCGTAGCACAAGACCCGATCCGTTGAGGGAAGTCTACGCTGAAGAATGGCTAAAAAGTTGTTCTTGCGCGCACTGAGGTAACCGTGAAGATGGCATGTGCATCGATTGTGTGCCGTTGATAATGGCGGCGGTTTCTTCTTCCTCCACGTATCGTTGTTTGTCAGTGTCTTTATTATTTACGTCTCGTAGGCTCGCGTCTCTCATGGCCCTCTCGCTTTCAAAGATGCCGCTTCAATTGTTGCGACCGCTTGCTGTGCGTTTCTAACATTGTCGATAGTAACAAGCTTTTAAGCTTCTCTGACTGCGGATTTGTTAGCGATCTGAATCTTTCGTCCATTTGCAGCATGTCATTAGCGCACATTGTTTGCCGATGAAATAAGCTAAAGCGGCCAAATGTAGCATTTTGTGCATGTTTCGTATGGAAACAGTAATCAGTGGTTTGGTGTTAGACAAACCTCAAGAAACAACCTGTTTAATCCTCTGTAGCTAATCCACTCTTGGCCTTGTTAGTCACGATTTATTCAGCTATGACAAAAGATACCAGCAGGACTCCAGAGTGCATTCTGACAGACTTTAGATACCACCTTTCTCCCAAGACTTGTGAGTGCTAAAAAGAGCAGCTTATCAATACACCAAAGACATTTTCCCTTTCTGATGTCCCAATCATTCAAATAGAAATCAGCTTTTCTAGACCGGACCCTCTTCGTCTTTGTTTCGTAGTGCTCCCAGCCCGACCGTTTCAGGCATGTGCTTCTTTGTCTATTGTCGGTTGTATCTGGAAAATCTCAGTTTTTCCTCATAATTCAAAGCCTTATTATTCCACTTTTTACAGAAGTGCTAAAAGGAGCCTTGAAGTAACTTATTTGAAGGAATAATTATCTTTTGTAGAAATGAGAAGAGCAGCACTCAGCTTTAACATCTAAATGGGCTATTGTCAACTGATCAGGCCCCTCAAAAGATAAGCCTATTTCAAGCACAGCCTACGAGGAGGGGTAAATTTGCACTGGCAGCTGTAACAAAAACCAACACAGAGGAATGCTGGCCAGAAATGGGTTTTCTTTCTCCTGTCAAGAGGACTTATATCATGACATCAGAATGATCATTCATTTTTCACTCATAATGTTTCTTCTTTGTTTTACCATGTGTCCACTGCAAATTACCCAGTTAAAATTTGTCATTTACACAAATCGAACATCTGTCTGATTTTGGCATATCTATTAGTTTTGACTAGTGACATTTCACTTGCTTCAAAGTCATTAAAAGCTTGCTTATTTTACCTTTAGTTTCATTGGATACATTCTTTCATCACACTAAAAACCGCTACACTGAAAAAAAATGGTTTAGGATTTGCTTTGAAACAATTTTCCCTAAGAAACTACTAGTAAATTTCACAAATAAATACAAAGAAGCGACAAATAACACATTCCAAGTAGAAAGACTTTAAAACCTACTCCAGTAACTTCAAAAAATAAATTACAGTGCAGTAAACAGAAAAGGCATAGTACATTTTTTTTGTCCTTTCACATTTGATGATTAATGAATATACAGTTTGCTGGAATCAGAAATAGTAACTAGAGTCTCAAATCGATTCATAGCTAAAGGAACACCTGCTAAACTCACTCCTTTTCTTCAAATCCTCATTCACCTAACATGGCTGTCATCGCCTTTTTATTGAAGGCTTGAGCCGCATATTAGTCTGTCACAGCCACTGAAATGGTTACGCTGAGGCGGCGCACACAAGACCTGGTGACATGCAGCTGAGAGACTGGAATGTCTATTGTGTAGTTTATAGGCTATAGTTGTTGTGTTACAGTCATCGGTGTCACTGGCCATGAAGATTAGATGCCATGAAATCTATGCAAATGAATAATGTATCCACTTATTTTCCATGTTTTTTAAGGTAAAAACTGTAATGGGAAACAATACAGATCTATTTAAATAAGTTTAATGGATCTGAAAATGTATTAGTAACAATTGCCTCTGCAGATATGTATGGGGATTCCCACCGTACAACAAGCAACTGACTGTCAAGATTACTTTAAATATGGGTTATTCAAAAGATGGAAGAGAGAAGAAGTCAATTGGCAAGCACATTTTTTTTTCTTATCATGAGAAAATTAAATCTCCATTTTCTGAGGTTCAATTCATTTTTGGTTGAAGAGGGGTATTGATTCGGTTCCTCAAATGAAGCATTCCTTCTGTGATGTTACAGCGGGGGTCCCCGCGGATGCCCACTCATCTGCTCCTGCGCTTGATGCTGGTGAATCTGAGCAGATGGGATGGTCACAAACAATAGGTTCATGGAAGAGCACCGTGGGCTTGACTTAGCTTATCCTGCTTAGCCTACCAGATGTAAGATGCCGCAATGGGATGGGAGCCACCACATGTTTTAGTCAGAGGTGATTTAAAAATGAAAATGAATGACCGTAGGCCAAGAACTTATCTGTTTCCTGCCACATTTACTGTCATGCTTCATTTTCATATTCGGTATACCTGCTCACTTAATGGGGATTTTAACATGACTGTAAATGTATGTCTATTGCATGCTGTTCTCTAAGTGTTGTGCTTTTGCAATCTAATCTTTGTTTATAGACAGTCAAACGTGAGGTTTTAACTCGTGTCTTTGACCATTTCCAAATGTTTTACAGTGTTGCTGGAAAACTCTACTTGGTCATATGTTTTCTGTTAAAATTTGCAAAGAAAAAATGGTTTTAGCAACTTGTACAACACTTATAATTAGGTAGAATACTGAAAACCACAATGCAGTGAAATTTTATCTTTCATGTCTATATCATATTTAGCTCTCAGTGTACACATGATTTCACGGTATGGAATATAGCCAGTGCTGGGTAGTAACTGATTACATGTAATCTGGATTACGTAATCAGATTTCAAAAACTGAGTACTCATAACTGGATTATATTACACTTTAAAATGTTCTTAATCAGATTACAGTTACTTTTTATGAATGACATATTATTCATATAATATAAGGCAGTAAATTATTCAGAATTTATTGATTCTCCCTAATTTTTCTTTTTTCTCTTTTAATCTTTCCTTTCAATAAATACCGCTGTGTGTCATACCTTTTAGCTTTGACAGTATTCATGTAAATAATTTTGTGATCCATGCTTCTGAATTTGGGGGATAAAGCAACGGTAGGTTTTAAACAAGTTAGGTAAAAAGTAATCTAAAAAAGTAGTGTGAATACATTAATTTAGATTATGTTACTAACTACAATTTTCATCATGTAATCTGTAATCCGTAACAGACTACAATTTGTAAGTAATCTACCCAGTACTAGGTATATCTGATTTTTAAATATTGTAATATTTCTGGACAAAGTTGAACCAATTGACTATACAACATGTTTAATCTCAGATGTTAAACAACAAAGTTGTAAACATAAATCTGTTTTATGTGTTTATTTACTCATTATTACTTCCTGCAGAGAGAACTGAGATTCATGAGATTACAGTAAGTCACATGCTGATGTAAGGAACATTTGAAGAATGTTTGTGATGTCATTGGCAATGTTAAAAAATCATAGGTAATTACTTTTATGGGCCTGCTATCATGCCGTGTGTCACGTACCACAAAGTTTCCGAGTTGCGTTTATGGTGCGGGATGTCCTTGAAGCTGATATTACTCTTGATGCTACAGACAAGACATAGTGACACAGCAATCCTATTAGTCAGACCTGAAAACCTTTGGAATTTACAGTGTTCAGCTGGAGGCCCATCAAACTACTTTTTGTAATACCGATAAGTTTTTGCAAATTGAACGAATGTACCTTCAAAAAATGCAATATAATGCTTTATAATACTATATACTACAAAATATGTGCAATGATATTAAAAAAGGGGGAAATAACAAAAAATACTAACACTTTTTAGCTTTTTATTTATTCAGAAATTGTTCAGTCTAAAGCTTTGAAATGTTGCCTCAAATATCTTTGACATATCAGTCATCTACCTGTCATTGAACATATATCTACAACAAGTTAGAAAAGCCAAACTGGAAGTACAGTAAAGCTGATATTGGATTCATAGTCATATTATGAAACAGCAATGTGGAAAATACCTATTTTGATTATACTTATTTATAGATACACATACTGTACATACAAGTTATGAAAAATACTATTAATTTATTAAAATTCTAGCACAGCTGTATTTTAGTACAGCAACTACAATACAACTGTAGTTTAAAATCTGCCCCATATCCACACATCAGTATAAAAAGTTTGGCATATATATTCAAGGTTACACAAGGTTATGTGCCAATTTCTGCCTAACATAGACTGGACCCACATGCTGGCCTAGAGGAAACTGTTACATCGCATATTTTATTGTAATATTGTTACTAAATCATGTCCAAAAACAACAATAAAACATATCTAACTATTATAGAAGAGATAAGTACTTGAATACTAAATTAAGACATTTTAATTCACTTCAAAGTTTTATTCACTTAAGTTAATACTATGCATTATGATGGAAATAGATCATTGAATTATATTTGCATTAGGATTATTATCGTTAACTAAAATGTAAACTAAAACTAGCATAAAAAACTTGAAATAAAATAAATATTACCTGAAATAATATAAAATATTTAAAAAGTAAACTTATTAATTTATTTATTTAAACTAGTTTTCAAAGAAACATTTCTCATTTTCGTTTGGTTTAAGTTGAAGTACTTAAATAATTAAACAAATAAAAATTACAAAAATGCAATTACTAAAAAATTTTAATTAAAATGTAAATATAAAAATAAAATTTAGAAACTATAATAATATAAAGTTATGGAGAGTGCATTGTGAATTAACATACTACAAGTGTTGCACTGATTTATCATTATTTATCCCGTATATACCCTATTTTTTTTGACATGCCTGCATCTAATTTATCCAGATTTATCTTGCGAAACATCCTAAATTTATGCCTTAAGTGCTTCATTCTGACCTTGCAGCTGTAACTGTTTCCTGAGTGTGTGTTTATTTGAGTGCTGTTCAAAAGATAATGGGTTTATTCGATAACTACAGACAAACGGTGCTTTGCACTGGTGAGAGAAGAATTGGAAAATATGAGCAAACATCATGTAATTCAGAGCAGACTTGCTGTTGTTTTCTTTGTTTAGTGCAACCTACCAGCAATCACCCCAGCTGCTTTGTAGAGGAGCAGGTACTTAAGCTGAAAGTGCACCTGTCATGTCATTTGTCTAAGAGTTCCAAGGCCACTCAACAGGTAGCAGAATGGCAGCTACAGCTGCCAGTCACAACCTCCATCAAAACTCGTGCAAGAAGCTCGCCAAACACAGCTGTCAAATGATTCCAATAGTTTCCTCCGGGACTGTGACTTTCACTATACGTAGAAGAACAACGATAGAACAATCTGACATTCACCCACGTGACTATGACCTCTGGTTACAGTTTCCCAAATGACTTTCTGTGGCAACGATTCCTGCTCGCCTCCGACTGTAACGCCCTTTGTGAAAGTTCCAAAGGCAAGAATAATCTGGCTTTGAGCAATTACTAAATACTCTCCTAATCTGCATGATCTCTCCAAACCGTTTCCAAACACTTCTATTTCATGCTATTTACCTCTTGATTGTTTCCAAGTGGTTGCTCAGAGGTTGTGCACTGAGTTGGTATGCGCTCATGGCCATGTGTTGGCTCGTGGTGGGGGGCCCAGTAATCAAAGCCAGGCCTCAGGAAGGGCAAGGATAGATCTGAGTTTGCAGCTGCTGATGCCATCTGATTTGAGCACTGGCCCAGTATTCACTAGCCCATGCATAGTCTGTCGACTGGAAAACATTATTGGAAAAATATACAAATCCTCCACATTTACTATATACTAAAGTGTCTGCTAAATGATTATATATATATATATATATATATATATATGAAATCATATAGCAGACACTTTTATCCGAAGTGACTTACAAATGGGGGCAATTGAAGCAATCAAATCAAAAGAACAACAAATATATATTTAAGTGTTGTGACAAGTCCTAGTTAGTCTAACGCGGTACAAACTAAATAAAAAGTAAATAAAAATAATAAAAAGTAAATAGAAATCTAGATAGAATAGATAGAGCTAGTGTTAGAGGGTAAACTTATTTTTTTCATAATAATTAAAAAGAAAACAAGTAGAATAGAAAAAGAATAGAAAATGCTAGTGTTAGAGGATGAAGGTTCATATAGATAGATAGATAGATAGATAGACAGATAGATAGACAGAAGTACGTTGTTGAAAAGGTCTGCTGAAAATGATTTGATATTAAAGTTTTTTCATACCTGTGTTTCAGATTCGAATGGACACGGTCGATAACCTGGAATGGGCCGATTTTTTGTGGACAATCACCTTGGATTCTCTGAAAAAGAGGAGGATGCAGTTTTTACTGGAACTTGATATAGTCAATGCTATTGAAATGGAATCTTCTGTCAATGGAGGGAGAGTTGGGGGAAGCCAGAAAACGCAAGACAGAAACGTACGATTTCCTCAGGTAATGCATTTTCATTCATAACTAACTGATGTATGACAACAAAACTTACTGAGTGCAGATATGTAGTTATTAATGGCTATGGGCCCTATTTTAACGATCTAAGCGCATGGTCTAAAGCGCATGGCACAGGTGCACTCAGGGCGTTTCCGAATCCACTTTTGCTAGTACAACTACGGGAAAAACGGTCGGCGCTCCCGGCTCGTGGTCTAAAAGGGTTGTCCCTATTCTCTTTATGAGTAATGAGTGTGTTTTTGGGCATAACAGTGCAATAAACCAATCAGAGTCTCATCTCCCATTCCCTTTAAGAGCGAGTTGCGCTCGCGCCATGGCGGATTCGCTGTTTAAACGGCGGAATTTTAAGGCGCACAGACTGAACGCGTCTCCAGAGAGCAAACGGATCTGCTCATGCGCGAGCAAATAGGTAGGCTAATTCTGATACACGCAATGACTATCCATTATGACATGTATGACATTTATATTTATGTAGCCTACACAATAATATTCTTTTACACTGTAATCCTTTCATTTTTAATATTTGGCATGTTTGTGTGCTGCTGCGCGTCCCTGTGTGTAATAAGCAAAGTGAACGCGCGTTGTGGACTCGCCCAGAGGCGCATTTTCTACTAACGCGCTCTTTAAATAACAAAAATAATAATAATAATAATAATAATAAAAAATTTTGCGCCATTGACTTTAGACTAGGTTTGAGTTGGTCTATGGCGCAGTCTATTTTCAGTTCCTCAAAATAGCAATGCGCTAACAATGCGCCTGAACACACCTCTTTTTTAGACCAGCACGCCCATGGGCGCACAAATGGGCGTAAATTCATTTGCTATTTAAACAACGCGGCGCAGGACGAGAAAATGAGAATGCGTCGGGCTGAAACTAGCAAAAACACTTGCGCCGCGCATTGCGCCGGGTGAATGATAGGGCCCTATATCTTTACTAGTATTTTTAGAGTCTTGCTAACTAATTTATATATATACAGGGTTTAAATTGGGCCGGGGCCGTCCGGGGCTGAGCCCCGGCCAAGGGCGTAGGTTTTCTTTTGACATTGGTGGGAACATAAATCTGTTTTGTCAAACACCGTACTTCAAACTCATCGATGCAACTTTGTTATTCCTGAAGTGAGCTTTTATATTAACTGTTGTGGACTGCTGTCTTAAACTGGGGGCATTACCTGCGAGTTGTTCTAAACGCGGCTGCGGTTCTCCTCCGGTGTGCGACTACGTTCTTCACTCCGCCAATGTATTAAATATGAAAGCGCGCAGTTTTCTAACGTATTTACTTTAACTTTTAGGTAATATCAATGGTATGACGTTTCGGATGCGTCCGAAATTACAAAAAAAGCATACATATATTTAATTGTTAGATCAAAATTATTGCTAGGGACAGTTTGGTAGTTGCTGGATATTGGTAGGGACATTCCGCTCACAGCCTCTCCAGGAGAAATCAAAACGCGCAACACTAAGAAAATCAACATGCTGAGGTAAAAATTCAAAATGAAAAGTTTTTATATTTAAATACAGTTAGTTAGGCAACATTACACATTCCATCACGACTGTTCAATAAATAGTTCAGTAAGCAAATACAATATTATTAGGTCACTTACATTTTAGGCGGGACAACAGCGCGTCTCACAGCAACCAACCAATTCATTGCTGAATAATTCCGTGTTTTGAACGATTCGGTTGAGTCAAAGTATCATTAGCCCATGCATAAACATCTGATGAATCAGCCGTTTGAACGAATCGTTTGAATGAACGACTCAATGACTCACTCATTAAAGGCTCGTTACTGGCACCTACTGGCTTTTTAATTTCGTTTACATCATTTCCACCATCATTTCTTATTTTTATAGGGCCTGATTCAAGAAAGAAAAAAAAATTAAAACAACCTCATAACATTATTTAGAGCAGTTGTATTTTTTTTCTGTGTAAATTATTTAATTTGATAACTTATAGGCTAGATAACAACAATGGCATTATTATAATTGAAATTATAGATCAAATGTAAGAATTTGAAATGAAACATGAAGTATTAATGAGGTTAGGGGGAAAATGCCCTCTATAAAGGTAAAAAAATAAATAAAAAAAAAACATGCAGATTTATATGTCACAGCTGATAGAATACTGATGAGAATATTGCTTCAGAATAAATCATATTTGCAAAAAAAGAATGCATAAATAAATAAATAAAACATATAATATTACATATATATATATATATATATATATATATATATATATATATATATACATAAAAGGCTGACACCATAGAGCCCCCCCCCCCCATTTGACATTTATAAAAAAAAAAGCTTTATCAATCAAATTATTCTGAAAAGAATGTATCACTGTTTCCACAAAAATATTAAGCAGCATAACTGTTTTAAACATTGATAATGATAAGAAATGTTTCTTGACCAGCAAATCAACTTATTAGAATGATTTCTGAAGAATCATGTGACATCAAGAATAAATTACATTTTAAAATATATTCCAATTAAAAAAAATATTTAAAATTGTAATAATATTTTACAATATTACTGATTTAACTGTATTTTGATCAAACAAATGTAGCCTTGGTGAGCATAAAAAATCATTTCAAAATCCTACCAAATTCAAGCTATATTGTATAGTGTATACAATCCAAAAAGCAAATTAAAGGGTCATTTGGCATGGTCATTAAAATTTCTTAGCAAATTTTTGGTGACCTTGGCTTGGCAAACCGTGACAAATGTTCGTTTAATGTTCTTTTGTGAATGTTAAGGTGTGTCAAATTCCGAGATGAATGCCTAACTACACCCAGTCTTGATTTCCCATGAGCAATTTGTAATATGTCATTAAATTCATGGTTCCACACAAACCACTCTTTCATTTTCAGATGAGCTAATCAAATAAAGTCATAAAAAGGAGGAACAGGACTTCACATTCCAAAGGCCTTTGATCTTTTTGCAATGAATCCATGAGA
The DNA here is from genome assembly GCA_039654775.1 of Spinibarbus caldwelli. Taxonomy (NCBI): domain Eukaryota; kingdom Metazoa; phylum Chordata; class Actinopteri; order Cypriniformes; family Cyprinidae; genus Spinibarbus; species Spinibarbus caldwelli. Next base: position 27,636,323 of record CM077219.1, on the reverse strand, counting down.
TTACATGCCTGATTATATCCAGGTGTTGAGTCATGACTTCAGAAGGTCAGCGCATACAAAGTAATATTCGTCTTTAAGGCCTGCTAATTTTTTCAAAGGCAGTTCCTTTAACACTATACAGCCTGTACTAAGTCATAAGACGTGAATTCCTTCACTGAACTAACTCATAAATCCAGAATTACCTTCTGCATATCATTTGCAGAGGTTTTGACTTTCTCACAAGCAATGTTCGCCTGTCTGTGTCCACTCTGATGACACATTTCTTGCTCTCAGCTTTTCGATAGGCTAAAAATGGGATGGATGATATTTGTATTTCCAGTACGGTTTACAAGACTTTAAAAACCATTCTTGAGCAGGATTATAAAGAGACATACTTCCTGCTGCATGCTTTTTCATGACTGAAAGAAAAGAACAGTGTTTAAATCTCCTGCATTCTTTCTTTTACCACGTTGCTTTCATCTTTTGTCAGATGGAGAGATACAATCCGAAATGTACCTTGATTCTAATCTCTTCTCTCACTGAGAGAGAGTTGTGGAGGCTATTTCAGACTCAGTTTTCTCATGTTTTATTGTGCTAAGCTCAGGGTGAGGATTTTATTTTATTTTAGCTATTTTTCAGTATATTTAATTGAAATTTGAACAAGAAGTTTATGTGCAAACAATATTTGTATATTGCACACAAAAGGAACTTACTGTACAAGGAAGGGATTAATTTACACCTGGCAAACTTCTCAAAAACTTGGTTAGATTACAGCACCTTGATAGCTGGAAAGAATTAAAAACAGATAGCATGTCCAAGCTGTCACGCCACAGCCATGAAATGTGTGTCAATGACACTGCAGATGGAAAACTGAGATAATTTTCTAAAGGTTATAGTCCACAGTGACTGTACTAACCAACATACATAGAGCTGCACACAAATATGGCCTATTCATGAGTCCAAATCCTACAGACTGACACATCTGCAATGCTTACAAAATGAATAGAGGTGCACTCAGTATGTTTTGTTTGCATTTAGTGTGACCTATCAGTTTGGATGAAGTTTGTTTACTAACTGCTGCCTCTTCACACTAAAGCTGTTTAATCATTTTTTGTTTTGATCTTTTTCGTCTGTTTTTGTCTTATACTATGCACATTCTTGCATTCACTCTCAAAAATTTTTTTGCATGTTGTTGGTGGTTCTGGAGGCATTTTGCAGTGTGGCAGCTGTGACTGTTGTGAATTTGTGCTTGGCGCTTGTTGTCCTGCTGTTTATCCTTGGTCTGTATATATGGAAGTCGGAGGTCATTGCTTATGTTTCATCACTATAGCAGGGGATGATTGCTTGTTTGGATATTTTTTATAACTAGTGGATTTCACACATGCTGATCATTCAAGACTGTTGACTCTGGCTTTGTTGTAATATTGTGTCTGCAGTACATAGACTTTAAGAAAAATCTGTAAAAATATGGCCCAATAGACTTTAGTCAGGGTAGATGCCATATTGAATTTTATGTGAATGAAAACGAGGGTGCGTTGCATAGACTTGCAGTCTTTACAGTGGGATGCCCTGTATAAAGGTCCTAGATCACATGAAATTTTTTAAAACTCACAAGTTTTAAAAAAAGTTTAGTCTTTTGGAAAGATATTTAGTCAGTTAATCAATTTGTATTTTGTTAAATAACAGTACAATTCAATGTACTTCTATGCCTCACAACCTCATTTTCATTCCTGTCAAAAATTAAATATGGCACTACCCTGACTAAGGTCTATTTGCTGTGTTAATATGAAGGAATTTTCCGTATTGATTTTTGCAGGTGTTTTACCCGTATTTCAAATTTCGCATTGCATGGTGTTTTGCTTTTGGGTTAAAGGAAACTTTTTCAAAATACCACTGTGCCCCAGTAAAATATTACTGATAAATGTTTATATAAAGACTACCTTACACCCACCTGTGAATAATTTTTTTTTGATAATATTTCAGCAGTCATTGTTTTCTATGAGCTGTTTGGAATCAAAACAAGTGATGCCAGATTGTGAATGAATCACAGTTTTGATCTAATGGGTCAAACAGGTTCTAAAAATTGTTCGCAATTCAGTTTGATTAATTAGGACAGTTTACTCATGCACTGAATCGCTTCCAGCGGTTTCTAACATCGCAATAGTAATGGGATATTTTATAGGAGAAAAAACAAAAAGAGCACTGGATGAGATCGATAGGTCAAAACTACCAGTAGGCCTACATCCTACAATATAATTTTATATTATTTGGTATGTTTGTTTGGTGTACTTCATGAAGTGAAAAGTAAACAATATTATAAGTAAAACTAGTAGCAACTGGTATGACACGCCAGGTCATGTGATGTCAACATGGCGGCGTCCATAAGGGGGCGACCCGCTCACTGCAGAATAAAACAGCTTTTTCCAGAAGACGGCTAGCTCATCTCCTCATGCGTATATAATTTTTTATCATCTCAAAGCGCTGTTCACCTCTACATCGTTTAACGGTCTAAACGCATTTCTGAGAGCACCTTTATTGTGTAGTGGAAGTGAATTGAAGGCGCTCTTCACACTCCAGGGTTTCCTCGCCTTCATCTTTTTTTCTCGAGGCGGCAGTGTGATTTCTGGCCGCGCGCGGCGCTGCACATCTCCTCTCTCTCTCACACTCACACACGGGCACAGGAGTGTGAGAGACAGCCATGGAGAGGTGGAGAAGCGACTGTTTGTCTCTTTGTTATTTTTAAACTCCGAGATCCGCATCGATGACACGATTCACATCTCGCCGCATACAACACTATTCCCGATGCGCTCGAAAACGGAAAGTAGGTTCTCACAGGTACAGTACGGAACACTTTTTTCTCCTCCTGGCTTGGGTGTAATGGGGGTTTGCGGTAGCGGAGGGAGAGAGATGAAATGAAATGAAATGCAATGCAATGCAGCGCCGTGTTTTCGCCGCTCGCGTTCGAATCTTCTGCGAGGTCAAATGCGCGCTTATAACGCTTCCGCGCGCGGATTATCTGCGTGTTGGAGTGCGAAAATCAGTGTTGCAAAGTTGCACACTAGTCCCTGGGCTGCGGAAGGGCCTGGCTGTGTGTGTGTGTGTGTGTGTGTATGGAGTTTGTTTCTTACTGTCCCCTCCCCCATCCGCTCCTGCTGCTGCTGCTGCTGCTGCTGAGGCCGAGACATGAATGCGATGAATGTGGGGCTCACTTCAAAGCAGATCGTGAGGGCAGCGAAAGGGGTGTTGTAATGTCGTCAGCGAAGGAAAAACGCAGCGAGCGCGATCCGTTTTTAGATGCCCGTTTTTTTTCCCCCCGTGCGTAAGTGGGATGATCGGATATATTGGCGTTTGTAGTGGTTAAAGATGGCTAGATGGCAACGTGTTCTCACACTAGTTGAGTCGGATCGGCAGAGCAAGCTCAGTAGAAATGTCGGCTCTTGCTCTCAAAGATGGTGAAAGTGTTTTTCACCATCTATGCGCACTTGTTCGGGAAGGTCTCGCGCCGCACGCAAGTTACTTCCTCTCCTCGCGCGTTACGTTCTTTGATGCGGTTGATGTTCGCTCTGTTTATGTTTCTAACTTATCGCGGCTTGTTTTGTCTTGTAGCTAGTTAGTAGCCTCCTCGGGTTAACCTCTGTGGTGTTTAGCGGGGCTCTGTTTTTAAACAACAGCATTAGCCTGCGTAAAATGTTTATAAATTCGCGTCTTGAGCTGGATTAGCCTGCTAGCTCATAGCCATTGAAGTTCGCGCTGTTAAAGTTATTGACTAGGAAAGCTCAAGGTTTCTTTCCTCCTTCTTATCAAGAACATCAGGCGGAGTCTAGTTGTCAGGCAGTCACAGGTTTTAAGGTCGGAACTTGAAAGTGTTGGATTTATGGTTGGTGTCATAAAGCGTGTCGCAGGTGAGTTCAAGAGTGTTTGTGCCATGATGGCTGCCCTATCTTTGCTTTAAGATAGATATCTGAGGCCACTGGAAGTTTGATGGGGTTGTAGAGCACTGCAGTGTTTAATTAAACCTAGATAGCACAGGTTTTAATTGGCCCAAAAGGATTGCTGAGCCATTATTACAGTGTACTTGACGCGTATCTCTTTAACGTTGAAAATGTTCAGTTCTGGTATGGTAACACTTATTGGTTACACTTTATTTTAAGGTGTCCTTGTTACAGTGTAGTTATAAATTGAAGTACTGAGAAATATGAATGAACTACATTTATTTACTATATGGTTAGGTTTAGGGTTAGCTTAGGGTTACTTGCATGCAATTATGCATAATTGTTGTTAGAATAGTAAGTACATGTAACGTGTAACAAGGACACCTTAACATAAAGTGTTACCCACTTATTTACAGTGTCCTTGTCACACGTTACATTTACTAACAGTAAATTATGCATAGTTGCAAGCAACTAACTCTATAGTAAATACATGTTGTTCATTAATATTTGTCTATTGTAACAAGGACACCTTAAAATAAACTAACCTCCTTTATTTGTCTAATTTTGTAATGCTATATGCAATGCACATAATTTATGTTGGGAATATGCTTGTTTTGCTTCTTTTGACAATTGGTGATAAAAAAAATTGTTTTGCTGGATACATCTGCAACAGTATGTCATAGTGTTACACAACTTATCACATAAAATCCAGTAAATTGAGAAAACACTGATATGAAATCAATTTCAGTTATTGGTGACACTATGTTGTCTTTGTAATGTTATTCTCTTATTATGGATATTTCTGTTTGTTGATATGAAATGAATATTTACACCCACATTCAGGTAGAAGTCTTTGCATTAGTTATTTGGTTCTTGTACTTATCAGCACTGGTTTACACATTGTTTTTACGCTGATCATGTTGAGCATTTTTGAATGTTTTTCCCATGCCTCTCTCTCTTCTCTTATAGGAGGAATTCTTTCGCAGTGGCATTAATAGAAGTCTGGATATAAACTTTCTGCCTTGTGGGCTGTACTGGGACAGGGTGCAGGGACACTGTGAGCATGAGCGTAAACGAGACGGGCTGTTATCTGCCAGACGTGGGCGGTAGCTTCACTGAGGATGCCCCCAGACCCCCGGTCCCCGGGGAGGAGGGCGATCTGGTGTCCAGCGATGGACGACAATACGGCCACAGCTTTTACTCGTCTAAGAGCGAGAGCCTCAAGAACGAGACCTCCATAGCTACGCCCAGAAGACCCGACCTGGATCTGGGCTACGAGCCCGAGGGTAGCGCTTCCCCGACGCCGCCCTACCTGAAGTGGGCAGAGTCCTTGCACTCGCTTTTGGACGACCAAGATGGCATCCACTTGTTCAGGACTTTCCTCAAACAGGAGGAGTGCGCTGACATGCTGGACTTCTGGTTCGCCTGCAGCGGCTTCCGCAAGCAGGAGGCCAACGAAGGCAACGAAAAGATGCTGAAGCTCGCCAAAGCCATTTACAAAAAGTACATCTTGGATAACAACGGAATCGTGTCCAGGCAGATCAAACCGGCCACCAAGAGCTTCATCAAGGACTGCGTGATGAAGCTTCACATCGATCCGGCCATGTTCGACCAGGCGCAAACCGAAATTCAGACTATGATGGAAGAAAACAGCTACCCTTTGTTTTTAAAGTCCGACATCTACTTGGAATACACCAGAACGGGCGGAGAGAGTCCCAAACTGTTCAGCGACCAGAGCTCGGTTTCGGGCAATGGCAAAGCTCTGCCAGGCTACCTGCCAACGCTGAACGAAGACGAGGAATGGCGGTGCGAGCAGGAGCAGGAGCAGAGCCACGAAAGCATCCCCACTCCCAGCAACAGGCTGACCCAGAAGCTGCTCATGGAAACCGTGCCTCAGCGGGTGGCCAGCAGTAAAAGATATCAGGACAACCGTGAGTACAGGTAAATCCCTGCAGCTTTGAAAAGCTCCTCTCCCTTCTTCCATCCCCCTTCCCCCCTCGCGGTGCAAGCGCAGTCAGAAGAAAAAGATAAAAAGGGAATCTGAGTTAAGCACAGCCTTCCACAGGAGATGAGAGGAATGCAGTATAGGCAGAAACCTCTAAGTAGCTGCGACTGAGGTAGCAAGACAGATAGTGGGTCGCAGCGTTGTCTTTGCCTACTGCGAGTTGGTGCAAGTGGGTACTCTTTGTGTTCTCCATGCAGGTGTCTCTTGAATGGCAGGCTTTGCAGCCGAATAAAGGTTTCTTCAGGAGAACCACAACATGGATTCTCTTTAGAATGTGCACAAAGGAAGAAACTGCATTGAATATTTTGTGAGAAAGAAAGAATGCGCGCACTCCAAAAAGTTTTGAGGTATAGATTGAACAGATGCGTTCAGGGACATTTTACGTATCTGATCTAATGCACTTTGAAGCCCACAGCTGTGTATAGATTTGGTGTGTTTCTGAATGTGTTCAGATCTCTATCTCTCATACCACCCGTGGTCTGCGCGCCGAGCGAGCTTATTGGAATGTATGCTTCAGGTGTTGTGTTTTGTAATGAATTTTTTGTGCTCAGACATTCCCAAGGCATTCCTCGCCACCGGTTGTGATGGCCTATTGTGCTCTTTTAGCGCACGTATCCTTCTTGTTCATATCGTGCATCACACCGACATCGTTTAATCTGGAGAAACGTGGTTTTTAAGCCGTGCTGTGAAATTTACAGCAAATCACTTGATGCATCAGAGCCTCGAGTCCCTCCATATGAGCAAAATGGGATTTAGAGATGTGACTGCTAAATACTTTAATCCTTGTCCTGCTGGAATAGAAAGCGGTGCATGTGGGCCTTTGAACAGCCTCTGCTGAAGATTACAAAGCTTTCCATACTAGATTTAAAAGCAAATATCGACAGGTGCTTTCACAATGACATTTCAAAGCAATAAACCACTCCAGGTATGAGGCGTTCATATGCTTTTACCGCTGTAAAATCACTTTTTACTTTTACATGTGCTGTTATATTCAAGCTACAGCAGCTTTTTGTGCAGTCAAGCTGCAAGCATTATTTGTCTCACATATACATTACGCAAAGCATAATCGAATATGGGAAGGGTTAAATGCATGTTGCCACATCTGTGACAACTGAGACTCAGATTTTCCGTCTTTATTAGTCCAACTTGAAATTCCACTCAAAAATCATTTAATCACCCTCATATCGTTCCAAATCTGACTTTCTTCTGTGGAACATAAAAGAAGATATTTTGAGAAATGTTTCAGTGTTCTTGTCCATACAATAGAGGCCAGTGGTAACCAAATTATTTGGTTAAACAAAATCTTCATTTGTGATCTATTGAAGAAAGTAAGTGACACAGTTTTTGAATGATGTGAGGGTGAATAAATGATTATAGAATCTTAATTTTTACTGAACTGTCCTTTGGAAAAACTGGATTGGTGTGATTTTTAGTCTGAGTGAAATTTGAATGTGTGTGTAAATCATTGGTTCTCAACCTTTTTTACTCCAGGACCCTCATTGTGCACAACAATATTCAAAGGTCCTGTGATTTTTTTTTTTTTTTTTTTTATGTTTTTTTTTCTCTCTAGTTGTTTGTAATTTACTAAGAATTAATAAGAAATAAAAAAATATTCTTTTTCTCTCAGTTTCTACCTGCTAAAAATATTTTAGAGCTTGGCATAACTAGAAAAATGCACATACATTTCCTAAAAAAGGCCATGAAGATTTTTGTTAACTTTACTTTTCAATGTATAAAATTCACCCTTTTTTAAGGCCATGGGACCTTTGGTTCCTCATTTGAAGAAAAATATTGCAGTGAATTAAATAAGAAATTATTATAAAAAAGATTTTGAGATGTTTCGGTTTGTTAATGGCTGTTTTTTCTTATTTTACATGATTGTAATTCATCTGCAGCCCCTCTTAGATGTTTGCTGAGGCCCCCTGGTTGAGAAACACTGAGTAAATGCATTTATTCTGAACAGCCTATTACTTTTATAAACTTTGGCTAAAAGATACAGTAAAATGGCAATATGAATTGTTTGTCAATAATCACAATCAGAATAAACAGTTATTCTGTTGACTGTTTACAGATGTGATACAGCTTAGCACATTAATTTCAAATGGCATTTTATCAGCGACTTTGAATGCAGGTCATCTAATCAGAGCCTGTGTTTGAACTATCATTTTCTTAATGTGAATTTCTGTATTTGTACAACATGTTTTTCCTCTCTCGGTGCTAAAGCTTAAATTCTGAGCAGGCGTGGAGGAGCAGAAGGAGGATTTACACAGCCTGATTTAGCCTCTGTAAAATGCTCAAGCATACATTGTGCTCCGCTGCTCTGATGTGCTCAACTGCACTGTGTTCACTGCTGGCACTCCTCCCGCAAAGAGATTGAAAATTGCGGAAATCTACCCCTAGAAGTTGACCCAGTTTTCTCTCAACTGTCTGAGACAAACCTTGACATCTGTTGATGGTGCAGTAACCCTGTTCTGTCCAAAACCTCAGCGCTTTAGATGTTCAGGTGAGGTATAAAGATGAGAAACATCCCCAGGAGTGTTCTGAAAGGAAATGTGCCTCTCTTTGAGATTGTTTTGCAGCATCTTCATCTTCCTTTCCTCCTTTTGACTCGCGTCTTCTCCCGACAGTTTATGTTTAGCATGTGGAGGGCTTTGCATAATATTTTAATTTTTGAACATTGTTAAAGGGTACTTCTTTTAACAAGCTTTAACATGACAAAACGAAAGACTCGATGACACACTGATATTGTTAAACCACAGAAACACCCTCCACCCAGCTCAATGTATGTTCCATTGCCTCTGGACCTGATGTGTTTTTAATTAGCGGGAGCACTGCATTTGTGAGGCTGTGTTCAAATGATTTTTTCATTAGGCCTACATGAAATATTTGGCTGGAATTACAGAAAGACATCACGTTTATTTTTTAAATAGCCTTTTAGGTAAATGCTTTAGGGTTTCATGAATGTAAATTTTGCAGGAGTCATATGTCTTTGATTTGCTGGCAAAAAAAGGAAGTGAGGGAATTCAGGAGTTTCTCAGTATGGAAATGTACTGCCAGTTAGTTTGGTAATAAAGCCACAGCGACTGTCTATAATGTGTATAGTTAAGTCTAGAAATAAATCCTAGTCTTTACCAAGAGCGGTGGTCAAAATATAAATCTAGTGCTAGAAGAGGAATTTGTTCCAGCAGGAATAAGTATGAAAATAGGTTGTTGTGTTTTTGTTTTTTTTTTTTCTCCTCACTTCTGTTTTTGATCTCTTACACTGAAGTAGGAATGCACAATGTGTATGTGCCTTATTCGTTATCGGCTTATATTAGAGGTTTGTTTTGTTTGTTAGGTATATTAGGTATATATTGGCCTCTATTTGGCATTTAATTGTACATGCTCATTTCCCCTATTTTTACATTAAGATGACCTTTGCAGTGACTGAAAGTTAATCTTAACAAACACTGTTAAATCTAATACTCATAAGGAAATCCAATACTCAAATGTTCTAAATTCACCTGGAGCTTTTAAAACTAATATAGTAATGTAATATCACCCATTTATTGCTTACAGTCTTACACTTCCATTCAGTAGTTTGGGGTCTGTAAAATGTTTTTGAAAGTAGTATCTTATGCTCACCAAGGCTTGCATTTATTTGAACATTAATACAGTATTAGTGAAATTATTAATTTAAAATAACTCTTTTCTGTGTTAATATATTGTAAAATGTATTATTGTAATTTATTCCTGACATGGCAAAGCTGAATTATCAGCATCATTACTCCAGTCTTCGGTGTCACATAATCCTTCAGAAATCATTTTAATATGCTCATTTAGTGCTCGAAAAACATTTCTAATTATCAATGTTGAAAACAGCTTAAAATTTGAGAGGAAACCATTTTTCAGGATTCTGTTATGAATAAAAACATCAAAGGAACAACATTTGTTTGAAATATAAGACTTCCATGACATTATAAACATCTTAACTGTCACTTTTGATCAATTTAATGCGTCCTTGCTAAATAAAAGTATTAATTTCTTTAAAAAAAAGTCTTATTGACCCAAGTCTTTTGAACTGTAATGTATAAGAAAATGTTTACAGGCTTATTAGTGTTGGCCAGATTTGTAGTATCGTTGCAATCCTAATAGTACTTCTTTTAGAATTAGGATTAATATGCCCATCTAGTGTTGTCAAAAGACCCGGTACTTCGGTACCAAGTCGGTACTAAAAAAAATGAAAACGTCACGGTACCAGGTTTTTTAAGTAGCGGTGGTACCGAGTACCCGGTCAACCCGGTTCTTGACGCGTATGGCCCTGTGATTTCAGTATTTTGTTTTCTTTGCAGCACATTAACAAAAAACATTGATGCTTATTCTTCATCAATGTTATTATAAAAAATATGCAGTTAATAAGTTATCAGTCTTAGGGATAGCTCGATACCATAATTTTGGCTTCGGTACGATACCAGAATGTAATACCTCGGTATCGATACCATAGGTGACAAATAACCAGCCTCAAAAGAGAAGTGAACTGAAAACAATTTTATTAAAATAATAGTAATAAAAACAGATTCATATCTTAATACCTTTGTATCAAACTGTAACAAAAAACCTATACAGGGAACATAGGTTAGGCTACATTTTGATGTTGGAGAAAAAAAATATATAACTGAAGTAATACAATGAAAATATATTAAAATCTTTTCAGTGCAAACACATAGTGCAAACAAAATGTCTTAAAATGTTACAAAAACCCTACCGGGAACATGGGTTACATTTTGACTGAGTCTGAAGAAAAAATACAACTGGAAGTAACGCAATTAATGCAACAGATGTTGCTTTATTGTAAAACATTATTCTAACAGTCAAAGTAATATTTAAAATCATGTTATTATTTCTCTCTCAAATTGTTTTCAGATTTCAGACTCAGATAGCCAAAGTAAAAAACATTAAATATAAATCTCGCTCTCTGTTTCATATTAGCGGTCGGCAGCGCGGCAGAAACATTCCCTTCATATTATTGATGCTAAAATTAATATAGCAAAACTCTTGCTTAATTCAAATTCAATTAATATTCGATTGTATAAAATGCAAGTGCACATATTATGTGACCAAAACTTCACTAGTTCTAGCGTGTCAAACATGCACATTTGAGCTTACTGTATCACATCTGTATGTGCATTGATCAGTTGTAAATTAAAGTTAAAATTAAATCTGAATTTATGAGTGATGCACTCACCTGTCGATCTCTTAATTCTCTGAAAAGATCAGGATGAGCAAGCGACGTTTGATGTGTTGCCTGCTGTGGCAACACATGATTTATAGCAACGCTTGCATACAGGTGCAGTAAGGTCAGTTCATTCACCTTTGTCATCTGTTTTGAATGCAAAGTAATGCCATATTTCACTTCTACTGTTCTCTTTATTTATTAATTTCAGGCTTGTTGATAGTTTCATCTGTTTGATCCATCGCGTTGTTCTGTTGTCACATTTACCGGTTGCGCAGCAATTTGGGATGCACTGCCACCAACAGGTGAACTTCAGCTTATGAAATACCGAATTGAGCAAAATTATAATATCGTACTGTTTGAAATATAATATAATATATACCGGTATTTTTCCAGTACCGGTATACCGCACATCCCTAATCAGTCTAAAACAGGGCTCGTCATGGGGTGCGCGGTCCGGAGCGCTGTATGACTGATATATCCATTTAATTTAACTTTACTCCAAAAATATGAACTTACCTGAAAATATTTTTATCTTTAACGTGTTCGTTTATGTCCAGTATTTAGTGTTAAACTGTTGGTCTACTTTTGATTTTCACCTTGACTAATTTTTAGACTGGTAACTTCCGCACTGATGCGGCAAACTTGTCACAGTAGGACGCATGGTCCTAATAGCGATGTATGACTGCTCTATCCGAATGTATGAACTAGCTGTTTTAAATATTTTTATATTTAACTTGTTAGTTTTTTAGTATGTTTGAAAGTATGTTATTTCGGTTATTGGTGCTTCCAGGCTTTCTCTCTCTCTCACACGTGCGCACGGTTTAAAATCACTAAATAGTTATGAAATAGCCTATGACAAGTGCAGAGAGTCTCTCTCTTGCCCCCACCCACCCATGCACGATAATATCATGTATCAGTGATCTCACAGGCTGTCGATATGACAATATGAAAAATGACCATATCGCCCCACACTACTGTCTACATCTAGTATCTAGATGAAATGGCAAAGTGGAATGTCAAGATCTCTCCACAGTGTGTTGATGTTTTTATGTGTGCATGAAGAATGGGTTTCTTTTGTATGTTGAGAGGGAAATTGCAACTATTATGTCAAGTATGACAGAATGATACAATAAAGCATGATATGACAGTCGTTCAGTCAGGTCAGTGATGTCTCTTTGATTTGTGTGATGCGTGGCTCTATTAGTGTTAAAGTGTAATCTGAATCTCTTTTACCTGTGCTCTTGAGTGCAGAGCTGCCTTTGAGGGTTTAATCTGTAGGAGTCTGGAGTCAGCTGTGATCACATGTAAAATGGGATGACAAAGAGCTCATAATTATTCTGAATGTGGGGAGGTGCACAAATCTCGGGCGCAGCAATGTAACCTGTATCTAGGTAATGGCTCCTTTCAAATGTGCATCGTGCTTTTGTCCCAGTTGAGTTGCTTTGGATGCAAGGATTTTTAAGTGGTAATGGGCTGCAAGGGGAGCCAGTTAAATCCTAACGTTTCTGCGCTTTTTATTTTGTACTCTCTATTGAGGGCTTGCTTTCGTTTTTTTTTTTTTTTTGCTGGAGATGTCACAGTAATTAATGTGTTAGCTCAGTTGGATGTTGGCATGGGGGGGAGAGAAGCAGATCGATTCGTTTTGAATCGCAGTAATGATTCAGAGATTCCAAATGCCCCTTGCTTGTTTTCGAGCCTTTGTTTTGTGAAGAATCAAATGGAATGGGGAATGCTGGGCATGTGGAGAGAGCCGCTGAAGGCTCGGGATCGTCTCTGAAGGCTTCTGGGTATCTCTTATACGGTGAATATTGACATGGCTGCTGCTTGAATCATTAGAAGACCGTGGATGGGTTGAGTGCGAGGGATAATCACTGGAGACTGCAGAGAGCCTGGGTCTCTCTCTCGCGCTCTCTCTCTCTTTTCTCCCCCCTCCTCTCTTTCGTATCCTCTATTTTTCTCCTTCTATCTGCCTCTGTCTGTTTCTTTCTGTCCCTCTGCTTAGGCTGGTCATAAAGAGATGTTTCTGTCTCGGTTTGTGAGAGGTTCAAGCAGTGCCTAGCTGTTCCCAAGTGCCACACAATAAACAAGCCTCTTATAAACAGAGTGAGAGAATACCACATTTTGAAATCGTACTTCAAAACACTTCCTGCTTCTTTTGTAGTCGCTCGAAAATTACATGCGTGCAGTTATGAATAACCGTGGAAGCATTTCAATTTGTGTCATACCTGTTCTTCCAGGAAGGAATTTGTATCGCAAGGTTGACTGCCTTTTTACGTTGCTCTTGTTTTCATCATCTCTGTGTCATGCTCATATTGGCCATCCTGGATTCTGTTACATGCCTCAGTTGTCATGATGTATGTTAGCTGGGTAAATTCAGTCTGAAGGAAGCAGAGATCGCTGACATTAATATTAAAATGGTGTAGGGGAAGTAGAAATTCGTATTCTTCATGATATTTTCAATACCACAGCAAAAAGTACTGTGCTTTTGAACACTTATTTATTGAAAAAGTAAAAAATTAATATAGATAATAACAAATGAAAGTGAATCAATGGCAATAGAATTTAAGTATTTCTCAATTAAGTAAGCATTGTTAGAGTAAATATTCATAAATGGTCAGTAAAGTAAAAGTTACTTTAAAATTATATTAGCTGCTATAAATACGGCTCTAGGAAATCTGTTTAGTTTTTCTCAAATTCCTATGAAATGTTTTATTTTTTTCTGAACCGTATTATCAATAATGTTAATAATTCTTTAAGAATTACATTCTGGTGTGCAATAGTAATATATTAAGTTAAGATTAATATTCACAGACACAGTAGTCCATACAATGGTTAGATTAAATGTACTGCCCTACATTTGATTCATTCATCCAAATTTTGCCAAATTACTTGACATTCTGTGTTATACTCTAAATCCCATTTTTAGGACTGGTTTCTGCAATTTCTTGGTTTCTGCATTGCTGAAATCATAGACCCCTATATAAACCTTATATCGGTTATATTTAAAATGTACGTGTAAGTGAATGAATGAATAAGTAACATTTTCTTTCTTATGTCTGTGTTTGTTCAAATTAAAACATGAGAATTGCACTTTTGTACTCCATTTCTGAGCTTTATTTATTAATTTTTTTTTTTAAGTAAATTCATTTTTTTTTTTCCATCTCACATAAATCTAATGTAATCGTGTCTTGTAGCTCGTACAGTAGAGCATGGTGCTAAGAACTCCACAATCCTTGGTTTGATTCCCAGGGAAAGCACAAACTTGATAAAATGTGTACTTTCAATGTAATGTAAGTCACTTTGGATAAAAGCATCTGCCAAAATAAAAGTAAGAAGTAAAAGGGGCATAAGATTGGGAATGTAGTGCAAGAGTCATATGTATTACTTCTACAAAGTAGTTTACAAAGTTTCAAATTGTTGTATATCAATGTAACTATTATATTAAGTAACTGATTATTAACTGTTCTAAAAAAAAGAAAAAAAAAAAGTAATTTTTATTTTTTGGCTAATGCTAGCTAGGAGAACAGGCATTAACCCAGTTATATTTTAAAAGCGGTGAAACATTTGTTCTTGTTGCAGTTTTCGCATGAAAAAGATGGTGTCCTCAACTGTGTGGTATGTTTTTGTTCTTTGTCGGCATTAACTAATTGCAAGATAATTTGGTTTTCTGAGAATTCGATTGTCTGCGGTTTGCCTCCACCCAGTCAAAAGCTCATTTTGAAAATGTTTAAGGTTAATTATGTGATGAAGCTCTTGATTAGTTGTGTGCTGTCATTAATAGAAGGCAGGTCCTTTTTAAAAAGGATTTTATCTTCATAAGACAGATAGGGCAGGTAGGGCGTAGCGTTATCTTTATGACTTGTTACATTTTTGTATGTAATTATAATTGCATGTCGTAGGGATGCTCCAATCAGGTTTTTAACAGCGATACATTTTTGTCTTGTCATCTCAATAGTCAGATGCCAATCCTTATTTAAGTAATGTTTTGTTTTGTTTTTTATCATAAGCTCTGTCATAACCAGTTATTTGTAATGTCTCTGCTCAGTCACATAATTATCAATTAACCAAGAGTATGACAATCTAGACAACAGCTATGGTATAATTTATAAAAATTAAATAATCACAAAACATTATTTTTTTTAAATGTTTTTAACAGGCCTAAAAAGAACAAGCAGGCATACACAAAATATCCATATTAGCATACATAGTCCTATGACGAAATAATTAAATTAATATTAATTTTAGCTCATTGGTGTAATGAAACTTAATTTGAAAGAATTTTCATGCTTGACAGTTGTGTATTCATCATTGTTTTTTAATCATTCATTTCTTTTATTTAAATATTAGCTATTTTTTTTTAATCTAATTTCTTAATAGTCTTTATTGAAATGTATAATTACATTCCCTGCCTTTTCATTTTGTTGATGTTGGTAATATTAGTTTCTCTGTTATTTGTTTGCCCTGCAGTTTTAAAGTGATGCTGAAGTCTTAAAGCAAACTGGTGTCTGTTGCATTATTGAAATGTGATCTGGTGAAGTAGACAGACAGTCGAGTCATAGAAAGGGATTATCCACTGATTACAATCAGCTGAGCGTCCCTTGTATGCCATTATTACTTAGAAATGCATGAATATAATGCGTCGTTTCACTGAGATGACCTGTATTGTCTTCCTGATCACGTGTCTAACAGGAATCTCCTCTGTCCCATTTCTCATCAACAGACACGCGTCATGGAGGGAGCCCATCAACCCGTACTACGTGAACACTGGCTACGCGCTGGCTCCCGCCACCAGTGCCAACGACAGCGAGCAGCAGAGCATGTCCAGTGATGCAGACACTCTCTCCCTGACCGACAGCAGTGTGTACGTACACGTCTATAGACGCACAAACACACACGGATGGATCCATCCTCACCGCCGCAAGCTGGCGGAACATTCCATCTGAGAGCTTAAAGCGATTCAATTTCACCACGTCGTCCTGAGTCAATTTGGCAGGATTTTCCTCCTCCAAGAAACTTGCAGCCAGTTCTGCAGAAGCCCAGATATTTCAGCAATTGAACGGAAGATGCGCAGACAAAGCTTGATATGACTTGTCATTGGCGTGTCTTAAGCCGAGGCTGGCAGCCATTGGCGGAGGCTGGTCTCAGAGCAGTGTCTCGTGCAAGCAGAATTAGTGCCATTTTCCCCAGCTCTGCTCTGGGAACAGAAACAAATCTGCTCTCCTCTGAGGAGGACCATCTGCTCATTATCCACACCAATGAAAGCTTCTAAATGTCATTACTTATGCTAATTATAGAGCTTCAAATTGGGAGGTATGAGGCACTGCAGGCTGTAATTTGAAGGCATTGACTTGTTTCCCTTCAAATTAACTTTCCCTGAAAACAAAGGAAATGGCCTTTACGTTGGTACTGTACACATGCAGGTTTACGGAAAGGAACAGGAAATGGAATATAGAAAACAAACAGAGAATAAATAGTGTTTTGGCCTTAGGTGTAATCAAATTTGTCCACTCATTTCATGGCTTCCAAAATATTTCGGCCTCATGCAATTATTTTAAATGGTTGACACAAGGACGTGATCGGCTGGATAATGCGTTGCGATATTAAAATGATTTTCCGTCCATTTATGTGGAAGTGGTTATAAATTTAAAGCTTTTAAAAATGCGTATTTTTAAACCTGCTAATGCAGCCACCGCTCAGTCGAGGTGCGGTCACATTAGCGAAATTTTGAGGGCAAAAATGGTCCAGTGTCAATAGTGTAGTGATGTTTGAAGCAGAGCTCACACTGTCAAACCAAGCAGCTTTCCGTTGGCCAGTTTTTAGAATCTGTGTGACCAACTTGAACCTGTTGCGAAATATGCATGGGGAAATCTTTCACCCTGATGCAAAATTCCCAATCGTGTAGATTCCCATTGAATTGACCGGATGTTGTGGGTGTCAAAAATGAAAATACTGTCATTAGTTACTCACCCTCATGTCATTCCAAACACGTAAGACCTTCGTTCATCTTCAGAACATAAATTAAGATATTTTTGCTGAAATCCGAGAGCTTTTTGTCCCTCCATAGAGAGCAACGCAACTAACACGTTGAAGGCCCAGAAAGAAAGTAAAGACATTCAAATAGTCCATGTGACATCAGTGGTTTAACCGTAATGTTATGAAGCTACGAGAATACTTTTTGTGCACAAAGAAAACAAAAATTCACGAAAAAAATTCACAAAAGTGAAATCTCTTGAGGGAAAAAATATCCATTGTTAATAGTGTAGTAAAGTACAAAGCACAGCTCGCGCAGAAGTCACTTTCAAACTAAGCAGCTTTCCATTGGTCATTGCAGCAAATTCACAAAACCAGCTTGAACCCCTTGTAAAATCTACATGGTGAAATCTTTTTACCCTCACACGAAATTCCTCATTGAAATGATTGGATTCCACCCACGAAAAATTCACAGAACAGTGGTAAATGTGACCGTACTTTAACTGTAACTTAGCAGAAATGTACAATTTCATCGTTTTTTTTTAACAGGAAATTAGTTCCTTTTTTAATGCGTTTTGGGAGGATTTCGACCAGAGATGGTTTTAGCTAGAGAAGCAGCAACAGGGAGTGTGCTGAGTGCAGAGATGGCATGAGTGATCCACATTAAAGGCACATCAGGGCAAAAACATGTGTCTGAAGTGGGCTAGATTAGAGGCCATTATCAGCTGTTTGCCAGGCAGAGATGCAGGGGGGTCCGCAGCAGGACCCGGGGGGATTAAAAACTCCCTGTGCATATGTCAGTGAAGGACCCCAAACATGCTTTGCTCTGAAGCTGTCGCCGCCACTGCCCCAGGGATTCAGTCAGATGTGGGGAGGACGTTTTTTTTTACAATTTCAGTCCCACAACAAAAACGTAAACGCCTGCTATCACTTTAGCTTTGCAGTCTGAAGTCTGTTCTCACACAAGGACTGACTTGAATGCATTGTTACGAAGCAACAGCACCATTTTGTTCCCTGTAGAACTGACATTTCTTTATAAGTCTCACATGCTAGTGAGGTAACATTTTGCATTTAGCAAGCCCAGTTAAATCCCCTGATGTTCAGTAGACGTTTTTCATCACAAGTTTATTTACCACCACAAAATACAACATATGAAGCTTTCGCTAAATTATTATGTAGGAGCCAGCTTTTGCTTTATTTATATTAGACAAACAGTACAATGGTTAAAAGGATAGAAAATTTTCATTGTTTACTCAACCTCATATCATTCCAAACCTGTATGAATTCGTGTTTTGTGGAACAGAAGTGTTTAGCAGAATGTCTGATCTGCTCTCTTTCATACAATGAAAGTAAATGGGGACCACGGACTGTCAAACCTTCAAATGCCATAAAAGTCTCATTCATAAGTCCATAAGGCTTCTGAAGCCATATGATAGCTTTTAACAGGATGAAATAATCAATGAAAATGTTGCTTTACAGTCGTGGTCACCATTTACTTAACTGTATAGAAAGTATTAGTGTTTAATATTTTTTATTTAGCTTTTATTTATATTTTCAGTTTTCCTTTTAATTTTAGTAACATTATGTGCTTTTATCTTTTTTTTTTTTTTTTTTTTTTTTAATTAGTTTTTGTGGTGACACTTTGCATTAAGAAAAATACTTTTAAGCCTGGTTTCACAGACAGGGCTTAAGTTAAGCCATGATTAGTAGGGCTGGGTAAAAAATATCGATATCTCGATTTTAATCGATTCTCATTTTTACGAAACTATCGATTCTTAAAGCTCAAGAATCGATTAGTCTTGCCTGTTTTCAGTTAATGGATGGAACATTGAAGCGCACCTCCCATCCAATAAATTGCAATAAGCATTGTGCGTCGGTACGTTTAATATGAAACAAAGTCTCAGATTTCAATTTATGTCCATTGTATTGCAGTATTCAAACAATAAATGCCGTTTTGGCTAGGGATGCATTGATCCGATACTCAGTATCAGTATCGGCTCCGATACGGTCATTTTCTGCGGTTCGGGTATCGGTCAGAAGAGACCGATCCAAATCCGATATTGTGCGTATACAAATCTGTGTTATTGTTAAGCCCCACGAAAGCACAAAAACATTATAAAGCACAATGAAGTCAAAGTCGAAGTGTTCTGAAGCTGTTCCATAGTTTAATGTGAGGTACAGATGAATATTTAAGTCGTTAAATTCAAGTTGACGTAAACTCTTCTCTACGCTGCGGCTGTGTCATCCTCCATTCAGCATTCAAACTGTCACGTTCGGTTACGACAGCCAAGACGATGAAACTCTCCCCAAGAGCGCACAATTACTAAAATTTAAAACTGTTAAAAGAAAAAGCTCAATAAACTATCGCACAGATTTAATAAGCTAAACATCAATATCTCTTTCCTTTGTGCTTTGAACTTCTTTATGTGAAGCTGCGCGCTGTGACTCGGTGCTGCTTCAATCGCATCACTCTGCGCACAGAAAGCGCATAGGCGCTTTGTGCAGCTCCGTATTGGAGCTTTTCGTATTATAATGCTTTTGCGCAATGAACGATTATTCATAGTGTTTCTTGTTCTGTCCTATCAAGGCTATTAATAATCTAATGTATAGCACAGTAATGGAGGCAGGATGATAGATAGGACTCCTCTATCATATGTTGCTGCCTTCATTACTGTGCTAAGAAAAGTCTTTTAATTTTGTAGTTTATATTTATAAATAAATACGTTTACTTGTTTTCATTAATGTATTTTACAACAATACAAAGAGCAATGTGTAACATTTTACCGGATTTAGTCCTTCACATATTCACTTTTATTTGTTCCCAACTAAATAATGTTATTTCACTAAATATTTAGATTTGATAAAATTATGCACTCATAATTTTTCTAGAATAACTTCTAAATTAGCTGCTAAATTATCCACTAACCTAGTTTATAATAGTATTTTTGTCGTAGATTATGAATGGACCCGTTTACACCTGGTCATTTTATGTGTTTTCGCTGATCGGATATCTATCTGATTTGTTAAAACGTTTCCATTTACACTTGGCCACATAGTCGCAAAACAGATATAAATCCGATCTTCAATTCCCGCGCTATATTTAAATTTAACGAAGTTCACGTCAATGAAATCAAAAGATAAGCGCTGCATTTTATTAATTATCAGCTCATTTCAAGATCAAAGACCGCAATAGAAGAGCGTGCGGCATCAGCACTGGAAAGATAAGTTTGTCTTACTACTTGTAATGAAGATGATTGTGTGTTGAGCGTCTGCGTCTTGCTTTGTTTCATTCGCGGCAGTTTGCGCATGCTTGCTGAAGAGATACAGCTACTTGTCCGCGGCGATGCGTGTTGCATTAGCACAGTCATATCTGACTATTATGTCATAGCCTATAACACGCTCTCACGTGTTTATTATTTTTTACATTTTGGGAGGAGTAAAGTTTACATATGTGGTTTCACCAGATGCATTTACACATGTCCAGTTTTGTCTGGAATGTGGCCCAGACCACCTCCTGAAGTGGTTTGAGCGATCGTATTTATATTACAAAACGCATGAAGTGACTGGGTGTAAACAGCCCCTATATATTTTTTTCATGTTCTTTTTCATTAAAATGAAGTTGTCTAGTAGATTGTGTTTAACACACAAAAGAGTGACACAGAAATATAGAAATTCTACATTGATTTAAAAAAAAAAAAAAAAAAAACTGCGCTCGGATCGGAATTGGCCGATACTCAGAATTTTCTGCATCGGATCTGAAAAAATGGTATTGTTGCATCCCTAGTTTTGGGACTGTTTAATGTGGAGTGACAGATCGCTGTAGCGCCTCAGTTCAACAGACGCACGTGAGCTGATCATCTCCTCCACATTAATACCAGTTTCAGCACAAAACAAACATGACTAAACATTCGAAGGTAAGTTAAAAGAAAGAGTACAGCTTTACAATCCGTATCCTGTCTCATGTAATCGCTCAATCAGTGTTTCAGCCACGCAAAGATGTCAATATAACAGCTTGTAAACAATTCATGTAACATCACATTTACCTCAGAAAGCATATTCGGTGACCATAAACTCGTTAGTCAGCCAGAAAAATAAACTGTAGAGAGGGGCATTTTGCTAAATATATGCACCATATAACATTCATAATTTATTTTACTGTTCTTTAATGTTTTATTTATGTTTGAATAAATCCGTCCAAGTTTTTATGACAGCCACTATTTAAGTGTATATATTTCAAAAAAACTAACTGAAGTAATTGTAACTTAATTATTATAAAAACTTAATTAAATGTAATTTAAACACTTGTACAGCACAAATCAGTCAATTTTAACCTTCAATATTATAATGTAGTACCAACTGACTCTCATGTATATTTTAAAGCATTAGTTGAGAGATTATTTTATTTTATTTTTTTTCCTGTAGAAAATTTGGCATGTACCATACCCAGTGATGGGAATAACGGCGTTATAAATAAACAGCGTTACTAACGGCGTTATTTTTTTCAGTAATGAGTAATCAAATAAATTACTGTTTCCCCCGTTACAACGCCGTTACCGTTACTGACAATAAAATGCGGCGTTACTATAATTTATTACAATATTATTAGAATTGTATTTTTCAGTTCATCTGAATGGATGAGCAGGGTAGCTGTATTTGACGTACCGTAAACTCTAGTGTGAAGGCGCAGATCTCGCCGTCGCTTTGTCTCACACACCCGCAAAGAAAGATACAGAGCAAGAAAGTCTTTCATAACATGCAGAATTGACGCGCTACGTGTAAACGATATTCTTTGTTGTATTTTCCTGTCAAAATAACGGCGTTCCTTTGGAATTCTTCAGCTTTTAAGAAATGCCGGGTTCTCTGGTAGTGGGCGGAACTAATGCGCAAATGATAATCTCATTGGCTGGCGCTCACCTATTATCATCCCTGTTTTGATTTCAGCAAATCAATTTGAGCGAATGCAGACAACGTGATTAATATTCATGAATCCATCAGCTTATTAAGCCTTAGCGCGTTTTATATTGTTATTAGTAGTAGAATTCGTAGTAGTCTTATCTTATAAATTCCCCTCCCCCCCTTTTTTTTTTTTTTTTTTTTTATAGAAACACTAAATGACAAACAACATCTTAAGCACCACCACGAGTCCCAAGTTCAGTCAACATGACATGAGTTCTATCATCATATAATGCTAAATTATCATAATATCATATTATAATGTTGACTGACTGATGCTAAGTGTCAGTGGATAAATAGTGTAGATTAATGTACAATGTTTTATAATAATAATTTATTCTATTTAGAGTCCATTTCATTAATTTAACATTTAATATTGGGGGCATCCAAGTTATTTGACATTTGAACATTTTTTTTTTTTTTTTTTTAAAGTAACGCAATAGTTACTTTCCCTGGTAATTAGTTACTTTTATAATGATGTAACTCAGTTACTAACTCAGTTACTATTTGTGAGAAGTAACTAGTAACTATAATTAATTACTTTTTTAATGTGCCCAACACTGACCATACCTGATATGTATCCAAAATAATCAATATTGAATCTAATCGAATCAAATCGCAAGCTTGTGAAAGAGAATCGAATCGAATCGTGAAATTTGTGTCAAAACCCAGCCCTAATGATTAGGTCATAGTTCAATTAGGACATTGAAGTATCTTTTAGAAACTTGCCTTAGGAAAAAAAAACATTACTGGTGTGCATCTTGAGACAAAACAATAGTACTAACATATTTTAAGATCAGTCAGTGCAAGTTTCTTTCAGTTGAAACAGCCCAGACATGCATTTTAGGCCCAATCCCATTTCTACCCCTTAGCCCTTCCCCTTACCCCGTTCACGTGAAGGGGTAGGGGTGTCTCGATTCTCTTTTGGTTGGAGGGGTAAGGGGAAGGGCCAGATAGCCCTTCAAACGAAGATTTTTCAGGACCACACTTCAAACAAAGGGATATGAATTATCTCAGCATAAACCGGCTACAGCGGCAACATGGCTGCCTGAGCGAACAAAAATACACATAAATGTAAGCATTATTGACATTAATAAAGATTTTAATGAAAAGTAATCATTTGTTTTGTTATATTCAATCATGTGTTCAAATTACGGTCATGTTATTCAAAGAAATGTTTGCAAAAAAATCGCTAAACCCTTTTTTTTTTTTTTTTAGAAATTGCTAAACCCTTTTTTCAAATATTGCCAATTCGAGAAAGAGAAGTTGCGTGTATGCGCGTCTGTGCGTCTCTTTACAATGAGTGCATTTACTTCAAAAACAGTGATTTTATCGTCTCGTTGCTGGAAAATATAATGTAGTGATTCAGTATTTAAACTGTTATTTATAAAAGTCGTGGGGCAGCGTTGACAAGTTTCTTTGCTCCTAGATGTGAAAGCTGCGCGATCTTCTTTGTGTGTGTGTGTGTGTGTGTGTGTGTGTGTGTGTGTGTGTCAGTAAGCAGCGCATTAATATAGAACGGTAAGGCTTTAATGCAAACCGTATAGCTGTGTGTATTGTAGGAGCTTGATGACGTATGATGACGTGACGGTATAGTAGTGGTGTCCCAATTCTTAGGGGAATATTTTCTTAGGGGTAGGGGAAGGGGTACAAAATAGAATTGGAATTCGGCCTTAGTCTAGGACTAGGCTTAAGCCTTTTCTGTGAAACCGGGGGATAAAGAGTTAATCAAAAGCTGTATCTTTTAATATTATTTAATGGACTTGAGCTAATATGAACTAATGAACGGTTTCGAATTTTTAACTAATGTTAGTAGTGATTAATAAATACTGCATTAATGATGTTGCTCATGCATTAACTAAAATTAAAATTAATTAATGGTACCTTATTGTAAAGTGTTACAATTTTATTATTTATTATTGTTAATATAATTTTTAATATTAGTAATTTTAGTACTTTAACTTTCCATCTAATATTTATGTTAGCTTTCAGTTAACAAAAATAATTCTTAATAATTTACAGTAACAACACTGACTTAGACATTCTGCTGAATATATCCTTTTGTGTTCCATGGATGAAAAAATCATACAGATCCAAATAAATGACCGAATTATTTTTTTGCTTATTTTCTCAAGGTCTGTTATGTAGAAGATAATGACTTCACAGATTGAGAACTAAAATCTTATGCTTCTCCCTTCAGAGATGGAGTCCCACCTTATAGATATCGTAAGCCGCATCGACATGAGATACACGAAAGTGCCAAAGTTAATGGGCGAGTGCCACTACCTCATATTCCTGTAAGTATGCTTTGGATTTCTAGAACACCTTGTTGACTTTACAACACCTTTTTTTTTATTGTGTGTGTGTCTCTCTCTGCCTTTCTTTCCATCATTCCTCTCTCTCTTTCTCTTCCCCCCACTCCTTCTTTTTATTTTATTCTCTGTGCCTTGTCTCCGTCCATCATCTTCTGGTCTTTCCCTGTCATTCTTCCTCTCTCTTTTCTTCCCCCTGCCTTGTCTCTCCCATCGCCCCTAAAATGAATGTGCATTCTTAAGATGCACAGCGGTGGCTGGGGAGCTTTGATCATGTGCCGGCGAATAGCTGATGGAGAGTGAGAGAGCGCGAGTGTGCTGTCTAAAGCGTTCCTGATGCTCTCGTCAGCTCTGCCCCAGCAGATGTGAAGCCTCCCCCTCTGATGGCTCGGATTTCCCACTGCACCGGCTCCAGCATAATTG
Source organism: Spinibarbus caldwelli (assembly GCA_039654775.1). Classification (NCBI taxonomy): domain Eukaryota; kingdom Metazoa; phylum Chordata; class Actinopteri; order Cypriniformes; family Cyprinidae; genus Spinibarbus; species Spinibarbus caldwelli. Next base: position 27,611,534 of record CM077219.1, on the reverse strand, counting down.
GAGCCTCTGAGATGGAGCCCAATTTAACAGAGCAAACATACACTTCCCCTCACCGGGGCCTTTCACTCATCCTATAGAGACTGAAAGCTGTGGAGGCAGCGAAGACACTTCAGTGTCTTCGCTGAAAAATGCGCGTGACGTACTGGAGACTCTAAGGTTTTTTGTTTTTTTTTCAGCGTGCACGCCAATATCTGATTATCGAATCACAAGTTGCAGATGTACAAACTTTCTTAAAGGTATAGTTCACCTGAAAATGTAACTTCTGGCGTAGTTTACCTCATGTCGTTCCAAACCGGTTTGACTTTCTTTATTTCGTGATGTAGCAGGATGTTTTGCTGTTTCCAGGGACTGTCAAGCTCTAAAATGACAAAAAGATCCACACAATTAGAGTTGTGACTCAAATTGCATAAGTCTTCTGAACCATCTACGATAGTTTTGTGAGAAACTGACTCCCTTTTCTTTTTTTTTCTTTTTTTTTTTTTTTTTTACTGATGCCAATATGCCACACCAAAACATGGCACATCAGTGATGCCAGATGTCATTTTTTTAATTTCTGATCTCTCAAAATGTTTAATAATGTTGCATGTTTGTCATTCAAAAGTTGGAATCAGTAAGATTTTTCTAATGTTTTTGAAAGAAGTCTCTTATGCTCACCAGGGCTGCATTTGTTTGATCAAAAATACAGTAAGAAGTCATATTTTGAAATATTATTACAATTTAAAACAACTATTTTCTATTTTAATATATTTTAAAATGTAATTTATTGATTTTATTTGCAGCAGTCATTTTTTCAGTGTCATGTGATCCTTTAGAAATCATTCTAATATGCTGATTTGGTGCGTAAGAAACCTCATTCAAAATGTTATTGAAAACAGTTGTGGTGCTTAATATTTTTGTGGAAACCGTACTTTATTTCAGATACCGTATGCCATTTCAGGTTCTTTTATGAATAGAAAGCTTATGAATAGAAACCCCAAACTTTTGAATGGTTGTTCATATTCAAACCACACATATTTGAGAGTTAATAATGACACATCTTGGCCTGTTCCTCCCACAAAGTGATCATGTGTCTATTTAGGTGCTTTTTGTCTTTTTTTGGAGCTTGATAACCATTCAGATTCATTGTATGGAAAAGAGCAGATTGAACATCTTGCCTAACGTCATATTTTTTTTTTGTATATTTCAACCAAAGAAAGAACATTATGTGGGTTTGGAACAACATGAACTAATTTAAGTGAAGAATTTTCATTTTCAGATGAACCGTTGACTTTTAATTGTTATTACTCCACTTTGTTCAGGTTTATCTTCTTGTACATTGTTTATGGTTCTAAACCTTTAACACTCTCTCGCTTGGATATTTTTTTCCCATTAGGTTGCTTTCTAGCGTTCTGTCTCTGTTAAGTTTAAAAGGCTCTCTTATATTCTGTAAGCGTGGTCTGCGGCAGGGAGGCAGTGTTAGCAACCAAAACGCCTTGTCAAGACTTGATAGATTCTGCAGTTCCACTGGGCATGTAACCGTGTGGGCTGCGGAGGAGACTGATGAATCTTAAGCAAACAGAAGGCCAGAACAAAGAGAGCTGAAACAGACTTTAGATCAGATTTGGCCCTCTAATCAAAATTTTAACGGCTCCTGTAAGGTTTTATTGGCCCTTCTCCAGGCACTGCCTGCAACTATATTTCTTCATATGTCTGTCCTCCTCCCCCATCTCTCTTTTTCTCCTTCCAGACTTCTGGAATAATACATTTCCTGAACTTACGTTGTTTAGAGTCCTGTTGGTTTGAGAGCAAAAAATGCTACAATAAAGCTCTATATGCACCTTTCCCCTGTGCTGTGATGATCTGGGCCTGTATTCTTAAAGATTCTAAGAATCCTTTTAGAGAACTCCTAATTTAGCTTAAAAATTTCTAACTAGGAGTCTTAGCTTAAAAGTGATTCAGGACCAATCTGAGAGCAACTCTGAGCGAGGAAAAGACAAAAACTTTTATCTTAGTGAGGAGGCGGGGCTGACCCCGTTGCTAGCTATGACACAGTCTTTTGAAAACCAAGAAGGAAATAAAAGAGCGCTTTTAAGAATAGGGTTTATTATAAGCCTTCACTTTGAAATTACAGGTGTAATTTTTCCTGTTTTACCGTACTCTCTCTCGCTCTCTCTCTCTCTCTCTCTCTCTCTCTCTCTCTCTCTCTCTCTCTCTCTCTCTCTCTCTCTCTCTCTCTCTCTCACACACACACACACACCCATATGTATATATATATATTCTTTATTTTTTTATTTACCATGCTGACATACTTAACGTATTTTATAGGAAATGAACAGCGACACAATAATATTCTGAAAGTGCTGTAACAGACCCAAATCATCGCTGCTGCATAGTTGCATTTTTCCAGTTGCCAAATATGTTAATGTAGTGATTGCGTCCGTCAAATACACAGAGTGCGAGTGTAGTTTAGCCAGGAATAAATTACATTTTAACATATATAAAATATAAGAGAATTATTTTAGATTGTGGTGATAATTTACAGTATTACTGTTGTACTGTATTTTTGATCAAATATATGAGCCTTGGTGACCATAAGACACTTTCAGAAATATTAAAAAATCTTACCGACCTGAACCTTTCGAAGAATAGTGTATCAGATAGTTTCTCTCCTTTTAATAGTAGTGCATTTCATTATGGCCTAGTTGTTGTCGTTGTTGTAGGTGTATTACAAGTAATTATCTTTTTTCTTTTTTTATTCTTTTATTTTTTTAGTGTGGTCACACCTGTAATACATCTTGCGATATGTAAATGTTATCCGTTCTCAGACATTCAGATAGCAATAACTCTGAGTCAGCAGCAACAGCGCAACATGAAACGATAGTACAAAAACAGATGCAGTTTGATTAGGTAATTATTCTAATCACGCCAGTTTAATTTTACATGTCAAAGGGTTAATATTTCATAACTACTTTCTCCATGACAACCACATTGAAATGTAGGAGTGAATTCCTTGATCTGTGTTGCCATTACATTCAGAATACAGGAGTTACATGCAAAATTGATGATTTGATATGGCCATATTTTGAATTCTCACAACTGCAAACTAGAACATGGATTTCAACAGTTTAACTTGTTTGGTAGAGCTGTTTTTTTGACCAAAGTAATTTTAAGTGATTGATGTTTTACTGTCTGGCACATTCATGATGCACTGAAATTTCGGCAACAAAAAATATTCATCCGAAGCCAAAAAACACATCATAAAAATAACTCTAGAGAGGAGCATTTTGCTAAAAATATGCACTTTATTACATTAACTATATTTTGTACTTAACTTGTTGTCTATGTATGTTAGAATGAATCTGTCAAGGAAACAAGTTTTTATTACAGCTGCTGTTTAAATGTTTAATTAACTAACTAATTAGATTAGAAAGATCATAATATCATTAAAAAGCTGATATAAAAACATGCAATTTGCCTGAAAACATGCAGTTTAAGTTTTTGAGTGTTGATCATTAAATTTGATTTAAGTAAATGACTAAAAACGTTATTTTCGGTTACAGCTAAATGAAAATTTCTGTTTTAATTTTTTTCTCGATTAAAATAAACTGCATTACATTTCAAACAAATGAATTACTGAAGTCTGTGTACAGAAGCAGTGCATTCGTTCTCAATGGCACATTATTAAAAAAAGTTAGTCTAGTCAAATATTTGTCTGTCTAGACTCTATTAAAATTCTTTTGCTTTCACTATTGTGTTTTAAACTGTCATGTATTATTGTTCTCTTTCCATGCCTGTATAATCAGCAGCTGTAGTTGTCGTTTCTTTTCTTTTTTTTTAAGTGCATCACATTAATTGTGAACCGTGACCTTGAGTATTGACTCGCATTGTCTTCCCATCAGCGCACAAACCGGATGCCAAAGGATATTCACGTTGAGCCGGAAAAGTTTGCGGCAGAGCTCATCAGCAGGCTGGAGGGGGTGCTGAGGGAACGTGAGGCGCAAGAAAAACTGGAGGAACGGCTCAAGAGGGTTCGACTGGTGAGTGTATCCGAATCGTCACGTTACTGCCGTATTTTGAGCTATAGTAGTTTTTTGTTTCCCCTTGTATCAAACACTGATGTCTCTGCCACTTCTGTTCATGAGCGAGACAGTTGGATGTGTTCTAAAGACTTCCTGTCTTATCAAGGGGACTCTGCTCATTTCTTTCGTCTTTCTGTTCAGTGTCAGGTGAATCACCTGCCGAGATTGAGCTACTTGCTAGTCTGCCTCAGTGTAATGACTTTGTTTGAAGTCAGTCGGGGCGTGAAGAAATGCTTGCGCACACCGCAAATGGGAATCTTTTTCCCAACTCAAAGCCAGGTGTTAAGTCTCAAGGCAGATTATTTATGTAGTTTGGCCTCCTGTAAGAGGAACTTCCGTCACAGAACAGTGACTTTGAGTTATTAAGAGCCGAAGGAGGAATGTCATTTGTCTCCTAATTGATATTCTCACTGGAGTCTCAGCTTTCAGCAAACTTGTTTTAAGTTTTCTCTACCTATCAGCTGAGCAACCGTCTTCTATATACAGCACTTGCTCTCTTTGCTCCACTGAGCAGGACGGACTCTGACAGTTAAACATGTTTTTGCCAGCAACTGAACCTTGACAAGTCTGAATAAACTCTGATATCGCCATTCTGGGGTGTTATTCAGTCAATTTCGGGCAGAAATCAGTTTTTAGAGGTCAAAACGGCACAATGAAAATTGGCTGCTTTGCGCATTGCGGCTGGATTTGTGTTGTGTCTCCCACCTCATCATTTTTCTTTTTTTTTTTTTTTTTTCTGGCACGATCTGTCAAAGATCATCCAAAGGGCTGACCCGCACAGCTGTTCAGTAAAAATAAAATTATGCATAAGCCAAATCCTCAAAATTCCTTATCTCCTTGATTCTCTACCTGGAGAGAGAATCAAAGCATTGCACACACATTACCTGCTGTGGTTTCAGCTTTATTGACTTTCTCTATTATGAAAATGAGAAGACAACCAAATGAAAAGGCACATTTGATGAAGGAATTTTGTTGGAAATAAATGCGTAATATGACTATTGTTAACAGAGAATAAAATAATATATATAGTAACAGAAATATTATATGTGTACTGTTACTACCGTTCACAATTTTTGAATCTAAAATTTTTTTTTCTTCCCCAAAGAAGTCTCATCCTCACCAAGGCAGCATCAATTTAAAAAATAGTATTCTGAAATATTATTACAATTTAAAATAAGTTTTCTATTTAGAAACATTAGCAATCTTATCAATGTTGAAAACAGTTGTGCTGCTTATATTAATTTTGTAAAATACTAATATTTTATGAAATATGGATACTGATACAATTTTTTTCAGTTTTTTTTAATAAATAGAAAGTTGAAAAAACAACAATTATTTGAAATATAAATCTTTGTTACTATAGAAATAAAAAAATAGTGTATATAGTGAGCAATACAACAGTCAGTACAAAATGTCGACTGATCACGAGATCCGTTTATGTAAAAAAAAAATTTTTTTTCTTTTTTTTTAGTAACTATCAGTAAAGATTACACAAAGGCATAGTTACAAAACACTGCTTAGCTTAGCCCACATCAACATAATACAAGCAGCAATGGAACTGCATTACAACTAACTTGAAATTATTCCTTAAAAATGGCATTAATTAAAACAGTTAATCATTTGCATAAAATTATTAATTTTGTGGTGGAAATGATCAGAATTACTTGACATACCACTATGCACGAACTTCTGCAAACGCCCCAACCCAGAGTGACACAACCTGACACTGTAATATGCTGAATATTATTCCGAATAAAGATATGGTGGGAACACTACTACAGTTTAATTAGGTTTAGGTCATGACTGCTTTCATAGATAAAACTATGCTTTTTCATTGTCTGCAAGTAACAATACAGATTGTGACTAAAATGCAATTTAGTCACCAGACTATGAGTAAAACTAAATTTGTCAAAGAACTCAGTGTTTTTTGCCAGTAAAATCAAAATCAGAGGGCACGACAAATTAGCAAGTGAAATATTAAATCTTGTTAAGGGAACAGGCATGTCAAATCATTTATAATCTAAAGAGAGGTCTGCTTGTCAAGAAGGGCTTTCATGATTAAAATGAATATTAAAGTCATACTTTGGGCATCAAGGGAATTTTCTCATGGCTGTTTGAGGTCATTGTGTGTTTTCAATGTGACCATAACAAAAGCATATCAATAGAATCTTAGGAATCCTATAAACGTATGACATCTGCTGGTTTAAACATGTTACTGCACAGTGATTCTACAGCCCGTTGTTTTCTACAGTAGACTTGCTCCACCTGTCAACTTATTCAGTCACTCAATATAAACTGTTTTTTCTTTATTGAATAAAATGGTTTCAGATACATTTCAAAGTAAATGTCTAAGATTTTTTTTTTTTAAGTATCTTGTCATTATTAAAAAATCTCTTGTGTCCTGTAGGAAGAGGAAGGTGATGATGCAGACATCTCAACCGCTCCCTCCCTGGCCAATCACAGGATTCCTCCTGCGGTCCACGTGCAGCATTATGGCGGTCGCTACTCTGAGATGAGCTACAACGGGCTGCAGCTACGGGACGCACACGAGGAAAACCCTGAGAGCATCCTGGACGAGCATGTGCAGCGTGTCATGAAAACCCCCGGCTGTCAATCTCCAGGCACGGGCCGCCACTCTCCGAAGTCCCGCTCCCCCGACGGGCTTCCCGCGGGCAAGATTCCTGGGATGATGATGCCGCTGTCTGGTGTCCAAGGCAAGCACCAGGCTCGGCTGGGCCCAAAGGGTGAAGCTGCACACCTGCACCATCACAAACACATTCACCACACACACTGTGCCACGGGGGGGAAACCCAAAGAAAAGGTGGAGGCGGAAGCCATGAGGATGCATGGGGGATTCGCCTGGAACATGGAGCAACACCACTTTGGATCCAAGTCACGCAACTTTGCAGATGGAATGAGTGTCGGCCCCAATGCCATGGACCCCATGGGTTATGGGTATGTGCCTCGATGTCTTTTGTTAGACATAGGGCTGGGTATCGATTCGATTACTTTTTTTAGGCACTGACCGAATTGCCTCATTACCATCGAGTATAGAAAAACGTCTTGTCGTTCGCTACCAAAATTCGATACCTAAGGAGTTTATCTCATCAATGTCAGTGAGCCAATAAGCCTGCAGCACTAGTTGTGTTTGACTAGAAGCGGCACCATGCAGATTGATCAGTGTTTGACATCCGCGAGAGCGATTCGAAAGCATACGGAGCAGTCTGCTCTCTATAGCTCTTGCAGTACAGCGTTAAGTCGAACACACCTACTGGTTTGCACTGGTTACACCCAGAGATGTGGCTCACACATGAGGCTGTAGTGTGAAAGCGTCCCAACCCCCTTGTAAGGTTACATTTACACTGGTGCGTTTTTGTTTTAAAATGAAAGCAATCCTCCTCCATACTGGCGTTTCCACTGCGTTTCAGAAAAGATCTCCATACTACACGACCAAAAGCGCGCGTTACGTGACCATTCATCCACACTGTAGCATCATGCTACATAAGACAATAAATAAGATTTATATTCCGATTTTACTCAAAACTCACTTTAAACCAACATCGAGTGTTTGTAATAACTTCCGTTTGCCAAGTTTTGGCCAAGTAATATGAACTCCATACTTTTGAACAGTAGTGTACATGTCTAACTAGGGTTGGGTAGCGTTCACAAATTTTCGTTATCGATACCCAACCCTAGTTAGACATGTACACTACTGCTCAAAAGTATGGAGTCGATAAGATTTTTTTTAATGTTTTTGAAAAAGTCTATTATGCTTACCAAGGCTGCAATTATTTGATCCAGAATACAGTAAAAACACTAATATTGGGAAATATTATTACTATTAAAATGAGTAATATTGATAATATTATTAATAACTGTTTTGTTTTTAATATATTTTAAAATGTTATTTATTCAGCAAAGCTGAATTTTCAGCAGACCTTACTCCCGTCTTTAGTGTCACATGATCATTCAGCAATCATTCTAATATGCTGTTCAAGAAACATTTCAGTTGTGCTCCTGTTTTGGAATTTTTGGATTTTCATTTTTTTTTTTTTTTTTTTTTTTTTTTTTTTTTTTTTTTTTTTTTTTTTTTTTTTTTTTTAGGATTTTATGATGAACAGAAAGTTAAAAAGAAAAGAACAGTATTTGAAATATAAATCTTTTGTAACATTATACATGTCTTTACTTTCACTTTTGATCAATTTAATGTGTCCTTGCAGAATAAAAGTAATTTCTTTAAAAAAAAAAAAAAAAAATCGTACTGACCCCAAACTTTTGAATGGCAGTGTAAGTTGGAGACATTTAGTGAAGCCGTTTATCTCAACAGCTTCAGTGATTTTGATGTCCTCTTGTCTCATTGTAGCAGTAAAGGAAGCACACTGTCAAAGCGTCCCATCAGAAAAGGAGATGATGGTCGAAACTTTGAGATGCGAGAGCCCTTGCCCCCAGATGATATGGAGAGGAACCAGAAGATACTGCAGTGGATGATGGAGGGTGAGAAGGAAGCTGGACGCTATAAGAGGAGTCCTTATGGGTGAGAACCTTTACTTTGTGTAGTAATAGTAAGTTTTGTTGGAAATGATCGATAGATAGATAAAATATTTTTCAAAATAATCATGTAAAAGATAATTTTGGTCTTGTTTATTTCATAGGAGCATCTCTGGCTCCAAGAAGGCTCAGAGTCATGAGGTGTCGAGGCCCAGCTCGGTGGAGCGACCGGGGGCTGTGCACCCTTGGGTTACCGCGCAGCTCCGCAACAATGTGCAGCCCTCCCATCCCTTCATCCAGGATCCAACCATGCCCCCCAACCCAGCCCCCAACCCCCTCACCCAACTGGAAGAGGCGCGCAGGCGGCTTGAGGAAGACAAGAGGAAGTCTGGAACATTGCAGGCTAAGCAGAGGTGAGAAGGCATATTCATCTGAAGATTATAATTCATATATGATACATGGTGGCTTGATTTTTTTTTTTTTTTTTTTTTTTTTTTTTTTTATATAAATATTGCATGACAATAATCTCATGCAGTTTGCCTTTTGGACAATGATTCTTTGGACCAGATCTATTTGAAAATGCACAAAAAAGCACTTTATACACAGTTATCTAAATATCCCACTTTTATGATCATTTCTGAATTAAAAAAAAAAATTGTATTTTTGGGGGATAATGTCAAAAACGTCAGGATGAAACATTTCTAATATGGTAATAAAGAGAAATGTATCTTAAAAGAATCAAGTACTTAAGAAGAGCCTTAAAAGAAAGTGGTTTGGCATAATCTTTATTATAATTATTAATAATTAATTATTATTACTAATTAATTATACCTTTTTACAGCAAGGCAAGGTTCGTCCAGACTGGTCATGTGGTGTGACTAAAAATATTTATGATAATTAATGAAATTTGTAAATATTTGTAAGTTGACTAAGGGTGCTTTCACACCTGGCCCGTTGTTTCGGAACCTGGCACGTTTCCCCCCCCTTAGCTCGGTTCGTTTGGGCATATGTGAACACAGCAATCGCGCTCGGATCCGCACCAAAACAAGCAGTCCGAGATCGCCTGAACGAGGTGGTCTCGGCTCAACTGAAAACGAACTCTGGAGCGGTTCAGTTGTAGTGAGAAAGCAATCTGATCCAACGGACCAACGAACCAGGCTATATCACACTGTATAATGGGTAATAATTACGTAAGTTCTGTGAAAAGCAGTGGGTGTGCACGTCTTCGCCATTCAAAATCAAAGCGCACCTTTTCATTTTATAATGCCGTCTTATTGCTCTTCGTAGTAGGTGCATTTTAACAATGTTTTCCCGACGAATCCTGGACTCTTGCTCAAAATGATAAATTAATAAAAATATTGACAGCTACAAAAAAAACCCCAACTATAAGCCCTCAAACTGTTGTCTTTCCATCCTGACGTGTGTGTTTGTGAGAGAGAGAGAGAGAGAGAGAGAGAGTTTATTTGCCTCTCTTTCCAAATGAATCATGTTTATTGTCATTCCAGCTTCGTGGAACTTTGACCAATGAGAGGACTGTTTATTCGCACGTGACTTGTATTAACAATTTTGGTCCGTTTAGAAACTTTGGAACATTGTAATAATTTTAATCCCTGTTTCGGAACAAAGCAATCAATCTACAGGTGTGAAAACACCCTAAAGACACACTTTTGCATGCATTTAAGTTGTAAGGAAAATGTTACTACGTTTTACATACTGGTTCCACCACTTGACATTCGAGTCGTTAAATTGACTATTTTGTTGAAAATGCTATTAAAGTTTTAAAATCCATATAAAACCAACACGAACAAAGATTTTTAAGCACCTTGCATTTACAAACTTTGCATTACAAACTTAATGTTTCTTCATCTTGGAAGTTATCTTATTTGTCAGTGATCCCTCTATGACCCATAATGCACTATGCAAAGCTGCGTCCTCTTCCCTCCCTTCCTTCTGGTCAACACGTTCCCGCACACATTGTGCATGCGTATGAGGCGAGTTTTCGAACGCAGCCGGTGTGTCTGACTCGGGGTTGTTCCTCAGGTATGTGATGGAGGTGATCCAGAGGGGTCGCGCCGCTGTCAGGCCCGCTCTGTTCCCCACACTCATTGTGGTGCCCGCCGTCTCCGACATGGAGCTCTCCGAGGCCGAGTATGTCCTCTATGCTTCTCCATAGAGCGTAGCCCTTCCCTTCACCATCCCATGCTATCTATACATGCACCCGCATGTGTTTGTCAGGGCTGTGCCTTCACGTAGTTCACTAACGCTTCTGTGTGTAGCGCTGACCAGACTTCCTGTGTGTAGCTTTTAAAGGTTCACCCAAAAATTTAAATTTACTCACCAGATTTGGATAAATTTGGCATTACATCACTTGCTCGCCAGTGGATCCTCTGCAGTGAATGGGTGCCGTCAGTATGAGAGTCCAAACAGTTGATAAAAACATCACAGTAATCCACAAGTAATCCAGTCCATCAATTAACATCTTGTGAAGTGTGAAGCTGCATATTAAAACAGTGTTAAACAAATATTTTGGTGAATTTTGATACGAGAGGACAACAGGAGATGGACTTTTTCACTGGAGCAAATGTTATGGATTATAGACTCATATTTTGGCCAGAAGCAACGGTCAAAGTTAAAACGCCTTGATGGATTTGTTTCTTACAAGCACGCAGCTTTTGTCTTAAGATGTTAATCGATGGTCTGGAGTCGTATGGATTGCTTGTGGATTACTGAGATATTTTTATCAGCTGTTTGGACATTCATTCCGACGGCACCCATTCACTGCAGAGGATCCATTGGTGAGCAAGTCATGTAATGCTAAATTTCTCCAAATCTGTTAGAAGCATCTTGGCTGGCCTGAGGGTGAGTAAATTTTCAGCAAATTTTAATTTTTAGGTGAACTATTCCTTTAAGAATGTAATATAGTTTGACCAGTTTTAGTGCGTAGTTTCTCACAGATTTGGTTGCACTGAAATGTCGTTCCGGTGTATTAACCGCTGATCAGCTGCAGGAGAATGAGAGGCCGCGGATGTGTGCCTGCTCCTAATGCAGATATGCAGTTTAGTGACATCAAAGCTTTGGTGTGGGTGAGATGAAAGCAGCACATCGGTGCCAGTGTTTCTTTTTTTTCTGAGGAACATTTGTCAGGCATCTGGAATCCGTTTTACTTGGCGACAGTAAACCAATCCTCTGACGCCCACCAGCACTCGTGCCCACTTCAAGCCCAGCAGAGCACGTACAAGATCCTTTGAAATACGGCTCTGGTCCAGACATCCTTTCGGAACATTGTACTTCTCAGTTTGTTGCTAGAAAAGCAAAATGCATAATTTTGTTCATTCTCATTGTAGAACAAATGTTTGGTTTGTTTTTCAAGTGCCTCTCTGTTCATTTGCAGGCATAAGAATATGAAGAAGCAGCCCTGTGAGAACATCACCGTGGCCTATTACTTCTGCGGAGAGCCCATCCCGTACAGGACATCCGTCAAAGGAAGGATTGTCACGCTGGGACAGTTCAAGGAGCTGCTTACTAAGAAAGGGAGCTACAGGTAAACCTTTGGCACTTGTCATGTTCTTAACATCAGTAGGCTCACCCAAAAATTAAGATCCTGTCATCATTTACTGACCTTCAAGTTGTTACAAACTATCTTCTGTATAACACTAAAAAAGAGAATTTCTGAAGACTGTGTTTATTAGTCTTGGACTGAAATTTTCAAGCTTCACAAAAGGTAATATCAGTATGAAAGTATCATAAAACTGGTCCTTACAATTCCATTGCACTCCTTACAAATCCATTATTCAAGTTTTCTGAAGTCATTCAATAGCTTTGTTTGAGAAAAGACCAAAATATGATTATTTAATGATAATTTACTGATGATAATTTATTCAGCAAAGACATATTCAGTTGATTAAATATGTATTTATATTTTTGCTGTATATTATAAAACATAAATGCTGAATTAAAATGTATGAATACTGTTCTTTTGAATCAGTTTCCACAAAAAATATGAAGCAGCACAACTGTTTTCAACAGATAATGTTTTTTTTTTTTTTTTTTTTTTTGAGCAGCAAATCAGCATATTAGTATTAGATTTCTGAAGGATCATGTGACACTGAAGACTGGAGTAATGGTGCTGAAAACTCAGCTTTGACATCACAGGAAAAATTACATTTAATATATATTAAAATACCAGTTAGTTCTTTAAATTGTAATATTTCATAATGCTGTTTTTACTGTATTTTTGATCAGTCGTAGTGAGCATAAGAGACTTTAACAACATTAAAAAAACTATTGTAGGACTTCAAAAGACACACACACTTGCACATTAGTGAAATGATCACTTTTATAGTCCTTTATCGCTATACCTTTTAAAGCTTGAAAGCTTGTCACCTTTTCATATAACTGCATGGAAAAATCAGCAAAATTGCTACTTAAGTGGAAGAAGTCATACTTGATTTGGAACAGCATGAGGCAAGCAAATGATGACAGATTTTTCATGTTTGAATGAACTATTTCTTTAAAATCATTTCCAGTATCAAATGGAGATATGTTTATATAATAGCGCTGCACAATTAATCGATTTTCTAATCGCGATTACGATTATGGATGCCACGATTACATAATCGTTCAAAGCCGCGATTACAAAAATAAATAAACCATTAAAAATGCTCACTTGCATTATTCTGTGTGCTTAAGAGGTGTTTGCAGCGCGGGGTTTAACAAACTCAAACACACTGGATAAAAGACATTTTGTCTTAACTGATAGTCGTTGTCACTGTTGTGCATGATAGATAGCCTGTTAAACGTCAAACGTGTCAAAAGCGGAACAAAATAGCAGTACTCGTTTGAACTGCGCGCCACATGGACCTTTTATCCGCTCACCTCAAAAGAAAACAGCGCAGCGTGAGCTTAGAGCGTATGCGTTTATTACAGTGACCAGTCGCGATCACGCACTAAACAATGCTGTGAAATCCAGTAAGAAGCACTCGAGTTCAGCGCAGAGTTCTCCAGTACAAATCACGTCTCTTTAATTTAAACTACTTTAAAGCCAAATAAATTGGAGCTGTTATTCTCATCAACACTGATGCAGAAAGCAGCAGAAACAGTGCAACAACGATCCAGTTAGAAGACGTTTCAATCCACAAATCACCCACATTTACCATAGTTTTACTGTAGTAACACTAAGGTTAACAATGGTACGGTGGCAGAAAAGTAGGATATTCATATTGAGTATTATTAATATACTAAATATGTTAAAGGAGTAATGGAATATAATTAAATTATTTTGTTAATCATTCTATCAGTTGATGTGGATTTGTAATTGACTGAATGTCTTTAGGTTACTGTTTTTCAATGCAAACAGCATAGAAACCATATAGTTAGGCTACTTTTTTACCATGGTAATGAGGTGCTGTACTTTTGGTTATGTATAAAAGATGAGGCTGTTACAGTTTTCACAATGGTACTGTCAAATGTACATCTGCATCCCAACTCAAGCTCCTGTTCTAATGTCCATTTCTAAGAGACAAAACTTGTAATATTACATGTTCAGTGCTACCAAATCAGGTGCTGGTACCACTGCTCTCGAAGCCCTGATAATATAAATTGTACTGTAAAATGTTACTGTAATTTGAAATTTCGTCTATTTAATTGTAAATGAAATGTATAGCTTTCGTAAACCATTTTTTTTTTCTTTTAGTTTTAGTATGACGTTATTATACCATGCATAATTTTACCTTTTTTTTTTTTTTTGTTTAAAGAAGAAACCAAACCAATGTATAGTTGACATTTGAGGCTCAATGCTATAGAAAAGCAATAAAAGTTCAGGAAGAGTGTTTTCAGCCTTTTTTTAAATATATATTTTATATAAATATGGCATGCAGCTTCAAACAATGGCATAAATCTGTTCAAAATAATTATTAATAATCGCAATTACAATCTCAACGGAATAATCGACAATTATGATTTTTGTCATAATCGTGCAGCCCTAATATATAATGCTAATAATTTTGGTCACACGTTATTTTAAGGTCCAATTCTCACTATAAACAAACCATTAACTATGAATTTTGCCTCAATAAACTCCTAATTTAGAATATTAAGGTAGCTGTTAAGTTTAGGTATTGGGTAGGATTAGGGATGTAGAATATGGTCATGCAGAATAAATGCTTTATAAGTACTAATAAACAACTAATATGTTAATAATAGGCATGCAAATAACCAACTAGTTAATAGTGAGAATTGGTCCCAATACTAAAGTGTTACCATAATTTTACAGTAATGTCAACTGAATGGAATTACTTGACTGAAATCTATGGTCTGTTAAACCATCCCTATCCCTTTGCCTCACCACATCTCAGGTATTATTTCAAGAAAGTGAGCGACGAGTTTGACTGCGGAGTGGTGTTCGAGGAGGTACGTGAAGACGATGCCATCCTGCCCATCTTCGAGGAGAAGATCATCGGAAAAGTCGAGAAGATCGACTGAGCCCGGGAGGGAGGGAGGCGGGAAGAGAGGGACTCGGGCTGCAGAGGTGCAGCAGGATGCGGAGAAAAGCAGGAATCGGCGAGCAGGTGCTGAGACTGGTACATCGAATGTGGACGTGCAGGAGAGCAAGAGGTGCAGAACAGGGACGGTTGCTGTGGAAAGTACACTATTTACTCCGAGGCGTCTACCTCCGCACAACGGCTTTTAAAGTCATACAGCTGCTCAGTGCTCAAGATCACTGCATTGTGCACGGAGAGCCCTTGGACTCACAGAGACGAAAGCGTGAGGCAGCATTCTCTCACTTTTGCTATATTTCTAACTCTGAAAAATGTCATGTAGCAATGTAAAGTTAGCTTAGAAAAAAGTACTATGAATATGTTTACTAAAGCTGCATATTTTTGATATGATGTATCAGAAGGAACATATCCTTTCTAATTTAACAACTCTTGTAATTTTATATGTACTGGTACCAGATGTGTACAGACTGTCTGTTTAAAAGGAAAAAGAGAAAGTTTTATATCTATTTAAATATTTTAAAAAAAGGAAAAAAAAAAAAAAAAGGAATCGGTTCACCCATATCAAAGCTGCGGCATCAACCTGACACAAGACGGTGGTAGTTTTCACAAGGCTGTGGTTAAGAAGAAATCATAACCCACGCTTTACCAAGTGCTTTTAACTCATAAAATTTATGACATCGGAGAGGGAGGAGTCAGTCGGCGCCGCACTTTTCACTGCATTATGCATTGATGTCAATGGAGAACCGCTTCGAGCGGACATCCTATACGACGATGCCTTCACATTGCTCTCTTTCGTTGATGTCATGACATGCATAATAATTCCTCCCCTCTTCGCGCACAGCATGATGTAAGGGCAAAGGATGAGTGCCCCAATTTTATGAAATAAATATCTCAAGTGGCACAATTTATAGGTCTATAGTTTATATCCAGAATCTGTAAGGTGGCTGAGATCCAGGTGTGAGATCCGCAGCAGCGCTGACGCCTGTTTAGGAGCAGGGGAATGTGAGACTTGTGGAAGAGGACACGACAATCTGGTCGTCCTGGGGTCCATCGTCTGTCTAGTGCCATTGGACAATATACTGATCATGTTTACACTTACCTTAATGTATTACAGAACAAGAAACAAATAGAAAATTGTAGCCTTTTAGCTTAACACGGCTAAATGTGGTGCCTGGCGAGAATGAGTTTTTAAAAATGTAGTTTTAGCCTAACGTGGTCTGCCTTGAGGTCATGAAACACCAAAGAGAACAATCTATCACAGGAGTCGAATAAAATCCGTTTGCGTTGTTTCAGTAACAAAAATGAAGCTCCTTCATAGAGTTTTCAGGCTGTGTTGTAATGAAACACTGAGAAGTGTACTAACCGAGCCAGACATGGTGCTGTAACGTTAGAATGCTTTCTGTTGATCTGGCATCCCATTTCCCACCATAGTTTTTAAATTTTAAATTCCATGTGTAGTTTGATTTAAGTTGCTGTTGTCATCAATGTTTGTTCAGTGATTTGTCATGTTTTTTTTTTTTTCTTTCCCCCACGTTCAGTTAGAATTGTTTTAAGCTTTCATCAACTTGAACAATATGGGTACTTGATGCAAAATATGGAACATTTCTCTCGTTTGTTTTGACTCATTTTAATTACTGGGATGTAAAGAGTTAACTACTGTGAATAGCCTGGGTGTGAGCTCCTCTCACTGAATGATGGATGACCTGTACATAGACATCACAGAGTGCCTTTCTGACCATTCTCATCTCTGTTCCACTGTCTGCTCTCCTCACTCCATGTGTCCAGTACCAGGGACTTGCATTATGTTTTTAAGTTTCTTAAGAACTTTTTTTTTTTTTTTGTTAGTTTGCTATGCGAGGAGCATCAACACACTTTAAGTCTTTCTATGTAAATATGTACATTTTTTAATGTGTCTTCAACTACAACCAGCAACCCAATTTGCATATTTAGTGCCCTGGTTCTGCTTAAGTGTGCCGAGTTGTACAGTTATCATTTTATGGTACTTTTGGATAATAAAGACATGTAATAAAACAAATATAGACTTCTCTTTGTTCCTTTTTTGTATACATTTATATTTTGTATAAATTATGTATCTGTGTGTGTGTATTTGGGTTCATTTATCCATGCATAAACCTTTCTATTTTTTTTAAACAGATGATGGCGCTCTTGTTTCCTAGCAACAGTTTCGTGAGCTTTGCCAAGATCTCATAAAGCTGGTGGCTCAGGCTCCATATAAATATTGAATTATGACAGATCATATAAAAGAAACTATTAAAAACGTCTTAAAACTGCAGTACAGAGGGTTTTGTGGTGAAAATCAATTAATGAGAAAGTAAAATCAGTGTTCAAAACGTTGTCCTTGTCTTTTACCCGATTCACAACGGCACGCTTAGTGATTTATAATTTACGCTGTCGGGTCGGATTTCGCGGGAAATGTCAGTTGCCCACATATTTGTTTTATTAAAGAAGACGGCAAATCTGAGAGCTTGTAGGCTTAACTAATGATAACTAATGAGCAACATTAACACAATGAATCGTTAAAAAAAAAAAAAAAAAACATTTAAGGAATCATCCGTAAAACTGGGAAACCTCGCTCAGAGAAGAGATTACAAACAACTCGTATCAATAATCAAACTGCTTTACAGAGATGGCGACAACTCTGAGACCTAAAAGGATTTAAACTTGATCCAGAGATGGACTTTTTCTAACCCGACAGGTAAGATATCTGGCAGTCCTTGCATAAGTTTGTAACGTATTTTAAAACGAATGTTTTCAGTGAGTCAAAACAAAAGCGAAAGACTGTTACCTTCTCAAAACATAACCCTGATGGGGGGAAAAAAACAAACAAACAATAGAAACCATCACAGAAATTCTAATGGTTTCCACTATAAATACCATTACAAACCATTAAAAAAAGGTTTCATGTGTTTTTGGGACATATTCCATTAGGATTTAGTGGTTTTAACAAGCCACCAATAGAACCAGATTCCATTAAAACCAGTACAAGTCCCATTATAATCAGTAAACCCATTACAAATTTTGTGAGGGCTTCTAATGTTTGTTTGTTTTGTTTTTTTCCAGCAGGGATATATATTCACGAATATTCATCTTTTTATTCTTTACCGTTTTTAGGAGGTGACTTTAATGTTATTCGCTCAGAAAAATGACCGCCTAAACGTGCTAAAACGATTTTCCTCCGCGAGCAACATGCAGTTTTACGCCTCAATCGCTAGAGGGCCACAAATTCTGTACTGCCGCTTTAATGACAATCTTATCTTTTTCAACTTTTACCAAAACAACCCCTTTTGTCTTTGTAATTCGATATATATGTGAATATAAGCAGTAGGAACAGGGTCTTTGTGGACGTCTAGTATATGTCCAGGCGCTGTAGGGACTCTGAGTGCTTTGTTAGGAGACTTTCTTTTGTAGACGGCACTTCTGAGACTTAATGAGTTTCTAAAGAGGTCCTTGGGAAAAATAGCCACAAAAATGCATGGCTTGATGGACTCCTTTTAACTTGAACATGTCATATAGTAGCTATAGCATGAGAAAATGATTTGATTGGTTTCTGCTTTCACTGAAGAAGGAAAATGAAGGTGCATATTTTGTCTTGCAAATGATTGTGCTCTTTGTTTCTTTGAGAGGCTGATGGTGCTGTTACGTTTCATGTTTTCTTCACTTTCACATGTGGAAGTACCTTGAGGATGCTTGTTGATTAAGGTCACTCTCTCGTATTCGACTTGCAATTAATTCTGGAACACTGCGCTAGGCTCAGGTTAAGAAAACCAAGCTGCTTAATTGAAAAGGAAAGATCATTAGGGTGTTCTGTAGCAGTATCTAACCAAAGTCTAGAAGGACCAAATAAAAACAAAAAGCCTTTCATTAGCAGATGGTACATCTCCAGGATATACATATGCACAGTGTTTTTCTCAAATCTGGCCTCGATGGCCCCTGTGCCCTCTGTGATCAAAGCTGCTGGGTAAATGTTTGATATATGGCCCTCACTCATCAAATACTGTGGTTCACACCTCTGATTAAAGCTGGATCGGATCAGACCACCTGTACCTCTCTGAGTCTCACTGGACCTGTCTCAGCTTCGTCAGTAATGATGACTTCTGCCCGCTGTGGCAGGTATAAAGTGTTTTTGGGCCAGCCGCTCTGATGAGAAGCTTTCTGGCTCCCTGCAGTTGTGTCAGAAACTGATTTTGTCGTGCTGGATGAGTTGTGCAGAGTGTGCCCATTTTGTGATTACATTGACCACCAAAAATCAGTTTTCAGCAAACAATGCACTCAAAGTAGGAAGTGGGACTAGATGATATAGCTTAAAATATATCTTTATATGAGCCTTCTGACAATATTCAGTATATATAATTGATATATCTGCAAAGAAATTAAATTTCTTTCATTCAAATGAATAATTATAGGCTACATACAGTCATGGCCAAAAATATCGGCACCCTTGGTAAATATGATCAAAGAAGGCTGTGAAAATTAATTTGTATTGTTAATCCTTTTGATCTTTTATTTAAAAAAATTCACAAAAATATAACCTTTCATTGGATAATAAGAATTTAAAATGGGGGGAAATATCATTATGAAATAAATGTTTTTTCTCTAATACACGTTGGACACAATTATTGGTACCCCTAGAAATTCTTATGAGTAAAATACCTCTGAAGTATATTCCCATTCATATTCACAATTTTGAGCACTCCAGGGTGATTATGAACGTGAAATTATCCAGCCATGGCTTCCTGTTTCACAGAAATATAAATAGGAGGGAAAACAAAGCACAAATTCCCTTAATCATCCATCACAATGAGAAAAACCAAAGAATATATTTCTGATGTGCAGCAAAAGATAATTGAGCTTCACAAATGAGTGAAGTGGCTTTAAGAAAAGAGCTAGAGCAGTGAAAATTCCCATTTCCACCATCAGGGCAATAATTAAGAATTTCCAATCAACATAAAATGTTACGAAACTGCCTGGAAGAGGACGTGTGTCTATATCGTCCTAATGCACGGTGAGAAGGAGAGTTTGAGTGGCTACAGACTCTCCAAGGACCACAGCTGGAGAATTGCAGAAAATAGTTGAGTCTCGGAGTCAGAAAACCTTAAAAAAAATGGTCAAACAGCACTTACATCACCACATATTGTTTGGGAGGGTTTCAAGAAAAATTCTCCTAGCTCATCCAAAAACAAACTCCAGCATATTCAGTTATCAGACACGACTGGAACTTCAAATGGGACTGGCTTCTATGGTCAGATGAAACTAAAAAAAATAGCTTTTTAGCAGCAAACACTCAAGATGGGTTTGGTGAACACAGGGATAAAAAGTACCCCATGTGTACAATGAAATATACTGCTGTATTTTTGATGTTGTGGGTCTATATTTCTGCTGGAGGTCTTGGACATCTTGTTTAGACACATGGCATCATGGATTCAATCAAATACCAACAGATAAAAAAATCAATAAGTGACTGACTCTGTTAGAAATCTTATAACGGGCCATGTTTGGATCTTCCAACCGTACAATAATCCAAACACAAACCTCAAAAACAACACAAAAATGGGTCACTGAGCACCAAACCAAGCTTCTGCTATGGCCATTCCAGTCCTCTGACCTGAACCCTACAGAAAATGAGTGGGGTGAACTGAAGAGAAGAAGCCTCAACATGGAGCTGGGAATCTAAAGGGTCTGGAGTGATTCTGGATGAAGGAATGGTCTCTGATCTCTTGTCAGGTGTTCTCTGACCTCATCAAGCATTATAGGAGAAAATTTAGAGCTGTTAAACTGGCAAATGGAGGTTTCAAAAAGTATTAAATAAAAGGGTGCCGTTAATTGTGGCCAATGAGTATTACAGAAAAAAAAAACATTTATTTCATAATGATATTTCCCCCCATTTTAAATTCTTATTATGCAATGAAAGGTTAGATTTAAAGATCAAAAGGATTAACAATGCAGATATTCCCATATTTTTGGTCATGACTGTAAATTAAATAATTTCGTAGATTCAAAATATTTAATGCAAAATATGAGAAAAAATGAAGATACGCTATACAGTTCAAAAGTTTGGGGTTAGTATCTTCTTCTTCTTCTTCTTTTAAAGAAATTAAAACTTTTATTCAGCAAGGACACATTAACTTGAGATGACAGGGATGCACATAAGTAGCACGCAGGTGCGCGACCACAATCAAGACTACTCATTTGCATACCGACTTGGCTGACAGCTGTTACTGCTCAATCACCACTTTAGATAGACTAGATGGAATACTGTATAAGATTTCCATTCAAACTGAAAGCATAAATCTAGGCTATGCGCTGCCGGTTTCAGAGCAAAACCGAAAAACTGTTTAATTTCATTCACTGACACACTTCACTCGGCAGCGTTAAAATCCGCAGCGCATATACTTATTAGCCGGCAACTCGCCAAAATCAAAACTTGCTCATTTTAGGTTTGAAAATGATGAAAATTCATATTAAAAGTAAAAAATAAATAAAAGAAAATGTAAATATTAGCATTGTATTTTAAGTGTACTATAAAATAATTGTATTTTATGTAATACTCACTTATTTTAAATAGGCTAAATAATAGTATTATCATACATTTATTTATTATTTTATTTAATAAAAAAACAGTGATAAAGTTCAATAATACTATTATCACTATTATCAATTATTTTTTGATAATAGATATAGTATAGTATAGTATAGATAATAGTATAGACATTTATAATATTACAAAAGATTTATTTGGAATTTTCTGTTCATCAAAGAATCCTGTAATATATGTGATATATACAGGTGCATCTCAATAAATTAGAATGTCATGGAAAAGTTCATTTCAGTAATTCAACTCAAATTGTGAAACTCGTGAATTAAATAAATTCAATGCACAAGTCTTTGGTTCTTTTAATTGTGATGATTTTGGCTCACATTTAACAAAAACCCACCAATTCACTATCTCAACAAATTAGAATACTTCATAAGACCAATAATAATAAAAAAAAAAAAAAAACATTTTTAGTGAATTGTTGGCCTTCTGGAAAGTATGTTCATTTACTGTATATGTACTCAATACTTGGTAGGGACTCCTTTTGCTTTAATTACTGCCTCAATTCGGCGTGGCATGGAGGTGATCAGTTTGTGGCACTGCTGAGGTGGTATGGAAGCCCAGGTTTCTTTGACAGTGGCCTTCAGCTCATCTGCATTTTTTGGTCTCTTGTTTCTCATTTTCCTCTTGACAATACCCCATAGATTCTCTATGGGGTTCAGGTCTGGTGAGTTTGCTGGCCAGTCAAGCACACCAACACCATGGTCATTTAACCAACTTTTGGTGCTTTTGGCAGTGTGGGCAGGTGCCAAATCCTGCTGGAAAATGAAATCAGCATCTTTAAAAAGCTGGTCAGCAGAAGGAAGCATGAAGTGCTCCAAAAATTTCTTTGTAAACGGGTGCAGTGACTTTGGTTTTCAAAAAACACAATGGACCAACACCAGCAGATGACATTACACCCCAAATCATCACAGACTGTGGAAACTTAACACTGGACTTCAAGCAACTTGGGCTATGAGCTTCTCCACCCTTCCTCCAGACTCTAGGACCTTGGTTTCCAAATGAAATACAAAACTTGCTCTCATCTGAAAAGAGGACTTTGGACCACTGGGCAACAGTCCAGTTCTTCTTCTCCTTAGCCCAGGTAAGACGCCTCTGACGTTTTCTGTGGTTCAGGAGTGGCTTAAAAATTCCTTGACACGTCTGTGTGTGGTGGCTCTTGATGCCTTGACCCCAGCCTCAGTCCATTCCTTGTGAAGTTCACCCAAATTCTTGAATTGATTTTGCTTGACAATCTTCATAAGGCTGTGGTTCTCTCGGTTGGTTGTGCATCTTTTTCTTCCACACTTTTTCCTTCCACTCAACTTTCTGTTAACATGCTTGGATACAGCACTCTGTGAACAGCCAGCTTCTTTGGCAATGAATGTTTGTGGCTTACCCTCCTTGTGAAGGGTGTCAATGATTGTCTTCTGGACAAGTGTCAGATCAGCAGTCTTCCCCATGATTGTGTAGCCTAGTGAACCAAACTGAGAGACCATTTTGAAAGCTCAGGAAACCTTTGCAGGGGTTTTGAGTTGATTAGCTGATTGGCATGTCACCATATTCTAATTTGTTGAGATAGTGAATCGGTGGGTTTTTGTTAAATGTGAGCCAAAATCATCACAATTAAAAGAACCAAAGACTTAAACTACTTCAGTCTGTGTGCACTGAATTTATTTAATACACAAGTTTCACAATTTGAGATGAATTACTGAAATGAACTTTTCCACAACATTCTAATTTATTGAGATGCACCTGTACTGTATATACGAAAAAAAAAAGATATGTTTCTTGTTCAGCAAATCAGCATATTAGCATGTTTTTGAAGGATCGAGCGACACTGAAGACTGGAGTAAATTCAGCTTTGGCATCAAAGGAATAAATTTCATTTTTAAAGATTTTAAAATAGAAAAGTTATTTTAAATTGTAATATTTTGCAATATTACTATTTCTACTGTTTTTGATTAAATAAATGCCGCCTAGCTTGGTGAGCATATTATGAGACCTCTTTCAAAAACATAAAAAGAAAATATCTTACTGACCCTAAAATATTGATTATGGGAATTAATCAGTTTTACAAACTCTAATGGAAATTTTCCTAATGATGTTTAAAACAGAGATGCTATTAAAATGTTTTAATGCTCTCGTACATGCAAGGAGGAACTCCACAGTTAAGCTGTGTATTAAAACCATTACAAAATTCATGATGCTGCATAGTTTTATATCACCAGAAAAACATCATCAATATTTGATATATCACCCAGGTCAGTGCAGAAATATAGACCCTTAACAAATACACAAAGGCCATATAATCATCACAGTGCAGAACAAAACAAGCGTAGAGTGCACAAAAATAATTTTGGACAGGTGTGATATTTTTCAGACTTTTTCTTTAGTACTTTTTTTGTAACAGATATTACATTCATAAAATATTTAGCACACAGTGTACAAGAGAGACCATAAAAGTCTAAAAATAGCAAAACAAAATGAGTATCCTTGTTCCTATAATAAAACGAATATCCCAAAATCTCTCTCGGTGTAATCCTGAGGAATAAAGCTGGCTCTCAAAGTACATTGCTGAGGTTGGATTGGGCTAACATCAGTGGATCCTGCAGTCTCCATGGTTACCGCAGCTCTGAAATGCACCTTGGTTTCTAATAGCTCCAATGATGAAAGTGCAAAATTGAATATTTAGGACAACACCTTTGAAAAAAAAAATCAGATGGACACATACTTGTAATTCCATAGTTAGAACATGTGAACATTGTGCTAAATATACATTGCAAAGGTGGCGCAGAAATGCTTCTGAAATGGAAGTTTTATTTGTTAAAATGACCTTATTTCCCACACATAGAGGCAATACCAAATGTCAAAATAAACATTACTGATGTTTAAAAAACATTCATTTTTGCAATCTGAGAAGCCAAGAAAAATAGAAAGCATTTTACATGTTAAATCAAATGAAAGTAGAGGCTATAGAAATTCAATGTCTTTTATGTTGCAGCACTTAAAACTAACCTTGAAATTACTGATTTCCAAAGGGAGAGTTAGTCTTTCGCTGTGCACAAACAATTGGAAGTGGTCCAGTTATTTGCTTCATAAGCAAAGAAGTCTTCATGTGAAACTTTTGAAATAAGATTAATGTTCTTTCATCACAAGGATCCATAGACTTAATTCAACAAAATTATTGTCAGTTTTCATAGAATAAGATTGCTGTGGAGATTTTTGTAGTGTTTATATAGCAACAAATACATGCTATCAACTTAAAATAGGTGTCACACTTTTGCCGTTCAAACCATTCAAGTGAGTTTGTGTTCAATAGTCTGTCATCAAACTAATTTTTGTTCAGCACTCTTACATTTGGGAGGGTTATGTGATCACTAAAAGCTCAAAGGCCGAAAGCTTTCGTCAATGCTCAATTTTGAATCTATCAAAAATGATTCCACTTTAGCATTGTTAACCTTACTCAGAAAGGGTTCAATCTTCAGCAGCAGGATGGCTATTTTCTTGTTTTTCACCCACATTGTCAATTACTTTGTACAGTATCTGCACTTAGCACAGACACTACTCTGTGGTCTATTTTCTGCAGCTGGGGCAAAGTGACTGATTGCTTTAAAAGTTGCGGTAAGATAATTTAGCGTGAGTATGAAAGCATCAGAACTGTTCAGAGAAATGTTCAAACACCTGTAGGGTGCCGCTGCGCTTTTGCTTTGCACATGATATCTTCCAGTGACTTAGACAGTGCTTGTCATTCATGTGAAGCATTGAATGCAGGAACTACTGAAAATATGTCTCTAAATATAAAGAATTGATTAAGATGTGGACAAAAGAATGAGAAGGGTCATCATTTATCTTCAAAGAAAAATCACTGGGGTTTCAGAGATATAGTACATTACTGTGCTGCAGGAATCAAAGATGTGTACAAGCAATACATTTCTTCTGACAGTTCATAAAAATGCAAGCAGAAAAATATCCAACATGTTCTAATTAGTTCCATCCTATAAATTCATTCAAATCTCTATTTTATGATATCAATTTTTTTTAAATGGTTAGAAATTAGAAGATGTCACAATGATCTAAGAGAGTTAAGAGAGTTCATTTATTCACCCTTGTGCCATTTCAAACCTGTATGACTTTCTTTTTTTCTGTAGAACACACACACACACACACACACACACACACACATTGGGTTTCCATGTTTTATGGGGACATATCCATATATTTAATGGTTTTATACTGTACAAACTGTATTTTCTATCCCCCTACCCAAATCCTACCCCTGAACCTTTTAGACACACACACACACACACACACACACACACACACACACACACACACACACACACACACACACAATATTTTGAAAAATCCCTTGGTGTGTGTTATTCAAAAATATCTTCTTTTGAATTTTGGAAAGAGTTTTGGAACACAGTAGTGTTTTTTTGTTTGTGGGTGTTTAGAATGAAACTGTTGAGTGAATAATTCAATGACTCACTCATAAATTCAACCACTTGTTGGATCCCTAAATAAATCTGTTTTGAATGAATCTGTTGAGTGAATGATTCAATGACTCTCTCATAAAGACACACTTGTTTCATCCCTGCATGAATCAGTGTTTTTGAATGTTTCTGTTGAGTGATTATTTAAATAATTCATTCATAAGTTCAACCTTTTGTTTCATCCCTGAATGAATCAGTGTCTGTGCAGTGACTTCCTCATAAAGACAGCCACTTGTCGCCATCTACTGGTGTGTCAATGTAATCTGCTGAAAATGGTCACTACTAACAGAAAATTGCCACTACAAACTGTCTTGGTTTAGCAAAAAACAAATGTGATACTAACAATGAAAAGCCACAGTGCTGTTGGACTATGCATGTTATGTGTGCCTCTCAGATGTAAATCTGTGCCTGCTTTCAAAAAGAAGGTTTCCTCAGGCAGCTAACAGGAGAGATTAGACTCTCCCGTTATAGCTGTAAAATGTAAAATGTTCTAGTATAGTTATTATGCACGTCTGGTATGCAATTAATCACTTGCACACATCCACAAACAAACAATCTTTCTTTACAAATTTTTGTACACTGATTTTTGTACACATAAACACCACTGTAAAATTAGAACAAGCTGAAATATCATCCTACTTAACATGCAATACTAAAGGTAATAATCCAAAACAGGGATACAAACAGAGGTGAAGGAAACATTCCTCAGCCTCCATGTCCATCATTAATTCAAATGTCTAAAATCCACTTTATAAATGTCATAAAGAATGTTCGTTGAGAGTTTTTCTTTGAGGAGGAGTCATGGAGCCACAACCCCCTTAGAGGTTAATTAACAGCTGTAGGACTTGTTATGAAATGCTGCACTGCTTTGTCACTCTAATCTCTGAGGTCTAATTTTATGTATCAGTCCCTTATACTCAAGGTTATTTATTTGTTAGCAATGGCAGTTGAATCAACAGATGAGATGTGTGAGCGCTCTTGTGGCCAAGTAATTTCTTCAATTCAGTCTCTACAGCAACTGTTTTTCTATAAAGATGAGTTATCTGAGCTAAACAAAAAAGCTCATGTTTATTTAAATGTGAAAGACCAAGTTTATAATCCAATCACAATCATGCCATACATTACTGGTTATAGCTGGGGAACCAATCATAGAAAACAATCCCAGTTTGGATTTTCAACCTTTTAAAAATCATACGGTTTTTATTGAGATGCTTTTGACATGTTTGTACACGGTGTTAAACTAAAAATTTCGTGAGAATCGGCCACAAGGTGGTGCTATAATAATCAAATTTACGTTTTTGCAATTAACTGTGCATCTATACGTGCAAGTAGCATCAAGATTCTTATTGAATCTATGCGTCAAACACGACTAATGCTTATGTGTGGGTGTGTAATAGATAGATAGATAGATAGATAGTTTTTAAATATCTTGGCTCAGTTCATTAATTGTATTCATTTTGAAGGGACAGAGATGGCAGATTACAGTAGATTTTGGCCTGAATACATGACTATAGCAGGTTCAGACATGACAGACTGTACTATGAAACTCTACAAGGGAACAGCACAATATAAATACGAATCTAAATTTATTATACATATGCTTACAAAACTTTTTTTTTTTTTTTTTTTTTTTTACAAAATTTCTAACAAAATGTCTTATACATTTTCTTACAAAATTCCTTACAATAAATAAACAAATACAAATAAACAATGAACTATTATTTACAGATCCCCAAGCAAGCAATACCACCAGACACAAGTATTGCTGCTTCAAGTCAAGGCGTCAGACGCTATCAGGACTTACAGGGCCCGCAAGACGCTAAGGCCTGAGTGGACTGATGGAAAGGCCACTCTTGTCAGCCCGCCAGACGCAAAGCTGACTGAAGACAGAAAACAACAGTGTGGCCGTGACAGGAGTTGTTTTCTGAGGTTCTTTGTGTCTCACTCCATGACCTGAAACAAAAAGATAAATCTGGGATATTTGTCTAAATACATCACATTTAGAGAAAAGTTTACTTTAAGTTAATGATGACTGATGATCAAACTAAACCAACAAAAAGCTCAGCTAATCTTAGACTGTACCTTAAACCAGTCATGGAGATGCATCTTCTCTAGAATGAGTCTTTGTTGTGGATCAGGCTGCAGGCAATCACAACTCATCTGGCAGCAATCTGTGCAAAAAAAAAAGAGACGTTTGATTATTAACTCTTACTTTACACCTGCTCTCTGTAAAGCCATATGTCTTTTTTTGTATGATTTAGAATTCAAATTGTCCTTTGCTGTTTGATGAAGATCTCACCTTGTGACAGGCGAGGTCTGATCCAGTTGTTCTCACTGGTCATGTTCAGATCGAGGTCTGTGGGAAAATGTCCGCACACCATTGTCGGCTTGGCGTGGTACCAGCCGTTGACTATGACCTCTGGTGGACAGTACGCTCTTGTGCCTGCAGGAAAGATGTCTGATGTTTAACACATTACCGCAGCATGTTGATTACATATAGGATGTGTTTCTGTGAGATAATTAACAAAGCCGTTCATAACACATACCACTAAAAGATTTGAAGGCAGATTTCTTCATGAGCGCACCGCACCCGAAGTTGATTAATTTGACCTCCATCGTGTCCTGGTTCACCAGAAGTTTCTGCAGTTTTATATCACGATGGAAGACGCCACGCTTGCTGCAAATGTTAGCAGCACGAATGATTTGCCGCATAATATTTCGTGCTGTCCTCTCATCAAGGCTTCCTCCATGTAGCTTCACGAAACTATATAAGTCCCTGCAAGGCATGGGGTGCTCCATGACCACCACATAGTGGTCTGTATCATCCTCCCAGTCAAGCAGCTTAATGATCTGGGGAACGCTGGGGCCCTTACTGGCCCTGAGCATCAGGCCAATCTCCATGGGGAGACTTTCAGAATGACCAGGCTAAAAGAAAGAAAGCTGTTCACAAATCAAAACAGTTTGCCTACTCATTTGTAGTCTGTGATTAACATCAATATAAGATGTTATAAACTGAAAACAATGACTAAGAGGAAATAACATAGACAGTGCAGCCTACTCACCACTCTGATAGACTGCATGGTTGGTGTCTTCATTGAAAACTTTATGGCCACCTAATCAACAAAACAAAGTATTAACAATTAGCATGTGCAGAGTACAGTCATAAACTTCAGGCATAAATCCTGAATGCAAAGTTTGGTTAAGTAAAAAAAAAAAATTGAAACCTTAAGTCCATCTTTGCGGCGAGTTCCTTCATACACCAAACCAAAACCTCCTTCACCCAGCTTGCGGCTGATTTTATACTGCCTGCGAATATGACCTATTAACAGACAAACAATTGTGGTTAGTATGAAATACAATTTATATTTAAATATAAATTACATTTAAAATACAAATATATATTTACACACACACACATTTTTTTAAATAATTTATAATAACATTTTCTAATTCTATCATATGGATTTCTCTCCTTGCCTCCTGTCTCCCTCCATCAGTCTCAACAGCACCAACAGGTTGACGGGTTTCAGACATGATGGGGGAGTCTTTGGGTTGTACACGGGGTTCGCGTACACTCTCCAAACCACTGGCTTTTTTAAGTCTTGAAAGCAGACCCATGATAACACCGTTTGCCACTCGCTAATAGTCGCTATCAAATACTCCGAAACTTCAACCCACAAAATGAGCAAGTGATTTTCATGCCTTTAAATACCGTAATAGGCGAATTGGGACTTCATAAATACTCGCGAAGAAAAAAAAAAAAATTAAAAAAAAAGGAGCATGGAATGCGTCACGTGGTCCTTTCGAACGATAAGATTCATATCCAATGATATTTGATAATAACGATATAATTTGTTGTATATTGTGTACATCGCGGGTTGTAAGCATAGGAGTTTTATAAAGCTTTTGACATCTTAAAGCCATAAAGAAATATAAGAAAATAGAAGCGCTCTTGTATTCTCGTAAACACAGTGGGTAGCTGGAAATCACAACTGTGTTAATATCGCGGGTCTTAAAGTGACAGCAGCCTAAAATACCTGCTGCTGTCTGTGTCAAGAAAAGTCAAAATCACTCACTCTGTTTATTTAATTTGTATCTTTCTGCAGCTTTGTGGCACTATAAGCGAATTTAAGAATTTGCTAATAGCCTAACTTTGCATCAGTGTTTGCTAGTATAAAAATATATATTTCCTACAAATCCTTGTGTTAACAGCTTCAAAATGTATATCTTGTTATATCTCGTTTTTATTTTTTTTTGTATACAAAATGTATCTACGTCAATGCGAATGACAGATGAGAGGCTGTAATACTAATGTTGTCCACATAATATATAAGGTTATCTACATTATAATGTATATTTTTTTCTAATGTTTTTCCATTAGTTTGAATTGCTGATATTTATTTGTTTGCTTGTTTGTTTTATTTTTTGAACTATCGGAACTATTATGCATTTTTGCTATTTCATCAGACCCTAACTTTGCCTTAAAAATACACAGTATTTGGAAAGATACATTGCACATGAGCCACTGGTGTCCATATTGTCCACCTGAGTCATTGGGGATTTGACCCTGATGATTGCCGCTTGCAGCCATATTTATGTATTTAAAATTGTAATGTGCACTACGTAACCCTTCGCTGACCCACTTTGACCTGTATAATTTCTCCACAAATTAAAGGGCCCACATCCTTGACCTGAATGCTAATTAATGCCTCAGAATGGAGATCCTATGACACTCACATCATCAATTCAGATATTTTTATTATCATGTTTTTCAAATTCACATGTTGAAATGTTGAAGACATGTTGAAATTCCATTCTTAATTGTTTGTTGTCTAATAACTGCTTTTATTAGCTCCGATTTAAAAACATTCAGAAAAGTGCTTTTTTGTCTTACTGCAAGCCTTGTTTGAGCTTGAATGTATTCTGTTGCTCCTCTCTTTTCTTCTGCGAATGCCAGAAATTTCATTTCTGTCTGAATTATTAAATAATCCCTGCTCATTAATTCATTTGGGAAATTATGTGTTAATTATGCAGCCGGGAGCACCACACCAAGTACTGGGTCTTATTATATTCATAACCATGTGCTAATGACTGAATTGTTGATTGATTAACAAGAAAAAACTACTGAACTGTAATAATAGAGTAATTCTGTTTAGTTCATGCTTTACTTTCAAGGATCAGCTCTCTGTTGTGCATATAACAAGCCTAAAATCAATTGCATCTTCATTGTTGTTCCGCAAAAGATCAACAGTGGTCTTGTGAATGGATTAGTCTGCTGAGCATTAGGGAAAATATGTCCGTTTTAGTGCTTTTTGCACAATGCACATCGATACTGCTCTTGTCTCATTGCAGGGGAGTCAGCGAAGGTTTCTGATTCACACAAGGCCATTCACCCAGTCTAGAAGGGATCAATGATATGAGAATAAGCACACGGAAGACTTGTGGTTTCAGCTGCTAGGAGACCACAGGATACAGAGAAAGGCAAGCATAACATTTCCTCAAGTATGTTTTAAATACTGATACATCAGATCAGTCTTTTTGCTCGAACTAATTGTGGTGTGATGTCATGTTTGCACTCGGAGAACTAAAGGGAATTAATTATGGAAAATACAAGTGCTTGGATCAATGATTTATGTAACATAGTCTATCCCACGGGGGCTATTAGAGCTACTCAATCTTTTGCAAAGACTAATTATTTAAAATTGAATGTAGATAGAACAATGTATTCTTTTATGAATATTCATTGATCTTTCTTTTACCCAAAGATAGATATATATATATATATATATATATATATATATATATAATTCTTCTATCTAAAGCATGCAGATATTTACACATATTATCTATAATTATCACATATTATCACATATTATTTACACATATTATCTATAAAAATGCAAACACCTTATCTGGTGATATTTTTGATATTTTATGTGTAAACAATACATGAAAAGTTTAATCTTTAAAATGTCTAATTTAACAGTATTTCATCAACCATATTGTGTATGACATGGGTTTCAAAGGGGGAAATTTTCAGTAAAAAAAGAGTACAAAAATGTAAACAAATAAACAATATTTGTTGGGAAAATGGAAATATAGATATGTGTGAATTATCAATATTTATTAATAGATAAAATTAATTCAGTTTTTTTCACTTGTTTGGATTTATGACATAAATACCAATGAATTACATATGCACAGTATATACTCTTAAAATATATAATTGCATTTGTATTTTAAGAAGAGGTCCTTTACAAGGGGTGATTAAAAAGTTGAAACATCTAGTACCAACAAAGGTGAAAGGTGAAAACTATTAACCCTTTCACACGTGAGTTTGAAATATTCTAGCTGAGCCCCCAGCGTGAGTTTTTTCAGGCGACCGTTATTTTAGAATGTATAGCCTTATTGTTTCCATGGCGACTCATCATGCTTGTCATGTGACACACCGCAGCCACAATAGCTCTGTATGACACGTGGATCGCTTTTATTTCGTTTTTCCTTTTTTATTATTAATATTCACAAATATACTCACTATATTATGAAATATCTGATATTCCGATTCTGAAATATGTGCAAGTAAATGTATTTGGTAGTTTAACCACTTTTATAATGCCCGTGTTAGTTGATCTATACCGGGTGATGGGCGCCGCCATGTTTGTTCGCGCTGAATCCGAGCTGTGGGATTTACAAGACGTAAATTCATCCTCTCCTCTCGAAACACGTTAAAGTAAGTCTGCGGTAAACTGGGAGAAGAGCAGAGTAAACTTTAAAGTTATCTACACAATTTGTATATGATATAAATATAACATGTCGTCAGATTATATTTGTAAGGATCATTATCGCTGCTTCCATAGACATTAGTGCATATTTTACAAACTATAAATGTATGGTTTTGCTAGTACTTATGTGTATTTAACTGTCTGAAACCTAAAATAAGCATTATATGGTTGAAAGCACTGAATATTTGTGATAATATGAGAAGCGCTCAGCGCGTGCGATCTGGCTGCGCGCCAACAAACGCGCGAAAGCAGATTTGAATTCAGCAGTTGATGACGTGACGCACTGAACGTTCTAATCACGCCGGTGTGATCGTACGCGCTAAAGGGTTAAGCAGTATCACTGGTATCACTAGTTTGATGTGTTTTCTTATTTTAGATACACTGTGACTTCACAAAAGATAAAATAGAAGTGTGAAATATGCTTTCAAATAAGTAAAATATGGTGGCTGCACCAAAATTTCAACCATGTGTTCTGAGGGCTGGTCAATACATCGCTTGAATACAGGCACAACATCTTACAGGCATTTTGCGACATTGTGAGTGCAGAAAGCTAAACGAAACGACCTAACAGAAAAAAAAACAAGCTGTTCCTGTGGATCCACTGTTCAGCTTCCAATCTACTCCAAATGACCAGCTTTGCCATTCACATATGAGTGTGTTATAAAAATAGACATTTGTTGGGGTCTGTAGGGGTGCTAAACAGAGGGGCAATGTGAAGTTGCCAATGCAATTTTGCACACAAATGAAATAGCCACACTGGAAGTCATTAATTTTGTTCTGTTGAGTGGGAAAGGGAGCCAATGTTTCTGTGTTGCTTTTGATTCTGTTTCTCTGGTTTCCCTGCATGCAGAACATGTATGAACAATGAACGAAACATGTACTGTAAGGTTTTCACATGAGAGTGGATTGATACACAAGATGGAAGAGTCAGGATGCCACTTCATAAAGAATAAAATGCAATCTCTGATCCACTGCTATTTCTCCTACCTTCACCCAAAGCTTGACCTCCTCCTCCATCTCCTTAAGATACAGCCATTATGCAGTCCCTCTTGGGATTGACCTTGGTATTCAAAGGTTATCAATTATGCTGCTCTGGTAGAGCTGCTGTATGATCTGCTGAGGAAAGAGAATTGCCATTTACTTGTCTGTTGTCTGATTGCTAGGTGTCCTGCCTTGCTTACAAATGACTATGTTGGTGCTGCAGTACTTCTCTCTACAGGAAGAGAACTCCTGCCTTTATGTCATATATTCTATCAGACTGTGAAAAAAACTATAAAAGAGCAATGAGAAAACAATCAGAAAAGAAACCTTGCACATTGTTGCTAGATGTGTAGCTGAACTTACATAACCTTAGTGATTTCCCCATCGCTGCTATCTGGTACTGACTTTGGCAGGGTGAATGAAGACACTTGGTGTGACATTTAAATGTGATTTAATAAAACTTATAATATAGATGTTAAAATTAATGCAATAAAATTGACGATATAATGTGGTTCTAAACTAAAAGGAGGTGCAGACTGCATTTTATGACAGTAGTGCCTTTTTAGGTGAGCCTCATCACAGCAGAACACATTAAGGCACCTCAAATGCATTTAAAGCACCGCTATGGGGGGAGATGGTCATTCTAGTTTAATATTCATGTAGGTTGAATAAGGTAGCTATATTCTGTTCTTCTGAGATCAAAGTCAAAGCTTCATATAGGGAAAATCTTTAAATGCTTGTGTCAAGTTCTCAGAAATGTAGCTACTCTTTATATTCATGTTGGTTTGAAAAACCTGTATACCATTTTTTTTAACAAAAGTTGAAATTTCATGAAGATGCAGTCTTATGAAAAAAAAATGAAAAAAACAAAAACAAAAACAAAAAAATGTGCCAGTGGCTAAAAGCGTGTTTGGCTTACGCCGAAACAGACGTGACTATGGCAACATTTCATTACGTTGGTTCCTGCACGTATCACGGCGGTTCGGTGTCCGGTGACTGGCGCTAAAAAGTACTGAGCAAATAAATATCCATATGGAGTTGTTTATATATGATGCAAGATTTACCAGTGTTGGGAAAGTTACTTTGGAAATGTAATAGGTCACAGATTACAAGTTATCCTATTCAAAATGTAATAAGCAGTGTAACCCTAACCCTAATGTAATTGATTACATTTGATTACTTTTTGATTTCTTTTCTAAATGTCCAACGAATGTTTTCAAATGTTAATCATTTTCAAACATTTAAACCAGGCAGCATTAACCTTACCTTCATCACTTCAATTAAGATTATAATAATTTAATTTTAAAGCACAGCCACCACAAAATCAGACTTTAGCACCTCTTTGAGATTGTTCTGGAATTTGATTTTTAAATTTCCAGCACTGAAAGCATTTTTATCACTCTCCATGGTGGCAACTCTCAGACAGGTTGTAGCCTAAAGCTTTCAGGGGCAATGTCGGTTGATGCAATTAGCAAATGTGGTGCACTGCAAATTCA